>JAJHZJ010000148.1:2474624-3749456 GCA_023548195.1 Bettongia penicillata ogilbyi
GGAAATACAATCAGGATAACTCAAGATCTAGCAGCTTCTACATTAAGGGATCAAAGGGCATGGAATAAGATATTCCAGAAGTCAAAGGAACTAGGACTGAAACCAAGAATCACCTACCCAGCAAAACTGAGTATAATACTTCAGGGGAAAATATGGTCTTTCAATGAAACAGAGGACTTTCAAGCATTCTTGATGAAAAGACCAGAGCTGAAAAGAAAATTTGACTTTCAAACACAAGAATGAGAAGAAGCATGAAAAAGTAAACAGCAAAGAGAAGTCTTAGGGGACTTACCAAAAGTGAACTGTTTACATTCCTACATGGAAAGACAATATTTGTAACTCTTAAAACTTTTCAGTATCTGGGTAGTTGGTGGGTCCGTACACACACATGTACACGCATGCACGCACACACATACACACATGCACACACATACAGAGACAGAAAGCACAGATTGAATTGAATAGGATGGGACCATATCTTAAAAGAAATTAAGGTAAATGGTGAGAGAGAAATGTAGTGGGAGGAAAGAGGGTGAAATGGAATGGGATAATTATATGTCATTTAAGAGGCAAGTAGGAGACTTTTTAGTGGAGGGAAAAAGAGGAGAGCTGAGAAAAAAAAACAAACCAAGAAGTTTACCCTCATCACATTTGACTAAAGGAAGGAATAAAATGCATACTCATTTTGGTATGAAAACCTATCTTACAGTATAGGAAAGTGGGGGAAAAGGAGATAAGCAAGCGGGGGGGATGATGGAAGGGAGGGCAAAGGGAGGAGGGAGCAATTTGAAGTCAACACTTGGGGAGGGACAGGATCAAAAGACAGAAGAGAAACAATGAGGGGCAGGATAGGATGGAGGGTAATTCAGTTAGTCTTACACAACACGACTATCAGGGAAGTCATTTGCAAAACTACACAGATATGGCCTATATTGAATTGCCTGCCTTCCCAAAGGGAATGGTTGGGGAGGGAGGGGATGGGGAGAATTTGGAACTCAAAGTTTTAGGAACAACTGTTTAGTTTTGTGTTGCTACTAGAAAAGAAGACATACAGTTAATGAGGAATGGAAAGTCATCTGGCCCTACAGGAGAAAAGAGAAGATGGAGACAAGAGAAGGGAGGGATGACAGAAGAGAGGGCAGATTGGAGATAGGGAAAATTAGATTGCTTGGGGTATTGGGGTGGTTGGAGGGGATAAAAGGGGGAAAAAATTTGGAACCCAAAATTTTGTGAAAATGAATGTAAAAAGTTAAATTAATTAATTAATTAATTTAAAAAAAAAAAAGAAACTCCTACTTTCACCTGCATTGGTGATGAAGACATCTTTTGTATCCCTGAGGTCTTCAGTTTCTTGCCCAGGGCTCTTCTAGGTTTCTTTTGGAGGTATCATTCCTACCCTCTCTGACCTTATCATGAATCACTAGAAATGGGTAGGACAAGTCTCAAGGGGCTCTCCTACATATCCAGAGTAGATTGGAAGAGTAAACACTTCTCTATTCATAGGGTCATAGATCATAGAAATCATCTCATCAATCCTGTCATTTTTCAGTTGAGGAAACTAGTGCTCAGTGAGGATAGGTGACTTGTCTGAGTTCCCATAGGAAGTAAGAAGCAGAACCAGTGATCAAACCCATGCCCTCTGACTCCAGATTTAGAGCTTTTCCCAATGTGACACAATGCCTCCCCCTTGTACATAACAGGTCAACAAATGGCTGCCTTGGAATCCGTAATCAGACTCACCAACTATTTCTACTAGTCTCTTCTTCCATCAAACATTCCTGGATGATTCCCTCCCTGACAATACCTGTGGATTACTGTCAATATTTCTTAGACTACAGAAAGACTCTTCTTCCTTAGCATAAAGTGGTTTCCTTTTACTGAATTTCTAAAACATTTATTGTCTATACCACTTAGCATATATTTACTGCCTTGTATTATAATATATTAAAATACATTTCAATGTTATATTGCCTAATAGTATTGTTTTTATAGTTCTTCCCCAAATATACATTAAACTCCCTGGGGTAGGTACTCTTCCTTAGTCCTCTATATCTCCCATAGAGCTTACACAGTAAGAAATGAAATGTTATAGAGTAGCAGAAAGAATTTTAAATTTGTTGTCAACAGACCTGGGTTTGAAACTCAGCTCCAATACATTTTTTTAATACTTTCCTGCCCTCCATCTACCTCCAACCAAGTTACACCAGCCTACTTTCTATTCCTCAAACACAACCCTCCATCTCCTATCTCCATACCTTTGTCCTATCTGTCTTCCATGCCTACAGTGTTCTGCCCCTTCACCTCCACCTCTTAGTTGCTCTGGCTTCCTTCGAGACTCAGCTCAAATTCTCCTCTCTTCTTCAGGGAGCCTTTCCCACATTGCCCAGCTGTAAGTGCCTCCCTCTCTCAAATTCCTTTCCATCCATTAAGCATATATCTTGTATGCAACTAGTTGTTTACATGCTCTCTTTAGAATGTAAGCTCCTTAAATAAGGGCAAGGATGAGTTTTTTGTCTTTCTTTGTATCCTGAGTCATTTGTACAACTCTGCCTCAATTCAGTTCAATTCATGTGCAGGTCATGACATCACCCATTGCCTCACGTCATTGGCCCTCTTCGAAAACAAAGGATAAACTATGGCAGTAACACTTAGCAAAGTGCCAAGCATGTAGCACATTCTTAATGTGTTCATTTTCATTGACTGTGATGTGACTGTAAGTGTGTCACTGAGGCCTTCTGAATCTCATCCATAAGCTTTAGAAAATTCAGATAACTCCTTGGTGGGCACATTATGGATAGTTTTTATGTATGAATTGGATGAGATGGTCTTTGAGAACCCTTCTAACTCTGAGATTCTATGAAAATCGGGATAATAATCCTTCTCTTCATTATGTCACAGAATTGTTATAAAGATAGCTGTTTGTGAACCTAATAGCACTATATGGATGAATTTCTAGATTATTACTGATCAAAGGTCCATGACTACTTGGATCAAGTGTCCTGAGTATGTGTTGTATCCCCTGAAAAAACCCTGATGAGTTTAGCTTTAAGATTCTGCCCTCTTCCTCACCCTCGTCCCCCAAGGGTTAATTATTTTAATGATCTCATTCAACTTTTATTGAGCATATGACTTAGAGGATAGATTTATTCCTTGCTTCTATTTGCTTTTCCAGCTGGGGTCCCCTCCTTACCTGTCATTGTATCAGTATCTCTACTCCCTTCCCCCATCCTATCACTCTAAATGTTAAATAGATCACTCATCCCTCCCTCATCATGACTCCCCCCTTAGGATTTATTCTGACACCTGAAGTTGCCTCTGCCTAGAGTTTCAAACTCAGCACAACCTTACTGCCCGGCTTTCAAACATCGTGCTTTACGAGAAGGATACATTGGCAAAAAGGAATCCAGTTATATAAGTAAGCTTTACCAGAAGAAACAGGAATCTTAAGTTTCATGGGATCCCAGAGGACAGGACTTAAGAGAAGTTCCCTTCTTATTAGTCACCTGATCAATATTTCTTCTTCCCTGCATGATTACCCATCCTTGCCACAATCACAAATTGTGCGTCTTCTATTCCTAGGGAAGGAGTGATATTTACCACCTGTGTAACATTGGGAAAGACAGGGTATCTTGCTGACCCTGATTTTCTCATCTGTGGAAATAAAGGGGTTGGATTTGAGGGTCTCTGAGGCCCCTTTTTCCAGAATCTATGACCCCATGATTCCACTGCTTTCCAATATTTCAAGGTGGTGTGTGGGGGAAAGCACTGGATTTGAAGTCAGGAAGCTTAGGTTTGACTCCTGACTGTCTCCAATTAGCTCTATAATCCCTGTGAGACTCAGTTTCCTCATCTGTAAAATGAGGTTGGTAATGCTCATACCATTCACTTCCCAGGATCATCTGGAGAAAGGGCTGCCCTCTCATGCCTGGAATGCACTCTCTCCTCAGTTTCTACCTCTTAGAGCCCCCAGTTTCTCTCCAAGGCTTACCTCAAACCTTACCTTCTACATGATGAAGGCTTTCTTGATCCTTCCCAGTCACTAGTACCTTCCTCTCTCTACCCCCACAACTATATCTATTTTGAATCTCTTTTTTATATAATAGACCTGTAGAGGTACAAATTGTCTCCTCTGGCTAGATTGTAAGCTTTTAGAGGGGAGGATGTGTTTCGTTTCTCTCTTTGGATCTTCAGCATCTAGCACAGTGCCAGGTAGTAAGCACTTAATAAATGATTATTGATTGAGTAATAATGGTGATGATAGATAAAGTATAAGGCTTTCATGTTTGCAAGTGCTTTGCCTACATTATTTCTTGGGTATCTCACAAAAACCCTTTGAGGTGAGTGCTACTGGTATAATTAGCCTCAGTTTACTTTTTTTCTTTTTTAGAGACAGAGTTAAGTGATTTGTCCGGGATCACACAGCTAGTAAGTGTCTGAGGCCAGATTTGAATTCAGGCCCTTCTGGTTCTGACTCAGGATCAAGTACTCTCTCCACTCTTCCACCTAGCTGCCCCAATTAACCTCAATTTAGGGTAAGAAAACTGTGGCTCAGTTAAGAAGAACATGTACCAAGCACTGTGTTGAGGGCTCAGGTTACAAAGAAAGGCTAAAGATGGTCCTTGCTCTCAAGGAGCTCACAGACTGCTTGGGGAAATTTAAAGAGATTCAATGAGTTGCTTGTTTATGGTCATCCAAAGAGGAAATGTCAGAGGTGGTATTTGAACCCAGAAGTCTTCTAACTCCGTGATAGTATTCCAGGCAGAAACAAAAGGAAGTGAGAGAAGACTGGGAGAAGAATAAGGAAAGTTGAGTGGTTGCCCTCTGGACTAGGAGGTGCTCATAGCATCCTTAGCATCTATGGTATCATAGAATGGGCACCAGCCTGGATGTCAGGAAGCCTGGGTTCTACTCCGGGATGCACTATTAACTGCACATGTGGCCCTGGAGAAATCATTTCCCCTTGCTTCGATGCAGTTTCTCCCTCTGTAAGATGGGGTGGGGGGGTCTGTCCTCAGTGACCTCCAAAATCTTTTCCAACTCTAGAAGACTGTAATCCTGTAGTTCTGTGATATTTCTTGATTCTTGGAATGGCCATAGGTCAGCTGCTAATTAACCACATGTAGCTCATGCTTAATGTATTTTGACAGTTAGAGGTCCCTGATCTAGCGGAAGCTCAGTAAATAATGTACTTGGAAGACAAAGTAGGGGGATAATTTAATGAAGGGAAAAAACCCTCCAAACAATAGCAAGTAAATGCTTTGGATCTGGCAGGGAAAACCTCTCACAGCACCTGCCCATAGGAACTGAGAGTTCTGTTCAGAAGGAAGAAAAGTGGTCCCAAAGTACATTGTTTCCACTCAGAAAAGGACAGGATGCTGAGTAGGAAAGAAGAAACCAGTAGTGAGCATTTGGCTAGCCTGGGTGATTTCCATCAATCAACAAGAGCCCTTTCCCTCTGCCCTCTGTGGGAGAAAAGCATTGTTGAAAAACAACCTCACAGCTGCTTCTCCTGTAAGCATCTTGTTCTAGTGCTGGACAACTTTTAACTTCACATTATTTTTATTAAAACCCTAAATCAGCAGCATTAAGTGGCTCCCGATTTAGCTTCTCAGTGTGGGTCGAGATTTTAAAAACCAGCGGGACAACGGGTACAATACCCTGGGAAGATGTGGCAGTGACAGCTTTCAAAATGCCAGAGTCACCATTTTGCCAGGATCAGAAATGGGGCTTTTTAATTTTTTTTTATTTTTAAAGATGGAATTGTCCCCAAGAGTGAGCATCTCTCA
Organism: Bettongia penicillata ogilbyi; assembly: GCA_023548195.1. Classification (NCBI taxonomy): domain Eukaryota; kingdom Metazoa; phylum Chordata; class Mammalia; order Diprotodontia; family Potoroidae; genus Bettongia; species Bettongia penicillata. The sequence goes on from JAJHZJ010000148.1 coordinate 2,480,411, forward strand.
GTTCAGGCACTAAGCCTTTTTCACCTGGAGTCTGTGAACTTAAACAATATTTTGATCCCTGTTTCATGTAGTTGTCTGAATTCATTGTATAAATTTCATTAAAATTAAAATGTATTTTATTTTGTGGGTTTAGAATCATCATATTGAGGAAGAGTCCAAAGACTGCGCCCAAGATGTAGTACAGTGGACAGAATACTGGATCTGGAGTACACGAGCCTGGTTTTTAATCTTACCTCTATTTCTTACCTTTTTATATGATCATGGGCAAGTCATCCCTGTGGGCTTTGATATCGTCACCTGTGTGTCAGATGAGAGCAGGGCAAACCAGGTTGTCTCTAAGGCTTCTTCCCACTCTTTCTTTGTGATATCCTATGACACCTTAGAGACCATCTCACTCACTTCCCCCCTTAATTTTACAGAGGGGGAAGCTGAGGCCCAGAGAAATTAAACAATTTGCCCAAGGTCACACAATGGGAGTTTTAAATCTCTGATCAAGTGAGAGCAAAAGCGGTTCATGATACTGTGTCACATGTTTTTCATGTTCCGTATGTAAGTTGTGCAAACGTTGGGCTCATTGTCCCATACATAGATCTGCGCTGATTCCATAGGACTGTAGGGCTGTAAGGAACATCATGAGGGCATCTGGTTTATCTCTCTGCCTCTCTGCAGATGCCTCCCTAAACAGCCCCAGATTTATGGGAAGCCATCCTGTTTTTAAGGACCCCCTAGAGGAACAAATTCTACAGCCTCATAACTCACCTTTTTCAGTTTCTTATTTCTGTCCTGACTATAGGGAAAATTCAGTTTGCCATGTGTCCACCTGGCCAGGGAGGGAGCTCACTCTAATCTGTGGACAGGGCTGTTTTTGTGATTGATGAGCTTCTGAGGGTTTTAGTCATCTGGGAATGGAGGTAGGAGGAGTGCGGGGGGGAAAGGAGATGCCCACTAAGTCTCTGAAGTGATGTAGCCAGAGTCAAGGTTGTGATGGGCTATGGTGAGGGCTCTGGCAGTTGAAGAGGTTGTAGAACTGAGGGTCGTAGTTTCTGAGGAGGGAGAGGGATGAGTCTCCATGGCATCATTCCCAGTTATGGAACTGAGAGCTCATTCATTCATGCATCTATCTAGTCATGATTTATTAAACTCATATTCTGTGCAAAGCATTAGGTTAGGCACTGGAAAGGTACAAAGATCAATATGATTTTCCCATGGGGAGAATGTGACCAGGAGACAGGTGGCAGAGGTAGTGGCGAGACTAAGATATGGGGCATGGAGATGAGGAAAGGAAGGAATATTGCTAATATAGCTCCATGCTGAGCCACTCCCTCTGGGGCAGAGAGATCATGGAGATCAATATACTGCATGCTGTGGCCCTTGTCCCATCACCACATGTAACATCCAAGCAGAAAGACAGATGGTGATGAACACTGTCCTTATCATTTGGGAATCCATCATGAGTATCGATGAGGAGATGCCACCTTGTTTTGGAATAAGCTAGTAGCAAGGCATAATTGAAAAAAAAATGGAGAACAGGAAACTTATTTTTAAATCAGGGCACAAAAAAAAGAAAAAACCCTCAGCAAGCCTCATGCTTTGCTTTCCTTGTAGGTTGTGAAGATCGATTTCCCAAAGAAAAATCAATCAGTGGGAATGTGTCTTTCTGGAGAAAGCCAAGCATCTGTCAAAGAAGGAAAAAAAACACAGAAAAAGATTTTCTTGGGTCATGTGCTGAGGGTTTGCTGACTCAGGCCTTCTGTTTTTACATCATTAACAAGTTGAAAAGCTGTTGCTCCTTGCAGAAGTGCAGGATTGGTGGTTTTGAACCTCACAGCCGGGAAAATCTTTTATGAGAGAATGCTAAGTGTGCTGAGAATGGCCCAAAAGCATATTTTTGTTCTGCAAAATTGATTAAGGGAATTGACAGGAGGGCTGTACTGTGCCTTTTCTTTGCATGCAGAGGAGGGAAGGATTGTTTTCACCTGGAACCTGACCAGGAGTGTAGGAATGGAGAATCATCCATTTTAAATTGATAAACAATTACTCATATTACATCCCCTTTGGGCAATGTCATTAGAGATACAGGCAAGTGTCACCAGGTGTTACTAATGGAGTGGTAAGGTAGAGACAAGTATCTGAGGGAATTCATTGTTTGAACACATGGCATGAGACAGAGGATTTTCCAATGATTAATGGAGAGGAGAGCTCCTGGCTTCTGTGGAGAGGTATGAATGGCATTCAGAAATTTTTCTGCTTGTAGAATTACATTGCCACAGCTCAGGCCTTACCAGCTGATGGGGTCACAAGAGGCCCAAACACAGAGAGTCTTTAAATTCTCCATCCTCCTGGAGATTGATTGAATAAGTCTTCATTAAGCACTTACTAAGTGCTTATGCTAGGTACTGAATATACAAAGAAAAATAGGCCCTGCCCTCAGTGAACTTCCATTCTGCTGGGAGATGTATGAGCAGAGCAATGCAAGATAATTTTTTGGGAGGCAGGGGCAGTGCTAACTGGGGCACCAGGAAAGGCTTCCCATAAGTTGAGTCTTGAAGAAAGCTAAGAGGTGGACGTTAGAAGAGAGTGTAGTTGGGGACTGAGTGGCTGCCTGTGCAAAGGCATGGAGATTCAGAGGTGGAATGTTGAAATGGAGGGAAAGCAAAGAGGCCAGTTTGACCAGAACATTGGGTAGGTGAAAGAGATGTATTTGGAATAAGTCCAAAGGTGAGCTAGAGTCAGGTTGAGAAGAAGGTTGCTAGGGAGCCACTGGTGGGGGAAGAGTGTGGGGAGGGCTGCGCTTTAAGCAGAGGATCATGGTGGCTGTGATACATGGAGAAGTTATGGATTTGTTGTTCACATAATTCTGTCAATATACAAAGATTAAATGAATTCTGTTTCAGTTTTTTTTTTTGACTGAGATGTTATAAAGACTAGTCTAGTGTACCCATTTGGTTCTGTCTTTATAGCATCATGACATACTTTTTAGAGAGCTGAGTTAGATTCTCATCCTTTTGTGCCAGTTCCATTGAGGGAGCTTTGTGAAGTCTTCTTTCCTTCCCTGGTAGCCCTCTCCCCATTCTGCCCCATTGGCCCAGAGGCATTGGCAAGAGGACTGGATTTCCATTTTTCTAAGAGGTGGAGGATGGCAGTTGGATTCCTCCTATCCCTTCATTTTTTTGCTTCAGCCCTAGGTATTTTTTTGTTTTTAAGCCCCTTTCAATGGAGCCACATCCAGGAGCACCAGGCTGGCACCACTCAGCCAATTCATTGGCCCTGAGAAGAGGAGGAAGAATGAGAACAGAATTCAGTAGTCACATACGGATGCTCCAAGGCAATTAGATAAAAAATGATCATGCGATGAAGTTGACTGGTCTTGATGGGAATATTGATTCTTAAGTGACTTCTCCAGAGAGATCGCTGTGGTCTCCTCACTTCTGTAGGAATTGATAAATTGATAGGAAAGCTTGGAAGGCTCCCAGACCAGGATGTCTCCATGTCCTTCCAGCTTATTATGGGAAGTCCTCTATTTTGTTCTTGACTGTTTTGTTTGACTCTAGTTGTCCATAGAGGAAAAGGCCACTGTTTAAGGTGAAGGTTTTTCCAGTAGCCACTATTCCCACAATGGCAGGGGATACATGGGGGCTGCCAATTATAAGGAAGGAATGATAAATATCGAATGAATTATCTCTGAACTCCTTTTGTTGACTCCCTTAGGTTCCGCCTCCACTCCCTCAACTTTCTGAGTGACCTTGAACATGGCAAAAATCACTCATGCTAAGCAGTTGCCTTGGAGTTAGTATTTTGGCAGACTTTGATGTAGGTCATTTTATTTCCAGGCTGAATCAAACAACAAACCGATCTTATACTCATGCCAGGAATGCTAATGGTGAGCTGATCGATAAACATGGCTTGGTACAGAAAGATATGGCCTGATCTTATGGCCCTCCCCATAGACCACCACCACTTCACCAGCAGATATTAAGGACTCTTAGTTTTTTATATGCCATGAAGTTAGGCTGGGGTATCAAGTAGGTCAACCAAGGAGCATAGCATTATCTTTATTATCCTTCACATTTCTATGTAAGTAATTTTTATAGTTCTATTAACTAGTAAGATCATTTGCAAACCCCTTGAGCAAAATATATTACTATGAATACCTCAGGGACTTCTGGGTTGACTTGAGAAAAAAACTGATGGAATTAGAATTAATTCCAAATTCTCTTGGTGAGAGGACATCGGACCATGTGGCCTTTGGTGGGGAGGTGGCCGGTGTGGCTTCAGCAGTTTGATAACAGAGCAGACTGGGAGTCTGAAATGGAGCCTGCTGTCTTCACACGGAGTTCATTCTAGCCTAATCCTGCTATGCTTATGCAAACTCAGCTTCAGGGACCTCACTCCCTTGCCTTGCATCTGGGCTTCAGAGCACATTTTGTCCCCATGCCAAATTGCATGTGTCTGCATTTGTGGAAAAGCTTTTCCCGCAGCTGGGCTGATTGGAAGTCAGCTCAAAAGCCCATAGGCTTCCCCACCAGCATCTTCCTCTGTAGCCTGGGCATTTGAGGGGGGAGGGGCTGGGAATGGCATTGGCCTTAAGCTTTGGGAATCTACATCAGCCTTCCTTTAATGAGCTTGACTCTTCCCCTCCAAACTCCCAGGAGAAAAAGAGTAGATAAACTATGCTGAGTTAGCACAAGTGCCTGTGCTTTTGGAGGTGATGCCGAAATCAGCTTCACTCCCTCCAGGGGGACCACACAGCGTCCCTTCAGGCAACCCTAGAAGCCTTCCAAAAGTAGGATAAGGAGGTTTGGTGATTTTCATGGTGCTTCTCTTGACCTTGAGTTTTCCCTAAGTAGCCAGGCAGCATTTACTGAATGGGAGGGGCAGTATGGTATGTGAAAATGCAGAGGGATGGGGGCCCTAGGATTATAGATTGGGAGCCAAAACATGCCTTAGACATCCCTCGTGGGCTTTGATCTTTGTTCTGTCTGTCACTAGCTGAGTGACCTTGGGCAAAATGTTTAACTTCTCTGATTTCCTCCTCTGTGAAGTATTCATCCTATCTACCTCAAATAGAAATGTGTATATATTTGGTATTAACTTATCTGCTTACATGTTGCTTGCCCTCAGTAGAATATAATTTTCTTTGGAACACGGGCTGTCTGTATCCCTGGGGCCTAGCACAGTGCCAGGGACTCAGTAGGTAAAGTAAAAACCACTCATTAAATGAGTGAATTAACTGCAATTTTATATGAAAAGCATTCTATGAAGCATGTAAAAATATAAGCTGTTATTATTGTACCAAGTACAATGCTGAACCTACAAAGGAAGTGATGAGGCATAGTCTCTACAATCAAGGAACTCACAAATGAATTGGGGAGGCAGGATATAAGGCAGCTAGATGGAGCAGTGGATAGGTGCAAGGACTGGAGTTGGGAAGGCTCACATCTTCCTGAGCTCAAATCTGGCCTCAGACACTTACTAGCTGTGTGACCCTAGGCAAGTCATTTAACCCTGGTTACCTCAGTTTCCTCATCTGTAAAATGAGCTGAAGAAGGAAATGGCAAACCACTCCAGTATCTTTGCCAAGAAAACTCAAATGGGGTCATGAAGAGTTGGAAATGACTGAACAGCAACAAAAACAAATTTTATCAGGAAGATCTAATTTCAAATCTGACCCCAGATACTTACTAGCTTTGTGACACTGGGCAAGTCATTTAACCCCTGTTCTCCTCAGTTCCTCATCTGTAAAATGGGGACAGCTTAGGGAAGGAAATGTCAAACAACCTCAATATCTTTGCCCAGAAAATCCCAGGGACAAAGTCCCTAGGGTCATGTAGAGTTGAGTACAACTCAATGACAACAATATTGTTGTGTGCCTCTGTTTAGGGGCAGAACCTGGAACGGCCATGATTAGGAGTGTGTACTTGGTCCTGGGTCCCATTGCTTTTAAATGCTTCCTCTTCTTCTTGCCCCCACTTTGTGATGACTTGCTTGCTGGGGAGCATCCCAAGGAATGGCAGCCAGTCATACATGCCACCCTAATCAAGGAGGACTACCGCACTGTCTTACAGCTTGTCCCTAGGAGTCCCTCTCAGAGACAAATTCCTGGGTTTAATGGATCATGGATTTGACTGAGTAGGGAAGTGCTTGTGTTCTTATTAGGAATTGATGGAATAAAGTCCAAATTCAACTAATTCTCAATTATTCAGGGGGCTGGCACATGGTAATTTTTAAGCATGAGACCTTGATTCTTCACCTTGTAGTTATTGGACTTAGGGGCATTCTGTCCTGGTCAGTCAATCAGTAAGCATTTACTAATTGCCAGGCACTGTCTCAGCAGAACCTCTAACAGACAAGGCGAGAAACAAGCTAAGATAACATGCTTACCTTTTAGAATATGTTTTCCCATTAAAAAAAACAAAACAATCCTTTATAGATAGATATAGCTTCCTTTGATGGCTGAAATTCCCCAAGCAATTTCTATGACTACTTCTTTCAGTCACAGCTCAAATCACAGACCACCTACGTGGGATCCCAAGCATTAAACATTATAAATTTTATAATATTAATTATAACATGTAACATTCTGAAGTGGTCAGTAAGGACTGTCTTCCAGGAGTAAAATGTCCAATGGAGGTAGAACAAGGTGAACTGGGATCTGTGCTGGTGAATAGTTCAAGTTAGCCTTCTAGGTTTGCTGTAGAATATAAGCTTATTGAAGGAAGGAAATGTTTCACTTTATTTGTATTTCTAGTGTCGGGCATACAGGCCAGTGTTTACATAGGGGGTGTTTAATAAACTCTGATGGATTAATTGATTGGTTCCACCTGGTCTTAAGCCTGAGCGGAAAACTCCTCTGGGCCATAAAAGGGGATGGAATGAGAGTGGTAGGCTTTGCTTTAGGCAGCTAGGTGGAGTAGTGGATAGAGTCCTGGGTCTAGAGTCAGGAAGACCTGAGTTCAAATTCAGACTAATTCGAGCTGTATGATTTTGGACAAGTTCCTTAATCTCTGTTTTCCTTGATTTTCTCAACTGTAAAAAGGGATTTTTGGGAGAATCAAATGAGATTCTTTACAAATCTGTTAATCAGTAGCACATAGTAGGAACTATATGAGTATTATTAGCTAATAGTAGGTAGCAGTAGTAGAATGAATAGAGTAAAATAGAGTCCTGCCAGAGGCTCTCCTGAGTCCAGACTGCAAAGGCACAGCTACTAAGGCAGTCCTGGAGCTTTTTGACAACAAGGCCATTTTTCTCTCTTTTTTTTTTCCTGTTTTCCTCCTGCCAACGACATCGGTCATGAGGCATCAGCAGCCAGTGCCTCGGTGCCATCTGGTGGTTTGTAGCCATGCACTGATCCAACACCTTAAGGTCAGGTGGGAGCAGGAAAATCATCATTTCTTTTAAGCCTTTTTTTTTAAATTGATGTCTTTTGTTTTGACCTCACCTTGTTTGCAAATACATCCTCCCCTCCTTTACATCCTCAGAGAAGCACACCTTGTAATGAAGAATTTTTTTTAAAGAAGAAAAAAATAGCTTAACAAAATTAACCTACCCATTGAGCATGTTTGACAATATAGGTAATATTTCATATCCCTAGTGCCTCATCTTGGTAGAGAAGGAAGAGCACCTCGCTTCATTCTCAGTGAGTTCATACTAATGGCCATATGCCATACAGGACAGCTACGTGGTACAGTGGACAGAGTGTTAGACTTGTAATCAGGAAGACCCGAGTTCAAATGTGGGCTCAGACACTTACTAGTTGTGTGACCCTGGGCAAGTCACAGAGTTCTGTTTGCCTCCGTTTCCTCATCTGTAAAATGAGCTGCAGAAGGAAATGGCAAACCACTCCAGTATCTCTGACAAGAAAACCCCACATGGGGTCACAAAGAGTCATATGTAAGCGAAAAATGACTAAAATAACTAAAATAAAAAAGGCATCTAATGCACACTCAGAGGTCAGACTGCGTTGGATATCCTGCAAAGGATCTTGACACTGAAGAGTCCCATTTCAAGGACTGGTGATAAAAGGGCACATTGATGGTAGTCATGTTTTGTGAGGGGGGAAGGGAGGAGAAGGACACTTAATAAACATTGAGTAGCTGAAGGAAAACTTGAAGTTGCTGTGTTGACTTTGGACATAACATAGTCATAGAAGGATGACCAGTCCGTCAACAAACATGTTAAGTGTCCGTCACTATGCTAAGTTTGGGGATACAAAGGAAAAAACAAAAAAACCAGCTCCTGTCCTCAAGGAATTTATAGTCTAAGGGGTGGGGGAACAACTCTGTAAACCATAGATAGCTGGATTAAATTGTCCATGATCTCAGAGGGAATGCCCTGGCATTAAGAGGGCTCAAGAAAGGCTTCTTGTAGAAGGTGGGGTTTTAGCCAGGAGTTGAAGGGAGCTAGGAGGTGGAGATGAAGAGGGAGAACGTTCCAGACCAGGGAGACCACTAGTGAAAATGCCCAGAATTTGGAGATGGAACATCCTATTTCAGGAACAGCAAAGAGTTCAGTGTCACTGGATTGCGGAATATGTGAATGAGAGCAAAAGTGTTAAGAAATGAAAGGTAGGAGGGGGTAGGGTTATGAAGGACTTCAAAAGTCAGAGAAAATTTTATGTATGATCCTAGGGGTACCAGGAAGCCACCAGAGTTTGTTGAATTGGGGGTAGGAGCATGGGATGACATTAGATCTCTGCTTTAGGAGGATGGCTCTGTAGCTGAATGGAGGATGTACCAAAGTAGAGGACAGCCAGAGCAGGGAAGGATTTGCAGTAAGGCTTTGCACCTAAACATAGGTGATGAGGGCTTGGACCAGGGTGGTGGCAACGTCAGAGAAGAGAAGAGGGGGTGCATGAGAGATGTAGCAAATTTACAAGATTTAGCATCCAACTGGATATGAGCCATTGGGGTGTATGTGTGTCAGAGAAAGAGGAATGGAAGATTCCCCTAACTTGGTGGTATAAAAGGAAAATTAGGAAGTGGCAGGGGTGGGGATAATGAGTTCAGTTTTGTAAATGAGATTAGGATGTCTCTGGGACGTCCAGTGCAAGTTGTTCAATCGGCTGTTGGGAATTCAAGGTTGGAGATTGACAGAGTGGTTAGAGTTGGATAAATAGATCTATTAGCATAGAGATGATAATTGAATCCATGGGAGCTGATGAGATCACCAGTTGAAAGAGTATAGAGGGAGAAAAGAAGAAAGTCAAGGACAGGCCTTGGAGGATACCAAAGGTTAACGCCTGAGGATGAAGATCTGACAAAAGAGGCAGAGGAGTGGCCATGTAGCTAAGACAAGAAGCAGGAGAGAATGTCCCAAATCCTAGGGAGAAGACAGCAGGGTAATCAATAGTGTCCGAAGCTGCCAAGGGTCTTAGATGTCATCTAGCGCAGTCTATGTCCAATCGTAGATTTGGAAACTGAGGTCCCTAGAAAAGAAGTAAGAATTTACATATATCATACCTTTCAGGGGGTAAATATTGACAGAATCAATGCAGTCTAAGGAGGTCATCTTGGGGCATTCTGATTTCACATTTTCCTTTTTTTCCCCTTTTTTCTTTTATTGAATCCACTCAGTTATTTCCATGAGTTTGGCCTCTATTGAGCCTAGGATCAATACATCAGTGAAACTTGGTATGACATCTGAGATCCAAGGAAACAGCATCTCCATGAAAAATTAGGAAATTTGAGGAGTTGGTCAAAGATCCCCAAATTTAGAATAGGAAGGGATTTTGTAGGCGTTCTAATTCCCTTATTTTTAGATAAGGAAAGTGGCAACCAGGAAGGGGCCTCACAGGGTGAGAATAGGAATCCAGGACCTCTGATGCCAAGTTTGCCACATTTTGCATAAAATGAAACTTTAATTTGAAATGTCCGTCGATGGGTGATGATTATTCAGGCATCTGTGGTAGCGTTACCCCAATTTGGCTGTTGATAACCTGGTGCAAGGTTAAATCCTGTCCCTGTTCCCCCCTTCCCCACCAAGCTTAGGAAGAATAGTTGGGAGTTGATGCCCTTAAAACATCATCCAGACAATTGGGGAACTTTTTGGCTGTCAGGAAAATAACGGCCAAGGCTCCTATATCAGATGCTGCTTAACTGCTCTTCTGCTGCCTTTGGGTAAAATACAGGTTCCTGAGCCTGGGGAGGCCCTCCACAATCTGACTTCATTTTTCCTTTCCAACTTTATTTTATATTATTGCTCTTTACTCGTTTAGTGTCCTGTACGGACTGAACTACAAGGTGCTCTCCCGTATTGCCCTGACCTTTTCTCTGCTATGTAGACTATCTTCTCTGCCTGGAATGTGATACCTTCTCATTTCTGCCTTTTGGAACCAACCCTTCCTTCCTTCCTTCCCTCCTTCCTTCCCTCCTTCCTTCCTTCCTTCCTTCCTTCCTTCCTTCCTTCCTTCCTTCCTTCCTTCCTTCCTTCCTTCCTTCCTCCCCTCCCTTCCCTCCCTCCCTCCTTTTTCCCTCCTTCCCTTTCCTTCCTTTTGCTTAATAGTATTTTTCCCAGTTATATGTAAAGACAATTTTAGCATTCATTTTTGCAAGATTTTAAGTTCCAAATTTTTCTCACTCCTCCCCTCCCTTCTTCCTAAAATGGTTAGTAATTTGATATTGGTTATATATGTGCAATCATGTAAAACATTTCCATATTAGTCACAGTTATGAAAGAAGAAACAGACTAAAAGGAAAAATATGCAAAAAATAAAGTAAGTGAAAATAGTATGCTTCAATCTGCGTTTAGAGTCCATTTCTCTGAATGTGGATAGCATTTTCCATCGTGAGTCGTCTTAAATCATTGTGTTGCCGAGAAGAGCTAAGTCATTCATAGCTGAAAATCACACTGTTGCCATGTACGATGTTTTCCTGGTTCTGCTTATTTCATTTTTCATCAGTTCATTACAAGTCTTTCCAGGGAACCCTTCTCTTCTAGACTCATCTTAGGTACCACTTCTTCCTTGAAATCTTCCATAGTCTATCCTCCCCAGCTACATTCTTCCCCCTACCCATGCATGTAGGCACCCAGTTAAATGAAATTTCCCCTTTCTTAAATTTTCCTGGATTACTTTGTGGGCATTTTTTTGCTCCTATCACATTTCTTTCTTATAGAATATGAATTTGGGTATGTATACCTCCTTTTTAGTAGAGTATAAGCTCCTTGAGGAAAGGAATATCTTTGCCTTGCATTGGCAGATGCTTCATGAATATTTGTGAAATTGAATTATTAATACTTCATTTGTGATGTCCATAAAAATTCAGCTTACTTCTAGACTTGAACAGTATTTATACTAACTTATGTAACCTTGGGTGAAAATCTGTGAGTAACTTCACTTTTCTAGGCCTCAGTTTCCTCATTTGTAAACTGAGAAGGTTGGAGCAGATGATCTCTGAGCTCTAAATCTATGTTCTTATGACTTTTTGAACTAATACACTTGGGTTCATAGAATTTTCAGAGTTGAAAGAAACCTTTAGAGATCACCCCATCCAATTCCTTTGTTTTGTAGAGGAGCAATTCAAGGCTTGGAGAAGTAAATTAGTTTGCCCAAGGGTAGCAAAGCTAGTAAGTGGACAAGCTGAAACTCAAGTCCATATCTTTTGATTACTAGCCCAGTGTGCTTTCTTTGGACAAGGGTTGAGGACACCATATTGGAGTCAGTATTCAAACTATGCTCCCCAGGTTTTTCCTCTTGGAACAAAAAGTACATTTCTAGCTTTCAAATGAATTGGTGCTATATTTACATCCAGATGGAATGGCTCTGGGTCTTTCTGACAAGCTCCTGGTTCTTCAAAAAACATTAGAAAATTTATGGACAATTTCCTGCGTTCTGCTACTCTGGTGGTAGGAATATGGTGGCTGCTTAATTCCTAGAGGGCATGAGACTGTTCTTTCTCAGAACCTTTTGTCCCGTCATCTCCTTACAGGAGACCATGACGGAAAATAGCGGGAATTGTCAAGCCTGCAATGGATTCTGTTATTCAGCTACACTGGCCTACTTGCTATCCCTCTAAAATAATACTCCCTCTCCCATCTCTGTGCCTTTGCATTGGTGGTCTCCTTTGCCTGGAATGCCCTCCCTCCTCAATTCTGCCTCTTAGAATACATAGATTCCTTCAAGACTTAGCTCAAAAACCACAAAGACAAGTGGTCTCTCATTCCTGGTCTCTCAGGTGCTGGAGCCTGCTCTTCTAAGGTTCTTTTCCATCTATTCTGCATGTATCTTACATAAACCTGTTTATTTACAGTTGTTTCTCCTTTTCAATGTAAGCTCCTCTAATGCAGGGATTATTTTAGCCTTTCTTTGTATGCTTAGCACTTAGCACGATGCTTGGCACATAATAACGGCTTAATAAATGCTTGCGGACTAAGTGACTGACCCTATCACATTTTTAAGTAGTATTGAAAGGCCTATATGATAAAGTGCCAAAATGTGTGTTATAGCTAATGAGAAATCTAGGAGTTCAGAGGAGGGAAAGATCAGTGCGGGGAGGAGAGGGAGAGATCAATATATTCAGCACCTTCCAAGATGTTTCCTAGCACTGGAGGATTAAAAGCTGGGCTGGGAGATGGGGGAGTCTTGGCTTTCCTCTCTCAGGCCTGCTGATCTGAAATCCAGTTACCTTGGCTGAAGGATAAGCTGAATTGATAGGGGTCCTTAGACAGAGCTTCCCTCTCCCGATACCCAGAAAGCACAAGCCTGGCGAAGTCTCCATCATCTTCAGGAGAATCATTAGCAAAATATCATAATTCTCTACTCACCCCTCCCCCTCTTCCCTGTGTATCCCACTTACCCCGTACAAAAAGGTAAGCAAACACTCCGAACCAAATAGGCCTCTCTGAGCCGCCAGTATTTGCTATCAATATTTCATCCTTCTCACAACACTGTCTAAACAACACCTATGAAATATGAATGAATTGCAGTTTTGACAAATGCATAGCCTGGACAGACTTGGTGAGGATGGAGAAGGGAGGACCTGTGGTGTGGAGCTCAGGGTTTACCGAGCCATTGTCCTGGCCTTAGCGGTCAGCGTGTTAAATGAGGGAGGAGAAAGGAATGGCCCCGTGTAATCACTTTTGGATGGATTGTTAAACAGGGCACTGCTGAGCACATGGCTGCAAGGAGGAAGGAGACAGCCCCAGGGGTGGATGGGGACCTCTGCAGGTCCGTCCCTGCCTTTGCGGTCTAGCCAAGTCAGGGGGGGAGACAAATCAGGCTGGTTCAGATTTCCTAAGTCAGAAGGGAGCCGTGGGGGAGGAGAGGTTTTGCAATTCATCTCTCTTCTCCCTCCAAACTTCGAGGAGGCAGGAATCTTGCCCTCCCCATCCCTTGATCCTCAGATGCCCCTTTCCGGGTCTCAGTTCTGTTATGGAAGTGCACATTACCATTTAAGAGGGAGGCTCTCCTCTTAGCACACTGGCGCTGTTTATCAGATTAGCTAGTTGGAGCTGCAATATGACAGAGTTGGTCTAAGTGACCTCTGACAGCCCCTCCAGATTAAAATCTTTGATGCTGTCTGACCCCAGGCACTGGGGAGGAATCAGATAGTCTAGTTTTGTGTCTTGAAATGTCACATATGTCCTGGGACTCCTGTCCTTGGATCGCTAGTGGCTGACTATCCTTTCACATACCTTGGTCTATTTTATTCCCCTGTGCTTTCATTCATTCTCCCTCTCTCCCACCCCTTCTCTCTCTCTCTCTCTCTCTCTCTCTCTTTCTCTCTCTCTCTCTCTCTCTCTCTCTCTCTCTCTCTCTCTCTCTCTCTCTCTCTCTCTCTCTCTCTTTCTCTCTCTCTCTCTCCCCGCCCCCTCCTGCCCCCTACGACTCCCCTCCCTCTTTCTCTTTTCCTCCCTTTCTCTCCCCCACTTTATTTTCTCTTGGACTTTAGCTCATCACTTCTCATGAATTCACTTGTGCTTGACTCCCCTAACTCCCAAATCTACATATCTTGTCCTCTTCTTTTTTCAACTTTTTGATTCAATAAATTTGTTTATACATATATTTGTAGTCTGTCCCTCCCATTATTTCCACACTTACACAACTAAACGGAAATAAAAATCCACCTCTTAAATATTCATAGTCTAGCAAAACAGATTTCCATATTGATGATGCCTAGAAATCTTTGTCTCTGCTTTTTAAGTTCATCACCTTTCTGCCAGGAGGTCACTGTGCTTTCTTTTTTTCTTTTGAACTAAAACCTGAAATCACCAAATGCCTGCTGGACACCTCCATCTAGATGCTGCATGAACATTTCAAAGTAAACATAACCAAAACAGAATTTATTATCATAAACCACTTCTCTTCCTAATATCTATCTTTTTTGTTATTCAGTCACATTTGACTCTTTGTGACCCCATTTGGGCATTTTTTGCAGATACTGGAGTGGTTTGCCATTTCTTTCTCTAGCTCATTTTACAGATGAGGAAACTGATGCAGACAAGGTTAAGTAACTTTACCAGGGTAATACGCTAATAATTATCTAAGAGTAGATTTGAACTTAAGTCTTCCTGACTTCAGATCTGGCACTCTATCCACTGTGTCACTTAGCTGCCCAATATTTATCATAAATCCTCCCAAATCTCTTCCTGATGTGTCAATTTTTGTTGAAGACCTCGCTCTTCTTCAGATCATTCAGGTACACAGTCTCAGAGAGGTCCCCAAGTTTTCACTGGTCCTCCCTGTCTATATCCAATCAATTGACAAGTCTTGTCATTTCTCTCTCCATAATATTTTTCACATCCTCCTCCTCCTTTTCACTCACATGGTCATTTTCTGAGTCCAAGCTCTCTATGGCACTGTAATTGGTTTCCTTGTCTCTAGTCTGTTCCCTCTTCAGTCACTCCTCCACACAACTATTCCTAAACAGCTTTTACTTCATTCCTCTGCTCAAGAAAAGTTAGTGGCTCTCTACTACCTCAATGACAGACTACATAATGAGCATTTTTTCTTTTCTTATTGCTTTTTGCTTTTCTTCTTCCAGATTATCCTTCACTTCCACATATTTGCTTACCAGTCTATTGTTCTCTCTTTTGTTTCTTTGGCAAGATTTGGCATTGCATATTGCAGGTTTTCTATTCTGTTCATTATTTTTGCTGTGCAGGCCATAAATTCCACTCTGCTAATTCTCATTTTTTCTTATGAACCAGGAATAGAGTATTGTCATTCCATGTTCTCCTCAAATTCCACAAGGTACTCTGTCTCCTCAAAGTGTTGGATCATTTTCCTTTGTTTTTCAGTATTTATTAATAGATGCCTGAACTCATTTACTAGATCATAAAGCCATATTTCCTTCTGTTGTTAATGTTTTTCCTGTTGATTTTTCCTGTTGATGTTCACAGTTTTTAAGTTTTCTTCTTGAAATCTTTGATAATTTGTAATTTTTTTCCTTTTAGTTTTCCTAGTATTCACTTTCTGGCCCCCTCCCCTCTGATGGTGGTTTTCTTGGGGGCTGGATCTCAAAGCATTTCAACCTTCTCCCACTTTTAGCAATTTATGGTTCTCCAGTCTAGATCTCTACCCACTTGACTTTTAGATGGTCAGAATTGACTCCAACTAGATGTGGTGCTTTTGTCCCTCAGATTTGATGGAGTGCTTTATAGCCCCTGCACACAAAGTGTCTCGTGTTGGTGTCCTGTCCCACTTTCTCTATTACTTAGTTCTTTGACTGGGCACAAGTATTTTGGAGCTTTGCAGTGTTGGTGTTACAGAGTTGTGACTCCTGGCAGGTATTTCTTCTTAAAGGGCTGTGGTTACATGTTCTGTCATGGCCAGCCTGGAGTAGGGGTCTTCACAGATTGGAAAGAGGGAGGTGGGATTAGTGTGTGTGGATGGAATTAGTGGTAAGCTGCTGTTGTGTCCTTGAGTCAGCTAGTCTGGCCTCACTGCCAGTAGCATGAAAGGTGGTTTTGGAGTCCTGAGTGAGCTCAGGGTCAGTAAGCAACAGCAAACAGTTGTGGGGTTTTTTTTTCAACCGTATTTTGGATTCTGGATGTCCTAGACCATGGAAACAGTTGACATTATTTCTCTTTAGTGCATAATTTCTGTTTTGGAGCAGTTTGAGAGGTCATGAGATTTGGAGAAAATGCCTAGTCCATTATCTTGTTGCTTATATGACCCAGAAACTCTCTCTAGGACAGAATATACAATACTTGGCTTGGCATTTAAAGCTCTTCACAAACTGACTCCAATGTGTTTCTTTTACTCCTCACATATTAATTATCAGCCATTTGGTCTACTTGATTGTCCCTATACACAATATTGTATCTACTATGTGTATGGAGTGTCCAGGGAGCACTAGCACCTTTGATGTGAGAGCTTGCAGAATTTTTTTTAGTGCCGCTTATGCACCTTTGGTGTCTACCTGTAACCAACTCACCTGCGGCTCCAGGAAACTGTAGCATGTGCAATGGCCACATTCTGGTAAAATTGTCTTAGCAGATGAGCTAAACCAGGTTGATGGTAACCATGGGCCTCAGACTGTTGGTGAATTTAGGGGGATGTCTACCCCAGGAATGTGAAGATTGTTCCCTAGCAGAATGGACAGATTGGACAGTTTGTTGCAGTGGCCACAAAGGCAGCTGGAACAGGCTCTGTGGAGAGGCTAGAGGTTGGTCAGGCTTCAAATATACCAAACTTCACTGAATCTTGGGTCATCACCAGTCCTCCTGACTTTTGTCTTGTTACTGGACTTCTATGATTGGAAGAGAGAGTGAGGCAGGAGTCTGCCTCACTTAAATCCAATTCATGCACAAGTCAAGACATCACCCTGTGATGGCATTGGTCCTTTTCAAAACTAGGGATGAACAACAGTTCTGTCTACCACCCCTGTACCTTTGCACACTATCTCTTTTTTCTCTCTAGTACCTAGCTTAGTGCCTGGCACACAATTATCACTTTAAAAATGCTTGTTAAAAAATTCTTTTAAATGCTTGTTGTATTGAACTGAGTAATACTTCCTTTTTACTGAAGAAACTCCCTTTTTCGTTCCACAAGAGCCTCACCTCTCTAGCTTGGAGATATCTTACTCCCTGTATCATATCTCTTACTCTCCTCCCTCCCCCAAATAAATGTACTTGTTCTATATTTCACCCACTCAGACATAACCAAGCTCTCTAAGCCTTCTAAGATGTCAGCTATCTGATCAGATAAATAATGTGCGCTGGTAAGCTAAATAGAAGGTGTGTGTTTTTCCTGGTAACATATACTTCCACAAAAAGCCTTCTGTGTACTATCTAAACCATTACTGATTTGAAAGTGGATATTTTGGGTCTGGTGGAAAGGGATGACAACTCCAAAGCAGTCCAGGGGCAGAAAGTGGGAGATATATTTGAGAGCACAGCACAAAAGGACCTTGTAGTACTCCCTCAAGTCAGGCCATGTTGTCTGGGGCACCATTTCTATAGCTGTGAATGTCATCACTCAAAAAGATGGCATCCTCAATCTTTTCAGGAAAAGGAAATGAATTCAGATAACTAGCTGAGAATTGACAGGAACTGATAGAGTCAGCCAGTTTCCTGAGAGCTTAAAGAAGTTTTCAGGGTAGGGTGGGGTAAAAAATTGAGAATGAAAATGCTTAGTAATCCTATACAATATAGATGAGATATTATAAATAGGTGAGATGGAGGGGGGGAAGGATAGTTTAATTGTAGGAAGCAAAAGATGACCTTGAGAAGCCAGTGATTGTACCAGGTGAGGAATGGGATACTCTCCAGACTGTTATCTGTAAACCCTCCCAGAGGTGGAATAGTCTGAGAAGCCTTCAGTGATTCTACCTCCCATCCTTGGGAGCCCAGGGTGACTGACTGCATGCTAAGAAATTGTGAGGCTGTCTGCAATTATAATTACCATCCTGAATGTCTCTCTTAATTACTTTCTTGTAATTAGTGGGTGCCTTTTCCTCACCATTTGTGTGTTTTGTGAAGTCACTGACATTTGAGAGCCCCAAAATAGGGATGTTTAGGGAAGAGAAATGGGGTGGGGGAGGGGATGAAATCTGCTCATCTGAGGTAGTGTGAGAGCTGAGAAGCTTTACCAAAAGACCAAGAGACAGATGAAATGGAAGGTGACAGGTTCTTTCCTTGGCTCATTGGGGTATGGGACAGTAGGCCAAGAATATAGAAGTGAGGAGCAGGGGGGAAAGAGAGGGTCTCCAACTATTACGTAATTTTATATATATATATATATATATATATATATATATATATATATATATATATAATATAGATCTGTGTATATATGTGATATACACATGGATGGATGCATGGATTTACATGTGTATGTATAGTACACATGTTTAGTCTTGCAAAACCACTTCTTGGCTCAGATCTGAAATTTATTCCTGCAAGTTTCATGTAGTGCATTAATTAAATAATTCAGGTCAGATGTTGTGCCCTCCTCAGGCTATCCCCCTCCTCTCCAGCCTTTGGAGTGTTTATGAGCACCAAGATTGCCACAGAGCAGCTTAATGTTCCTTGACCAGCAGAGAGTCAGTTTTCATCATTTATTGCCTTTCTTTCCCTCTCACAGCCTTGTGCACAGAAGAGTGTGTCCACGGCCGCTGTGTCTCCCCTGACACCTGTCACTGCGAGCCTGGCTGGGGAGGTACTGACTGCTCCAGTGGTGAGTACATCCATACCCCCGCGGGTATGTGGGGCCTGCTTATGGAGGGCTCTTCTGCTGGGAGGGAGGCGGCAAAGCTGCCTTAGTGAATCCCTGAAATGTTGGACCAAGTGAGATGGAGTCAAAGGGTGACTGATGGCTGAAAGACCTCAGGGGCTGTCCGGTGAAGGAGGAGGCGCAAGCTAGGGAAGGTGTCATGGAGTGGTGGTGTATTATGGGACATTATTGGGCGTGTTATCTGGAGGTTTGTGGTGGTCGAGTGTTCATGTATGGTGTATGTGATATGGGTATTTAGGGGAGGTGCAAAAGTGAGTATGTAGCATAAGAGACTGGATATTTATGGAAGGCTGGATATTTGTGGGAAGGAATGCCAAGGATTCAGATCTCCCTGCTCTCAGGAAGCTTCTCTCAGCATGGTTATTAAGAGTGGGTTTTTTCTTTCCTGGGCCTTGGTTCATTTTTGAGTGTCTGTGTTTCTCCAACCTTGTGCTCTGAGTATCTCCTTCTCCATGTGACTGTGAAGATAGATGCCTGGTGCTCATGGGCTCTCACCAGAACTCATACTGAAGTTGGCAGCTTCTTTCGAAAGCTTTGATCCAAAGTCCTTTCTAGTTATGTGCTGTGTAGAAATACCACTGGTCTTAGAGAGGGTTTGGGATATTTGTGTTGGGGAAGGATTTTAGAATGGAAAATCCAGATTCTACTGAATTAGGGAAAATGGGGGAGGGGGCTAAGCAGATTCTCTGGTATATTGGTAGCTTTACTGGATATGCTCTCGATTTCTTCTAGGGCTGTCCCTCATACCATGGCTTCCATATGTCTCTCCACTTTGAGTCTCTCCTCCTCTCCATTCTGTTCCCCACAGAACTGCCAAATTGATATTCCTAAAGCATAGGTCTCTCTGTGTCACTCTCCTGTTCAAAAAGCTCCAATATTACCCCTGAGATATATTTCAGGTTCCTCATTTGGCATCTAAGACCCTTCAAAAGCTGACTCCAGCCTGACTTGCCAGACTTAGTACGTTACTCCTTTTCACGTATTCTGTATTCCAGCCAAACCAGTGTAATAGCCCATTTCCCATCTCTGTGCGTTTGTACAGCCTTTTCCTTCTACCTGGAATGCCCTCCCATCTTCACTTTCACTTCTTAGAATCTCTAACTTCTTTCAAAGCTCAGCTCAAGAATAAATTCTTACATTAGTGGTTAGTTGCTGGTTTTCCCCCTGACCCCAAACCCACTACCACATTACTTTATATTTACATTTCATATATTTTGGTTTTTACTTGTATGTACATATTATTTCCTATAAGAGTATAAGTTCCTTGAACACAAGGACTCTGGTTTTTGCTTTTGTTTTCCAAGTGCAAAACACATATTGTTGAATCTTTTTAGTCTGTCCGATTGTTTATGACTGGGGCTTTCTGGGCAGATATACTGGAATGCTTTGCCATTTCCTTCTCCAGATAATTTTATAGGTGAGGAAACCGCAGCAAATTAGGTTATATGACTTGTTTAGGGTCACCTGGCTAGGAAGTGTCTGAGGCCAGATTTGAAGATGAGCCTCTCTGACTCCAGACCCAGAACTCTATCTACTGCACCCCGTAGCTGTCCCCTCTGGCATATAGTTGGTACTTAATGTATATTTACTGATTGTCATCATAGCCTGATTTTTTAATGCATAGTCTGATTTCTGTGCTAGGAGGGAATGATCTGGTGCTAATTTTCAGGGTGAGAATAGGCACATAAGTAAATGTTGAAAACTTGGAGGTGTTTGGGGTGTTTTAGTCTGTGGATTTCTAACCTGGGGATCTGTGATCTTAAAATGCAATATTTACATATATTATACACACACACATACACATACACATATATATATATGCATATTTGCACACATACATATCTATATATAATGGGGCAATTACAATGAATGGAGCACTGTCCCTAGAGTCAGGAAAACCTGAGTTCAAATCCAACCTCAGATGCTTGACACTTAACTCTGTGATTAGGGGCAAGTCATTTAACCCTGATTACCTCGCTGGAAATATGTGTGTGTGTGTATGTACACACACATATATATAATATGTATACAATAACTATTTCACTGTAATTAATTTTCTTTGTATTTTATTTTATGCATTTAGAAATGTGATAATGAGGGAACCATTGGCTTTACCAAGCTGCTGCAGGGGTCCATGGCACAGAAAAGGTTAAGAACCCCATGTTTTAGACTGAGTCTATGATTTCACTGGCCTAGGGAATCCCAGTGAGGACCATTCTCTACCAAAGCAGACTGATACCTCTTCTGCAACTCAGTCTTAGAGAGTTGTCTGGGAGCACTCAGAGGTTGAGACTTGCCCAGGGTCACACAGTCAATATATGTTAGTCTGCAAACATTTATAAAGTGCCTATCTATGTGCTAAGCCTTGCGCTAGGGAAGTGGTGGCACCTGCATCCAGGTCTTCCAGATTCTACATCTTGTTTGCTAATGAATAGGCCTCTCTCAGACATTTTGCTGGAATCAATGTGGGAGTTAATGTTAGCCCTTCTGGTCATAAACTTCCAGCCCATCTAATGATGAGGAACAGAGGACAAAATGTCATTTTAAACTGAATAAAGAAGACAGAGGGACTGTTATTAAATTGTACTAATCTCAGAAGTGGAGATAAAAGGAAAAAAGTTTTTCTCTCTATTGGAGATCTAGCTTTTTAAAATAATTAGAGATATTAAAGCATTGACAATGATTGAGATAGAAGCATTATTCATAACTTTTATTTCCGCACTGGGCAGTGATCCAGTATATTTCATTTATGAGCTTTCAGCTGTAAGGAGAGCGTGAGCCAATTCCTAAATTAAATATGCCCTGTTAACTTTTATAAATGATACCCCAGGATTAGCTTAGAAGCTTAAGCTTTCGTTGTATTAAGATAATTGTCCCATTCCCTGTGTCCCGTATCTGTTGGACTCCCATCCCAGAGTGCTTTGCAGGCTGTGCCCAATGTCCTTGGGGCCCAGAACTATGTGCTTGCAGCAGTGATGTCTGAAGCACTTGGAGGTAGGCAAGGGAGTCTTCCTTGCCCTGATTTTCCATCTGCTTCCTACCTCCCGTGTTCCTTGTCTCCAGGGAACCAATAATAATGATAATAGCCCTAATTACTAGCATTTATATAGCACTTTAAGATTTGCAAAGCACTGTATAAATATTATTTCATTTGGTCCTCACGGCAGTCCTTGGAAGTAGATGCTGGTGTTGTCATCATTTTACCTGTGGGAAACCGAGGCATACAGATGTTAAATGACTTGCCCAGGGTCCAATGGCAATTAAGTATCTGAGGCAGGATATGAATTCAGGGCTGTCTGACTCCAAATCCAGGGTCTACACTGGCCAACTCACTGTGTTGTCCACAGTAAAAGGTTTGCCCAGTGTGTCTTACCTAGGATCCCAGGATCTCAACGTTCATCCATACCTACCTCTGAATCCCATCTGTAACATCTCTAGCAAGTATATATCAAGCCTCGATTTAGAGCTGGACTGAGGTTCAGGAGTCTGTAACTTGCCTAAAGTGACACATGTAGAGCATCTGAGGTGGGGCTTGAACTCCTGTCGTCTGATTCCTGGGCTAGGGCTCTTTCCATTGTGCCATGCTCTCCTTCAGTGTCCATGTGTGTTTCCTTACCTGGAGCCCAAACCTGCCCATTTGGCTGCTACCCATTACTCCCACTTCTGACTTCTGTAGTTGAATAGACAGAAGAAGTACAATCCTCCCCACATCTGGTAGCTTGCTAGCTCTTTGTGAATCTGTTCTTAAGGCTCTGGGACTAGGACTTTGTCCATCATTTGAAGTTACAAAGGGAATCTTGTTTTCTTCCCGTAGTCTTACTTTGCTTGTTGAAGTATCTGCCACTATTCCGATGGTTTCCTTGCCCCCTGGCCCATCTTATTAGGGTTCAGTACAGAGAGAACCATCCCTTCTTGTATTATCTCTGTTTCTTCTCACTCTGCTTGGTGCTGCTCTGTCCCAGCTGACTGTTGGAAGGAAGGATGGATGGAAAGAGGGAAGAAAAGAAGGAAAAAAAGGAAGGACTGAGGGAAAGAAGGGAGAAAAAGAAGGAAGGGGGAGAGAAGAAAAGAAAGAGGGGAGAGAGAAAAGGAGGGAGGGAGAGGAAGCAAAGAAGAAAGGAGGGAAGAAAGCAAAGAGAAAGAAAGGGAAGGAAGGAGGGAGAAGGAAAAAATCAAAGAAGGAAAAAGAGAAGGAGAGAGGAAAGGAAGGAAGGAATGAGGGAAGGACGGAAGAAGGAAAGATTTAATAAGTATTTTCTACACACCAGACACTGTGCTAAGCAATTTACATTATCTTATTTGATTCTCACATAACCCAGAGAAGTAAGAGCTATTATGATCCCTATTTCATAGTTGGAGAAACTGAGGCAGAGAGAGGTTAAGTAACTAGTACAGGGTCTCTCAGCTAGTGTCTGATGCAGGATTTTAACTCAGGGGTTCCTGACTCCAGGTCCAGTGCTCCATCCATTAGACCACCTAGCTGCCCTGAGCACCCTGTTGTTTTTCCAATCCTTCTCAACTACCTGATTCTCTGTAGCTCTATCTTCAAGGAGTCCAGTCCTCAATCCTGGTGACCTTGTCTTTCTTTTTGATTCAGGGATATGTAGTTGGTAGAGTAGACTTTGAAATTGATGTGTGGCATCTATTGCGTTAGACACTAAATGAATTGGCTTTTGTGCTAATTACTTAATTGGTGCCAACTCTTCTGGCCTCCTTAAATGCTCAGGGGCACATTCATATACTTATTAACTCATAGCATGTTAGAACTGAAAGGAACCTTAGTGCTTTATTTGCTTCCAAAAACTGACCGGGCATGTTCCCAGGAGGCCAGGCCATTGGGTTGAGTGTATAGGGCTCAAGTCACTGCTGCTTCACTGGGAAAGTGATAACGGGTAGGATCTCTTTCCTAGATGCATTCTGGGCACAGGTCCAATTATTAGGAGTATCTAGGTTCCAGTTACGAATCTAACAAACATTATTAAGCACCTTCTATGAGTAAAGCACTGTAGTTGGTTCTTGGGAGATGGACAGACAAAAAAAATATCCCTGCCCTCATGGAGCTTACATTCTGTTGGAGATGTACTAGCTCAGCAAAGACATAGTAAACCTAGTGGATTTTGGCTAAGGGACAGAACTATGGCAGTAGTAATAGCTAGCGTTAATATAGTACTCTAGGATTTGCAAAGTACTTTGCATGTGTTATCTCATTTGCTCCTCAAAACCATCCTGTTATTATTTTCCATTTTACAGATGAAGAAACTGAGACAGACAAAGGTTGAGTGACTTGCCTAGGGTCATATAGCTAGTAGTATCTGAGGCAGGGTTTGAACTCAGGCCTTCCTGACTCTTAAGTCCAGCATTCTATCCAGAATGCCACTGAGTTACTTATAGTACCCTCAAGTAGAATTAGAGGTATTAGGAATAGGAAGGATGAAGAAAGAGTGGATAGAACTGGGAATGAGGTGGCAGTGGCCAGGGAGAGGTTAGAGATCCAGGGAGGGGGAGCAGGAAAGAGACAGAGAGGTGGAGAGAGAGAAACAGAGATTATCAGACAGACAGATAGAGAGAGAGACAGACACTAAGAGACAGAGAGACACACAGGGAGACAGATGGAGAAACAGAGAAAGAGGCAGACAGACAGAGATACAGAGAGACAGATACTGAGACAGAGAGACCCACAGAGACAGAGATTCTTCACTCAGTCCTATGATTACAAATCTCCAGTGGCTCTCTATTGCCTCTGGGATAAAATTGCAAATCCTGCTCTTCATCACTGAAATTCGTGCTCTGTGTCCACCCTCCCTTACACGTTACTCCTCTTCCCTCACCCTGTTCTCTGGTCAGACTGGAGTTCTTGCTGTTTCCTGGGTGCTTGTGCCTTCCCCTTGAAATAACTGCATATTTATATTTAATTTTCCATGTACGTTGTTGTCTCCCCACCTCCTAGCAGGATGTAAGCTCACTGAAGGCAGGACCGCTTCATTTGTGTCTAGCGGACGTTTAATAAAAGCTTGCTGCCGTTGTCACAACGTTCCATTTCCCACGCTCCCTGGTGCCTGGAATGCTCTCCCTCCTTACCCCACTCCGGCCCATCTTGAGCTCCCTGAAGATTTCGACTGAAAAGCTACCTCCGACATGAGGCCTTTCTTGATTTCTAAGCTAATTGCGCTCTCCAAATTACTTTGTATTTACTGTGCAGACATTTAATATTTACTTACTTGTCTGTTTGTTTCCCAGGACAGTAAATAAGCTCCTTAAGGGCCAAGACAATTTCATTTTTGTAGGTGCTTAATGAAAGCTTCTTGATTGATTCAGTGAAACTAGCTATGAGCATCTGGGCAAATCATTTCACCTTGTGGGGAGGGCTTCTGTTACCTCATTTAACCTAACCCTAACAGAGGCTTTAGATTAATTGGCTATCTACATTGCCTGCCCTGGTTCTGTTTTAGAGGGGTGGGGGAGAAGGATAGTGGGAGGGGAAGCTTGGAGGCTGTGCTTTGGATGTGACTCATGACTCTCATGCCCAAATCCTCCTGGACTGGAGTTCCCCAGGAAGCCACAAGCTGCCCAGGCTGAGGCTTTAGCTCTGTAGGCATTGAGGAGTCAGGAGGGGCAGAGCTGCCAGGGAAGCCCAGAAGCTCTCTGCTGTTCTTCATTCAGCGATTGAATTGCCTGCTGTCAAGGCTAAAGCAACTCCAGATGAATCACTCTGAAGCAATTACAAAGGTTCTTCCCCAGGCCCACTCTCTCCCCTCCCCTCTCCAGACCCAGAGCCAGCTTAAGGCTGGGTGCCATCCCTGGGAGTGCCACCTTCTGCCAGGCATCTGTCCCTGCCCTTGGGCCTCCCCAAAATGGGGGCTCTGAAGTCTTCTCTCACTGGGACCTGTTTATCATAATGGGAACCAGAGCAGAAACCTGAATGAGGCAGCAAATGTTTTGTTTTCTTTTTTCTTTCTTTCCTTCCTTCCTTCCTTTCTTTCCTTCCTTCCTTCTTTTTGAGATCTGGGCAAAATTGAATTGTTTCTCTTATTCCAGTCCACAAGAGTCACCCATCACACCTCCTTCTCTTGTCACTCCCTGTCACTTTGCCCTCTCCTTATCTCTTCCATCTCACTCCATCTTTGCCTTTCCTTCTTTTCTGTCTTTCCTGCTGGGTCCTGACCTCTCTGGGTATCATTATCTCTTCCCTACTTTATCTCAGCATCACTGCCTTCCTCTCTGTCCTTCTCTCTGTGTGTCACGGCTTCTCCCCCTCTCACTCTGTGCCTGGCTCTTTCTTTGTGCCATTGTCTGTCATCCACTCTTAGCCCTTCATCTTTATCTTATTTTCAGAACTTTGTCCTTTCTTTGTCTTTGTCTCTTGTGTGGCACAACAGAAGGAATGCTGTCTCAGAGGACCTCAGAAGCCCACCTCTGATGCTTACCACCTGGTGACCCTTGGGCCTCAGTTTCCTCAATTGTAAAATAAATGAATTAAATGACCTCTAAAGTTTCTAGCTCTGAGAGAGAGAGACAGACAGATAACCTCAGATCTCAGGTAGCTTATATTCTAATAGTGGGAAATAATTCATTGATAGTAGTGGTGAATATTTGTTCTAGGGTTGGTGAGTAAAGACCTAAGGGAATACATTAACACATCTCTTTTTTCCAATAGCAATAGTTTGATTTGATGATGTTTCCAGAAGGGAAAGGGGGAGGGTACACAAGAAGCAGTGAGGATGTTGTCAAGAACATGGTGTGAGAATAAAGTGAAAAGATTCAGTTGAGCCACCCATCAGTCAATACCAGGAGGTCACATGTTTGGGTGAGGGTCTCTGGTCTGGGACACAACACATGAATGGATAAAAACATGGTAGGGGAGTGACCTCGAGCAAGTCACTTAACCCTGTTTGCCTTAGTTTCCTCATCTGTAAAATGCACTGGAAAAGAAAATGGCAAACCACTTCAGGATCTTTGTCAAGAAAACCCGAAGTGGGGTCATGAAGAGCTGGACACAACTAAATGACAACAACGAATGGGTCTTCTGTTTATTCCTTGTGTCTGTATTCCCTCTCTTTAACATATCTTGTCCTAGCTCTTCTATAGCAAGAGACTAACACTTCCTCCATCTCCTATGGCTGGATGGGCCAAACTCAGGAGACTCGGTCACAGACAAGAGCGTCAGGCACTGAGGCAGCAGCTACTTTCTCCCTAGCCAACTGAGGACCAGAAGGGTCAGATTCCTTCCCTTTGAATATGTATACTCCCTTGTTTTCAGAGACACTTCTACTCTGATTGAGGTAGTTTAAGTGGTAAAGCAGATAGAGTGTTAGTTTTGGACGTAGGAAGATCTGAGTTTAAATCCTACCTCAGACACTTATTTAGCTGGGGGACTCTGGATAAACCTCCATATGCCTCACCTATGGCTCCAACAAGTTGTAGTACAGCAGTTACACCCAACAACCATCTTGGCAGGTGGACCAAACCAGGTTAAGGGTGACTGAAAGGCCTTGAACCCATGGGTGAGTTAGGGGGATGTCTATCCCAAGCATGTAAAGACTCCCCTGGCAGGGTGGGCAGATGACAACAGTTTGTTCCAGTGACGATGGAAGTGGCTGAAGTGGGTGCTGTGGAGTGCTGAGACCTTGGTCAGGCAGTGAAGATTCCAAGGTCATCCCCTGCATCCCAGGTCACCACCACTTGTCTTGACTTCTGTACCGCCACTACGTTTTATGACTCAGGGAGAGAGAGACGGAGGATTTTGTACAACTCTGCCTCTCTTAAATCCAATTAATGTGCAAGCCAAGACATCACCTGTGATGTCATAGGTCCTCTTTGAAAACTCATCACCACCACCACCACCTCCACCAATATAAACAGAGCCGAATATAGCACCTTTCTCTAAAGGCTGTTATAAGGAGCCATTGAGGGAGTCCATGTAAAATGCTTCATAACCCCGAATGCTCTGTATAAATGCCAGTCATCATCATCTTCACCTTCATCATTACTATTATTATTGCTCATTTAGGAAGTGGAAAACATGAATAAGAATCATCCCTCTAGTTTTTTGGATCAGGGATGGGAGGGGGGGAATAGGAGGCAGATGTAGTTACATACTGTGGATATTCTCTTTGCAAGTCTGGTGGGTGGTGGACCTGCCTGAGTCTTCTTGTGACGGTGAAAACTCGTAACTAAGCATCCTGGTATGCGTGGAGATGGTAGCGGGCAGAGCGGGGGAGGCGTGGGGAAGGAGTCCAGGGAGAGGGGACTTCTGTCCTGCTCAACATTAGCCATCTGTTCTCTGAAGATAAAAATTAATAAGTAAGTGAAATGAACACAGCATTAAAAATTGACTGTGATAAAAGCCAGCATGGAGCAAGCAGGTGCCAAGTTGGAGTCGTTGTACCCAGCTGGCAGCTGGTATTGACACCTCCTCCTCTCTCATTGGCGCTGGGCCCACGCAGGACCCCATGCCCCCATCAGTCAGTCAGTCAGTTGCCCACACCCCCTCCTGGGCAGCACCTTAGCGGGATGCTTCCCTTCCCTAAGAAGGAAAACAAGCTGCTTCCTACTTTCCTTCCTTTCCACACCTACAGAGCCTTGAAGTAACAGCTTGAGTAGGTTGGGAAGGGAGACAGCAGGTTGTAGTGATAAGAGCAGTGAACTTAGAGGAATCTCCGTTCAGCTCCCAGTTCCACTACTACTACTGGTGTGACTTCATGCCTGAACCCCTTTGGGTTTCTGTTCCTGATCCATAAATGAGTCACTGGGCTTTTGTTGCCACTGAGTTGTTTTTCAGCCATGTCCAACTCTTTGTGACCCCTTTTCTGGTTTTCTTGGCAAAGATACTGAATGGTCTGTCATTTCCTTCTCCAGCTCATTTTAGAGGTGAAGAAACAGAGGCAAACAGGATTAAATGATTTGCTCAGTGTCACACAGCTAGTAAATATCTGAGGTTGGATTTGAACTCAGGAAGATGCCTCTTTTGACTCCAGGCGCAGCTCTCTAATCACTATATCACCTAAATGTCACCTAGACTGGGGCAGAGAGCCTCTAATGTCCCTTCCAGCTCTAACTCTGTGGCCCTAGGAAATGGAATACTTACTGACTTTCTGATGCCTCCTAAAACCAAGTCCTGGCAAGAATGGAAATCTTTCCTTCCCTGAGAGCCTAAAGGTACTGAACCTAGGTGAGAGTGGATCCCTTTCTCTAAGGTTTGTGACTCCAAGATTCTCCTAATGAAAGACTAAGAGTTGGCTTTGGGATTAGTACAGACTTTACTGTCTTCTCTTATGCTGGAGGGAGGAGGTAGGAAGAAGGAAAGGGATGGTCATTCATTGACCATCTGTTGTATACAAGTCTCCTTGTTAAGGGCAGTTAGTCACTCGTCTTCTAGTTTCCAGTGTAACAAGATGGACAAGATACATGCACAGGTTCTAGGCAGTAGAATTATAGGATTGAAAGCTTAAGGGGACCTTAGAGATCATCTAGGTCAGGACTCAACGCTTTTAGTACCATAGGCCATTTTGGCAGTCTGGTGAAGTCTATGGATGCCTTCTCACTATAATGCTTTTAAATGAATAAAATACAACACATAGGATGGCAAAGGACACTTAGTTAATGAAATACCATTATCAAACCTTTTTTTAAAACAAGTTTGTAGACCCCAGTCAAGACTCAAAGTCAACTCCCTCACTTTCCATGTGATAAAACAGAAGTCCAGAGAATTGAGGTGAGTTGGGCCAATAGCATATAGTAAGCCGCAGATCTGGCATTTGAACTCTGGTCTGCCAACTGCAAATTCAGTTCTCATTCCACTATATCATTCAAAGGATCATATGAACAGCATCCGTGAGAAGTGTTCTAAGACCAGAAGAAAGATCATTTTTGACTGTGACTACATAAGGAGTGCTTCATAGGAAAAGTGACAGGGACCTTGAAGGTAGGTTAGATAGTAGAGATGTGAGGGAATGACATTCCGAGTGGCAGAACAGAGACTCAGATGTAGAAGTGAGGGTAGCAGAGAATCATACAGTTTTATAGAAGCACAAGAGACCTTCTAGGTAACCTGCTCTGACACCTTCATTATACAAGTGTTCCAAAGGTATCTGACTGGGCTGGAAGACCTAAGTGGAGGGATAGTGCATAGACATCTGGGAAGTGGGATTGGCCTGTATTACTAAGGGACATTAATGTTAGGTTAAGAAATGTGGTCTTGATCCTGCAAAAGCAAGGAGCCATTGAAAGTTCCTTCTGACTTTACAGTGTTTTCATTATCTAGGGGGGTATTCGGGCTCTTCCTGCCTCCTTACTGTTGAGTTATTTGTGACTATGGCTTAAGCTTTTGGAAAGAAAAATGAGGAGCTTTGGGAGGGAGAGTGTGGACTTCTTTATTTTTCTGGGTCATGCCAATCATTCAAGAAGGTTGCATCATGTAGCTGAATGTGGACAGGCCCTTAGAGGACGTGTAATTTACCCCCTTAATTTTATACATGAGGAAACTGAGGCCCAGAAAGGTTACTGACTTGCCTGAGGACACACATATACTAAGTGTCAGAGGCCGGCATGTTGCAGACCATTTTGACTGAAGTCTGTGGAAGCATTAAAAATAGAGAAGGCTGGATTTGTGGGGATGGGAGGGTATTGCTGCTGGTGAATGCAGCTCAGAGTATTGAAGGTGGCTTGGCTTGACTGTTTTTGTTACCATGGAAGCAGGACAATTGAGCTGTGAGTTGAGAAGGCAGTAACCTGAAGAAAGCACCAGTCTCTCCCCTTGTCCCTAAAGTTGCTTATAGCCAAGCTATCAAAGCATAAGCCTCTTCGATTTCCCATAATGAACTTTATTAAAAGCTGACTGTGCAGACAGAAGGATGTTCCAGAGAACTCTGGCAATGCAGGTGAGAACTCTGGGAGGCAGAGTGCTGTGGAGTCCGCCTGGATGACTTGCCCTCGTTGTCTGTGTTATATAGTGTATGTCTCTGGGGGAGTCTTATGCAATGGGTTGTGCTTTAAACTGGCTGGGGATTTGAAGGTAGAGTGTAGAATAATGGATGGGGCAGTGATGATGCTCTTTCATCTAGACCTTATATCCCTGAAAATACCATCTGAATCCTTCCTCATGCTCTTGGCATCCCTCACCCATAGGTTCCAGACCCAAATATCTGAAGTTAATAGGACCTTGACAGTGTCTTGCCTTCCCAACTTTCCTCCTTCCCTGGTCAGTCCAGTAAATGACTCACTTGACCTTTAGTGGTATGATTAGCTCAGAACGAACTGCAGGATGGCATCGTTGCGCACCCTTGGTAGGGGAGTCATTGCTATTTCCACCTTAGCACGACGGCTTTGGGGACACACAAGTAGAATGCTCTTCTGTTGGCTTCCCTCACCAGGTTGCAGACAAGAGCTGCATTGTATTCAGGACAGCTCCAGTAACTCCAGACTCAGGGCTGTCCCCCTGGACATGAAGTTCAGTCCCTAATGAGGAAAGCCCATGGAGGTAGGAGGTTGGATAATAAGCCTCAAATTAAATAATTAATGAAGTTATAAAAATACATCTGCTGTATGTTCAGAGTAATTCAGCCCAATTAGAAGCAATTATTTACCAGTTATTATACTCTGCCTTTTTTTTTTTTTACAAACCACTCTGGCAGCAACATAAGATCCCCAGGTTCTGCTTCCAAAACGAGGAAGGTAATTTTGCAGAGATGGTACTACTGGATAATTGCCTCTCCAGAAGAGGGGTTGGAGAGATTTCAGTGCAGCCAGTCTTTACTAAGCACCTACTGTGTGCCAGGCACTGGACTAGAAGCTGAGCACGCAAAATCCAAACAGTCTCTGTCTTCAAAGTGCTTATATTCTAAGTTTCATTCCTGGTCTTAATATTGTTCAGGGATTCTGCCTGATGCAACTTTTTTTGCCATATAAAAGGTAATTATTATCACCATTTTATCATCATATCATCTCATATATTATATCACCATCATCATTGCCCCTTTTCTCTTATGTGATTGTCTCTCCCAATTAGAATGTAAGCTCCTTTAGAGTAGGGACTATGATTTTCCCCAGTGCTTAATACAGTGCTTGGCACACAGTAAGAATTTAATAAATGATTTTTTGTTCAACTCATTTCATTCACTATTTTCTTGCCTATGACATAACTTAGAGATCTGGGTCCTAGCCCTGACTTGGCCTCCAACTTTCTCTGTTACCTTGGACCATTTACTTAACCTCTCTAGGTCTCTATTTTACCTTCTCTGGTAAAATGCCGGGATTGGGTGAGGTTCCCTCCCAGGTCTAACATTCCATAAGTCAACATACCAAAAGATGTGGTATTTTGTTTTCTTTTATCAGTGAAGTCACTCAATCTCTATCCCTACAAGAAAACACAAATTCAGGGGAGTGGTATGCTTATACAGTAGACAAGTTTTTGAAAAATTGTTCAGTAAATAAAATTCTATATTAACTTTGTTAGGGGATTTCAAGGATCTCATTTAGTAGGCCAGTGTCCTGGGAATTGATGCCATATGATTTGGGAATATGCACAGGGCTTTCAATGTCCTCAGATTTCTTGCCAAAACAAAAACTCATCTTTTTAACACTAATATTTTCCCAGTGGTTCTATATGACTGTGAATGATGAAATATCATGATCTCTGAGGAATCAAAATTACAGGCCACCAAAAGGCGATAGAGAGGCATATGGTAAGCATACACAAATAAGCATATTTCCAAAGATGAATTATAAACAAAAAATGGTGTGAAAGTTATTAAAAATATGGACATCCAGAAAAAGAGGTGAGCTGGTCCTGGAGCTAGAGCAAAGGATAGCATACGTTCAATCGGCATGCAGCATTGGTACCCACGTAATATCCAGGACATCAACAGGATGATGGGCATGGATGGGTTGTGATGCATACTTCATTGGAGAGGAGCACCACAGAAATAAGATCCCACATCCTTTGAGATGTTGGAGCAGAAGAGACCATAAAATCATAGATTTAGAACTGTGAGTTTATAGAGTCCACCATTTTTCAGATGATGAGCCAAGGTCAAGAGATAGTAAATGAATTGCGTAGTTGCTAAGTGTCTAAAGTAGGATGTGATTCTAGCTCTTCCTGACTTCAGGTTTAACACTCTGTCTACTTTACTATTTACTATTCCATACAGCCAAGGATCCTTTTGGAAAAAGAATCCTTTCCTTCTGCTGTAGGGTCCTCCCCTTCTGATTGACCTTTTCAGAAAACTTGTATTTTTGCACATGAGGAATGGTCTGAAAATAGAACCGTCCTGGGCAGCCACAATAGATGTTTCAGTACTCTCATAGAACCATGGCCTCTTTGGTATGCACTATCCCTCCATTGATACACATCACAATCTAGCCACACTTCATCATCCTGTATGTTTTCATGTCCTTCAATAAATTCCCTATGAAGGATTTACTTAATGAGCTAGAGTCTCGTTCTGTAGGTTTTTAATACAAGGGGTCCCCAAAGTCTTAGTGTATTAAGATTGTAAAGCTATGGGCACCCCCTATATTTTGTGGGTAATAATGTAACATTCAGCCTGTACATTCTACCTCCTTCACTCTTGTTACATCACTTGTCCACTTTCTTTCATAGTCAGTCAACAAGCATTTATTAAGGTCCTCCCATAGGTCAGGCATCATGCTGAGTGCTATAGATACAAAGAAGGATGAAAATAACCCCTGCCTTCATAGAGCTCACATTCTAATGGGAGAAGACAACATGTAAATAGGATGCCTGCCAGACATATGTAGAAGAGATAGAAGGAACTCTTAGAAGGGAAGTTATTAGAATCTGGGGTGGGGGTGGGAGAATGGAAAAGATTTCCTGAAAAAAGTTAAATTTGATCTGAGTCCTGAAGGAAGCCAGGGAAATTAAGAGATAGAGGTCAAGATGGAAATCATTCCAGGCATAAGGAACAGCCATTGCAAAGGTGCAGAGATTGGAGATGAAGTGTCATTTTTGAAGGACTTATGATGCTTTATACTTGGAAATTATTGTAAATTATATGGCACTGCATACATTTACCCCTCAGAAATCTTAATATTGACTTTTGAGTTACCTGCAATTCTTCTGAGATCATAGTGTTCCATGATTTGCTGTCAGACAACAGCACCTTGAGAATATTAATGTTAAAGAGATAAACTAGCAGCAAGAAGCACCTTGAGACAGTCCATTCTCCTGTTCAGTTCTGGGCCTGGCTTGTTATATGTCCATAGTGTCTGACAGACTGCCTGTCATGATCCAGACAAACTGCGTACTTCATTTCCTTGGTTTTACCTGTACGAATAGTCAAACCATTCTCTTCTGAATGACCACAGATCTCTTGAAGGAGGTTCTGGATCTTGGGGCAATCAATGTACCATCATCCCTAAACAAAAGTACCAGAAAGCCTTTGTCTTGGATAAGGAATCTGTCTTCCATGTGGGGTTTTCCATAGAACAGCTCTCATGAGAGTTGTAAAAAACAACCACCTCTGATAAGCGTATTATGCCTTGATTGATACTGATGACTAAAGTATCATAGAGCCCAGTGGGTGCCATCAATTGTGAAATTTTATATGATCTTAACATATGTGTGACAGCATCTTGAGAGCCTTCAAGACTGCTTTGCCCTAGCAAGTGACATGCTTCAATAAGTTTCTCTTGCAATGATTTGGCTTAGTTCAGTCTCATAGCTGGTTTTCTAAAGGTTTCTTGTAATCTTCTGCCATCTTCCTCTGTAACATTTTGTAAATGAGCTGGTATTCTAGAATGATGTTGCTCTTGAGAGCTATGTCTCTGCCTGGTAGGAAGATTTGTGTTTTCTGGCAGATGTGGTTCCTAGGGTCTTTTGGCCTCCTCATAGCCATGATTCTTTAACATTGGTTAAACTTCTCTAAGAAAAAACATTGAGTCGTTCTCTTCTGTCTGTTCATCATTTTTCAGATTTGGGTAGATAGATAAGGCTGGAGCTCTCATAAATAGGCATCATGTCTTCTCATGTGTACCCTTTCTTTAAGCTTAATGTTAAGATAGGAGAAAAAAGGCAGCAATGTGACTGAGTTCTCCCAAATTTTCCTCTAAATAACTTCTAAAATAATATCTCAAAATTAATTCTGAAGAGGCAGAATCCATAAAAGGATGGGGTGAAACAGTTTTATAGCCCAACATGACTTAGAAGGTCAAGAGGAAAGGCCTGTTGAAACTTGGTGAGAGTCCAGCACAGGCAGTGGCCAATAAGCCAGCAGTACGCCTTGCGATAACTAATGAACAGCAGCAACTTCCAGAGCACTCAGACCACAGATGGCAAGTGTATAGGACAACTGGTCAGAAGGAGATCACAAGGGTCTCTTTGCCAGCACTTGGTGCAGGACCGTTGCATTACCCATGTGCAGATCTGAGTTGCAGTCCTGGGTCACAGTCCTAGGCTGAAGAAGAACAAGTCCCTGGTCAGGGTTCCAGAGCAGAAAAAGAATGCTTTTGAATACTCACAGATGAGAGCACAGGCAAGGAGAGCAGTGACCACACATCTCCTTATATCATACCACTTTGGAAGAACTGAAACCTTATAGACCCCCCTAGACCTAGCTCTTAAAACAACAGCACAGAAACCTCAAAGCTTGGGACACTGCCCCCCTCCACCCCAGGAGCAGAATCCAACTTTAACATAGAATTAAAAGTTAAGAAATAGTCTGGGAAACGATCAAACAACAGCAAAAGAACCTGACCATTGAAAGTTACTGTGGTGACAGGGAAAGTCAAAACACAAACTCATAAGAAGGCAACAAAGTCAAACTGCTACATCCAGAACCTGGAAAAAATGTGAACTTGTCTCAGGTCCAAAAATAATTCCTGGAAGAGCCCCAAAAGGATTTTCAAAATCAATAAGATAGGGAGAGGTAAATTTTGGAAAAGAAATTGTGGTGATTCAAGAAAATGATGAAAAAAAGTCTGATAAAGAAGGAATTAAAAATACTGAAGAAAATAACATCATAATAATACCTTTGGGGCAGCTAGTGCATTGCCTAGAAGGACCTCAGTCAGGAGTCAGGAGGACCTGAGTTTAGATCCAGCCTCAGATACTTACTAGCTGTGTGACCCTGGACAAGTCACTTAATCACAATTGTCTTCCCCCCCCCTACAAAAAAAATCAACCTTAAAAAGCAGAATAGGTCAAATTGTCAAAGAGGCACAAAAATCCATTGAAGATAAATCCTCCTTTAAAAAAGCAGAATTGTCCACACGGGAAAAGATGTACAAAAGATTTACAAAAATTTGCTAAAGGAAGGAATTCCTTAAAAAGTAGAATTGACTAAATTGAAAAAGGAGGTACAAAAGCTCACTGAGGCAAATAATTTCTTAACATTTAGGACTGAGCAAGTGGAAACTAATGATTCCATGAGACAGCAAGAAAAAATAAAATAAAAATCAAAAGAATGAAAAAAATAAAAGAAAATGTGAAATATCTGCTTGGAAAAATGACTGACTTGGAAAATAAATTGAGGAGAGGAAATTTAAGAATTACTTGGTTACCTAACAGCCATGATCAAAAAAAGAACTTTGACATCATCTTTCTTTTTTTTCCTTTTTTTTAATATAAATTTATTTATTTGACTTTTTACATTGATTTTCACAAAATTTTGGTTTCCAAATTTTCTCCCCATTTGTCCCCTCCCCCACCCCAATACACCGAGCATTCTAATTTCCCCTATCACCAGTCTGCCCTCTCTTCTATCATCCCTCCCTTCTCTTGTCCCCGTCTTCTCTTTTGTCCTGTAGGGCCAGATGGCTTTCTATTCCTCATTAACTGTATTTCTTATTTCCTAGTAGCAACAACAATACTCGACAGTTGTTCCTAAGACTTTGAGTTCCAAATTCTCCCCATCCCTCCCTCCCCACCCATTCCCTTTGGGAAGGCAGGCAATTCAATATAGGCCATATCTGTAGAGTTTTGCAAATGACTTCCATAATAGTCGTGTTGTGTAAGACTAACTGTATTTCCCTCCATCCTATCCTGCCCCCCATTGATTCTATTCTGTCTTTTGATCCTCTCCCTCCCCAAGAGTGTTGATTTCAAATTGCTCCCTCCTCCCATTGCCCTCCCTTCCATCATCCCCCCCACCCTGCTTATCTCCTTCTCCCCCACTTTCCTGTATTGTGAGATAGGTTTTCATACCAAAATAAGTGTGCATTTTATTCCTTCCTTTAGTCAAATGTGATGAGGGTAAACTTCATGTTTTTTCTCAGCTCTCCTCTTTTTCCCTCCACTAAAAAGTCTCCTGTTTGCCTCTTGAATGAGAGATAATTTACCCCATTCCATTTCACCCTCTCTCCTCCCACTACATTTCTCTCTCACCATTTACCTTAATTTCTGTTAAGATATGATCCCATCCTATTCAATTCACTCTATGCTCTCTGTCTCTGTGTGTGCGTGCATGTGTGTATGTCTGTGTGCGCACACATGTGCATGTGTGTGTGTATGTGTGTATGTGTAGTCCCACCCACTACCCAGATACTGAGACGTTTTAAGAGTTACAAATATTGTCTTTCCATGTAGGAATGTAAACAGTTCACCTTTGGTAAGTCCCTTAAGACTTCTCTTTGCTGTTTCCTTTTTCATGCTTCTTCTCATTCTTGTGTTTAAAGGTCAAATTTTCTTTTCAGCTCTGGTCTTTTCATCAAGAATGCTTGAAAGTCCTCTATTTCATTGAAAGACCATATTTTCCCCTGAAGTATTATACTCAGTTTTGCTGGGTAGGTGATTCTTGGTTTGAGTCCTAGTTCCTTTGACTTCTAGAATATCCTATTCCATGCCCTTTGATCCCTTAATGTAGAAGCTGCTAGATCTTGAGTTATCCTGATTGTATTTCCACAATACTGGAATTGTTTCTTTCTAGCTGCTTGCAAGATTTTCTCCTTGACCTGGGAACTCTGGAATTTGGCCACAATGTTCCTAGGAGTTTCTCTTTTTGGTTATCTTTCAGGCGGTGATCAATGGATTCCTTCAGTACTTATTTTGCCCTCTGGTTCACGAATCTGAGGGCAATTTTCCTTGATGATTTCATGAAAGATGATGTCTAGGCTCTTTTTGTGACCATGGCTTTCAGGTAGTCCCATAATTTTTAAATTGTCTCTCCTGGATCTATTTTCCAGGTCAGTTGTTTTTCCAATGAGATATTTTACATTCTCTTCCATTTTTTCATTCTTTTGGTTTTGTTTTGTGATTTCTTGGTTTCTCAGAAAGTCATTAGCCTCCATCTGTTCCATTCTGATTTTGAGAGAACTATTTTCTTCAGTGAGCTTTTGAACCTCTTTTTCCATTTGGCTAATTCTGCTTTTGAAAGCATTCTTCTCCTCATTGGCTTTTTGAACCTCTTTTGCCAATTGAGTTAGCCTATTTTTCAAGGTGTTACTTTCTTCAGCATTTTTTTGGGTCTCCTTTACCAAGGTATTGACCCATTTTTCATGCTTTTCTTGCATCTCTCTCATTTCTCTTCCCAGTTTTTCCTCCACCTGTCTAACTTGATTTTCAAAATCCTTTTTGAGCTTTTCCATGGCCTGAGCCCATTGGATATCTATTTTGGATGTTTGGGATACAGAGGCCTTGACTTCTATGTCTTTCCCTGATGGTAAGCATTGTTCTTCCTCATCAGAAAAGAAAGGAGGAAACATCTGTTCACCAAGAAAGTAACCTTCTATGGTCTTATTTTTCTTCCCTTTTCTGGGCATTTTCCCAGCCAGTTACTTGACTTCTGAGATTTCTGTCCACCCCTGCCTAGATCTGCCCAGCTAGTGCTTGGGGTCTGAGATTCAAATGCTGCTCCCCAGCCTCAGGGCTTCCAGTGGCAGGCAGGGCTGCTAGTCAATGTGAGCTTAAGTTGTGGTGCTCAGGTGGGGGCAGGGCTGCATCCCAGGCTCAGTTCCCTCAGGGGGTTTATGCAGAGACCTTCAGTAATGGAGCAGAGCTCCTGTCTGCTCCTGGAGCCCCTGGCCACCTCTGCCACTGCCTCTGCTGCTACCTCCTGAGGGGTCCTGAGTTATGGAGACACCCCGCTCCCCTCTCGGCCAGCCCAGAAGTCTCTCTCACTGACCTGTAGCGCCTGTGGGTGGAGGGACCTTCGTGGCCACCAGAGATTCCATCCCTGAAGCCTGTTCGGATCTATTCCTCTTGGGGCCATGTGGCCAGGACAGGGCAGGGCTGGGCTCTGCTGTCCAGTGCACGATGGACCTTTGGGATCAGTTTTTCAGGGCTCTCTGGAATGGAAATCTCCTCCACTGTGTTGCTGCACGGCTTCTACTGCTCCAGAATTTGTGGGGAGTTCTTTTTACAGGAAATTTATGGGCTGTGGATTCGGAGCTAGCATACATGAGTCTTTCATCTCTGCCATCGTGGCTCCTCCTGACATCTTTCAAGGAAATTTTCAAGGAAGACTGCCCTGGCATTCTAGAACCAGAGAGTAAAATAGTAATTGAAAGAATCCACTGATCATCTCCTGAAGGAAATCCCAAAATGAAAACTCCCAGGAATATCATAGCCAAATTCCAGAGCCTCCAGGTCAAGGAGAAAATATTGCAAACAGCCAGAAAGAAACAACTCAAATATCATGGAGCCACAGTCAGGATAATACAAGATTTATCAGCCTCTTTATTAAAGTATCCCAGGGCTTGGAATATGTTCTGGAGGACAAAGAATCTATGTTTACAAACAAGAATCAACCACCCAGCAAAACTGATACAATCTTTCAGGAGAAAAAAAATGGCTATTCAATGAAATAGAAGGCTTTCAATTATTCCTGATGAAAAGACCAGAGCTGAATAGACAATTTGACTTTCAAATACAAGACTCAGAGCAGCATAAAAAAGGGAAACAGGAAAGAGAAATCATAAGGGATTCAGTAAGGTTAAACTGGTTACATTTCTACATGAGAAGATGATACTTGTAACTCCTAAGAGTTTTCTCATGATTAGGGCAGTTAGAAGAAGTATGTGTGTGTGTGTGTATGTGTGTATGTATGTGTGTATGTATATATATATATGTGTGTGTGTGTGTGTGTGTGTGTGTATATATATATATATATACATATAGACAGAGGGCACAGGTGTGAATTAAATATGATGGGATGATATATAAAAAAATAAAATTAAACGGTGAGAAAGAGGAATGCACTGAAGAAGGGAGAAGAGAAAGGTAAAATGGAGTAAGTTATCTTACATAAAAGAGGCATAAAAGAGCTTGTACAATATAGTAGAGATGATAGGTGGGCAGGTCTTGAACTTTACCTTTATCAGAATTGACTCAAAGAGAGAATAACACACAGTCATTTGGGTACAGAAATCTATCTTACCATACAGAAAAATGGTATGGGAAGGGAGTAAGAGAAGAGGGGACTGATAGAATGAAAGGCAAATTGGGGGAGATGGTAGGAGCAAAACACTTCCGAGGATGGACAGGGTGAAAGAGTGGCATAAATAAAGGAGAAAAAGGATGGAGGGGAATATATAACCGTGAAAAAATGACAGCAAGTTTTTCTGATAAAGGCCTCATTTCTCAAATATAGAGAGAACTGAGTTAAATTTGTAAGAATACAAATCATTGTCCAGTTGATAAATAGTCAAAGGATATAAATAGGTAGTTTTCAGAATAAGTAATCGAAGCTATCTATAGTTACATGAAAAAATGCTTTAAATCACTATGATTAGAAAAAGGTACCACCATCAGATCAGCTAATATTGCCAGAAAAGGAAAATGACAGATGTTGGAGGGGATGTGGGAAAATTGAGACACTAATGCACTGTTGGTGGAGTTGTGAACTGATTTAGCCTTTCTGGGTAGCAGGACTATTGGAACTATACCAAAAGGGGTATAAAATCATGCACACCTTTTGACTTGGCACTAGATCTGTCTCAAAAAGGTAAAAAACAAAAAGAAAAATGACCTTTATGTACAAAAATATTTATAGCAGCTCTTTTTGTGGAGGTAAAGAATTGGAAGTTGAGGGAATGCCCATCAGTTGAGGAATGGCTGAATGAGCTGTGGTATATGATTGCGATGTAATATTATTCTGCCATAAGAAATGACCTGGAAAGACTCATATGACCTGATGCAAAGTGAAAGGAGCAGAACCAGGAGAACATTGTGTGATGATCACCTCTGAATGACTTAGCTATTCTTAGCAATACAATGATACAAGACAATTCTAAAGGAATTATGATGAAAAGTGCAGTCCACCTCTATAGAGATAACTGATGCAGATTGAAGCAAACTTTTTAAAATTTTATTTTTCTTGTTTGCTTATTTCTTTCACAACACAAGAGGTATGGAAATATGTTTTGCAGGACTGCACATGTATAACCTATATTAAATTGCTTGCCTTCTCAATAAAGGGAGAGTGGAAAGAGAAGGGAGAGAATTTGAAACTCAAAATTTTTTTGAAAAATGAATGTTTTTCATGTGTAATTGGGAAAAAATGATTAAATAAAAAGTCTGATGTTAGGTTGGATTTTTATTTTATCCATTCCATGATCTGATAGCACCCAAACAGTTGATTTGAAATGATCCTATTATTGGTAATGCCATTTCCTGTCCAGGATATAGCCAATTTCAATTTCAAAAATTTGGTCAGTGCTCACCTTGTCCATTTTTCTTTGACTCTCTTTTAAAAGAAAAGATTCATGGTCTACAAGCATGAGTTTTCTGAGTAATCAAGGTTTGGTTTTTTTCGATTTTTAATATCAAACTAATGCTTATGCCAGGAACATCCAATTGTTTTTTGCCATGATCCCCTGTTTACTTGTCCACTTTGAAGTCATCAAGGATTAGTGGATATGTTACCTTCATTTAGAAGATCTGTAAATCATTTTGCAAACCTTAAAGTACAATATAAATACCAGTTATGATTTTTTTTGTCAGATTTTTCAAAGATTTTCAGCAACCTCATCAACAGATGTCAGTACATAGGATGCAACTGTTAGGATTCTCTCATTGTGTACCCTCATCATAAACACTGCAGGACAAGATAACCACATGTCCGGGGAAAAATATGTCTTAACAATTATGTCAGCCCCTTTCTTCACCTCTTGTCACAGAATTTTGAGACTTGCTCTCTCTGCATGTCTTCTGGTTTCATTTAAAGTGAGAACATCATTGCAGGTGTGGTTCAGTTCCTGTAGTAGTGTATTAACCTGTTGGGCATTGGATGCAGATTTTAGGTTTAGATTTAGATTTAGAATACCAAACGTTGAATTCTTTTAGATGGTTAAATGATAAAAGAAAAAAACCCCAAATGTTGTGATTCTTAAAGCACCCTCTGACTTTTTTTCTCTTGCTCTTTCGCCACCAATGTAGATCTGGGAATCGTTTTGAATTTTAATCTGCTTAATGACTTGCCATGACCCAGTGAATTAGCACCTAGTGACCAATGTGCTGGTGATAAGTCTCTGCACACCTACCTAGTCTGGGTACTTAGATACCAAATATTGCCTGTGATTAGTTCCAGCAACATTAATATAATTGAATTCATGACATCTGGTTTTTATGAGCATCTGCTGTGTGCTGTACCCTGTACTGGAGGAAACAGAGAAGTGTAAGATATGGTTCATGTTCTTAATAAGCTTGCTAAATATAGTTGTCTGAGTGGGCTGGCCTTGGACTCAAGAAGGCGTAGGTTCAAGTTTTACATCCTGGCTCTGTGGCCTTGTGCAAATCACTTAATTTCTTAGTACCTTGTCCACTAAGTTGCATTCATAGAGAAAGGTAGAAGAAAGTTCAGTACCTGCAGTGATGAAATAACAGGTCCAGTTTATTTTTTAAAGACTCATCATCCATTTATCTGTGAATGACTTAGCTCTTCTCAGCAGTACAGTGATCCAAGACAATTCCAAAGGACTCATGATGAAAAATGCTATCCACCTCCAGAGAAAGAACTAATGGAGTCTGAATGCAGATCAAAGCACACTATTTTTCACTTTCCTTATTTTTTGTGTTTTTTTCTTTTTGGGTCTTCTTTCACAATATGACTAATATGGAAATATGTCTTGCGTGACTGCACATTTATAACATATTAAATTGCTTACAATCTCGGGGGGGGCAGGTAAAGGAAGGAGAAAATTTGGACTCAACATTTAAAGAAAAGATTGTTAAAATTATCTTTATGTATAATTGGAGAAAAATAAAATATTTTTAAAGCATCATCATCATTAACAGCAAACCATTTTTGAGCACTTACTAGGTATAGAGTACTGTGAAAAGTCTCAAAAAAGTATCAGATTGAGTCACCATCCCTTAGTCAGGAGAGCTAATGCTATTTTCTTTGGAATAGACAGATTTACTTCAGCAGTTTGAATTTTAGAGAGTCAGTAATGAAAGAAACCTTCAAGATGATCTATTCCAGTGGTTCTCAAAACGGTCTGAGAATCCCTGTGGGGTCCTTAAGACCCTTTTAGGGGATCTTTGAAGCCAAAACTATTTTTATAATTCTACTAAGATGTTATTTGCTTCTCAAAACATTTCTCCCTTTCCCAACTAGATATTTGTGTGAATTTATGTCCTCCAAAAGTATGTCTCACTTTTGTACCCCAAGTCCATCAGTTTACTATCAGGAAGTAGACAGTATGCTTTGGAGCCATGGATACTCATTGTACTGATCAGAACTCCTACAATTCCCAACATTGTTTTTATAGTGTTGTCACTACTGTATAAAGTCTCCTCCTGGTTCTGCTCATTTCATTCTTTAGTGACTTAAACAAGTCTTAAAAGTCGTTCATTTTTCGCATTATTGATGTTATAGTATGAATTGGTCTGTCCTGTCTATTTCACTCGGCATCATCGTCATGTGATCATGGCCAAGTAATTTGCTTTCCCTGTATCTAATTTCCTCTTCTGTAAAGTCTGAGGATTGGATTAGGAAGAGTTTCTTAAACTTTCTCA
The DNA here is from genome assembly GCA_023548195.1 of Bettongia penicillata ogilbyi. Taxonomy (NCBI): domain Eukaryota; kingdom Metazoa; phylum Chordata; class Mammalia; order Diprotodontia; family Potoroidae; genus Bettongia; species Bettongia penicillata. The sequence goes on from JAJHZJ010000148.1 coordinate 2,523,994, forward strand.
TGTCATGGTATGAACTTCTTCTCAGAATAGTGTTTTAAATGTATAAAAGAAAATGCACAGAACAACGGAAACCAGATATATTGATAGATAGTTATTTGAAAAATAAGAAGTTAACAGACCTCAAATTAGGAAACCCTACTCAAGAGACAAACCCTACTCAAGGGACAAGAGACAAGAGACATGGGGGGAGGGGAAATGGGAGCAGTAGGCTCCGGATAGCTTTTACTTTGATTTCTTCCTTCTCTTTCCCTTCCTTCCCTGCTAGTTTGGGTCCTGAATAGGAGCTCTTACTCACCTGGTCTAGGCTCATTCAACCTTCTGAATATCAATAGAATGATAGTCTTGGCATTCTTGTCGTGCCCTGATCTGAAGCAGAGCACAGTTAAAACAAAGACTGTGGGTTCAAATCATTGGTGTAGTGTGACTGACGCTGGATTTGGAGTCAGAAGAATGGACTCATCTTCCTGGGTTCAAATCTGACTTCAGACATTTGCCACCTGTGTGACCCTGGGCAAGCAACTTAACCCTGTCTGCCTCAGTTCTTCTGTAAAAATGAGCCAGAGAAGGAAATGGCAAACTATTCCAGTGTCTTTGCCAAGAAAATCCCAAGTGGGATCATAAAGAGTCAAACACAACTGAAAATGATTGATCAAGCCAGCAGCATCAAGCTCTTGGGGTCAGTGGAGTCTGATGAGAACCCTAAGCTGTAGTGGGAGATGTAGGCTGCTTGGAACTAAGGTGGTTCTCTGACCATAACTCAGCTTAGGGCAGGGAGATCACAGAATCATCCATTTAGGGTTGGAAGGGACCTCAAAGGCCATTCAATTCACACCCTTCATTTTACAGGTGAGGATGCTAACTAACATCCAGGCAAGTTGAATAATTTGCTCAAGGTCACCTAGATAGGAAGCCCTAGATCTCTGAATCCAAATCTTGTGTTCTTTTCACTGTTCCATCCAGGCCAGCCCCACCACTAGAGCATTTGGACTAACAGGATTTTAAATGTTCTTTAGATAACTCTGCCCAGGAGATAAGATAAATGGGGCTGAGTAGTATGTGTAATTAATGAGCGAGGGCTTGATGGAGCCAGGCTGGAACCAGCAAAAACATCTTCTCCCTTGCTTCTAAAGGACAGATATGTTGGGGAAGAGGCAACCCCAGGCAACTTTCCCATTCCTGCCTTGTTTCTCTCGTTCAGAAGAGGAGGGAGCCCTCTGGAAGTGTTCCTAACATGGTTATCAGATATCATTCCCTGGAGTGATGAAAGGTTACAGCACAAAGGGGCGGGGGGCAGCATGTTATAAGATGAAGGGGTTCTGCTCAGAGCACAAGCTTTAAATTTACTTTTCCCATCTTCCAATAAATTTCCCAGGCTGGTCTCCTCATCCATCACCTAGTATTAGCTTTCCAGCGTGGTGGAGTTGGACCACTCTAGAAAGAATCTGTGATAGCCCAGCCTTTGACGAACTCGATTGCTTCCTCCTGCTCCAAGACAAACCCCTAAATCCAGACCCTGTGCTCTCCCCCTCTAGTAAATCTAAATAGTTTAAAATAACTCCTCCCGACCTTGAGACTAGTTCCAACTTTCTGCCATACATCAGCCTCAGGCGAATTATTATTAAAGTTTCTCAGCTCCTACTGAAAAGTCACCACCTTAAATCAAAGGGCTGGCAAAGGAAAGGAAGGGAAAGGATGGAAAGGAATGGGGAACCTGGAGATATCAGGAGAGATGGCATGGGACAGTGGAAGGAGACTGATGTTGGGAGTCAGAACAGCTGGTGCCAAGTACTGGCTTGGCTCTGTGATCAGCTACATGGTCATTTGATCTCTCTGTTCCTCAGTTTCCTAATCTGTCACACGTCTGCCCTACCTACTTCGGAAAGTGATTGTGTGCAATTCCAGAGAACTTATGATGAAACATGCTACCTACCTCAGGGAGGTGATGACTTCAGAATGCAGAATAAGACACGTGGAGTTTTTTGTTTTGGTTCGGTTTTTTAGACATGTCTAATGCAGGAATTTGTTTTACTTGTCTAAACTTGTTTCTAATGGGTTTTGTTTTTCTTGCTTTCTCAGTGGGGAAAGAAGGGAGGTAGAAGGGAAAGCATAGCCGAAAAGAAAGAAAATTCAATTTTTAAAAAAGTGGTTACCACTTGAGGCAACAAATGTGAAAGCGTGTTGCTAAAAGCTGATGTGTGACATGGGCTGGTAGAAGGAATCTTGGACCTGCAATCTGGAGATCTGAACCTGAAGCTCATTTCTGCTACTTAGAACATGTGTGACTATGGGAGTATCATGCCACCTCTCTTGGCCTCAGTTTGCTCCCCAGTCAAATAAAAGGGTTGGAGATATAGCCATGCAACAGAAAGACAGATACAGAGAATACAGAGAGGCATGAGGAAATTTATGGGAATTGAAAGCAAATTAAGCACAACTAGGAAGCATACACGATGATTACAGCAATGAAAATGGAAAGGATAACAAGATCCTAGTAACAAAATATAATTACCAAGCTGGAGAGGGGGTGACGCACCTCCTCCCTTTCTTTGCAGAGGTGGGAGTCTGTCAGCATGGAGCTCTGCACATACCAGCATCCTTGGGTGATGTACTGGTTAGTTTTCCTGAATGGCTTTCCTTTTCTCTCTCTTTTATTCTTTGTTACAAGGGACAGCCCTCTGGGAAGGAGAGCTGGAGAAAAGGAGAGATATATTTAGATGATGATCTGGAAAGATGTGTGTGTGTGTGTGTGTGTGTGTGTGAGAGAGAGAGAGAGAGAGAGAGAGAGAGAGAGAGAGAGAGAGAGAGAGAGAGAGAGAGAGAGAGAGAGAGAGAAAGGAGAAGATTAAACAATTCAACAAACATTCGTTAGAGCCTTCTATGTGCAAAATAATGTGGTAAACGCTTAGGTTATAAAGACAGACAAAAATAAAAAATCTCTGCCCTCAAGGAGCTTATACTCTGCTAGGGGATGAGTATTTTAACAGATAAGTAACTATAATATAATTTGAGATGAGGAGGGGGATCAGGAATGGTTTCCCATAGAAGATGGTACCAGGGTTGAGCCTGGAAGCCAAGAGTTCAGTGAAGGAGTGAGTATATCCCAGACCTTTACTTTTGCAAAGGTATTGAAATGGGAGATGAAATGCTGAGCTCAGGGAGCCAGTAAGTACATCCATTTAACTGGAGCATAGAGTGCTTAAAGGGGACTGATGTGAAATACATCTGAAAAATGAGAAGAATTCATACAATAACAACAATAGAAAGAAAAACAACTTTGAAAGACTTAAGCACTTTGATCAAAGCCATGACCAATTACAATTCTGGGGGACTGAAGCCGAAGCCGGCTATTCACCTCTTGCCAGAGATGTGATGGAGTCAGGGTGCAGAATCTGATGTAAATCTTTGGATACAACCAGGAATTTGGCTTTGTATTTGGAATTTGTATTGCTTGATTGCACATTTGTGGCTTTGTTTCTCTTTGTTCCAGTGGAATAGGAGAGTGGTAGGGAGAAGAGGAATAGGGGTAGGGTAGAAAAAAAAGAAAGAAAAAAAGCAAGGAAGTAGGTCATTGAGGCATTTAAAGATATAGCTAAGAGAACAGAAAGACTAGAAGGAAGCCCAGACAAGCAGGATAGCTTGTTAAACATATATATATATATATATATATATATATATATATATATATATGTTAAACTTATATACATAAAAAGAAAAGCAATCTGTAAATAATAGGGATAGGCAGTTTCATATATAATTCTCTCTGTTCTACTTATATTGAAAATGTTCATTTTTTTTTGGTGTTTGTTAAATTCAGAATAAAAATGAAATTTAAAAGAAACCAAGGTGGGAAAATAGCCAAAAAAAAATGTTAGGCTGGAGTTTGTCTATGCAGGGTTTGAAATGCCAGGAAGTGGAGCTGGTCTTTTCTCTTGGGTGATCTCCAAGGTCCCTTCCAACTCAGGTGCAAGGTGACACAAAGGTAAGGAGTTAATATCCAAGTTGTCTTCCCTGGGCCTGAATTCCATTCCCAAGGCTCTTCTAAAATTCCCTTTTATTGTTTCAGTTGAAAGTTCCCTGGGCAGGATGCTTAACTAAACCTGACTTTGGTTTGCTATCTAGTATATTAATAAAACTTAGACCTAATTGGTATCAATATAGTTTATCAAAGCAAAACGTGTCTTACCTCCATTTCTAGAGGTACTTAACATGGCTTTGCAGTGGAATTTCAATCATTCTTTCATTTGTTGACTCAGAGATTGGTCATTGACTACCTAGTAAAGTGTTTGGCACTAAACTGCTTAATGAATGGCTGTTGATTGGATGCTTATTGGGTACAAGGGAGAATTGGGGAAATAAGTAGAATAAGACTAGTTCCCCTCACCTCCCTCCCCACCTCACCCCACCCCTGCTTCCTCTCTGAGAAACCTAATTGGATACCAGCCTGATTACTCACCACCCTACTTTATGAACTCTTTGTGCTAGCCAAGCTGGCTTTCTTGTTCTTAGCATTCCATCTCTTGCCTCTGAGCCTTTGCAGAACCTGTCTTCCATGCCTGGAATGTTCTCCCTTCTCACCTTTGCCTCTTAGAATCTCAGCTCTCCTCCAACACTTGGCACAAGTACCACCTTTTCTACTTTCTATGAGGCCTTTCCTGACCCACTTCCACTTAATTAGTATCACATCAGATCAACAAACATTTATTTAGGACTTAATATGGGCCAGGTTCTGTGCTAAGGCTGGGGATACAAGAACTAGCAAAAAGAAAGACAGTTCTTAACTTCCAGAAGCCTAGATCTACAGGGCATCTGAAAAGTGGGGGTGAGGTAGGAGAAGTGAGGGGAAGGATGGCTAGTCTGAGCCCTTCCTCAAAGATGGAGATTCCAGAAAGAGCTCACCAATGGGATGAGGGAGCCACAAAGTATTGACTTTATGTGTTCTTATATATGTACATGTTGTTTTCTCCTCACTCCATTAGGAGACTCCATCCAAGATGTTCATCTTTGTAACCTCAGTGCCTGGCACATAGTAGGGGCTTAATACATTTTTTGAGTGATTGATTGACTTAGTGGGGGTGACAGACACAAACACACACACACACACACACACTACTTAATTTGTCATTAAGTACAAACAAAATGTTATGGTAATTCAAAGGGAAAAAAGTCCTTGAAAGCAGAGAAGGCTTCATGGAGGAGATAGTTTGTGAGAGAAGGGCAGGATTTTTGGTAAGTCTGCCATGCAAGTTGATTCACTTGGAAAATGTTAAGATTTCTAAAAGGCAGCATGGCCACTGACAGTTCATTTATTATGCCTTGACAATGGAAAATGGTCCTGAGCCTGCCTGAATGTCTAAGCCAAATATGTGTGTATTATGTATATGAGTTAATTACCAAAGTGCCTGGTGTTCTTTGTTGGAGTCTGAGGCCTGCAAATCCTCCATATTGCTCCATCAGCAAAGATGAACTAGCATAGGGAGGAACGTGGGGTTGAAATCAACTTCATTTTAATAATTGACAATGGGATGAGTTGTGTGGATTTGTAGGTATTCGATTTCCTTTGACAGCCACCAGGGGAAATCGCTGAGATTTCTGTGTACCTTTCAGCATCTTCATGTAGATCAGACTGCAGGGCATCCCTCTTGAATAGAACCCATGAGCTCAGGTTGATAGAGATTATAGAAAAGAAAATGAGAGGTCACTAATGCAGCCTTATTCCCACTTTCGGGGGAAAAGCAAAAATATACTTATTTCTGCTATCAAAATTAGTGGATATCCTGTGTAACTCAATACAGTTTGCTTACTGAATGCAGATTAGTAGGATGGGTTATATTCTGCATTCATTCTCAGCTCTAAAGTCTTTTGGACATCAGTAAGGCCAGCATATCCAAAGTACAAAGCAACTCATCCAAAATATAGAGCAGCTCATCTAAAGTACAAAGCAACTCTAGCTTTCCACAGCAGCTGGCAAGAGTGGTTTATTTTCCATGCATCTGAAGCTAAAAGCTAATTTGCTAATGAGAGGCACATATTTCATAGCTTTCCTTTTAGAAGGGAACTGTTGTACAATAAGGGATTGCGACACCTCCAAGCAAAAGAATGATAAACAAGATTTATTCTTTGCTTAATGGAAATCCAACAATGCAGCGAGCTCTTCTTTTCCCAGTTGCTCACTACCAAAGCATTTTCCCTTCCAGTGTCAACCGAGGCATTTGTGCCCAAAGAGAGAACATTTGGAGAGCTGATGTGTCACGATAAACCCCGCAGGTAAAACTCAGGTGCGATTCACATTTGAAGTTTCCAAAGGCCACTTAGTTTTCTAGACGTGTCTCTCTGACTCTTGTTTGAAGCAGTTTTGTCAAGCCTCAAGTGGTTGTCGTGGCTTCCATACAATAACAATCACTTCTGAAAATGCAAAGTCTCTATAGACCTTTTTCCTTTCCTTTCCTTTCCTTTCCTTTCCTTTCCTTTCCTTTCCTTTCCTTTCCTTTCCTTTCCTTTCCTTTCCTTCCCTTCCCTTCCCTTCCCTTCCCTTCCCTTCCCTTCCCTTCCTTTCCCTTTCCCCTTTCTCTTCCTTCCTTCCTTCCTTCCTTCCTTCCTTCCTTCCTTCCTTCCTTCCTTCCTTCCTTCCTTCCTTCCTTCCTTCCTTCCTTCCTTCCTTCCTCTTTCATCATCATCCACAAAGGCAGTGTTTTAGCTAGCCAACATTTGCACATACATGCTGGCTCTGAGTATAAGCCATTCTCTTTAGGGAAGCCAAAATGTTCTGATTTCTGCCTCCTGCCTTTCACTGGGAAATTTCCCTACATCATTAGGGAAAGCCCTTTCCTTGAGTTGGAGAAATGGAAACACGAAAGGACAGAGAGGGTACAGATTGTGATATGATGAGGCTGCCTCGCATCTGACCTCTAATACTACTAAACCTTTGGCCATCGTCATCAGTTAATCAACAGATTTTTATTTAGTGCCTCATATGTGCCAGGCACTGCACCATACAATAGTGATACAAAAATAAAAGTTGAACGATACCTGTCTTCAAGGAGCTTACATTCTGTCCAGGAGACATGTACATATATAGGTAGAAACAAAAGATGATATGAGGGAGAGGATAATAGCAAGTGGGGAGGGGGTTAGGAGAGACTTCATGCAGAAGGTGGCCTTTGGGCAGAATCTTTAAGAAAAGTGGGAGGAGGGGATGTAGTCAAGGCATGGGGCAAAGACCTGGAGATGAGAAATGGAATATGGTGTATGAGGAATATTTGGATTGACTGGGATTGATTGAAGTATGTCATAAGTTCAGAAAGACTGGTCATCCTTATCATAACTGACATATATGAGAAAAATAAAATATTAAGATTAAAAAAATAAAACTGACATATACTGGAACATAGGATAAGGGACCTCGGAGAGACCTAAGTACATCAAGTTTTGAAAAATGCTTTATATACATGAGCTCGTTTGTTTCTGCAAGGTAGATTATTATCTCCATTTTGCAGATGCAAAAATCAAAACTTCAAGAGATTCAGGGATTTGCCCATGTACACACAGCTAATGAGGGTCAGAGGCAGGATTTGAACCCAGTGCATATACTTTGGACTATTTCTATTTATGGGGGTGGTTTGTACCAAGCCCTTTGCCCATATTTGCCTAGTATAAGAGCATTGCCAACTACTCCATAGGGAGTTAAAGTCATGACTGCTTTTTATTGAGGTGTATTCATGAATAGACCTGAGTTTTTCTTCCTGCCCCATTGACCCCAACATTTCCCTCTGAAAACAGGCTTCCGGGGGGTCACTTGTGGCCCTTTTCCATATACAGATGTGCAAAAGGGATCAGAGGGGATGGACTGATATCAGGGCTGTTGGGTCAGGTGCCCTGGCTCTGCAGCATCCAGTTGTGAGCTAAGTCAGAATGTCCCTGAGATTTAGGAAAAAGGGTAAGGGAAGGAAAGAGATTGGAGCTGCAAAGTAATAAGTAATGCTGGACCAGATAACCAGGTCACACATAAGTTTGTTAAGTGTTTTACAGACATTATTTTTTTGAACCTCTCAACAGGCCTGTGAGATAGGTACTGTGTAAATTGTCAGTTCCATTTCCCGGGTGTGGACACTGAGGTGGCTTGCCCATGGTCACACTATCAATAAACACCCACTGCAGAATGTCTAAGAGATCCCAGGTCTCTCCAAAGACCATAGGGTCACATGCTGGAGGAAATCTTAATGTCATCTAGTCCTATACTTTCATTTCCTCAGGTAAGGAAACTGAATCCCAGGGCGGTGAAATAATTTGCCCCACATCCCATAGATAAATGGAAGAACCCATGTCCTCAGATATGAAATCGCCTAGTCTTTATGCTCCCATACCAGCCAAGACTGGGACAGGACTGTTTGCACTACAGTCACCCAGGTAGGAAAAGATAGCCTGGCCTCCAGAAACCCAGATACTTAGGCAGACCTGGACTGGAACAGATAGCAGAACTAATGTCTCTTTATCATGCAAACAGTTTAGTGAACTGAGAAAAAGCCTCATGACTATAAACCAGCAGTAATGACCTGACAGGCAAAGGGGGCCCAGAGAAGTGTTAGCGTCACAGAGACATTAATCTGTTCCCGGCTGCTCCTGCCACTGCCCCTGCTGCTGCTGCTGGAAAGAAATTTGTTAGAGTGGTTATGGAGGCTATAAAAGCCTATTTTACAGCAGTCATCAGTACCAGGGCCTCATTGAGTACAAGGGAGAAGGGACCTTGCATGGGGGCCAAGGTGTCCCAGATGGGACTGAGGACTTCCTGACACAAGCTCTGCCTACAGTTTATCGGGTTGTGATGACCCCAGGCCAAGGCACATTTTCTAGAGGATTGTTTATGTAGTTGCTCAGCAGGCAACAACATGTGCCAGCTCTTCCCCATGCCAGCCCAACACCTCTTTTGCTGCCTGATTGTTTGGTTGCTGTATTACTCCTTGAGGGCAGGGACTGGGTCTTGTTTTATCTTTGTTTCCCCAAAATATAGCATAGGGGCCTACACAGACTGACTACCAGAGTTGTAACTAGGGTAGGGCAATTGGTGCTTAACTTCAGGATGATGAAATTTACCAGGGGTTAACAGGGCTCGCCCTCTTTCATCAGGTAAAAACTATTGTTTAGTATATCTAGTTAGTAGAAAAAATTAGTTGAAATAGGAAGCTACCAAATGGTGGGCTTCCTTCCTCATCCCATTCCCTTACTGTTATACTTTAGGTGAATTCCTGCCCACATCTTACATTATTCTACCCTACTGGTTTCTCAACAGTGTTTTCTCCCTCCCTGGCCTCCAGTAGCCTCTTAATTCTCCAGAATTTCCACTTCTGAGGACCAGTGACCTGGGGCTATCTTTCTCCTTGCTCCAGGATGATCACAAGGTCTTTTTTGCACAGTACCTTGTGTCTTCAGATTTGAAGTCTCTTATCCACAACTGAATTTATCCGTAAAAAATGGTTGGAGTCTGCCTTTGGTGCTTCTTTCCCCAGGTACCACTATTGGTTATTGTGGTTTTCATATATGCTTAATAAATGTTTGTTGAATTGAATGAGGAAGGGTACCTCTGGAGTCAGGCTATCTTGAAGGGCAATGATAGAAAGTTGTCCACTGAAAGAAGTGAAAGGAAAGGGAGGGAAAGGAAACAGCTGATGGGGTCGAGCAGGGCCCTAACCTGGTCACTTTCTTCTGGAGCAAACTGTTGTGGAGTGGGAGGGTTGAGACTGAAGGCCCGGAGTCATCTTAGGAGACTTTTATAGTTGTCTGCGTAAAAGGTAGGGAGAATGTGAAGTAGTTCATCTCTGGTGGTCTGGTATACTAATCATTTGTCTCAGCATCACCCTGGTCACCAGCTCTCAGGGAGAGATGGTCAGGAGCTCCTTTTGGGAGCCTGTGTTCCCCTGAGCATCTACCTGGTCTCAGGGCTTAGCTGCACCAGAGCATGGACCTAAAGACACCAAATAGGGGATCTGAATGATGATGACGGCCCCCAAATTCAGCTTGGAGCTGTGCTCCTAGTCCTCTGTGACTGGATTCACTCCCTGTGCCTTGGATGATATTCTCTCAGGGGTCATTCAGTATGGGACTGTGCCCAGAATCACCCACTGTTGGACCCTGCTGACTCAGCATTGGCCTGAGTTCTCTTTTTTTGTCTGAGAACGGCTCTCAAGTACAGCTCTTCATTACCTTGCTCATGACCTGCTAGGAGCCTTGCTTTGTAGCTTCTCTCTCAGCAGAAATTCTGTTCTACAGTCTCTCAGGAAGTTCCCAAACCAGTGAAAATATCTGAGTTTCATCCCTTTAGGTTACAGTCTGATCTAGGATTCCCTTGAAAAGTGGGCATGATTATGGAGGAAATAAACATGAAACACCCTGAGTGGGATTATCCAAGATGCAGTCTAGTTTAAATGCAAAGGCGTGGATTGAATGGCCTCTGTAACTATCTCTTCCCCCAATTTCATAGTTCTTGGGTACCTCTGCAGGGGTGAGGTGAGGACCATACGGTCATTAATCCAAGCATCTGGATCTCCATCTTTCTCCCCTTCCAAATATCTTCCCTCCTCTCCCCACCCTTCTCGCAACCTCTGGAGCTACAGTGAGGTCTCCAGGCTGATTATGTCAATTCCCCATTTGGAGAAAGAGTAGGACCCCCCCCATGGCCATCCCACCTCTATGAATTTAGCTGCAGTGTACAGTCAAGGGGAAATCTCTGTGTTTGCCAAGTAGAAAAGGCAAAAAAATCGATAGGGTAAAAAAAAAAATCTCATTTTCAAGCTTTTAAGCAGGAATTGCAGTCAATAAAGCGAAGGAGCAAAGGAAGACAATTCAGCCTCACTCAGCAGGGTTCTCTGGTATCTGGGGAAATATCTCCTGAGGGGAAGACTCCATTGGCTTCCTCACATTCAGAGACTCCTTGGCTCCTTGTAGGACAACACTCGGAAGTAGAATTGTCAGGGGAAGAGAGGAAGAGCCCCTTTATCTGATATGCTGGAAAATACATCACTGATGTGAATGTCACTTGGGAAATGACTTTACCACTTACTGAATGACCTTGGGCAAGTCACTGTCACTTCTTTTTGACTTCCTTGCATCATCTGTCAAATGAGAGGGTTTGGGTTAAATGACCTCTACGATCGGTCCCTTACTGCTGTAAATCTCTGGTCCCTGAGTTAACTCAACATCCCCAGTCAATGGGTGGCCCTTGTTTCTCCCAGATATAAAATTCATCAATCCTGGAATTTTAAGAGCTTACTTTGGCAGTGTGGCTGACAAGGTTCTGGGGAACTAGCAGGTCTTCTAAGTCCACACCAAAGCCTTGGGGGCCTGGGTGAGCACAGCTTTTTACGTGACACCCTGGAGGGAGTAACAGGGATGCTGAGGAAGGAGACACAGTTCCTATCTCCCTTTGATGTGCTTCCTAGTCTGTTGAGGAGGAAATTGAATATGCCCACATCAAATGATTTAATGACACAAACCATTCAGCAAGCATAGGTATCATTTCAAAAGCCCCACGAGACTGTCTGGATTCTTTAACTTGAATGGAATTTTGTTACGCCAAGTCCCAAGTGGACCATCCATTAGAACTTGCAAATCTTTCTCCAATATAGAGATTTTGGTTGCCTTGCAGTTTCCCTATTAAGTTTTAATCTATAGAATATAAGTTGAATCCATAAGTGTTAGAGAGAATATAAAATAAGAAATTATTTAGAGTTCATTGGAATTAATCAAGGGAGACTTCCTGGAGGAGTCTCGAGGTTTTCATCTTATGTTATAGAATGAAATGGAAAAGTATTTGTGAAATACTTATTCTATGTGCTAAGACAGCTAGTGGTGCAGTGGAGAGAGTGCCAAGTTTGGAGTCAGGAAGACTCATCTTCCTGAGTTCCAAGCCAACCTCAGACACTTACTACTTATGTGATCTCGGGCAACTCACTTAGCCTTGTTTGCCTCAGTGTCCCCTCCTCATCTGTTAAATGAACTGAGGAAGAAAATGATAAACCACTCCAGTATCTTTGCCAAGAAGATCCCAAATGGGGTTACACAGAGTTAGACGTGACCGAATGACTAAACAATAACACGTATGCCTAAGCACTAGGGATACAAATAGATAACCCTTACTCTCACGGAGCTCATATTCTAATTTGGGTAGACAACACATGAAGGATAGTTCATATCTATGTTTAGTTCATGACATATGGAAAGACCAGACGGTATGTAGGCAGGGAATGTAGTGGGGCAGATGTCAGAGTATCAGCTTGGGGATTTAATGGCAGGGCAGATGGTTGGTCCCCTACTAGGAGGGTAGTGGAATTAGGTGTCAAGAGCAGAGTGGTGCTCTGGGATATCTCCTGCTGAGGTTGGGATTTGGGGGAGGGGGCATTGATAGTATCAGCATCCAGTTAGCACTCTCCCCTCCCCTCCCCTCCCCCTCCCCCCTTCCCCTTCCTCTCCCCTCTCCTTTCTCCTCTCCCCCTCCCCTCTGTTTTTCTCTCCCTCTCCTTTGTTCTTTCCCCCTCTCTCTCCCCCTCCTTCTTTCTCTGCTTCTGTCTGTCTGTCTGTCTCTGCCGATCCCCTTCCTCTATCTCTGTCAGTCACTTTCTCTCTTCTAAGGCTTCCTATAGGTGCACAGGCTTTCTGGTCTTCCTTCCTGAGAGCCCTGGGTAGGGAGTTGTGCTTGCTTTTTAAATGAGTGACCATATCGGTTTTAGTTACCAGCTTGTTTGTTTTACCATAATTAGGCAAATAAATCATCACATTAGCTCCCTAGTTTAGAGCTGATCTGCTTCTAGAAAGGGTTGCTTTGAAACACCCTGTGGGCTGTGAGAGAATAGCGATCCAGCACCTCAAAGGCTGGTGTCACAGTGGTTGTCTTTGGAGCAGAGGAAATGGAAGGTGTGGGAGTTTATTTCTCCCTTATTTAATTTTTCAAGTGCTTAAAAAACGCAGCTCACCCATTGCAGGTTGATCCATTAAGATGGAGTAGGCCAGGGCAGGGGCACAGGAGCTGTTCTGCTGAGCTGGACACATGGAAGCCAGCAGAGATGGGAACCAAGGCTTGTGCTTTGCAGATAATGTCAGGTAGGCCCTCAGAGCTGCAGGTGGAGATCATTAGGCAGCTTTTCCTCTTACCTTGCGTCTCCTCTTCCCAGGCTGCCAGATACAAGCATGGCCATGCAGCAACCCCATGTCCTTGTTTGCTCGGCATCATTAAAACCTAATTAGCTAAATGGGGAAATTCTAGAGGTGCAACTTTTCTAAGTGCTAAGGACTGCAGCAATGCTGGCTTCAAAAGGAAGCAGCTTAGAGAAGGGCTGGAAAGATAGAGGTTCTGAAGGGTCTGGAGCATTCTAGAGGGTAGGGGCCAACAAGAGGGAATGAGCTTAGCTTGGTTGGAGTTGTAGGGGGTTGGGTTAGAATCAAAGAAGACCCCCTACACCGAGATGGTTGTGAATTATCAAAATTAATGGTTAATGAAGGCCTCGAAATCTTCCCCTCTAGAAATCTAGGCTAGGTTCAAGGCCAGGTAGGAGGATGGCATGACCTCTTGAAATCTCTGTGTGCACAGGGACAGTGGGGAGAGGGAGTTTGCTGTGGGTTGGATGGAACTTGAAGAGATACTTTTCACCTTTCTCTGTCTCCATAAACTTTAACTAAGGTGAGCTAAGAGTGCTTTGTCCTAGGGAACCCAAATTTCAAAGGGGTTAATAGTACTTGTGCTCCTTCTGCAGTATAGAAACTACTGATTGTAGCAACTAGATAGCAAGAATAATGAGTTAAAATAGAAAACTACCAGATGGCCTACTTCCTCCCCTTCTGTAGTTTCCTGTTGCTTTAGGTTTCTCAGCACTTTATCCCCTGCTGTAGCTTCCAGGTATTCTGGATGTCTCAACCAGTGGAAGCTTTCATCCTGGGGTCTCTCACTGCCGCTGACACACGTGCATGTAATCAGAGTCCTTCCTTCTGTACCTGAATTATCCCTAGCACCAATATTGCTCGTTACAATTATATTTCTTTCTCTCTGGTTCTGCAGAGAAAATCAAAATCAAATGGGAGGGGTTGGATTTTTTTTTTGTTGGGGTTGGGGGGGTAGGCATTGGGGATGCATGAATGGATTGAGAAGAATAAAGCTTCTGCATAGCATGTCACCTTATACTTTGAGGTTTATCTCTTTTTTATCTGACTTCTTTCTCTCTCAGTCTCCATGGGCCTTGGATATCTCCAATTGCAATCTCTGCCATCTTGTACTTGTTCCACAAAAATGTAACCAAGGTGTCTTCCCCATACCCTACTCCCAACCTAGTCCCCATTTCCCAAAATGCTGTCTCAGCTCCCAGCTTGTCAACCCACGAAGGCCTGTAGGATTTATGAGCCTAGGGGTTGGGGAGGGGTGAGAAGAAAGACAGTTTCCTGAAGAAATGCATTTACTGCCACATTTCAAACTTCCAGGTTTGATTGAAGTGGTAGTTAAAACATTTTAAGGCTCTTAGGTAAAGTTGAATTTGCCTCCTGCACCGACCTATATTCTATGATATTATCAGTTTATTGCGGTGGCCCTGTTATATTGCCAAGAGATGGCACTTTATCGAGCCCTGTCAGCCCATCTAGCATGGACGTGTCTCGAGTTTCCATCAGGAGAAACAGTATTTGAGGAGAGGCAAAGCACATCCCTCAGAAGACTCTGTAGCATGTGTGTATACATGCACACACACACATGCGCACACACACACAAGTTGACAGGGTGAAAAAAAGAATAATTGTAAATTTTAATTAAGTTTCAGTGCTCTGGGTTTCTATTGGGGGAATGATGATCGAAAAGATTTCTTGCTTTATGCAGAAGCAAAAGTATTTGTTTCCAGTGTCATTTTTATATTCCTTTGTGTGGCAATTAATACTTAACTCCTGGGAAATAAAGCTGCCACCCAACATGGGCTTTATGGCCATGTATTAAAATACCTATCCCTGGTAATAAACTATTGTAATAAAGTAATAAAGTATCAGGAAGACCCTGTTGAATGGGGGTTTAGTTCTGTTATTAATTCTACTATAAGGAGATGGGCTTTAACCAGTCTATTTATCTCCATCCATTTCTTTTTTTATGTTGATGTATCAATGAGCTGGGGGGAAAATGGAGTTGGAGAATTATTGTGATTTGGGTATGAGAGAGGGGGGGCATCAGTCCCTCTCTTATCCCTTCCCTAAAAAGGTATTTCCAATTAGTGCATTAACTGCTATGATTATGGTGAGTTTGTAACTTGCTTATGATTGTCCTCTATCGCCCCTGGCTACAGTTGTGTCCTTGGCGCTAGAGGAAAGGTAAAAAGAACACATTAGCAGTCCCTTGCCAGGACCTGCCTATATCTGGGCTCTAATGGTGTTTAACTCGAAAACCTCATTTGAGTTTACAAGTGATTACAAGCTATCCTGTGGGACTCCCTTCTGGACGAATTTTCAAATAAGTTGCAAAACAGTGACGAATTAACTTGTTGTGCTGTCAAAATCAATTACTGCACAAGACAACTTAGCTTCCTGGGCCCCTTCTCTCTCAATCCCTTTGCCTAGTATCCTCAAGATCAAGATATAAAGGGCAGATGGGAAGCTGGGAATCTGCCCATCTCAGCCCACTGTCCGTCAGTGACCCTCCCGCCTCTCCACCTGCCAATGGTCTGACAGAGGTTTTAATCTTGGAGGAGCACAGAGAAATCACAGGGAGGGGAGAGCTAGACAGACATTTCTTCCCACCCCAAGGAACGATGTTCTCTTTGTGAAACCTAGGAGAGATTGATTCTTGTTTCAGCTTTAAGTAAGATAAACATCTGAAAAGCCCGGGGATCTTTATTTTGTGGCATCAGATGGGAGAAGCAATTTATAAATATTCCCTTAATATTTCTGGACCAGATTGGCCAGTAATTTATAGCCTATAATATCTGAAGACTGCATTAATTTTCCTAGGGAAAAGGAGCTCTATTTGACTTTGATGGTGTCCGCCCACCCCTTCTCCATGTACAAGAAGGATAGATCCAGGCCTTGCATGCTAGCTTTCTGTGTGACCCTCCCCTCCCACCTGCAAAGGGATCTACCATACAGGTTGCTGTGCTTCTGTCTGATGGAGCCTCGAACCCTTATCTTTTCTGCAGTGATGGAGACGGATGTCTTCAGGTGCACTATCTCACTTTGCTCCACTTTCCTTCCCACTGAGCAGCCCATCTATCTTCCTTCAGCATGGCTGCTTTTTATTCCTTGCCCACCCAACTTAGCAAAGGCCAGTGTGCATTATGACTCTTGATTAATTATTGAGAGCCTACTGTGTGTCAGGCACTATGCTAGGTACTGGGGGATCACAAAATACAAAGTGGGACTTTCCCCGGATAGTACCTCTTCACAGTTAAGCAGACAGAAGATATATGCAAGATATGTACCTGAGGTTGAGAGTGGGAAGGGAGAAGCACTATAGATGTTCTGTGATGGCTGCCAGAGGTTCAGCCTAGCAAACTGCCTTCCACAGTTTGGTGCTGGTGGTAGGATGTATTACTTGCTTCTGACGTATAGCCATTTTCTGTAACAACAATGTCTTCTATAGTGGCTTTAAAACTCTTGATTATCGCTTCCTGGATCGCTTTGTTTACTACCAGGATTCCCATTCTGCTTGACTAGTGCATGGGCTAAGGAAGAATGGAAAATCCTTGAGGGCAAATACTATTTCATTTTTTGTCTTTGAACCCCCACTGTGTGGCACAGTGCCTATCGTATAGTAGAGTGGGTCCAATGAACACTTGTAGATTGACCGAGTGAAGAAGAGACTTAGGTATGAACCCATATAGAACTCAACTAAGCATAGACTTGACTTGGTGCTTTAGAATATCTGTTCCCTATTCCTTTCCTACCTAAGACAGTCATTTCCCCCTCTATCTGTACCTCAGTCATGTGTATGTGTGTATACATTCACACATACACATGCACACGTACAGAGAGACAGAAAAAGAGGTCTGAGATACATAATATATCTAAAATAGCTGTACTACATATACTTTATTGTATGCTAAATATAGTGTGTTCTCTCAGATATATACATCTGGGAGATATATAGATAGATAATAGATATAAATTAGATACGTAATCTAATATAGTAGTAATATATATTATAATAATACATAATACATTACAGTATATTATAGGATAGTAGCATATTGCAGTATATATCTATCTCAGAAATCTATAATATATCTATATTTATGAGATATATAGCGCATATAGTATAGCACTATAT
Source organism: Bettongia penicillata ogilbyi (assembly GCA_023548195.1). Taxonomy (NCBI): domain Eukaryota; kingdom Metazoa; phylum Chordata; class Mammalia; order Diprotodontia; family Potoroidae; genus Bettongia; species Bettongia penicillata. The sequence continues at coordinate 2,541,266 of JAJHZJ010000148.1, forward strand.
GATATATATGCATATATCTCAGATTACGTGATTATCAGGTATATATTATACACACATATAGAATGAGACACTGATGTACATATATGTGTATATATGTATATCATATACACATATTGTGCATATACCTATACAAACATACTTATACATGCATATGTATACATTTATGCATACATACATATACGCATATATACATATCTATTTCTGTCTTTTCTTCCTGTGACCTACTTTTGTCAGATCCAGTAGAATACTGTACTCCAATGCGATGGACAGAAACAGTCTGTGTCCTGTGTTATCTTGCTCTCCTGACTCCAGGCTTGCACACCTCCTCTTCCCTTTCAGAGTGGGTTCTGATGATCTCATCCATGATCCTAATCCGTACTTGGGTGTCCCTCCTTCTTGGACATTCTGCTAGGGTTCTTGTGGGAGGTAGCTAAAATGGCAAGAGTTTGGAGGCAGATCAGTAGCTGTAGGAAATCTGGAGAGAGACCATAACTCAACCAAATCGACCTCCCCCTGTCTTCTCAGTCTTCTTGGTTCTCCTCAGGTCTGGCCCCCGAGCTTCTCCCTTCCTAAGGTAAGCAGGAAATGGTGCTTGTTGCCTTGAGAATAGAATGCCCGTCCCTTAGCTCAGCATTTAAAGCTCTTTACAATATGACCCCAGTCTGTCTTTCCAGGTTGATTCCATATTACTCTCTACCCTTAATTCACTGTGTTCAAGCCAAATCTGTCTACTCACTGTTCTCTGAATTTGTCATTTTGTCTCCTGCCTCTTCACCAGTCATTTCCTGCTAGGCTAAAACTCTGGTGCTAACTACTCCAGGAAGCCTTTCTGGATCCCCTTGTTAGTGCACTCAATCTACACACTCATTCTCTCTCCCTCTCCCTCCTTCTCCCCTTTTCCCTCTCTTTTTCTCCCTCTCCCCAAATTACACTTATTTACTTCTGTCTAAGTGTGTCTTCCTAATGGAATGGAAGCTCTTTGAAGTAGAAGTCTTCTTTTCATTTGGTTTTTGTATTTCCAACATCTAGCATAGTGTCATGCACATAGTAGCCATTTAATAAACGCTTGTTGAATGAATGAATGAATGAGAAATATGTTGAAGGTGGGGAGAATTTCAGGATGAACATTTCAGGATGAATATTAATTCATTATGTGGATTACATTTATTGTTTTGTCTTTGGGTCCTTAGCTTCCATCACAGTATCTTGCGGATAGAGTAAACAGTAGGCATACTTATTGAATTGGATTGGATGCTAAGAGAAGAAAGAACATTTTGCAGTAGGATCAGTTACTGAACAGGAATGTATTAAGTGCCTTCTGTGGGCAGGTACTGTGCTGGGCACTGGAGATAGAGGTACAGAGAAAGAAGGAAAGGCTGCTTTGGTGCAGCTTAGTACCTTACCTAGTTAGGTCATGAGAGGATTTTTTTTTCACCCCAAACATCTAGATGGAGGAAATTTGGGTTTCTCCAAAAGAGTGCATGGTAAATATCCTCTACAACAGAAATTTGGTAGCTCAGCCTACTGTTGAGATTTAATAACTAGTAATTCCAGACCACAAGGTACCTGGTGTTTTCCTTGGTCTTTGCATCCTGAAGCACACTTTCAGGGCAGGGTATTTAGTGGGGGAATGCCGTTGAGACCTGCATGTTACCAAACATGATGAATAGCTCTGAGTTTGTTTTCAAAATGCCTCTTACTTTGAAATGAGAAAGGAATCCACAGAGCATGGAAACTCAAGAGCCCTTTTCTTCTCCTCCCCTCATCTACTCTAATGCAAATAAAGGCAGCCAGAGCAAGTCAACCTGCTGCAATTATTCTGTAGATCACGTCCTAAATATCTCCTTGAACATGACATTTACTAAGAAAAACACCAGCAAATTAAATGTTTGATTAACATTACATCTTTTAGAGTTTAAAATGGGCAGGTATAATTGAAAGCTGCATTAGCTTGAACTTTAGGTGAGCAGCCTCACAGGTGAGGCCTGTGAATCTTTCCTATTTTACTGAATATTTCTGTATCTATGGTGATGATGAGTATTTACGCAGCACTTTTCATGAAATAACCCCATCGTTAGTCTAAAGATTCTTAGGGGAAGAGAAGTTGGTGCAGTGTAAGTGTCTGTTCTGTCTAAAGGTGAAGAGCTATTTATTTTCATATTTTGTGCTTATTTTGTTGAATCTGAGGTCAGCAAAATGTCTTAATCATGTTTTTTTGGACTTTAGGGGATAGAGGTTGAGCATCACCGCATGTGATTATCCAGCCTCCCTGATCTGTTCACTCTGAAGCTGCATCTACATTTACAAAGGCAGCTGTGTTCTTTATCATGTTTGGAGACCACATTTTTTTCTTTAGTTCCTAGCTTTTTGCAATCTCCTACATTAGTACAGAGAGCCAGCATGATAAGATAGAGAACTGGCCTCAGAGTGAGGAAGCTCTTCAGTGAATCGGCTAGCGTTTATTAAGAGCCTGTTATACTACGTAGCCACTGGATAGAGTGCTAAGCCTGAAGTTAGGAAGACCTGAGTTCAAATTCAGCATTAACCACTTACTAGCTGTGTGACCTTGGACAAGTCACTTAACCCTGTTTGCCTCAGTTTCCTCATCTGTAAAATGAGCTGGAGAAGGAAACGGCAAACCACTCCCGTATCTCTGCCAAGAAAACTCCAAATGGGGATACAAAGAGTCGGGTACAACTGAAATGACTAAACAACAGTTATATGCTAGGTACTGTGCTAAGTACTTTACAGATGTTATCTCATTTGAGCCTCACAATAATCCTGTGAGGTAGATGCTATCATGATCCCCATGTTACAGATGAGGGTTCAATGACTTGCCCAGGGTCATACAGCTAGAAAATATCAGAGGCTGAATTTGAATTGAGGTCTTCCTAAGTCCAGCCCCACGGCTCTCTCTGCTCGACGTTTCTTACTGTAGGTCAGGCAATGAAGTAAATGCTGGAGATACAAAGGCAAAAAGCCGTCGTTGCTCTCAAGTGTCTCACCTTTGATTGATGGAGACAGCATAGAACAACATGGTACAAACATGACCTAGGTGAAGTTGAAGGTGGTTTTAGAGGGACTGGGGAAGGAGGAATGGGAAAGACTTCTTGCAGAAGATGGGAATTTGGCTGGGACTTGAAGGACGGCAGGGAAGCCAGGAGACAGAGATGAGGCAGGAGAGAGTTCCCCCAAGTGAAATTTCATTCAGGTTTTGCCTCTGACAAGTATTGACTGTGTGACTCTTGGGCAGTTCACCCAAGTTTGCTCTAGGCAACTCTATAAGTTTCAGAGAAAGTACCACCTATATCTGTGAAACAAGTTTCCTCTGCAGGAGTTCCCTATATCAATTAATCATAAGTCTGGGGAAAAAAAGATAGCATAAAATCCACAATTCTTTCTAAAGCATCATGATGATTTTTAATTTTTCAAGTACAAGTATTTTTAAAAATTAAGCTTTCCCTTTTAACTACCTGTCTCCTTTATTGAACAAATTTAAAAACAAAAATAAATTCTTCATTACTTATCAGCATAGTCCAACAAAATAAACTCTCACATCAGCCATATCCAAAAATGCATGTCACTTTCTGCATTTTTAAGGTCATTGCGTCCTTATCAGGTTTCACCTTCAATCTTTTGATTTATTATTGCATTTACCAGGTTGTGAAGTCTTTTAAAGTTGTTTTCTGTATAATGTTTTTATCATTTTATAAATTGTGATTTCTACTCACTTCATTCTGTTATTAGTTCCTAAAGTTTTTCCAGTTTTCCCTGAAATGATTCTTCTTAGTACCTCTTTTACTAAAATAATGTTCCATTGCAGTCACACGCCACTCCTCAATAGGACAGTTCATTATATTCCATTTTTTGATTAGCTGCTATAAATATTTTTGTACATATAGACTTTTTCCTCCTTTTTCCCCCTACATCTTTAGGGGCATAGAGCTAGCAGTGGTATACCTAGACAAAGACTATGTAAGTTTGGTAAATTTCTGAGAATAGTTCCGAATTGCTTTCAAGAATGGCTAGACCACTAAAGGTGCTCACGTGTGCCTGTTATCCCACAACCACGCCAGCAATTGTCATTTTTTCTTTGTCAGTCTGATAGGTGTGACTTAGAACCTCAAAGCTGAAGCATCATGATGACAGTGGTGGTGGTGGTTTTGGGGCATTCCTAGCCTGTTATCTAGTAGATGCTTACTTGAGTTGGTGCAGCCTATACATACTCTAGGAGTTTGGAGAAAGTTAAAAACAACAAACAAGTGGAAAATTTCATGGAAGACGCGGGATGTTTAGAGAGGCTGTAGGAGTCTAGTAGGCAGAGAAGATGAGGAAATTAATTTCATAGTGGAGGAATAACACACACACACTCGAGATGGAAAGCAAGGAAGAGGACAACATATTTGTGAGATGGGCACATTTTCTTGATAAGGGCAGAACCTTATGTTTTAAAAAACAGAACCAAGCTGACCATTTCTCCCTCAATCCCATCCTAATTTTAATTACAGGCTTCTTCTCAGCTTTGACATCAAATCTGTTTTCCTGAGGAAAATAACAAAGGGATTGCAGGTTGCTTGTCATATTAGTGGCATAATTTATTATCGACTCTCATGCTCTTTTGGAGGAAAGATGCTAGCTGAGAACACCAGAAAAGTTATTCAGCTCCGCTTTGGATGGAGAGCAATGAGGAGTTATGGGCCTGTGCAGCGAGGAACAATTCGACAATTACTTTGCTTTGATTAGGAAGGGTAATGTCTCTCTTTGGGACGGCGGCATTAACAGGAAAGTGAGAATGATGAATGCCTGCTCTGGCCTGTATAAATCTCACCTGTGGTCTTTTGTTGCCATCCTATGATGCAAGTATGAGATAAATTCTCCAAATCTATTTTTGTAGTATTGCCAGCCTCCCCTCAATGGGGTAAATAAGAGTTATAACAGTCATCATGGCATCACTTATGAAGGAATAAAAAAAATCCAACTTGACCACATGGTCCTTCTAAATCTATTATGAACAGCAGAACCTTTAGCAGAAGGTCCACTGCACCACTTTCTTGGAAGGTGCTTGGGTGACTGGAAGCTGGAGTCCATTCCTGACTGATTGGGAGCAAGCAGCTGCAGGAGTTTGTAGGTAGGGCAGGAAAGGAGAAAGTGACTTCTTGGTACTTTTAGAGTGTTGAAGCTGTAAAGGCTTCAAAGGCCAAATGCTCCGGCTTTGACCATACTGCATGTCGTGCCTACACGTGTGGGTGGCCCATGATCTCTGGGCTAGGCTCTGAATGGAGCTGGAGCACTGACACACTTGGCTGGGTCGAGTATCGGTGTGCCAGGCCCACACACTTTTTTAACACCTGTTTCAGTGGAGGAGAGAGGGAGGAATTACAACTCCTGGGGAATGAAGGAGAAGGATAGGAAGAAACTTCTGAGTAATCACTATACCTGGTTGCGCATTAGGAAGCAGAGGGGAGGGAAGGAAGGAGGAAGGCCTTAGTAAGAGGTGAAATTCATTGAGTTTCATTCAAATGTTTGTTAAGCACCTACTATGCATCAAGCATTGGGGATCCAAAGATGAAAATAAAATAGTCCCTGCCTCGGGTAAACAATCAACAGTCACCTATACAGTGTGATTTAAAGGAAACTAGAAGCCCCCCCTCAAAAAATACCTTTCCTTGGCCTACCAAGAGTAAAGGTATTATCTCCAAAATGGCCCTGTTGAAATGAGAACTTTTCACCACCTCAGTACAGAATATCAGTAGTCCTACCTGTATGTTGTTTTCAGTCTTATAAAGCAAAAGACTTTCTTCATCTAGGTAGTGTAAGTATTATTATCACCATTTATACATGAGGAAACTGAGATTCTAAAATATCAGAGGTTCTTAACCAGGGGTCTATAAAATTAGGTTTTTGAAAAAATGTTTTTTGTTATCTGCGTTTTAGTATAATTGGTTTCCTTTGTAAGTCTATATGTTCTATTTTATACATCTAAAAACATTATTCTGAAGGGCTTTAATAAGCTTCATTGGACCAAGAGCAGGTTCCACCATACAACAAAGGTTATGAATTTCTAGTCCAGAGCTAGAAGGGACTGCAAAGACTGTCTAATCCAGTCCCTTCATTTTACAAATAAGGGAACTGAGACCTAGGGAGGTTAAATAAGTTGCCCAAGAATACAGGTCATAAGTATCAGAGATGGAATTTGAACCAAGGTGTGCTGACTGTGGAGTAGTTGATGGTGGGGCAGCTAGGTGGCTCAGCGGTTAGAGTGCTGTGCCTGGCATCAGGAAGATGAATCTACTTGAGTTCAAATCCAGCCTTCGATGCTTACTAGCTGTGTGACCCTGGGCAAGTCACTTAACTCTGTTTGCTTTGCCTCGGTTTCCTCATCTGTCAAATGAACTGGAAGAAGGAAATGACAAACCACAAAGCAGAGATACTGACTTGTGCTAAGAAATCCTCAAATGGGGGTCACAATTGAACAAGTGCTAATTGTAGAGTGTTAGTGCCTCCTGTGACTCAGTCACAGAATGAGTGTCAGCTGGGACTTGAACTCAGACCTTTTGACTTTGTAGGACAGGCCTTTTCCTCTTTCACTTTACAACCTTCTCATGTATTGCATTAGTTCTACGTCTTCTAATAAGCCATCAGGATTCTACAGGATGGAGGAAAGTATAGACATTTTAATGAGAATGGAAGCTGAGAGGACACTCAAACAGGGCTGGCTTTTCAGGAGAGGGCACAAGAATGTTAGGCAGGATGTGCAGGTGCAGGAAGCCAAGAGGATGGCACAGAAAGAAGAGGGGGTGGATGAAAGGCATTGATTCAAAACATCATCCACTTCACAATTTTGCCAGTGGCTAGCCCTGCCAACCACACCTGGCTGCCTTCAGGAGCCCCCTGTGGAGAGACCATGGTTATGTGGGCTCTCAGACCATTTCTATCTCTTTTCCCTTTCAATATGTAGTTACATATCACTCTATGAAGAGCTGTGGCAAAGGACAGGTAATGAAACTTTGGAACCCCTGCCCTGGGGCTGAGCTATTTGGAGGGTAATGGACTGAGTGCAGACTTACCTGGACCACTGTATCTGGGCATTCCCAGACCAGACAATGCTTCATATGCCATCCAGTCATCCAGCCAGGCCATCTTTCTATCTACCCTGCATCCCATACCCCTTGTTGTATGCATCGTGATTAGTCAGTAAGTTAAACAAGCATTTAATAAGTGTTTATTTTGTGCCAGGCACTGTACAGAGTGCTGAAGACCAAATCGACAGTACTATTGCTTTCTGGAAGAGGTACCTCAGTTAACTTCCGTTTAGATCCCAACTTATCATGCTGTGATTCTACAGAGTAAAACTCTCATGCCTGGCCACCATTTCCTAGTCACTGAGGTAGGAGGTTCCCATTTCAGTTTGTCTCAAGTATTTAAGAGTACCTAGCATCATGGCTAACCAGAAAGTTATGTAGACTAAATGCCCCAGGTAGCTGCACGGGTTTAGTTGTAATCTAATGAAATACAAGATCTGTGATCCCACTATATGTTATGTTTTTCCCTTCTCCATGAGACATTATCCTCTTTCATGAACCAGCTCTCAGTCTCCTTCCTCAGGGAGAAACCAGTGTAGTCCAAACCTGAGAGAGGAAACAGGTACCTTGGACAGCAGTTTAAAACAAACAGAATTCCTGGACTCGTACCTAAAGTCTCTCCGTAATAAGCATCACTCAGATCATGAGGACGTGTGATATGACTGACTCACCTCATTCCACTCCCCAGGTTATCGTAGTTCCCTTTGGTGACTTTTCTATCTTCAGAGGAGAAGCAAGTCATTTCTCTGTGGGCCTGAGCATCCTCACCTGAAAAACAGATGTTCTCCCAGGTTCCTTCAGGAAGCTTGAGGCAGCATGGTGTAGTGTATGGAGTCCTGGACTTAGAACCAGGAGGACCATAGTCCAATATTTGCTATCTCTGTGAACGTAGGCGCATCACTTAACTTCTTTCTGCTTCGTTTTCCTCATCTGTAAAACGAGGAGGTTGTTCTTAATGATGGTCTCTAAGGCTCTTTTTTAGATTTAAACCTTTGACCCCATTATGCCTTTAATGTTTCCTTTATCTTGATTCCCCCTGTTTTCTTGATGAGGTTCATAGTGTGATTTTTTTAAAACAAGGCTAGAATTCATCAGAGACCACTCTGATGCTGCCATCCCCTCCTTGATTCCCTCCCTCACTTCCAGTCAAGAAAGCCCAGGTAACATGTCAGAGATTCAGACAGCCTCTCTCCAGATACCAGCTTTTCATAATAGACTGCTTTCCCTGTTCTTTTCTACCTTTCGGATTAACTTTTCTCCAGTTCATAGATTGCCTCCAAATCATTCAGTCAAGCTGTTTGAAAAGGCAAGAAGAAAGGAAACTGCCAGTGGGGAGGCAACTAAGGGAGGTAGGGAGAGTGGGCCCAGGTGAACTCAGGGCACATCTATGAATGTCACGAAGTGGTTCTTTAAGGACAGCAGCTGGATGCCTTCCCTTCCAAGAGGAGTCCTTTGTCACATCAGGTCAGATTGATGGGCCAGTGCAGCTACCCTCAGGCTAAAGCACCACTGATGGAGGTGGAAGTTTTGCCTGATTTAGGATGTGCTCTGCCTGGGGCTGATAATTCCAGCCCATGAGGAGGTGGAGTTAATCCTTCCCACAAACCTTGGCAGGGGAGGACTGGGAATTATTTGGTTGTCTGCTTTTATTGACCAGAGAACTGAAGGACAGATAAGTAAACGCTCTTTCCCCAAAATAGCCAGCTGCTGAAGTGCAAACTTTAGGATTCCTTGCCAAGCACTCAATACAAACTTGGGATGGAAACTGGGATGGGCATCCAACAATACCCAAAGACAAATTTCATTATTTTTAAAGGCTGCAGACCGCTGAAACTAAGGATAATGGTGGAAGTTCCTCCTCTAGAGATGAGAAAGAAAAAGACAGGTTTATTTGTCTGAGATTATTGCAATGTGGTCCTGCTATAGGCAGGAGGATGGATGAAATGGCTTTGTGATCTTTCTCCTGAGGCAGATAGCGGCCCTTCCTCCCAAAGAACTCCCTGTACTTTCACAGATATCACCCCCTCATTTATCTTTACAAGGTGGTGGAGTATAATAAATAATAGACTGGCCTTGGAGTCAGAAAGACCAGGGCTCAAGTCTGTCTCCTGACCCGTAATAGTTGTATGACCATGAACAGGTCACAATCTCCCACAACCCCCAGACAGCTGCTTAAGACTCTTAAGTTCTCTTGTGAAATACATTGGTGGATGGAGTTTTCACAGTGCAGAGGTTTCCTACCTGGACAAAATCATAGAACTGCGCAAAAAAAATAACAGAAAATTAGAGTCACAAGGGAGTTTAGGGACCATCTAGTCTACCCCCAAAAAATATTCACTGTAAAACATCTGACAAGTGATAGTGATCATCAGGTCACTATCTCCTAAGGAAATCCTTTCAAATTTGGGGGTGGCTGTATTCATTAAGATTTTCTCTTTGCAATTTCCACCTATATCTCCTCCTACTGTACTTGGGGGAACAAATGGGACACAGAGAATCATAGATTTCATCCTGTAAGGATCCTTTGAGGGCATCAAATCATATATACATTATTCTTTAACATATTGAGGAAATTGAGGCAGTAATTTTTCCCAGTCTTACAGCTAATAAGTGTCTGAGATGGAATTTCAACCATCTTCCTAATTCCAAGCCAGTGCCCTTTCTCCTGTGTTCTATTGCCTTTCTAGGAGGCATAGGTTACAGGTGGGAAAACTGAGGCCCAGAGAAACTGAGTAACTTGTCAAGGATCATACAATATACTGCAGGAAGAACAAAGACTAAAACCATAGTACCTAGACTCCTAAAAAGTACCCCCGCATCATCCTCCCCTCAACTCTTTGGCCATGAGATATTTAGCCCAACTGCCCAAAGTTTCCAATCCTTAAAATCAGGGGTCTTGGCCAGAGGAGGGACCTTCTGTTGGGACTTTGTTATTCTCTCCAAGTCCAGCCTACACCCCTTGACTGTAGAGGGACAGGAGTGTTGGGCAGCTGACTATGCTGCCTGTGTAATTGTGGAAAGTAGATGGATTTATTTGCCTGACTTTCTGGTTGACTCCTCTCTCCAGGCAGGGGGCTCCTCCACTCTGGGAAGCTGGCACACAGCATGAGTCATTTGCCCTTGTGTGTTCCTCCACATCGTATCATCCCTCCCCATGATGCTGGCCTCTATTTTAGAGAAGTCTGGGTGGGTTCCCTAGAGCTATCACTCTCCCAGCTGCCTGGGACTAAATCTTGCCCAGAGTGTGACTGTGAGCATTCACCTCAGAACCACGACATGTTGAGTTTCCTTGTTCTCCTGCCCAGTGAGCTGGGAAAAGAGAAGAATGTCAGGGTGGCATGGGGATGCTGGGTAAAGATGCAGAACCAACTCATGGCCAAATTGTGAAGGAGCCTGGTGACTGGAAAGGACGCAGATGGGCAAAGATATGGGAGACTTTTGGTCCTGGTTCCATGGCTGAAGAGCTGTGTGACCTTGGGTCTATCACATCACCTCTCTGGGCCTCAGTTTCCTTATCTGTCAAATAAGGGAGGTGGTCTAGGTGATCTTTCTAGGGTGCTGTCTAATCCTGAGGTTCAAGGATTCTGTGGTTGCTAACCCACTCTAGGAAACTGGAAATGCTGTTTTCTCAGCTTAAATGCTTCTTTGACATAACATTATCATGAAGCATTTAGTCTGCAAGCGTTTAATAAGTGCCTACTGCATGCTATGCTAAGCACTGGGAATACAAAGGAAGGCAGAAAGTATCACAAGTGTCAGACAAACTGACCTGTAGATAGATCCCTTCCCTGGGGCAAGCTTATTTCCCCCGAAGAGAGCAGGCCAGCGCTTCTCTGCAAGGCTGCTTTATTTGTTGGGTTTGTTACTATTTAAAATGAAGCTCTTTTCCAAGTGAACCCTTAGCACCTGTTCTAAACACTCTTCCTCCTATCTGCCCTTAAATCCAGTGCTCTGACTTCTGAGTCTAGGAACCCTTAATGTCTTCTCTACTTTTTTCTGTCCTGTGGCTCCTCTCCTGATGTGTGAGGAGCAACTTGGGAGATGTAGCTGAACTAGACCGTTGTCCAAGAGGCAGCGTGGTCCCGTGGAAGGCATGCTGGATTTTGGGGTCAGACAACCAGCTCCGCTGCTTACTATCTGTGTGACCTTGGGCACATCACTACCCTCCAGACCTCAACTCCTGATTTGTAACATGAGGGAGCTGGGATAGCTGGATTCTAAGGTCACTCCCAGCTTTAGGGAGTGATCTGGGAGGATCAAAGAGAGAACACATGGGACTGTAGAGATAACCTAATTCAATCCCATTTTCCACATGGAGACTAAGGACCAGGGAGGGGGAAATGGTACTTTTAGAAGTTTCACATTAGCTCTCTCTCACAGTAAGAAAGTTACCCCCCTGAGCTCCTTCATTCTTCCCCTCCCCACTAGACCCTCTTTGACATTATAATCCTGTTGATGAAATACAGACAGAGTCTCTCTCTGAGTGTGTCCTGTAGTTAGGTTAGTTCTGTGGTGTAATCCCCACAGCAGAAGGGTCTTTCTTGTTGCCAGGATTTCTCTCTACCACCATTAAGGTAGATGGAGATTCTTGCACGTAGTGGCTGGTTAATTAAGAAAAAAATTTTTTTGCTAACTTGCTAATTAATCAGTGGCTGGTGGTACAGAATCATAAATCTAAATTCCCTAAGAGTAACACCTTAGAAGGGGACAGCTCCCCAGTTTATGATCCTCTTACAATAATAGGAAGCAGCTAGGTGACTCAGTGGATAGAGCTAGATACAATGAATTCAGTTAAACCTGTGGTCAGGAAGACCTGAGTTCAAATGTGATCTCACACACTTAGCTGTGTGACCCTAGATAAGTCACATCATCTCTTTATGCCTCAGTTTACCTATTTGTAAAAATGGGGATAATAATAGCACCTACCTCCCAGAATTGTTGGGAAGATAAAATGAGACTACATTTGTAGATAATCTTTGCAAATTTGAAAGCTCTTTGTAAATTCTAGCTCTTAACTAGCTATTATATAGCACTTTAAGGTTATGAAGCACTTACGTAGTGTTATGTTATAACATAATATGTCCTACATATGTATCTATATATTTGTCATTTCCCAGTTGTTCCATCACATCCAACTCTTTGTGACCCCATGGACCATACTGTCTATGGGGTTTTCTGGACAGTTACTGGAGTGTTTTGCCATTTCCTTCTCCCACTCATTTTACAGATGAGGAAACTGAGGCAAGCAGGGTGAAGGGACTCACCTAGGGTCACATGCTAGGAAGTGTCTCTAACTGGATCTGAATTCAGGTCTTTCTGACTCCAAGCCCAGAGCTCTGTTTGCTGAAACACCGAGCTGCCTGGTAGGCTGTTGTCACTGTTCTGGCTTCGTTCTCAGAGCAGACCAATGACATTGTGAGGATGATGTCTTGACTTTCATGTGAACTGGATTTATGTGAGGCAGAGCTGCACATGGTTGTTAGAGTCATCGAAGTCCAGAGGTTAAGTGACTTGCCCAGGGTCACCCAGCTAGTAAGTGTAGGAGGTTGGATTTGAACTTGGATTTTCCTGACTTGGGACCCAGCATGCATGTGTGTGTGTGTGTGTGTGTGTGTGTGTGCGTGTGTGTGCGTGTGTGTGTATGTGTATGTATGAATGTATTATCTCATCACATTCTTACAACAAGCTTGTGAGGTAGGGGCTCTTATTTTCCCCAGCTTGCAGCTGTTGAAAAGAACCTTGGACTATGCATGTGTAGTAGAATATTAATACCTAGGATTTGTGTTAAACCAAAGGCTTGTAGCCTGGAGAGTAGAGAGCAGACAAGGAGTGTGTATGTGTATGTGTATGTGTGTGTTTGGGGTGGGACTCAGGCCAGCCCCCTCAACCACAGCTTTGGCTTTCATGGGGCTGTCCTTTGCCATCATGTTGCCCATCAGCCTGGCCTGGGTAGGGAGAAGAACAGATGGTGGGAGAGAATCAACAGAACACAGATGATTGTTCTGTTCCTACAAATCCCCAGGACACAAAGCCAGGGACAGCCAGGGAATGTACACATAGCGGGCCTGTAATGGCGTTCAGCTTTAAAGCAGGATTTGTTTGTTTTCTTTGATGAACAGGCCTACCGTTATGTATTTTCAGAAGGGCCTAGAACAAGGGTGGGGAACCAGTGACCTCAAGGCCACATGTGGTGTTCTAGATCCTTAAGTACAGCCTTTTGGCTGCAGGCCAGATTTAAGGATGTGGAAGGCCATATGTGGCCTTGAGGCTGCAGGTTTCCCACCTCTGAGAACATGGAGAAGCTTAACAAGTGATTCTTAGATGAATGGTTGGATGGATGGATGGACGGATGGATGCATGAATGAATGAATGTATGTTCTAGTGTTCTAAGGGAAGCATTAGTTGACAAAACTTTAGTTAATAGTGATTGAGGAAACATGAGGAAACCCCCATACATTGGGTGAAGGGCTGTACCTGCACGACCTGGCCTACAAAAAGAATGCTGGATTTAAAGACTGAGGACCTGGATTGGAATTCCATCTCTTGTATTTAATTATAGCATTTAGAACTGAAAGAGACTTCAGAGACTCCTTTTACAGATGAGGAAATTGAGGCCCAGAGAGGGAGAGGTACCTGGCCTGAGGGCACACAGGGAGTCAGCAGCAAGGCTGGGATTCTATGTCTCTGAATTCAGGGTTCTTTTCATTATACCACTCTGATTCTGTGACTGAACAAATCACTTTCCTCCTCTAGACCTCAGTTTTCTCATCTGTAAAATGAGAAGGATTAGATTAAATCCTCTGCTTAGAGAAGACTTACAGTGTTGTTGTGGGACAATAGTGGAGAGGATTAGCTGGGGTGGGGGAGAAGGATGTGGAGTTTTTGTTTGTTTTTGGAGAGAAATGCCAGGATCTATGATTTAATTGATACAGAGAATTATCTGTGTAGAAACTCCCTCTACCTCTGGACAGTTCCACTATAGCTAGGTGGCGCAGTGGATAGAGTGCTGGACTTGGAGTCAGGAAGATATGCATTAAAATCCAGCCTCAGAAACTTCCTAGCTGTATGACCTTGGGCAAGTCACTTAACTTCTCTTTGCCACTGAAGAAGGAAATGGCAAACCACTCTCGTATCTTTGCCAAGAAAACCCCACAGAGATCCAAGGGGTCACAAAGAATTGTCCACGACTGAAACGACTGAACAGTAATGACAGAATTGCCAAAGGGAGCTTCCTGGAGGCACTTAGAGATTCACTGCATTGTCCATGGTCACCTAGAATGTCAGAGGTAGGACCCAAGTCTGTCTGATTCCAAGGCCAGCTTTCTATGCAATGTACTAGGCCCCCTCTCATGGAGCTGTCCAAATCTCAGCTGAGGCTCAGAGGTGTGTCCCTCATGAAATCACAACTTTTTAGGTCTGGTATGTTTTTAAGGTTCTCTTTTCTACCAAGCCTGGTCTTTTATTCCCATTGTTGTTGAGGTTATTTTGATTTGATGTTTTATTTCTGTCCTCCAGTCCCATTAAGTCTAGCCCCAGATTTTGGGGGCTGTAGTAAGACACCTGTGCATAACAGCATGTAGGTCCTGGGCATCTTCGGTCTCTATTATTTCCTACCTTCTATCTGCAACGATCCTTACCAGGGGTGATGGAGATTCATTTTCTCCAATCTCCCCATAACAGAAAGCCTGCATTTTAGGTTACCAGGCAAATTTAAATTGCTGTCTTCCTTGGAATTTGGGGATGCCTTGGGAGGGAAGATGGAGTGGGGTGGGAGGGTGACAAAAGAGGACTGGTGTGTTCATAACTCTAATTTACTGTTGGCAATTAGCTTCCTAAAACTGCTAACCTTTCAACCTTCTTCCCACCGTCACTGGGGGAACTATTGACATTCAGAATCTGCAAGCCAAGTACCGCAGTCAGAGAGGGAATGTTTTTTTAATGGGGACTTGTGCCTGGGTGGCAGCCGTGGTGGATAGGGCCTGTTCTATTTGCATACTTTTCAGTTTATAGATCAGGCTGCATTTTAAGAGGCTTTTTTGAGTCCCTTTCCCGGAAAAAAAAACTGGTGCTTGGGTACAGATTTTGCCACGTGTGGTTTTTTTTTAATGTATTAGCTTTTCATCTTAATCTCTTCCAAGAAATAGAGAATTGGGGTTGGGGGTTGGGGAGGTGAGAGACAGAATAAAGGAAGATGTATATGTAAAGTAGGTCCTCCACATCATATAGGGAGAGAGCCACAGCAAGGCCGAAGGTTCACTTCCCACATCTTTCTATTAGCTGCAATCCCTTAAGCACTGGTAAGTCCCAGAGACCTTCCGAAGGTCATCACGTCAACCCCCACTCCCCACCCCACACACACACATACCTGTTATTAGAATGACCCACTTTTATAGGGTGGACAGTTGTTATCTCTTCTATCCCTGGGGAAAAAAATTCCCCAACCTCTCATCTGTGTACCCTGTTCTTCCTCTCCTTCCTTTCCCCCCCTTCTTTGGCAATTAAGAATTATGATCAAGAAGTAGAAATTATAAGGGGAAGGTTCCTAACAGTTATATATCCCAAAGCAGAATGGACTGTCTTTGAAAGTAGCGGCTTCCCCCCAATTCCACCTTCTTCTGTCCCCTGCCATTGCCAAGGGAAGATCTTTAGGCAGAGGCTGAATGACCACCTGTTAGTTACATGATA
The DNA here is from genome assembly GCA_023548195.1 of Bettongia penicillata ogilbyi. Classification (NCBI taxonomy): domain Eukaryota; kingdom Metazoa; phylum Chordata; class Mammalia; order Diprotodontia; family Potoroidae; genus Bettongia; species Bettongia penicillata. Next base: position 2,557,033 of record JAJHZJ010000148.1, read on the forward strand.
GAAAAGATCCTTGTTAACATATAGGTTGGATTTAATAGTTGCTCTAATCTCTTCCAGTTCTTGAATTCCATATTATCAATAATAATTAATGTCTGATTAATTGTCTACTATGTGTAAGGTAATACAGTAGGAACTGGGGATAAAAAAAAGTATAAGATGTAGTCATTTCTGAGACTTACAACCTAGTTGGGAAGGCAGGTCCCAAGCATTAGAATAAAACAAGACAGGGTTGTATGTTGGTACAAGAAGAAACAGGAATTCAAAGAAAGCATCAGATTCCAAAGACTGGGGTAGGCAGAGGAGGCTCCATGGAAATTCCAAGACTTGACCTGGCTGTGCATAAGGATGATAGCAATTCAGACATTTATCACTTTGGTTTGAGGGTTACAAAGTGAATTTCCCTCAAGAGCCCTTGGAGGGAGGTATTATTCTATACTCCATTTCACAGATAGGGATACTGGGAGTCAGAGAAGCTAATGGAGAAGCAAAGGCTAGACACAGCTTTTCATTACACCATCCAAGGAATTTAGACGAGTGGAGATGGCATTCCAGGAAAGGGTAATGATTGAGAGCAAATATCTGTTGTGTTTGCATGCAACAGCCATAGAGAATGCCAGTAGGAGAAGAATGAAAGATAGCATTGAAACGGCAATCAGGTAGGGGCAGATTGTCTCCCATCATACTTCTCAGGCTCAGAAGTTTGGGCTTTGTCCTGCAAATACTGTGGAGCTCTTAAAGCTCTTTGAGCAAAGGAGGGGCATTTTAGGAAGTTACTCTGGCAGTAGTGTATAGATTGGATTGGAGTCAGTAGAGACCAGAGGCAGGAAAATATGAGATTGTTGCAATAATTCAGCTGTAAAATACTGAGGGCGGGGACTGGAGTTGTATCAGTGAGAATGAAAAAAAAAGAACAAATTTGAGAGACAGAAATGTAGGGGGGGAAAGATTGAAAAGACTCAAGAATGAATCCTAGAAGAGACAGCTGGTCCTTCCTCGTCACTACTGTGCCAAGAGACAGACTTAGTCTGAGGAGAGCCAAGGTGGAGCTGAATCTTAAACCTGTTCTATCTCAAGGATGTTCTGATCTCGGCTCAAACCCTTCTTTTCCTCTGGAATGAGCTGTCTTAATTTGGCCCAGGGGAAGGGAGAGAAAGAAAAAGGAGAAAAAAATGGGGTTAGATCATTATGAATCAGTCTCTGTTTGTTTTTCTTGCTTAGGTCCTTGGAAGAGTGATTTAGATATTTTCCTTTCAGTCTTAAAACACAAACCTCCCCAAAGTCATTAAATTGGGAAGTGATGCCAGACATTAGACAGCCACTGAGTTGAAACCCATTTGGTTGAAAGATATAGTCAAAGATGCTTTCCTCACTATTTTATTAGGTGAGCAGCTGAGAAGTTCCCAAGGACCCTTGCTGACACATCTATCCAAATCTGCAGCCACAGATGGCTCCCCAAAATGCACATTTTTCAGAGCTGGGGCTTAGATATTGGAGAAGAGGGAAGGGGGAAAGAGAAGGGAGCAGGAATCTATTAAGTACCTACTATGTACCTTGCATTGTTCTAAATATCTCATTTGGAAGTACTGGAAGTGAAAAAAAAACATGGTTTGATTATATCAGGACAAAATTAGATCCAGTGGCAGAACAAGAACCAATAGATAGAAGTTACATGGAGTTGGAGTTTGGCTCAATATAAGGGGATATCTTTATTATCCTCCTTAATTTATCAAGCCTTTACAAAGAACCACATGGAATCCTAGCACTGGAAGGGACCTCAAGATCATGTTCAGTCCCCATCTCAATGTACAGATCTCTTCTACGTTGTCCCAACAATGGCTTTTATCCTCTGTTTGAACTCCCTGCCTCTGTTTACTACTGATGTGCTTGGTTGTGTCTCTTTGTTTCTGGACTTCAGTTCACATGGATGTGTTTGTGTAGGTCCTGATTTCTCCTCCACACTGGGAACTCCCAAAGGCAAAAGACTGATTAGTCTCTTTCCTTCTTGTGTATTCCTCCAGTATATCCCATTCAGAGCTGTGCATATGAGGGGCCCTCAGTATGTAGTACTAAATGTCTATCCACTCAGAAAGGGCCCAGTTTCCACCCGGATTTAGCCCATGTGAATGAGCTGAAAATTAATCAAGTTTTGTGTATGTGTTTGTGTGTGTGGTGGTGGTGTGTTTGTTTTGTTTTTGATAAAAAGTCTTTGAGTTTTAGTCATCTGAGGTGCATTAAGCAGCTGATAAAGACCTTTCAGATTTGGTTTCCATTGTGTCAATATCCAGTGGGCATATTTATATTAACTGTGCAAACACTGTGTGTGGCCATGTGCCGAAGAGTTAAATGTCATGAGTGTATTTGTCCCCAATCTGTCCAGACACATGTCCCTCAGAAGTCCTTGCCAGAAGAACAGATTGGGCCAGCTCTGTGCCCATTGCCCAGAGGACACCCCCAGATTTCCAGCTGGCTCTGGGAGTCCTAGGCCCATTTGTATCTGGGCACATGAGAAATGCTAGTCTAGGTTTGTTCCATAGTCCCCCCTCTCTTTCCCTTTGCCTGGGATTCTCTCTGGCTAAAGATACTTTGGAAGGGGCTATGGTTGTCTTCTCTGACATTAAGCTCAGAGAGTTAGGGACATCCTCCCTAATACCCTGAGAATACTATCATAAAGGATTGTTCATTTTTCCAGTTCCAAACCATTCTTGACCCTATTCCTCCTTTTTTTTAGACTCTACTAGCTTATCGATTACCTGTGTTTACTTTTTACTGTGTAAAGTAGCTCTTACACTGATTGGTGCTAAAATTAAATATGGTGCTGTGACAGCAGAGTGAGTATAGGACCAGGAGTCAGGACACTTGGATTCCAATCCTAGAACTAAATAGCTGTATGACCTTGGGTATGACCTCATGTGGAGGTGAACTAGACAAGAGATGTCAAACTCTGGGTGTGCAGCTAGAACCAGATTAAAATTTAATTGGGAAATGTTTAATAAAACACATATAAATACAATACAACATAAATCATGCTAACTTGTGGTTTTTTGAGTTAATATGTGGTTCACAAGGATTGACTTCTATTTGAATTTGCTACTATTGGACTAGACAATTTTCAAACTCCTTCCTAGCTTTTCATGAAATATCCAGCTGTTTGATCAGTATTTATTAGGCCACTATATCTCTAGCCCTGTGGGTCTCTGAAGGATACAAGAGGCAGTATAAGACATGATCTGTGCCCTTCAGGAACTTAAAAGTTACTTGGTGGAACTTGACCAATAGAAGTGGAATGATAATTACCATTTATGTGGTACTTTCAAGTCTGCAAAGCACCTTACATAGATTTTCTCATTTTAGTTTCACAGCAACCCAGTGAGGGAGGCATTTCAGGTGGTTTATACCCATTTTTCAGATTACAAAAATGAGGCTTGGAATGCCTTATTTATGTTCCAGGCAGAATTAGAACCTCACTCCTTCCTAACTCCAAGTCCATCAGTGTATCCATTACACTGTACTGCCTCTGAAATAACCAGAGAACACAGTGTAATATAAATGCAGACTTGTGTCGTTCAGGCTCTGTGTATCCTATAACTTTCCTTGATCACCCATTCCAGGTGCTTATTTCTCTCCCCCTCATTAAGTAGTTCTTCATGTCTAACTTACAGTTAGTACTGCCCTCCCTCAGTGATTTCTCCCTCCTCTCTAGCGTTTCAGGGTATATGAGGATAAACAGAGAACTGAATAGAAGACCTGCGTCACTTGGCTCAGAGTAGGCCAGGGTGATCATTATCCCCAGAACATCCTGTAAACTTCTCACTTTTCCTGGTTCCCACGGCTGAGTGGGAGGGAGACATTCATCTTCCTCTTCCTACTGTCCTCTTTTTCCCTTTGCCATCCTTAGAGGAACGTAGATTTGTACTTACAACTTAGGAATCAAATCCCTTCCCCCACTTTGCAGATAGGGAAACTGAGGCCCAGGGAGTATAAGTAAATGCTAGAGAGTGGATCTGACCTCATCCTGTACAGCCTATCACATAGTAGGAATTCAATGAATATTTTTTCAGTGAATGAATTCTTTTAATGAATGAATTCTGTTTTTTGAATGAGCAAATTCCTTCAAAGTTGCATAGGTGTGTGCCTGGGCAAACCCCAAGATGTCCCATCCAACCTCCCAGTCCTACAGTCTAGAGACGTGCTCTTCCTTCCCCCTTTCCTACCCCACTTCCCCCAGCCCCACCTCCACTCCCAGTTCTTTAGAACTGAGTACCTCAGTCGGAAGGAGGGGGAGAGCAAGGAGTGCTACCTACAGAGCCTGGTGCACATTCATTGTGAAATTTATTTCCTGTTGTATCCAATTTGCATTAATGCAGCTCATTAAAAGATAATTATTTTTTGGGAAAGAGGCCACAGGATCTATCAGTGAAACATCTGGAATTATTCTGGAGGCTTGATGAAGAGCCAGTCTAAAGCTCAGACCTTCCTGAAACCATGGTCCCTGAGGTCACAATCAGGCCCTTATTTTGGCAGTGGCTCCAAAGCTTGAGGGCCCCGTTGAAGGGTGGCCCTGGGCCTGCTGGCTCTTGGTAGTACCGCCCAAGGGAAGATCAAGACCCGCCCACCAGAACAATTTCAGGAGGGATGATGCAGTCCTGACCAAGAAGCATCCCTTGCCTTGAAATGATTCCCCCAACAAAAATCAATTCAGTAAGCATTTATTAAGCACCTACTATGTGCCCAGGCCCTGTAGTAAGTGCAGGGGATACAAAAAGAAGCAAAACACAATCCTCGCTCGCAAGGGGCCTCAGCTCTAATGGAGGGAAAGAGGGAAACAGAGAAATAACCCTTTATTAAATCCGTACTACATGCTAGGCACTGTGTTAAGTGCTTTATAATTATTGTATTCTTTTATTTCTACTGGACTATTGATGCATTTATAATAACAGTGATGAGGTTGATGATATCTAAGTCATTTCTACAAATATTATTTTCCTTAAATCCTATCACACCCTCTCTGCAAGGTAGGTGCTATTATTAGTCCTGTTTTACAGATAAAGAAACTGAGCGAGGCAGAGATGGATACCCTTGCCCAGGGTCTCCATCAGTGTCTGAAGCTGGATGTGAATACAGGTCTTTCTGTTCTGTACCATATAGCTGCCTCTCAAAAACAGGAATGAAAGACAGTAAACATTTATTCAACACTCACCATGTGCTAGGCACCATGCTAAGCACTTGAAAAATATTGGATTTTGCTGGATCCTCTAAAGAGATCATGTCCTGTTCTTGATCTAGTCAAATAAGACATAAGTTAGACTGCTGGAATACTCAGGAAAACGTTCAGAAAATGCCTTCGTGCCTGCCCCTACTGCCAAGCCACACATCCTCATTTCTTTCAATGGACTAACACAAACCTTCATCCCCAAAGCCTGAATGATCTCCTCAGTATCCCCAAAGCTCTTCTATTTTTAAAATTAAATTTAGAGTTGGAAGCCATATTATGGATCCTCAGGTCCACCCTCCCTCATTTTACAAATAAGGAAACTGAGGCTAAGTGATTTGCCAAGAATTACACATCTAGAGAAAACTATGCTTAATTATGTAATCAGATATAGCCGGTGCATCTCCATGATCACAAGTCAGGCAAGGTGGTTTGGGTGATTAATAGAAAATTCTAAAGACAGCTCATTAGCAACATTTAGAAAATAATCCTTATTAGTCATTTAATGGCAGCTTCATCTAGAGGGTGAGAGGGAGAGAGAGGAAGGGAAGAACTCAGGCTAGAAAGAAGAGAGAGATGATAAGGCTGATTAATGATGGAAGGAGGCAGCTTCTTCCTCACTTTGACCTCTCAGAGCACATATCTAGAAGCCCTTGGTTACTCTTTCATCCTTGCTGAGATGAGGCTCGGGTCAAGTTGCTTCAGATAAGGATCTCTGGATTTGGGGCTGAAGGACCCTGGGAGAAATCCTGGCCAGGCTGCTTATCCCCTATGTGACCTTAAGCAAGTCCTGTCAGTTCTTTTGACCTCAGTCTCCTCATCAGTAACATGAAGTGACTGGGCTATGATATCTTCTTAGTCTGGATCCTAATAAGTTCAAGGGTCAGGCTTAAACTTGAGCTTTCTTCACATCCTACCTCACTAACCTGGTTGGGAAAACAGAGTTTGTGTCTTCTGAGCCAGCCTCTGCTGGGTGTGAAGCTCCCATGGAGACAGATGCTGCCTGTCACTGGCTCTTCTCCCATCATTCACTGAGATGCTCAGAATGATTGTAATCATAGATTACATTTATAGAGCCTTGCAATTTTTAAAGGACTTGCACATACAATATCTCATTTAATCGTCACAGCAATCCTTCACCTGTTCCCTGATGCTTGAAATTCCTTAACTGGAAGACCGACCTTTTATTCTCCTCTAATGAAAGATCAGACTTTAAAAGCAAATTGCAGTGGGTAAATGGACTTACATCCATATTAAGGTGAAAGCAGTTGGTATCAGAGTTTTCCCAAGCAAGGTTTGGATAAGGGAGTGAGAAGAGGGTAGAACTGTTTCTTGAAACTTGACACTTGAGACCAGCACGATGACAGCAGACCAGACTAACACAACCAGTGAAGACCAGACCAGCCAACCAGCACAAACCAGTGCAGACCAGCACAGAGCAGCAGGGACAGGACCCAGAACAGGATTCAGGGTGCCACTGGCAGCACTTCCCAGATTCCTCAACCCACAAATGCCACAGACAGCTTCAAAGGTCAGTGGGAAGGCTCCAGCAGCTGCCATTTTTGGAGGCCCCCACCTAGAACCCTTGGAGGAATTGAAGGGCTGATCTAATCTCAGCCCTGAGTGGCAGCCCTGGGAGACATCTGCCTAAAGCCCCTGGGGGTATTAAGCCACTGATCTGGTTCTCAGCCCTGAGCTCGACTCAGGGGTGAGGAGGCGCACTGGTGGTGGAGCTGGTGGAGGCTCTGGAGAGGGAATTCAATTGCAGATTCTGGGCAGAAAAGTTTTTGCTTCTTCCAGACCAGTGCACAGGTAAACTTCTCTCCCTTGATTGTGCCACCTTAGAGGAACTGAGAACTTATAGGTCCCTAGAGTATACCCTACAAAGGCCTCAAAAGTCAAGTAACCAGCTGGGAAAATGCCCAAAAAAAGGAGAAAAAATACGATCATAGAAAGTTCCTTTCTTAGTAAATAGGTATTTCCTTCTATCCTTTTGGATGAGGAAGAATAATGCCAGAGGAAGTCAATGCTTCTGCCTCCACAACCTCCAAAATGAATATGCAATGGGCTCAGGCCATGGAAGAGTTTGAAAAGCAATTCAACAGCTTGCTAAAGGAGGTCCAAAAGAATGCTGAAGAAAATAACACCTTTAAAAATAGGCTAACTCCATTGGAAAAAGAGGTCCAAAAAGCCAATGAGGAGAAGAAGACTTTAAAAAGCAGAATTAACCAAATGGAAAGGAGGTTCAAAAGCTCACTGAAAAAAATGGTTCTTTAAAAATGAGAGTGGAGTTGAGGGAAGCTAATGACTTTATGATAAACCAAGAAATTACAAAACAAAACCAAAAGAATGAAAAAGTAGAAGATAATGTGAAATATCTCATTGGAAAAACAACTGACTTGGAAAACAGATCCAGGAGAGACAATTTTAAAATTATGGGACTACCTGAAAGCCATAATCAGAAAAAGAGCCTAGACGTTATCATTCATGAAATTATCAAGGAAAACTGCCGTGATATTCTAGAATCAAAGGGCAAAATAAATATTGAAAGAACCTACCAATCACCTCATGAAAGAGATCCAAAAATAGAAACTCCTAGGAGTATTGTAGTCAAATTCCAGTTTCCAGGTCAAGAAGAAAATATTGCAAGCAGCCAGAAAGAAACAGTTTGAGTATTGTGGAAATACAATCAGGAAAACACAGGATCTGAGAGCTTCTACATTAAGGGATCAAAGGGCTTGGAATAGGATATTCCAGAAGTCAAAGGAACTGGGATTAAAACCAAGAATCACCTACCCAGTAAAACTGAGTATAATACTTCAGGGGAAAAAATGGTCATTCAATGATATAGAGGACTTTCAATATAGAGGACTTCATGACAAAAAGACCAGAACTGAATAGAAAATTTGACTTTCAAACACAAGAATCAAGAGAAGCATGAAAAGGTAAACAGGAAAGAGAAAACATAAAGGACTTTATAAAGTTGAACTGTTTACATTCCTACATGGAAAGATAATATTTGTAAGTCTTGAGACTTTTCAGTACTTGGGTACTTGGAGGGATTATACACACACACACACACACAACACAGGGTGAGTTGAGTAAGAAGGGATGAGACCTAAAAAAAATAAAATTGAGGGGTGAGGGAGAAATATATTGGGAGGAGAAAGGGGAAAATGGAATGAGGTAAATTATCACCCATCAAGGAGGCAAGAGAAAGCTTTTTCAATGGAGGAAAAAAGGGAGGATGTGAGAGGGAAAAAGGGAAACTTACTCTTCACATTTGGCTTAAGGAGGGAATAACAGGCTCACTCTGGTATGAAAGCATATCTTGCACTTCAGAAGGGCAGGGGAGAAGGGGAAAGTGGGGTGAGGGGAATGATAGAAGGGAGGGCAAATGGCAGAAGGGAGTAATCAGAAGTAAACACTCTTGGGGAGGAACAAGGTCAAAAGAGAGAATAGAATAAATGGGGGACAGGATAGGATGGAGAGAAATATAGTTAGTCTTACACAACATGACTATTGTGGAAGTCATTTGCAAAACTACACATATACAGCCTGTATTGAATTGCTTGCCTTCTCAGTGGGGATGGATGGGGAGGGAGGAAGGGAGAGAAGTTGGAATTCAAAATATTAGGAATGAATGTTGAGAATTGTTTTTCTTTCTTTCTTTCTTTATTTTTTATTTAACTTTTTACATTCATTTTCACAAAATTTTGGGTTCCAAATTTTCTCCCCTTTTATCCCCTCCCCCCACCCCAATACACCGAGAAGTCTAATTTTCCCTATCTCCAATCTGCCCTCTCTTCTGTCATCCCTCCCTTCTCTTGTCCCCATCTTCTCTTTTGTCCTGTAGGGCCAGATGACTTTCTATTAGCAACAACAATACTAAACAGTTGTTCCTAAAACTTGAGTTCCAAATTCTCCCCATCCCTCCCTCCCCACCCATTCCCTTTGGGAAGGCAGGCAATTCAATATAGGCCATATCTGTGTAGTTTTGCAAATGACTTCAATTACAGTCGTGTTGTGTAAGACTAACTGAATTACCCTCCATCCTATCCTGCCCCTTATTGTTTCTATTCTGTCTTTTGATCCTGTCTCTCCCTGAGTGTTCACTTCAAATTGCTCCCTCCTCCCATTTCCCTCCCTTCCATCATCCCCCCCCTTGCTTATCTCCTTCTCTCCCACTTTCCTGTACTGTAAGTTAGGTTTTCATACCAAAATGAGTGTGCATTTTATTCCTTCCTTTAGTCAAATGTGATGAGGGTAAACTTCTTGGTTTTTTTTTTCTCAGCTCTCCTCTTTTTCCCTCCACTAAAAGTCTCCTGCTTGCCTCTTAAATGACATATAATTTACCCCATTCCATTTCACCCTCTTTCCTCCCCCTACCTTTCTCTCTCACCATTTACCTTAATTTCTTTTAAGATATGGTCCCATCCTATTAAATTCACTCTGTGCTCTCTGTCTCTGTATGTGCGTGCATGTGTGTATATGTGTGTGCGTGCATGCGTGTACATGTGTGTGTGTGGTCCCACCAACTACCCAGATACTGAAACGTTTTAAGAGTTACAAATATTGTCTTTCCATGTAGGAATGTAAACAGTTCACTTTTGGTAAGTCCCTTAAGACTTCTCTTTGCTGTTTACTTTTTCATGCTTCTTCTCATTCTTGTGTTTGAAAGTCAAATTTTCTTTTCAGCTCTGGTCTTTTCATCAAGAATGCTTGAAAGTCCTCTGTTTCATTGAAAAACCATATTTTCCCCTGAAGTATTATACTCAGTTTTGCTGGGTAGGTGATTTTTGGTTTGAGTCCTAGTTCCTTTGACTTCTGGAAAATCCTATTGCACGCCCTTTGATCCCTTAATGTAGAAGCTGCTAGATCTTGAGTTATCCTGATTTTATTTCCACAATACTGGAATTGTTTCTTTCTAGCTTCTTGCAATATTTTCTCCTTGAGCTGGGAGTTCTGGAATTTGGCCACAATGTTCCTAGGCGTTTCTCTTTATGGATCTCTTTCAGGTGGTGATCGATGGATTTTTTCAATGCTTATTTTGTCCTCTGGTTGTAGAATGTCAGGGCAGTTTTCCTTGATAATTTCATGGAAGATGATGTCTAGGCTCTTTTTTTGATCATGACTTTCAGGTAGTCCCATAATTTTTAAATTGTCTCTCCTGGATCTATTTTCCAGGTCAGTTGTTTTTCCCATGAGATATTTCACATTCTCTTCCATTTTTTCATTCTTTTGGTTTTGTTTGGTGATTTCTTGGTTTCTCAGAAAGTCATTAGACTCCATCTGTTCCATTCTAATTTTGAGAGAACTATTATCTTCAGTGAGCTTTTGAACCTCTTTTTCCATTTGGCTCATTCTGCTTTTGAAAGCATTCTTCTCCTCATTGACTTTTTGAACCTCTTTTGCCAATTGAGTGAGCCTATTTTTCAAGGTGTTATTTTCTTCAGCATTTTTTTTGGGTCTCCTTTACCAAGGTATTGACCCGTTTTTCATACTTTTCTTGCATCTCTCTCATTTCTCTTCCCAGTTTTTCCTCCACCTGTCTAACTTGCTTTTCAAAATCCTTTTTGAGCTCTTCCAAGGCCTGAGCCCACCTGACATCCCCCTGGGATGTCTGGGATACAGAGGCCCCGCCCTCCACGTCTTTTCCTGATGGCAAGAATATTTCCTAGTCAACAGAACCGAAAGGCGGGAACATTTGCACCTGCTCAAAGAAGCTCTCTATATTCTTATTTTTCTTCCCTTTTCTAGGCATTTTCCCAGCCAGTTACTTGACTTCTGAGATTCCTCTCCACCCCCACCTAGATTTCCCCAGCTAGTGCTTGGGGTCTGAGATTCAAATGGGCTTTCCGTGGCAGGCGCCGCTGCTATTCAATGTGAGCTTAAGTTCTGGTTCTGGGAGTTCTGGTGCTGGGGTGGGGGCAGGGCCGCCTCCCAGGCTCAGTCCCCTCAAGGGCTTTATGCAGAGACCTTCATGAATGGAGCGGGAGAGGGTGGGGCAGTCTCCCAGGCTCAGTTCCCTCAGGGGCTTTATGCAGAGACCTTCAGTAATGAAGATCCTGCCTGCTTGGGGAGTCCCGGGGGGCCGCTGCTGCTGCCACTGCCCCTGCCTCTGCCTCCGCCACTTCCCGCCCCTGCCTCTGCCTCCATCGCTTCCCCAAGGGGGCCCGAGTCACAAAGTCACCCTGCTCCCCTCTCGGCCAGCCCGAGACTTCTCTCTCACTGACCTGTAGTGTCTGTGGGCGGAGGGACTTTCCCGGCCACCGGAGGTTCCATCCCTGAAGCCTGCTCGGATCAGCTCCTCTGGGGCCGCCCAGCCAGGGCAGCGCTGGGGTGGGGTCCGCTTTCTGGGGCACGACGGACCCTGGGGACGGCTCTCCAGGGCTCTCTGGAATGGAAATCTCTTCCACTATGTTTCTGCACACCCTGCAGTGATCCAGAACTTGTGGGGAGCTCTTCTTACATTAAATCCATGGGCTGTGGGTTCGGAGCTAGCATACGTGAGTCTTTCTACTCCGCCATCTTGATTCCGCCCCGAGAATTGTTTTTGCATACAACTGGGAAATAAGAAATACAAATAATGGGGTATAGAAACCTATCTTGCCCTACAAGAAAAGAGAGAAGATGGGGATAAGGGAAGGGAGGGGTGTGATGGAAGGGAGGGCAGATTGAGGGAAGGAGTAATCAGAATGCAAGGTGTTATGGGGTATGGAGAGGTGAGAAATGGAGAGAAAATTTGGAACTCAAAATTTGGTGGAAATGAATATTGAAAACTAAAAATAAATAAACATAAAAAAAAGACACTTGGCACTCAATCTCTTACCTCCAAGTCTTTACCTAGGCTGTTCCCTCTGCCTGGAATGCAGTTCTTCTTCACTTTGATCTCTTTCCATCTCTAGCTGCCATCAAGGCTCAGTTCATATTCCATCTCTTATGGGAAACACTATTATGAGCTCCTTCGTTATTTCTGCCCTCTTTCAGTTCTTTAAATGATTGTGTGCATGTGTATATATATGTTTGAATGTAGGTATGTACACACACCTATACATATATATGTATGTATATACACATCCATTTAAATGTTTTATCCCTCAAGAAAATATAAGGTTCTTGGAGACAGAGACTATTTTTTATTTTGTCTTGGTAGCCTTAGCACTTTGCCAGTGCCTTGCATATAGTAAATATTTAATAATAGTTCTTCAGGAGCAGGGAACCAAAGACAAATTTTGGCTTCCTTGATTTGCTAAAGGCCAGTCCTGACGGTAAGCTCTGGATTATCATCCCTCCCCGACATGACAGTTAAAGTCACATAAGAGTGTTCCCAGTTAGTGAATCAGCAAGCGTCTATGAAGTACCTCTTATGTGGCAGACACTGTCCTTGGTTGCTGAGGACACAGAGACAGAAGTGAAATAATCCCCATCTATGATACCACACTGAGAAGTACACAGTTGAGTTGGAAAGGACAACCAGAACATACAGGGTGTTCCAAAAGTCTTGGTGCAGTTTTACATTCTCAAAGCTTTAAAATTAGTGTATATTCTTCTATAAAGAGCATATGTGTATATTCTCTCTCCCTTCTCCTCCTTCCCTTTGTCTCTCTCTCCCTCCCTTTCTCTCTCTCTCTCTTATATATATATATATATATATATATATATATATATATATATATATATATGTATATGTACACATGCATATATAGAAGCATCAAGATGATGCAGTAGATAAACCATTGCATCTGGAGTCAAAGCTGTCCTCAGACACTGACTAGTTGTGTGTGGCCCTATGCAAGTCATTTTACCTCTGTTTGCCTCATTTTCCTCATCGCTAAAGTGGGGATAACAATAGCACCTACCTTCTGGAATTGTGGTGATGATCAAATGAGTCAGTACTTGTAAAACACTTAGCACCATGCCTGGCACACAGGAAGGCATATGTGTGTGTGTCTATGTATATATGTACTAATTATTATTGTTGTAATAATTAATTTAGGGGGAGGGGTTAGCTGGGAGGATCCATGAGAGGATGTAAAAAAGAAACTAAAGGTGGCAGTGGGACCAAGCTGTGGGTAGTTAGTGCTCAGAGAGAATGAGAATAGCAATTGTCACAGAAGCCAGGGCAAGAGACAGGGTCAGGCTGGACAGGGCCACCTGCAGTATCAAATGCTACAGAAAGATCCAGGAGCATGCAGATTGAGAGAAGGCCAGTGGATTTGACAATTTAGGTATCTTTGGACTTAGGGAAGGAAGTTTCATTAGACAAGCAGCAAGCATTTGTAAAGCATTTCTATATACCAGGCACTGTGCTAGGAGTTGGTGTTATAAAGAAAAAGCAAAACCAGCCCCTGCCCCCAAAGGGATTACATTTTAATGGGGGAGATAGTATGTACAGAAATGGGTATTTACAAGATGTATAAAAGAGCAGAAGGAAAGGAACTTTGGAGGGGAAGACAACTGGGGAAAGTGTTCTTGTTGAAGCTAACGTTTTGAGCCGAGCCTTGAAAGGAGATCAGAGCATTGTAGCAGAGTGCAAATAACTTTGTATATATAGCTTTATAGCTTTAAAGCAAAAAATGACAATCTAACAAGTAAGGAGTCAAGTTAAAATAGCCTTGTAAATTCAAATGACTGCTAATCCCAAATGCAGCATACTAGCACAGAAGATGCTTAGGTAAAATCCGTTGGTGTCCTTCCTTGAGACTTGACTAGAGGGCCATTTTGTGGAAGATATTAAAAGACCTTTAAAGACTTTAGTTGTTTATCTTTAGTTAGCTCATTTTTTGGCCAAGATTAGTAAGTGACTAAAAGGATGATAAAGAGACAGCTGGGTGGCTCAGTGGATAGAACTCTGGGCCTGGAGTCAGGAAAACCTGAGTTCAAAACTGACCTCTGACACTTACTGGTGCTGTAACCCTGGACATATCACTTTAACCCTGTTTGCCCCAGTTTTCTCATCTGTAAAATGAGCTGGAGAAGGAAATGGCAAGCCACTCCAGTATCTTGGTCAAGAAAACGTCATGGGCAGTATGCTCCATGGAAACACGAAGGGTCAGACATGACTGAATAGGCAGGGATTGAAGGCAAACATTGCCTCATTTTCTTTTCTTTGTATTTCTAGGGACAGGGGATAATAATAAATGCTTTTTGGACTCAGTAAGAACAGACTGGGGACAGCTTTGGCCAGCTCTACCTCTTTGATTTTGCCTTTTGACCTGACTTTCCTGTTGGAGAATAGTGTAAACTCAGAGCATCAAAGAATTATTGTTCTTAGAGCTGGAAGGGCCATTCGAGATCATTCAGCCTGTTTTCTCTCTTGAGGGAAGTGAGGTGCTGTTTTTCCTATTTTGCAGATGAAACAAACATTTTGTGGTCAAATCTGGAGTGAAAATCCATTAGCGAATGGTGGGCCAGGTGTTGGTGGTTCTCCTTCCATGCTATGTTTTCAACACAGCCATTACTGGGGTCTGTGGGCACTTTTGTTCGTCTTTTTACTGTGAATTCTTCTACACAAAGCTCTGGCTGGGACTTGAGATCTGGCTTCTACTCCTACTGCTGCCAGCAAGCTAGCTTTGCACAGGTTGTTTCAGTGTGGCCCGAGGGAGAGAGTGCCGTACTCGTAGTCAGGAAGACTTGGGTTCATATTTCATTTTTGATACTATCAGTCACTTAATTGCTTAAAGTCCCAGGCAACTCTCTGAGACTATTATGGTTCTGAAAAGAGTATAGGAAGTACTGCATAGGAGACTCTAGACACCAAAGGTTCTTCACCATGGATGGATTTCAAAGGGCCTATAAACTTGGATGGGGGGAAAAAACACTTCATTTTTCATGAATGAATTTTCATTGAAATTTAACATTTCTTTTAATTATTTTAAAACATTATTGTGAAGAGTCTATTGGCTCCACCAGATGGTTAAAGACATCCATGACTCAAAAAAGGTTAAGAATCTTTGTCCTAATACCAGTGTAGGGATAACAAAGTTACAGCAACTTAAAATCAAATGAGATCATGCATATAAAGAGTTTTCAGTCTTTAAATTATTGTACCAATGCCAATTATTATCCATTCACTTAATCTATTAACAAGCATTTATCGAAGACTCACTATGTGTACGGTACGATGTTGAGCATTGGAGGTACTACACCTTGTTTTCTTCAGTTGCAAGATGCAGAAGGCACCAGAAGCATTTTTCCTGCACTGATATATAATGCTTCCTTGATTCTGGGTCATTATGAAGCATCTGTTGTGTCTGACTCTGTGCTGGGCTCTATAGGGCACATAGAGACCACTTCCAATGGCATTGATTTCCCTCTGGGAGAAACCCTGGCAGGATGTATAGACACACACCCCGTACTGCACAGGATGGCACTCAGTTCATCTATCACCATTATTCCTTTTTTGGATGCTTTTATGTGGGTTTAACATTGTATTGGCATAACATTATATGTACCCTATTGTATAAAGATGTTAAAGTGATTTGGGGACAGGTAATGGGTTAATTATAATAATCTGAGCATGTGCTGAATAATGTTTGCTGATTAACTGAAGATATGGACCTTGACCTAGAGAAATATGACATCACTTAGTGGAAGCAAGTACTTCAAAAACTTTAAAGTACCTTGTAAATGCTGGCTAAGAGGCAGAGACAGCAAGATGACTCAGTGGACAAAGCACTGGGCATAGAGTCACAAAGACTGAGTTCAGATTCGGTTTCAGGTACTCACTAGCTGTGTGACATTGGACAAGTCACTCATCTTCTGCCTGCCTTAGTTTCCTCAACCGTAGAATGAAGATCTGAGCACCTACCTCCCAGGGTTGTCTTGAGGATCCAATGAGCTGTCTAGTGCATAGCAAACCTTAAAACACTTCATAATTACTAACTATTATCATTATTATGGAACATCTAAAAGGCAACATAATCAAATGTGAGACTGTGTTGTGTTGCAAATCATAGATGCTGCAGGAGCTCTGCGAAGGGGAGAGAGCACTAAGAGCTGGGATAATCAGGGAAGGCTTCATGAGAGATGAGATTTGAGCTGGGTCTTGAAGGATGGGCTGGATCTGTGTGTGAATGAAAGTCTCCTCGACATCCTCGACTCCATCGAAGGGAGACCAGCACCGTGGCGGCTGCTGATGTTCTTCCTGCCCATTAGGTTAACAGACTGTGAAATGTCATTACCAAAGTGTCATTTTAAGAAATAAACTTGGAGATAAGTACGTCTGCAGCAACTTTACTGAGGAGTTGGGCTTCAGCAAACTCTCCCTCTGGACCTTGCAAGAATGATTGGAAAAAACCTCGCAGAAAACATGGGCCTCAAGGTGGACTCTGAAATAAGGACAGGATTTGTTTAGGTGGAGAAGGGAGGTGGGGCATTAAAAATGAGGGGAAAATATGATCAAAGGCTGGGAGTCAGAAATAAGTGTGGGACACTAGCCTGATGAGAGTGGAATACTAATAATGTTCAGTAGTATTGGGTACAAGATTGGACAGGCAGCTATTTCTAGAAATGGAAAGTCTGCTAAGCTCAAATAAGGAGTGTTCCTACCTGGGTGAGAATTTCATGATGTGAAGTGGGAGTTCTTCTCATCCCTTGGCTGTTTCTCTAATCCCCAAATGACAGTGTTATGTCCTACACATTATGGCTCATATGAGGAAATGAGCTTGTTTGCCAATAGACCTTTCTACAAATAGATCAGCCCTATCCCCCAGAACATTAAGGACCATTCAAAACCAATGAAATTATCAGCATGCCTTGTGAATATTATTTTTTTTAAAAAATATGACTTCTTGCAAGGAGTCTATGCGTAGTAATGTAAATATGAAATGACCTACACCTGTGATCAGTATCAGATGCGATGAACACACTGGAAGATACTTGTGAGGCACTCACGCTTTGAAAACTTGGTTTTGATGAGCCCAGAAAATCAGAGAAAGAAGGCTGCAGGAGTAGCAGCAGACCTGACTATCTGGTTAGGCAGAGGTTTGTTTATCTTAAGGGACAGCCAAAGATTCAAGTGGGCTGAGTGTTTTGGAGAGGACGTATGAGGTGTGTCTGCAAACAGGCAGTCACATAGACACAGTCACTACCATCCGGGCCCTGGCATGAGGGACCATTAGCTGTTCGGTATATTTTCCCTGAATGAAGATCAGGCTGCAGGTCAGATTCCTCAGACAGAGCTCAGGGACTTAATTAGGCATGTAATGCTCATTAGCAGTAATGAATGTTGCTTGCTTTAGTCTTTGAGTGGCTATGCAGGAAAGGTGGCCTCTGTGGTGAGGATTGGGGGATCTGGGGTTAGGTGGTCATTTTTCCTGGAACCTAGCCTTTGAAATATCACAGAGCCAAAAGCCTGTGTGTGTGCATGTGTGTGTGTGTGTGTGTGTGTGTGTGTGTGTGTGTGTGAGAGAGAGAGAGAGAGAGAGAGAGAGAGAGAGAGAGAGAGAGAGAACACAGTTGGATAATCAGAGATGGAGAACTCTGTCAAAATCAATGAGTTGCTGAGAATTCCCATGATTCTTGGAGAAATTATGATCTTGCTTAGCAATGAGAAAACACTGAACAGTGGAGAGGATACAAGTGAAAAAATGTCACCAGGAATAGAGAGAGGAATTCTGCTGGGCTCCACAGTAGGAGCAGCTGAGGCTAGGAGATAGTGAAAAGTATTTGATGAAAGAATAAAGTCCTATAAGTAGAAAGAAGTCCACAAAAGTAAAAGTTACAGCTAAAATGAAAAGAAGGGAGGAGACAGCTTAATTAGATGCTAGAAAACCAAGGAGAATTAAAATTGGGGGAAATGATCCATAAAGGGAAGTTCTTGGAACCAAGGGAGATCTAGACTCATTGCTGTGCTGTTACCACGAGAATTGCTTGATGTCTGTGCTTCTGTAGAGACTCTGACAAGGAGATCGGCCGTGCCAATGTGTGTTCCCTGCCTTTCCCTGGCTGGGCATGCCTGATGAGGGAACAAAGGGAAAGAAAAATAGGAGTGGAGGGAAGGGGGTGTTCATTTGTTTATTCATCCAGTTCATCAACTAGTGTTTATGAAGTACCCACTATTCCCCTCACTGTGCTAGAGACACAAAGACAAAATGACATATCCTGCCCACAAGAGCTTACATTGTATCAGGAGAAACAATAAGTAGAGAGAGGACCCGAGATTCCACTAGTATAGGGGACCCCCTGTAGCAATGCAGATCTGTACCTTCTCTGCTACTTCTAGTCTCAGAGAGTTATTAAGAGCCCTGAGAAGCTGAGTCACACAGAGTCATGTTTAACATGACTAATCTGGAAATGTTTTGCAGGATGGAAGGGAGAAAATTTGGAACTTGCATTGTAAAAAACGAATGTTAAAAATTGTTTTTACATGTAACTGGGGGAAAAGAAAATACTAAATAAAATTTTAAAAAGAGAAAACATGTTTTAAGAGATGAGTGTTGAACCCAGATTCTCCTAGCACCAAGGCTGGCTCTCTGTCCGCTGTGTTCTGCTGCTTCTCAAAGGCAGAATCTGTATTCACCAAAAATAATTCACCAAATAGTTATTTGAGCTCCCCCATAAGCTAGTTCTTCAATAAATACATCAAGAATCCATGATTGTGTCATTGGTAATCCTTCTCCTGATACATATCAAAACATCTCTCTACTTTAGTCTGAAAGTCTTGATGAGCTGCTGTCATCAAAAACGCTCCTTCCTTGGTGGCCTGCTTCCTGGTGCAGAGTCTCTGTGTTCCTAAGCTGGTTCTCAGTACATCACCAGGGTCAGCTTGGTAGCACCTTTCAGAGCTTATAGTCTATTGGCATTGACTTCAAGAGCCCAGGGCTACCCCTAATGAGAAATCTTCCTGATAGAATTTTGGGTAGAGATAGAGCATAGTAGAAATTAAGATAATGTTGGGAGGGGTGGAGGAGTTCTGTAAACTAGAAAGCATCAAATCAATCAAGAAGCATGTATTAAACACCTACTGTGTCCCAAGCACCAACCTGGAGACTGGAAGTGCAGGAAAAAAACACAACCGTCCCAACCCTCAGAAAGCTAACTAACATTCTGTGTAAGTTCAAGATACTATTATTCCTATCACTGTGTGAAAATGTCCTTTATTTGAACAAGAACTGCACAGGCTGAGAAGGCATGGATAAACTGAGATGGGCACCAGGGAAGGAATGATCATGTTGACCAGATCATGGAGTCACTGAAGTCTTGAAGTATTTGGCACCACTCCATCAGCACTGATTTCCTGAATTTTTCATGAATTTTATCCTTTCCTCCAACCCCATCCAAAGTTCTCTCCTGGGAATCTTGGGACTTTTAAACCATTGATGGGGAAAGTAGGAATCATCTAGAAGAAACCAAATAAATAGAGCAGATAGAAATACTGATGTACATAGCCCCCTCTTCTTTCCATGCTCACTTTGCCTGTCATCTCCTCTGTTTGTACCTCTTTCTATACATGCCTCCCCCATTAGAAGGGAACCTTCTTGAGAACAGGGTCTATTCTTGCTTTTTTCTTAACATTCTTATTCTTTGTATTTCTTTGGCAGTGCAAAATCAAGTCACTTTTTCTGAGGGACCCTCCTTCCCCTTGAATAAGACCAGAGATTTGCAGGCATAGAACTGGGGCTACAAATCAGGCTTCTGAATCCATTCCCAACCCTCACTTCAGTGCTCTTAGCTCTGAGATGCCGATGCCAGGACCTTTGAAGAGGAGAGAAAAGATTAGAAAGAACCTTCTTAGACTATCTAATACTTTTAACTTTTTGAAGAGTTTTTCTCATCAATTATCTCATTTGACCTCTGTGAAGTTGGCATGTCATGAATCACCCCCCTTTTATTGATGAGGAAACCAAGGCACAGAAAGATGAAGTAATCTTCTGAAAGTCATATGTCTGATCCAGGACCAGAATTGATGTCTCATAATACTGAGAACTGTGTTCTTCCTGTCAACCCACACTGGCTCATCTGTAGCAAGAAATCATGGTATTACTTAGGGGAGGGGTGTGTGATGAGAAGACTTAGTGGCCCTAGTGCAAGAGTACTCACAGCACAATGTCTTGTACACGATAGGCATTTAATTAATGTTCATTTAATGGAATTGAAGTCAAGGATGATGAAGCAATTGACTTTCAAGGCTCACACACTCTAGCCCAAGGGCTAACCACAACTAGGGTGCTCTTAGCAAAGTAGCACAGCAGAGAGAGATTCGGAGATGGATCTGAAAAGGCTTTAGGGAACCCGCTGTTAGGAATCTATACAAATCCATATCATGCATGGTTATTTCAGGAGAAATAAACAGGTACTAGATGGGCCTTTTGAACAGAACAGCTTTGGGACTGGGTATAGGGCACTAGACTTAGAATCAGGGTTCGCATCCTTCCTCCCTTACTTAGAGCCTGAAGAGACTTCAGAGGTCATGTAGTCCAACCCCTTTGTTTTACAGAGAAGAAAACTGAGACCTAGACAGGTTAACTAAGTTACACAAGATCAGACACATATAAATCACCACACCCTCAGGCCCCTCAATCCTGAACTCTTTTCATTCTGCTGCATAGCTAGGTGACCCTGAGTCACAGTCGTGAAGTTCCCTTTTAAGCTTCCAGTAACCTGTGTTTTCCCTTTCACACCACAGCCTCTTCTCGGTCTCCTTGCCTCCCCACCAACCTGAGTCCACCATGTCTCCTCACATGCCATTGTGGATTTGATCTTATACTAATCCCAGCTTACATTTCAAGAGGGCTTGAAAATGGCACGACACTTTGCTCCCAACAACTCTATGGAATATGATACGGTATAGAGCCAGATCTGAAGTCAGAGAACTTGAGTTCGAATCATGGGTCATCCACTTACTGACCGTAGATGAGTGCTGTAACCTCTGTGGACCTCAGTTTCCTCACTTGTAAAATGAAGCATTTGGATCATATGACCTTTGGATCCCAGCGGAGCTCTACATGGGGTCTGTAAACTTCTTTTAAATTGATAGCCATATCAATATAATTGCTTTCTTTTGTAATTCTGTACTGTTTATGCATTTAAAAACATTTTACAGAGAACAGGTCCATGGGACTCATCAGACTGCCCAAAGAATGGATATCCAAAAAGGGACAGGAATCAGTGCTCATTTCATTGGGCCTTTGACGCTGCCTATACCTCCTCCCAATTGCTGGTGCCTCTCCTGCAAAATTTACCTGATTATTTACGTTGTTTTACATATTATGCATAGATATTAACTTGGTGATTTACTTTGTATTACAATGTTACTTTGTAACTTTGCACTGTATTGTAACTTTGTATGTTTTCGTAGGTACCTACATGTGCACATGTTGTGTCTTCCCCGTAAAATATAGGCTTCACAAGGGAAAGGAACTTCATTTTTACAGCTGAGGAAACTGAGGCCCATGGAAATTATCTAAGGTCACATACATAGTAAGTGATGGACCCATGATTTGAATGCAAGGCCTCTGACTTCAAATCTTGCCTTCATCCATGATCCTCCATTTTTATAAGGTTGTTAGGAATGAAATGCCATGTAAAATTTCAAGCCTTTTAGAAATGTAAGTGGTGGTTATCATTAAGATCACACCTGTGTTGGTCTTTGTAGGGACCCTGAAGACTCAGGTTGGTCAGAAAGTCAGGAATCTGAGAGGAGACGACTGTGTGGAAGGGAGAACACAGGTTATTGACAGCTTAAAAGGAATTCATGCTTGGGTCCCCTAAAGAATGACTCCTCACTGCTGCTCCCATGAAGATTCTTTCTGGACCCTCGTGTCTCTTACCTGGGGTCCTGCCCATTCCCCTCAGCCCATGCTAAGCGTACTTTCCTGTGCCTTCTCCTGATGCTGTGCAAGATTGATCACCAACACTCTGGTCTCCATCTGCAACTAAAACCCAGCAGGCTAGTCACTGAAAACAACCCAACTGTGTCAACTAAAACCCGACTAAAACAAGCCAAGCTGTGTCCCTGGATTCATGAACCACCAGGGACAACTTCAGTGCCAGAGTGTCCAGAGCTGATTGTGTGTGTGCATGTGTGTGTGTGTGTGTGTGTGTGTGTGTGTGTGTAGCACATGCTCCTATTTGATTCCCCCACCCCACCCATATTCTGGGCACCTGCCCAAATTTTACATCTCAGAGCTAGAAGGGAGAGTTCAATTTGGCCCTAATACAAACTCCACAGTCATCGAAGTGCCATCTTCATTTAGTTAACGTTCTTTCTGGGCAATCCTGGCTCATGTTCATCTCTATTATACGGTGATGGGGTTAGCTTCATGGTAGGCAGTGATCCCGGGTTCAGCATAAAATCACCTTTTGCAGATGCTTCCACCCCATAGACCATTAGCTCTATAG
Organism: Bettongia penicillata ogilbyi; assembly: GCA_023548195.1. NCBI lineage: Eukaryota > Metazoa > Chordata > Mammalia > Diprotodontia > Potoroidae > Bettongia > Bettongia penicillata. The sequence continues at coordinate 2,579,588 of JAJHZJ010000148.1, forward strand.
GCAGGAGGTTGAGTTCTAGGTAGGGGCCAGTGATGCCCCGCCCCTCCTTGCCAGATCCAGCTGGTCATTGGTCAGGAGGAGGCAGGACATGCTTTTTGTTTGCTTGATGTGGTACTGCAAAGAAAACTAATCCAAACTCACTGTCCACCAGGCAGGCATTTTAAGCTTTAATTCATGGATCAGCCTAATAGAGAGGATCTGATCATTGCCCCACCTCCCTGGATCAGTCAGCAAATATTTATTTATTAAGAACCAATTATGAGTGTAGCCCTCTTGAAGGAGAGGATTCTTGGAGAAGTATTAAGACATTAAGTATTCATCCTTCGTTGCTGAAGAAGACCATGCCATCCGAGAAATGATGACATGACTTGCACTTGACTTTGTTTTGAGGGAGGGAGGGCTGTTAACACAAAGCAGTTAGGGAATGGAATGCCATATCATCAGAGAAGAGTGAAATCTTTGTGGGTTAATCTACTGATTTCCTAGATTAAGAGCTAGAAGGACCTTTAGAAGTCATCAGTATGATGTAGTGGAAACAACGTTGGACTTGGGGTCAAGAGGCTGTGGTTTCAAAATCCATCTCCAGCTCTTCTTACATGGCTTATCCTGGGAAAGAGTGTCTGAGAGAGCCTCTGTTTTCTAACCTACAAAATGAGAGTAGCCCTATGTTCCTTACTGGGTTATAGACTTAAAGGAGATAAAGTATATGAAGAAAGTTCTTTGTAAACCTCAAAGTACAATATAAATGTTAAATGTTTTTATTATCTAGTCCAACCCGCTCATTTTGCTGTAATCTTATAAGGCTTCAGGTAATAAATAGACTTTGACCTGGACCCTGGAGAACATGGGCAGAAAATAGTAGGGAAGACACTCAAAGTGGGGAGAATATGTTATTGGCTTAGGCTAGGGTCTGTTTGGGGAGGAGAGTAATGGGAAGTGAGGCTGGGTAGGGAGGCTGGGACCAAATTATGAAGGGTATTTGACTGTTAGAAGGGAGCAGTATAAGTTTGCTTTATCAGACAATAGAGAGTCCCTGTTGCAGAAAAGGAGCCTGGGGAAACTGACATATTTTATATGAGCCAATGTTCTTGGAAGCTGAAACATACTTTGGAATAGACTCTGGGTCTAAAGTCTTATAAATATGAACCCCATGAGGATGGGGGCTGTTTTTGCCCTTCTTTGCCTCCCTATCTTTTATCAGTGCCTAGAACATAGTAGGTGCTTTAAAAAATACTTTTTGAAAATAGGAAAATGATAAATTTTGGAGAAGATATGGGAAAATTGGAACACTAATGCATTGTTGGTGGAGTTTTGAACTGATTCAACCATTCTGGAGAGCAATTTGGAACTATGCCCAAAGGGCTATAAAACTTTGCATACCCTTTGACCCAGCAATACCACTTCCAGGTCTATATCCCAAAGAGATCATAAAAATGGGAAGAGGACCCACATATACATAGTTCTTCTTGTGGTGGTCAAGAATTGGAAATTGAGGAGATGCCCCTCAATTGGGGAATGGCTGAACAAGTTATGTATATGAATGTAATGCAATACTATTGTGTTGTAAAATATGATGAGCAGGCAGACTTCAGAAAAACCTGGAAAAACTTCTATGAACTGATGCTAAGTGAAGTGAGCAGAACCAAGAGAACACTGTACACAGTAGCAGCAACTTTGTGCAATGACTGACTTTGATAGACTTAGCTCCTCTCAGCAATTCAAGAATCTAAGACAACTCCAAAAGACCCATGATGGAAGATACTATCCACATTCAGAGAAAGAATGCAGATTGAAGCATATTATTTGCTCTTTTTTGTTGTTTCTTCCTTCTTGTGATTTCTCCCATTGGTTCTAATTCTTCTTTACAACCTGACTCATGTGAAAATATATTTAATCTGAATGTATATGTAGAGCCTATATCAGATTGTATGCCATCTTGGGGAGGGGGGAGGAGAGGGAGGCAGAGAAAATTTAAAACTCAAAATCTTATGGAAGTGAATGCTGAAAACTAAAAAAATTAATTTAATAAAAAAAGAAAAAATGCTTGCTGAATTGCGGTCTACAGAATATGCCAAGACTTCTATCTTTCCTGGCACTACCTTTCCATACCCTGAACCTGACTGACTGTCATCCCGCCTTCTTACTCCTAATGCGTTTTCACTTCCTTGGGGGAGATGAACCATTCAGAGTTTGCCCCCACCCACAAAATCTCATGCAATCACAACCTAACAGGTGAGGGGAGAGGAGAAGAAGAGGGAATAAATATATGTGCAGATTCTGGGCCTGTTGCCTGGGTTTGGTTTGCTTAACAGCCTGATTTTAATTTCCCCCTCTGTGGTTTCTTTGAGGTTCTGGACCCTTGGGCCTAGCACTGATCATTTTTCTTTAATGCAAAAAAAAAAAATGAAGGAAGATTTTTTTCTTAGTAGAAGAGCTTCTGAAAGAAAAAGGAGTTTCAGCTGAGCTATAGTTTCCTCCTGGTTTCCTTGTCCTTTTACTCAATTGGAGTTTGTCTTCTTGATAGGGAGATACCCTTCTGACTGTGGGGTCCAAAGGCCCCTTCTGAACTTTGACCTCATTGCCTCACATCCTGTGATGCAATGTGATTGATGAGCTGATGGACTGCTGACCTTAGTGTCAGTAAAACCTGGATTCTCCTCTTGCTCCCGAGACCATGGGAAGTCAGTTAATCCCTGATCACCAGTTTCATCTGTTAAATGCTGATTATAAAACCTATAGTACCCATAGTGTAGGACTGCTGTGATGCTCAGGTGAGACCATCTAAATAGAAAACATTTTGCAACTTTAAAACTTCATATAAATGATCAGTCATTATTGTACAGTATAACTCTACCCTACTTTGGCCTGGCCTCTTTGTTCTACTATGGCCTCACCCTCTGTTTCATAAATGTCTCCAGTCTCTTCTTACTTCTGGGCTTGATGCCAGATCCAGTCCCCCACCCCAAGTTCCTACTGGACAATCGAGCCATCATTAACCCTGTTCTTGAAGTCAAGTCACAACCCCTCAACTTATTATCTCTGGTCATAACTTCATGTTTTTCCCATGGGTTCTAACTCCTGGGGCCTTGTCACCAGTATCTTTTCATTCATGACCACAGTGATGGCCCAGTTTGAATTTCTAGAAGCTGATGTTCAGTTTTAGTCTGAGGTAAAGAAATGAACTAGCCATGTGAACAATAGGTATTCTGGTGCTCTTATTTACCTGAATCAGGGTGTGTAAGTCATACTGTCTATTCAGCCAGTTTTTCTTCCCTGACACACACACGCACACACACATGCACACACACACACACGTACGCGTGCAAATGCAGAGCCCATTTAGATATGTGTAAACCTTGCAGTTGTTGGTCAGTACAGAGGAGCTTTTTTCAAAGGAAGGCTGTGAATCTTTGGAAAGCATCCACTGTTCAACCCCAGACCAGTTCTGCACTAATTCATAAAGTGCCTCACAAACTGAACAAATACCAGCTTGTGTTTCCCAACATAGCATCTTGGCTGGCTTCCTCACACCTGACCTCACATCCATTAATCTGCCTTTTAACTGAGTCTGCATGTGGCCAAGACACATGATGAAATCCATCGGTCTCAACTCAAGCCCCCAGTGGAACTCCTATGAACTAGGTCATCCCGAAGTGTCACCTTCACTAACCTTCAGTGGCACCACCTTGGCTCTTCCTGGCAGTGCCCAGTGCCAGGTCCCAATGCTGAGCTAACCTGGCAGGTTATAGGCATTCTGTCACTTGAGGCTGTTCACAGATAGGGAACAAACCACCCTTCACCTCCCCTTCCATGGCACCTGCCCTGAAGACATTAGATTGGAAGGTTGGCTGCACTTGTCTTTAAGATACCTGTGACTTTAGATCCGATAATTGTAGCCCACATAAGCTCTGTGGATCCTTCTCCCAATCCTCATTGCCACTGACAAGCTGTGTCCCTAGAGCTTGGCTAGCTGCATCTCTCCTTCAGGATTTAGGGACTCTGGGTGACTCTCCAATGACATTGGTCTGAATCTTCCCCATGCGTTCTTCCCCCTCAGGATTATCAGTTGAGAATTAATTTTAGGCAGTCATCTTTAAGAAGCTTTCAGAAAGGGTCATCTAATAAAGTTACATAATAAGAATTATTGGTATTAAAAAAATCCTCCTAAAAACCTGTGACATGCTGTCCCTCAAACATACAGCCAGAATCTGTGACAAAGGGGTAAGTTACAGTTTCTTGTTGCTGGAAGTCCCTTCCTTCCATTCATGGGATGCTCAAGAAGTTCTCCTTAAAAATGGTGACTCCATGTCCATCTCTCTGTCCTTGGCTCTCAATGCAGACACTGCCACCATCTGATGATCCCAGGACACCTCCGGGTATCCCATCTGACAAGAGGAGGGGAGCGGCTGCTCTCCCAGGAGTATGATGCTAGGGCATCAGTGGGAAGAAGGAGGCCCACACCTTCTGGACCCTTGGAGGCTAGAAGATCCTCTTCCATAAAGGAATTTAAGGATGGGGAATAAAAATGGTCAAGGCTTTGGGCTTCAGCTAAATGTCCACCCTCCCTTCAACTGCTGGAATTCCTCAATTCTAGTTATTTGATGCTTCTCTACAGAATCCATAGGTCATATCAAATCCCCCCCAACCACTTAGGACAGACATCTTGTCTGCTATCATTTTATTTTATTAAATTACTTCCAAAGACTTTATTTTTCCAGTTAGTCTAAAACCTATGAGCGATCCGTTGATTGGGACATGTTCTCACCTAGTTAAGGTACCAAGACTAAAATGTGGCTGAGATGGTCTCAGTCTCACTCTTATACAACGTTAGAGCTGCATCCTACCTTGGGTCATTTCGAACCAGACTGCACCCACACTTCTCCATCATGCCCCCAAAACTTCAACTTGGAAGATCATTTCAGCCCTGCAATGTGCCCCTCCAAAGTGTCCTCCAGCCTTTGGACCCTCTCTCAGTTTGGATGGTTCCTCTCTTAGCCTCATCTGAGAAGGGCTAGCAGCCAGGACCATGTCTTCATTTCTCCTCCAGGCTGTACTCTCCTTCATTCACACTTTGGGTACCTTCTCTTCCCACCCCCTTTTCAGCTTCTTTTTAACTATTGTTCTCCCCATAGATTGTACGCTCCTTGGAGCTTTACATATGTCTGGCAACATAATATGTGCTTCTGTGCTTGTTGACTGAATAACCGAGCCACCTCTTTATTTTACAGCATAAGAAACTGAGGCCCAGATAAGGTACATGACTTGCATAAGTCTATACAGCTACTACTGTATAGGACTAAACACAAAGTCTTTTAACTTTTGGACTAGTAATCTTTCCAAGACATCATGCTGACTTTCTTGTTAATTTTGTTGCCAACACCAAGATCAGGTATGTTGGCATAGGGATTCTTGCTTAGGTATTGGTCCCAAGAGAACTGTGGTTCTCAAACTTTTTTCCTCATGCCACTGTATCTTTTGCATGAGGAACTGAAGTCACTGACGACTTCAGATGATAACACTCTGGGCTAGTTTGAGAGACTTGCACAGGTGTCGTTGTCCTTCCATTGGGGAAGCCCTTTGGTGAGCTTAAGGTCTGACATGTTTTGAGGTTAACACATGTGTGAATGTTGAACTTGCCCTACAATAAATGATGTATAAGTTAAAAATTTTACAAAATTATTTATACACTTTCTTACTCAGACATTTATAAATCCACAGCAAAATACATTCACTAGGTTTGCCAAGATAGACCTAGGGATACTTGAAATCCACCAGTGTGCTGTTGTGTGTGTGGAGGGGAGGGGAAACACCCTTTGAGAACCATTTCCCTAGAAGATCTCTGAGGTTTCTGCCACCTCTGAGACCCAACAATGTAGAAAGATCCAAGACCAAGAGAGACTGAGTGGGGGCACTGAGAATCTCCTCTCAGTCTTCCAATTGTTTTTTCAGGGTCTTTATAAAATCCTCATGTGGTTTTAAAACTTAAAAGACTCCATCTCTCCACACAATAGAACCCACCCATGAACTGCATTTAAAGGCAGAGTGAATTGCCTTCTCCCAGCTCATAGGAATTTCAAGCATCTAGCACAGGTGCCTAGAACTTAGTAGGTCCAATAAATGAATGGACAAACAAACCTGCAAGCCCATAGTCATAGGAACATGAATTTAGAGCTAAAAGGTAGAACTTGGAAGAGAGGATTCATACCCAAATTCTCAGACTCCAAATCCAGTGATCTGTCCACTGTACTATGCTACCTCCTCGGAAGGCTACATAGATTTTTTCTTCAGTATGCCATGCTAGGGTCATCAGGAAGACTCATCTTCATAGGTCAAAGCCAGTCTCAGACAATTCCTACCTGTGTGACCCTGGGCAAGTTACTTAACCCTGTTTGCCTCACTTTCTTTGTCTGTAAACTAAGCTAAAGAAAGGGCAAACCATTCCAGTATTTTTTGCCAAGAAAACCCCAAATGGGCTCATGAGGAGTTGGATGCGACTGGAAAAATGACTGAACTAAACTGAAGTAAATAGAGGTTAAGTGATTTGCCGAGGGTCATAAAGCTACTGAGTGTCTGAGGCTGTATTTGAACTCAGGTTTTCCAGCTTCTAGACCAAGACCTCTATCCACTGTTCCACTAACCGTTCTTCTAAGCAGCTCTGGGACTCTGATTGATGGTAGATCATCTTAACTGACTTATTTACCTGTGTTCTTCATGTCTGGCATGTTCCTGCAACTCAGTTATCCCTCCAGACCTCATTTGATCTTATCAGATTGTGCTGAGACAATATCTGTAAAAAAAAAAAAAAGTTCTTGGCACATAGTAGATGCTTATTCCCTTCTCCTTATTAACTTCTGATACTTGCCGATTCCTCTACAATAGAAAGAGCATTCAATCTGAAGTCAGAGGTTCTGTATTCAAATCCTGTCTGTTATTTGTATGGCCTTGGGCAATCATAACCTCTCTGGCCCTTGACTTTCTCCTTTGTAAAATGAGAGAGCAGGAGTAGGCAGCTCTCAGTCTAAGATGCTGTGAGCCTACAATCTTACATAACTAACTGAATTCATGATCTCCAGGTTGGTCCTGCCTTTTGGTAACTGGAAATAATGAGAGCCACATCATGGTAGAGTTATGAACATTGAGCTAAGGAGTTTGACTTTTACTCTGTAGGCAATGGCAAATTACCAAGGTCTTTTTGAGTAGGGAGGCAGTGTGGTGTCGTGGGTGGGAGTGTGGTCTTACAGTTAATAAGACCTGAAATAACATCCTGCCTCTGACATCTACCTATTAGCTGTGTGACCCTGGACAAGTCAACTTCACAGTTCCCAAGGGAAGTCTCTTAGAGTCTAAGGTACAGATTTACAGGTGGTCTATACCAATCTAAGGTGTATCCACACTGTGAGTACTCTAGTCTGACCAAAAGACCTTAGCTTGAAAAGACAAGGTCTCCCACGGCATGTGGGACCATCTCCAGTTGTTTTTGACCTGGATTTTGACACTGGACTGTGATAACTCTGGAGGAGACTGAGGCAGATGACTTTGCACAGCCCTGCCTCACTTAAATCCAGTTGACTTGCCATTCAAGACATCAGCCTGGTGTCACTGGACCTCTTTGAACAAAGGACAAACGACACACTGGTCTGATCTAGCCTGATGAAGTCCCAGGTGTGGACCCAAAGAAGCCCCAGGTGGCCCAGTACAGAACTATAGGAAGATTCCTTTGGTAGCAGTGCAGAGTATTACTTGAAGATGTAGGCATGGGACTGGGTGGGGGAAGGGGGGGTGGAGGGAAGATTAATTAGAAGACTGTTGCAATAATAGGCATTGAGGCACGAACTAAATGGGATGTTCTTAGTGGGAGTAGACAAGTGCCTGAGGGACCATAGGAGAATCATTTAAAGCAAGGGTGTCAAACTCAAATAGAAATTGTGGGGGGGGCGGGGATGAAGGACACTAAACCATATGAAAAGATCCCTCTGGGCAGCAGATTGATTTAGTTTTAAAATCTAAGACTAGGTTTTATTATTGCATTTTTATTTATTTTGTTAAATATTTCCAAATTAAGTAGATAGAGTGTCAGGTCTGGAGTGAGGAAGACTCATCTTCATGAATTCAAATCTGGCCTCAGACACTTACTAGCTGTGTGATCCTGGGCAAGTCACTTCACCCTGTCTGCCTCAGTTTCCTCATCTATAAAATGAGTTGGAGAAAGAAATGGTAAACTGCTTCAGTATCTTTGCCAAGAAAACCCCAAATGGAGTCACAAACAGTTGGACACAACTGAAACAACTGAACAACACTTTAATCTGGTTCTGACTGCACTTGAGAGTATTGTGGGCTGCATGAGCCCATTATCCTGGGTGTTTGACATCTCTGGGTTACAAGACTTCCTTCAGAAACCATGTGTGAAAGATCTGAAAACTGACTCCTGCTCTTCTGTCTTTCTGGGACAAATTATGTGCACTTCCAGTCTTGCTGTTGGCAGGCAGTACTACGCCATATTGTTTTCATGGCTCTTTTACATGTGTATGTCTTGTTTCCACAAGTCTATTACAAGCTTCTGGAGAGCAGGGATAACTTATCCTTTCCATAGTGCCCAGCACAGGGCTGGGTATAAGGTAGATGTTAATTGCCACATATTTACAGCTGAAAGGAGAACTGACTTTATCCAGGCTGATGCTAAAGGAACATCTGTAATGAAGCTGAAGTCCATGGGTCCCTTTTACCCAGTTTCTGAGACCACATGATCAGTAAATGTAATGAGGAATTCAAGTATGAGAGAAATCATGACATCTGCAGGGGAAAGGAAGCCAGAACAAGCAAATCTAGGGTCCCCATTGCATTTGACTTGATCTGTAGGATGCAAAATATAGCTGACTTCCAAACATCTTTGGAGGTAGGATCCATAATACTTTCCAACTATGTATTAATCACAGGCCATTGGAGGCAGTGTGGTACAGTAGAAAGAGTGCTAGTTATCCATGGAGTCAGAGGACCTGAATTCAAATCCCAGCTTTGTCATCTGTGTGGTCTTGAACAAGGCATTTCTCTGGATTTTCATCTCATCATCTGGAAAATTTGGGTGTTGAAGCTAGATGGCTTCTAAGGTCCCTTTCAGCCGTAACCTATGATTCTATGAGACCTAGAAAGACCCTCAGATCATATCTGCCACACTCCCTGAGAAGCATCTTGGTGTAGTGGATTGTATATTGGACTTGGACTCAAGACATGGGTTCAGATCTTGCCAACTTTGTGAGCTGAGACAAATAATATTCTTGGGCCTTGGTTTTGGCAATTGTTAAATGAGAGGATTAGACTTGATGGCATTTAATGTCCCTTCTGGTTCTAAATCTATAATCCCTCATTTTACCGCTGAAAAAACTAAGAGAGACAGAGAAGTTGAATGTGGAGCAGGATAGAAGAGAAAGTGCCTGGATAGTACATTCGGTTTATTCATTCAGCAGACATTTGCTAAGCACCTACTATTTTCCAGATACTCTGGCTATTCAGAACTGACTATATATGGGATAGAACCCTCATCCTCAACAGGCCCTCTGGAGCATTGTCAGGGAGAGGTCATCACTGGATCCTGGGGATCCAGATTGGAACCAGTCTGCCCCAGGGAGCTGGGCTGACCTCTCTCAGGAGCCACTCCATTCCCTTCACTCAATGCAGCCAGGGTCCCCAGGTGGGCATCAGGGAAGGGGCTGCTTAGGTACCTATCATAGGAGGAGAGGGAGTCAAGTTGGACCAAGACAGACATTAATCTCCAAAAAGAGAAACCTCTTACAAATGAAATATTCATAGTAGCTTATTGAATCAGGTTTTATTGGAATGAAAATACATTTGCTGAATGTATTTATTTCCCTGGATGCTTTCAGGCTCCTTCCCTTTCTGAGTGATTCGATTTGGGGGCCAGGGAAATTTTTTCTCCCAAGTAAATAAAACTTACCTCAGCAAAATAAGGAAGTTTACATTAGGATTTGTGTTTAGCAAGGTCACGATAAGATGTCTGAGAGCCTGAGGACAATTCAGAGTCAGAGTTCCAGTGTATAGCATATAGTGAAGAGTACTGGACTTGGACACGGGAGAGGCACAGGTTCAAATCCAACTTCTGACACAATGTAGGTAATTTCTCTGAGTCTCTGTATCCTCATCTGTAAAATGGAAATAATAATGCTTAGAGTCTGTCATCATGTGGCTGCTTATCTCCAAGCTAAGAAATATATAAAACACCTTACAAACCTTACAGGACTGTATATAAATGTCAGTCATTATTATGGTGGAGTTGGAGAGTGCAAGAAGGTAGGACATGGTCATTCCCCACTACACATCCATGCAAGTGTGCATCCTGCCTGTCTCCCATTATTTGTCACAGAATCACTGTATTTCAGATTTGGAACAGACCTCATGGGCCATCTAAGCCAACTCATGCTAGAAAGGAACCTTTATGGCACATTCAAACAAGCGTTCATCTAAGCCTCTGCTTGAAGATCTTCACTGAGGGGTTCCCACTCTCTCCTGAAACTGTCCATGGCATTTTTAAATAGCTCTAATTACCTCTTATAGCACTGAATCTCTTTTCTTTGTTTTTTTTAGGCAATTGGAATTAAAAGTGACTTGCCCAAGGTCACATACCTAGTAAGCTTCTGAAGTGGAATTTAAACTCTGGTCCTCCTTATTCCAGAGCAGGTGCTCAATCCACTGTGCCACTTAGCGGCCTCCTAATTACCTCTTACTCTTCATTGTTACTCCTGAATCCAAACAGAACAAGTTTAATCCATTTCCCACATGATAGCCCTTCAAATACCTCAAGACAGCCATTGTACCCCGCCAAATCTTCTCCAGGATAAACATGTCCAATTTCTTCAACGGATCCTCCTATGATTTGGAACTTCACCATATTGGTTGCTTTCTTTTCCAAATGCTCTCCAGTTTACCAAAGTCCTTGAAGTACTCATGTTGGGACAGAGTAGAGAGATACTGTCACCTTCTAATTCTTATAATTATTTTATGGATACCAAGATTACATTTATTTTGTTGACTGCCACATAGCCCTAACTTTTTCAGTCCATTTAATTTATTTGATTATTTAATTAATAATTAATAATTTTTACTTTTATTTATTATTTTAATAATAATTAATAATTATTTAATTAATAACAAGATTTCAGTCCATTTAATTCCACAGATCTTTTTCAAATAAACCATTCATGGTGACATTCTGTACTTTAGGAGAATGTTGACTTTTTGGATCCAAGTGTAATATTTTACATTTGCTCCTCCTGAATTTCATCTTATTAGATTCAGCCCAGTTCTCTAGCTTATCAAGATCTTTTTGTATCTTGACTGACCCACAGTGTTAATTATTCCTTCCAGCTCTGTGGCATCTTGACAAAAATGTCCAGCAGCATCACAGAGCCAAGCATAGATCCTTGGAACACTCCATTGGAGATGCCCTGCTAAGTTAAGTTTGAAATATTAATGACTAATCTTGGAGTACAGTCATTCAATCAGTTCTAAATTCATCTATTTTCATAATCATCTAGTTCACAATTCTCCATCTTTTCCATAATAGTAATGAGATACTTTAACAAGTACTTTGCTGAAAGCCAGGTAAACTCTATCCATCCCATTTGTCCTTTGGACAAATGTGGTTTGGAAGTGGATTTCTCCCTGGCATAGGATTGGTGGTGATGAGCGCTGTGTCTCCTTGGCATACGGACTTCGTTGGCTGGTCCCTTGCCTGACAATATCAGGTCCCCCAGGACTTCTTTAAAATGGGTTTCCCTCCTGGAGTGAACTGTTTCTCTCTGCCTGGCTAGCTGCCTCATTCAATCTGTCTTTTTCTATCTGTTTCATGTCATTATTTCTGTGTTTTTTCCCTCCCTGGTTCTATCACCATCTCTCCCTGGGTCTCTGCCTTTGGAATCCCTATCCAGCCTTCTCTTTTCCCTTCTCTTTCCATTTCTTTCCGTCTCTCTATTGCTGTGTCTTTGTCTTCCTAAACCACACATCCATAGTTGTTCTTCTATACAAATCTTAGTCCTTGCCAAGGAAATGCACGTGACCAGGACCAACCACCTGTTTGGCTCCCTCAGCTCCTGGGCTTCCTGCCAGTTCCCTTGCATACTCAGAATGTGTGCTGACATGGACACAGGCAGGCAGATTGAGGTCTCTCTGGGGAGAGTGGCACTGTCTTCCTCACAGCCCCCCATGTCCAGGGAAATCTCACGTGGCTCACTTGGTGGGCAGTCACCAGGCATCAGGGCTCACTAATAAATGCAGAGGTGGGCAGGCAAAAATTACCAGTATGAGCACCCCATAGCTAATATCACACTAACAGCCTCAGGCCCCCTGAGTACCTCCTGCTGGCAGCAGATCTGCGTGACAGAGAGAGAGCCAAGATCCGGGCAGATGTGACTATAGACACAGACTATTCCATTCCTTCTGGGAGTAATCAGCTGACTGAGATTCTTAAGAGTTAATGGGACAGTGGCCACCCAAATGGTCATACATTTGAACCACCAACAATATCAAGTGTCTAGCAACTTTCCTTTAGGAAAACAGTGTGGTCATTCAGATCAAGAAAGGTAGACTTCTGCCCACCCTCCATCTCCAGTTGATGACAGGGTTATACAACCCTGCGTCAGGCTCTGCCTTTCTCTGGTGTCTGTCTGTCTCCATCTATAAAATTGGGGTGAATCTTGTGGTTTCAGGTACCACAGGAATAACTGGGGCCCTGGGAAAATCTGTCTGTGAGGGAGATAGGAGTATGAAATGCTTCATCTCTCTAGGAGGAGAGTCTGGTGAGGAGGTAGTGATGCCCACTACTGCCTACCCAACTCCCTAACATGGAGGTGAGAGACCCGAGCACTAGATGGTTCCTAAAGTCTCCCTTCCAATTCTGAAATTCCATAATCCTGACTTTCAGCTATGTGTGGGTGGGAGGGTTGGGGGTGTGGGACTGCCATTTGAAGTAGACCACAAGAATAACTGGATTTTAATTGACAGGGGTGAAGAAAAGTTGTTTCTTTTAAGACATACTGTTAGAGTTTGAAGAACCTATCTTCCCTAAGACAATCCTTAGGTTTTCCAATCAAGATAAAGAGTCTCTTTATGTCTAATTTCCAGCCCTCCTGATGTTGGATAAGTCTGTATCCCCTTGGCCCGCCTGGCACTTAATTTTTATCTGCTCATCTTCTGCCTTCCCCATTTTTTTGAGAGCGGACTTTCTGCCCTTTCTGATCTATTGGCACCTTCCTAAACCACACTCTGGGTGTTCCCACCTCAAATTTTGATGCTGCAGTGCCCTCTTTGGATTTAAACATGGGGCAGGTGAGTGTCCCTGGCACCTCCTATTTCTGTTTGGCATCTGAAGGGGATTCTCCTCAAAATCCCCAGTGTGCTATCTGCCACGTCTCCTCTTTCTTCTCTTTCACAGATCCCTCTTTCCTGTTGTTCTCTTGTTCTCAAATTAAGTCGTTTCTTGTTTCAACAACCGATCAGGAGAAATTTGAGGGTTTTTCTCTTCCTGGAATTGACCTTTGAGTCTCTTTGGAACTGACCACTGAGTTAGTAATTTTCTAAAGACTGGCTATTGAGGCTCACTTTGAGGACTGACCCCTGAGTATCTTTTCCTTGGAACTAGTCCCTCTCAGGTCTAAATCTTATGACCCATTCTTATGACCCAGACAAGTGATGCAGTAAATAGAGAGTCAGGAAGACTCATCTTCCTGAATCCAAATCCCACCTCAGACATTTCTTACCTGTGTGACCCTGTTTGCCTTGGTTTCCTCATCTGTAAAAAAAGGTGGAGAAAGAAATAGTAAACCGCTCCAGTATCTTTGCTAAGAAAAACCCAAATGTATTGTGAAGAGTAGGACACATCTGAAACAACTGAACAACAAACATAAGAAATGTGCAAGACAGTGTTCCAAGTGCTGGGATTGACCAACATAGCTGTAACAAGCAGTTTTTATGCCCAGGACAAGTAGTACAAATTGAGTATAATATTGAGCACAAATTGAGTGCATATAATAGATCCTAAGAAGAATATCCTTGTAATGGGAAGTGGAAAGAGAAAAGTGTAGAACTTGTCTGTAGAGAAGCTCAGCAGGGATGTGATTGCTAGTGGTGAGGAAGTCTAGTCCTTTAACAACTTCCCTTTTTACTAAGTACTTGCAGAGAAGATGTGGTCAGTACCCTTTAAATTTAATACCTGAGGCTAAAGACCCAGTTACCTATCCCTCGTTAAAACTCTTATGAGCCTACAATCTCTTTTTGGGACTTAACCACTGAATCTCTTATTTATGGGACTGGTTATTGCCTCCTTCACCTCCTCTGGAGACAGTTTTTCTCCCTAAAGAACTGCCAATGCCCCTCTTTCCAGAGACCAACCATGAAGGAGCAGGTGAAGTTTACCAAACATTTTGCTGCTTGTAGGCTTGGAGTAGTGGAAGCACTGAAGACAAAACTATAGCATTACACTGCACCAAGGAGGGCTTCCAGGAAGAAAGAAGCTGTAAATGTGACTCTGGGCAAGCACTCCTAGCCTCAGTTTACCCATGTGTAAAATGAAGGCAATGGATTGGACAAGGTGATCTCTAAGGTTCTTTCTTTCTCTAAGTTGGGAGATTTCAATAATAATTCACATTTACATAATAATTAAGGTTTACCTGGCACCTTCCTAATCGACATATCTGTGAAGTACAAAGAGGATCCCCATTTACAGGGGAAGAAACTGAGTTTCACAGAGTTACAGTGACTTAGCCAAGGACACACAACTAGTAAATGTTGGAGCAAGGACATGCATGCAGGTCTCCTGATTTAGGATGGTGTCATGGAAAAAGCACCATATTTAGAGGTAGAGGACCTAGGTTTAAATGCCATCTCCCTAATTACTACATGTGTAACCTTGAGCAAGTCTCTCAATTTCCTGTGTAAAATAAGGAGGTTGAACCCTTCCAGTTCGAAATCTGTGTTCCCATATCTCCAAGACAGTGCTTTTTATGCCTCCATACCTCTGCCTTCCCAGAGGAAGAGGGGTGGATAAGCTTTGGCCAATGATGTCAGGGGCTGTTCTGAGGGAGAGAGTCTAGCTTGCCTTGGTGTCTTGTTGGCGTCAGGGGAGTCCAGGCACTCGGCAAAACCAGCCTGCTTCCATGCAGGTCCCTGGCCAGCCCTCTCCCTCTCCCTCAGGAGAACAGTCCTGTTTTTCTAATGATCAAGTCTGCTCCCTTCTCCGATGGCCCTCCTGCTTATGATGATTTAATTGATCACACACACTGGTTGAGCTGCCTCAGCAACCCTCTCAGCTTAACTCTCACTTAGGAGAGAGGAGGGGGAAATCACTGCCAAACATCCTTGTAATTAGGAGCTTCTGCTCATCCCTGAGTTAGCCGGAGACTAAGAAGAAGAGGGAGCCCTACCGGAATCAATCTCTGGAGGGAGGACCAGGGGAGGGACAGAGGGAACATCCCCAGCCCAAGCTGTGCTGCATCAGGACAATTTACCAGGTCTGTTTGTACCTGATTCTCTGGTCACATAGGGCGAGATAATTAAACTGGAGCCATGGAGGCTTTGAATTCATGCTGTGATGCGATGAAACCCATTTAAATCCATCCACCCAAAAAAGGGAGGTTTGAATTTGTTGCTTAAAAGTTTCTGGTCTGGTCAAAGATTGGACTGTAGCTGGAAGCTTTGTAAAAGAAGGCAGTTTGTAAAAATTTCAGGTTATTCAGGAGGGAGTCCTGGTATTTACATTTCAAGAAAAACCTTGCCAGCAGCTTTTTGCCAAAAAACAAAACAAAAAAGAAAACGTCCATGAGAAATAGCTTCCCAACTAGCAGAATGAGAAGCTAGTTTGTTCTGATTGGAAAATTGATGGTTGGAATTGAGAAGGTAAACCATGATGGCAGTGGAGAGAACCCTGGCTAGGTCTGAATTTGGAAAGGTCACCAAAATAAATGGTACGGTGCCAAAGCAAGGTTTTGGAATCCAGGGCTTGGAAGCCAGCGTCCAGACTCAGCATGCTGTCCTGGGGAAAGCATGACACTGGCCAACCATCAGAGCTTTAACTAGCCTTTTTGTATCTGGGACAGGTGCCACTATTAGCCTTAGAGAAGCAGCACAAAGTGCCACCCACTCCCCCAGGTAAAGTTGCCCTGTAGGAATGGGAGTGAAGGGAGAACAAGGGGAGACCTGGCTATAAAGGAGTTCACCTGCAGGGCAACTCCCGGAAACTACAGGTTCAGGTGCCATCTGTGAGGCCTTGGACAGAGCTTTTAATCTTCCTGGGCTTCAGTTTCATCAACTATAAAATGAAAGGACTAATCTAGAAGTTCCTCTGAGGTCCCTTCCACCCCTAACCCCCAGCATCTATGAGTTTATGATATTGATTACTTAACCAAAGCATACACCTGCCATCTAGTGGTCACTTACCCAAATTGTAGGTAAATTAGATAATCTGGCGGACTCAAGTGGAGGCACACTCCTAAAGTCTCGCCAACCATACCTGTCAAAACATGGCAACACTCTTGAGTAATGCCCAACCAGATTAAATTGTAATCAGTGAATACTTGGCAAAATAAAAAAATACAACAAAACACAGATGACACATTTTAATAGAAGTCAGTATGTGGCTCGTAGATATCTTTATGGATGAATTAGTGGAAATGACAGCACTATTGTAAACCATATTTTAAAACAGAAAATTTAGTGTCTTGTTAGGTAATTTCCATTCTATAACTTGAGTCAGCCTTCAATCTGACATTAACATATCAAGTAAATGTGGTTGCTTGCATTGAGTGGTGGAGAATAAGCTGTACACAACTGAAAAGGAAAATGCTGCCAATTGTTATTTTGCAGTGTTTCCAGCTAAAAGTGAGCTCTCCCTTCTGATGAGTCATAGACTATTTGACCTAAGCATTTCTTATATTTTCTCTTGCATCATCGTTATCTGTGTACACCTACATCTCTTCTCTCTCCCCCATTAGATTACAAACTTCTTGAAAACTGGCTCTGTATCATTTCTTTATTTTCTCAGCAAGAGTGCTTTGAACACCCAGGAAGGAACCTTGAGTTCTTCAATGTGGGGAGCACCTGGTATGAAACCCCCTTCACTAGCACAGATAGTAATTCATGTATAGCTTAGCAGGTAAGTCCTAGAGCATTGTCTGAAGGAACTGAGCTCTTAAGTGACTTTACACAAGAACACAAGGACATAGCAAGTGTGCAAGGTGAATTTGAATCCAGGTTTTTCTGACTTCAAGTCCAGCACCTGATGTGTTTAACTCCCCCCTCCCTGCCAACACACACACTGAAGCAGACCTAGAGAATAAGACGAAACAGAGGGTTTTACCTTCCACCTTAGCTCTGATGGACCCTTCACAGCACATCCCTTAGTTGGAAGGGCAGATCAGGGACAGTACATATTTTAATGCAGTTGACTGTGCCAGCTGAGGGGAAGACAGTATCGTGAATGATCCCCAAACAGTAGGTTATCATAAAGCAATTTCTGTTTGCCTTTGGAACTCATTATTTGAGTTTTTTAAACTGCAGATTTACTTTCCTAATGATGTTTGTCTTCCGTTGATAAAATAGTTTGTACGCTTTGAG
The DNA here is from genome assembly GCA_023548195.1 of Bettongia penicillata ogilbyi. NCBI lineage: Eukaryota > Metazoa > Chordata > Mammalia > Diprotodontia > Potoroidae > Bettongia > Bettongia penicillata. The sequence continues at coordinate 2,597,204 of JAJHZJ010000148.1, forward strand.
CTGACTCTGCCTGATGGTGGGGGAAGATAGTTTTTAAAATGCACTATGGCTAATCCTCTGGATGAATTCGGATAACTGAGAAAAAAACCTGATTTATATTCATGCCCTGAAGCAATTGGTCTCTTCTGCCTGGGGGCTTCAGGAAAGGACAAATCTGATGTATATCTCCTTTTACTAGAGAGAAGGAAAGGCTGCAGGGGAAAAGAGGGCAAAAGGAGGGGGAGGAAAGCAAGATTTGTCTAGTTCAGTTTATGAGCTTATCAATCACTATATTAAAAAGTAACGACTCCATAGCCTGACCTTGTAGACTATCAGCTGCATGACTCATGTCCCCAGCTAGCTGGTTTTGGTTTAATTCAGGAGTGAGACAGGCTATTGACGGGAAGCTCATTAATGAGTGAAGGAAATGAGAAAAGAGGGCCTCAGCAGCAGGTTGGATCCACTCTCCACTAGACAGACTTTTTTGAGCGGAGAAGAAAGCCAGAGTCTCACTACCTGTCTCACAGAGCTCTGGGAAAATTTGAGGATAGAGAAGATAATAACAGCTGGAAAGATAGAGTATAGAAAGCAACTCGTCTATGGACCATGCTAAACAAATGGCTTGGTAGACAGAAGGGGACATGGGAATAAACAGGGAAAAGCCCCTACTAAAGACATGAGACTCCTGGGCATTCTGTCTGCTGGAATTATCCCTCAGTCCAACTTCAGAGAAACTCTCCATCCCTTCATCCCTAGGTTTAGCGAATTAACATGTGAATTTGGTTCCATTATTAACCCTAAATGTATCATTCCCCAGGCCTCTCTAAATGGAGGCCCTTTCATTTTCCCAAAGGCAACTAGGCCTGATATACAACCCTGATTCCTATTGCATAAAAAACCACCACCATCACTGCCACCAGGTAGGGAAACAATCCAGGAGAGTGGGGCATATCTATTATCATGCTTCAAGTTGAGGGGGAAGACTAGACCTGAGGGAGCCATCCCAGCATTAATATTAATAATTATAGTGTACATTTGTATGACACTTTAAAGTTTGTGAAAGGGAACTGGGCACACCTGTTATATGCATCAAGTAGAAGAGGAGAACAATGCCTGGGGGAGCCATCTTTGTGTTATTAATATTGTAATAATAATCCACGTTTCTGTCATACTTTAAGGTTGGCAAAGTGAAGCAGAAATAGGCACATCTGCTACTGTCTGGACAGTTAGGTGGTATAGTACCTATGTACCTGAGTTCCAATTCAGCCAAGACCTCGCTGGCTGTGTGGTTGCAGCTCTGTGGGCCAGTCATGTAATCTCATCTATAAAATGGAGATAATAATGGCCTCTATCTCACAGTGTTGTTATAAGAGCCAAGCAAGATGATGCCTGCCTTAAACATGATATAAATGATTAAAAATTGAATCAATGGAAAAGCCATTTCAGCATTATCATTATCATCATCAATAGCTCACAGTTTCATAGAGCTTTGATTTAGGGGGCATAAGTTTTCATATTCCCATCTTACAGATATGGAAACTGAGACTCAGAAACATTAAAGTGACTTGACTAAAGTTTATGCAACTAGTTAGGGCCTGAACTAAGACTCCAGATTTCTTGATTTTTTTTAAGTCAGAGTATATATATATATATAAATCTATATGTATATACACATATATACATATTTATATATACACAACACATACATACACAACACATACACATACATACACACACACACACACATATATATATATATATATATATATATATATATATACACAAAACATATATACGTACATATTTATAGCACACACACAATAGCACACAGCCTGCTTGTGTGGTGGTCTGACTGGAGTCAGAGGACCTATATTCTAAACCTCTTCTAAAACTCAGATTCCTCTTCTGTAAAATGAGGATCCTTTTCAGCTCTAAATCTATAATTCATCCCCCTACACCATTTACACCTCTGCACAGAAGTATTCACCCTTTGGATCTTGTGGATCTGGAGCAGTCTTCCCTTCCCTGACTGTACTCTTTGTAGAAGCAGCCTGTTTTGTAGCCATTTCCTTTTAGAAGCTAATAAAGTCAGAGTCCCTGATCTCAGGAGGGAAGGAGGGATGGATGGATGGACAGACAGATGGGAGAAAGTGTGTATGATGATCCAGGTGACTACTTCCCCCATCCCCTTGCTGGTGAAGGTCACTGGCATCCTTGCCCAATCTAGGACTTGCCCAGTGGCACAGGGAGCCAAGCTGACAGTCAAGCCTGTTCTGCCTCACTTGTATTTTCTTATTTGCTACCAACAGGAAATCGATGATGTCAGAAACAGTGGGATAAGTCCTCGGCCCAGATCAATGGGCCCTGATTAATTTGGTCGTGGCCGCTGGGTAAATTTGCTGCATCATAATTAGAATTATTAATTAAAAATAGGAAATCGATTGACACAAATTAAGTAAGAGAAGAGTCCCATTTGACATTGGCTGGGGGCCTCCTGGGACAACCTCCCCATCTCCCCCATCTCAAGCTTTAGGCCCTAGAGTAACGGTGAGACCTTTTGAGCCTTGCCAAGCAGTACAAGCCCAGCACTAGGGTAGCATGCCTCATAGCTGGGAGAGGAAGGGAAAAGGAAGGGAAAGGCGGGGAATATGCTTCTATAGAATACCTACTATGTGTCAGGCACTATGCTAAGTGACTTTACAAATAATTGATCTCATAACAATCCTTCAAGGTAGAAGCTATTGTTATCCCCATTTTATAGCTGAGCAAACTGCAGTAAATAGGACAAGTAAGTAGTACAGTGGATAGAGCACTGGGCCTGGAGTAAGAAAGCTCATCTTCCTGAGTTCAATCCATCCTCAGACACTTATTGGCTATGTGACCTGGGGCAAGTCACTTAACCTGTTTGCCTCAGTTTCCTCATCTATAAAATGATCTGGAGAAGGACATGGCAAATCACTCTAGTATCTTTGTCAAGAAAACTCCAAATAGGGTCACAAAAAGTTGGGCATGACTAAAAAACAACTGAACAAAACTAAGGTAAACAGATGTTAAATGATCCCCCAGGGAGGGTCACACAGCTAGTAAGTGTCTGAGGCTGGGTTTGAACTCAGGTCTTCCTGATTCTAGATCCAGTTTTCTATCCACTTTCCCTAGGTGCCAGCCTCTAGATAACTCTAGGCTTTTTCTTGTTCATCTTTCTAGGATCAGCTTCCTCTACTCCCTGCATCCCTACCCCAGTCATGGTTTAGATGTCCCTGTAAATGCTTCATCACTAGTTATAACATCTTACTCTGGGAATCTGGGGCAGCTGGTGGACAGTTATAGCGTCTGAGTTCAAAAATCAGTTCAATTTGTTAAGCCTTTGTGCCGGGCCCCATGATACCCCATCTTTTTCACTCTCTTCCCTTCCTTTTCCTCATCATAGTAACTTAAGTCCCATGATTCCTTCAAGAGCCTATCTCAAGGGTGGGGAAGCTGTGGCCTTGTGGTCTTCTAGGTCCTTGGGTTCAGCCTTTTGAGTGAGTCCAAACTTCACAGAAAAAATCCTCTCAATAAAAAGATTTGTTCTGTACAATTTGGACTTAAAGTGCAGTACTTGAGGACCTATAGGGTCACATGTGGCTTTGAGGCCACAGGTTCACTACTTCTGGCACTATCCCTTAGGAACCTTCACTCTTCTTAGAACACAATTGGTGGCTCTGCCATGAGACCCATGCATCTGTAGACCATGACCCTCCCTGTCTACCTCCCAAGGAGGACTGGTAAAGGATCAATCCTTCCCCTGCTTCTAATTTATAGCCCTTGTACATAGTTTAAAAAAAAAAGTTAACTTGAAGTGTTCTCCAACCAACTTAATTACCAAGGGCCTCCTCCTGAAAATCATTCTATCTAGTTGAATATTAATCTGCAATTCAAAGAGCCCCTAGGCACAAATTCCAAGATATTGTACATGCAGGTAATTAAGACCACAAGTAGGCATCCTCCACAGAACCAGGAATTTCCTCTTGGAACAGTGGAGGAAAGAAAAGCAGGCTGTTAGTTAATGAACTTCAGGTAAGTTTTCAGCAATAGGGCCAGTATCATTAATCCTCTGGCTTTGTGGGGTTCCAGGGCAGGAGAACAGTGCTAGGGTATCATTCTAGTGCCCTAAGTCAGGCATTTGTAAGTTTTTCTATGCTATGAGTCCTTGTGACATTCACAAGGAATGCAAAGGGGGTGGTAGAAGTAGAGACTAGTCCAGTTTATCTGGAGTACAGCATATGTCGAGGAGTTGTATATGATAAGTAAAGAAAGAACACTGGCTTTGGAGATAAAGAATATGAATCCCCACTTTGCCACTTACAAACTGTAATTGTACATGGTTAAGTGAATCTCTCTGTGTTTCATTTTCCTTATCAACAAAATGAGGGAGTTGGAGTAGATGATCTCTACTATTTCTTAGAGCTCTAAATCCTATGATCCCTTGGTAGGGCTATCCCCTCTACCTGTGTCCTTGATCTCATCCCCTTCCATCTCCTTGGGGAGCTTGTGATTACTCCCTAGTTCTTGGCTTTCTCCTTCCTCCCAACAAATATTCCCAGATTTCCCTTGTCTTTTAAAAAAACCCACCCAAAATAAAATTTCATTTAATCTATCACCTTGTAGATGCTTCATTCCTATATCTCTCCCAAGTTTCACTGTTAAACTCGTCTCACTTGGTCTATTCGTTTCTCACCTATTCATTTCTCAACCCCTTGTTCCATGATCTCCAATCCCATCACTCCACTGAAGCTGCTTTTTCAAAGGTGGCCAATGACCTCTTAATTTCTAAATCTGATTATTCCTCCTTCTGAATACTTTCTCTTTCCTGTGCTTCTCTGACATTTCTTTGGTGATTCTCCTTCTGATTGGGGTTTGATGACTCAGAGCAAGTGTAAATAACAATCGTTTTTATCCTGGCCAGAAACTCTGAGGGCATTTCCCTTCCAGGTTCTTTTGTGAAAGTAAACTAGACCATCTCTTGCCTCAGTTCTTACCTAATCTTAAATCATCCAGTGGGTATTGCCTCAGGCAAACTGAGATCTAGGAGAGACCTTAGCTTAAAAAGGCCAAGGTCTCCTACAGCATCCGTGGCCATCTCCAGCCATCTTGACCTATGTCTTGCCACTGGACTCTGATGACTCTGGAGGAGAGACTAAGGCCTGATGACTTTGCATAGCCCTGCCTCACTTACATCCAAGTCAAGGCATCAGCCTGCAGATGTCCTTGGTCCTGCTCCAAGGAAGGATGAACAACTTGTGTCTGTTAGGGGCCACCCCTCAGGCCCCTTCACTTGTTAATTAATCATCATCGTAATTCCACTCAGTGTAGGCATGTCCAAAGGCTCTTTCCCAAAGTCTGTTCTCCTGATCTAGTCTTTCTCTTGGTGTTGATCTCTCCTGTTTTTTCTTCAATCCATGCCTCTCAAATTTCAAACTCTAGTCACAATAATTTCTCCACTGGGCTCAAATCTACTTGTCTTCATCTTCAACTGACTTCTGGACATATCTTTAAGGATATGTTTTGGCACCTCAAACTTAGTATGTTAAGCGGACCATTCTGCTGACCTCTACATAAGGCAGTTCTTATGTAATGCAAATTTGCCCAGCACAAGGGAAGGAGGCATCCTTTCCCCCTAAACTAATCCCTTTCCCGTGTTTTCCAGTTTCCTTTGATGATACCACCCACTCTTCTGCCAATCACTCAACTTTAGTTTCCTCTCTGACTTTTCCCTCCCTCAGCTCTCCCAGAGTTTGAATCCTGTCTCAGATACTTGGTAGCTTGTGTGACCCTAGGCTAAGCATTTAACCTCCCCTAAGTTAAGTTTGCTGTTCAGTAGTTTCAATCACGTCTGACTCTTCATGGAACCACTTGGGGTTTTCTTGACAGAGATACTGGAGTTGTTTGTCATTTCGTTTTCCACTTCATTTTATAGATGAGGAAATTGAGGCAAACAGGGTGAAGTGACTTGCCCCGGGTCACACAGCTAAGGAAGTAGCTGAGGTCAGATTTGAGCTCGAGAAGATGCATCTTCCTGACTTCTGGCCTGGTGCTGTCCATTGTACTACCTAGTTACAGTGGACTCATCTGTAAAATGAGGATAATGATAGTGCTTTATCTCACAGGGTTATTGTAAGGATAAAATAACATAACATATCTGACATGTTTTAAAACCTTAAGATGCTAAGTAAATGCTAGCTACAGACAGTTTTTGCTTTCTGTAAATTTACATTATGCAAACTCAACTCCAGGTAAAAGAAATCCACATTCCAAAAAAACACCTAGGTTAATTTTATTGTATAGTACTAGGCATTTTTCCTTTCTATTCTTGCCCCTTGACTCTGGGACCTCCTACCCCCCCCCAAAAAAAAAATCAACTTAAAAAGACAGTGAAATCAGGAGAATGGCCACTTGAGAGACCGCCACTACTACCTTAAGACATCTGGCATTGAGAGAGGAGACTTTTGCCCCACTCTGCCCACACACCTGCACATCTGGCCTGTGTGTCTGTCTTCCATCTGTCCATGTTCCAGTACTGCATGCCTATCCTGACCCGCTGTATTCCTCCTCCTGCTCTCACTTCTATTCTTGAGTCATGTGTTGGCCCCCTCCCTTCATGAGTGCACAGCCTCCTTCTGCCTCCCTTTCCCATGTCCTGGACAAACTTGTATTACCTAAAAATTGCCTTATGTAGAAGTCTGCAGATTGTTCCACTTAAAGTGAGAATGTCTATCTATATTATCACTGTTATTATCACTAAACCTCCATACCCCTTTTCCCCACAATCCTTTCCAGCCTTCTTTTACATTATTTCCCTTCATACCCTCTACTTTCCCACCAAAGAAGAAGACTAGCTGATCCATGAACTCAGTTTGCCATTACCTACTCACTTCTCTATATTCATGATGGCCTTCCCCCACCCGAAGACATATGCTTTTCATTTCTGCCTGTCAAAAATCCTTCTTTACCTCCAAGGCTTAATTTGGGCTTCCTCCATGAAACCTGCTCCTCATTCCTCCTTCCCCAAATGAAAGGTTTCTTTCTTTGGATTTTCTTATAGCACTTTGTCTGGATTTCTCCTTCTTCTCCACCTCCGTCACATTCTTACCTCCAGTTATACTTATCTGTATGCCTGTCATTTCCTGACCATAGAACGGAAGCTTCTTGCAGCAGAGAATACATTGTGTTGTATTTTTTTTGCTTCTTTGCACCTATGTCACAACAGCCTTGAAACATGGTAGCGCTTAATAAATGTCTTAAGTTGGTGAAAAGCCCTGAAGACAATAGTAGGTGTGAACGTGATCCTCAGAAGAGAGGTCAGGACTGGAGGCAGAGATGTGGGAGCCTTCTGCTTAAGTAAAATCATGGAAGTGAATAAGACTATCCACCAAGAGAGCACAAAGAGGAAGGGAATCATTTCTTTACTGCCATCAACTCTGGCTTGTCATCTCTGGCTGTGATATCTGTTCCCTAAGCCTAATAGAAGCACCCCTATTGCTCACCTGTGATCCCTAATCAATGGAGATCAGTGAGGCTTAAAAACTTTTTAGTAACCAAAGGGTAAGGGCAGAAGGGAATAGCCAAGGTATATGCCAAAGCCCTACTTCTGTGCCTTGCTTTGGCATGGAGGTGACATGGTGCTAGATGTAGACCAAGAGAACATCTGCTCAGACAGGGGCAGGACTATCTGGGCTTTGTTCCAGGTGACTGAATTTATAAGGTGCTGATACCACTTACATGCCTTCTACTGCTCAAGACAACTGAGCTTTAGCACTAGATTGCAAAAAGAGTTAGTAACAGTCATAAACTACCATATATTGGTTGGGATCAATTTCAACCCCCAACTCCCATGGCAGGCTTTTCAACAAGGTTTTCCTCAGTGTTGCAGACCTCTCTGTCTCCCCTGTCTCTCAGCCCAGTGTACACTTTCTCCTATATGTTCTTGATGTCTGTGGTCTTTACCCTAGTCACAAAAATTCCTAGTTAAGGATCTGAATTCTTGTGTGGGTGAAATGAAAGATTATGTCCCTGTTGCCTGAAAATCAGCTTATATAGGATCGGAGAAACTTATCTTCAGTGTGGACACAGACTGATGAACTTTTCTGCCATAATAACTCTGGAAGACCCCTCCCCCCAACTTCTGATAGGGAGGGATCAGGTGCCTTCGGCTCCTTCTTCCTGTCTCCAGTCACAGTTACAGGATGGGTCACTAAGGAAGCATCCAAAGGTCAAAGGATTGTCCTGGGCACTTTAATATACTATCATTCATTTTCAAAATAGTTTCCTTCATTCTTTGGTAAGCTAAAAGAGGGTCAGAATCTTAGCAAAGGGACTCAGAGCCAAGCTAATTCAGGATAGATTGAAGGAATTAGGGATGTTTTGATAGTAGAAGAGAAGAGATGGCCAGAGAACTGGATACAAGCCCTGTCTGTACCAGGCACCAGCTATGTGGAGCAAGTTATTTAACCCCTCAGTGCACCCAGGAAATTCTCTAAGTTGCAGAGTCATTATGCCTCAGTAAAGGAATTCTCAGAGAGAAGTCCTCATGCCAAAGAAAGCATGGGTCCAGTCCAAGTAAAGCAAGAAAGCATAGAGAGAAGGGGTTTGTAGGTTGTATTTTCTCCCTTCTCAGGTAGTTAGCCTTGATGGTGTTGCTAGGTGACCCAGTGGATAGAGTGCCGGATTTGAAGTCAGGAAGACCTGCATTCAAATCCAGCATCAGATGCTTACTAACTGTGTGATCCTGGGCAAGTCACTTAATCTCTGTTTGCTTCAGATTCCTTATCTGTAAAAGAGGGGTAACAATAGAACCCACCTCCCAGGGTCTTAGGATCAAATAAGATAATAATTATAAAGCTCTTGCCTGGCACACAGTAAGTACTATATACATGTTAACTATTATAATTATATGTATAACTATCTGTTTGCTTGTTGGATTCTTTTAGTGGAATGTCAACTTCTTGAAGGCAGGTAGGTGCAAAGTAGACAGGGTACAGGGCCTGAAATCTAGGAATCACTCATCCTGAATTCATATCCAGCCTCAGACTCTTACTAGCTGTGTGACCCTGTGTAAGTCACTTCACCCTGTTTGTCTCAGTTTCCTCATCTGTAAAATGAGCTGGGGAAGGAAGTGTCATACCACTCCAGTATCTTGGCCAAGAAAACCCCAAATGGGGTCACAAAGAGTTGGACATGGCTGAGAAACAACTGAACAACCTTAGCAAAAATCTTCTTGAAGTCAAGGACTGTGCTTCTTTTTGCTTGGTATTCTCAAGCAATGATACTGTGTACATAAAAGGCACTTAATAAATGTTTATTGGATTGGTTTGGATTTGAAGGACTTGGTCCCTGAGATCAGAACTAGAAGTAATTGGTTTAAGTTGCAGGGAGGCAGAATTCAGCTCAGTAGAAGGATGAACTTGACATTTAGAGTTGCTCTTGACCGGAATACCTCCTTGGTGGGCAGTATCTTCCCAGATGCTAGATGTCTTCTGAGATTGAGTGATCAGCTACTTATTGGGGATATTGGGGCTTCATGGAGAGCTCCATGGGACTCTGTTGGGGAAGGGCTTCGTGGAAACAGTTTGATGTAGTAAATAAACCACTAGACTTAGCATGGGAAAGATCTGAGTTCAAATCCCGCATCAGATGTTTGCTGGCTTCATGACTGAACAAGTCCCTTGACCTATCTCAGCCCTCGTTTCTTCATCTGTTAAGTGGGGATGATAATAGTATACCTCACAGGGTTGTTGTGAGAATCAAGAAATATATGTAATTATTTGGGTGGTCGTTAGAGTAGATGACATCTAAGGTTCTTGCTCGTTCTAGACTATGATTCTAGAGTCTGAATTTGCTGGTAATTTTTTTCTTCACTAGCCCAACAGAGGAAATGATTTCATCCATTGGAGTAGAGCCACAAACATAACTATCCACAAGGTGTTATGTACAGAACCCTCTTCCCAAAATATTTGCTCTACCTTTGGAGCCATTTCCCTAAGCAGAGGCATTAGGCAATGTCAAGAAACAATTCCAGGCAGGAAGAGCCAGCATTCCCAGCCAATCTTCCCCTCAGGTTTTCTCGGAGAGTATCCTCACTCCTTTTTGGTACCCCAGAGCCATAGAAGCAATGGTCTTTTCTATACCACCATCACCTGATTTTACTTGTCCTCTTGGGGGGTTTCTTTATAGAAACTCATGTTAATATGGGTTAACAGGGACATAGAAAGACTAATAGATTAGAAATCAGATGATTTGGGCTCTAATTCCTCTCTTCCATTAACAATATTTTTGTAACCTTGGACAGCTCCCCTCCCTTCTCGGTGTCTGTTTCCTCCAAATAAAGGCTGTGGACAGAATGATGTCTAAGGACCATTCTGGCTCAGAGATGTTCCTTGATATTTTGTTATCTAAGATGGATAACACATTAGACCATTATCACTCAGTAGCTCTTTTGCATGGATTAACAAATTAGTCAGCTGTCACCTAGTGGGGTTTATGGGGGAATTCAGCCCCAGATGGGTAGTTTTTGTTGGGATAGGGGTTTCAAAGGATGAAAGGGGTGAGAACTAGAAGGGCATGTCAGGATGACCTGACATAAGGGGAATTGGGGACAGTAAAAGGTCAGTAAGGAGACACTGGGTGGCAGGCACTAATAAGGGGAAGAGATAATCAACTTTGTTTCCTGCACAGTCCTGCTCAGGGCTCGCCCTAGGATGAATGTTTGGCAATTATACGGCTCATTGCCCAATACTAATTGCAAAGGGAATCTTGTGGTAATAGAAGGGCACCATTTCAGATAATCCAAAAGGGTTGATAATAATTAAAAAAAAAAACCTACCTTATTTGTTTTTGGAATTCATTACCACATTTTGTTATGGCTGTGGTTTTCTCTTGCTTATTCCACTGGGCACAGGCTGATTTTCATTTTTTTTAGCTCATGCTGGTAGAATGGAACAGAGGGCTACTGGTGTGTGATGGAGGGGCAGACTAAGGGATAACCTGTGGATAATCCATATGCATATAGGCAAGAGTGGAATAAAACTGTTCTCTCTATAAATCAGGGCTGCAGATTTCACTCCCTCAACAAGAAGTAAGAAGTAGTAGGTGGAGGGATTGTACATACATACACACACACACACACACACACACATACACACATATAGACAGAGAGTACAAGCTATGTTGAATCAGAAAAGATGATCCACAAATATATATATATATATATGTATAAAATAAAAATTAAGGGATGAGGGAGGAAAATATTGAGAAGAGAAAGGGAGAAATAGAATGGGGCAGGTTATAACTCATAAAAGAGATAAAGTAAAATCTTGTTCAATGGAGGAGAAAAGGGAGAAGGGGAGAGGGGAATAGTGAAGCTACCCTCTCCACATATGGCTTAAGGAGAGAATAACATGCTCACTAAATTTGGTATGAAAATCTATCTTATACTACAGGAAAGTAGGGGAGGAGGGGACAAGTGGGGTGAAGGGAATGATAGAAGGGAGGGCAAATGGGAGGAGGGAGTAACTAGAAATAACACTTTTGGGAAGGGACAAGGTCAAATGAGGGAATAAAACATAAGGGGAGGTAGAGTAGGATAGAGGGCAGTAGAGTTAGTCTTACACAACATGGTTATTATGAAAGTCTTTTGCAAAACCACATATATATAGCCTGTATTGAATTGCTTGCCTTCTCAGTAGGGATGGGGAGGGAGGGAAAGGAAGTGGAATTCAAAGTATTAGAAACAAATGTTGAGAATTATTATTGCATATAACCGGGAAATAAGAAACACAGGTAATGGGGTATAGAAATCTATCTTGCCCTACAAGAAAAGAGAGAAGATGGGGATAAGGGAAGGGAGGGGTGTGATAGAAGGGAGGGCTCATTGAGGGAAGGGGTAATCAGAATGCAAGGTATTAGGGGGTGAGGGGAGGGGAGGGATGGGGAGAAAAATTGGACATGTTACAAAGTGATGTAAAAGCAATTAGTATTAAAACAATTGTCTGAATTAAAAAAAAAGAAGAAGGGGTAGCAGCCAGGAGACGTGGAAAAGGCCTCGGTGAATAGTTGTGTATTTATTTATCAGGCTAACTAACCCTGCCCCATCAGGGACTTATCCTGGTCCTCTTCACCATTTAAATATAGTCCTATCAAGAGGCTGCAGCTATAGTTGACACAGTTCGGGAAATAGCTCCTCCTCTAGTCTCTCAGGCAAGGAGGAAAGAATACCCCAAAGGAGGGTAAGCTCCCCAGTGGTTTGCGCCTGTTTCAAGGTTGGATCCGATGTGATCTCATCCAGCGAGCATTCGGTAGAGAGGTAGCGGGGATTTTCTAGTTCAGGGATTCTTAACCTAGTAACCATCATAGATTCTCTAAACTTGAATGGGGGGAAAGTACGTCTTTAATTTTACTAACACCTAATTGAAATATAATATTTCCTTCAATCATTTGAAAACATTATTCTGAGAAAAACCCCATAGGCTTTGCCAAAGGTTTTCTTGATACCAAAGATACCTACTCTAGGTTCTCCTGATAAAGATAATGAAACTGAGACTTAGAAAAGTTAAATGACTTAACCAAGGTCACACAGGGAGTAAAAATGACCACAGTCACACCTAGATACTTTGACAACAAAAGCCAGACTTTCCACTGTATACTTCTATCATTCAACTGTCAGAAGCTCCTGTTCACAGGGGAAAGCTGCAGGTACTTTCCCCATTATGTACCAAAAACAATAATAATAGTTCACAAATATGCAGGATGCTCCAAAAGTCTCAGGGTAGTTTTAAACTCTTATAACTAAAAATTGCATTTTTGCAAAACCTTTCTTTAAAGTTTGTAAAGTGCTTTGCCTATATATCATCTCATTTGATTTTCAGGCAAGCCCTGAGGTAACTGCTCCTATTAGTGTCCCATTTTTGTCTGACATTTAAGGCCTTTCACCACTTAGCTACAGCATCAGATATATTTCACATCATTCCCATCAGGCGCTCTTCATTTGAGCCAGATTGGGGATGACTATGCTTTTGGAGGCTGACTTCCATTTCTTAGAATCTTTATCTCACTCCAAGGTCCACTGCAAGTGCTAGCTTCTACGTGAAGCCCTTACTGATCTCTTACATACACACCCCCAAATCATTTTGTATTTCTAGTTATCTTAATGTGGATACGTTTTTCCCTGACCTCCCCCTTTAGAAAGTAAGGTATTTGAGGACAGAGACTATTTTTAAAAATTTTTATATTTGTATCCCCAATGCCTAGCATGTAATAGGGACTTAATAAGTACTTGTTGAATTTAATGTTGTAGCTGAGGAAATAAATTCAGAGAGGTTAATTCACTTACCTAGGGTCACTCAGCTAGTCTCTGAGGCAGGATTGAAATGAATGAATGAATGAAAAATTTTTTATTAACTACTTAAATGTGCCAGACACTCTGCTATGTGCTAAGAATACAGATACAAAAAACAAGACAGTTCCTTTCCTCAAGGAGCGTGTGTGTGTGTGAGTATTTTCCCCCAGTTACATGCAAAAACAGTCTTCAACATTTGCTGTTAAAACTTAGAGTTCCAAATTCTCTCCCTTCCTCCCTCCCTACCCCCATCTCCATTCAGAAGGCAAGCAGTTTGATATAGGTTATACATGTGTAGTCCTGAAAAACATCCATAATAGTCATGTGAAGGAAAACATACACAAAAAATCTCAAAAAAATAAAGTGAAACGTATGCTTCCAACTGCATTCAGACACCATCAGTTCTTTTTCTTAGGATGGGGTAGCATTTTTCATCCTAAATCCTTCAGAGTTGCCTTGAATTGTTGCATTGCTGGAATATCTGTCATTCACAGCTGATCATCTTACAGTGTTGCTGTTACTTTGTACACAGTACATTTCACGTTGCATCAGCTAATGTAAATCTTTCCAGGTTTTTCTGAGAGCACCTGCTCATTATTTCTTACAGTACAATAGCATTCTATCATAATTACCTATCACAACTTGTTCAGCCATTCCCCAATTGATGGATATCCCTTCAGTTTTAATTCTTCCCCCCAGAAATGAGCTGCTATAAATAGTTTTGTACATAGAGTTCCTTTTCCTTTTTGTTTTATTTTATCTCTTTTGGGATACAGATCTAGTAGAGGTATTTCTAGGTCAAAGGATGTACATGGTTTTATGACCCTTTGGATCTAACAAGGAGTGTATATTTTAAGATAGAAAGGCAGTGCTTATACGGGAGTGATGGTCATGGAAAAATATTTGGTCTGGGAAGTCGCAGGATGGTGAATGGAGGCATATGGCCAACAACCGATGTGTCGGTTCCAGAAGTGATTGTGTTGATTTGATAACTATTCTCAGAGCAAGTGAGTGGAGCGGGGGGGAAGGAGCAGAGTGCTGCTGGATGACAGGAAGATGGCTGGAATGTATTGTGTTGAATGTGGGGGTATCTGGATAGGGTGAACTCTCAACAGTCATGAGCCCAGAGTGTCTGGTGGGAGCTGGTATGCCAAGTTGGAGGTTGGAATACAGCAGCATGAAAGGACCCTAAGTCTTCCTCACTTCAGACTGGGTGTTTTATCCACTTGCTACACCACACAGAGACAAAAACCATACCAATTGAAGTGGCGAGCAGTTCCTGGCTTTTCCCCTCCCCATTCTGAGGCCACCCTCTCCGTGGTCATTGCTCTAGCATCGCTCATGAAGGGGGCTTTTAAATTGGCCATCTGATGTCATTAGGGTACTTTATTCCCAGGGCACATGCTAGGACAAGGCTAGAGTGACAAGAGTGAATAATTTTCCTGACAGAATTGGCTCGAGGAGAGGAAGCCAGGCGGGAGCCAGCGAGCCATGGTACAAGGCTAAGATTCAGATCTCATCGCCATTGCAGCCTCTCCCAGAGAGGATTTCCCTAGACTCTGTCTCTCCGCTGGACCCAGGCCTCATCACAGAATTAATAATGCTCACTCATGGGCACAGCCACACATAAGTAGGAAAGTCTATTCATTCTCTTGACCCCAGTGACTGGCCCCTTCAATCAGTGGTGAAATAAAAAAGAAGAATATTTACTCAGCCTCTCCCTGCCTTTGGTAGAGAGAGCAGTAGGCATGAAGAACACTGAGGGGACAAGTGGATCTTTAAATAGGCTTTCTGAGTGTACTCAGAGGACTCAGAGGAAGAAGGGGGTGGCAAGTCTTATTTTTCCCACAAAAATGTAAATGTTGGAAAACCTTTGTAGAGAGATTGTTCTACTTTACTTTTTAAAGCACCACCTCATTTTATCCCTGGTATGCCCATGGGATGGTCAGAATTATTGTTCCCATTCTGCAAATGGGGAAACTGAGTCACCAAAGGTTCAGCCACTTACCTGAGTGTGATATAGTGGAAAGGTCATTGGATTTGGAGTCAGAGAAACAGGGTTAGGATCATAGCTCTGTTAATCACTACTTGTGTGATTATGGATAAGTCTATAAACCTCTCACGATTCATCTGCAAAATCTAGTTGGACCCAGATGATTCTATGGTCCTTTCTACTTCTAAGTCATAAGAGCCTGTTCTAGTTGCTGACTCTGCTGCTGATTCACTAGTTAGAACCAGAACCGAAGGCCCCTAATTTTCAGCAAAAGTGTTTTTATTCCATTAGCCCTTCCCCAATCCTGGATGTAAGTAATGCCAGCTACCTATTCCTTAATTGAAATTTCTTCCTAGGATCTTAGGAGTATTTAAGCTCTGATGGCTCAGTAGGAACAAATGGCAACCCCAGACATCTAATTCTACCATATCTACATTGAAATTTTACATTGCCTGCAAATGTCATTGGACGTAATCTGAGTGGCATTGCCTGGCTTTTCATCTACCCATAGGAGTGCCAAACGAGTGGCATTTTCTAAAGTGTTAGCTTTTTTCTTTGCATGTCTTAGGTTAGTTTTTTTATTTTTGAAAGATTGTGTGATATGATGGATAGAGAACTGACTTCACAATCAGAAAGACCTGGCTTCATATTCTGCCCCTGACACATACTGGCCATGTGACCCTGAACATCTCTTTAAGACTACAAGTTGTAGGACAGTTGCACATTTGTATTGGGGTAATAGAGGGAGTTCCTCCCTGGGAGTTCCCCTACAAAAATGAAACCATAAGACCAATTGAAAAAGAAAGAAAATATATTAGAAGGGACCACAGAAGCGAAATGCACACTAATTCCCTTTCTAATGTTGCCAACAAATGGTCATCTATTCCACAACCTCCTAAGGCAACCCACTTTACTTTGGGACAACTGAAATTATTAAGAAATTTTTCCGTATGTTGAACTGAAGTCTTCAACTTTCAACCCATTGTTCCTAGTTTTTCCACGTTAGCCCTAGTACTCGAAGACCATGATTTCTCCCTAATGTATTCTTTCCTCCAGTCTAAATATGTCTGATTTCTCCAGTTTCTCTCTTTCTGTCATGGTTACTAGTCCCTTCACCATGCTGCTTACCCTTCTGTAAACGTGGGTCAATTTCTCAACCACCTACCTAAAATGTGGTGTCTGGCACTGAATGTAATACTCTCAGTGGAATCTAACCAAGGCAGAGAGTAGCAGGACTATCACTTTCCTTGTTCTAGTTGCCATGCTTCTCTCCATACCACCTGCTGTCATACTAACTTTTTGGCTACCATCTCATCATCATGAATCATATTAATCTTCCAGTATAATAAAACTCCCTGAACTTCTTTTTTACATAAATTGATGTCTAATCACAAGTTTTCTCCTTGTATTTGTGAAGTTGATTGCTTGCCTCCACATTTAGGGCTTATCATTTATTCCAGTTAAATCTAGTATCAGATTTGGTCCATCAGTCTAGCCTGTTGAGATCTTTTTGGATCTTTAATATCATCTAACCTGTTAGCTATCCCTCCCAGCTTTGTGTCATCTGAAATTTGGATAAGCATTACCCACCATCAAAGTCACTGACAAAACTGAAATAACGCAGGGCCAAGAACAAGTTCCTGAGGGGCTCTACTTTAGGACTCTCCCTCTACGCGGATATTAACCTAAGAATAAGTTCTATATACACTTTAACTTTACTATATCATCTAACTTCCCTTTCCATCTTGGCCATAAAGGAAGTGTGAGATTTTTAAATATTTTGCTGAAATCTAGCTCTCCAGCATTCCTTTGACCCATCAAACTAGTAACTCTATACGCAGATGGCTAGTTTGTCATTGCTGCTGATTAAACCAAGGTGGCCCTTAGTGATTACTGCTTCCCTTTCTAAATGCTCATAAAACATCCATTTAAAACTTTTGCTGGAAATTTCAGTTGAGTTTGTTGTGCTCTGGTTTAAAGACTTTTTTTTTTCGATTGGGACATGTGCTTTTCCTCTGAGCATGAAGTACCTCTTCTTTTGAGCATATTTTAAAAAAAAAAAGTTTTCAAAGATCATTAAAAGTAATAGTTTGGCAACAGTATCAGCCAGCCCTTTTAGTATTTTGGTCGTAGCTCCCATCAACTTCACATTCTTCAAACCCTTCCTTCTCTCTCACCACCAAAAAAGGTGGCTTTGGGGCATCATGTTTTTGATGACCTCTAGGACATGAAAGAAATTCTAAGGCATTTCAGTAGCCTAGTGAGTTCAGTAGTGGGCTGCCTAAAATACCCTAAGGAGTGTCTGCTGGACTGGAGTTTGCCTTATTGTGACCTACACATACCCCAAACATGCTTATTGTTGGGTTTGCTTTTTCCTTTAGCTGAGTGCTTACTCTGTTGCTCTCCTATTGTGTCGAAGTAGAGGTTCTTAAATACTTTTTGTGTCATAGAATATTTGGCAGTCTGGCGAAGCCTATGGACCTCCTCAGAATAATATTTTTAAATGTTTAAAATAAAATAAAATACATAGAGTTATAAAATAATCCAGTTGTATTGAAATTATCAATTTTTTTTTTTAAAGCGCAAACTAGAGAACAAGTTCCCAGACCTTAGTATAAGAACTCTCCAAAGGAACTTCCTGTGTTCCAGTCTCTAGACCTGGGGAAGGATCTGTCCTGGTGCTGAAATCCATGCTCTCTACAGGAAAAGAGCAGAATTTGGGCCACCCAACTCTGCTGCATTCCATCCCTCTAGCTCCCATACTAGCTGATATTCCAGAATTCCTGTCTGTTGTGATGTGTATTTTCTTACTTTCTACTCAAGCAGTGACCCAGGAAACGCTGGGACAGTGCCACTTTAGACTTTTCAAATCCACATCCCTATCTCCCGTTATTGTGACTTCTTGCAGAGGAAAGTTATTGAAATCTCAAAAGCAAATACTGATAATGATATAGCAATACTTTGTGATTACTTAGACTCCTTTATTTTGCTTTTTTTCATTGTCATCGTCCCATCCCCAAAAAGTGGGATAGAACAGAGTGATTATGCCCTGTTAAAAAATAGAAATGTTAGATGAGAATCTTTTTTTCACTTACACCCACATACATTTGTAGGTACTACCACTCTTGCGCATAGATGGACCTAGGAAGGCAGGAATAGGTTCATGTCTTTTATCATAATTACAGAGGTGAAAGCTGAGTCACAGGAAAGGTAACTGACGGATGCCATAAGAAACCCAGCTTGGGTAGTCTTGTTAGGAGAAATGGGAGAAAATTACAATGGTGTGTGTGTGTGTGTGTGTTTGTGCCTGTGTGTCTGTGGGTTGGGATATCCTGCAGGACATCTGCAGACATGGCACAAGAGATAATGACTAATGGGACCCAGTAATCCCCAATTTAATTCCACAGATATTTATTACATATACAGAGCTGTGTGCTAAGCACAGGAGAAAATGTACAAAGGTTAAATAAAACACAAGTCCTGCCATTGTGGAATCTTACAGTCCAAGATGGGATTGGGACATACCAGCAAATAACAAACTACAAATAAAACTTGAGAGGCTAAAGAGGGGGCAGACCAAGTAACACGAGGTTTACAAGGTGGGAGGTGGAGGGGAGATCATTTCTCACCGAGATAGAAAACGTCAAGGACTGCTTTAAAGAGAAAAGAGTGTTAGTTTCACTTTGAAGGTGGATATTATTTTCAGCAGATGGACCTGGGGAGGGTGGTCCCTGGCAATGTGAAGAATAACCACCAGAGCAAAGCAGAGGATCAGGAAAGCACAAGACGTGCTGGAGCATAGAACGGAGCAGCAGCAGGAGATGAGGCTGGAAAGGTTAGAGGGATCCAGATTGTAAAGGAAATAGATACCACCATGCCAGGGGGCCGGTCATTCTTCCACACAGCATGCTTGGGTCGCCTCATTACTGCCACCGTCAGTGATCAGCAGTACCCACAAAACTCTTGGCCTCTCCGTAGACTGAGCAGCTGTTTAATTATGCATTGCTAACAGCTAATTACTAACTAGCCTAGACCTTTTCAGCTGTCTGGCCAATTGTAGGAATGGTCAGTTAGGGCCAGTACAATAGGCAAGGCAGCACTTCAGTTTCTTTGGGGCAGGAGAGATTATTATCTTTGCAGAGTGCCCTGAAGAAATAGAATAACAATAGTGATGTTTCATGTTTAAATACTGCTTTATAAAGTACTACTAAAATGTACTTTAGCAAGTATTTTCTTCACAGTCCTCAAGGTGGGCAGTGCTGATATCTTCACCATATATACGAGGAAGGTGAGACTCAGAAAGTCAAAGCAGATTGCCCATGGTCACAGAACTGGAGAGGGCCAGGGCTGAGATTTGTACCCAGACCTCTCCTAGTTCCAGATTCTTCACCCTTTATCCGTTAACACTATATCTCCAAGGTCTTCTTTCCCCATGAGACTCCCAAGTACAGCTAGCTTTCCATATATATCCTCCCTACCTCTGTCTCTTCTGACTGTTTGGAGTGACAAGTGCTCTGTCTTAACACTCACATCCTTCCTTACATTCCCAGCTTTTAGAGACTTCTTTCATACCTGAAGTCTACAGCACACATTTGATAGCATTCAGAGTTAGACAGAATCTTAGAGAACATCTAGTCCAAACTCTTCCTTATACATGTGAGGAAACCAAAGCCCAAAGAAGGGAAATGACTTGGTTTTTCAAATACATTTTTATTTCATTAAATATTTCCCAATGCCAGGTCAAACAATTTAACATTCTTTTTTTTTTTAAATTTTGAATTTCGAAGTCTCTTCTTCCCTTCCACTTCTCCTTCACCCATTGAGAAGACAAGCAGTATGATATCAATCATACATGTGAAGTCATGCAAAACATATTTCCATATTAGCCATGTTGCAAAAGAAAACACATGCCCAAAACAAGAAAAACAAAGTTAAAAAAAAAAAGATGCTTCAATGTGTACTTAAAGTTCATCAATTCTCTCTCTGGAGGTGGATAGCATTTTTTACGATGGGAGTGACTTGTTTCTAGGTAACTACTAGCTACTTGGTAGCAAAAACATTTCCCCCCACCACTTTGATGGTACATCAAGAACCCTCCTCCCCAAAGTCTTCTCTAGTCCCCCTAGTCAGAAGCGATCTTTCCTTCCTTAGAACTCTCATAACAATTTGTACCTCTCCCATATTACTGATACCCTGCCCAGCATTAATTATTCCATATGCATGTTATCTCCCCTACTATACTGCAAACTCACTGAGGATCATGTCTTACCTTTGTATCCCTCTCCACAAATAATATGTCCCATGTAGAGTAGGTGCTGAATGAATGATTAAAGCATCAATACCTGCTTTGGGTGTGAGGGTGGATTAAGCTGTTGGGTTACTTTAAGATAAGAAACAACCAAGGCAGTAGGGCCTAGTTCCCTTGTTTTCCTTCTGCCACCCAGGACTGTCCAGATACCTATACTGTGATCAGGGTCCTTTCTCAAGGGCCCATCTGTTCTTCAGCAAGTCAATCAACATGCATTAATTGCGTTCATACTATGTGCCAGGCACTTTGTTAAGCTGTGAAGATACAGAGACAGGCAAAAACAGGGTCCCTGCTCTCCATGAACTCACATTCTGGTGAGGGTAGGGGTGGACAACATGGAAATAACTGTATAGACAAGATATAGATGTAGGATATATAGTGCATGTATGTATGTAGTGTGTGTGTATGTGGATACATATGCATATATGAATAAAATAGGTGGAGATCTAAGAAGGCACTAGCAGCAGGGAAAGGAGTTTAAAAAAACCCAGGGTTCCTATTTCTCATAAAGCACTTTCTCCTTTAGTAGAAGATGTATTATGTGCAAAAAAAATAAAATCCTCTGGATCAAAGGATTTAGAGCTAGAAGAAACCTTCAAGAGTGTCGGTACCACCTATCCAGGCACTTTGTCCTTGATTTTTCTGGGCATTGCTGAGAGTTCCCTCTGGATTGTCCACATGTGGACTGTCTACCTATTTTTTTTTTTTTTTATTGTGGGTTCATGTTAGCCCTACAGTGTCCCTGGATCACTTCTCCTCATTCAGCTACTTGATTCCTAAGAATGATAAATTGCTGCAAATACATTCCATGAAGAGCCAAAAAGGCGAACTGATTTGGGGCCTTATCTGTGGTACTCCTTGGCACTCTTGCCACAGATGCAGTGAAAAGAACTGGGCATTTTGAGGACTGTTAGTTATTACTAATTATAGGAAGGTCACTTCATCTCTCTGGGCTTCGGTTTATATAAAATGAGGGGATTAGACTAATTAGATGACCTCTAAACCCAGCTGCACCATTCTATGAGTCTGCACCCATCCATCAATATGAGTAAATGAAGGGTTGTTGGCCACACACCTGGCCATCCCTGAGCTTGTTAAGTCTTTGGACCTACTCTAACCTGTCCTTATTGTTGCAGCAGTCATTCTAGCCTCAGGTCTGGCCTTGCAATGGCTCAGCATTTTCTTCAGAGCTCCTCCTCATTTGTTCCAGCATTGTCCCCAGTTCTCTCCAATGACCAGGACCCCCCAGGGCCTGCTGGAGAAACATTCCTCCTGTACTGTTTTAATAAGGTATCTCTCTTTCTGAAGCCTGAGTGATGACAGGTAGCCAGCTAGAACTAACTACGCTGTTAAGTATGCCTTGAAATCCTTCAAGAGCTCCCCAGTTAGAGACAGCTTGAGCTATGAGCTCATTAGGCATTAGAAGCGCGTCCAACTCTGCAACGTCGCAGGCAGAAAAGCTGTAATAGAACCACTTTTACATCAAGTTGAGAAAACCTGCTTTCTCAGTCCTTAACAGAGGGCTTCTGACTTGCTTTCAACCCCATTCTGCTCCTTTATCCAATTCACTCACAATGAAATCAGGCTGCAGGATGCTCTTCACCCACCACCACTACCAGTCACTGACCTATTAGTTGCTGGTGTTGTCGGACCAAGTTTGATGCCACTTTAGTGGAGCTACTGAGTTTTACTCCTGCTCCCTCCAAACTGGGCTCTTCTCCTGCCAAAGGGAAAATTAAAAAAAAAAAGAAAAAAAACATTTGGGAGGCCCACCTGGGACTCCCTTTGGCTTAAGCATCCAGTTCCTTCTCTGTCCTAGTTGATATATTTGATCCCTCTCGTGTTATTATTCCCATTTGTTCCCCACCCCTCCTCCTCTACCACCCACTCCTTTTGCTGCTCCACCAAAGTAAGAGGAGATGCATCTATAGAGATGAAAGAGAATTCTGTGGCTAGAGAAGGCTGCTAATTTCCCATCTGTTTAAAGGCAGGAAAAGATGCAGCCTGAGGGGCAAAGGTTCCATGTTTCTGTCCTAAGGCAGGTATATACTTGGTATCAGAGAAGCTTGGCATTTATTTTTGAGCCCCTGAGAGCTGGCACTCACCACTGAAGAAGCATTTGAAACTCATTTCGCTCCTGTTCATGGCCTGAGAATCCTTCCCTTTGGGCAAAAGAAAGTTCCAAGTGCCGCTTTTCAGAAAGCCTGACTTGGCCCCAGCAGATCAGGCCATGACCTCCCTGTTTTGTGATTAGGAAGCAGGCAGGAAACTCTAATTATCATACTAGCCTCTCTGACTTATTGAGGGCAGGATGCTATGGATGGCTCTGACACCACCAAATGTGATTTTTAAAAATGTTTTGAAATAATATTCTGTTTTCCCCAAATATATGTAAAAACAATTTTAACAATAATTTTTTTAAAAAAGTTTTAAGGGGGGGTGGAGCCAAGATGGCAGAGTAGAAAGACGCATACATTCTAGTGCTTCCCCCACAGCCCACAAAATACCTGTTAAAAAAATGACTCTCAACAAATTCTAGAGCAGCGGAAGCCACAGAATGACAGAGTGAAAGAGATTTCCAGCCAAAGGTAACCTGGAAGGCTAACAGGGAAGGTCTATCCCATCAGAGGCTGAGCAGAGGGGAGCCTAGCCCTGACTGCACTGCACAGGGAGGAGCAGGATCAGAACAGGCCCCCGGTGCAGAATCCCCAGCAGAGAGGGTCCTAGATCCCTCAACCCACAAGTGACAAAGAAAGCTCCAAAGGTCAGTGTGGGAGGGCTTTCCCAGCTGGGAGAGAGTGGAACAGGGTTCTCCCAGCACTGGCCCAGGTGGTGGCAGAGGCAGTGGCAGCAGCAGTAACAGCAGTGGGCTACAGTGGCCTCGGAAGCAGTCTGGATCCTTTGTTTAGGCAGCTCAACTTAAAGCCTCTGGGGGAATTGAGCAGGGGATCTGAACCTCAGCCCTCAGTGGAAGCCCCACCCATGCCTAAAGCCCCTGGGGGATTTGAGCAGAACCTCAGCCCTGAGTGGTAGCCCTATCCCCACCCAAAGCCCCTGGGGGAATTGAGCAGCTGATCTGAATCTCAGCCCTGAGCAAGGTCCTGCGGAGAGGGAGAGCACTAGGACCCTCCTCTGGACAAAGGATTTAGAAGTCAAGTAACCGGCTGGGAAAATGCCCAAAAAGGGAAAAAAAATAAGACCATAGAAGGTTACTGCCTTGGTGAACAGGTATCTCCTTCCATCCTTTTGGATGAGGAAGAAGAATGTATACTGTCAGAGGAAGTCAAAGTTTCAGCCTCCAGTACCTCCAAAATGAATATGAAATGGGCTCAGGCCATAGAAGAACTTGAAAAGCAAATATGCAGCTTGCTAAAAGAGAATCAAAAAAAATGCTGGGGAAAATAACACCTTTAAAAATAGACTAACTCAACTGGGAAAAGAGGTCCAAAAAAATCAATGAGAAGAAGGCTTTAAAAAGCAAAATTAGGAAGATGGCAGAGTAGAAAGACTCACGTATGCTAGCTCCGAATCTACATCCCATAAATTTCCTGTAAGAAGAACTTCCCACAAATTCTGGATCACTGCAAGGCGCACGGAAACACAATGGAAGAGATTTCTGTTCCAGAGAGCCCTGGAGAGCTGTCCCCAGGGGTCCTTCGTTCCCTGGAAAGCAGAGCCCACCCCTGTGCTGCCCGGGCCACGCAGCCCCAGAGGAGCAGATCCGAGCAGGCTTCAGGGACGGAACCTCCAGTGGCCAGGAAGGTCCCTCTGCCCACAGATGCTACAGGTCAGTGAGAGAGCCGTCTGGGCTGGCCGAGAAGGGAGCGGGGTGTCTCCGTGGCTCGGGCCCCCTCGGGAGGCAGCGGCAGAGGGAGCAGCAGAGGCAGCTGCGGGGGCCCAGGACTTCCAGAGCAGGCAGAAGTTCAGGGCCATTACCAAAGGTCTCTGCATAAAGCCCCTGAGGGAACTGAGCCTGGGAGGTGGCCCTGCCCCCACCCCAGCACCAGAACTTAAGCTCACATTGAATAGCAGCTGCTCCCGCCACGGATAGCCCTGAGACTGGGAAGCAGCATTTGAATCTCAGACCCCAAGCACTAGCTGGGCAGATCTAGGCAGGGGTGGAGAGGAATCTCAGAAGTCAAGTAACTGGCTGGGAAAATGCCCAGAAAAAGGAAGCAAAATAAGACCATAGAGAGCTACTTTCTTGGGGAAGAGATGTTCCTTTCTCCTTTCATTTCTGATGAGGAAGTACAATGCTTGCCATCAGGGAAGCACGTGGAGGTCGGGGCCTCTCTATCGCAGACATCCCAGGTGGATGTCCGGTGGGCTCAGGCCATGGAAGAGCTCAAAAAGGATTTTGAAAATCAAGTTAGACAGGTGGAGGAAAAACTGGGAAGAGAAATAAGAGAGATGCAAGAAAAGCATGAAAAGCGGGTCAATACCTTGGTAAAGGAGACCCAGAAAAATGCTGAAGAAAATAACACCTTGAAAAATAGGCTCACTCAATTGGCAAAAGAGGTTCAAAAAGCCAATGAGGAGAAGAATGCTTTCAAAAGCAAAATTAGCCAAATGAAAAAAGAGGTTCAAAAGCTCTCTGAAGATAATAGTTCTCTCAAGATTAGAATGGAATGGAGTCTAATGACTTTCTGAGAAACCAAGAAATCATAAAACAAAACCAAAAGAATGAAAAAATGGAAGAGAATGTGAAATAACTCATTGGAAAAACAACTGACCTGGAAAATAGATCCAGGAGAGACAATTTAAAAATTATGGGACTACCTGAAAGCCATGATCAAAAAAAGAGCCTAGACATCATCTTTCATGAAATTATCAAGGAAAACCGCCCTGAGATTTTAGAACCAGAGGGCAAAATAAGTATTGAAGGAATCCATCGATCACCGCCTGAAAGAGATCCAAAAAGAGGAACTCCTAGGAACATTGTGGCCAAATTCCAGAGTTCCCAGGTCACGGAGAAAATCTTGCAAGCAGCTAGAAAGAAACAATTCCAGTATTGTGGAAATAAAATCAGGATAACACAAGATCTAGCAGCTTCTACATTAAGGGATAGAAGGGTGTGGAATAGGATATTCCAGAAGTCAAAGGAACTAGGACTCAAACCAAGAATCACCTACCCAGCAAAACTGAGTATAATACTTCAGGGGAAAATATGGCTTTTCAATGAAATAGAGGACTTTCAATCATTCTTGATGAAAAAACCAGAGCTGAAAAGAAAATTTGACTTTCAAACACAAGAATGAGAAGAAGCATGAAAAAGTAAACAGCAAAGGGAAGTCATAAGGGACTTACCAAAGGTGAACTGTTTACATTCCTACATGGAAAGACAATATTTGTAACTCTTAAAATGTTTCAGTATCTGGGTAGTTGGTGGGACCACACACAGACGTACACACACACACACACACACACACACACACATGCACACACACATACACACAAGCACGCACACACAGAGAAAGAGAGCACAGAGTGAATTGAATAGGAGGGGACCATATCTTAAAAGAAATTAAGGTAAATGGTGAGAGAGAAATGTAGTGGGAGAAGAGAGGGTGAAATGGAATGGGGTTAATTATATCTCATTCAAGAGGCAAGCAGGAAACTTTTTAGTGGAGGGAAAAAGAGGAGAGCTGAGAAAAAAAAACATGAAGTTTACCCTCATCACAATCGACTAAAGGAAGGAGTAAAATGCACACTCATTTTGGTATGAAAACCTATCTTAAAGTACAGAAAAATGGGGAAGAAGGAGATAAGCAGGGAGGGAGGGATGATGGAAGGGAGGGCAATGGAAGAAGGGAGCAATTTGAGGTCAACACTCTTGTGGAGGGACAGGATCAAAAGCAGAATAGAAACAATGGGGGGCAGAATAGGATGGAGGGATATACAGTTAATCTTATACAGCATGACTGTTATCGAAGTCATTTGCAAAACTCCACAGATATGGCCTATATTGAATTGCCTGCCTTCCCAAAGGGAATGGGTGGGGAGGGAGGAATGGGGAGAATTTGGAACTCAAAGTTTTAGGAACAACTGTTGAGTATTGTTCTTGCTACTAGGAAATAAGAAATACAGTTAATGGGGAATAGAAAGTCATCTGGCCCTACAGGACAAAAGAGAAGATGGGGACAAGAGAGGGGAGGGAGGATAGAAGAGAGGGCAGATTGGTGAAAGGGAAAATTAGAATGCTTGGTGTATTGGAGTGGGGGGAGGGGACAAATGGGGAGAAAATTTGGAACCCAAAATTTTGTGAAAATGAATGCAAAAAGTAAAATAAATAAATAAATTTTTTTTTTAAAAGAAAAAGCAAAATTAGCCAAATGGAAAAGGAGGTTCAAAAACTCACTGAAGAAAATAGTTCTTTAAAAATGAGAGTGGAGTTCAGGGAAGCCAATGACTATACAATAAACCAAGAAGTTACAAAACAAACCAAAAGATTGAAAAAATAGAAGATAATGTGAAACATCTCACTGGAGAAACAACTGACCTGGAAAATAGATCCAGGAGAGACAATTTTAAAATTATGGTACTACCTGAAAGCCATGGTCCAAAAAAGAGCCTAGACATTATCTTTCATGAAATTATCAAGGAAAACTGCCCTGATATTCTAGAACCAGAGAGCAAAATAAATATTGAAAGAATTCATCAATCACTTCCTAAAAGAGACCCAATAAGGGAAACTCCTAGGAATATTGTGGCCAAATTTCAAAGTTCCCGGGTCAAGGAGCAAGCAACTAAAAAGACACAATTAAAGTATTGTGGGAATACATTCAGGATAACACAGAATCTGGCAGCTTCTACATTAAGGGATCAAAGGGTTTGGAATAGAATATTCCAGAAGTCAAAGGAACTGGGATTAAAACGAGCAAAACTGAGTATAATACTTCTAGGGAATAAATGGTTATTCGATGATGTAGAGGACTTTCAAGCATTCATGATGAAAAGACCAGAACTGAAAAGAGAATTTGACTTTCAAACATAAGAATCAAGAGAATCATGAAAAGGTAAACAGGAAAGAGAAATCATAAAGGACTTTCAAAAGCTGAACTGTTTACATTCCTACATGGAAAGATAATATTTGTAACTTTTGAGACTTTTCTCAGTATTTAGGTAGGTAGAGGGTTTATACACACATACATATTTACATACATACATACATATATAGGCAGAGAATACAGGTTGAGTTGAATCAGAAGAGATGATATCCATAAAAACATAAAATAAAATTAAGGGGTGAGAGAGGAAAATACTGGGAGGAGAAAGGAAGAAATGGAATGGGGCAGACCATCATGCATAAAAGAGATAAGAAAAATCTTAGTGGAGGAGAAAAGGGAGGAGGTGAGAAGGGAAAAGTGAAGCTTACTCTCCTTACATATGACTTAAGGAAGGAATAACATGCTCACTAAATTTGCTATGAAAAATCTATCTTACACTACAGGAAAGTAGGGGAGAAGTAGAGTGAGGGGGATGATAGAAGGGAGGGCAAATCAGAGAAGGGAGTAACTGCAAGTAAACACTTTTGGGAAGGGACAAGGTCAAATGAAAGAATAGAAAAAAAGGAGGGGACAGGGTAGGATGAAGGGCAATATAGTTAGTCTTATACAACATGACTGTTATAGAAGTCAACATGACTATTATGGAAGTCTTTTGCAAAACGACACATATATAGCCTGTGTTGAATTGCTTGCCTTCTCAGTGGGGATGGATGGGGAAGGAGGGAGGGAGAGAAGTTGGAATTCAAAGTATTAGAAATGAATGTTGAGAATTGTTATTGCATGTAACTGGGAAATAAGAAATACAGGTAATGGGGTATAGAAATCTATCTTGCCCTACAAGAAAGAGAGAAGATGGGGATAAGGGAAGGGTGGAGTGTGATAGAAGGGAAGGCAGATTGAGGGAAGGGATAATCAGAATGCAAGATGTAATGGAGTGGGGGAGGAGAAGAGATGGGGAGAAAAATTGAAACTCAAAATTTTGTGGAAATGAATGTCAAAATCTAAAAATAAATAAAATTATTAAGAAAAGAAAAAGGACAAAATTAAGATCAAAATAATAAAAATAAATGTAAATAGTTACTAAGCAAAATGGAAAAAGTTTTAAGTACCAAATTCTATCCCTCCTTTCCTTTGTTCCTTCCTCCTGGAGACAGTAAGCAATCTGATATAGGTTACAAATATATAATCATGTAAAACATATTTCCATAGCAGTCATTCTGTACCTTGAAATTTTCAAAAGGGTTCCCCACAGGTACTCACGTACTCTCATGGGCTGCCCACAATGATACACCTATTAAGACAGATGGCATCTCCATTCTGTGGTCCTTGTCGCCCTTTCCTGACCTTGTGGGTACCATACCTTTACAGCCCTCTCTGCCAAGTAAGTGGATTAATCAGGGAAACTCAAATTCAAAATAATTTTTCCCCAAGCCAGCTCTACTTCTCTATGCCACTGATACCTCTATCCTGTCAGTCATCCTGAGCTTGGTGACTACCTCCTTTAAACTCTCATCAATTCTCAATTCAATCCAATTCAAATTATTTCTACACACTTTTATTAAATGCCTGTACCTACTCTGTAAAGTACTGTGCTAAGTTCTGGAGATACAAAGGAAAAATAGAAAACACTTCCTTTCCTCAAAAAGATTACATGGGAGTTTAATTTAGGTATTGTTATTTTAATTATATTGACTCAATCTTTCCATGAGTAATTAGCTTTCCTTCAGTTATTTAGGTCTCCATTTCTATAAAGAGGCTTCCATGATCTTCCATCTCTCACTTTCTTTTCCTTCCCATAGCTGCTTCTTCATTTAGGCCTTCATGACTCCATACCTGAATTATTTTGACAGTATAACTGGTCTCCTTGCCTTTAACCCCTTCCCATGTAACTGCTACCTATTACTTCAAGTTTACTTCAGAAGCTCTGATACCTGTGATTTCATCCGTTTCTCTTTTTCCCCCTTTTTTTGGGGGGGGGCGTGGAAAGGGGGAGGCAAACAGGGCTAAGTGACTTGCCCAGGGTCACACAACTGGTAACTGTCTGAGGTCACATTTTCCCATTCATTTTATTCTGTGCAACATGACTAATGTGAAAATGTGTTTAATAGGAATGTATATGTAGAACCCATATATGATTGCATGCCGTCTTGGAGAGGGAGAGAAGAGGGAGGGGGAGAAAATTTGGAACTTATGGAAGTGAAAACTGAAAATAAATTAATTATAAAAAAAAAAAAAGAAAAAGACTCTGCTATGTTCCAGGTACTGTCTGAGGTGCTACAGGGAAAAAAGACAAAAATGAAAGATTCCCTGTCCTCAAAGGATTTACATTCTATCAGGGGAGAGAGCTGGTATATTCATCAATATAAATTAAGGTAAAATTTGGTGATAAGGCTACCAGGTTGTCCAAGGTGAGGCAAACTAGCTCATGTCAGAAATGGAGAAGGTCATAGTTACCATGCTGATCAGTAGTAGGATTGGGGCCACTGTACTTCCAATCTCACCCCTCCCACCCCCCCTGCAAAAAAAGAAAGAAAGAGAGAGAGAGAGAGAAAGAAAGAAAGAAAGAAAGAGAGAGAAAGGAAGAAAGAAAGAAAGAAAGAAAGAAAGAAAGAAAGAAAGAAAGAAAGAAAGAAAGAAAGAAAGAAAGAGAAAGAAAGAAAGAAAGAATAATGAAAGGAGAAAATTATAGGACAAAGTTCCAAGGCTGGTACTGAAATCCCTGGGGAGATAGTTCAGCAAAGCTCCTAACACCTTGGGCTCACATTCAAGGCCCTCCATGATCCTCAGTTTAAGAACTAGAATTAGAGGTTTCTAATCTCTTAGATAAATCCCTTGACTTCCATTGATCTCAGTGTCCTTATCCATAAAATCTCTGATATACCTTCTAGAGCTAATAAATCTACTTCAGTCTGACCCCAGTCTATCTTTCAATCAATCAATAACCATTTATTAAGCACCTCCTATGTGTCAGTCATGGTGATAAGCATTTATTAGGGACCTACTCTGTGTCAGGCCTGTGAGAAGCTCTACAGAAAAAGAAGACATCCCCTGCCCTCAAGGTGAAAGAGACAATATGTAAACAAATATATACAGAGCAAGCTAAATATAGGAGAAATAGGAAGTAATTAACAGAGGGAAGACCCTAGATTAAGAGGGTTGGGAAAGGCTTTCATTAAAAGAAGGAATGTGTGCCCAAGTTGCTGTTTAGGCATTTTTTCAGTCACATCCACCTCTTTGTGACCCCATCGGAGGTTTTCTTGGCAAAGATACTGGAGTGGTTTGCTATGTCCTTCTCCAGCTCATTTTACAGATGAGGAAACTGAGGCAAACAGGGTGAAATGACTTGCCCAGGGTCACAAGCCAGTAAGTGTCTAAGGTCAGATTTGAACTCATGAAGTTACTTCTTTCTGATTCCAGTGCCAGCACTCTATCCACTTCTATACCTTCCTGCCCAAACCCTCCGCTTTAAGCAATCTCATAGTTTCTCAAAAGACTATGTTTATTCCAGCCTTCATGTTTTTGCTTAACCCTGTTTGCCCTATTTCCTTTGTGCTTGTCTAAGTCTTTTCTCTAGACCTTTCTTATGGATCTGGCTCATGTCCCTTCTTCTCAAGAAAACATCCTGTGACCTTTTTGGCTTTTACTTCTGCATTTCATCTGCTCTACTCTGTTATATTGTTGGATTTTTTTTTATGTACGTGGCTTATCTCCTCAAGTAGACAATAAGTGAGTAGGAACCAGATCTTCTGCTTTATATGCTCAGCATCTAACCCACTGCCCAAATATCTACAGTAGGCACCCTTGATGTTTGTTGATGAGAAATAGCAACATGTTGTGGAAACAGTCAAGTCAGAGGACTTACTCTCAAATTCTGGTCTTGCTATTTTCTACTTGTTTGACTAAGTTACTTAGTCTGGGTCTCAATTTCCTTATCTGTAAAATGAGTGGGTTGGATGAGATGAGTTCTAAGTTCCCCTTAGGAACTAAATCCTAGGAAGTCTATGAACCATTTCCTAGTAATGCATCTACTTTGTAATAATTTATTCATCCTGGGCAAGAGCAGGCAGCTGTCTCCAGAAGGCCCTTAAGATGTGGAGTAATGGCACTGAGGCTTGGGAATGGTCCCAGTGGCTGTGTCCTACTCAGGCAGTAGGAAGCAAAGGACTAAGTTCCCCCAAAGTAAATAGAACTTGTTAGAATCCCTTTGATGCCTTGGGCTTCCAAGAGATCAAAAGATGTTTGGAGGCAAAGAACTGTAGCTATCTTGGTTAATGAAGCAGATTTTGCTGCTCTGGGCCATTGGGTCAGGTCATCTGAAATCCTAAGGGTCATTAATCCTTTCCTCTTTCTTCTTGTGTTGGATTCTCTTCCACCTCCCCTCCCCAAAGTGAGTGAGACTGGCTGGGATTGAGCGAAGCAAACAGAGCCTTAATTGAGCTGTTCTCCTCGAAATGAAATTTTAATAAGGGGAGGAAGAAAAGAGGAAAAGGAGAGAGAGACAGAGAGACAGAGACAGAGAGAGACAGAGACAGAGACAGAGAGAGACAGAGAGAGAACGGGGAGAGAGGAAGGAGGGAGATGGGAAGGAGGGAGGGAAAGGAGAGAAGGAAGGGAAGAGAAAAGGAAGGGAAAGGAGAGAAGGAAGGCAAGGGATGTAAAGGAAGGAAGGAAGAAAAAGAGGGAAAAGAGAGGAAGAAGGAAGAGTGATGGTAAGAAATACTCACCACCCAGAGCTTGCCCGATGTGTTCAGTAAAGCAGCAGCGACTGTGATGCCTCCCTTTTCTCTCCCCCTCCAGCTGATCTTGGCATATTAAGCACCAACAGTTGCTGATGAGTAAGACAGGCTTCAGGAGTAATCGCCTGGCACGGAGACACATAAGTAACAATAAGGGGAACTATATTTAGTGAGCCCTCCACCTCACTGCTCCCTCAGTCAGGGGGGCAGTAATTTATTCCCTCCTGCTTTGTGTCCGTGTGTCAGCACAATTTCTGGATCACCTTGTCTCTGACACTCACTCACCAGCTTTGGCGGGTGATTCTTGTGCTTGGCTGAGTCTCACCTCGAGAGGATGAGGCTGTTTTGTAAACTCCTAGGGGTGGGGGAGGAAGGCAATGTGATCCTGGACTTCCCAGAGACCTCTGTGCATCCTCTGATCTCTTATTCCCTTGCCTCCCACTAGAATAGTACCTAGCTTATTTGGGAAGCAAAAGTGGACTGGGTTGCACCCGTGTTCCCTCCCTTACCCAGTTCTGTCACCCTCAAATTCTGCATATTTGCACATTAGCTGGACCAGTGAGATTGGCATCATCACTGATATTGCCACCACAAATGTATAACGACTTCATGGATTTTTGTGCTAAACATCCGCCCAACCATGGACAGATACAACCCTTACACACATGCCCCCGCCCCCATCACATACCCTTGCACACTCTGTCCAAACTGCTGCTACTGCCCAACCCAGCACCAATAGTATATGAATGCACACCCAACATGCATGAAGTATGCATCATTCCCATAACATACACACAGAACACACTCAGCATCCATGTACACTATACACATTGCACAGAGTACACACACACAACAAAAGTCTTGGGCTTTAGAGCTGGCAGGTACCTTACAGCTCTGGTCCTCAAGGAGGCAGTGTGGTTCAAAGTCTACCTCATGAGGTGCCTTGGGCAAGTAATGGATTCTTACTTTCCTCATCTGTAAAATGGGATGATCATACTGGCAGCACCTGCCTCACAAAGTTGTTATAAGGAAAGCACCCTGTCAGCCTTAAAACACTCACTGTTCAAATATGAGCTAATTATATCCTAAGTGTCTGTGGCACTGGAAATACCCCCGGATATTACTAATGAATAAGTTTCAGCAAAATGTTCCTGGGTTTAATGCCCTCACTAGTGAGAAACTCTTCTTTATATTTGACCTTGGTACCATTCGTGACCATGTCTACCTTCTTTGTCTTGCTTTGCCCTCAGCAGATATGACATAGAGTTACTTGGCCATGAGATCTTAGACTTGTAGGATGTTCGAACTGGAAGGTCCCTTAGATGTGATCTAGTCCAGTCACCTTATTCCATAGGCAACAAAATGGTATCTCTGAGAAGCCCTGTCCTTCTTAAGTCCTAACAAATCCGTAAAGATCATTGATAAATTGCTTTCCAATTTTCCAGGCAAAGTGTACAATCAGCCTTAACTGCTCATTGAAGCATCTGCTGATAGAGTAAACCCACTCTTAGAACTAGTGTCCAGAGGTGATTAAAAATCAGCCAATCTCTCTGCCCTCAAGCTGGTGCTCTAGGGACCAAATGATTCACACACACACACACACACACACACACGTGCACACTCACGCACAAAATGGAACAGCAAAGGAGAACTTAAGCAAAAGGTCTATTGGAGTCTTTGTCAGACATCAAAGAACAATACCTTATGTGAGCCTTGCCACAGCCTTGTGAGATATGTGCCATCAGCATCCCCTTTGTACAGATGAGGAAACTGAGGCTGTGAGAGGTTAAGTAACTTACCCAAGGTCACACAGCTAATTATCTGAGGCAGGATCTGAATTAACATCTTCCTGACTCCTGGTTCAGTGGTGCATCTACTGCGGCATCTAGCCATCAAGTTGTTGTGCATTTGTTTCTGTCCTGTCCAAGTCTTTGTGACTCCACTTGGGGTTTTCTTGGCAAAGATACTAGAATGGGCTGCCATTCCCTTCTCTAACTCATTTTACAGATGAGGATACTGACACAGACCGGGTTAAGTGACTTGCCCAGGGTCATACAGTTAATAAGTGTCTGAGGTAGGATTTCAAGTCAGCAAGATGAGTATTCCTGACTTCAGGCCAGTACTCTATTTTTTTTCCTATTAGCTGACTAGTAGGAAGAAAAAAAAAGCTGAGAGTCAGAAGATAAGGGTTCTAGTCTCAACTGTACCATGAACTAGTTTTGTGGCTTTGGGCAAGTAACTTAACCCTTAAGGGCCTTGGTTTCCTCCTCTATAAAATAGGGACAACAAGCCCCGCCCTGCCTCACTCATGGCCCTGCCTCACTCATGGTATTGCAGTGAAACTCAAATGGGAGAATTTGGGGGGAAAATTCTGTAAAAAGGGGTGATGGAATTATTTTAACAAGAAAAGTACAGTGTTATATTTTCCATATGATTTGGTTTATATTTTTATATTTCTTTTAAAAAATTTTCCGCAGTAGGGGCAGCGAGGTGGTGCAATGGATAGAGCACCGGCCCTAGAGTCAGGAGGACCTGAATTCAGATCCATCCTTTGACACTTAATATCTGTGTGACCCTGAACAGGTCACTTAACCCAGTTGCCTCCAGAAAAAAAAAAATTAATTCATGCTGCATGAAACATCATGATGCTATAGAAAGAGCATTGGAGAAGTAGTTGAAAGACCTGAGTTCAAATTCTGGCTGTATCCTTACAACCTCTGTGATCTTGTCCAAGTCATTTGATTTCTCTCTGTCTTGGTTCCTCCTGTGTAAGATGAGAGGTTTGGATGAGTGATCTCTAGGGTCCTTTCACACTCATCAATTGATGATCCTCTTAGGTGTTGTTATTCATTTAACAAATGCATTTCATTATCTAGGTAGAACTGGGCAGAAGTCCAGAGCACATGAATCTGCTCGCATTTTGGACATGTTTTGTTTCCTTCCCTGGGCTTCCTCCGTCCCTCTCCCTCATCAAGCAGAGCTTCATCTCACGGTTCTACTTTCCTGTAGCTTCCTCAGGAGAAACAGAAAATCAAAGAATTTTAGAAGTAGAAGAGATCCTTGTCCAAGCTGTTTCATTTTACAGAAGGGGAAACTGAGAGCTGAGTGTAAGAGGGGAAAATGAGTTAACTTCTCCCTGAAGCTGATCAGTGATTCAGAGGAATCCTTTCGACCTAACCCCTCCTCTTCTCCATCTAGGAAAAGAGCCATAGAATTGATCACGGGGCAGAAAAAGGGCATCCATTTCCTATTTCTATCAGCAGACAGGAGTCTAGGCGTACTGCAGACAGCCGGAGGCTCCCACATGGGAGCAGAACAATTCTTGTGTCCATCTGCCCTCAGCACAAAGCCTGCATTTCTCAACTCACGCTTATTCCCTGGTAGCTTGATGATTGCCCTCATATGATTTCCTGTGTGGGTGTTCCATCTTCCCAATTAACGTGGAGTTCCTTGAGAATGGGGATTTGGACTTCTGTTTCCATCATGTTGACCATCATTCTCTAATTTGGATCCACAAATTGAGCACCTATTATTGGGCATTTCAGTAGGTACTGAAGAGTGTGTGTGTTTATGTGTGTGTGTGTGTGTGTGTGTATGTGTGCATGCACCAAGAATATATCATGCCATTCTCTCACTGTTTTTAATAGCAGTCATAAAATTTTTTATACATATGATTGGTTTTTGTTCAGTTGACTCTTTTCTTGGCAAAGATACTGGAGTGCTTTATCGTTTCTTTCTCCAACTCATTTTACAGATGAGAAAACTGAGACAAACAGGATTAAATGACTTGCCTAGGGTCACGTAGCTAATAAGTGGCAGAGGCCAGATTTGAACTCAGGAAGTTGTAGTGTTCCTTACTCTAGATCTAGCACTCCATCCACTCTACCCACCTAGCTGCCCAAGTTATATAGAATAATACTTTGCTTTTCTTCATCTCCCTTTCTTAGAATTCCTAGCTTCTTTCAAGGCTCCTCTTGCTTTCAGACTCAGGCTGGCCCACTTTCCCAACCCCCTGTTAGTGGCTTTCTCCTCAAATTCTCATGTATTACTAATGTGCGTAAGAGTCATGTCTCCCAACAGAATGAAAAGACTATTTTTGCCTTTCTTTGTATCCCCAGTGCCAAGCACAGTGTTTGGCAAACAGTGAGCACTTAATAAATGCTCGATGGTCAGTTGATAGAAGTTCCCTAAGGGAAGGAACTGTTTTTCTTCCTCTCTCTCTCCCTCCTTTCCTCCCTTCTCTCTCTCTCTCTCTCTCTCTCTCTCTCTCTCTCTCTCTCTCTCTCTCTCACTCTCTCCCCCTCCCTCCTTCTCCTTCCTTCCTGTTTTTCTTTCTTTCTGTTTATAATACCCGGAACCTATCCCAGTGTCTTGTACAGAGCAGGCACTTAAAAACAATTGTTGATTACATTAATTAATGTCTATAGGACTTCAGGGTTTGCAGAGTACATTTCCAGGAAGGGAAAAAAACCTCTGAGGAGACCCTGCCAGTGCCTTCCATTTGTTCAAGTCATAAAAATTTATATAGCACTTTGAAAAAGTTTGAAAAACTCAGTATGCACTATTTAATTTCCTACCTGGACTTCTCCTAGACTTCCCTATCCTGTCTCAAAAATCTCTTCATACTGCAAGATCACACCAGCCCTGTAACTTGCACCACATCAGTAACCATTGCCCTTGGGATTCCACCTTCCCTTGATTGAAGGTCAGAGACCTTTCCTTCTAGGACCTCAGCCCTCTTTCATTTCCCACCTGACTTCCTCATTCTACATTTCTCCATTCTGCCCCTAGGCTAAGTAACTTCTCTCCTCCACCACCTCCCCACAGATGCTTCTCTGCATCTTTTATGTGTTTTCTCTCACAGACCCCCACAATAGTTCCTTGAGGTAGGACCTGTCTTTGACCATTCTTTGTATCCCCAGTATCTTTGTGTAAAAACAAAGCCTAGCACACAACAGAGGCTTAATAAATGTTTATTGAGCTACCTGCTTCAGATATTATCCTTCCCCATCTTATAAATGAGGAAACTAAGGTTCAGAAATTTTTTTCAAATTTTTTGAATTAATAAGTCTACTTTCTTGCTCTCAGTTCTCTCCGTCCCTTAATCGAAAAAGAAAAAAAACTCTTGTAACAGATATGTGTAGTCAAGCAAAACAAATATCTGCCTTTGCTATGTCCAAAAAACATGAGGTTCAGGTGAGTAAGTGCTAAGCGTTAGATCCAGGTCATACTTGACTCTAAGAACCTTTCCATTTTCAAAAGGTCACAGTCCAGTTGGAGAGGCAGGGACATAAATAGCTGATAGGATATAAGTTAAAATGTGCTAAATGGATGAGAGGGGTATCAGTGCTAAGCACACATAGTAGGTATTTAATAAATGCTGGTTGACTAATCAGAAAGGACCATGTGAGATCTGAAAAGAAAGATCACTTCTAGTTGGGGGAGAGGACACTTAGCTTCACAGGATGGGAGGACTTTAACAATCAGAGATGAGTGACCCCACATAGTAAAAACTGGGCACATAGTAAGTGCATGCTCAAAAAATGTTTTTTGAATGAATGAATGGGAATGGGGTTAGATTGCAGCAAGAAATAATTCAGGGAGAACCTATGGGAAAACTTTCTGCCTCTGAAGGAGGACTCCTCTGAGTGAACAAAGCAAGGGGAAACTGGGATTATTTATTCTCAGGAATCTTTGAAAACAGAAAAGAATGAGATCGGTTCTTCTGCAAACTTGTGATCTTGAGCAAAGTCACCTGCTTTCTCTGGACTCCCTTTCTTCATCTGTTAAATGAAGGGTTTGGACTAAATTATCTACAAGGTCTCTTCATGTTCTAACTTTCTAGAGAAGTCTCTTTGGTGGGCACTGGGCAGGATGGACAATTGACCTAATTAGCATATGTACAAGAGATGTACACGAGATGACTTTGAAAGATTTCAGAACTCTGAGGGCACCAAGCTGGTCTTCAGAAGGCTGATGATGGAGCATACCTCCCTCCCTTGGCAGAGAGGTGATGGACTGGAGAGAGGCGTCTTCAGACATGACCAAGTGCATCGATTCATTGCATTAGATTATACTTACTTGTTGTTAGGGAATTGTGTGTTCCTTTATAAGATAAATATGTCTGTTTTGGAAGATTGAGTTTGAGATGCAAAAAAAGAAGAGCATCAATGAGTTATTTTTAAAATACACAGAAGAAAGTTCAGAAGGGCACAGACAAGAAGGGCAGCTCATTACTATGGGTCTAAATTTAAAATACATTTAAACAAAACTATAAACACGTGTTCAGAGTTTCATATACCTTTTTTGTTCTTTGTATATTGAATTATATATTGAATACTTGTATGTTGAAATGTTCATGCTTGTTAAATTCAAAGAAAAGGAAAAACAAACACTGAACTTGGAGGGGGAAGACCTGGGTTTGAATCCTAATACAGTCATTCGGTAGTTATTTGCCCATGGACAAATGACTTTCTCTGAGCCTCAGTTCCCTCTTCTGTAAAAGAGTAATGATCACACTTGGACCACACGTCTTGTAGGGTTGTTGGAAGAACAGCTTTTTGTAAGTCTTCATGTAAGTCTCAGTTAACTGTCTACGCCCTCGAATGGCTTCATCCTGCCAACTGAGGCTATTGGGAGCTAAGACCTCGGTTCAGTTCCTGTGTTGAATACTTATTGGCTCTGTAACCGTCAGCAGGGATGTAACTTCTGTATCTTAGTTTCCTCATCAATAAAACTGTCATAACAATAATACCTTCTTCACAAGAATATTGTCAGGATCAAAAGGATAATATGCGTAAAGTGTTTTGTACTTTTTAATTATTACTGGACCATGAGAATTCATGGCTCAATATCACCTTCACCGTCACCCATCACTTCATGAGCGCAGTCTAACAGTGACCACTCAACTCGAGGGTCCTGCCCTGGAGGTTTGGGGATGGAAAGTGATTGAGTTCATCTGGTCTGGATAGGAATACGTTTAAGTAAGCAGGTAATGAGGAGGGCCTGGCTGCCCCAGCAGGGCTGTGGTGTCTTTGTGAGATGTCTTTGAA
Source organism: Bettongia penicillata ogilbyi (assembly GCA_023548195.1). Taxonomy (NCBI): domain Eukaryota; kingdom Metazoa; phylum Chordata; class Mammalia; order Diprotodontia; family Potoroidae; genus Bettongia; species Bettongia penicillata. The sequence goes on from JAJHZJ010000148.1 coordinate 2,636,648, forward strand.
AGGATCTTCCAAAGTGGTAATTTCTTTGTGTGCAGACATGATTTATGAGGCTTTCTCTGCAAATTGTGGAGATAAATGGTCTTCTGGGCTGAAAAGCTTCAAAGGCAGTGATGCCAGCAGATTAGATGGTTCTGGGTAACCTGCGAGCCGCTCCCTCATTAAAAGTTGTGTTTGTGTGTGTGTGTGTGTGTGTGTGTGTGTGTGTGTGTGTGTGTGTGTGTGTGTTTTGAGAGGAAGAAGATGTTACGGGGACATGAGAGAGAGGAGAGGAGAGGACCAGGTTCAAGGACCCTTTCCGCAGGCACAGTCCAGGGATCAGTCTTGCCCATCAGTTGTCCCATCCTGCAGGCAGGATGAAAGCCCTGGGAGTCCCCAGCTGCCGCTGAGTGTGGCCGTAGTTTGGTTTTTCTAGAGGAAGTGGAGTCTTGGGGAGGGCGGGGTGGGGACAGGCTTGTGAAATCAGGTCTGGTGGCTATTTCTTTGCTTCTATTTTGCCAAAAAGCAGCTTGTATTGTTAGGGGACCTTTGTAGAGGTGCTTCAGGGATAGAATCCCAGGTTGCCTTCACCCTCTGGATAGAGAGAGGCAGGGTACAATGCCTGGTATGGATAGGGCATTGGACTTGAGTCAGGAAGACCTATGTGTGAATCCCTCCTCACTTATGGTAGCCCTGAGTCACTTAGCTTTCCTGTGCCTTAGCTTCCTCACTGTAAAATGAGAGCATTAGACTCAGGGCCTCTAAAATTCTTGCTGGCAATAAATCCATGATCTCCAAATGCTTAACCCTCCTGAGATGAAGGACCAGCATATTCTGGGCATCAGGATTCTGATTTAGCCCCTTGACTTTCATCTCCCTGGATGTTGGTTTCTTCATCTCTAAAATGAGGAATTTGGACTAAATGATTTCTGGTCCCTTTGCACCCTCCTAGGTCTTTGACCTGTGCCCGCCCCAACATACACCTGCATGTACAGGTACTTATACTGTGTCCCATTTGCAAGAAGCTAGCTAATAATGCCTTCGATTGTGGAGGACCCTTTGCCCAGGGACTTGAATAGTAAAATGCAAACTCCTTGAAGGCAGGGACTGACTCAATCTGTCTTTGTATACTCAACCTCTACTATAGTGCTTGGTATTTATGCTAATACCTGGACACATCTGTTATCTCCTTAACATGGGCACACCTTCAGACACCGAAGGATCATTCACTTCTCATCTCATATGTCACTTCTCATTCTGTTCACTTTTTTGCCACATCCTCCCATGAAGCCTGTGAATCTATACATAGTAGGTAGGTACTTAAATTAATACAGAGCTTGGATAGCTTCAAGGGCCCCAAGAAATGAAGTTATCATATGTATGCCAGGTAGCACATTGGTATCTTTGGGGAGGGGACTGGGCCTAATTTAGATTAAAGGCTGTGAGACCCACCTCTCTCTTCCCACTCTAATGGTTTCAAACAGTGGAATCCAGCTGAGATGAATTTCCAAGGTGTGATAGGGGAGGGGGCAACTCATGCAGAGTCTGTGACTCCATTCAAGGGGAATGAGAAAGGGAGTCCTATCCCCTTGACAGCTAGAAAGAGGAAATGGAGCACATCCTATGATGATACTCACTGTATTTTCTTACCCTGTTGACTGCTTTCCTTCTTCCATTATGTTTGGCTTCTGTTACTGAATAGGGGTCCTCCTCTGAGTCAGAATAACCTGGATTCCAGTGCCAACTTTGACTTTTACTGACTGTGTGATGCACTTAGTTTCTGGCTGCCTCCATGCAATTCCTTAAGATTATAAATTGCAGATTTTTTTACACTTGCTTATTTTTATTTTTTCTCAATTACATATAAACAAAAAAAATTTAACATTTGTTTCTTAAAATTTTGAGTTCCAAATTCTCTCCCTTCCTCCCTCCCCTTGAGAAGGAAAGCAGTTTGCTATAGATTATACATGTGCAGTTATGCAAAACATAATTGCTAAACTGTTAAAAATCTGTACTGATAGAGGGACTTTCCTCACCTGGAGTTTCCTCTGTGAATGAAATCAGTGGGTCCTGATAAAACACACCTATAGAAAAGGCCTGTGAGGCAGAGAAGGTAGGTATGACTCACCTTACAGGTGAGGAAACTGAGCCCCTGAAAAGGGAATTGATTTGCCTAAACTCACCTTGGTCAGTGGCAGTGTCATTCGACCATCATTCAATGAACATTTATTGCATGGTCTATATTAGAGCCTGGACTCAAACCCAGTCAGATTTTCTTACTTCACGCCTAGAGTTCTGAGCCATAATGGAGAGTGCAGAGGCCTGGCCATTGATGGAGGGGAAGAAATAAGCAAAAAACAAAACAAAAAAGAGGAAACAAACAAAAAACCCAGTCAAACCCTCTGTTGTCTGAGAGAAATACAGAAAGTGCAGTGAAATGGACTGAGCCAGTAGCTTGTGTAATAAATAGATCTCTAAGAGCTAATGATATATCATTATAATCCTGTACTCTCAGCATCTTCTCAGCTTAGGGACTGTCAGGTGATTGGGGTTTTAATCTATGGCACCTTCTTGCATTAATATTTAATTTGTGCAATCTAGATAAGTGTTAGTAAGAGACTGACTTAAGCAGTGACTGAGTGAGCTCTGAGGCAGCAAGGTAAATGGGGTTGGAAGAAGTGGTCCTGGCTCTGACATTTTCTATATGAGGGATCTTTCATGGGGAAACTTTTTCTACCCCTCTACCCTGCAATTTCCTCATCTGTAAAATGGGAATAATATATGGCCACCCTACTGGTCCGAGTAGTTATGAGAAGAAATGTTTTTGTAAAGACAATGGCATTGTGAACTGTTAACACAGTTATTATTAGCCTGGGCTTATGCTCCTTAAGTCTTTTTTTTTTTATAATTTTATTTATTTATTTAATTTTTTACATTCATTTTCACAAATTTTTGGGTTCCAAATTTTCTCCCCTTTTATCCCCTCCCCCCCTCCCCAATACCCCAAGCAATCTAATTTTCCCTATCTCCAATCTGCCCTCTCTTCTGTCATCCCTCCCTTCTCTTGTCTCCATCTTCTCTTTTCTCCTGTAGGGCCAGATGACTTTCTATTCCTCCTTAACTGTATGTCTTCTTTCCTAGTTGCAACAACAATACTAAACAGTTGTTCCTAAAACTTTGAGTTCCAAATTCTCCCCATCCCTCCCTCCCCACCCATTCCCTTTGGGACGGCAGGCAATTCAATATAGGCCATATCTGTGTAGTTTTGCAAATGACCTCCCTGATAGTCGTGTTGTGTAAGACTAACTGGATTACCATCCCTCCTAACCTGCCCCTCATTGTTTCTCTTCTGTCTTTTGATCCTGTCCCTCCCCAAGTGTTGACTTCAAATTCCTCCCTCCTCCCTTTGCTCTCCCTTCCATCATCCCCCCCTTGCAATATCTCTTTCTCCCCCACTTTCTTATACTGTAAGATAGGTTTTCATACCAAAATGAGTGTGCATTTCACTCCTTCGTTTAGTCAAATGTGATGAGGGTAAACTTCTTGGTTTTTTTTTTTTTTCTCAGCTCTCCTCTTTTTCCCTCCACTAAGAAAAACTCCTACCTGCCTCTTAAATGACATATAGTTACCCCCTTCCCTTTCCCTCTCTTTCCTCCCCCTACATTTCTCTCTCACCATTTACCTTAGTTTCTTTTAAGGTATGGTCCCATCCTATTCAGTTCAATCTGTGCTCTCTATCTCTGTATGTGTGTGCATGTGTGTATGTGTGTGCATGCGTGTACATGTGTATGTGTGGTCCCACCAACTACCCAGATACTGAAAAGTTTTAAGAGTCAGAAATGTTGTCTTTTCCTGTATGAATATAAACAGTTCACTTCTGGTAAGTCCCTTAAGACTTCTCTTTGCTGTTTACATTTTCATGCTTCTTCTCATTCTTGTGTTTGAAAGTCAAATTTTCTTTTCAGCTCTGGTTTTTTCATCAAGAATGATTGAAAGTCCTCTGTTTCATTGAAAGACCATATTTTCCCTTGAAGTATTATACTCAGTTTAGCTGGGTAGGTGATTCTTGGTTTGAGTCCTAGTTCCTTTGCCTTCTGGAATATCCTATCCCACGCCCTTCGATCCCTTAATGTAGAAGCTGCTAGATCTTGAGTTATCCTGATTGTATTTCCACAGTACTGGAATTGCTTCTTTCTAGCTGCTTGCAAGATTTTTTCCTTGAGCTGGGAGTTCTGGAATTTGGCCACAATGTTCCTAGGAGTTTCTCTTTTTGGATCTCTTTCAGGTGGTGATCGATGGATTCTTTCAATACTTATTTTGCCCTCTCGTTGTAGAATGTCGGGGCAGTTTTCCTCGATAATTTCATGGAAGATGATATCTAGGCTCTTTTTTTGATCATGACTTTGAGGTAGACCCATAATTTTTAAATTGTCTCTCCTGGATCTATTTTACAGGTCAGTTGTTTTTCCCATGAGATATGTCACATCCTCTTCCATTTTTTCATTCTTTTGGTTTTGTTTGGTGATTTCTTGGTTTCTCATAAAGTCATTAGACTCCATCTGTTCCATTCTAATTTTGAGAGAACTATTAAATTCAGTGAAATTTTGAGCCTCTTTTTCCATTTGGCTCATTCTGCTTTTGAAAGCATTCTTCTCCTCATTGGCTTTTTGAACCTCCTTTGCCAATTGAGTGAGCCTATTTTTCAAGGTGTTAATTTCCTCAGCATTTTTTTGGGTCTCCTTTACCAAGGTATTGACCCATTTTTCATACTTTTGTTGCATCTCTGACATTTCTCTTCCCAGTTTTTCCTCCACCTGTCTAACTTGCTTTTCAAAATCCTTTTTGAGCTCTTCCAGGGCCTGAGCCCACCCACCACCCCCCTGGGGTGTCTGGAGTACTGAGGCCCCGCCCTCCACATCTTTCCCTGATGGCAAGGATACGTCCTCATCATCAGATCCGAAGGTCGGGATCATTTGCATTTGTTGGAAAAAACTCTCTAAAGTCTTATTTTTCTTCCCTTTTCTAGGCATTTTCCCAGCCAGTTACTTGACTTCTGAGATTCCTTTCCACCCCCGCCTGGATCCGCCCACCTAGTGCTTGGCCTCTGAGATTTAAATGGGCTTTCCTCCTGCCGGCTGTCAATCAGTGAGCTTTAGTTCAGGTGCTGGGGTGGGGGCAGGGCTGCCTCCCAGGTTCCGATCCCTCAGGGGCTTTATGCAGAGACTTTCAGGAATGGAGGGGTGGGGGGCCCGCCTCACAAACCCAGCTCCCTTGGGGGCTTTAAGCAGAAGCCTTCAGTAACAGAGCGGGGTGGGGGCAGGGTCGTCTCCCAGGCTCAGCTCGGTCAGGTTTTATGCAGGAATCTTCCGTAATGAAGATCCTGCCTGCTGCTGGGGGATTCCCGAGTCCCGGTCCGCTGCCGCCTCAGCCACCGCCCACACCTCTGCCTCCGCCGCTTCCTGCCCCCGTCCCTGCCACCGCCACTTCCTCCCAAGGGGGCCCGAGTCACGGAGACGCCCTGCTTCCCTTCTCCTCCAGCCCGGCCTTCTCTCTCACTGACCTGTAGCTTCTGTGGGCGAAGGGACTTTCTCGGCTGCCGGAGCTTCCGTCTCTGAAGCCTGCTCGGATCAGCTTCTCTGGGGCTGCGGCCAGGGCAGTGCTGGGGGTGGGGTCCACTTTCTGGGGCGCGCCGGACCCTGGGGACGGGTCTCCAGGGCTCCCCGGAACGGAAATCTCTTCCACTCTGTTTCTGCACACCTTGTATTGACCCAGAAGTTATGGGGGACTCTTTTTACATTAATTCTATGGGCTTTTGGTTTCGGAGCTCGTAAACGTGCGTCCTTCTACTCCACCATCTTGGCTCCGCCCCCTATGCTCCTTAAGTCTTAAAGAAAATAAGGAATGGGGAGACAGCCAGGGGTGTTTGAGAGACATATGAACTTGGAGTCAGGAAGGATGGAGTTCAGATTCTGCTTCTGATAACTTGGGGCTTTGTGACCACATATGTAAGTCATTCTGAGCCTTAGCCAGCTCATCTGAGATTTAAATAAGGAACTGATGCCAACAGAATCACAATAGTTCCTATTCTTGTTACAGAGGACAAATACATTGACTTTTACAATGATTTATATTAGCCAGGTGACTTTTAGTCATGAGGTGGAGCAGTGTATAGAGTATTAGACTTGGAAGGTCTGAGTTTGAATTCTGCCCCAGACACTTACTGACTGTGGCAAGTTATCTAACCTCTGCCTCATTTTCCTTATGTATAAAATGGAGATAATATAACAGCCCCTGCCTTCCAGGGTTGTTTTGAGGGTCATATGAGATAGCATATATGAAGTGCTTTGCAAACCTTAGAACAATATATTATTTTATCATTATCTGTTTTTCCCCAACTCATTTTGCAAAAAGGGAGTTGGAGGGAGAGGTGGAGACCTATGCTAGGGGACCATTCAGGCAGGGCTCTCTGGGTTTTGGATCCCTGGACTGGCCTAAGGCAAAGGGGCTCAACCAGAGAGAACGAACTTCTGCCTTTATTGGGGAAAGTCACTTGACAAATGGTCTCACTTACTTGGAAGTCATTTTATTTATCCGCTAAAATGGTTTGGAGTGAGTGTTGTTCCATCTCTGTCTCTGCACTGGCTGGTTTGCTAAATTTGGGTGAGATCTATTGACCCTGAGCAAGACTCATCAGCTCGCCTGGACTGATTCTTCAAAGAGAGGGAGGATGGCGAATTTAGGAATTCTTGAGGGGAGGAGGAAAGATGAGGATATTATTGTTGTAAGTGATTAAGGGTTAGGGTTAGGTTCTTTCTACCAGCCTGGGAGACTTGGGGAGGGAATAAAGAGGGGAGAGAAGAGCTTTCCTTTTCTTGATTTTGCTTATCCTAGGAGGGATGGTGGTCACTCAAGGCTATTCCTGGAGGCTAAGAATCAACAACCAAGTTATGGAGCTCCTAGTCCCAGCTCTATCTCTGGACTTTCCCTTTCTGCCCTTTAGTCGTTCCATCTGTGAAATGGGGAGAAAAATGCTAGGTCTCTTCTCTTCTCTTGAGCCATAGTACTCTTTTTCTCTCTCTCTCAGGGACACTAAGAAGATAAAGGAGGAAATGTGATTGGGTCTTGTAAAGCGACATTCCATGAGACTCTAGAAGCATAGGTTTATTATCTTTCTAGATATGGGAAGCCATTGTTTCAGTTGGCAGGAAAATACCATTGATTGTTTCTCGGTGCCAGTTGCTGTGGTTATGACTGAGAAATGACATAGTTGCTGCTTGAGGGTAGAAACTATTTCTGATTCATTTCTGCATTTTCCCCAGACCCTAGCACAGCACCTTGCATCTAGGAGGCATTGAGTAAATCAAACAAGACAATATATGTGAAGCCCTTTGCAAACCTTAAAGTGATATATAAAGGTTTTACCCCCAGTCATTTCTGAGTCTTTGTGACTCCATTTGGGGTTTTATTGGCAGAGATACTGCAGTGGTTTGCCATTTCCTTCTGCAGCTCATTTTACTGTTGAAGAAACTGAGGCAAACAGGCTGAAGTGAATTGCCAGAGTTCCACAGCTAGGAAGTGTCTGAGGCTGAATTTGAACTCAGGAAGAAGACTCTTCTCGACTCCAGCCTCAGAACCCTATCCACGGAACCACCTAGCTGCCCCATTATAAGTGATAATTGTTGATAAATGGTTGAATGAATAAATGAAACAAAGCATATTCAGACATTAATAAATCCTTGCCTACAGTGACAAACAGAATGACATTGTAGAAAATAATACTTCATTTGGAGTTGAGGACCTGAGTCTGGATCCTGACGTTTCCGTGTGTCCCTCTGTGTGTTATGGAAATATGGAATCCTAGATTTAGAGCCAGGAGGGAGAGTCAACTTGGAATGTGACACAGATAGATAACCTTCATAGAAGTTGCTAGGTGGCCCAGTGTATACAGCCCTGGGCCTGGATTCAGGAAGATTAGAATTCAAATGTGGCCTCAAGGACTTACTAGCTTAGGCAAATCATTTAACCTACTACATGCCTCAGTTTCCTCATATGTAAAATGGAAAAAATATTAGCACCAACCTCCCAGTGTTGATATTTTTGTAAAACATTTTGTAAACCTTAAAGCACTACATAAATGTGGTTTGGTAGTAGTAGTAGTAGTAGTAGTAGTAATAGTAGTAGTAGTAATAGTAGTAGTAGTAGTAGTAGTAGTAGCAGTAGTAGTAGTCATATGATGTAGACCAGGAAGGGACCTTAGAAGTCATCAACTCTACCCCTTCCAGTTTTATTAGATGAGGAAACTTAGGTCCAGAAAACTAAAGGTCACATCAAGTATCTAATGTGGGATTCAGACTCACACTTTCCTTACTCCAAGAATCTGTATACTAGATCATGCTGCCTCTCATTTTATAGACAAGGAAGCCACAGAAACCAAAACAGGTTAAGTGACTTGCCTGAGATGACACAGGTGGTAAGTGGCAGATCCAGGATTTGAACTCAGGTCTCCTGATTCCAAACCATATTAAGTTATGTAACCTCAGACAACTCACTCTATCAAACTGATCCTTAGTCTCTTCATCTGTAAAATAAGGGGGTTAGCCTTGATCAGGGGTGGGAAACTTTGTCCTCAAGGTCACATGTGACCTTTTAGGTCCTTGGGTATGACCTTTTGACTGAGTCTAATTTTTGAAGAACAAATCCTTTTATTAAGGGGATTTGTTCTGTGAAGTTTGGGTTCAGTCAAAGGGTTGTACTTGAGGACCTAGAGGGCATGTTGCCATAAGGCCAAAGGTTCCCCACCCCTGTAGACAGAGTGCCAGGCCTGGAGTCAGAAGAACCTGAGTTCAAATCAGACCTCAGGCACTTACTTGCTGTGTCACTTTGAGCAAGTCACTTAACCCTGTTTCCCTCATTTCTGTTAAATGATCTAGAGAAGGGAATGGTGAACCACACCTTTGCCAAGAAAACTACAAAAGGGGTCATGAAGAGTTGGACACAACTGAAATGACAGAACAACAGCAGTGTACCCAGCGTACTCTTGGGTACCCCTGTCATCACCTAGTCTTTGCTTGGAGAATGGAATTTCATTTTAATATCAGTCAGAATGAAACATAAATACGAAGAGGAGGCTGTGTGAGAAAAAAAGTCCTGTAATATATGTCAAAACCAAATGGCAGTAATTTGGATATTACCAGCAGAAGTGCTTTGTGTAAGGTATAATGGGTTGTATAGATGTGAGGCTATTGCTGTATTAGTATAATTGTGATAAGGATTATTTCCATTTGCCCCACCAATGTGGATAATTTGGACAGCATTTTATCTTCTTTTATCCACTATCTTGAAAGACTGAGCAGTTATCACGGAGTGTTCCAGATAACTGAAGCATGTCCCATCGAGCACCGGCTTTTTATCTTTTTCATTTTAACCACTTGGGGATGAAACTCTTTCTAAAAAGGATGTGTCATATTTCTCCACTTGCATAAACTGAGAATGCTGATGCTGTAGTTGAGTATATTCTTGATGGCCAGGGGTCATCATTATGGACATTGTTTATCATACTGTATATAATACAGTGATACCCTCTGTCCTAACATTAGGTGGCACTGGACTGTGAGATTCTTCTGATCTCTTTATGTAGTTTTCTTTAGGTCACCTCATTCTTCAATGCCAAGTGGTTGGCTCTCGCTTTTCATTGATAGGAGCATGCCTGACCCTATCAACCATCCCCCTCTTCTAGTCCTTAGTATGCTAAGGCACCACATAAACAAACTATTATGGACCCCTTTGGTGGTCTGGTGAAGGCTGTGGCCCAGTTCTTGAATAACGTTTTAAAAATATATAAAATAAGATACATAGGATTACAAAGGAAAGCAATTATGTTGAAATATAGTTTTCAAAATTTTTTAAAAACAAGTTCTCAGATCATAGATTAAGAATCTTTGGAGATCTCTATCTGAAGATGGTGGAGTGAGTGCAACTACTCACCTGCGCCCTTAGACAAACTCCTTCAGATACCTCTAAAAAGAGAATCTGACCAAATTTTGGAGGTGCAGAATCCAATAGGAGACAGACTGTGGCAGATTCATGGACCAAAATAGACTGAAAGATCGACAGGAAGGATCTGTTCCTTGGGGATGAGCCCACAGCACACAGTGCAACCCATTCTGCAGCAGCATGGCCAAGCAGGAAACCCCATGGCCGCCTCAAGCAGCAGCAGCACAGCAAAAAGGTGGAGTAGCAGCCCAGAGCTGGAGACCAGTGGAAATGAGTGACAGCCGCTGAGCCCCAGGTATCAGCTGCAGCTGCTCCTGAGACATTCAGCCCGCAGATTAAATATCTGTAAGTCACCTACTGGATCTTTTGGGAGCCAAGATGGCGGAGTGATCAGTAAATGCTCTCTCCTCCTCCCCTTATTGACCTCAAAAAAAACACAAAATATTTACCCAGAAAAATCCTGGATCAGTGGGAACAGCTGATGAGCAAACAGTCTCGTAGCACCTGAAGCTAGGAAAATAGCTAAGGGGGATTCCTCTTACTGTGGTGGAGGCTAACTAGAAGGAGAGGAGCCCCAGCAGGGTGGAAACTCACACTCGGATCCAGGTGTGAGCTGAGCTTGCCTTTGCTCTAGATCAGCTGAGGAAATCTCCCATGGCCAGACCACCCTCCCCCACACTTAACAAGCTAGCCCCAGAGCTAACACAAAACAAAAGGAAAAACAAAGGTATCTGCCCTTAGCTTTCACACACTAGCAGCTCAACAAGTTCCCCAGCTTCTAACTGAAAGAATCAGAGGCCACAACACACAAAGCCTCACCATTATGAGCAAGAAGAAGCAAAACAAGCAGGAAAGACTGTAGAATCTTTCTGTGGGTACAAGGGCCAAATCACGAAAGAGGTCAGTATTGAGACTGTACTCTCATCTTAAACCTCAGAAGGGATTATGAACTGCTCACATGCACAGAGAGCACTCCTGGAAGAGCTGAAGAAGGAAATAGAAGAAAAAATGGTCAATGATTTTCAAAGTATGAAAAAAGAATTCACTGAAGAGAACAACTCTTTAAAAAGGAAAATTGAACAAATGGAAAAGGAAGTACAGAAACTTACTGGAGAAAATAATTCTTTAAAAGGAATAATTGGACAAATGGAAAAGGAGATACAAAAGTTAACTTAATAAAACAATTTGATGAAAATTAGAATTGGACAAGTATAAGCTAATGACTATATGAGACAACAAGAATCAGTCAAACAAAATCTAAAGAATGAAAAGATAGAAGAAAATGTAAGATATCTAATTGGAAGAACAACTGACCTGGAAAATAGATCCAGGAAAGAAAATTTAAGAATTATTGGCCTAGCAGAAAGCTATGATGGAAAAAAGAGTCTGGACAATATCTTCCAAGAAATCATCAAGGAAAACTGTCCAGAAGTGCTAGATCCAGAGGACCAAAGAGTCATCAAAAGAATCCACTGTTCACCTCCCAAAAGGGATCCCAAACTAAAAACACCAAAAAAAAAAATGGTTGTCAAATTCCAGAATTATCAAGTGAAGGAGAAAATACTACAGGCAACCAGAAAGAAACGATTCAAATATTGAGAATCTACAGTCAGGATCACACAGGACCTTGCAGCTTCTACATTAAAAGATCAAAGGAATTGGAATCTGATATTCTGTAAGGCAAAGGAGCTGGGACTACAACTAAGGATCAATTATCCAGCAAAGTTCAGTATAACATTTCAGGCAAGGAGATGGATATTCAATGAAATAAGGGATTTCAGACCTTCCTGACGAAAAGGCCAGAACTCAATAGAAAATTCGATCTTAAAACACAGGTCTCAAGAGAGGCATAAAAAGGTAAATGGGAAAAGAAAAACTTATTACTCAGTTTGGGCAAACTGTTTACATCCCTATAAGGAAAAATGATACTTGTTAATCTGGAGAATTGTACATCTATTATGAAGTATAAAAAGAATATACACAGATAGAGGGAACAGGTATAAATTAAATGGAGTGATGATAAAAATGTGATTCAAGCATGTGAAGGGATTGTAACAGGAGATGTGAAAAGGAGGAAGCAGAAAATGATATATTACATCACAGGAGGAAGTATAAAATTATAATAGAGGGAAAGGGGAGGGAGATGAGCATTGTTTGAGAGATACCCTCATCTGATTTGGTTCAAGGAGGGAAAAATAAACTTAATTAAGCATATAAATCTAACTAGCTCTATAGCCAGTAGGAGGGGAAGGAGAAAAAAAAAGGTGAGAGGAAGCTAAAAGGGAGGAAGAAGTAGTAAGGGTAAAGGGGAGTAAAAGGGAGGGGGGCTGAAAGAAGGAAGGGAAGACTGCAGGAGGTGGTGGTGAAAAGTGAAAACTCTGTTGAGGAGGGGAAGGGAGACAGAAGAACTAAAAGCACAAACGATGGGAAAGAGGATGGAGGAAAAGACACAGATTATAATCATAACTGTGAATGTGAATGGAACAAACTGTCCCATAAAATGGAGATGTATGGCAGAATGGATTAAATGTCATAATCCAACAATATGTTGTTTATAAGAAACACATTTGAAATGTGGGGATACACAGAGGGTAAAAGTAAAAGGTTGGAGCAGAATATATTGTGCCTCAGCTGATATAAGAAAAGCAGGGGTAGCCATCTTAATCTCAGACAAAGCACAAGCAGAAATAGATCTGATCAAAAGAGATAAGGAAGGAAACTATATCCTGCTAAAATGTACGATAGATAATGAAGCAATATCATTATTAAACATGTATGCTCCAAGTGGTATAGCATCTAAATTCTTAGAGGAGAGGTTGGGGGAGTTGCAGGAAGAAATAGACAGCAAAACTATACTAGTGGGAGACCTCAACCTCCCCCTCTCTGAACTTGATAAATCTAACCTTAAAATAAACAAGAAAGAAGTTAAGGAGGTGAATAAATCTCTGGGTAAGATAGGTATGATAGATCTCTGGAGGAAATTGAATGAGGATAGAAAGGAATATACCTTTTTCTCAGTGGTACATGGCATACATACAAAAATTGACCATGTTCTTGGGCATAAAAATCTCAAAATCCAGTGCAGAAAGGTAGAGATAGTCAATGCATCCTCAGATCATAATGCAATAAATATTATATGTAATAAAAGGCCATAGAAAGATAAACATAAAATTAATTGGAAACTAAATAATCTAATCCTAAAGAAGGAGTGGATAAAACAACAAATCATAGAAACAATCAACAACTTCATTCAAGAGAATGATAATAATGAGACAACCTACCAAATCTTATGGGATACTGCAAAAGCAATTCTCAGGGGAAGTTTTATATCTTTGAATGCCTACATGAATAAAACAGAGAAGGAGGAGAGCAATGACTTGGGCTTTGCAGCTGAAAAAGCTAGAAAAAGAACAAATTGAAAATCCCCAAGTAAGTACCAAATTAGAAATACTGAAAACCAAAGGAGAGATCAATGGAATTGGAATTAAGAAAACTACTGAACTAATAAATAAAACTGATAGTTCATTTTATGGAAAAATTAATAAAACTGATAGATCTTTGGTCAATTTGATTTAAAAAAAGAAACCAAATTACCGGTATCAAAAATGAAAGGGATGAACTCACCTCCAATGAGGAGAAAATTAAAACAATAATGAGAAATTGCTTTGCCCAACTTTATGCCCATAAATTTGACAATCTAAATAATATGGATGAGTACTTTAAAAAATATAAGTTGTCCAGATTAACAGAAGAGGGAGTTGAATACTTAAACAACTCCATCTCAGGAAAAGAAATTGAACAATTGAACAATGAACTCCCTAGGAAAAAATCCCCAGGGCTAGATGGATTTACAAGTGAATTCTATCAAACATTTAAAGAACAGTTGATTCCAATACTATATAGACTATTTGGGAAAATTGGGGAAGAAGGAGTACTCCCAAATTCTTTCTATGATACAAAAATGGTTTTGATACCTAAACCAGGAAGAGCCAAAACAGAGAAAGAAAATTATAGACCAATTTCTCTAACGAATACCGATGCAAAAATTTTAAATAAGATTTTAGCAAAAACAATACAGTAACTTATCACAAGAATAATACATTACGATCAGGTAGGATTCATACGAGAAATGCAAGACTGGTTCAATATTAGGAAAGCTATTAGCATTATTGATCATATCAACAACAAAACTAATAGAAACCACATGATTATCTCAATAGATGCAAAAAAAGGCTTTTGACAAAATACAACACCCATTCCTATTAAAAACATTGGCGAGCATAGGAATAAAGGGAACTTTCCACAAAATAATAAGCATTATCTACCTAAAACCTTCAGCAAGCATTATATGCAATGGAGATAAGCTAGATGCATTTCCAGTAAGGTCAGGGGTGAAACAGGGATGCCCACTATCACCACTATTATTCAATATGGTACTACAGATGTTAGCTATAGCAATTAGACAAGGTAAAGAAATTGAAGAAATAAGAATAGCCAAAGAAGAAACTAAGTTATCACTCTTTGCAGATGATGATATATATATGATGATATACTTAGAAAATCCCAGATTCAAGTAAAAAACTACTTGAAATAATAAACAGTTTTGGTAAAGTTGCAGGTTACAAAATAAACCCACACAAATCTTCTGCATTTCTGTATATTAGTAATGAAGTCCAACTGCAAGAGATAAAAAAGAAATCCCATTTAAAACTAGGATAGACACTATAAAATATTTGGGAGTTTACTTGCCAAAAACAAACCCAGGGAAGATATGAACACAACTCCAAGACACTTTTTGCACAAATAAAGTAAATCTAAGTAAGTAGGAAAACATCAGCTGCTCATGGGTAGGCTGAACCAATATTATAAAAATGACAATTTTACCTAAATTAATTTACTTATTTAGTGCCATACCAATCAAACTATCAGATAATTATTTTCTAGAATTGGAAAATAATGGTATCACAATTCATCTGATAAAAGGTCCAGAATATCAAGGGGACTAATGAAAAGAAATGCTAGGGAAGGTGGCCTAGTGCTACCAGATCTCAAATTGTATTATAAAGCAGCAATTATCAAAACCACTTGGTACTGGCTAAGAAACGGAAGAGTAGACAAATGGAATATGCTAGGTACTCAAGACACAATAGACGATGTATATAGCAATCTACTGTTTGATAAATCCAAGGACCCCAGCTTCTGGGATAGGAACTCACCATTCAACAAAAATTGCTGGGAAAACTGGATAAAAGTGTGGCAGAAACTAGGCAGAGACCAATGCCTGATGTCGTACACAAGAACAAAGTCCAAATGGGTACATGATCTAGGTATAAAGATTGATCCTATGGACAAATTGGTGGAGCAAGAAATAGTGTATTTATCAGATTATTTATCAGATTTATAGAGAAAGGAAGAATTTTTGACTGAAGAAGAGATAGAAAGCATTATGAAGTGCAAGATGGATAATTTTGATTGCATTAAACTGAAAAGATTTTGCACAACTAAACCCAATGCAACCAAAATTCGGAGGGATGTAGAAAACTGGGAAAGAATTTTTACAGCTAATGTTGGTAATAAAAGCCTCATTTCTAGAATAGAGAACTGAGTCGAATGTACAAAAATGCAAGTCATTCCCCAATTGATAAATGGCCAAAGGATATATACAGGCAATTTTCAGAGGAAGAAATTAAAGATATCTATAGTCATATGAAAAAATGCTCTAAATCACTTTTGATTACAGAGATGCAAATCAAAACAGCTCTGAGGTACCACATCATACCTATCAGATTGGCAAACTTGACAGAACAGGAAAATGATAAATGTTGGAGAGGATGTGGGATAGTTGGAATACTAATACATTGTTGGTGGAGCTATGAGCTGATGCAACCATTCTGAGCAATTTGGAACTATGCCCAAAGAGCTACAAAAATATGCATACCCTTTGACCCAGCAATATCACTTCTAGGACTGTATCCCCAAGAGATCATAAAAATGGGAAAGGGTCCCACATATACAAAAATATTTATAGCAGCTCTCTTTGTGGTGGCCAAAACTGGAAATCAAGGGGATGCCCATCAATTGGGGAATGGCTGAATAAATTATGGTACATGAATGTAATGGAGTACTATTGCGCTGTAAGAAATTATGAACAGGAAGACTTCAGAGAGGCCTGGAAAGACTTATATGATCTGATGCTGAGTGAAAGGAGCAGAACCAGGAGAACTTTGTGCACAGCAGTGACCACAGCAGTGTGTGAGAGTTTTTTCTGGTAGACTTGAAACTTCATTGCCATGCAAGGACTTAAAAAAAATTCCCAATGGTCTTCTAAGGCAAAATGCCTTCCACATCCAGAGAAAGAACTATGAAATTCAATTGCAGAATGTAGCAGATCATTTTGTGTGTGTGTATTACGTTTTTGTTTGTTATATGATTTCTCCCATTCAATTTAATTCTTCTCCACAGCATGACTATAGTGAAAATGTATTTAATAAGCATGTTTGTGTAGAACTTATATAAAATTGTATGCCGTCTCAGGGAAGGAGAGGAAAGATAGGGGGGAGGGAGGGAACAATAATAATCTAAGTTATATGGTAGTTATTGTAGAACATTGAAAATAAATAAAATTAATTAATTAAAAAAGCCATTTCCCAGATGATAAATGATCAAGAGATATAAACAGTTTCAGATGAAGTAATCAAAGTTATCTATAGCCATATGCAAAAGTGCTCTAAATCACCATTGATTGGAGGAATTGAAATTTAAATTATTCTGAGGTACTACTTCATTCCTGTTAGACTGAGTAATAGGACTGAAAAAGAGAATGACAAATATTGGAGAAGATATAGGAAAAATGAGACAGGAATGCACTGTTGGTAGAATTTTGAACTAATTCAGTCATTCTTTAGAATAATTAGGAACTCTGCTCAAAGGACTATAAAACAGTGCATATCTTTTGACTTTGCAGTTCCACTACTAGGTCTGTGTCCAAAATGGGATAAAACACAGAAGGGAAAAGGAACAATATGTACAGAAATATTTACAGAAGCTCTTTTCTGATGGCAGGGAGTTGGAAATTGGGAGGATGTCCATCATTTGGGGAATGGCTAAACAAATTGTGCTATATGTTTGTGATGGAATATGACTGTACAATAAGAAATGATGAGCAGGTTGTTCTCAGAAAAATCTGTAAAGAGTTAACATGATGGATGCAAAGTGGATTCAAAGTAACAGCAATATTGTAAGATGTTCAGCTACGAGTGACTTCGCTATTTTCAGCAATACAAGGATCCAAGACGTCTCTGAAGGACTTATGATCAAAAACACTATCCTTCCCCAGACCAAGAATTGATGGTGTCTTGAATACAGAGTGAAGCATACTTTGTTTTAAAAAAAAAAAAGAAAGAAAGAATCTTTGGACTGGGTTATCTCCAAGGTAACTCCTGGACCTAAAGCTATGAATTTGTGATCCAGTAACCTGGATTCAAATTTCAGTTTGGCAAGTGACTCCCTGGCTTCAGTATCCTCTCTATAAAATGGAATACCTGACTCATAAAATCCTTTCTAGTCCTAAAATCCGTGAATAATTACCATTCCCATAGTGCTTTCCTTTCAGTAAGCCTGAGGCAAATTATACAAATACTGTAATTCCAATCCTAAATTGAGAAAACTAAGGGTCTGGCAGTTTTTGGGATTTGGCCAAGGTTACAAAATGATCTCTTGGGTTCAAGTGCAGTGCTCTTCCCACAATACTGACACGCTTTGGAACACAGCGTTCATTCTACTCTCTCATTCTCATTTGAGGAAACTGAGGTCCACTTATTCTGGGTCTCAGAGCTAGTGACAGTAGCCAGCAGGAAGCAGAGATGCCAGCTTACCTTCATCATCATCATCTCTTTTTCAGTACTTTGCTGCTGGCACAGTTATTTCCTGACCACTCAAGTCATCTGCCTTGAGTTTCTCTCTTCCGTGGTCCCTTTGATATCCAGCTGATGCTACAAGGTTTCCGTGGGGTCACCCACTAGTAAACAGCCCTGCTGCATCCCCAAATGTGGGGAAGAGCTAGAGAGATGCTAGGAACTTGGGGCCCATTTATTTGGAAGAATCAGTTGAAGTAATCAGAGAAAAGTTTAGTTTATAGAAGAGAAGAATGCAAGGGGGAGATGGGACCATCATTGTTCCTTAAAAGCAAGAATTATTAACCTCTTTTATGCCATGGACCCCTTTAGCATTCCGATGAAGACTGCTGACCCTTTCTCAGAATAGCATTTCTAAAAATGCATAAAATGAAATACATAGGATTACAAAGAAAAGTTATTCAATGAAAATAAAGTTACCAAAACATTTTTAAAACCCAAATTCATGGATCTCTGCCATAGATCCATACCCTGCCTGAAAGTTTTTGAAGGACTAAGGCAGAACTTAAAACATCTGGCATAAGCTGCAGAGAAGCATTATCTTACCTTGAGAGGCATAGAGTAAAGTTTAGGCCTAGGAGGCAAGAAGACCTGGGCTTGTGCCCTGCTTCTTACCCTTAGTAGCTGGATATCTGTAGGCAAGTCAGCTAACCTCTCTGTACTCCCTAAGTAGCTAAGACTAGTTTACAGATGAAATGTTCATCTACATCAGAGGAGAGAGTTTGCTTGCTGGGAGTCCTCTACACTGATAAAAGCACAGGTCTGGGATGGACAGAATACTATAGTGATAAGGAGACGACTTCTTCATGGTGAGAGCTGTCTTAACACAGAATGGGGGTGGTGAATGTTCAGGTCACTTCTTTCCTCTGCTCCTGGTTTCTTCATCTTTAAAGTGAGCCTGATGAAGTAGGTAATCTCTACGTTTTCTTGTTTGCCCTTAATAGTTTGTCTGAGAGTCCATTAGTTCTCTGTTCCTGAAAGTTTTCAGATAGGGGCTTGGTGCCAGTTTAGAGTGCTGGACCTTTCATTAGGATGACCTTAGATGCTTACTAGCTTTGGGATCCTAGGCAAGTCCCTTAACCTGTCTGCCTCAGCTTCCTCATTTATATGTGAGCAGAAAGCCTGGAACATGTCAGTGACGTGAATAGTGGAGTTGCTAACAGGGAGATGGCCTCACAACTTGGGGGCTTGACCAGAGGCTCTGGAGAGCTGACAAGACTAGGGCCTCAAGGGGAAGCACTGGGGGGCAGCCCTGACTCCACAAGACTTGGGGTCCAAAGTAATCATAGCAACAACAATTGACATTCCTGTAGTGTTTTCAGGTTTGCAAAGCCCCTTATGCCTTGACTCATTGAATTTTACAACAACCCTGTGAGCCAGAGAGGTGGCTCATTGGATAGAGTACTTAGCCTGGAGTCAGGGAGGTTCAAATGAGGCCCCAGATCCTATTAGCTATGGAACCTTGGACAAGTCATTTATCCTTTCTCTGCCACGGTTTCCTCATCTGTAAAATGAGGGTGATAACAACAGCACCTCCCTCCCAAAGTTATTGTGAAGCTAGAAAGAGATGTCATTTATCAATCACTTTGCCAGCCTTAAAGCCCTATATAAATGCCAGCTATGATGATGATGATGGTATTATAGAGATTGCTCTCTGAGGTTACTGAGACTTAGAAAGGTTTAGTGACTTGCCCCAATCATACAACCAGTGTCTGTGTGACATTAAGAGAATGACCCTCCCTGAACCTTAGTTTCCCTGTATGTGAAATGGAGAGGTTGGACTCAAAGATCACTAAGGTCTCTTCTAGCTCAAATATTCCACATCAGGTCATCAGATAAAGGATGATGAGAAGAGATTCTGAGATCTCACCTTTTATTGCTTAAATATCCCATTTCCCTCTCCATGCCCCTCCCCTCCAGTATCACTGAAACTAGGAGAGCAGATGGTCCTTTCTGAAAGGGTTGTCTGTGCTTCTTTATTAAGTTGTATATCCAACATGAAAGCAATTTGAAAAGTTAAAAAATATTTTGCAAATGTGAAGTACAGCACTTTTGTTGGAAATCTATCTCTTGGTGCCCAGAAAATATCTCCTGCTTTACTCTATGTGGTATAAACAAAGTACCAGAGATGCAGTGAGAGTCAAGGCTGAAGGGTTTTAGGAATTTCTGACTATCCTCATCATTTCCCTACTTGATTCAGTTCTAATGATTTCCTTTTTTACCTTACTTCAACCCCACCACTGGCCAGTCCTATTAAACCTTGATGTCTCCTAGAACTTTACCCCACTACTTATTTCTAACTGCCTATACAATTACAATAGATTCCGTACCTCCACTTGCCCTCTCACACACCCCATTTCACCACAGCAGGTTTTATCCTCGGGATGTTCAAATCTGCTTGTTTTTCCTCCACTCAAAGTCTTCTAGTGACTTCCAAACTCTTGTTCAAGGTCTTGCCCTATCTGGCCTCCCACTGCATTTCCAGTTTGATCTCTGAACACTTCCCTGCACATGTGCTTTGCCAGGGGCTCTTCATCTTTGTGTGCCATGGGTCCCTGGGGCAGACAGATGATGAAGCCTACAGGCCCTTTCTCAGAATAATGTTTTAAAATGCATAAAATATAATGCACAGGATTACAAAGGAAACCAAGGTGAGGGAAAACAAAGATGCAATTTTTTCCCCATCTAAATTCACAGACCCTCTGATCTCTATCCATGAACCCCAAGTTAAGAACGCTTGCTTTCCCCAGACTACAATACTGTACTCGTTATCTCTTATACAAACCTGTGCTGTTTCCATCTCCATGCTTTTGCTCCATATTCTTTGGCTTGTCCTCCATCTTCACCCACTGAATCCCTGCCCATCTTCTTTAAAGCTCACTATATCATTGAGGGAAAAAATAAAATATCATTAAAAAATAAATCCCACCATGAATATCAGCTCCTTTAAGAAGACTTCCCTGATAGCCAGTTAGTAATAACTCTTTTCCCCCTTGACCCTCACTCTTCTCTTGAGGCTCTGTCAATTTGTATATTTAATTCTGCTTTATGGTGGTTTGTGGATATGTCATATTTCCCTGTTTGATTATAAATTTCCACGAGCAAAGGATCCTATCTCTTCTAGACTTCTATCACTGTCTCTGTCTCCCCAGCTCCCAGCATAGTGCTTTGCATGCAGTGGGAGTGTAATTAATGTTTGCTGGGCTGAATTGAGCTGATGAAGGAGTTGCTGAGAGCTCAGGTGACTCTACTGGGACTGTTAGCATCCAAGGCTGTCACTCAACAAGTTGTTCACCCCCTTTAGGGGCCCTAGAATTTGAATTCCAACAGTGCTTCTTGGAAATGATTTTGGAGGTGCATTGAATTACATTCAAAGATTTCCAACATGATCTTGTATTTCTTTGAGAGATCTGGTGCGCAGAATGAGGGAGGTGGCCATCCTGCCTGGAGTCTTGAGGATTTTTGCAATTTGGAGTGCATCCTGTGAGAATTAGATGATTACTGAGGTCCCTTCTAGCACTGTCCTTCTAAAACCTGCAAACACAAAAGGGAGGAAGGAAGACAGAGAAAGAAGCAGATTCCAAGACATACACAGAGGGTCATAGATAAAGACCTGGGACAGACCTCAAAGGCTATCTGGTCTAACCCTCTCTACAGATGAGAAAACTGAGGCCCAAGAAGGTTGAATGTCTTGCTCAGAGGCATGGAAAGAGTTCTGGGTTTGGAATCAGAGAACATTATTTCAAATCCAGGCTACTGTTTACTATTTACCCGTTTCAGGGGATTGGACTAGTTATAGAAAGTTATAGAAAGTCTCTTTCAGATCTAAATCTGTGATGGTATGACCTCTGAAGTCCTTTCTAACTCTAGACCTATGACTCAATGATCCAAGAAATAGGGGAAGACAGAAAAAAACAGAGAAACATATATAGAAAAAGAGAGGCAGGAGACAGAAAAGGATTAAGCCTGAGAGACAAGTAGAGACACAGACCGAGATTGAGGGAGAGAAACCAAGACAGAGAAGAATGATCCAATATATTTTCAAAGCAGGGCCTCACCCGGGGTCCCATAACTCTTTGTGTTTCTATTTCAGGCTGTGACAGTGACCACTGGGGTCCCCACTGTAGCAATCGCTGCCAGTGTCAGAATGGTGCCTTGTGCAATCCCATCACTGGGGCCTGTGTGTGTGCCGACGGCTACCGGGGCTGGCGCTGTGAGGACTTCTGCGAGCCAGGGACACATGGCAAAGGTTGTCAGCTTCCTTGTCAGTGCCACAACGGTGCCACCTGTGACCCTCGGACTGGAGAGTGTCACTGTGCGCCGGGCTACACTGGTGTCTAGTAAGTGCCATAGAGATGAGGGATGAATTACTGAAAAAAGTATTTACTAAGTGTGCCAAGTACTATGATAAGTCTTGGGAATATGAAGAAAGAGGCAAAAACTGTGCCCTTTCCCCTGAGGGGGTTCATGCTCTAATTGACAAAGACAACACATAGAGGAGAGTTTACCCACAGATCACATTGAAAGGTCCTAAGGTTGCAGGTTCGGGATGGACAGCAAAGCCTGGAGTCTTTAGGAGGCATGACCAAACCACCCATTTCTTTCATGCCTCGAGCATCCTTCCACTTTGGGGTCTGAACAAATGTAGGCCACAGGGCAGAAGCCTGTATGCAAACATGCCTGAGCCCTAGAAGATGATGCCATTGGTTCCCTTGGCACCAACGTTGTACACAGCGGCTCCGCATAGAGCTTGCATGATTGTTAAGCAAAGTCTGAATGCACAAGAATCCCCTTGAATCTTCCCAGCCTTGGCTCTCCTCTCCCTGCCACTTCTTATTTCAAGTTCTGGTTGCGTAGGGCTGACCTGACCCTCTTTAGAAAATGCCCTTTGGGTTGGGCATAGCCCTGATCCAGTGTTCTAGAGCCATCATTCAAATTGCCTTGGATAGGCACAGTCATATGAGTTTTAGGGATGTCGTTTCTCCTTGTTCCAGGATGCTGACCAATCCAATTCAATCCAGTTCACATTCATTAAGTACCTGTTGTATAGAAGACATGCTGTGTCCTAGGTACGCAAACACAAATGAAAAATAGCCCCTATTATTTTGTGGGGGAAGGATATAATATGTAAGTAAGTAGGCATGTACATGATAATTTGAGGAAGAAGGGGAGATCAGGAATTGAGATCAAGAAAGTTCACTGTAGCGAATTAACAAGTTGAGTCTAAAGAAAATTATCTAGGTTTGACTTTGGCCTCCCATCCGACCTTGGCCTTAGCCTCAAGTCTCTGCTTGGTGGGGGGAGGTGTCAGTGACCACTGGCAAGGATCAAGCACCCCAGAGAGATGTCTTAGAGGGCAATCATGGGGATAAATAGTATTTTTGCTTGGTTCTAATGCCCTTACACCATTCCTAAATCAGTCTCTGAGAGGCCTCGGCTGAACCTGCATCAGATGTGGACCCCTAGTATCAAGGATCAGACCTGTTCAGTTTGGGATCCCTGCAAAGAAAAGCAGAGCTCCTGCTCAGCCCTGGAACTGCCTCGTGTTCTCAATGGCCAGTGATGCTCTAGGTGCATACTACCCCTTACATACCAAAGTGTTCCCAGCAGACTCCTTCACCCTGACGCCAGAGGGCCTTTGGAAAGGGAGATACTAGAAAAGGCGCTCCTTAGCTTTCCTTTACCACCCTTCTCAGGATGAGTTTTAGCTGCAAGGAGTCAATGACCAAACACCAAGGTCAAAGTCGGACTGCATTTCGATCCTGATTCTAGAAATGCCTCCTTAGAGGCTGAGATGCCAGGGAGGCAATGTAGTGCAGAAGAAACAACTGGAATCTGGTCCTGAGTCGTTGTGCCACATCCCTGTCCTTTAAGCAGTCTGTTTTCTAGGCCCACAAGCCCATTGACTGTTGCTAGGCATTCCAGTCTCCCACCTACCCCACCTGGGATGCTCTCTCTTCTTCTTCTCTTCTTTCAAGGCTTAAGTCAGAGGCCACCTTGGATGGCAAAACCTTTCCTATTTCCACAAGTTATGATCAGTCCTTCCCACCTAAAATTGTATTTATTTGTCTGTGTAAACACTGTATTGTAACCCTAACCCAAAAGGGAGAATGGAAGGTCCTTGAAAATGGGATTTCTTTTTTCTTCTATCTTTGTATTCTCAGGCCTGGGGTGGTTCCAGCCATTCTCAAACCATCCTGCTTGCATCCTCCTCATTCTCCTCTTCCTCTCACCCCCCAACAAAACTTTGGGCTCTTTTACCTTGCCTTCTGTGGTACCTGACTTCTGCAGCACCCACTTTCTAGGAGTTCCCCAATGAAGTGCCCACCACTCCCACCTCCCTGGGCATGTGGCAGGGTCTAGCCTGCCAGGGCCTGTGTCTTTCTTAGCTTAAGGTACCTTTTCTGTTACAAGCCTGTGAGGTAAGCAGGGTCAGTATTCTTATCCCCAGTGGGCAGATTTGGAAACTGAGATTTGGAAGCAGTTCTAAAGCATTATTCTCCAACCCCACTGCTCTCTATTTGTAGCTGCAGTTTACATATTGTATTCCCCTAATAGAATGAAAGCTCTTTGTAACATGGAAATATATTTTGCATGACTGCACATATAAAACTTTATCAAATTGTTTGCCTTCTCAATGAGGGGGAGGGGAAGGAGAGAGTTTGGAACTCCTAAAATTTTTTACATGTAATTGGGGAAAAATAACATATAAAATTTAAAAAGTAAAAATTTTAAAAAATCTAAAAAAAGAATGTAAGTTCTTTGAAAACAGGACTCTGCTTCCTTATGCCTGTACCCTCCAATGCTTAGCATAGTGCCTGTCACAGAGTAAGCAATTAAAACTTTATCTTTCTTTCACTGTAGGAGTTTAATAAATGTTTGGCAAATTAAATTTATTATATGCCTTTAGGCAAATAAATTAATCTTCCTGGTCTTCACTTTTTGAATCTTCCAGATGGCTTTGCTCACTTCACAGGTTTATAACAGGGGAGGTGTATGAAGGTGAAGATGGATCCAAGCCCTGGCATCTAGATTCCTCAAAATGTCTAGGGAGGTGCAATGATGGGCACTTAGCCAGGGAACTTTCAGAAAATGTGGCATGTGGGCCCCAGAGAGACAGAGATTCCTGGGTCAACATTCTGTTCCCCTGGCCGTCTGTACCACCTGTTGTTTTTGGTAGCAGTCATGTACCTCCTCCTCATGTACAATCAGGTACACTTAGTGTTAGCCCAGATGCCTTCATTTACCCATCTGCAGTAAAAGACTCCCCAGAGTGCCTCTGATCCAGGGATAGGGGCCCCCTTTCTTCCCTCCCACTATTTTCAGAGACTTCCAGAATCAAGAGGTTATCTCTGATTTATAGAGGGAGGACCTGAAGCTGAGAGGGTTGCCCAAGCTGACATAGTGACCAGAGCCAAGCAGTCTGGGCCAACCCTGACATGTCCTGTCATCTGATACTGAGTGCACCAGTGGGTCTGGCCCTCTTTTCACCACAATTAATGAAGCTGTTTTCTTTTTAGCTGCGAGGAGCAGTGTCCACCTGGGAGCCATGGGGCACACTGTGACCTGCGCTGCCCCTGCCAGAATGGAGGTACCTGCCATCACATCACAGGGGAGTGTTCTTGCCCCCCTGGCTGGACGGTAAGTGGGGTGTCAGCCCTAGTGGGTCAGAATTAGGGGAAGGGGACAAGAGAAATAGACAAAGGGACAGGGAAAGATGGATTTGGAGAATTTTCAGCTTCTCTCTCTACTCTTATTCAGGTCACATTGAGCACTAAATGGGAAGGAAGGGTATGAAAGAGCTAGATTCCTGCTTTGAGGTCCATTTCCTCTGTGAGTTTTGCATTAAACTTAATATAGTGATGAGGTCAGCAGGGGGATGCTACAAACTCAAAATCTTTTTAATGCTTTCATGATGATCTTTTTCAGTTTCAAACAACTTCTCCTACCTAGCAGAACATCCTTAAAATAAATCCAGGCAAACACAACAAATGAACACATTTGTGATATACCATATATGTGTGCCACATTCTGCACCTGTTGCCCACCATCTTTCTGTCAAGAGGTTAGAAACATACTGCACTGTTGGTCCCCTGATGTCATACCCAAACATCCTTTTAGCCAAGAATTTTCGTCTATTCCCCCGTGTTCCCTTAACCTTCACTGGAGTTGCTCAGAAGCAGCCCCCAGGAAGGACTGACTTCTCTATGCTCCCCTCCCTCCATCGCTGTTTTTGCTTTCAAGGGAGACCTCCATTCATCTACCTCATCAGTACTACCCCTTCCTGGAGGCACTAAGTGAATGAATGATACACTGAGGCTGTTTCCCACTGGAACCTGAAAGCTCTCTGGTGAGGGAATGAGACTGCAGCTAGCTGAGCAGAAGCAGGATATTTTTGGAGGCTGCGAATACAGAATACAGAGGGGGACAGTTTCGGGAGAGGGAGTTGAGGAGCACCATTGATTAAGGAGGAGGCTGGGACTTGGGGTGGGAGGGAGGTTGTTGAGATAGCTGCATGTCCCACATCTCCCAGCCCAGCCACCTGAGAACCCTAGGGGTGAAAGACCATCTTTTTGCCCAGAACTTGGTCCCCCAGAGGCCAAGCCAAGTGCATTTGAGCCAAGCAAGCAGATGGACAAGCTGAAATGAGATGAAGAAGGGAAGAGGGAGAGGTCAGGAACAGAGACAGAGACAGAGGGAGACAAAGAGCCTCATGAACACTTAGTGTGAGTTTCAAGGCTGCTCTCCAGCATTAGTGAAAGCAGTGCTGAGTCATCATAGCAGGAGAAGGGAGACAGAGAAAGTCAGAACATGCGGGAAAGTGTGGGATGGAGAGAGAACAGGCTTGGAAGGTAATTTTCTCCCACCCCCTTGACACCTCGAAGGATTTATTCCAGACGATAGAAGCTTGTGTCGATGAAGTCTTTGGATTTGAGGACTTTATGTTTTTAATTTTATTGTAGACAATTGGATTTCTATTTTTGACACAAGGCATTTTACTTGCAGATTTGTATGAATTATTAATACCCCACACAGGCACGAACAGTCACAAAATAATGAATCAGAAGCTAAGGAAAGGGGGATGGTTGGGGGAAGGTGAGGAATATCAGAGATGTTCCACCCCCCACCAGGGTGACCACCACCCCACCCCCAGGTTCTTAGTGGTCTCCATTACTCACTTCCCTGTCTGGAATCTGGAAAAAGAAAGCCCTGACTCTGGGGCTGTCCCTCAAAGGACCAGGGGACTGTACCAAAAAGGGAACTAGCCTTTTGCTATGTCCCCATATTGACTCTCCTCTTCATCCCCTCATCCCACCCTAAGCAGAGAGTCCATGGGATCAAGCCCTCTGCTTTGGAAATGGGCCAATAGAACAAGTCACTCCTGGGCCTGCTCCCACTGACCTTGGTCTCATTTCCCTGATTCTCGAATGTGTTGCTCCAGCCCCAGGCAGAGTTTTAGTAAAATCCTGGGCTCTTTTTCTTCCTTGTTTGGGAATCTGAGGCTTTGCAAAGAAGGACATAGGAAAGAGAGAGAACAGTGGGTGAAACTATTACATGGCACAGTAATCAGAACCCAAACCCAAATGAATAGAGGTCCCTACCCACTCAAGTTAGACAGTCAGTTCCCCCAACAAAGCACCCCACTTTCCATACTTTCCTGTGTACCAAGCCCCAATCTAGTCACTGCAAAGGAAGATGGACAAAGAGGAAAGCAGTTCCAGTCCTTGGGAGAAGCCAATCTGAGGACTGAGGGAAAAGAGGAAAGAGGAGATAAACTTACAAAACAACATACAAATTATGAACATAAAAGAAAATATGTAAGTAGAGATGAGCACAGAGTAGGCAAGCAAAGGGTAGGGATCAATCAAAGATGGTTTTCTTGAAGGAATGAATTTCAAACCAGGTTTCAAAGGTGTTGGAATGGAGGAAGGGATGCCAAGTGGGGTGATTGCCCTTCTGGTGAATGAATGAATAAAAAAGCATTTATTTAGCACTTCACATTGTGCACAACACTGAAAATGCAAACGGACAAAGTAAAACAGCCCCTACTCTCCAGAGCCACATTCTAATGCTGCACTTTTGGGTTGTCTTCACCTACTGGATTCTAATAAGCAAAGACAACACAATGCATCTAAATGAGTCGTAGACAGAGAGGGCTATTTTACCAAAATCATTTTCTTTAAATGGAGATCTGACTAGGTCATTCATCTGTTCCTTCAACTCCAGTGACCCTTGCTTTCTCGAGGATAGAATGTATGTTCTCTCTTTAGTTTCTTTTCTGTCTTACTGAACATTACTCTGCCCTACCTATGCTCTGGCAAGGGGCGTCTTTGTTCCTCTGTCTCATCTTCATACCTTTGTAGTGGTCATGTCCCACGCCTAGAATACACTCCTTCCTCACCTCCTAAATACACATCTCCTGCATGAAATCTGTCCAGCTGGTAGTGCCTTCCTTCCCAGAAATTATCTTTTTAACTACTTTTTACTTATTTTATATATATTCATTTTATGTTTTTACATGTACTGTCATCTCCCCCATTAGAATGAAAACTCCTCAAGAACAGAGCTTATTTCATTCTTTGCATTTATGTTTTTAGCACTAAGCATAATCTCTGACACATAGTAGGCACTTAATAAAGGCAGCTTAGGTGGAAATAGAAAGTGATGAATTTAGAAATCACTTCTTTTCTCTGGTCCCTGTTTTCCTCATCCATAAAGTAAGCTGCATGGACTAGGTAATCTCTAAGGTTTCTTAGTTTGCCCTTAATAATTTGTCCGAGAATCCATTAATTCTCTGTTACTGTAAGTTTTCAAGTAGGACCTTGGTGCCAACTTAGGTGGCAGAGTGGATCGAGTACTGGACCTTTTGTCAGGAAGACCTGAGTTCAAATCCAGCCTCAGACACTTACTAGCTGTGTGACCCTAAGTAAGTCACTTAACTCTGCTTCAGTTTCCTCATCTGTAAAATGAGGTGGAGAAGGGAATGACAAAACACTCCAGTATCTCTGCCAAGAAAACCCCAAATAGGGTCATGAAAAATTGGACATGACTAAAAATGACTAAACAATAGGAATGTAATTGACAAATATTTATTGGTTGACTGGGGAAGTCAGTGATAGTGAGTAGAATCACCATTCGATTGATTAATAACATCCTTTCTAGAAATGGTAGCACAGGTTTTATTATTGTTTCCAGAGGTAGGTAGGGGGCAAGGAGAGCAAGAAAGGGGAGAGGTAGCATTTTCTTTTTTCTTCTTTTTTGGAGGTGGTCAGGTTAAATGACTTGCCCAGGGTCACGCAGCTAGTAAGTGTTAGAGATGGGATTTGAACTCTGGTCCTTCTGACAGTACCACCTAGCTGCCCAACGGGTAGTACTTTCAAAAGTGCAGAGGTGAGCATGGATGAGCTCCTGGCTGGGAATAATAAACAGATTAATTTAGCTACAGCAGAGGGATGAGGAGGGCCAGTAATGGGAATCAGGGGAAGACATGAGGGAGGAGATCAGCTGGTGCTTGAAGGACAAGCAGGACAGTTTGGAGTTTAAGAATGAAAGGGCATATTATCCGTGGAATCATATAAGCAAAGGTAAATGTCCATAGTTAGGAGAAGAGCACCATCCCTGCAAAGACTGAGCCCTAAGACTGACTCCTTGCGCACTCGAGGTCTCCTCTTCATTGCCTGCTTCTCTGAGTCAAAATGTCCTTCCTAATAGTATTCATTCTGTAACTGCCCTTCTCCATCCCATAGCTGTGCTGGGGCTTCTTCTGACACCCCAAACTGAGTTTAAAGATGGCAGGACTATGGGACTACAAACTCTCCCAATATTCCCATGACCCTCACCAACAGAGAGGGACAGGAACTTTGAGGATCCCAGCCTGTCACTTAACGTGCATTTTCCCCCATGCTAGAGGCTGACTTGATGAACAAGAGATGCTTGGTTTCCCAAGGGGAAGTTGGAAGAAGTCATTTGTTTCTTGGATTAATTCACTGGACCCCAGGAGAACTAGCCTAGAAAAGAGCAATGCTTGTTGACGCCTCATAATTCTCAAGATTCTTTTCTCTAAAATATAGAGGAGGAAAATTACTTTTGCCAACAGAGATGGATGGATGGGCACTCTATTGGGAGTGGGGGTGCTGGTTATCCCTGCCTGAGGCTTCCATGAGGGCAAAGTTATTTGTTCCCCATGGACTATGGACCACAAAGTTTAGAATGTGATAATATAGCATTTGCCTCATCTCTGGTGACTAAATATTTTCTGTTTCCTTCATGTTCAAAGGCCCTTAAAGACAACATCCATATCTTTACCTTCCCTTGACTGTATCTCCCATAGCACCAAGCACAGGGCTAGACACATAAAAGGTATTTTCTAATGATTACAATGAGAACTAAGGTTGATGGTTCCAGGTCCCATGGCCAAAGGTTATTCATCCAGTGAGTGATACCCTGGGGTCAACTGGCTTGGAATAGCAGCCCAAGCCAGATTTGTCTGTAAGAATAGATTTACGTGGAGGGTGACAGTTAATAATTCCTACAAATCTACACTAAAACCAAAATTCAAAGGAAAAAATATCCATACAACAGAGTATCAAAAAGTAAACAGGACAGTAAACATACTAGCTGGTGGTAAAATAAAGACTATTATTCTAGGTCCTTCCAGCATCAGCCAGGCCTTCTCATTTGTCTGCATGGATAATACAAATTTTTAGCAGTCGTCTCTAGCATGGGTTCTTAACCTGAAGTCTGTAATTTAAAAAAAAAATTTAACTATATTTCAAAATAGTTTCCTTTATAATCTTACATATTTTATTTTATGCACTTAAAAACAATGGGGCCGTAGTATTGCCAGATCTATGAGAGGAGTCTGTGATGCAAAAAACAGTTAAGCAACTGTCATGTAACTGGAAGGCTGACCTCGTCACTCCTCTTGGTAATCCAACTGTTCCTTGGTCAGCACAGGGCAGACAGAATTTCTCTCTTCTCTTTTTCAGGGAGTGGTGTGTGCCCAGCCCTGCCCACCAGGGACATTTGGCATCAACTGCAGCCAGAACTGCCCATGCCACCATGGAGGGCAATGTGACCATGTGACGGGACGGTGCCAGTGTGCAGCTGGCTATATGGGGGATAGGTAAGAAGTCACCTGCATGGCCAGTCGATGCCAGTTGTCTTGATTTACCTTTTACCCATTACCCTTCACCCAGTCTAACATCTTTACCCAAGATTTGTAGTGACTCTCCCTGAGGGAAGGAGGAGAGTAAACTAGCCAATCTCAATTATATATAATGGAGTTGAGCTGGTAATCCAGAAGTCCTATCTGCTTTAGCTTTAGAAATCAATCACTTTGTTCACCTATCTGTAGCATATCAAAGAGTCAGTGAACCATGGTGGATTGTGCTGGCCTAGCAGTCAGGAAAATCCAGGTCCAGGTAAAACCTGCCTCTGTTGCATTCCAGCTGTGTGACTGTGGACAGATCTCAGCCTCAGCGTCCTACGTCATTCCCTGAGACTGAGCTGAGATGAGCTGTGAATGTCCACTGGTGGAGACAGTTTCCACACTCTGAATTCCACTTTAAACTCTGTTCCCCAGAGTTATTTCTTCTACTGCCCTTCAGACTGTGTATATTTCTGCCATAATACAGCTGGCCAGTCCTGAAGGCCCTGCTGGGGTGGGAGGTACAGGCTGTGGTTCTATGACTGGGACCAAGGGGAGTCTTCATCAGGAACACAGACACACAGCAGAGACACTTAATCTGGACAAAAGGACAAGCTCACATCTGAGATTGAGAATCAGAAAGGAGCCAAGCTAACGGTCTTTCCAGTCCCCAAGTCTGCAAATCCACCTTGATGTTTATTGTTCAGTTTTCCCTCAGACTGGCTCACTCCTGCATTAATCAGCCCAGTCTTTACAGTGATGGCTTGTAAAGATGCAGCTGGAACCTAGACATTTCCTGTTTTCTACCTTGCCCTTACCTACAGCCTGAGGTCATTTAGAAACAGTGTAATTTCTTTTAGAATCTGCATTCATGTACACAGCATTTCCTTGCACCTGGCCTCCAGAAAGCCCTAGCAACATAAGCATACTTGAATCAGTGCTTGATAAGGAATCCAAAGACCTAGGATTTAAAATTCCAGCTCTGTTACTTTCTTAACTGTGTGCCTATGGACAAATCACTTCACTTCTATAAAATGAGGGGTTTGGACTAGATAGATCCTGAAGTCTTCTAGTTCTGTATCCTAGGGATTGAGGTTGGTCTTTGGAGGAACTCAGAACTGAGACACCCCTCCACAGGGCATAAGCCAGTAGACCCAGAGCAGAGCAAGAAACAAGGATGAGAGGGGAGTATAGAACACAGGAATCTGTGACAGCAGGGAGGTCTGTTCCAGTGCAGAACATTAATAGGATAACTACCAGCCAATCATTCAAAGAAAAAGACACAGCCCTACTTTCCCACTGGCTGGGTCCAGCGTCACTGTTCCATAGCCTAGCACCCATGTTTCCTAACCCAAAAGAATATCAGCTCTTGTGTTTTATTCCCAGTCAGCCAACCAAGGGACAAAGCATCCAGGATACAGAGGGAGAAAGCCAAAAGTCAATCTGACTTTCAAAAGTCAGACGGCTCCCATCTCCATGCTCTAGTGACAAATTCCGGGGAAAGGGCCCGCGGCAAACCTAAACACCCTTTGGAAAGCCCCATGGATCGATCTGCTCAAGCAAAAAATGGGAAGGCCTGGTGATATTTGGCTTGTGCGTCTACACGGGCCACCTCGTGTTTAATATTTTGTGAAATTGCCTCCATCCATTTTGCCGGTGACAGCCACATTAACCCAACCCAAATCATCGCCGAGCATATTAAAGTTCAGCGGGTGTAATAATGCGGCCTCCCCGGATAGGCAGGAACAAATGTAAATTAAACAAGAAACATAACTAGGGCTTTGCAGCTCATTTTGTGATTTAATTGAGCAATGTATCTGGTTGTTAATGGCATTATTGGACACATTAGATTGATATGTTGCAAAGGAAGGATGTTTAAGTAGAGAACTAATTCCTGCTGTGATTATCCTTATGTTCCAGAGGCCCCGTTATTAGCATGCTTTGTGTAAAATTCATTAGCAGGAGCTGCTTGATCTCTAAATAAATAAGTTGCTTAAATTGTTAGCAGGAAAAAAGGCTAATTATGCAAATGGATTAGGTCGTCAATATTTCATTCCAGATGCTTTTCTTCATGCTATACAGTGCTTCATCATCCCTATAAATATAACCGAAGGTAAAGTGCCCTACAGAGGAGGCAAGAGTCTCTGAGACCACTGGCCCCTCCTGCTGGTGAGAAGTGGTTATGGCAATAGTGCGGTGTGATAGAGAGTACTAGGTGCCAGAGACACCTTCAGAAACGTACAAGCTGTGTGACCATGGGCAAACTGACAGACTTCTCTGAGTTTCGGTTATCATTCCTCTGTAAAATAGGGATGATAGTGCCTGCCTCACAGACTTGTCAAGATGATCACATGAATTCACATTTGTCCAGGGTCTTGCAAGTTCTAGAACTTTATGTAGATGTTAGATGCCATTGTTATGACTGGTGGAGGAGATTAGAGGCGCTCCTCCAGTGTATCAGTCCCATGCCAACAAGACCGAAAGGGCAAACGCCAGCACCACAGCCAAGTGATCCCTCAGGAGAACCATGCTGGGGGGTGACAGGTCTGTCTTGATTATTTGAATTTAGTGTTGAAATTGGGTCAAAGGGTTGAAATATGGCCTGGCCTCCAGAAATGAGGGAGGGGACATTCCAGACGGATAAGGACTCAACTTGGTATAACCCCCTGTGCCATGTTGAGGCCTTACCAGCCTGGAATGTCTCCCCCTTTTCTGTATGCAAGACCACCTTTTCTGTATGTAAACCCTGGATAATTAAGAGAGAGCTATACATGAATTCACCCGAATTTCCATGCAGCCTGAGATGCTAGCTAATCCAACCTTGGACAAGTCATTTAATTTCTCTAAGGCCTCACTTTCCTTATCTGTAAAATGAGGGGGGGTGGGACTCAGCCTCTAAGGTCTCTTTCAGGTCTAAATTTGGGATCCTCTAACTCCTGCCATGGTTTGGGGAAGCTTCAGCTGCTCTCTGTGTTACCCTGCAGATGCCAAGAGGAGTGCCCCATTGGGACCTTTGGATTCCAGTGCTCCCAGCGCTGTGACTGTCAAAACGGGGCCCAGTGCTCGCCAGCCTCCGGTGCCTGTGTGTGCGACCCAGGCTACAAAGGCCCTCGATGCCAGGAGCGCCTGTGTCCAGAGGGGTTACATGGCCCACAGTGTACCAAGCCTTGTCCCTGTAATGTCACCAACACACTCAGGTAGGTGTTCCCTCCCTGTTGATAAGGCAGTGGGGTGTCAGGGCAAGGGGACGGGATGGTGAGAGGCTGAAGAGCGCTGGGTTTGAAGAAGGGGCATACACCCACTCACAGGAAACCAAGCTCCTGGCTGCTGCTGGTCCTTGTCCATTTGGAAGGGACTGAGGGATTAGGAATCTGGATCTAGGGAATGACAGCTGCGAACAAAAGAAGACAAACTGGAAATACCCCTGGTCTTCCAGGCAGAAGAGCTAGGTTAGGGCCCAGGCCTGACACTAACATCATGACACTGGGCAATG
This sequence comes from Bettongia penicillata ogilbyi, assembly GCA_023548195.1. NCBI lineage: Eukaryota > Metazoa > Chordata > Mammalia > Diprotodontia > Potoroidae > Bettongia > Bettongia penicillata. The sequence goes on from JAJHZJ010000148.1 coordinate 2,671,173, forward strand.
TAGTTCCCTCTCTGGGCTTCCATTTTCTAATCTAAAGAATGAAGAGATTATGTTCAGATTTTCTTCCACCTCTGACATTGTATAATTGAGGTTACCTCTCAGGAGAGAATGGAGAACTCCTCCCCACTCCTACCCCCAATAGAATGCTGATGAAAAGTTATGGAATTTCCTTCTGCTACAACTCTTTAAAAGTAGGAATGGCACCCCTCTACTTGGCTCCACCCTCATGTAGCCAACCCGAGATATAAGCAGTCCTGTCTTGAGGCAATAGAATGCATCATGAACATAGCATGTTAGAGGCCCTGGGTTCTGATTTAACTGCCTACATGACCTTGGACAAGTCACTTAACTTCCCATGGCCTCAGCTTCTTCATCTGCAAAATGAAGGGGTTCAACTAGTTGACCTCTGAAGTCCCTTCGAATTTTATACCTGTGACCATGTACGTGCTGATGGTATTTAGGAAAATACCGTCAGATGAGTCTGTGGCCCTATGAAACAGGGCAGGCAGGGACTGATGATTTGCAAAATTTGAATGATCCGATAAGGTGTAAGTACAGCTAGGTGACTCAATGGATAGTGTGTTAGCCCTAGAGCCAGAAGGAGCCAAGTTCAAATCTGGCCTCAGACACTTCTAGCTGTATGACTCTGGGCAATCTGCTTGCTTCCGTTTCCTCATCTGCAAAATGAGCTGGAGAAGGAAATGACAAACCACTCCAGTAGCTTTGCCAGGGAAGCTCCAAATGGAGTCAAATGTGACTAATCAGCTCAACAGCAATAATACTAAACTCCTGCTCCCACTCCCAGTGTCCTGCTTTCATTTGTGTTTGGTGGTTGATCTGCACCCATACATCCTGGATACAGAGGTTCTTCATCCTTATAAAATGGCAGAATTTTACTGGTCATCTGATTATCTCATCTCTGTTTAAACATTTCCAGTGATGGGGAGCTCACTACCTCACAATATAGTCCATTAACTCCATTGCTGGTCAAGTCTGAGTGTTAAAATGACCTGCTTTGTATTGAGTCAAAATCTAGTTCCTTGAAACTTTTATCCATTGATCGTACTTCTGCCCCCTGGCAAGAACCATGTCTTAATGACTGTAGTATCATCCCCTGTGGCTAGCACAATACACTATGTATAGCAGGCACTCAATAAATATAGTCAGATACATGAATGAACCCCAAAGAATTCTACCCCCTCTTGTCTACTCAACCCTTCTTTTATGAAGGGATGGCTCTTACGTCTCTTCTAAGCCTGTTCCTTTTAAAGGCTCCTGTTCCTTTTTTCTTCAGCTATTCCTCAGAATTGCCTCTCAGATCCTTCACTTATCTCTAGACACACCTCAGGCTGCAGTTTCCATCTTAAAATGTGTTCATAACTAGACACAGTCATTCAGATGTGGCCAACCCCATAGTTTCTTAGGATCTGTACTCAGGTACTTGAGTCAAAGCCGCCTAAGGTCACACTATTTGGGGCAGCTACATCCAGCTTTGGCTGTATTCATCCACAGTCTCACTGTCTTAGAAAGCTTCCCTTCTGGGGTCTGCTAAGGCAGCCAGGGTCTCTGGCATCGCTGACCCAGAAGATGAGTCAGAGAATACTCCCACACACATATATCCATCCCTCCAACTTGAGTAGAGCCTGGCCTCTAACCCTAAGTAGCCCAGAGTTTGTGTAAATAGGAGGGTCAGAGCGGAGCAGAACAGAAACATAAGTGACAGATGAGGGATTATCCAGGACAGAGAGACAGAGATTACTCCCTGTTATTGAGCCTCAGACACTTACTAGCTGTGTGACCCTGGGCAAGTCACTTAACCCTGTTTGCCTCAGTTTCCTCATTTGTAAAAATGAGCTGAAGAAATGGCAAACCTCTCCAGTATCTTTGCCAAGAAAACCCCAGGTGGGGACACGAAGAGTCAGTCACAGCTGACATGACTGAACAATAAGTATAAAAAAGCTTCATTCCATAAGGGGACTTGACATACACACACATAAATATAGAGAGAGAAAATATAGATAAAGCTAAATGGAAGGTAATGAAGGAGGCACAATATCTAGAGAGATCAGGAAAGTCTTCCTGAATGACATACTCCATTATCCATGCTGTCCTGTCTACCCCTCTCAGATGAGTTTTCAATAGGGAGGATGAGGAGACAAGAAGCAAGAGGGGGTTCCTATTATCTCACCTCCAAGAGGTGCAGTTGGATTCCTCCCCTTAGACTCAGGGGTCATTGAGGCTGCCTCCTGGTCATCTTTCCTTCCTCCTCTCTCACTGCTTCTTTCATTTATTCACTCCATAAAGAGGGATCAAGCCCCTACAATATATAGTCTCTGTCTCTGTCTCTTTCTCTGTCTCTGTCTCTCTCTGTCTCTCTGTCTATCTGTTTGCCTCTCTCTCTCTCTTTTTCTCTCTCTCTGTCTCTCTGTCTCTTTCTCTCTCTGTCTCTGTCTCTCTCTGTCTATCTGTTTGCCTCTCTCTCTCTCTTTTTCTCTCTCTCTGTCTCTCTGTCTCTTTCTCTCTCTGTCTCTCTGTCTCTCTTTCTCTCTTTTTCTCTCTGTCTGTCTGTCTCTTTCCCTCCATCCTTCTCCCCCCTCCTCACCCACCCCTCCCCTCCCCTCTCCCAGACCTCCCAATCTTCATTTGACACATCCAGCTGCTGTCAGTCCTAAAAGAGGTGGAAGAAGAATGGCAGGCAGAAACTGCTTGGGAGCTGTCCACACTCCAGGGGTTTTGTCTTTGCTGATGATCTATGAAGACAGTGGAGATGCTGGATGCTCTCCTTGGCCCCCCAAGCAGCTCAGCCCTCCTTCCCTTGCCTCACATTGGCTTCCTTTGATTTTTACTACTTGACTGTCCTCAAATCAACATAAAGTCATTGGTGACCTTCAAGGGCTTTGCAAGTAATGACTGCTCAGGCAATGTCTGTTGATTTGATTTGATTTGATTTTTACTAACATTCCTCCCAAGCCCTCTGGGATGTCAAGGAGTCTCTGATTGCAGGAACTGTATGGGACTGGGGGAAACTGAGGCAAAGACCATAGAGTGATCATGAAGCTCAGACTGATGACCTCCAGGGCTTCTGCTGAGTCAACCAAAGTGTTCCTTTAGTCATTCAGCAAACACTGAGGGGACACAGAAATGACAAAGAAGACAGAGTCCTTGCCCTCTAGGACCTTAGATTCTACAAGGGGAACCAAGGCACATATATATATATATACATATACATATATATACACATATATATACATATATAAATGTATATAAATGTATATTATATATATATGTATATGTATATATAAATAGTCTGGTCAATGCAAAGCAGCATGTGTTAAGAGACAAGTGCAGGGAGTCTTTGGATCCCCAAGGGACCCATGGATAGATTTCAGGGTGCCCATGAACTTGGATGGGATAAAGTTTATGTCTTTACTTCAATGTAATTGGTTTGTTGGTCGTCCTATGTTTTTGTTTAATTTTATGCATTTAAAACATTATTCTCAATTATCTAATTTACTTCTCCACTTTATATGTATATCCCTAAATTTTTAAATATATCTTTTAAACATATAAATATATATCTTTTATATATAAATATATATATTATATATAATATATATCTCATATAAATATATCTTTTAAATCTTTTAAAATAATTTTCTAATAAATACAAAACAATCTCAACTAATTTTAACCAAGTAAATAAACAACATGAAGAATAACATCTCAAATAAAACTTTAAACTCCAAATTAAAAGAAAAAACATTACTCTGAGAAAGGATCCATAGGCTTCTCCATGATCTGTGACACACATAAAAAGTTGAAGAACCCCTTTCTAGTGAGTAGTCCAGGCTACAGGTCAGAGAAAAGATCAGTGTGGATTAGAGTGATCAAGGAAGACTTGATGGAGGAGAAAACTTTGGATCTAGACCTTGAAGAGGAGAAGTAGGATTCCAGGAAGGAGAGAGAAATGGGGAAGGTTATTCCAGGCTCTGTGCTTCCCAGTATGATTGGCTAGGTATATGAGGGGTGTCTGTGTATCTTCCTGAAGAAAAGGACAGAATTAGCACCCCACTACCATCACTCTTAAAGGACATGTTGAGGGCAGAGTTGTGGCTCATTCAGGGATAAAAAGAAAAATTGCTCCCATTGACATAGAACATGTTCTCTCTACTGTAGCTATTGTTATCCCATTGACATAGAACATGTTCTCTCTACTGTAAATGTCCCAACCAAGCCCCCAGATTAAATAGCTATTGTTATCCCATTGATTCTTGCACAACTTTGCCCTGCATAATTTATCATTTCCATAAAGGATTCCTCTGTGCATTATTTAGCCTGATAACTCCTTCCTTCCTCACCTACCACACCCCTTTGCTAATCTCAGCTCATCTAATATTGATGATTATTTATTTGGTTTAATGTCTCTAACACACACTGAGTTTCAGGATCAAGTAGCATGTTAGTAACTTTTTCTGAAAGGGCAGGAAGCCCCTGGGAGATTCTGAGGGAACACGTAGCCTGGGTGTCTACACTAACAACTCCTCCAAACCTGTACTTCACAAGAGACCATTCCCTGTTTTGAGTTTGTTGCACCCAATAGGACCTTATCTTTCCTATTTTCAAAGCTTTTCTCCCTCCCTTAGGTACCCTTTTCCAAATTTGGATCTCCATCAACAATCACAAAGTTCTCCATAACTTGCTGAAACTGTTTTGCTGTTCTCACTTTCCCTTCTGCTGTGCCCTCACTGGAGCCAGAGAGCAGCTCAGAACCTCTCTGTGTGACGATGGGCTTTTAGGGGTCAACCCTTCTCTCCACCTTGGGTGTCTGCCCCTCTGCAGACTTCAGTGGGGAGAGGGGAAGGAAAGAGATGTCAATGGCTGTCAGTCTGAACATACTGGGGAACCTCTGAAGGTCCTCATTAACCCAGGAACAATTAAGGTCAGCACACCTAAGTAGAAAGGCCTTAACATAAAAGTTATGAAAAGCTCCCTCTCAAAGTCTTTCCCTTCTCAGTGCCTCATTGTTTCTACCTTTGCAGTGAAGTGGTCATATCATTCCCCTTAGGCACAGTAGGAAGAAAGAGCTACTGTACCCTTGAGAAATGGGGGAATTGCTGTTTAACTCAAGCAATGAAGGCAGCTTTGAAGATGCAGAGAACCTGAATCTCCCTTCTGTTCCATCATGAGTCTTGGGTCCCTAGAAGGGAATTTAGATGTTCTGGGAGGGGCTGCAGTGGTTTGTCTATTCAAGGATTAGCTAAAAAAAATTTAGGATATTTATTGGGGTGAGGTCTAATACAAAAGAGGGATTTGACTCTTGCTGCTTGGCCCCAGATGGCAAAAATAAGTGGACAATGTAGAGTGGCAGATTTGGCCTTAATATAAGAAAAGATTTCCAAACAAGCAGAGCCATTCAAGAGGGGGACTGGACCACCACTAGAGATAATGGGTTCCCCCTTTTTGGAAGGCTTCAAACGGAGATTGGCCACACATCAGAAATAGTGTAGAAAGTGTTTTCTGCTCTGGTGAATTTGGGATTGAATAGTCATGGAGATCTCTTTCAATTCTGACATTCTGTTATTGCCCAGGAAGGGGAGAAGAACATCCCAAATGTTCCCAATAGCTCTAGCCTCCCCATATAGAATTCTGATGCCACTTAGCTCTCTGGGAGAACTTGGCTTGTGATCATCATCTTGGGAACAGAGAGATCACCAGCAAAATCCAAAGCTATTTCATGCTCAGACTTACTATGCTTCATGCAAAGGAGCCATCCTCCTTAATAAAGGAAAATAACCTTGAGCGAGAGAGAGCCCTGCCTTCTGAATGTGCCCCCTGCAATTGAATTGTCATGGAAGGGTGCCAGCAGCCCAGATCATATATTACCTTTGAAAGATTGGATTAAGCCAACAGAGGCAGCATTGATAAAAATCTCATGGCATGTGCAATCGAGGAGAGACTGCACAAAACTCTACTCTTAAAATATTCCTGTAATGTTTAGCTTTCAGTTCCTATTAGTCTGTGATTAATCGATGTCTGGGGGAAAATGGAAAAAAGGGAGGCAAAAAAAAGGAACTCAACTTAATATCAATGATTGCAAGCTTTGCCTGAGATTCCCAGGAAGATACCTGGATCTATGACCAAAAGGAATTTCTTGTGCTATCTGCCAACCAGGGAACTGAGATTTACCTCTACTCAGGATCTCTAGTCATTTTTGATTCAACTGGCCATGATAAGACCTGAAGGGACTTTGCTGGATTGCAGGGCTGGAAGATCCTAGAGCTAGGTTCTCAGATGAAGCTTGATCCCTCCTCATTATACCTATTCCTCCCTATACACACTCACGAACTCTCTCTCTCCCCTTCTCCCTGTCCCTCTCTCTCCTCTCTCTTTCTACTTCTCTCTCTCCCTCCCTCTCTCCATCTCCCCCTCCCTCTCTTCATTCTAAAGTCAGTCTCCAAGCAGGAACATATATAACCAGCTTCACACTGATATGAATCTCTCCTGTTATTTTCAAGAGACCCACCACCTCTCTCATTTTTAGCAAGTTCTACTACCTTGCTTATCATCTGGATCCTTCATGATTCCCTGTAAGCTGATTTCCTCTTATGTCTATCTTAGAAGAAACGGAGAACAGTAAGGTCAGTGGTAACAGACTCAGATAGAAACCAAAGCTACCAAACTGTACCTAAGGATCCCTGTAGGCCACACCCTGACTTAGAAAACCTTAAATTAATATCATCTATGCTGTGTTGTATTTTTATTTATTTTGTTAAATATTTCCCAGTGATATTTTAATGTCTTCCAGAAGACTCAGGAGTGCTGCAGCTGCCTTGCTCCCAACAGGCCCTGTGTTTAACACCTCTGCATTAGATGAGAATATGCTAACACTCATTTTCCCACCAGAGGATATTTCTAGGTCCATGATTCTATCTTTGAGGACCATCCGGGGGACAGAGACCCTGTCTCAGCCCCTGAAATACATTTCCCTTCCCAATACTCTTTCCCACTCATTGTAAGTCAAGGCATCTCCCCTGAAAGTGGGTAGCCCAATAACCCCACATCTTGAAGGGAAAGAATGGAAGCTCCAGGCCTCTGTTTTTTGTTTCCCTGATCAGTTAGAGGCACTATGCTGTAGTGAAAACAACACGGACCTGGAGCCAGAAGAACCAGGTTTGAGTTTTGACTCTAGGAGACCTCAGGCAGGTTGCACCTTCAAAAAATATCAACTGAGGGGAGGAGCCAAGATGGTGGAGTAGAAAGACTCATGTATGCTAGCTCCAAATCCACAGCCCATAAATTTCCTGTAAAAAGAACTCCCAACAAATTCTGGAGCACTGCAAGCTGCGCAGAAACACAGTGGAAGAGATTTCCATTCCAGAGAGCCCTGGAAAGCCATTCCCAGGGGTCCATTGCACTCTGGACAGCAGGGCCCACCCCTGCACTGCCCTGGCCCACGGCCCCAGAAGAGCAGATCCCAGCAGGCTTCAGGGACAGAATCTCTGGCAGCCGCGAAGGTCCCTCCACCCACAGGCGCTCCAGGTCAGTGAGAGAGACTTCTGGGCTGGCCAAGAGGGGAGCGGGGTGTTTCCGTGGCTCGGGCCCCTTGGGAGGCAGTGGCAGAGGCAGCAGCAGAGGCAGCGGCAGAGGCAGCAGCGGCCCAGGACTCCCAGAGCAGGCATAAGGTCTCTGCATAAACCCCCTGAGGGAAATGAGCCTGGGAGGCGGCCCTGCCCCTACCCAAGCACAAGAACTTAAGCTCACATTGAATAGCAGTCGCTCCCGCCACAGAAAGCCCTGAGGCTGGGAAGCAGCATTTGAATCTCAGACCCCAAGCACTAGTTGGGCAAATCTAGGTGGGGGTAGAGAGGAATCTCAGAAGTCAAGTAACTGGCTGGGAAAATGCCCAGAAAAAGGAAGCAAAATAAGACCATAGAGAGCTACTTTCTTGGGGAAGAAATGTTCCTTCCTCCTTTCATTTCTGATGAGGAAGTACAATGCTTGCCATCAGGGAAAGATGTGGAGGTCGGGGCCTCTCTATCCCAGACATCCCAGGTGGATGTCCAGTGGGCTCAGGCCTTGGAAGAGCTCAAAAAGGATTTTGAAAATCAAGTTAGACAGGTGGAGGAAAAACTGGGAAGAGAAATGAGATGCAAGAAAAGCATGAAAAGCGGGTCAATACTTTGGTAAAGGAGACCCAGAAAAATGCTGAAGAAAATAACACCTTGAAAAATAGGCTAACTCAATTGGCAAAAGAGGTTCAAAAAGCCAATGAGGAGAAGAATGCTTTCAAAAGCAAAATTAGCCAAATGGAAGAAGAGGTTCAAAAGCTCACTGAAGAAAATAGTTCTCTCAAGATTAGAATGGAACAGATGGAGGCTAATGACTTTACGAGAAACCAAGAAATCATAAAACAAAACCAAAAGAATGAAAAAATGGAAGAGAATGTGAAATATCTCATTGGAAAAAAAGCTGACCTGGAAAATAGATCTAGGAGAGACCATTTAAAAATTATGGGACTACCTGAAAGCCATGATCAAAAAAAGAGCCTAGACATCATCTTTCATGAAATTATCAAGGAAGACTGCCCTGAGATTCTAGAACCAGAGGGCAAAATAAGTATGGAAGGAATCCATCGATCACCGCCTGAAAGAGATCCAAAAAGAGAAACTCCTAGGAACATTGTGGCCAAAGTCCAGAATTCCCAGGTCAAGGAGAAAATATTGCAAGCAGCTAGAAAGAAACAATTCCAGTATTGTGGAAATACAATCAGGATAACACAAGATCTAGCAGCTTCTACATTAAGGAATCGAAGGGCATGGAATAGGATATTCCAGAAGTCAAAGGAATTGGAACTCAAACCAAGAATCACCTACCCAGCAAAACTGAGTATAATACTTCAGGAGAAAATATGGTTTTTCAATGAAATAGAGGACTTTCAAGCATTCTTGATGAAAAGACCAGAGCTGAAAAGAAAATTTGACTTTCAAACACAAGAATGAGAAGAAGCATGACAAAGTAAACAGCAAAAAGAAGTCATAAAGGACTTACCAAAGGTGAACTGTTTACATTCCTACATGGAAAGACAATATTTGTAACTCTTAAAATGTTTCAGTATCTGGGTAGTTGGTGGGACCACACACAGGTGTACATACACACACACACACACACACGTACATGCATGCATGCACACACACATACACACATGCACGCACACACAGAGACAGAGAGCACAGAGTGAATTGAATAGGAAGGGACCATATCTTCAAAGAAATTAAGGTAAATGGTGAGAGAGAAATGTAGTGGGAGGAGAGAGGGTGAAATGGAATGGGGTAAATTATCTCTCATTCAAGAGGCAAGCAGGAGACTTTTTAGTGGAGGGAAAAAGAGGAGAGCTGAGAAAAAAACATGAAATTTACCCTCGTCACATTTGACTAAAGGAAGGAGTAAAATGCACACTCATTTTGTATGAAAACCTATCTTACAGTACAGGAAAATGGGGGAGAAGGACATAAGCAGGGAGGGAGGGATGATGGAAGGGAGGGCAATGGGAGAAGGGAGCAATTTGAAGTCAACCCTCGGGGAGGGACAGGATCAAAAGACAGAATAGAAACAATGGGGGGGGCAGAATAGGATGGAGGGATATACAGTTAGTCTTACACAACACGACTGTTATCGAAGTCATTTGCAAAACTACACAGATATGGCCTATATTGAATTGCCTGCCTTCCCAAAGGGAATGGGTGGGGAGGGAGGGATGGGGAGATTTTGGACCTCAAAGTTTTAGGAACAACTGTTGAGTATTGTTCTTGCTACTAGGAAATAAGAAATACAGTTAATGGGGAATAGAAAGTCATCTGGCCCTACAGGACAAAAGAGAAGACGGGGACAAGAGAAGGGAGGGAGGATAGAAGAGAGGGCAGATTGGTGAAAGGGAAAATTAGAATGCTTAGTGTATTGGGGTGGGGGAGGGGATAAATGGGGAGAAAATTTGGAACCCAAAATTTTGTGAAAATGAATGCAAAAAGTTAAATAAATAAATTTATATTTAAGAAAACATCAACTGAGCCCTGATGCTGCACAAGGTGCAGTTCCTGCCCTCAATCTAACTCAGGTTATAAGAAGAGGTTATAACACACATGCACCAATAAAAAGATGGCACCTAAGTGCCACAGGAGAGATATAAATTCTTATGGTATTGCTTTGCTTGACTATTGTTTATGTGATAGAAGACTTCTGTCTTTTTCTTTTCTTTTTATTCTTCCACAGTAGATGGGGGAGATGGGAGGGTGAAAAAATAAGTACTTAATCGAAAACAAATTTTGGGGTTTTTTTTAAGATTATGGTAGTCCTGAGGAGGATGAAGCAAATTCCAGTTGAAGTGAGGAAGGGGAAGGGGGAATCAAGGCAGGCTCAATAAAGAAGGTGGAATTCAAGGTAAAGGTAGAATTTTGAAAACTGGAGCTCTAAGAGGAGAGCATTCCAGGCAGAAGGAAAGGCATGGGCAAAGGCCCAGAAGTAGGAAAGGATCAGAGGTATTCAAGAAGTGGCAAATAGCACAGCAAAACTAGAAAACAAAATATGTGCCAAGGTTCCAGTAGAAGCGAAGACTGGAATGGTATGTTCTGCCTGACTCTGGGCAAAGTTCAGCATTGGCAGGAGTTTGTCATCAGATAACTGGCCAAAAAATTATGGTCCTTCCTTCCTTTTACCCTGTGAGTCGATCTGGGTAATGATTGCCTCTTCTTTATCTCTGACCAATTCATTCTCTCTCTCTCTCTCTCTCTCTCTCTCTCTCTCTCTCTCTCTCTCTCTCTCTCTCTCTCTCTCTCTCTCCTCTCTCTCTCTCCCTCTCTCTCTCTCTCTCTCCTCTCTCTCTCTCTCTCTCTCTCTCTCTCCCCCTCTCTCTCTCTCTCTCTCTCTCTCTCTCTCTCTCTCTCTCCTGCTTAGCTGCCATCCTGTGTCGGGAGTTTGCACGTGCCATGCAGGTTGGGCCAGCCCGCACTGTAATGAGTCCTGTCCAGCTGGCTCCTACGGAGAGGGCTGTCGGTTAGTATGTGCCTGTCAGAATGGGGCTGATTGTCACAGCATCACAGGGAGCTGCACCTGTGCTCCAGGCTTCATGGTAAGACAAGAACATGAACTTTGAGTCCCCATTCTCAGCATTAGAATCTGAGGAAGAGAGAGAAAGGCCCCTCAAATCTCTACTCTTAACCAGCCCAATAACCAAAGAAGTGGGTGATGTACAACCTCGGGGTTCAAGGTGATTGATCCCCTCCTCCAGAGGGGAGATCCAAGCAGTCAGCCATGGCCTTGGACTCCTATCAGGTACAATATTTATGATAGGTGAGAACATGGGGCTGACTAAAGAATATTGTTGTGATATTTTCTGTAAGCACCAACTCTTTGGGTTATCATATTTGGGGACCAAGGGACTTGATGTGGGTGGGAGAGAAGGGGTGGCCAGTGGATTAGAGGGCCCATGTGACCTTCTTGGCCAAATTTTCCTGAGTCAGTGGCATGATCCTTGCTATTTCAATGCTTTCCACCCCCATTTGGAGAAGTGTGGACAAAAGCAGGCCAGCCCGGGGACAGGATTGTTAGCAATCAGACAATCCTGAATGGTGTGGACCTAAAGGAAATCCCACTGCAAGGCTTCCTTTACTAAGAATATTTTCATCCAGGTGATATGGAGTGGATGAGAAAGATGATCACCCTTGAAAGGGACGTGCAGCATACTGGAGAGCCTTGAATTTAAGTCAGGAGACCCGGCAGTTCTGCTACTACCTAACTGTCTGACCTTGGGCCAGTGACTCTGACTGTCTGGTACCCAGTTTCCTAATCTGTAAACTGAGGAATGTTGGATTACAGGATCTTGTAGACTCATTTCTTCTCTAGCCTTGTATGTCTCTTAAGGAAAAGAAGTCACTTGCTTGTGGGAAAGAGACTAAAATAGGGAGACTCAAGTGTTTTGCTTACAGCGAGGGAGTTTTCAAAATGATTTTATATATGCAATGTCTCAAGGCATTTTTAGCACCAGTCAGTGGTGTCACTTCACTGAGGTGCTGGCCATATGCCAGGAGAGACACAGGGGGAGGGGGAGGGAGGGTATGAGAAGGTAAAGAAGTAAGGTGCTGGGCCTATAAGCAATCCATCCTCCAAGAACAAAGCTGCCTGTGCTTCCCAGTTGCCCAAGCAGAAGGATGTGCCGGGGTCAGGAGAGAGACTAAAGAAAGAGGCCCCATCAGGATCTGAACTGAAGAAAGCTATGTGCAGAGTGCCTTATTTCTTGTTCATTGACAGAATGCTCCCTCCCCTCACCTTAAATTTCAGGGAACTTCACTGTTCCATCTGAGTCATCTCGCTGTCGAAATTGCCAGAGGATCTGGGCTAAGACAGATTGCAGGCTCAGCTACCCTGATGAAACCTGGCCGGCTCCTATCCATCTCCTTCCTCCCAGCCCCATTCAGCCTCATTATACCTGAATGGTCTCGTCTGGGGTCCTCAGCTGGTGGTGTCTAACCTAACAGATCGGGGTGATTACGGGACAATGGATTGTCCTCACCGGGTGTCTCTCAGCCTGTTGTCAGCTAGGCTAAGAAACAAGGGAGGTCTTGAAGGAACTGGATGAAGCTGCCCTGAACTAGTCGGAATTTTCAGTCTGCTCAGACATTTGGTCAGCTCTGGTCAGGGACCATGCATTCAGTGGAGTGGCCTTAGGTGAGACCATCACAGCTCATGGAGAATAGCCTACACTCGGTGGCAGTTGTCAGGGTGGTCTAATGGAAAGATCATTGGACTGGAAATCAGGACACCTGAGTTCTCAGGTCTGCCACTAATTGGTTCTGTGACCTTGAGATAAGTCCTCTGAGCTGGAATCAGATAATACTGTTTGTTCTACCTTCTTCATGTAGTTCAGACCATCAATAGATAATGGTTTTTCAATTTCATTGTTGCCTTTTGCTTTTGTATCTGTCATTTCCCCTTAAATTTCATGTATTCTATTTGAGCTTAACTTTGTAACAAAGAAAGACATTTAATCAAAGCCAACTGATACAGTAACTGTGTCTGGTACTGTATGGCACATTCTGCTTCCATAGCCCCATACCTTTCTACTGAGACATGGAAGACATGTCCCATTTTCAGTTGAATTAGTAATTATATTTTGTGTGTGGTTGTGAGAACTTTGAAAAGTCCAAAGCACTGTGTGTGCACGGTGATTAACTAGCCCATAAAAGGGGAGTAGGCGCTAAGGAGAGAGCTCAGTAATGGTGCTAAGTTGGCATTTCCACATACAAGCACAAAGGGAAGGGAGCATGGTAGGACCTCGTCAGACTCATAGTCCTTATGCAAGAAGCCTCTGCTGCAAACCCTTCAGTGGTTTCCTAATGAGAAAAGCTCACACTCCTTGGTCTGACATTTGAGGCCAGTCTTTCTAGTTTCATCTCTCAAAACTCTCCTTCAGGAACTCCATGTTCCAGTCACACTGTTTGCTGTCCCCTGCACAAATGCTGACTAGCAGAATTCTGTGCCTCCTCTCTCCCTCCTGTCTGTCCTCAAGTCAAATACTACCTTCTTCAGAAGACCTTTCCTGACCCTTTCCTTCAGTAATGACCTCCCCTCTGCCCCAGATGTCACACAACCTCCAGCAGCTCTTTTACACGCTTTTAGAAAACTGCAGTGCAGATTTTACATGTGTCTTATTTCCACCTCACTAGACTTTAAGCTCCTTGAGGACAAACTTCCAATCTTCCCCACTTAGCTTAGTACTCTGAATGTATAAAGTGCTTAAAAAGTATATGTGGAATAACTGCCAATGCCACCGAGAGGAGCCCTGCACTCTGGAGAGGGGGGAGCCAGGTTCCATTTCCTGATTTGTTGTTTGACCTTGAGCAAGTCTCTGCCCCTCTTTTGGCCTCAGTTTGCTCATTTGAAGCAATGAGAAGATGGGAACTTACTGACCTGACTCCCAGGAGTATTATAAGGATCAGATGACAGAAATATAAACTAATTACTACCTTGTTTGACAGCTGGCTGGTAAAGTGGACAAAACACAAGGCTTGGAGTCAAGAAGATATGAATTCAGATTTTACCTAAGGTCACACAGCTAAGGAAGTGATTGAGGCAACATCTGCCTCTGTTTCTCATTTGTAAAGTGAGAGGGTTACACTCAAAGGCTTCTAAAAGCCCCTACAGGCAGGTAGGTGGTTCAGTGGATAGTGTTGGACCTGGAGTGAGGAAGACTCAGACTCTTACTGTGACCCTGGGCAAGTCACTTAACCTAAATTAAGTACCTCGGTTCCCTCAACTTTGAAATAGTATGATAATAATAATACTTAGCTCTCAGGGTTTCTGTGAGGATCAAATGAGATATTTGAAAAGTGTTGAGCACAGCGCCTGGCATATAGTAGGTGCTTACTAAATCATTCTTTCCTTTCTTCTTCCCTCTCTTCCTCTCTCCCTTATTTTTCCTCCCTTCCTTCCTTTTTCCCTCCTCCATCACTTCTTTCCTCTTCCTTCCTTCCTTCCCTTTTTCTCTCCCTTCTCTTCTCCCTCTCTCCCTTCTCCCCCCTCTCCCTTATTTCCTTCCTTCCTTCTTCTCTCCTCCTTTCCTTCCTCCCTCTTCTTCCTTCTTCCCATTTTCTCTCCCTTCCCTCCCTCTCTCATTTCCTTCCTTCCCTCTCTCATTTCCTTCCTTCCCTCCTCCATTCCTTCCTCCCTCTTCCTTCCTTCTTCCCTTTTTCTCTCCCTTCCCTTCTCCCTCTCTCCCTTCTCCCCCCTCTCCCTTATTTCCTTCCTTCCTTCTTCTCTCCTCCTTTCCTTCCTCCCTCTTCTTTCCTTCTTCCCTTTTTCTCTCCCTCCCTCCGGCCCTCCCTTTCTCCCTTCTGCCTCTCTCCTTCCTTTCTTCCTTCTTTCTTCCTTTCCTCTTTCCCTCTCTCCCTTCCTTCCTTACAGCAGTAAATCTGTGCTTCTGTAATCAATTGACAGATAAGCCCAAGGCACTGAGGAAACAGCTGCCCTGCTTCACAACGCTCAGAGGTCAGGGTAGAGCCAGAGTGAACAGTGATGTATTGACTATGCAGTTTCTGTTTCCTAGGAGAAAATACACGATGGGAGACCAGGGAAAAGAGGGAGCTTGTGTGTCTATTTTATTGGGATAGAGAGTTATGTAAAGTGCAGTGGACCAGCCTGGGTCAGGGGACCTGGATTCAAGTTCTGGCTGTGCTCCAAACTCATTGTGTAACCTTGGGCAAATCACTTCTGCAGGCCTCAGTTTTCTCATCTTTAAAATGGAAGTTGCAGTTCTCCCTCATCTGCTATAGAAGGCTGTGAGAGACCCCATGAGATGGGAAGCATAAGTAATGGTGGTGATGGTAGATAATAACTAACACTGATACAGCACTTGGCATGTGCCAGGACTAAGTGCTCTCCAGTTATTATCTTGTTTGATTCCCCCCAACAACCGTGGGAAGTAGGTGCTATTAGTCTCATTTTACAGATGAAGAAATCAAAGGAGAAGGAGGTTAAGTAACTTACCCAGGCTCACACAGCTGGGAAGCATTGGAGGCTAGATTTGAACTCTGATCTTTGGACTCCAGGCCCAGAGTTCTGTGCACTAATGGATCCACTTAGCTGCCTCAATGAATGTGTTTCAAGAAGTTAAACACTCTACAGATAAGAAAGATTGTTGTTATTAAAGGGTGACAACTAAAGATACTAATTTTAAGCTCCTAGAGAAGGGGATTCTGTGTACTTAACACTTTGTCTGTCACCTATCACAGCACTGCAATCACTGAAGTATTTAATGAAAATCAAACAGTTTTGCCTGGCATTGAAGACCTTCTATAGTGTGATGACATATCATCCCAGCCTTATTTCTCATTGTCAGAAGAACTAAAAATTCAGAATGAGCTGGATCTGGAGGTTAATAAGAATAACCAGAAAGGGTTTTTTAAAATCATGTTGGGAAAAGAGAATCAAAGAAGAAGTAGAACGCTGCTGACAGTATTGTTCCAAGTTGTTTCAGCTGTGGCTGACTCTCCATGACCCCTTTTGGAGTTGGCAGAGATACTGGAGTGGTTTGCCATTTCCTTCTCCAGCTCATTTCATAAATGAGGAAATTGAGGCAAACAAGGTTAAGTGACTTGCATAGGATCACATAGCTAATAAGTGTCTGAGATTTGAATTTAGGTCTTCCTAACTCCAGGCTCAGCTCAGTGCTCTATCTACTGTGTCAATTGTCCTGAGATTATTATATTAACTCTAATATGATGAAACTTATTTTAGATAAATGCACCATTCTGCACTTTAATTAAAAAAAAACTTTACAACTTCAAGTCGGGAGATGCATAGCTAGAATATATTCATGTGAAAAAACATCTGAGGTTTTTGATGAATTGAGCTCAGGACAAATCAACACTGAAACAAAAAACAAAAGTTTATGCAATCTCAGGCTGCCTTAAAAGAGAGGATCTAGAAGGTGGGAGATGATCTTTATGAGACCACATCCAGAGTGCTGGGTTCAGTTCTGGGTGTGACATTTTAGGGATAATGTTGACAAATTAAAGAGCATCTAGAGGATGGTGGGAAATTTGGAGACCATGTCCTAGGAAGATCAGTTGCTTAGCACAGAAAGAGAAGATTTAGGGGAGGGTGTGATAGTTGTCAAAAAACATTTAAAGGATGCTCTGAGGGCACAAGAGGGACTTGTGCTATTTGGACAAAACTATAAGCAGTGGGTAGAAGTTTCAGAGAGAGATTTTGATTGGATGTAAGGAAAAACTGAATGCTTCCTGGGGAAATAGTGGGTTTTCTCTCCCATTTGTTGGGTATATCACAGTAATGTTCCTTGATCCAGAGTGGTTTTTAAGAGGTGAGGTACCTGCCTACTCTTAGATTCCATGATTCATACTCATACTCACCACATGCTCAATGTTCCAGCCAAATTGGACTATATTCCCAGTTCCTGAAATCTGTACCCTCTTACCCTTGTGCTTTTGTTCATGGTGTTCCCCTTTTTCCATGAAATTTCTAACATCTAAAAGCCCAATTCAAATGTTAGTTCCTTTAGGAAACCTTTTGTATTGTGTTTGATAACCCACTGCTAGACTGGAAGCTCTGAGAGGGCAAAGACCATATGTTATCTAACCACCCCACCCCAAGTATCCCTAGCAGTTCCCTAGAGCAGTGCTCCTCACACAATAAGTGCTTATATCCAAATTAATAAACACTTTTGACTGATGTCGACAGAGACAAATGGGGGTAGGGAGAAGAGATCATAGCAGGAAAAGCCACATAACAGAGAGGAAAGAACAAGAAGTAAGCTTAGGGTGCCCTGGTAAAACTGGCTTCTTCTTACAGATCTCCCTTTTCACCCACCCCAGACAGATGGGGCTTCTTTAATTCA
The DNA here is from genome assembly GCA_023548195.1 of Bettongia penicillata ogilbyi. Classification (NCBI taxonomy): domain Eukaryota; kingdom Metazoa; phylum Chordata; class Mammalia; order Diprotodontia; family Potoroidae; genus Bettongia; species Bettongia penicillata. The sequence goes on from JAJHZJ010000148.1 coordinate 2,688,577, forward strand.
GAGCTGAGCCACTGGGCAGGGTGTCAGGATTACTCATCCTCAGGAGGTGCCAACACAGAGCCTCTTTGGGGGTACAGAGAGTCCCCTGTCTTTGAAGAGCACAAAGTTACTGCTTGCCTAGGACATCCTGGGAGGATTGGAAGGGGGAAATGCAGTGTTGATTCCTAAAGGGTCCATGGATCAGAGAAATCTGGATATACAGTATTTGGGGAAGTCAGGAGAGGGCAAAAAAGGAGGGGTATTGGAGGAGTTAGGAAACTTTGTTTTCAACCTGTCAAAGCTGGGGCAAGGAAATGTATACTTTTTAATTAAACATTTTATTAAAAACTTAATGTTAAGGACTGATAAAACTAATTAAACTTGCTTAGTACTTAGGGAAATGGGTACAATTAGAAATAGTCACCTTGCATCTCTGGACCTCAGTTTTAATCATTTTAAAGATGAATGTGAGTTAGAGAGTCTGTAAAATCTCTTCCAACTTTTACATTCTGTAATCCTGAGTGGTCCAAGTGAGAGTTTATAGCTGTACAGCTTGTAAACCTTTGTGGCTGGGAAGGCCTGCCAGAAGTTTCATTCTTCTGGCATGGACTTTGTAGATTTAGAGTTGGAAGGGAGCTGAAAAGCAGTCTTGTCTGATCTTACCTTCAATATACAGTTGAAGAAAGCAAGGTCTAGAGAAAAGTCAAGTGGCTTGCCTGGGATCACACACTAATAAACATCCAAGGCATCCAACACCCTATCCACTATACCACACTGCCTCTTTGAGAATCTAGACATACCATGGGTAGACACTGGATCAGTACTTTCAGTGAACCACACAGCTGTAATGTGCTTTCATGTCAGGAGTTTTCATTGTTTCAGCACTTTGGACAGTTCTACTGGTTCATATAGGCAACCACACTGACCTACTGCCTCTACCTTGCTCCACAGTGCTCAAATATCAAGGCAAACCTTGTCAGGTTGGCCTATTAGAGGAGCTGAAACCTGAAAGATGTAGGACAAGTCAGAACAAAGACCCCATACTTCTTAACTAGTTCAAGGAGGCTCCTGCTCTGCTCCCCGCCCCTGGAGCTAAGAGTAAAGGGAAAGACTCTCTGGATTGGGAAGATTGAGAGAATCTAGGCTAACTAGGCCCTTTTTTGAAAGGTGAAAGAATGAGCTTCCCAGAGAAAAGCAAGTACCCATGAACAGTCTGGTAGGAGCTGACCCCAAGAGAAAGGAAACAGGCTATTTCCAGCCACTGTGGATGGAGTCTTTATGAGGAAATATTGGTCTGGCTAGACTCTTTTCTGACCAACCACTTTGGATAACTAGAAGTTGTTTCTAACCTTCCATTTCTGTCATGGGGAGCATAAAGACAGGATAAAGTTAAGCTTCTTCAACATAATCAACAGACAGCAGTAAAAGCATCTGGATGCATGTTAGCTGCAATAGCTACCAAGCAGAATGTGGATTTTCTTTAGCAGAAGTAGGGGGAGAAAACCAATATGTCCACTACCATTCTTCCTCCCACCCTGGCCAACTTTTCAGTTATTTAATGAAGGCCAGACTCTGCAGCTGATGAATTCACCCTCTCGATTCCAGAACTAATTATGGCTGCTTCTATGCCTATCCTAGACATCATCCATCTTGGCAAAGACTGTCTTTATTTCCCAGAACTTCTTCCCTCCTCTCATCCCACTGCATGTACAAGAATCCAATCCTGGAGTGCAGGGGGAGGGGTGGGGTGGCAGGGAGATAAGGGTCAGCAGAGCCATTCTTCAACTTCAAATGCTCTCTGTCAGCTTCGACACTTGTAAGGGGGGAGGGGAGAAAGGCAAGGGGAGGGAATGATTTCACCACCACCACCAGCTGGGCTTAGAGGCCATATTTCACCCCTGGGATGACAGAGTTTCTATTACCTTAAAGGGCTCATCTATTTATGCTGCAATTTTTTGAAACCCTGTCCACTGTTATTGAACCCTACATGCTGGCAAAGGGAGCCAGTTCTTCATCACCCAAATGAACAAATTCATTTAGACATTTTTCTCCTTTCTTTGATACCAGTGGTAGGCTTGGGCTACGAGGTCTAGGAGAACAGGAAAGAGTTCTGGAGAAGTAGATGGGGACTATGACATAAAAATACCAATCTGGGGAGCAATGATTAAATTTTTCTACAAGGTCCCCCCCAGATCCTTTAGAAACAGCCTTTTCTTGTTGCTTTCCTCTTGCTTTAACTACAGCACCCAGTCCTTAGCATAGTGCCTGGCACTTTATAATTAGGTGCTTAACAAATATTGATTGATTTATTGATATGGATTGATTGTGATTTATTTGCCTCAGTTTAACAATTGAGTTCTAGCCAGAATAGAGGTGATAGTCAATTCCTGATTAGCCATATGAATTACTGATATGTATATATTATATATAGTGTGTATACATATATGTGTGTGCATGTATATGTGTGTGTGTGTATACCCACACACTTGCCAGCCCAATTTTATTTTTCTTAGTAAGGGCACATTAGAACGCTAGATCCGGAAGAGGCCTTAAAAATCAGGTAGCCCGACATATCCCAGAACTCTCAAGAATGACTCTATGAGGAAAAATAAAAGATCATGACAATTTCCCCCTCTAAAATATCAATAGTGGATAGAGAATTAGACTCAAGTGTCAGGGGGACCTGTGTTCAAGTGCCAGCTGTGGCACATATTGACTGGGTCACCTTGGGCAAGTTACTTAATCTCTCAGTACTCCTGAATATTCTCCAAGACCATAAACCATGTGTCAGTCTGCATTTGTAGAGCTAATTTATTTTACCAGTGAAGTGCATGTCTGACCCAATACACATATATGTTATAAATGCACACATATACTATAGATACATATATAACATATTGTATATAAATTATGTATCAAAAATACTTGACAGACAACAATTATTCACCACAAAATTAATTTCAATTACTGTAATCCAAAATTTCCCTGATGCTCCTTAATCTTAGGAATCCCATACCTACACAACTGTATTTAGGGATCCCCTTAGCATACTTTGAGACCCCAAGTGTTCCACACTCAAGTTAGTTTGAGAAACACTGATTTTACAAACTAAGCAACAGATAGGGGAAGTGATTTGCCCATGGTCACAAAAATAGATCATAGAAAAGCCTGGTGGACAAGTCTTGATCTTTCTTAAACACTGCATTTCCCCTCTAACCCCCACTCCTCCATTTGATGTTCCTCAGTCCACACCTACTATTAGCTCAAGGGGAAAGCATCTTGGGACTTAAAACAAACAAACAAACAAAAAGCTACATTTAACCAACAAAGTGAAGAAGTAAAATTTGGTTTCCTTTCATTATTGGCTGAATCTGGTCTCCCTCAGTAGGTCCTTGTGATTTGTGGAACTCTATTGGAGGAAACTGCTGATTGTAGTTTTAAAAAAAAATGCTCTTCCCTTTCCCTGACCTCTACTCTCAGAGGTTCTCATTAGTGCCTTTAATTACCAGGAACTGGAGCTGGTCCTCCCCTGCCATCCATCCTGTGAAGACAGGCGCATGCAAGGATTACAAAAGGAAACAGTGAAGGAAGTTTGGTAATGACAGAACAGTGGTTCTGGAGGGCAGAAGGGAAATGGAAGGACAGAGCCAAATACAGACTTGGGAGGGAGAGAGCTGCATATTTCTCTATTCACAAAAACCTAGATCCCTTTGGAGCACCCACCTTTTCTCATCTCTCACCCCACCTCTCACTTCCAGAGCCTCTCATTGTGGTCACCATACTTTTAGAACTGCAAAGGACTTTATGAGCCACTGAGTCTAACTCTTTCATTTTAAAGATGAAGAAACTGGGAGAGGTTAAGTGGTTTACCCAGTCACAAAGATAGCTAGTATCTGAGTCAGGACTCTAACTCAGATTTATTTAATTGACCCCAAGTCTAGTGCCCTATCCACTATGCCATGCTGCCTCTCAACTCAGTATCTTTTCCTCCTTTGAGGTTTACACTCGAATGATATATCAAATGAAAATATATGTAAGGTGCTTTGTAAACCCTAAATGTATGAGTGTTGGCTATCATCATGCTTATATATCAACCAATCCAGATACTGGTGCCACTTATCTACCAGGCTCAAGATCATTCTCTCTTCTTTCTCTTGAAGTCTATTACCTGGCTAATAGTCTATCCTTTCAACTCCAAACCTTACCTACAACCCATTTTCTATATGGTTGCCAAACTGATTTTTTTAAATTAAATTTTATTTTATTTTCAGACATAAATTCTTTCCTTTCCACTCCCCCCGCCCCCAAATCAGTTGAGAAAGGAAAAAAAACAAAATCCCTGTATAGTCAAGCAATTCAAATTCCTTCATTGGGCATGTCTCAAAAAAAAATAAATCTCAATCTTCATTCTTAGTCTATCACCTCTCATTCAGAAATGGTAGGCATGTTTCATGTCTTCCAGAATCATGGGGTCATTTTTATTTACTTTATTAAATATTTCCCAATTTTGTCTAAAAAAAAACTTACCATTAATTTTTTTAAAAAGATTTAAGTTTTAAATTCTTTGCTTCATTCCCTCCCCATACCCCTTGAGAAGAAAAGCACTGCATCAGTGTTGTGAAGTCATGCAAAACATGTTTCTATATTCTCCATGTTGCTAGTAAAACATGCATACCCTCAAAAAACAAGAAAAATAAAGATCAAAGTATGCTTCTATCTGCACTCAGAGTTTATCAGTTCTTGCTCTCTCTGGAAGTGTAGATAGCATTTTTCACATGATTCCTTTGGAATTGTCTTGGATTATGATCTTGATTGGAGTAGCTCATCACTGTTATAATATTGCTGTTACAGTGTACAATATTCTCCTGTTTCCACTCACTTGGTTTTGCATCAGTTCATATATGTAGTTCCAGGTTGTTTTGTTTTGTTTTTTTAAACCATCCTTCTCATCACTTCTTATAGCACAATAGTACTCCATTATGTTCATATACCACAACTTGTTCAGCCATTCCCCAGTTGATGGGCATCCCCTTAATTTCCAATTCTTTGCCATAACAAAAGAGCTACTATAACTGTATTTGTACAGATAGGTCCTTTTCCTTTTCTTTTAAATAATATTTTCCTCAAATACAGGTAAAACTAATTTTTAACATTCCCTTTTTAAAAAAAGTTTTGAGTTCCAAATTCTATCTGTCCCTTCCTCCCCTTTCCTCTCCAAGACAGTAAGTAATCTCACATAAGTTATATACATGGAGTCATGAAAACATATTTCCACATTAGTCATCTGGAGAAGAAATCTTGAATCAAAAACAAAAAATGAAAGGAAAGAAAGTGAAAAATAGTATGTTTCAGTCTGTATTCAGATACTATCAATTCTTTCTCAGAAGGTGGATAGTATTTTTTAATTATGAGTCCTCTGAGATTGTCTTGGATCATTATATCTAAGAGAATAGCTAAGTCATCACACGATATTGCTGTTACTGTGCACAGTGTTCTCCTGGTTCTTCTTACTTCATTGTACATCAGTTCATGTAAGTCTTTCCAGGTTTTTCTGAAATCATCCTGCTCATCATTTTTTATAGCATGATAATATTCCATTACAAGTTCTAAACTGCTCTTCAGAATGGTTGGATCTGTTCACAACTCCACTAACTTTTTCCACTTCCCCTCTAGCTTTTGTCATTTTCCTTTTCTATCATATTAGCCAATCTGATAGGTGTGGGGTGGTATCTCAGAGTTGTTTTAATTTGCATTTCTTTAATCAATAGTGATTTAGAGCATTTTTATGTGACTACTGATAGCGTTGATTTCTTTTTATGAAAACTCTTCATATCCTTTGATGAATTGGGGAATGGCTCATATTTTTATAAATTTGACTTGGTTCCCTATATATTTAAGAAATGAGACCTTTTTCAGAGAAACTTGCTGTAACCCGCCCCCTCCTCAATTTTCTATTTTCCCTCTAATTTTGGTGGCATTCATTTTGTTTTTTAATTTTTGTGTAATCAAAGTTTTCTGTAATTTTTTTACATTTTTTGTAAATTTTTGTGTAATCAAAATTATCCATTTTCCTTCTTATACTCCTCTCCACCTTTTGTTTAGTCATAAACCTTTCATTAATTCTTACACCACATAGTGTTCCATCATATTCAATTGCCACAATTTTCATTCCCCAATTGTTGGGCACCCCGCCCCCCCCCCACTCAGTTTCCAACTCTTTGTAATCACAAAAAGAGCTGCTTTAAATTTTTTTCTACATATAGGTTTTTCTCTTTCTTTTATCTCTTTGGGGTATAGACCTAGGAATGATATTGCTGGGTCAAAGGGTATGTACAGTTTAATCATTTTTTGAACATAGTTCCAAATTGATTTCTAGAATGGCTGGACCAAATCACAGCTCCACCAACAATGTATTAGAATACCTGTGCCAAGCTGATTTTCCTAAAATACTGGTCTGACCAGTACTGGTCTGCTCAGAAAACTTCACTGACCCTCTATAGCATCTAGCATTTTAAGCTCTTCACAGACATGTACTCAAGCGCACACACATACATGTATACACATGAACTCACACACATGTTCTGCTAATGGTGAAATAATATTTAATCCTAGAGGTAATAAGAAGCTATAGGTGCTTATGGACTAGGCAAAGTGCATGGTCAGATCTGAGCTTTTGGGAAAATAACTTTGGCTGCAGTGTAGAGGATGGATTGAAGTGAAGAAGGACTTGGGGTTAGGAGTTCAGTTAGGAGGCTACTCTAAAAGTCCAAATGAAAAGTGATGAGCACCTGAAGGAGGGTGGTGACTGTGTACACCATGTGGAGGTTAGAAATTAATTGTATATGTGGAGCAATAAGTAGTGAGCAGCCAAGCTGACACCAAGGTTGTGAACATGGGTTAAGCGATGCCTTGCACAAAAACAGGGAAGTTTGGAAGAGAGGTGATTTTTTTTTTGGAGGGGAGGTAGTATAATAAAAATCTTCATAATATACTGCAAACCACCCATTCAAGCACCTTTGAGACTTACCCAAAATGAAAAGTGGGGAGGTGGGGCTCTTACTCTCAGGTCACTGCCATGAGCCTAAGGGTGCCTGCCTCAGTCCTCTAGTGATCTGAGAGAAAGGGGATGGGTATCTTAGGAAGGTGAGGGAGATTTCCCCAATAATACTCACTGCATTTGGTGTCCAGCTAGCCCTTGGGTTCTAACATCCCCAAGAGTCAGACCAAGTGCAAAAAGAAAAAGATCAAGAATTTGAGTAATAGAGGGAGGATAGCAGAACAGGGAAAGTGTTGAAGGATAAGGATGGGTGAGGTTATGTTAGAGACAAACTCCGGGATTGGCTAGCTAGCACAGGGAGGGTGGAATTCAGTCTATTTTTCTACTCTTAGATAAATTGACCACACAGTCCTTAGGGGTCAGGCTATGGCCTCCTTGGGAGACAGATCACAGCCTCCCAGGGGTCCTAGCCCTACCTTGGAGATAAACTACTTTAGGACACCCTCAGAAGGTTGTAGAGCAAGTTTCAATATGCACCAATAGGAGTTTTTTCACTGTGAGTTCCTTAGATCACTGAAATAATGTCTAGTTATGAAAAAAGATTATTTTTAAGTAATTGGGAAGATGGGTACTCATAACTTTGGTTGTTGGGAGTGGGCAGGGTTTGAAAGTTGTAGACCTTTTGCAGAAGGAAGCTTCTGAGCTGAGCCTTAAAGATAGCAAAGTAGAGACTCTAAGAGGCTGCAGTAAGAAGGAGTTGCATTCTGGGCATGGGGGGTGGAGGGTGCAGCATGTGCAAAGGTATAGAGAAGGTAGATGGAATGGCATATAGAGGAGCAGCCAGTAAACCAGCTTGGCTGAAACATAGAGAACTAGGTTACAGTAAACCTGGAAAGATAATGGTTTACATGGGTAATCTCATTTGATGAGAGACAGACACAGGAGGCAGAGATGCAGAGAGACAAAGTATTCTGATGTCCATTTTATAACCCATAAGGCAACAGAGGAAGAATCTGCCTCTCCCCCAGGGACCCAGTTTTTCTTTCTAGGCACCAAGCCTCCTCCTAACCCCACCCCTAAAGTATTGAAGCCTTATTCCCTACCCAGCCTCCTTCGTCCGGTGTTATCTTTAGCACCAGTAAGCCCATCTGCCGGGAGTAATTAGTAACACCCGCAAGGGAAAGGATTCCTGCCAGAGGACATGATTATGTCTAGAAAACTAAAGATGTTGTCGAGAAAGGTCATGAATAAATTAGTCAGGTTGGGGCAGAGAAGAAAAACTATTAAAAAAAAAAAGTTCAAACTTTTATCTCCCTGTTGGTGGGTCTAAGAGATACAAGTTAATTCCATGAGAACAGCATTAAAGAGATCTGAATAGGATGTTCCCACTAGCATGCACACCCCAAGGAAATGTGGGGGTGGGGATTGTCAACCGTGAATGAATGTTCCATCACCTTGAGTAGGAATGTGATAGTCCTGACCTCTCATGGATAAGACTTGAACTCTGAATGTGTTTCCTCATCTGTAAAATGGGATAAGTATGCAAGAATCAAATAAGCTAATGTATATAAAGCACTTTGCAGGCCTTGAAGGTCTAGCTCTCTGTAGTCTTGTGTGTGTTTGTCCTTTGTTGCCGAAAAGGACCATGCCATCAGAGAAAGGATGACATGACTTGCACTTGACTTTGTTTTGAGTGAGGGAGGTCTGTGCAGGTCACCAGCCTCACTTCTCCTCCAGAGCTATCTGGAGATGGTCCAGGATGAGACAATTGGGGTTAAGTGACTTGCCCAAGGTCACACAGCTAGTGAGTGTCAAGTGTCTGAGGTGAGATTTGAACTCAGGTCCTCCCAACTCCTGCACTGGTGCTCTATCCACTGCACCACCTACAGATGGCTACATAAAGACCAGCTATTATTTAAGATTTTTTTTTTTTGTAGCTCTAGATCCTCTTATTCTGAGTGGTGTTTCCAGGAGTGGAGATGTCCATGGTTGTGCATTAAACCATCCACACTCTCCCATCAGCCCTGTGTGGGCAATGGCTCACATATTTGCAAAATGCTTGGCCAGGGTTAAACCCTGAAATCTATGATGCAGAAACAATGCAGAAACTACATTGTCTCCCTCGCCGTCAAATCCAAGACCTCAATCTGATTTCCACTTGCCTTTAAACTCTAAGCCCGTCAGCCACAAGTACACAAATCTGGGGACAGGTGCCTCTAGTTGAATTAGTTAGTCTTATGACCTGCCCTGGGGGGAGGTATCAGGATACCAGAGTAGTGAGGGTAAGTGATGCTCCCTTCTTGCCTGTCTGCCTTGGATTTGGAGGTTATGGGCATTCTAGTTGCCTTGGGTCCATACTGCATTCTGCAGACCTGTTTGATCAGGACCAGGGAGAGGAGCCATTAGTAGACCTCAAGCGCTATTGATCCCCCTGAAAGTCATGCTAGGGCACCAAACTACAGCATGTTTGCTTTTGAACCTGTTCTCTGAGGTTTCTGAAGCCTTAATACCCAGCACATTCCAAAACCCTTAGGAAGTAGGGTTAGCTCGAGTATCTGTACAGGTATAAAGAAGAGAATCCTTTGGGATCCTAAGGAAACCAACTTTAAAAAAAAAAAAATATGCTGAGACCTGGCTGACTGCCAGGCTATTGATCCCTCAGCTGCCTGCAGTTTTTCTGATGGAGATCCTATTGGCTTTGTATCCTCAGCCTTATTTACCTTTGGTTTATAATTGTTTTTTAATGATTCTGTGATCCATAAGTGATTGTATTTATCTTAGTCTTTAATGCTTGCTGTTTCTCTTCTCAAAACTACCCCTGGCTTCTGGGGGTTACACAGTATTGGGGTGTGACTGAGGAACAGGTAAGAACTGTTACATTTAGCTGTGGACCCCAGTGGGCAGTTGTTCTCTCTCTCTCTGTCTCTCTCTCTCTGTCTCTCTCTGTCTCTCTCTCTCTCCCCCACTCCCTTCTTTCTTCTCTCATTTTCTTTTTCCTCTCTCTCAATTTCTCTTTCCTCTTTCTCCCTTTTATTCCCTCTCTCTTTTCCTCCTCCCCTCCCTTTCTATTTCTCCCTTCCCTCTCTTCTTCTTTCTCCTCCCTCCCTTCTTCCTTTTCTCATTGCCTTCTTTTCCCTCCCTCCCTGTCTCAAATGTAGTCTCCCCCTTTCTCTTCTCCCTCTTTTCCCACTCCCTCCTTCCCCACATGCGCTCTCTCTCTCTTACTCTTTCACACACACACACATACACACACACACAATTATTATCCCACATTATCATCACCACAGACTTCTCACCCTACCAGAAACGTTTTACACCAGGTCAATGAGACTGGTCTCTATTTTGTTGCTGCCATAGTTGGACATAGATTGCACAGATCATGGTGCTGGACATCATTCTAAGCACAGATGGAATAATCATAGCCTTTGTCCTCAGAGCACACCACACAGGATATACTCCTTCCACAGAACATGCAAACATACTATACATGCAACATACATCATGTATATAGCAGTATTTACAAAGTACCCCCACACACCACACCCTGAGCATATATAGAACATATATCATACAGTAGAAGAGCCTTAGCCCTGGAAGAGACATCAGAGATTTTCTTGCATTTTCTCATATACAAAGAGGCAAGTGTAACATGGAGGAAAGAGTACCGCATTTAAAGACAGAAGACCTGGGTTCACATCCTGGTTCTGACCCCGACTAGCAGTGAGATGGTGGATGAGTTTCAGTCTCCTAATGCAAATGATAAACTTGGCTTTCTACCTCACAAAGGAGTTTTGAGGAAAGTGTTTTGTAAACCTTAAAGTGCTAGAGAAACTCCAGAATATTACTATTAAAGATTGAGTCTGACCTCAGGACTGCATGGCCAAGATTCATGGGACTAGAGGATCAGTGCAGACACAGCAAGTGTACACCTGCTGTGTTGGGCACGCTGGTATCATATCCACTCAGTACCTTTCACACACAGCATAGCCATCTCTCACATATGTATGCACCCAACACAGCCCATTCTGCAGGCAGACTTGTTCCATTAATAATGCATGCAGGGACACAGGGCACAGCCTTCCCAGCAGCTCCAGAGGCGCTATTCAAAGTGAACTTTATTGGTACTTTAAAAGTGGAGGGGGGAATAATGAAACCAAAAGATGACTGATTGGGGCCATATGTGTACCGTCAATCTTGGAAAAGCAATCCCATAAATTCAGTCCCAGTTTGTGCCGGGAAACAATATTCTGTGCTCATAGGAAAGGCAGTTAGGAAGGCTCTGGGAAAGATGCTATATCATTCTTTGTGCCAAGATCAACTTCAGTCCTTTAGAGGATGGGGTTTAGCTAGGGTGTAGGGGAGTGGGGAAGATACAGAGAAAGGTCTGATACCAAGCTTGGAAAGAAACATGACAGAAGAGATGGAACAGTCTTCTCTATTTCAAAAGAGATTGCTCCTGTGATTTTCTCGAATGGATGGGGATTTCTGTGCTGCTAGACCTCTCCCTGCCTTTATTAGGATAAAGGGATAAAGAAGATCAGGGATAAATGACAGATCTAGAGTTAGGGCACTTGACTACAGAGGGAGAGGTGCTGTGGGGGAGGAATGTGATCCAAAACTGAATCCAAAATGCCCTGGGTCAAGCCAGAGTTTACCAGGGTAACCAGAGACAGAGGACTGGGCAGGGGTCATGAAACAGAAGTCAACACAGCTTTCTGTTGTTGGGAGGCCAGTTAGCATGGACCAAGTCACTAAAATATCAGAGAGAAAGCCAGAGAATGAGGTTAGTACCACGCTAGCCCCTACTCCTACCCTAGTCAGCCTCATCATTACTGCTGTGATCTGCCACATGGGATGATATCCAATGGATATCATGGAATTGAGATCTGGGAGTGACCTTAGAAATTATATTTGGTCTAATCCCTTCATTTTATAGATGAGGTAACTGGGACCCAGAGGAATCAGATCAGTTATAGGCAGTCTCAGTCTAAGGAGCATAAGCTCCTAGATTGATTATTCCTTTTGAGTAGCTAGAGCAGCCCCAGAAGTATGGTCCCCAAGTCCCCCACAAAAATGTTAAGTTCCCTAAGGACAAGAACGATTTTGTGGTTCTGGTGTTTTATCTCACCACCAGGTATTATGATTTGTACTTAATATGCACTTAATAAATGCCTGTTGTATGAGATGAAGGACTAGTGACTACAAAAGACAATATTGCTCAGACATTTCAGTCATGCCTGACTCTTTGTGACCCCATCTGGGATTTTCTTGGCAAAGAAATTGGAGTGGTTTGCCATTTCCTTCTCCAGTTCATTTGATAGATGAGGAAATTTAGGCAAACAGGGTAAAGTGACTTGCTCAGGGTCATACAATTAGTATCTGAGTCTGTATTTGAACCCAGGTTTTCCTAACTCCAGGTCAAGCACTCTATCCACTGTGGCTAAGGCCTCTTAGTTCGGACCTTCCATCATATTTCAGGATGAAAATGTCTCACTGTCCTCACACCCTCATCCGTTGGCTGACCAGTACCAGGGACAGAGCACATAGGATAAGGGGATTCCATTCCTCTGTCCTTCCTTATTGATCCTCCAGGTCTCATGCTTTATTCAGAGTTTCTCCCTCAAACACTGCATCTGCTGGCAGTTCAGTCCTGCTTCATCAGCAACACTCTAATTAGGTCCAGGGAGATTCGATTGTATTGGGGGAGTGCCAAAGCCCAATGGTCAGAAATTTATTCTCTACCCCACACTCCTACTACTCACTACCTTGTAATTCCCTTCTTCTAGAAAAGCTTAACTGAGATTTGCAAATCCTTTGGGGACTTTATCCCCTAGTTCCTTAGGGATGAAGAAGGCAGGGATGACTGTAGGGTTGAGTAGGACCAGTTTCTAAAGGAGATTGCAAAGTCATCTACTCTAGCATTTTCAAGATAGAAAAATGAGATTTCAAGGGAACACAGAGTCACAAACATTCGTCTGGAATGGGGTGGTGTCTGAAGGCAGGACTGAGGACCAAGTGACCCTTTAAGTATCTGAAGGGTTTGAAGATCTGAGCAAGGAAGCTGGCTGACCTTACAGATGTATTGATCAGTAAAAATTGCATGTATTTGTTTAGCATTATAGAGTTCCCAAAGAGCTTTCTGCACACAAATTATCCATGGTGAGGAGAGAAAGGAATAAACATTTTATATAGCTGCTTTCATGTGCCACGTACTGTGCTAAGTGCTTTATGATATTTCATTTGATCCTCATAATAACTCTGAGATGTGGTTTTTGTTATTTACAGTTGAGGAACTGAGGTAGATAGAAGTTAATTGACTAGCCTGCGGTCACATATCTAGAAAGTATCTGAGGTAGATTTGAACTTGAGTCTTCCTGACTACAAGCCCAGCACTCTGTCCACTGTGTAGTAGGATAAGAGTGTTGAGTTTGGAAGATCTGAGTTCAGATCTTCCTATGGGACCATGGGCAAGTAACTTCCCCTCTCTGGGCCTCAGTTTCCCCTTCTGTAAAATGAGAATGACAGCACCTACCTCAAAGGCTTATTGTGAGGTTCAAAAGACAGTTCCTACCTGTGTGACTTTGAGCTAATCATTTAATTTCTCATATCCTCCTTGGATCAAACAGCCTTTGAACTCCATTCTAATCAGCTCTACTCTGTGATCCCATTGGTCTATAATGGTCATTTGAGGCAGATAGAAGTGGTATTATTAACTCCATTTCACAAATGAGCAAAATTGAGATGTGGGTGTATGAGAGCAGGTGGAACTGACCCAAAAGAGAGAATGATAAAAGCTGAGGAGATAATGTGGCTCAGGCAGAAACAGAGTTCCACTTTTCTCCCTGAAGCATATGCCCACCAAGTGCCATTTTCCCCTTAGCAGAAGGAAGAGAGAGGAACAAAACTGTCCCTGATTCCTCATTAGGGACTGCTTTGGTAAGTTATTCTTCAGTCATCCCTTCCAAGTCTTCACTCCAAGCTCCTTCTCTCTCTCCCCCTCATCCCCCCCATAGGGAACAGGCAGGATAAACCTGTTTGATTCTTACCCATGGCTTAGAAATAAATCCACAAGCATCTATTAAGAACTACAGAGGACACTAAGGATTAGTACAGGAGCTTCAACATAGAAGGTACTTAATAAGGGCTAGGTTTCCTGCCTTCAGGAAGTTTATACTCTATGCAGGCCTGATATTCTCCAGCTGTTTCAAATCCCTTAAATTTGACCAAAATCATTTGGGGCAGAGGATGCTGAAGTGCCCTAGACATACCACAGTGGGTATTCCACCTGTGCCTCCTGAGCATCCCAGGAAATCACATTATACTGAATGGCCAAAGGCATTGTTGGTGGATGAGGCAAGAGTACAAGGAAGGAAGGAGTACATTGACACTAAGAGTAATGGTCCAAGGGGAAGAGATAGAAGTGTAGAGCAGAAGCAGGGAGAATCCTGTCAGAGGGCAGTACATAGCTAGAAGGGAGAGATGAAAGAGGGAGAGCTGTGGTAGCCAGCTCCCCATCTATCCAGGTGAGCTGTAGGCTAACAGTGTATGCATGAACCTCAGGTGTTACTATTGAAGTCATTGATGCACAGAAGGGTGAAACTTTACGGGACCTTCTAAATCAACTGATGCAATAGCCTTCATTCTACAGGTAATCAAGCTGAGACCCAGACTTGTGAAGGGACTTGCCCATGGTTACACAGTTAAATTAGAAGTGGAAAATTCATTAAGCACCAGCTGTCAGCTTTACATCCTTCCCTTCCCTCTATTTGAGGCCTCCCAGAATCAATGCTCAGCTCCAGCTGCCTCAGCCTTGGTTCACAGATGGGATCCAAGAACTGGAAGGAACCTGAGAGACCATATAATCCAACCTCCAGAATTTATGAGAAGAGAAAACTGAGGTAGAGAGAGGTCAAGATACTTGTTCAAGGACATCATGGTAGAAAATCTGATTCAGACCCAGGCCATGCAAATCCCACTACAAGTGTCATTTTGGGACCCTTCCACATCCCAAGTCATAGCACCCTGGGCAGCAGCCCTAAGAGATCATACTTTAGGGACCATTATGTCAAGCAAGGCTAAATCATAAAGACTGCCTACTTACCTATGTAGCCTTGGGCAAGTTATTACGCCACCCTCGGTCTCAATTTTCCCTTCTATAAAGAGAGAAGATTGGGTAGATGATCTTCTGACAATGTGCATGAACATCTTTCTTCCTGCTTCTGGAAACCCTAGGACTAAAACACCCCTCTTGCTTTAGTCTCTCTTAAAAAAAGATAGAAAAAAAATAGACCCACTCCCTGTCACTCTTCTGCACCCGAACACACTCATTAACCTTCGGCACATCATAAGGAAAACGAATAATCAACATAAGATGCGCAGCTGTTGATTAATTTTCCTAAATAGAGGCGTTCTCTAAAGCAGCATATTGCAAGGGAGAAATTTCAATAAACAACATTTGAAGCAAATTTAATAGAAGACAGGATTCATTACCCAATGGGGTCAAAATGCTGCGCTGCCACTTTCTATGGGTAGACAGGCAGGAGGGAAGAGATGAGATTTGCCTCTCCTTAGCAGGACCTGGGCTCTTCTAGGAGCTGCTCCTTCAAATCAGGTTCAAGATGTTAATAGCTGATGCCCAAATCTATAATTAATGTGCCTTTGGAGCTAGAGGTAAGAGTTCATAGCAATGCCCCATTCACAGAATTATGAAGTAGAGCATGCTCGGCAGGCATTGTTCAGAGAGCCCTCATCTACCA
Source organism: Bettongia penicillata ogilbyi (assembly GCA_023548195.1). Lineage (NCBI taxonomy): Eukaryota > Metazoa > Chordata > Mammalia > Diprotodontia > Potoroidae > Bettongia > Bettongia penicillata. The sequence continues at coordinate 2,704,309 of JAJHZJ010000148.1, forward strand.
GCTGCAGCACTAGAAAACTGGATTTGGGGGCAGGAGGAAGGGATAAGTGTGTCCTACTGCTATCTCCTCTACTTCCCCCACCAAAAAAAATTTTTTTTTTTTTAGGCCTGAGCTAGGAGGCCCTCCTAGGGCCAGAGTGAGAAGGAAGTATCTGAATAGATGCTCTGCAGAGCTGAGAGTAGTCAGGCAGCAGGAACAAATGGTATTATTCCAAAGTTTGGTTAAATTTGGAGTCTTGCGGAGAAGCGTTGTGGGGTGAGAGGAGAAAGACTTAGCTTGGAGGGAGGAGGACTTCGGACCTGGTCCCTGCTCTGCCCTTCAGAAGATGGGTGACCTTAGGTAAGTCATTTGTGGCCTCTAGACCTTGATTTTCTCATTTGCAAAATGAAGGGATTGGACTAGATTTACCCTGCTTCCCCTCAAGGTCTCAAGTCATGTAAGCCAGGGGCATCTTTATTTAAAGGCAGGTAGTAGGATCTGAGGGATGTCTTGAAGAAGACCATTCATATGCCCCTCCACCCTCTGAACTCCCCAGATATTTACTGTGGCTTCAATCCTATTTCATACTAGAAGTTCCCACACTTACTCTTTCCTTTGAGCCTTGTCCAGAAGTCTTCCACTAAAAATTGATGTTACCTGGGATGAATAACACCTCAGGGCTCCTCCCTCATTTCCCCATGTCCCCTTTCTATCCTGGAAGGAGCCCTGGATCTGGAGTTAGAAAACTTGGATTCATATTTCAGCTCTTCCATGAGATACCTGGGTCACATTAGGCTAGTCATGTCCCCTTCTCTGGGACTCCTGTAAAAGGAAGGGGTTGAACCAGGTGATCAGATCATTCTTCCAGTTCCAATATGATGATCTTTTTCTGAAAAACCAAGTCAGCTGATAGTGTTTGACAATATTTAGTGAGCAAATGCTCTAGCGTACTGGCACTGGCAGAGAACTGGGCAAGCTTTGGTTTGGTGAGGAAAAGAGTTCTGGAATATGTGGTGCTCTTTGGGGTAGGTAGACCCCCCATTAGGACAGCAGCAGAAGGACAAAGGTGACATTGGAATATAACTTCACAGTTTTACCTCTGATCCAAAATCATCTCACCAAGCTCATGAGCAGCATGGACTTGGATTCAGGAAAATCTGTTGTCAAATCTTGCCTCTAACGCTACTTTGTGTGATCTTGGATCAGTCACATGACGTATTACCCCAGTCAAATCTCTAAGACTCTAAATCTCAGGTTAAGTCCCTATTTTCACAAGAAAAGCAAATTCCTCACCTTAAGTTCCAGACACCAATGGAGTTGTGTTCATCCTTCGTTGCTGAAGAAGACCATGTCATCAGAGATATGATGACGTCTTGCACTTGACTTTGTTTTGAGTGAGTGAGGGCTGTGCAGGTCACCAGCCTCACTTCTTTTCCAGAGCCATCTGAATCCAGTGACCTGATATTCCTCAGGATGATTAGAGATGACCCAGGATGCACTGGGAGACCTTGAGCCCTTTAGGCCATGGTCTTTGCAGGTACTTAGGGTGAGGGTGAGGCAATGCCCATTCATTGAATAAGCCTGTTTAAGAAGTAGCCAGGGCATGGCCCCTTTAATGAGGTCAAGAAAAAGAAAGACATCAGGCTGGGTGGGGAACAGCAACAGTTACTATTGATAATCACTCTAAAGCCAGGGGGTCCAGAAGAGCCGTTAGGCAGGGCCCCAGGTTTGGTTAAAAACCTCTTTGAGCCTCATCTGTAAAATGGGTATTATGACAGCATCTTCTTCAGTTTCCTCCTCTACAAAATGGAATAATAACAGCACCTACTTACAGGCCTGTCGTAACAGCCAGATAATACTATCTGGGTGATATTCAGCAAGTCATTTAACTTCCCTGGGCCTCTGTTTCCTCATCTGTAAGAGGAGGAGACTGAAACAGAGCTGTGATTTTGTGAAATGGCACAAGTCCGTGCCTGTAAATTGCTTTCAAAGCTTAGATATTGTTATTGTGGTGGTAGTGGTTCAGTTGTTTTCAGTAGCCTCTGACTCTTTGTGACCCCTTTTGGGGTTTTCTTGGTAAAGATACTGAAGTGGCTTGCTATTTCCTTCTCCAGCTTATTTTACAGAGGAGGAAACTGAGGCAATCAGGGTTAAGTGACTTGCCCAAGGTTACAGTTAGTGAGTGTCTGAGGGCAGATTTGAACTCAGGAAGATGACTCCAGGCCTGGCACTCTAACCACCGCTACTGTCCCATGAATTGGCATTCTAAGATGTGAGTCTATCGCCTTTCGTAGGAAAGACAAGGTTCTCTTCCCCCTACTGGAAAGCCCCAGTAAAGTCATAGAAAATGAGAAGCCTGGGGGCAAAGCCTTGGGAGATTTCCCCTATTGAGACATAGGTCTTTCAAAATAGCTTGAGGAAAGAAAGGTGCAGAGATGAAGTACCTCTTACCCACCCTCAGAGAAGAAGGGCTAAGACCCCCCCAGCACACCCATGATCGCCCAGCTTCGGAGGGGCAGACTCTTTGTGTCCTACTCACTCATGTTGACTGTAGGTTACTCAAAAATATTACAGATGTGTGTAATTAATCGGTCTTGAGCTAGAAGGGACTTGAGAGGTAATCCAGTTCACTGCGTCTGTTTCTTCACCTGTAAAATAAGGGGGTTAAACTCATTGCCTCTAAGGTCCCTTCCAGCTTTAAAGCTACGATCCTACAATCATGTTATCTTATGGAAAGAGGAAACTAGGATTCAGGAGGTTAAGTGACTTGCCCTAGGTCAGGCAAGTAAGAAACATCAGAGACACCAAGTTACATAAAAATATTCACAGAGACAAGGAGATGTTTGCCCCAACACCTACCCCTTGCAGATACATCAAGATGCTTTTGTTTGTTCCCTAAATTGGACAAGGTTGAAAGTCATGTAATCCGAGGTCTTGTCCTGGGTGTGCTGCAAACCAACTGTGTGACCTTGGGTGAATGACTTAACCTCGTTGTGCCTCGGTTCCCCAAAACAAGCTGACTTCACAGGGCTGTGTGAGGATCTGGAGAGACAAAATGTGAGAGTGCTTAAGCAGATGTTGCCAAGGGGAGAGGTTATTGATTACTTGCTGTGAGAGAGCATTGAGGCAGGTCATCCTTCAGGGTACTCATTGGTGGGTAGATTCATGTTTGGAGCAGTCTTCTGAAGCTGCTCACCCCCTCCCCCTGTAGCTCCCTCAGAACTCCAGGGTGAGCCAGCCCTAATAGTCAGAGCTGGGAAACTCAGATGAGGCTTGGAGATAAATGTCCTTATCAGCCAGTAAAGCAAACCTTTAAAGAGAAAACTAGAAACGGTGCAGGGGATTTGCATCAGAGTGGAGGCCCTGAGTGCCCTGTCTATGTTTTTATGGGTTATTTATAACCCTGGGAAAATAAGGATTTCCTGGGTAATGAGGGAGGTGACAGTCTGGCTGGGGGCCGAGCTGCAACAGGTCACCTGGTTGGTGGGAAGAAAGGGGCAGAGGGGAGCGTAGATGCCCTAAAATGAACATAGTAATTGGAATGCAGCACAATGCTGGCAGAGGACTGTGGGAATGTTGCCTTTCTTGTTCTGGATATTGCAGCCTCGAGAAAGGTCTTACCTCATCAACTAATATTTGCATTCTGAAGTTCACATGCAGAGTAGGAGGTCCTCCTCTCCCACTACTGGCCAGGTCTGTGCCCAAATCAAGGTCATAGAGCCAAAGGCCTTCAGAAAGACCAAGAGGGTGCCATTTTCCCTAAGCTCTTGTCCTGGATGTCGTTGAAGATCTGCAGAACTGTTGACCAGGCATCCTAGCTCCCTGGCTTTACCCTGACCGTGCCTAGCAGGGACATAGTGTAAGATGCAGCCTGACCCCTGCCCTTGGTTCTCATTCCACAGGGTGAAGTCTGCGCTATGCCCTGTGCCTCTGGGACATACGGCCCCAACTGCTCATCTGTCTGCAACTGCGAGAACGAGGGTACCTGTTCCCCCATAGATGGTACCTGTACCTGTAAGGAAGGTAATGTGCCCTCCCCACCCTCACCTTCCTCATAAGCCCTTCTCGGCTGGCCTTAGGCCGTCTTCATCTATCTTTCTGGTAGTCATGAAGCCTGATTTAGTGGAAGGAAACCTGGGTTTGGTATCAGACGACCTGGTCACATCCTAGCACAGTGGACAGAACACCAGACTAGGAGTCAGGAAGACCTGAATTCAAATCTTGCCTTGGCTGTGTGACCTTGGACAAGTCACTTAGCCTCTGTTTGTCTCAGTTTCCTTACCTGTAAAATGGGATAAAAAATAGCACCTTCCCTCCCACATTTTTTATGAATATCAAATAAGATAACTTGTAAAGCACTTCACACAGTGCTTGGCACACAGTAGGCACTATATAAATGTTAGCTATTATTGTTATCTCAATTCTTCCACTTACTATCGGTGTGTCCTTGAACAAGGTAAGTCCCTCCTTCATGCTGCAAATCACTTGTTTTATTATCCGTGGTCCATTTGTCCCAAGACAAAGGTCTGTGAAACCTATGAGTGATTCCCCATCACCCCTACGCTCCCCCACCCCCGTCTGAGCCATGCCAAGGAGCCTTCATAATTACAGATATAGGCAAACAGTTGTCCTTATCAATGAAATCCTCTTACCTCACTCTATAGGCAAACAGTTGTCCTTATCAATGAAATACTCTTACCCTACTTTCCAGGCCCAAAGGCCTGAGCCCAGACTAGAGGGTGGTGGGGTGGAAACACCTGCTTAGAAGGCAGCCCAGGACGGGTTACAAGAGACCCTTTTCATATGATCTTTTTAATATTTCCATGATAACTCAATTCCCCATGGCATACAACTTTATATTTGTGATGTCACTACATGCCCCAAGAGCATTTCAAAGCCTCCAAGAAAATTAAGAGGAATAGTAACACTCAGGGAACAATTTTCAAACCCTGCCTGAGGCCCACACATGCCTTAGCCCAGCTCTATCCTCTACATCAGTTAGCACTTTCATCTTAAAGTCATTCCCTTCTAGGCCTCCACTTACTTCTCTGTCAAATGAGGGCTACCTCTAAGAGCTCTTCCAGCTCTAAATCAATGCATCTGATCCATTTGGACACCCTCAGCAGGCAGGGAAATACAACCTAGGACCATATCTGCCCCTGACATACCACATGACCTTGAGCAAGTCTCTCTGGGCCTCTGTTTCCCCATCTGTCAAACAGAAATTACAGTTTTTCCTGCTTGCCTCACAAGGATGACATGAAAATCTAAAAATCATAAAAATAAAAATGTGTTAAAAAGTTCACAATACTGCAACAGCATTTTCCAAACCATATTCTGAAACCGTATTCCAAATACTAGCGTCCAAAGCAATCATATGATGCTAATATTCTTGTCAGTGGCACTGACAAGCAGCATTGTAAGGTTGGTAGTGCACTTAACATACACCAACTCATTGGATCTTCACAATTCCCCTGTGGGGTAGGCGCTAGTAAATATGTCCATTTGCAGCTGAGGAAACTGAAGCAGGTGAAGAGGACTTGCCTGTTAGTCAGTATCCAAGGACAGATTTGAACCCAGCACCACATCCTTCACTCTCTCCCTTCCACCATGTTGCTTGGCCTCTGCAAGGAAAGGTATAGAAGGCTTTGTGATGTGAGCCCCAGAGTGGGAAGCATCCATTCAAAGCAGGAGGGTTTTGCTCTCCAGCCTCTATTATAACTATGACAATGGAGTGTAAACTTGGACATGTTCTTTTGAACCAGAAAGACTTCAAGTATGGTCCCAGTAGTGAACTGTCTGTTATATGTTCAAAGATTCATCATCAGAGGTTGGTTCCTAGTCCAAGTGAATTTTTAAGGTGATCCCATGAGAATGGATTTGGGGAGGGGAGGTTCAGGTCACAGCACAAATGTGCTTTCAGCCTTGCCAGGGTTTGATGACTAACTCAGTTTCCCTCCCTTCAGGGTGGCAGGGGATTGACTGCTCCCTCCCTTGCCCTACGGGCACCTGGGGCCTGAACTGCAATGAGACATGCACCTGCTCCAATGGGGCAGCTTGTAGCCCTATTGATGGTACCTGCTCCTGTTCACCTGGCTGGCTAGGGGATACCTGTGAGCAACCCTGCCTGGTGAGTGGCCTAGGGTAAAGTGGATTGGTAGGACCAGGGAGAGCCTGGGGGTTGGGTTGAGAATAAGCTTCTTGAGGGCAGGGACCATTTCCAATTTACATTTGTGTCTCCTCTAGTACTAACACAGTATCTTACATATTTGCCATATTGGTGTGTTTATTGGCCATCCCTGAGTATAGGAAATACCCCTACAATGGAATTTCTCCAAAAGAAAATAAGTATAATTACAACGCCAATTACAGGCCACATTCAGATTTTACAATGGCCAGATTCGGGGAGAAAGTACAGGCCATAGTCAGGCTGGTATGGGGGCGCAAATGTATGTGGAATGAATATGGCACTCATATGGCCCTGGTTTTCCCTGCTCTTTCTCAGGATGGAACGTATGGGCTGAATTGTAGCGAGCGTTGTGACTGCAGTCATGCTGATGGATGCCATCCGGTCACAGGCCATTGCTGCTGCCTGGCAGGCTGGACTGGTAAATCCCCCTACCCCCCCTCCACCAGGGATGGAACTTGCTGGTTAAAGTTTTACTGGGTTACTTAGATTGTCTGCCTATCATAAGTTTGACCATTCCAGGATCTGGATATCCTCTAGGCTAGGGTGAGGTATCTTGCTGGGTTCAAATCACATGCTGTGTGATATAAAGCAAGTCTCTTACCCCTCTGGACCCTGACTCAAAGTCTGTTTCAACTCTACGAGAAAGGCAGGGTTTTTTCTTTATCTCATTACCTTTTTCAGTCCTTACCTTTCTGAAGGCAAAAAGTTTATTCTGGGTGTCAGACAGGCCTTCCTGGGTCTATTTTGGGGCAGCCTCTTACCCAGGCCATGTGGCAAGTGTGGCTTTTGGCTACAGATTCCCATGAGCGTGGCCATGAAGAGCCACTGTTTGACTATGCACAAGAGACTTCATCTTTCTGTCTCAGTTTCCTCATCTGTTAGAAAAAAAAAAAGGATAATAATACTGGCCAAACTCCCAGAGTGGTGAGGAAAGTGTTTTGCAAGTGTATTATTTACCATTATGATTTGGGGATGGAAGGAGCATAGTTCTGATAAAACAGGCTCAGCCCCGGCATTAGGCACCTATGGATTAGGTAGGAATATAGGTTTAGAACTGGGAAGGGCCTTAACAGTCATTTAGTCTGTTGGTCTCATTTTACAAATGAAAAAACTGAGGCCCAGAGAAGCTCCCTACCCTACCCCTACTCCCTGACTTGGCCAAAGTCACAATGATAGGAAGAAGGATTTGAATCCAAATCCAATGTACCTTCCACTGTATTCCCTTCCTTCGCTAAGATTCTGAGAGACCTGAGACTGGCTGCCCTATTACTCAGTTTACTAACTAACCCAATAGTGCTTCCTTCCTCCCACCCTTACTGCTTAAACAAGAGACAAGGGCTATTCTGTAGCATGGGGCATGGGGATAGGAGAGTCCTACAAGTTTGTCAGATTTGGGGTTTTTATTCCCTGCTCTGCTATAGATGGTGGAATTGGGAGAGTAGATGCCCAGCACTGCGTGCACATCCTGCACATCCCCTTTCCATCCCAGTAACTTCATCTCCCTACTCCAAGTGCTGTCTGCTGGTTACCCATGTGTGCTGATCTCTCCCCTCCTGACAGGTCTCCTTTCCCTTCAGCCGTGCTACTCACTCTTCCATGTCTCTGCTTTGCAGAAAGAAGGGGATAAATTAAAAAGGTCACCATTTCCCAACAGGAAATAATTCCCAACTTCTCAGCCACAGTGGTTGGACCCCCTTTAAAAGAATGAGAAACCATAATCTATAACTTAGACCCCCTCATCCCTTCTCCTTCTGGATCAGAGAATGTCAGCACTTAAAAGGGCTCTGGAATAGTGGAAAAAGCTGCATTTGGAATCATGTAAGACATGGGTTCAAATGTTGACTGATGTGACCCTGGGCTGTAAAATCAAGATAATTATATCCATTATGCTAACATCACAGGGTGGTTGGAAAGAACAAATAAGGATGTCTATAAAGGGGTTTATAAACTTTAAATGTGATATCCTAATTTCCCACAAGATGGTGTGTCTGCAGAGCATTCTGTAAATCTTAACGGGTTTTACAATACTAGGTCACATTTAGAGAACATTTTATGGTTTGCAAAGCCTTTGAGCCTTCTATCCACCATTTTACCATCTTCATTTTATAGATGAGGAAAACTAGAACTCGGAGAGCTTAAGAGATTTACCCCAAAGTCACAAAGCATATATATACATGCATGTGTGTGTGTGTGTGTGTGTGTGTGTGTGTGTGTGTGTGTAGTGTCTGAAACAGAATTTGAACTCAGGACTTCCAGACACTGAGTCCCACACTGTGTCCATACTCAGCCTTGCATACATGGGCGGATAGGTGGTGCCTTAGTGCATGCTGGGCCTGGAGTCAGGAAAACCTGAGTTCAAATGTGGCCCCAGACACTTACTAGCTGGCTAACTCTGGGCACATCACTTAACCCTTATTTGCCTCAGTTTCCTCATCTGTAAATTGGAAATAATAATAGCACTTACCTCACAGGATTGTTATAAGGATCAAATTATAATAATTATAAAGCACTTAATGCGTGGTACATAGTAAACACTATATAAATGTTAATGATTATTTTTACCATTAATAATTCTTACTAAATGTCAGCTATTGGAAACTGAAGTCAGAAAAGGGGGAGTGACCATCCCCAAGGTCTTTCAGGTGGTGAGCAGATGAAATGAGATTTAAATCCAGGTCCCTTCCCTTCGTGTATATTTGGACACATTCCTGACCTCCTCTCAAGTGACAGGCATAAGAGACCAGGACAGAACATGATATCCAAGTTTCCAGGGAGCCCATGCTGCCCGCCCCGTGACCCGGTAGCCATCTTGGCTAACAACCTCAATTCTTGCTTATCAGATGAATAATTCAAGGCCACGATTACTCTGAAGTCTCACATTTGCTACAACTGGGAAGTTTCAGGGCAGCTTGGGGGTGGAATCTCCTTGGCTGCTCCAGCTCTGGCCTTCTGTCCCACAAGTCAGTCCTGTTCTACGAAATTAGACACAGCAACCAAGAGGCCTCCCTCCCAGAGGTATCTCTGGGGCCAACTGGAAATTGACTTAAATTTTCATTGACTTAAGTACAAGCAAGCTGATGAGATTTTAATGACGTTTGATACTTAAAAATTCTTTCTTTGACAGGCAAACTTTCAGCAAGGCTACCCCTCCCACGCCAAAGCTAATTTGCCCAAATATGAATTATGAAGTCATATCAAAGACCCTTTTGATGTCCTGTCATTCATTACCATGTTTTCAAGGCCACAAGACATTCCAAGAAGGGCAGAGGTCAGAAAAAGGAGCTAAGTCCAAAGTCAACTAAGCTCCTGACATCAGGCATTTTTTCCTCTCCCCAAAAGTCAAATTCCTCATATAGCACCAAAGGAAGTTGGCTTCTAAACTAGGAAATGATTCAGAATTCATCCACTCAGTCCCCAGTTCATTTTAACAGACACTGAGGCCCAGAAAGAGAAAGCTAGCCAAAGTCTCAGGCGGTTTTGCCTAGGCCAGCATGGGAAGGAACAGGCAGGGAAGCATCCTCAAGGAATAATTAATCGAGGAGCCAATTTTGAAAAATCCTTATTAAGCTCCTTCTGTTTCCTAGGACCTAGCCTGGACACAGTGAAGGATAAAATGAAAGCCAAGTTGTATTCCTGCCCTTAGTGAACTTAAGAGTCTAACTTCAGAGAGAAAACTGTGTGTGAAAGTAAAAACAAACCAGAAAAGACCCCAAGTACTAAAGGGCATGTTATTGATTATATAGGCGCACCTCGTTTGCTTGTGCTCTGCTTTATTGCACTTCAAAGATATTGCAGTTTTTACAAATTGCATCAAGTGAGTCTGTTGGCACCATTTTTCCATCACCATTTGCTCACATTTCTCTATGTCACATTTTGGCAGTTCTTACAACATTTCAAACTTATTCATTATTATCATATCTGTTATGATGACTTACTATTGTAATTATTTGGGGGGGCACCATGAACCATGCCCATATGAGACAGCAAACTTAATCGGTAAATGTTGTGTGTGTTTTGCAAGCTCCACCAACCAGCTGTTCCCCATTTCTCTCTCTCTTCTTGAGTCTCTTAATTCCTTGAGACACCACAATATTAAATTAGGCCAATTAATAACCCTACGATGGCCTCTAAGTGTTCAAGTGAAAGGAAGGAAGAATCAATGTGGCAAACTTCATTGTTTTATTTATTTATTTATTAAGAAGTTGCCACAGCCTCCCCAGCCTTCAGCAACCACCACTTGATCAGCCATCAACATGGAGGCAAGACCTTCCACTAGCAAAAAGATTTTGAATTGCTGAAGGCTCAGATGATGGTTAGCTTTTTTTTTTAAAGCAATAAAGTCTTTTTAATTAAGGTATGTGCATTACTTTTTTGGACATAATACTATTACACACTTAACAGACTATAGTATAGTGTAAACATGACTTTTATTGTACAGAGAAACAAAAAAATTTATGTGACGTGTTTTACTGTGATGGTGGTGATCTGAAACTGAACCACACTATCTCTGAGGTATAATCCAAATCCAAAAGGATCTTAAAGACAAAAGAGGTGAATGTGGTCTGTCATGATCAGAGGAAACTTCATGAAAAGGTGGTCCTTGCCCTGTTAAGGTTCCCCTCCCTTTTTTGACCAGTTGTGATTCCATTAGTGTAGGGAGTTCTGGGTGAGGAATTTCCTTTAGGCATGCTGATAAGGGCCTTCTTTGTAATTTAGTCTTTAGAGAATTGCCTAGGACTTGGAGAGGTTAAATGACTTGTCCAAAACCACACAGCAAATAGTGTTGGAGGCAGAATCAGAACCCAGATCTTCCTGACTCTCAGACTAGTTTTCTAACCACTATGCCTTACTTCTTGAAAGGACACATAGTATTTGGACGAAATAAAGTGAGGGGCTTCTGTTTGTGGGCCTTTAAGGAAAAGAGAGAGCTTTCTGGGGCCATACTGTGCTCAAATAGTCTGCCTTATAAACCTGTGGAGAATGAAACCATGGCTTTCCATGTCCTTGTTTGGAAGGGATGATGTACAGGCATGATGCTGGACCTTCTCAGTAATCTCAGAGCAGACAGGGCAGATGCCCAAACAACTGGGCTCTGAATGTAGTTTGGACAGGGATGTGCTGGAGCCAGCTCTAATTCAAGCTTATTGTTAAATTTTCAATGTGAATGTCTTTATCTCAGAAATTGGTAGTTGTTACACATAAGGGCTTGATTTTTTAAAAGGGCAGATAGGTGACCTAAAGGATAGAGGGCCAGGAAGACTTGAGTTCAAATGTGACCTCAGATACTTTCTAGCTGTGTGACCCTGACCAAGTCACTTAACCCAGTTTACCTCGGTTTCCTCCTCTGTAAAATGATCTGGAGAAGGAAATGGCAATCCATTCCAGCATCTTTGCCAAGAAAACCCCATAGGGTCACAAAGAGTCAGATAAGGCTAAATAACAAAGACTTAAAAGTATTTATAATGCAGATTAAACCTACTTTAATTAAACACAAAAGTGTGTACGTACATCCCCACCCCCAGATCTTGGTTGTTAAACATTTCCCAGGGTACCCCTGCATTGCTCACTGTTTGAGCTGGGGCAGGGGGGAGGGCACAGTAGAAACCTCAGGGAATTGAGTTATCACCAGGCCGAAGATCTAGTGACTTCAGGGAAATAATTAAAAGAATAAAAATAACTCTGTTGTTGTTCAGTTGCTTCAGTCATGTCTGTCTCTTCATGACCCATTTGGGTGTGGTTGTGGGTTTCTTTGTGTTGGTAGAGATGCTAGAGTAGTTTGCCATTTCCTTTTCCAGCTCATTTTACAGATGAGGCAAACAGGGTTAAGTAACTTGCCCAGAGTCACACAGCTAGTAAGTGTCTTGAGGCCAGATCTGCACTCAGGTCCTCCTGATTCCAGGACAAGCACTCTCTCCACTGCGCTACCTCACTGCCCCATAATTATAACTGTCATTTATGTAGCACTTTAAGGTTTACAAAGTGCTTTACATCCATTATCTTATTAAGTCTCACATTACCCCTGAGAGTGGGGCTATGTTACTGTTAGTCCGATAGCTCAGGAATTTCTGAGTCAGCCAAGTAGCATGACAAGAACCACATTTCCTGATCCCGTCACCTGCCCACAGGATGCTCTGTTTAATCCCGAGACTTGTAGAACCTCTGGAATAGAATAGCAGGTGCTCTTAGGTCTGAGCAGGTTGTCATTCTGGCCTCTGCTTCCAGTCCAACTTCCTTCTCACTCAAACTCCCTCCAACCTGGACCCACCCCAACTTTCCTCACCCCTATTATGACCAAGGAATAATGGAGAGTAGTAGGCTTGGTTCAGGTCTTGGCTCTATCCCTTTTACTCTCTGTCTGACTGAATAAGTCATTGAAACATTCTGGGCCTCAATTTCCTTGACCATAAGATGAGGAGAGGGGTCATGAGCAGCTCTAAAATCTTGTGATTTTTTTTCCCTTGCCTTCACCTCCCTATAAATCTTCCTGTACTAAAGACTGCATTTCCCCACTGTGACAAGATCATCTGCTTCTTCCTCACCCCCCAGGTGTCCGCTGTGATAGCACATGTCCCCCAGGTCACTGGGGTCCCAACTGTTCTATCTCCTGTAGCTGTGAGAATGGTGGCTCCTGTTCCCCAGAAGACGGGACTTGTGAGTGTGCTCCAGGCTACCGGGGACCCCTGTGCCAAAGAAGTAAGGACAGTCCCTCCAGCTCAACCTCTCTTTCCCAGATTCTCTTGAGAATCTCCCTGCCCCCTAAGAGAGGGGAATAATTTTAAAATTATTTCAACTTCATTTTTTTTCCATTAACAAATATCTATTTTATCTCTCTCCTAACCCTTGTTACCAAATTTTCAGTCAGGCGAAACAAATGACTGTATTGGCTGGTATCCTAAAATATATGAATGGGTCCACATTTTTAACCCCCCCCCTCTGTCTAAATGTGGATCATCACTTCATCCATTAATAATGGCCAGTCATTGCAACATTAGGGGTTCTTAGGTTTTTCAAAGCTATTTGTCTGCTGTTACTGTATAAACAATTCTTCTGATTTTGTTCAGAATGTTTTGCATCAGTTCATGTAAGTCTTCCCAGATTTCTCTGACTGTCCCTTTGGTCATTTCTTACAATACAATAATATCCCATTACGTCCACCTCCCATAAGGTGTCCAGTCATTCCCTGGTTGATGGGCCACCTCCTTAGTTTCTAGTTCTTTTCCATGACATACTACAAAATAATCTCATACACATTCTCCCTTACTTTTTGCAGTTTGTCCCTAAGCTGGTACTCAGGAAGCATCCCCTCTTCAGAGAGGCCTTAGGGCTCAGAGGGCCCTAATTTCAAGTTAGATTCCATTTGTAGGGCTCTTCTGGAAGTCTCACTGCTTTCTCCTCTCCTCTCCTCTTTCCCTGTCGTCCCTCCTAGCAACTTCAAAAGAGGCCACTCTAAGGTCATTATTGGAAGGGGACTACATAAGGCCTCTCTTTAGAGAAAGTGACCCTGTTCCCCTAAGTTTCCGATGGGAGGTGGGAGATCAGGGTCTCCCCTGGCACTGACATCCTGCTCCCTTGGGTTTTCTTTTGCTCCTTACCCTTGTCAGGGCAGTGGATTTGTGAAAGTTGGGAAAAAGAGGAAGAACCGAGGGCATTCCTGCCACATAGTAGGTGCTTAAGAAATGTTTGTTGACTTGACTGAATGCGGTCACTTAAGAATGTCAAGTGAGTCTTCGACCCCCTTCCCCACTAACTGCCATCTCTTGGTCACCATTCAGTCTGCCCCCCTGGCTTCTATGGTCACAGCTGCAACCAGCCTTGCCCACTCTGTGTGCACAGCAGCGGACCCTGCCACCACGTCACCGGCCACTGTGACTGTCTCCCTGGATTCTCCGGGTCCCTCTGCAACCAAGGTACCAAACTTGTGGGGAGGAAACACAGTAGGTTGAAGGAGTGGGGGGAGTAGAGCTGAGGCCTGGCCAGAAATAGGAAGGGTCTAAGGTATGGCTAGGACTTTGGAATACCGGATGGAGGTCTTCATTTTGTACATGACCCCAGGGAGCACCATGGAGTCATCACAGAAGGAGCCTGGATTTAGGGGGCACTGGATCATAGATAGAGAGTTGGAAGGGACTTCTGAGGTCACTTAATCCGATCCCCTCATTTTACAAGTGAGGAACCTTGAAAGAGGTCTCAGGCCCTTCATTTGACTACTGCTCTTCCTCCTCCCCCACCCTTGAAATTTCCATTCTGCATATAGACAACCCCCCGCCCCGTCCAATTCCCACCAGGCTATTACACGACAAATAAGGTGGTTGGACTTCCCCTAGATGATAATTAAGGTTCCTTCTGGCTCTGAATCTCATGATCCTTTATCTCTCAGAACCTCAAATAGGCACAAGATCTAAGGAGAGTTGAGATTTTGTTGCCTCCAACGCAAGGAGCCCTTTCTATCTAGGCAAAAATTGCTAAACACTTGCACACTTTTACTGACACAGTTGAGAATATTGAGACAAAAATAGCAAAACATAAGTAAGCAATCCCTAACAACTGGACATTAACTGAATATATTATCATCAGCAAATATTTTTTAAGTGCCTTCTGTGTGAATGGGGTGGGAAGGAGGAAATTCAGTCACTGACCTCAAGGAACTTATATTGGGGACACTACACACAAACACATGAAAAGACTACACACAAACACATAAATACCAAACCAGAACAAATGACCTTGGGCAAGTCACTTCCTCCTCGTCTATAAAATAAGGGTTAGGGATAGACTAGGTCCTCTCTAAGATTTCTTCCAGCCTGAAATCCTGTTGCAGGTCACCTAATCCAATTTCCCACCCATTGAGAGATCTTTTCCACTATATCTCAGGCAAATACTCACAGTGATGGGAAGCTCATTACTTCTTGGGTCGGTCTGCTCTACTCATGAGTAGAGAGCCATGAGCTCATTCATTCATTCATTCATTCATAGTGTGTGGTCTCTTAACATGCATTAGTGGAAAGTTCACCTCTCCATGCTTCAAGGGGCTTGTGAAGCATTAGCCCCCTGGGGAGCTGCCATGTCACAATTTCATGAGCCCCTGCCTTTCCAGGATGACTTAATCATAAGCTGACATTCAGAAGCTTGGCAGTCGATACAGATACGCTGGGTCTAAATTAGCTTCTAAACAGCCCGAGGAGTATCTCTCGGATCATGCACTGTCTGATTTATTGTCCCTCGCTCTAATGAGTATTTTCTACATATAGATAATAGAGTTTACTATTAATGGCAACTGCCCTGGTTAAATCTCAAACCTTCAAAAATTGAACTGATGCTTTTTAATGACCTGCTTTCCAGGGGGTTACAAATTATAGACAGCGCTCAGGCAAAATCATTGAACATAGATTAAAGATAACTAAATATTTTCTTCTTCCTCCAAAGTGCCTCCCTTCCCCCAACTTCCTCTTTACTCAGGCAGTCTACTAATTAATGTATTGGACTGGTTGTAGTACAGACAGAGCCTTTGAACATGTCTCTGTCATGTTAGGAAGATTTCACAGCATGGAGCAGAATTGTTTTATTAAGAAAGTGGAATGTTGAATTGAGGAAGAGGACACCTCTAATCTTGGAGTGGAGAACAAGATGGGTTTCTGAAATCCATCTCCAGATGCAATAGAGGTAACAAAAGAAGGGGGACTGGGCCATGTAGCCATGGCTTTTTTGGAGGAAATGAAGAGGCAAAGGCAGAGTAATGAACGTGGGTCATACCCAAGCTCTTGCCCACTGTCAAGCCCCACGGCAGATGCTGAGGCTTTTGTGAGGAAGGAGCATTGATTACAGTGTCCTAGGATGTTAGAGCTGAAAGGGACCTAGAGGTCCTCTAGTCTGACTTGCCTCCACTGCAGAAATTTTCTCCTGATTCCTACCTCTAATCAGTCATTGGACAAGCATTTACTGAACCAATTATATGTTTTTTTCTTTTGTTGTTGTTTTTTTTTTTTAAAAGAAAAGTGTGCCTAGCCCTGGGACTCAGCAGATTAGTGCAGTTTGCTTCAGCCTGGGTTTCATGGTTTGGTTCTGTTCAGAGGAAGCACCTTATAGATGGAAAGGATAGTTGGGGCAAGAGACCTGGGTTCTCTGCCAATGATTTGCAATATGTCCTTGAGCAAGCTACTTGAACTCTGTGGGCCTCATCTATGAGAGGAAGAGTTGATCTAGCTAAATCCTTCAAGCTTAAAAATTCAGCGATTCTACATGACTCTGAAGTGAAGGCACTGATGAGACTGGGCAACAGATAGGACTATGCTGATAGCTAACCTCTCTTGCCTTCCCATGGAAAGTTAAGCTGAGTTGTTGTTTCTCTCCAACAGTATCCACAGTCAGAGGGACTCCATCTGCCCTGAAGCTGGAAACCAGGTTTCCTGAGCTGTGTATGGAAAGGCCAGGGCAGATCAATGAATCACCAGAGACATGACAGGCAGCCCCAAGGGGTGGTGGAAGAAGGGTAGAGGTTATGGACATAGGAAGTGGGTATGGAAAATTACTAACTTTAAGGTAGGACCCAGCTGGGATGGTAGAAACGTTGCTTCCTCAATCTGAAGCAGAATACTAGCCTCTGTGTTCAAAAACTCTAGGTTCATCCTACCCTACTAGGCACTGGGAATCCTATCAATCAGTAAACATTTATTAAGTACCTTCTATGTGTCAGGCACAGTATTAAGCACTGGGAATATAAAAAGAGGCAAAAAATAGTCCCTGCCCTCAAGGAGTCTACAGTTTGATGGAGCCAGAGGTAGAGGATTGGGGTAGGGAGGAGGGTGGGAACCAGAGATCAGTCTTGCTACATAGGTGACTGTCTTTCTGCAGTTGTACCTTCTGCTCAGCCAAATCTCTGCTTGCCTTGTCCTTGTGCCAGCCCATGACAGATATTCATTGGATTTAGAACCGGAAGGACCTTTGAGGTCATCCAGTCCAGTCCTCTTATTTTAGGCAAGAAGAAACTAAGGTGAAAGTGACTTGCCCAAGGTTGTATGGGATTAAGTAGCGGACTCAGGATTTGACCCAGGTCTTCTAATTCCAAGTCTTGAGTTCTGTTATACCTCCCATCTTTGAAGGCATACAAGGTAAACAGGAACAGTCATGCAGGGGACATCAATTAGCCTGAGTCCTCCATATTTGATTTATTCTGAGCTAAGAACACCCAGCTTTTTCACTCTGTCTTACCCCCATCTAAACAATTTGCTGATCATGTGTGATAAAAATTTATCTTATATTTGTCTTACAGAGATTTTCCACATATTCATTTAGGTAAAAGGTTATTTCCCTGATTGAACGTAAGTTCCTTGAGGGCAGAGACTATTTCATTTTTCTTTGTATCCCCAGCACCAGCACAGTGCCTGACATATAGGAGGTGCTTAATAAATGCTAGTTTGTTGATTGACGCCTACAGTTTGCCAATGATGATTTTGATGGATGTGTAGTGGCAGTAGTGGTAGCAGGGATAAATATGGTGGTAAAAGTTATGGGGATGGTGGTGATAGTGATGATGATGGTGGTGATGACAGTAGTGGTGGCACTGATGAATATGGTAGGAATGAGGAAAAACTTTTTCTTTCCTTCCAACAAGGTCCCTGAGGAGTGTGTGTGTGTGTATGCGTGTGTGTGTGCGTGTGCATGTGTGTGTGTATGCGTGTATGTGTGTGATGATCTGGTCATCACAGGACGCTGAATTTTATGAGGCTTTGGGACCTTGGCTGGGAGTAGGATGGGACAAGGTCAGTCACAGGTTCTGTGTGCTTCAACAGTGTGTGCTGGAGGAAGATTTGGGAAGGACTGTGCTCAGCACTGTTCATGCTCCAACAATGGAACCTGCAGTCCTATTGATGGCTCCTGCCAATGCTTTCCTGGCTGGATTGGCAAGGACTGTACACAAGGTAAGCAGGCTGGGCCTCTCTTCTTTCCCATCTAGCAGCAACATATTGGGACCCATCCAATAAGCCTCAGTCCCCTGCCTCACTGCCCCCAAAGGCCTACCTTCCTGCCATAGCCTAAAATTTCCTTTTCAAGACATTCATTTTGCTTCAGCTGAAGTATCCCCTTACTTGGGTTTATCTCATGAATACAAACCCACCACCACCACCTGTTGCAGCCAATATCCCCTGAATTGGGAGCTGGGAGCAGGGTCCTGAGCTAGGGTAATGGGTACAATTAGAAGTAGCTGTGGGGAACCCCTAGCATACAGCCAAACCAGAGAGGAAGCAGAAGGGGACATCCTTCTGGAATGGAGGATTGTCTCCATCAGTCAGTCATTCCATTATCAGAATCATAGGATATGGAGCAGACAGGGAGCTAGTACATCATCTTGTCTACCCCACTGCATTTTACATATGAAGAAAGAGAGGCCCAGTGATTTCCACAAGGTCACAGGGAGAGTGATATGGGAGTTGAACCCAGATCCCCTATATGAAAATCCTTCCCTTTCCCCCCACCCTCACTAGGCCACTGTTAGAACAGAAATGCTAGACTCTATCCTCAAAGAGACCTACTCTGATGAGGAGACAAAAGTCCCTGCTTGGAGTAAGTTCTCAAATACACAGAAACCACAGAAGAGCACGTACACTATTTATAGAACATCCAAGGAAGGAGAGTACGTGTGGACAGAGATAGAGTACTCCATGACTTCATAAGCAATCAAGGGATGAGGAATGGAGCACATGCAAAATGGGATGACATTAATCTCAGAAGCTTTTGGGGAGGAGGAGAGTTTTTGGAGCTGATGTGGCTTGGGGAGGGAATTCTGGGTACAAATTAGCTTCCCTGGTTTGGGGGACCATGCTGTGGAAGAACTAAAGATGTGAGAATGTGCAAGCTAGGTTATGTCTTTGTGTCTGATGGGACAGTCTCCATCTTTCCCTCTCCTCTATCTCCTCTATTGTCACACTTCATTACATTCTTGCTTCCTCCCTCCTGTGTCTTTTCTACAGCCTGCCCACCAGGGTTCTGGGGTCCTGCTTGCTTCCACACCTGCAACTGTCACAATGGGGCCGGGTGCAGTGCAGATGACGGGGCCTGTCGATGTACCCCAGGCTGGACAGGGCTCTTCTGCACACAGCGTAAGCACTGGCCTACTTCTTGGAATCGTATGCTGCACTCTGCTGGACAGAGCAGGGCGTCTCCAAAGGGTAGAGAGAGTGGAGAGAGATGGGGCAGGGCAGAGGAGAACTCAGCTGGGTATGGGAGAGCCCAGGTAGGGGAGGCACCTTCAGGAAGGAGAGTTAGCCCTTGTTTTCCAAGGAGCTTCTTAGTGAGGCCCCATACCCACTCTCAGGTCAGCGACTTCCCTCCCTCCCCCTTTGCCTTCATAGCCTACTAAATCCATGAGGCTTCACTGATCTGCTCTGGCTTTTCCACTGACAGTTCAGGAAATCCATCACCACATGCCACAGCAGAAGGGATTCCTTTGGCATTGGGTGCTGATGGAGAGAAACAAAAATCCAGCCTGACCTCCCATGGGAGGGAGATAGAAACTAGAGCTTCACCTGATCCCAGATATTTCATGGGTAGATTGCAAGATGGCTTTCTGGTCAGGGTTCTTGATTCAAAGCCTCATTGACTGGGTATAGATGGAGAACAGTAAAGATGAGGTAACCATTAGAGGTGCCATTAGAGACTGTCTAGTCTAGTCTCCTTATTTCACACCAAGGAAACCAGAATCTAGCCAAGACTCAGCTAAGGTCATAGTGAACCAACTTTTCCCCTCTCCGTCACATCCCTATTAGAAGTCTTAGATCACTAGCCATGTGACTGCGAGCAAAGTAGATAAGCTCTAAGATTTAGATCTCCAGGGACTTTCATCTAGTTCAGCCCTCTCATTTCATAGATGGCCCAGATTTCACCTGAGGGCCTAGGCACATAGGTAGTAAGTAGTTTGAACTAACATCCTCAGACTTGAAATACAGTGGTTTTTTTCCATAAAACCCTGTTATCCCTCTTGGTCCCCCATTCATATCACATCTGTGAATGGGCTGTGTAATCTGTGTAGTGCTATAATGATGGAAGTCCATATTATTCATATTCATGGGTTCAGAGTGAGAGCTGAGAGGTTCCTCTATAACCTGACCCCTAAGAGAGGCAGCACCAAGGCTAGGGGGTAACTGTTGGGGCTGGGGGTGTTTTCCCAGGCTGCCCCACGGCATTTTATGGGAAGGACTGTGGGCGTGTGTGCCAGTGCCAGAATGGCGCCGACTGTGACCACATCACTGGCAAGTGCTCCTGCCGGACTGGCTTTACAGGGCGGCACTGTGAACAGAGTAAGCTGTCCTAACCCCATTACCAAACCCTTGGGTGCCATCCCTGGAGGAGGGCGGGCTGGGTCCCTCAGCTCCTTCCAACAACCCATCTGAACTCTGCTTATTTCTGATGCTCTCCTGACCCATCACCACCTGGGGTGGGTGGGGGAAACTGACCTGCTGCAAATGACCTGGGCACTGAAATCGCCTCTTATGGTGATTGTTGACCTCTGGTGCCTGAACCCCAGGATCCAGAGAACTATGCTTCAATCAGGTTTTTGAGGAACATCTGAAACTCAGGGGAGATGTTGGGATACATCCTGACCTCAAACCCCACCAGAGCTTGCAATCCAAGCTCCACATCCCTCATCATCCCTTTTGTCAGTCTTCAGGATTAGGGTCCAGTTCTGGACCTGCCACTGCAAGGCAGATGAGACACAGATATGCCCCTACAGATGTCTTACCATTCTGGTAGAGGTCAATAGTTGGAGGCTCTTAAGATTCCCCATCAGCCCTCTGGTTCTTCAGAGCATTCCAGCTCTCAATAGGATAATCTCCTGCTTTGTAAGGAGGGGAAAGAGAGGGCTGTGTCCACTCACACTGGTAGGTGAAAGAGGGTCACTGACTGAAACTGCTGCCTACAAGGGGTCCAGAAAGTTATACAGTGTCACAGTGCCCTTGGCTGATATAGATATGAGACAGAGACTGGCTGGCATTTGGGTGGTATTGCAGGGCTGGGGAAGGGGAAAATTGAAGAGTGCAAGACTTAGTGCCTAGGGTGGTGAACCTACAACATCCAAGGCATCCCTTTCTAGGCCAGTTCCTACAGTTTGAAACATGATAGACAAAAGAGCTACAAACATCCAGGTATGGACAGACAAAGAAGTACCTCAGTCACCTAGAATTGCTATTCTGTGAAAGGGATCAGGGAATGTTTCCCAACATTGTCATACAAAGAAGATGGATATTACATTACGGAGGCAGAATAAGTGTGCCCTTACAATAGTATCATTCTCACACACAAGCCCTAAGCTGTCCAGTTCACAAGCCCCAGAGCTTTACTTCCTTATCTGTTAGTTTTGCAGCTGAAGCTCAGTTAATGGCATGCTTGGGCTCCTTCCCTGGGGATCATAAAGTATAGTCCAGTCTGGAGGAGATATGATTAACTGTGAAAAGCCTCATGAAGAATTTGTGACTGAGGCACCCCTGAGGTCAAGGGATCATAGATAGGGAGCTGGAATGCATCTCAAAGGTCACTTTTACATTTTACAGATAAGGAAACTGAGGCCCAGAGAGGTTAAATGACTTGGCCCAAATCATACAGCTAATAAGGGAGATTTGAAGCTATTTTCTCTGACTCCCTATCTAATGCTTTGCCCACTGTGCCTGGCTCTGGCTTCCATCCCGAGTCCCCGATTTCTATCCTTGCCAGCCTTTGCTCGTCTGAATGTGCCTGGGTGGAGTAGGGACTGGGAGAGGTGTATCTATCTTATCGATTCTGTCTGTGCTGTAGAGTGTTCCCCAGGAACCTTTGGCTATGGGTGTCAGCAGCTGTGTGAGTGTATGAACAATGCCACCTGTGACCATGTCACTGGTACCTGCTATTGCAGCCAGGGTTTCAAAGGCATCAGGTGTGACCAAGGTAAGACAGATTACATGGTCCCAACAACATAAGGCATGGAGAAGGGAGGGCAGGGAGAAGGTTCTAGATTGTAGGAAGTGTCCTAGCTTGGGGTGGAAGGACAGAGAGAAGATCCTAGGGATAAGACTAAGTGGGGAAGGGAAGAGAGGTCTTAGATTTGGTCAGGGGGAGAAAAAGGAGGATCCAAGATGAAAGGTGGGTCAGGGACTGTCGGCAGCTAATACACACCTTACAGGAACTTCTAATTTGAAATGACTGAGAGTCCATGATCCTTGATACATTTGCAACACTTTATTAGTATTTATTGAGGTGACAAGAGATAGTTAGTAAGTGCTCTATGGGGCAAACAGGCAGTAATACACAGGGAGACACACGGAGAAATCTGCCTCACAGATAACTTTCTTCTTTGACCATTTAGGGCAAGTCATGCTTTGGGGGTTGATGGATAATCCACTAAACTCATGTTTGTACTCTATTATCCACACTAACAAAACGGAGTTGAAGGACATTTGCTATGGTTTAGGGAATATAAGGATTTTAATTGGTTGATTTACCTTCCTCATCATGTTTGGCTCATGATTTCTGTATTTCTTGGTACCCACCAGCAGGAGGAGTCTCAGAAGCTGCTGGGGATAGGAAGGAAGCCAGTCTAGGATGAAATATCTGCCACCGAAAAGCTAGAATGAATAATCCACAAATGAATAAAAAAGAGCCAATTTAACAAATTTTTTAATTTGTTTTCAATTTTCAACAATCACTTCCATAAGCTCCAAATTTTCTTTCTTCCCCTTTCCCCTTCCCTCCCCAAAATGGCATGCAGTCTTATATGGGCTCTACACACGCCTTCCTATTAAACACATTTTTACATTAGTCATGTTGCATAGAAGAATTAAAACAAATGGGAGAAACCATGAGAAAAACAAAACATAACAAAGGAGAAAATAGTTTGCTTCATTCTGCATTCCAACGCCATAGTTCTTTCTCTGACATTTTGCATCATGAGTCCTTTGGAAATGTTTTAGATCCTTGCCTTGCTGAGAAGGGCTAAGTCTATCAAAAACAGTCCTCAGACACTGTGAGCCAACTATATTCTTTCCAAGGCTGCAATGAATAACTCTTACCTTTCTTATCATTCTTAATACTTTTCAAATGACTTTCATGTATGACTCATTTGATCCTCAAAATACCTCAGAGATGTAGAAAGGAAAAGTGATAGCACTCCTTTTTTTCTTAAATAGACAAGGAAACTGAGACCTAGAGAATGAAAACAACCCATCTAGGGTCACATAGACCCTTTGTGGCAGAGTCAAGATAGGATTCCTTTTCTCTTGCTTCTAGATTCAGAATCTGACTAATAATGTTTAAAAGGGGGAAAATGATTTTATTGAGTAGACAGGTGGTATTTAGGACTCAGAAAAAGAAAAATCAAGTTGAGGAAGTCAGAGAGAGGGACAGGGCAGGAGTCCTCCCCTGAAGGCTTATGCTTCTTCTGCGTACATCTTGTCCTCCAGCTGCCCTCATGATGGAAGAGCTGAATCCTTACACCAAGATCAGCCCAGCGCTGGGCTCAGAGAGGCACTCTGTGGGGGCCGTCATCGGCATTATCCTCCTGCTACTGGTCATTGTGGCCCTCCTAAGCTTGTTTGCTTGGCACCGGCGGAGACAGAAAGAGAAAGGAAATGACATGCCCCGAGTGTCCTACACACCAGCCATGAGAATGACCAGTACTGACTACTCCCTGTCAGGTAAGGAGTACATGGGGCTGGTGCCCTTGTAGGCAATAGACCCTCTACCAGATAGAGACAGGACCTTCCCCAAATCCTCCACAGTCCACAAATCCCACAGAGAGAGTGTACAGCTGTGAAACTTCACTTGGCATAGTCCTCCCCACAGGGTATGTTTTTCAAGGGTTAGAGGTCAGATTTTGAAGTCAGGAGGGAGTTGACTTAAAAGGAAAACTACGGTCTCTCCAAGGCTTTGCAGATACTGGATCCAAGAGCTGGGGGTGATCCTGGCTGTTACAGTTCAGTTGTCTTTTTTTCTCCCCAAAATTTACATCTTGTGATTATGCTCTGAGGAGGAATTGAGTCAGACATTCCAGGAGGGAGGGGAGAGGAGGAAGAAGAGGAGGAGAAGTATTGGAGCCTGTAGCCTTGAAAGTCAATTAGGGGCTGTTCTGAATTCACCTTCCCTCCCTACCACCCCACTATCCCCAAACAATCCCCAGTGCCCCACTATCTGTACTCCCTTATAACCCAATACAAGGCTTCATTTTTATAAAAATTCTAGTTTTCTAGCCTTCTGGGGAAAGCTGGCCAGTCAGTCTACCCAGAGATAAGACAACAGTGCAAAGCGTCCACATAGTCTTGCGGTTCTCAAGTAGCCCTGGGAAAGGTAAACAGGGCAGCGGCCCTATCACCTCCCCAGCATAATTTTTTCTGATGGTCTGGTACATTCAGTCTTTGGTGGGTCCCCGCACTATCTGAAAAGTATTGGAAGGTCCCAGAATAAATGCTCCTCAGAATGGTGAGCACAATATTAAAAGGGGGGAAGGCCTATTTGAGAGGAGACAGAACCTCATACTGATTATGGGGAAAGATGACCTCAGTCTGGAGCCAGCTTCCTGTTACCTGCACTTCTGTATTCCCAGTCACCCTTGTGCTTTTTTGTTGTTGCCGCAGAGAGAGAACAAGGAACAGGAAGGGGAGTTTGAGAGATCAGGGCATATTTGGCCAGGAAACTGTAAAATCCCTACCAAGTACATTCAGGAGACTAGAAAAAGATATGGGTGACCAAGGCAGGGGTCAGAGATGGATAGTCGGCCAGCCTTGACCTCCCTCAAAGATCACCCAAGCAAGAACAAGTTGGCTTATGTCATTTTTTTCCTTGATTCAATTAATATAGAAAAGTATAGAAATTATCCCAGCCTGCTCCTGCCCTGTTTCTAAGTTCTTGTGTCTTGATTCTCCGCCCTTGCTATCGCCCCTAGTCTCATCTATCCCCGTCTCCCCCCATGCCTCTCCAGCCCCGGCTTCTTTTGTTCTGTTTCTGTCCCTTACCTCCTGTCCTTGTCCCTCTTCCTTCATTATGTCTAACCTCTCCAACACTCTTTCCCGTCAGTCAGCTACGACACATTAGTGTGTGTGTACAAAGCCGTGCTTTCTAATTCTGAATTCACTTAAGGAAACCTCCACGAGGTGTCAGCAGAGTCAGGAACACACTCTGAGACACCACAGACCTGTCACAACTTCACAT
Organism: Bettongia penicillata ogilbyi; assembly: GCA_023548195.1. Classification (NCBI taxonomy): domain Eukaryota; kingdom Metazoa; phylum Chordata; class Mammalia; order Diprotodontia; family Potoroidae; genus Bettongia; species Bettongia penicillata. The sequence goes on from JAJHZJ010000148.1 coordinate 2,729,645, forward strand.
ACTCTAGCCTGGGGACTCCGTGGGGACTTCTCCATTTCAGTTGGAGCTGCTTTCAGATAGCTATCCTGCAGCAGTTATCCATGATAATCCCCCAGAATGCTCCTGGCCTGCCTTCCCGGCTCTCTGGAACCAGGCTTGTATCAGCCAAAGCAGGATATAAAGGCAAATGGGAAGAGAGGTTTGTGATCTGAATGTTGTACACTTAGAGGCAGGATGGCATGGTGGGTAGAGGGCTGGCTTTGCAATCAGACAAACCTCGGATTGAGTCCTTCCCCCTAAAATAGCAATCAACGTAAGGTCTCAGGACTACCAGGTAACTGGAAAATATATAGATAAGTTGCTGACCTGCATCAGTGTTTTTAAAGAGAGTGCCTCTAATCCCAGGTCCAAGAAAAAAAACAAACCAACCCAAATTGTACCGTTTTGGGGGTTGCTCTTGTACCTTTAAACAATCAAGAATTGTCTTCTTTCTGAAGGGGTAAGCCAGTTTCTCCCACTTAGCACCAGAAGCAGGGAAGGAGAAGGAAGGGAGAAGGAAGAGGGAACTGAGTTTGTGTCTATATTTCTCCTTTCCATGCTCCTCCCAACATGAGGAGGGATCATCCAAATGTGTAATTTACTTCTGGTGCCACATTCTCTTTGGTTTTGTGTGAAGGGGTCTGGTTCTGAAGCAACCTGAGTAGAGCAGAGATTAGAACACGTAGGCTCATTAGAGTCATTCCTTCAGGGCTCCAGGCTCCAAGGGCATCCTGGTGTTATCTTCCACTCTGGAGAGTCCAGTCTATGTGACCCAAGGAGACATTATGGGAGGGAAAGGGAGGGTCTTGATAAATGTCTCTTTGGGACATTTAGGAGTTTGGAGAAATGTTGGGGGGCTGACTAGCTTTATAAGGCACTCTTGAGTCCTCCCCAAGCCATGTTTTGGTGCTATGAGTTGTCCCTGGGCCAGGGGGATGGGGGTGTTTGTGTGACACCTTGTTCTCTTCCCAGATGTGTCTCAAAGTAGCAGCCATGGTCAGTGCTTTTCCAACCCCAGCTACCACGCTATGGCATGTGGGGTGCCTTCCGAAACAGTCAGTAATTTGGACAGGAACAGCTCCACTAAGGTACCTGTCATCAGATTTCCACTCACCCTGCAAGTTCCCTAGTCTAGCTCTTCTTTCTTTTAAAAAATACCTTGTTGGCTTAAGGAGATACACTCCATATACATCTCTTCTGGGATACATGTAAGCAAAAAGTATAGGCAACACGTAGGCCTTTACATGAAACAAATGTGTCAGAGATAACTGATAGCTGGTTAACTTGGTTGGAGTACCATAATGAATTCCAAATAAACTGGGTTCAAACTTTGTTCCCCAATCCCAGTTGGTATTCCCAAAAGGGTAGAGTAAGAGTATGAATGGCTCAGTGTAAATCCATCCCCACTAGTAGAAACAATGCAAAGTTCATCCCTTAATGGAATGTCTTATTTGTACACAAGGACAGCTTAATAATTGACTTAATGATATGTAATCTGCAGTGGTCATATAATCCTTCATAATTGTGTTCTACTTTATATTTTTCAAAGTGCTTTCAAATTCACTATCACTTTAGATCCTCACAGCCTCTCAGTGAGACAGGCAAGATGAGGAAGTAAATGTTCTAAAGTCAAATTGCAGAGCCAGGAACTCGGATCTTTTTTACTCCTTTCTAGCTTTAGTTTCCACTAAACTATGCTGTTTCTGCACATCTTTGAGGTGTCTGCAAGTCTCTGACTCCCACAACATGTAAGGTCATTAGCTGTAACTTCACATCAGCACTGCCAGGACCCTAGCCCCAGAATGACCAATTACAGGAAGCCCCCACTGGAACCAGCTACTTCTCTCACTCTAATGAGGGAGTGGTGCCTTCCTTCAGCCTACATCTAAGGATGTTATCTGACCTCTGCTGGCCTGGAACAGGAAACCCAAAGCAGTCGAGGAGAGCTTCCCAATCATTCCATTTTCCTCCACCGTGCTCCTCACCCCCAGGCAGATATGAACACCGTGATGTGTTGGCTGTACATATACCCTTTCACACTCACCCACATGCACATATACATACATCTCTTGCACATGTCTTTACATGATGCCCTTACAGGTACTTATGTGCACACTTCTTGAACAAGCACATATACACATTTATACACACCTTTTAAGAGTTGTGTACCTCCTGCATACATACACATCTTCATAGCAGACTCTTTCTTTGGACATACAAAAATACCTCTTCTTGAAAGCCATCCCTTATGGCACTTCTTTCATCACAGGGGAATATCCTAAAACCCCCAGAAGTGACAGGTGTTATTTAGCTCTGTTTACAGAAAAGGGAACTCAGGCTCCAGATCAAAATAAAATTTAAAAGAAGACTAGACCATTATACAACTTGGCAATAAGAGTACTGCCATGCCATCCCTGACTTTCTCCATCCTCATTAAGTCTGGCCTGTCGTTTAGATAACAGCATAAGCTAAATGCTAACTTTACTTCAGCGCCATTGCAGATGTGTTCTAAGGCCCCTTCTGCCTCTAAATCCCATGTTCCTATGATCCCTCCTTGTAGCTGGCTTCCTCAAAAGAGCAGGTGGCATGAGGGGCAGAGCACAGGCTATGCAGCTAGAGGTCCTGAGTCTGAACCCCAGTTCTCATACACGCTAGTCATGTGACCTGACCAAGGCACTTCCCTTTTCAGTGCCTTAGTTTCCTCATCTATAAAAGTGTTGGACTAAATGACTTCCAAAAACCCCTCTTACTCTATATCATATAATCACAACAGCAAGCCAGGTGGCAACCTTGGAGGGAAGTAACACTAAGGAGAGGAAATGGCTTCGAATGCCAAGCTTACCTGCTTGGAGAAGATAAACTCCTAGAGACCTTTGGAACCAGGACACTTCAAGTAGCTATTACCTACAAGCATGGATGCAGGACTCTAACCCAGGTCTCTTCCTCTTCCAACATGCTGCCTCTTTTTATTGTGTGCACATGTGTACATAGACCCCTATACACACACCCTCATTCAGGCACAATAGGAAGTTAAGATAGTAACCACCTGGGGAAAGTCCTGCACCTGTATAGCCATCTTGATGTCTTTCTCAGGTGAGAGTCATGTGTCCTAGAAGCTCTGGCTCACAATGTCTACGGCACCACCTTACCCATACCTCATTTCTAGAGGGTTCCTACCTCCAAGCCACCTGTGAAGTGAGAAGAGTTGAATCTGCAAAATGTTTTGAAATTCTCAAACAGGGTGTCCATGAGGCCAGAGAACTGAAGTAGGAATCAGAAAGAACTGGGATCTGATCCCTGTTCAGATTATCTTACTAGTTGTGTGACGCTGGCCAGGTCGCTTAAGGTCTCTAAGTTTGTTTCCTTACGTGAGAAACAGGGATAATAATAGTATTTCTCTTCCCATCACACACAGACACACAGACACACACACACTCTCTCTCTCTCTCCCCCTCTCCCACTAGGAGACAATTAAACTACATAGAAGCATATACCTCTAATCTGTCCCATACTTGTTTCTCAGCAGAAGCACTTTGCACAGGCCACAATCAGTGGTTTATCAGCGAGAGCTGCTCTGGCTCCAACAGCCCCCACAGACTCCCCAGAATATGCCTGAGAATGTTATCTTTGAACATGCTTCCCCTATAGGGGTAGGAGTGTGTCAGGCAAGCATCATCATCCTGGGTTACTCCAGCTTCCAGACCATACCTGCCAGCAGCTCTCTCATTGTTCCGTGTCTTCAAACATCGAGTGACCAGGGTTGTCAGAGCCAATTCCACTGGGGTTTGGGGTTTGAGGGGAGGGGGCAACAAGGGACTTGGTCTCCTTGAGGGAAGGGGTGGGGGTCTGGATGACTCAGGGTTAACCCCATCTCCTGCTTTCCAAACAGCTCAGTAACAAATCCCTTGACAGAGACACGTCTGGGTGGACACCTTACAGCTATGTGAACGTGCTAGGTCAGTAAACATGCCCAGCCTCAGCCCCTTCCCCCGGGGCCCAGCCTGAACTTTCAAGTCCTACCCCAATATCACCTGAAAGGCTCCTTGGGTCTAATCCTCCTCCCAGAACTCCCCCGACTGGACGCTTACAGTGGCAGAACTTTGGGTTGCTTCTACCTCCTTTGTCCTAAGGGAAGTGATACAAATTAGGCATCACCCCCCAGCATATGGTGCCTTTTGGAAAGGGCAGTTGTGGAGGGGAGCAGTGAGAACAGAGAAGCTCTGCCAATGAAAGACAGAATGTCATAGGATGGCCTTCAGAGAGGAGGAAGACCCAGAGCCCCTCCCTTAGACCCTTATAAGAACAACTAGGCACAGATGGGCAGGATTGGAACATATAAGGTTTCCCCTGAATATGGAAGGTCAGACAGCTCTGTGGAGGTAGTTAAGGCTCCATGTTTGCACTTGGGTTACATCCTCCTGGATAGGAGCACTGTTCCATGGTAAAGGGGGATTTGAGACAGAGGAAAGGCTTCTCCTTATGGTCTGCAACAGGGGTGTCATTTTCAAAATGCCCTCTTTCCATCTCTTGACCTTGATAAAATCCTCCCCCACCAGGGTGGCCACCCTGTCTCTCTCTCCCAAGCTGCCTCCCTCTTAAAGCCCCAAAGTTTATCACCTACAACCCTCTCCTTCATAGTGATGGATAGAGAATGGGAACAAAGCCACCTTAGTGTCTGCTATCTGGCCCACCTTGGAGTATCTCTCTCAGAATTCAAATACAGTATCTCTCCCTAAAACCCCCAGGTGCCTCATACCCTAGGGGCTCTGGGAATAATGGCTCCTCCCTGTCATTCCTCTCACTAGACTCCCATTTCCAGATCAGTGCTCTGGAGGCCAGGTACCCGCCCGAGGACTTCTACATTGAACTTAGACACCTTGGCTGCCCTGCTGAGCCAAACACTCCAGGTCAGATCCCATTCCACTTCCCTTTTATCTCATTCCACCAAGTCCCAAGACCCAGCTCTCTCTTCCCACACATCTTTTGCTGAGCACCATATCACAAACCAGTCAGTTCCCAAGCAAGTGTGCCCCATGCCTTCACCACCCCATTCTGCTTCCTAATTGTCCAATGTGATCAGTTCCTCTATGCAACTCAGAAAACTAGTCTGGATATAGTAAAGTGAGGTGTAGCGACGAGGAGAGGGTACTAACAATCAATTCTGTTACCCATCAATACAGCATCTAGGGCAAAAGTTTAATCCCAGGATGCCTTCTTGTGACTACCCAGCATGCTCTTGGGTCCTGTTCCCCCCCTGCCCACTCCCCCACCCTCATCTACTCCAAGAAGCTGATATGAGTTCATAAGATACAAAATTCATATGAATTCAACATAACAAGGACAATAAAATACATGGTAATTTCCAAAGCCAATGAAGGGCTCCTGTCCATTAGCATGGATAGTTGAGAGTTGGTTGCCATTCTAAGGCTCTCAGGCTCCTGAAGGAGTGCCCCACACCCATTAGGGATGCCACTTAGGATGCTCCTTTTCCTTCCCACCACCAGGTGAAGCGTTTATAGTTTTTGACAGTGGGTGCTCGTCACCATGCTTGTCACTTTAAGGCCATGAGGAGACTGTCTCCAATGAGAGAGTAGGGCTAGGATCTTAGTATGTTCATCATCACCAAAATGATCATAAATTACCCATCATCCTTAATGAATATTCATTAAGCATACAGGAACTGTGTGCTCCAGAAGTAGTAACTTGGGCAAAAAAGGGAATAGTCACATTCCATAGAATAAGAGAAAGGAGAGAGGCTGGGGAGCTAGAAATGAATAAGTCAGAGGTAAATCAGAAGAAGGAATAAGGGACTTCTATGTGAACATATTCTCTGCAAAGATATCCCATTGGTCTTGGAGCCTCCAGACTGTGTTCCTTGTATAACTGATGTGAATTGAAGGGGTGAGAGAAGTCTGGGCTCTAGGTTTCAGGGTCCAGAGCACTAAGTCCCGGAGCTTCAGACTGTTGTTTCTGGGTTTCAGAAGATGGAGGGATGTAGTTCACAACAAATGAAGAAGTTTGGTCCTGTTGTCGACTCAAAGAAACATGGGGTTCTGATTCTGTTTCTCTGAGCAAGATTCCCCAGGAGACATAGGTACACATAGCCACTCTGACTACCCATGGGTGAATATACCCAGAATAAATAGCTAATGCACATGTGTACCACACACACACAATACTTTAAGGTTTCTAAAGCATCTTCACAACAACTCTATGAATTAGGTGTAGAAGGCAGGTGTCAAGCCCTTGAGCCCACTGCTTAATCCCAAGGTACCCAAGATTTGCCTCAATGAAAACCCACCAAGCATGAAGGGAGACTGATTGTGGCTTCCTTTTGTGGGAGATGCTAAAAAACAAAGTAATGTAATGGAAATCAAATTCCCAGTACATTTTCACTTTTGTCTTATTTGCCAATTCTTGGTAGGAGTAATGTTAAATTGTGGTCAGGATGACAGGCTGCTTAAGGAACAACTTCATAGCCATCTATTCATATACAGTCTGCTGCAGTAGAAAGAAAACTGAAAGACGTAGACATTCAAGTTCTGGGCAAAAACACCTTATTGTGTGACCCAAGACAAGTCCTTTAAACCTTCTGGGCTTTGATGTTCTCTACAAAATGGCAAAATTCATCCCTGACATAAGCAATACCATTAGGTGAACCACACTCAACTTAAGAAGAAACTTGGTCTCAGTTCTCATATGTACACGTCTGAGTTAGCAACATCAGCTAAGATAGAATTGTTCTTCAAAGCTGGAGTTTGCTGTCCTGATTTCCTCGCAGCTGGCAAATAAGAAACACCTCCAGACAGCCCTCATTCTCTTCCTCTTCACCAGCAGCATCTTGGGATGGATTGGAGAAAGCAGTCTCTTCACTATTCACTGAGAACCACCAGGTTATTCCAAGACTGACGCATCCACCTGCAGGGAAAAAGGGTCTAAAAATTCCCGTTCCTAGGCTATGGGTAGAGAAAGACTCAAAGGGAGATCCTGGATAGTTTTTCAGAAATCTACAGTAATAGTTGGTGATATGGGATAGCACCCACTAAGAGTGTTGGGAAATAATCAGGGCTACTCTCTGTGATTAGGCCCTTAGGAAGAATGCCACCTGATGCTGCCTTGTCCCAAGAGGCCTCCCAGCTCTGAGCAGCTCAGGGCCCGAGAAATATAAAACAAACACATCTTCACAGTAAATCCAGGGGTGGAAAGTTGGGAAGGATTAGTTTGAAAGCCAAGGGAAGTGGTGAAGAAAAGACAGCCACCTCTCAAATCTCCTTCTCTGCTTTTTAAGGTTTCTAAAGCATCTTCACAACAACTCTATGAATTAGGTGTAGAAGGCCATGGCTGGGCTTGTCTGAAGTGGGTTTGGTTTGGTGTCAGTGGGAAGGAAGGGATTAAACTGATCAGACACATCATTTTTACCTCTCTGGGCTCCTTCCCATGGACAATGCCATTGAGTACACACAGCTTCTCCACATAAGGGAGGTGACTAAGTTATACCGATAGGAGCACTGAGTTTTAGGTAATAAAACCTGTTTGATCTGCTCAAATCAACAGGATTTAGATCAAAACATTTAAGTTTTTATACATGGTTTTCACAATTAAGACCCTGACACACTATGACCTTGATTCTGAAACATGGTACCTAACTACAGCGGACCAAAACTATCAAGAAAGATATCTGCCATGACTATAGCCAAATACTGAGTCAGGCCATGGGAGCTGAGAGCCATGACAAGATGGCCCTATGAAGGACCATCATTCTACCTTTTCCACAACTCAAATTCAGGGCCCAAAGCCCATAGATGTTAGTCATACCTGTTTAAGAGAAGAGCAGCCCATCCAAAATTGAAACCAGATGCATAAATCACCGTTACAGTTAAAAAGCACTGCTTTCTTCCATAACCAACTCTCAATTACCCATTAATGGAGAATCCAGAGTGGATAACTGAGAATAGCCCATGGAAAGGAGATGCCCATGAAGCTATTAAAACCTACCTTTAACTGATCTGTAGCAATTCAGGCTCTCCAATGATAAGCAGAGCTTGAGGCAGTTGTAGCCGAAGTGAGCATATGGCTCCTGTGCATGCATGCATGAAAAGGTATCTGTCTGCTTTCGTATAAAATCTAAGTGACTTTAGCTTATCCATGCCTTCTCACTCCTTCCTTTTGTCCTCATTAGCATGGCTAAGTGAAAGCTAGCTGTTCTTTTCATGGCTGAAGCCATTAATTTTAGTAGCTGGAAATTTTCCACCTTGAAATAGTGCTATTAGAAACACTTCTACTTATCTGGGGAGGGGGCGGGTACTGGGTGAGGTGAGGGAAATGACTCTGTCCTTGCAGGTAAGAGAGAGGGAGTAAGTGAACCTATCTGCCACACCCTACCCTTATACTGCTCATTTACAATACAATTTCTTTCTTTTTTCCACTGCATGTTATCTTCTTGCAGGTGCTTGTGGGATGGACAGACGTCAAAACACATATATTATGGAGAAAGGCTTCAAAGGTAGAGTATCCGATGCCTGATGTGCCATTAGCAAAGAACTTAGCTGGATTAACACTACAGACCAGACATGGTCAGAAGTTCCTCAAACCTCAGAAAATCGGCACATCTAAAAAAATAATCCACAATACCCTGGTTCTGGGTAGTTCTACCCAAGAGGAGCAATTGTAATAATTCATTTTTTAAATTTCAGTTATAAATGCTTAGCAAACTCTTGTGGGTTATTTTTATAGGTACCAATCAAATGACTCGAAAAATGTAGAACACTATTATATCCAATCAATTAGTGTGAGCTAAACTGATGAAAATTTTTGAAATAAAGACAATCAATCTGCCCCAGATGCTTCCTGTCTTGAGCTGGCAAAAAGAACTACCTTCCACCTATTAAAGGATGAGAAATGAAAATTATAAATGCTTAACATCCAATGGGGCCCAATCCTCTCTCCCTCTCCTTGAAAAAAGGAAATTATTTCCAGTGGCCAAAACAAATCCTGATTACTCTCACAAGAAAAGGACAAAAGATGAAAAACTACAGCTGTGCCCTGGACTTAGACCACACGACCCCTGAATGACACCAATCAACAAGCATTTATTTAGGTGCTACTATTTGGCAGGCAGGCACTGTGCTAGGGATACAAATACAAAGAGGGAAGGGATCCCTACCTATCAAAGTCCTGTAAAAGCCCCCAGACTTCTAGGGCATTGAGGAAGCCCTAGAGCAGACGGAAAGTCAAAAACGTTTTCTCTCCTCTCCTGGGAAACCTTGTCTGCTCTCAGTGACATCCATGGCCCCTTTCTCAGAATTAGTAGCAATCCGTTTTCTTAGCTGTAAAATGAAGGTGATGTTATACTATGTATCTCTCAGGGGGTTGTTGTAAGGTTCAAATGAGATATTTCAAGTGAAGTGCTTTGTACACCACAAAGTACTGTATGAATGAGACTAACGTTCTACTTATTCCTTAAGGGCTTAAAATCAAATAGATCTGGAGTTCACATCCTGCCTTAGACACTTAATACCTATGTGGAGTTGGGCAAATCACTTGACCTCTCTCTCCCTAAATTTCCTCATCTATAAAATGAGGGGTTGGACTTGATGACCTTTACAGCTTCTGTGATCCCTTGTAGCTCTGTAGCTGTGACTGACAGATAGGACACTTTCAGCACAAGTTGGGCTGTAATAAGGACTTTGCCCCTGGGCACTGAAATTTAAGGAGGTACCAGCACTTCTACACCTTTAACAGCTGTAGAAACAACTGAGCATAACACCCAGTTTGCAAGAATAATTAGTTAAAATAGGAAGCTACCAGATGGCAAAGATTCTTCCCCCTAACAGTTCCTCCTAGGCCTGGCCCGGCCCTGCCTGAACTTCACAACAGCAAACTTGGAGTATCCTTGGATCTCCATCCCCAGGCTTCCTCTTTCTCCACTGAATTTGTCCTGAATAAGCTGATTTAAGGGGACATTTAGTACCGCTTCCTAAACCAAAATAGCTGGTAACAACTCTGGTGTAAGATTTGGGTTGGTGCAATATTAACATAAGTCAGTGATCTTCATTTTATGAGACCAGAAATGCCTACAAATTATAAGAGCAGGGCCACAATATGCTGTTTCTGTTAAGAACATTTGCTTGCTTATTTCATTCATGTGCTTTTTGAATGAACCCATTCAAACAGTATGTATGTCCACAGACTCCCATGGGCTGCATTACAACATAAATAGGTTGGATAACTCATGAAAGGAGCCTGAGATAAGTCCAGACATATTGTTAAATGGATATAAAACTTCTGCTTTGCTCTTATCAAAGTTCCCCAGACTTCTCACTGGAGAACATCTGAGAATAGGTAACTGCTAATAAGTCCAAACTTCGACATAAACAGAGCTGAGAAAAGCAGTGCTTCTTTGCCTAAAAGACAGATGGTTTCAGTCCATTCCTTTTCTCATGAGGTGATAAAGAAGTTAAGAGGTCTTGAAATTATTTCTATGTAATAATTCTATGATCTAAGTGCTAATGTTTTTTACATGATGATAATACATTCTAGCAGCCAGATAGCATTTGATTTCGTTAAAATATATCCAGTCTTTAAGAGGAGAGGTAGCCATATAGAAGATGTAGAAACTAGGATTTGAGAATGAAAATATAAGTGCAGGAATGTTCTAGGAAAAAAAGGGGGGGAGAGGTGTAAGGAAAAGAGAGGATTCCAGATTCCTAGACCTTACAGAACTTAATAGATGTGAGATGAAGAGTGAACCAAAATCCAAGCACTTAAATACTAATCACAGAACCTGGAAAAAACACAAGTAATAATCTTTTTTAACCAAAGGTTTTGGGGAGGTTTTCCCTCAGAAACAGTCAACATTCTCAGTCTTGGATAGTTTCTATCTTCCAATCTAAACATCCCCTCAACATCACAGTCCATCTGCTACCCTCTCTTACTACTCCCTCCCACTCTTGGAGTTTTTGGGTATTTTGAGCTACCAACATAGCTATGGTAATATTCCATACCAACTTCTGATTTTATGGTCCAAACACTCAACATTTCTTTATTCCCCACCCCCCCACCAGTGACTTTGCCACATTCTATTATTACCCTGGCCATCGGCTTCTCTTTCTTTCAATTCCTTTAATATGCTACAGCTGAAATCCTTGACCCTGCTTCTCTATCATCTTCTCTATCTTTGATTCCAAGACCTCACTTCCCCTCCTTCTGGCATAAATTCTCATCATTTCCTTCATGCAAAGCTCTTCTCATTTTGTCCACGAACCTCACTACAAGGACCTGACTTCTCTCCTAAGTCCTACCAGCATGTCCCTCACCCCATCCTATCTAAATTCTTCAAAATGTGTGACAGGTATAAACCCTGGCTCTCAGGAAATCATCAGAGAAGACTGCCAGCCTGTGGAGAAACTCAATTCCAGGGCTAGCCCAATTCCCTCTTCTGCCCCCTTCTTTCCCTCATCAAAAATGGATGCCATACTTGGAGAGAAGGTATATGATCAATTTATAACAGCAGTAGTTCAAGAGCAGAAAGAGGAATTTCGGTTCCCAGCTCTACCATTACTCTCTCTGGTGCCTGGTTTCCCAAACTATTTGAATTAGGGAGGGGTAGCTGGGCCTCACCTATCCCAAGTGTTTGGATTATAAGCCTCCTTAATAAGCGGGCACTATGCAAACACAACCCATTCTTACCCCAGCACAAGGCTAGGCTGTCAACACTGATATTAATCACAAGCCAGAGTGAGTCTCCCACAGCATGGTGCTCAAGTTCCTTTCTACCTCTTTCCTGGCAAAATGCCTCGAGGTGGGGACTTGGGAGGCTTTGAGGAAGTATTTTGAAATTGCTGTTTATTTAATCAGGTAGATGGGCAGGAGAGTGACTCAGCAAGGGGAAAAGGGCAGCTTCCTACTTTTTTCTTGCTCTGCCTCCTCCCCAGGCCTGGTACAGCTTTAGATTAACTGTGGGAGGCTCTCAGATGTTCTGGTATACCTTTCAGTCCTCACACTTTTCTGATGGCCTGTTTCTACAGGCAGGATGGAGGGACAAGAAGGATGTAGGCTCAGGAATTAAGCAACTGCTATGGTCATCTTTTTGCTTCTGATCTAGACCTAGAAATCCAACTTCCTAGCCTAAAGAGTAACAGTAAGTAACTTGTCCATGAATAGACCCATCCCAGGCTGGCTGGAGCAGAATACATAGTTTACTCTAGTACCCCAAGTCTAATTATCCACACTCTAGATCACAGAAGCCATTTGATGTCCCATTCCTCCTCACACTTAAAAAAAAATCAAGCAAACAACTTTATCTCTTCTCACAGGAGGAAATGAAATGAAAAATGCATCAGTTTTGTTTTGCATTGGGAATTCATTCATTAGGCAAGAATTTCAAGGCTGACCCATCTTCATAGATCAGATGACTCAACATGGCCTTTATCTCATTAATCTTTTATATTTTCCTAGGACAAGTGAGAGTGCAAAAAAGGGGCAACTGAAAGAAAAAGAAGGGCAGCTGGTTTCTCACCTTAAGTCTTAGCCAAAGCACAAGGTTTTTTGTATTGTTTTGCTTTTTGATTCTTGAGGAGGAAGAGAAGGGATTATATGCAGGAAACTAGATTTGTCTGAAACTTCATGTATCTAACTACATCACTGTTGCTTCCCTGAAACTTTGGGATATACATGGCTAAAAGGCACCTAAAGATAAAATAAACATAAGGAAATGTTCCTGGAGAGAATGCTTTACTTTTCTTTGGCATCTGCTATTGGAAGCAAGTCAAGTTAGTGAGGTAAATAGCAATACACCACATATCCATGGGCTCAGCTGAATTGTGGACTGACCAGTTCCCCCATTAGCCAAGTCTGCCCATCATCAGCGATAGCTAGACTAGAGCTGACAGAATGAGGAGAGGACCTAACACCTAATTTGTGAATGCCGTGGGAAGCCTACAACAGAGTATTTTTAAGGGGAATGGGGACAAGGCTACCTACTAGTAGCTCTGGTTAGCAGAACCATCTTGCTTAGGCTCCCCCTCCAGCCCAAGGAGGAAGAAGTCTTGGGTAAGTCAAAGGCACAGGTTGTTGACACCCACACGTTCATACAACCATAAGGAATCACCTAGATACTTGGGACTACCAGTCAGCTCAGCTCAGTCTGAGTACTGCCTCCAGTCACTCTCCACTACATGTACTCCTGAGCTACAGAAAAAATTATGTGCAGAATGACATAAAGCTGTATGATCAGAGAAGCCTAAAAATGGAAGGAACCTTAAGTATTGTCTAGCCCAAGGGTTCAACGATTTTTGTGTCATGGACTTCCTTGGACAGTCTGGTAAAGCCTAATGTTTTTAAATGTCTAAAATAAAATATGGAGAGTTAAAAAAAGAAAACAATTATAATGAAATAGTTTTCCAAGGAAAAAAAAGTTCACGGACCCTATGTTAAGAAACCTTGAATCTAGTTCAGCCCTCTCAGTTTATAGATGGGGAAACTGAAGCCACAAGGTGGCAAGTGATTTGCTTAAGATTGCACAGGTAGGTCAAAAGACAGAGGCACGATTCAAGGCCCAGTGTGAATCACAGTCCAGTGCTCCTCTATATTCACACCATATGGAGCAGTTGGCCTCCTACTTCCCCAATTCACACAACCAACAGGACCACTCCAAGAAAATGAATATTCCTCTTCCCCCATGGGATGGAGTTTACTTAGGATAAAATCAAGGACCACTGTGTGGTAGAATGGAAAAAGCACTGTCTCTGTAGTCAGAACGTGGGTTCAAATCCTGCCTCTGAAGTTTACTACCTACATTACGCAGGCAAGTCTCTTACCCACTTTGGGCCTGTTTCCTCATCTGTAAAAGGAAAAGCTGTACTAAATGATCTTTGAGGTCCTTCTATGATCCTAAGAATCTTTTTCTCTTGAGCATCAAAAAGGCATTACACAAGGACATCTAGCTTTGATGTTAAAATGGCACTAGACTCTGCCCTCCAGGAATTTATAGTTTAGTGGGGAGGGGAAGGAATGGGGGACAGAAGAACAACATCTACTTGGGAAAATAAAATCTTACACTTATCGTAGCTGTGAATTAAGGGCAGTGAAATTGCTTAATGTAATTTTGCCCAAACTTTTAAAAATGTTTTCCCCAACCGTGCTCCATGTTCATCTCCTGTGCTGAATCATTTTCTAAGATATAAGGTGGATTTTTGAGCTTTCATCTTTTGCATGTTTTCTGGCTCTTGTTACTTTTAAATGATAACACAAGTCCTTCTTAGCTATCCTAAAAGAACTCCTCCTTGTTCTGCAGATTACACAAAAGAATCTGTAAGCAGCTCAAGTACGTGTTCTCTCAACAGCAGTGAAAACCCCTATGCCACCATCAAGGATCCACCCCTCCTCACCTGCAAGCCCACGGAGAGCAGCTATGTAGAAATGAAGTCACCTGCTCACAGGGATTCTCCATATACAGATATGCCATCCTTGTCGACATCTAATAAAAATATATATGAAGTTGGTAGGTGTCTTAAATAACTCTGAAATGCAGTGCATAAACCGAAGTAGAGATAAGGTCCCCTAACCACCCCTCTCTTCTGGAGGAGAGGGAATAAGAAAACAATATTGCTTTTAAGTATTCCAGGTCAAGTTGTACCTCCCAGGACTGCACCTTCTCTCCCGGGGCCGAAATTTCCTACCAGTATTACTCTTAAACACTATGATTAGGATGCAACTTAAGTATGTATAGTTGGGGAAATGTGGTCCCCAAGCAATTTATGGAAGTTCTCAACTCAAATTCATTACTAATTCTAATAGCCAGATGTTTTTCTCTTTAAATGCGAATAAGGATTTGTAAGTAACCTTAACATACAGCCATGTTAAGGTTTCACATTCACCTGAAAAATTAATCAATCCTTTGTTTCATATCTAATGACCTCAGGCTGTGGTTACATCAGCCTGGAAGGACTGACAAAAGCCCCATCTTTAGTATGTTAAATCTTTGGGTTGTGATTAAGGCTCAGTATTCTCACAGCACACTTTAGGCAGAGTACCAACATAATAACAAAGTCTCATTTCTACTCAAACTTGGGGTTTACAGAATAGCTAACATCCTTTTGTCATGAATTTGGAAACCTTCATTTCCCTCCCATAGCCTATGTTAAAATAATCCTTCCCCTTCCCCCAAGAGGCAATCAAAGCTAATCTGTTCTCTGAACTCATTTTTCACTATATCCTTAGAACCCACAGTCAGTGTGGTCCAAGAAGGCCGTGGTCATAGCGCCAGCTATATCCAGAATCCATACGACCTACCTAGGAACAGCCATATTCCTGGTCATTATGACCTCCTCCCAGTAAGACAGAGCCCTGCCCATGGACCCTCTCAGGACAAACAATCTTAAAAAGGGATAAACACGCTTTGTGATGTGCTGTGCTGGACACACTCTGATTCACTGAAAGAAGACAATCTTTTGACTTGAAATAATGGTACACAAGGAACACTGGTATGCACCAACTCTGCTGCATGATGTTAAGATCGTTTTTTACACTCTCCACCTAGGACTAATGAACAACTTCCAAAGAGACTGGAATAATTGTCCAATGAAGCTCTTTATATGGTCCACCCCCAAAATAATATTCAACTTTCTGGACTGTTGTAACAACACTTTACAAGATGAGCCAACACCAGCGGCACAGACAAGCTGAGACATGAGTGGAGAGTTAGTGGAACATTTGGGGGTTTTAAAAAAATTCTGGGAAGAAGGTAAAGGAAAAGAAAGGGTGGTAGAGCAAAAGAGGGGCACAGGGAAGGGGAAACACTTTAAAAGCAACCAATCAATATGGTACCTGTATATCTGCGCAATGTCATTACTATACCCTTTCTTTGTATGTTGTTTTTCTTTATAGTAATTTTGTTTATATTCTCTTTTAGTACAGAGGTACAGAAAGATGCCTCATGCCATCATATTATCAGTGCTTCAAACAGCTATAACTATATTCTGGTTTCATCAAATCCCAATGGCTCCCAGTCATGGGCCCGGTTGCCTCAAGAATTACGCATGTCAACCTAAGTGTAAAACTTTTAATAGTGTAACAGTTTAATTCCTCCCCTCCCCTTTTTTGTTTTAAAAACGGTTATACAGTTGTGATTTTCATAGAAAACACAGACATTTCCAGAGTAGCAGCTCTTTTCTGTGTCGAGAGTAATGGCTTCAGGCTAGCTTTGCCCACTGCCATCAGACATAAAATCTCTGTGGTAATCACAGGTTCATTAAGATTTATTGTGATCTAGGACTATCTTTATACAACACCTCAGTCATTACACCTAAAAATTAGCTTTTGGATGAGGTTTAAAATAGTCATTTCTGGAACAGAATGAAGGGCACTTACAAAATAGCTATTAAGTCTGCCTAATTTTTCTTAAAAAGGTGATAAACCTTGACATATAAACTAAGAATATTTACTTTCAGGCAATTCTTTGTAAATTTTGAACTTGATGTAGTACTAAGTCTAAATGTGTAAAGTTAATTAGGCAGATGTGGAATTTGCAAGTTAATTGTTTGAAATGTTTGGGATTTTTTTTTAAAGGAACCATTTAGAACTATCAAAGGACAAATGAACTTTGATCAGTTGTTATAGCATAAAAAGAACCATGGTAAAAATTAGTTTTAGAAACTAGGAAGAAAATTTTCTGCTTCAGAACCAAGTGTTTCAAGGCAACAATGACCAAAATTATTGTTTCAGTGTTCTGGTGGAGGTGAAGGTCTCAATCCCTACTTTACTAATGGCATGACAGGACTTTTAGCAGGTAAGCTGAGGTTCTATCAAGTAAGTCAGAGACAAAACCAACACTTCAACCCTTACAGTAACATTCACAAGAGAACTTCAAATCAATGGCAAGCTGAAAAAAAAAAAAAACCCATGCCACAATTGTACCTCGTCATTCTCCAATACTGATCCATTCATCAAGGAGCACTTCCATGAAGTCCACAAAGGAGTAACAAAATGACTAGTGAAGACAGAAATGTTTCTATATGGAAGTAAGAGAGTTTCAAAGCCCTTAACGCAAATGATAATCTGCTGTATAAAAAATTAATAGTTAAATCATTAACCAGAGAAAGAAGAAAACTTTTCCATACATAGGCTTACATGGAAGCAGATTTTCCCATTATGGGATGATACATAATATATACATGAATGCTGCATGTATGCATGGGAGCAAGTGGGTGATCAGCAATAGCAATTTTATGTTCCAGAAAAGCCTTATAAAATATAATTCAGCATTTATTTTGTAGGTCCAGGTAACTTTTACATAAATATATGTACATAAATAAATAAATATATATATAAATGAAAAAGATTTACCTCAATTTCAGGGCAGCCAATACTCAATTATCTTTAGGCTGAAGACCAACAAATATAGGTAAGGCAGAACTCAGCCACCATGTGCGAAATCCCTTTTAACCTCTGCAGTCATGCTGCTGGTGTGCAGCAAGAAACAGGCTTCAAGATGTCAAATATCATCCCTTCTCCCTTTCCTAGTCACTGTCCAATAGAGGTATTCACGAACTGGCCAAAAGCCAGAATCCAGGCAGCCAGGAGGAGGAAAAGAAAAGGTGAAGGAGCACCATTAACCTGAATTAAGTAACTTCCCAAAGATAATTGAGAGTTGACTGCAAAAAGGCATTTCTACCATATAGAGCTATTGTTAGGTAATTCTGTCTAACATTAGCACAAGCACGTTCAGCTGCCAGCTTAAACAGGTACATGCAGTTTCTATATATTTAACTGGAAACCTAGAGAGATTCATTCAGTTGTTCCAGAAATTCAATTTTCAACCAAATGAAGTGATGTGCATAGAGTTCAAAACATACACACATAACACACACACTCTATGATAGCATTAGGTCAGAAGCTAGACTGAAATGGCAATACTTTTTTAAAAACAAGACAATTTGTAATATATTTGTTCACTGTGCAAAGGTACTGTACCTTGTACAAAATAAAATGAATTCCTCTCAACCTGCGTTTCTCAAATTGCTTTGATTTACAGATCATAAGAATTCCTAAATAGCATTATAAACTGGTAATATTTTTAGATTCTACTTTATAGGGGTAAAGAAAGGATTAATCTAAACCCTATGTAAGAATTTGTCATCAGAAGCCGAAGTATCTTAAAAATGAAAAAGGAATGTCTAAAGAATGAAATGAAGTCTTTTTCTTTGAGGTGAAATAAAGGTTCAGCACATTTTCATCGTTCTTGAGAAATCTTACATGCACATCAATTATCACACACAAGGGCCTTACTGGTCTCACTGCATTCATTAGGATGAGCAAACAAAGATAACCATTGCGACTTGTCTTCAACTGGAAAAAAAAGGACAAAGGTACCTCTATGGAATGGAATAAAGGGAAATGTTAGGACTGTTTTATTTACATAAATGTGATAAATGGTGTTCCTATGGCAAAAGTTAAGCAGCACATAGCCAGTTAGGGATATAGCTGCTTCACTACCTTTTAAAACAAAATTCTAATTAGTAAAGAAGCTATAGGAATAATTCTGTAATAAAAAGGCAGACACTGTATCAGAGCTTACTGACTTCAGTCAAGGGATACAAGTTTTAAGATTTATCCCTCGTACTTTCAAAGCTTTTGTAAGTAATACGCTTATGAATCATCCCCAAATCCTTTGACTTCAGTTTGTAACACTTAAGAATTCCAGTTTAATACAGAATCTAAGTAAAAAACAAAAAGGTAATTTATACTATTGCTAAAAGATTAATATTCATCAGAAACAAAGGGTAATTTGAGAGATCTTACTAACAGATAATTCTCAATAGCAAGGGTTTAATATTTGAGTAAATGACAAATGTAAGAATTATGGTGCAAAAGAGTATTTACCAAGAAATTCAGTGCCTAAGCTCATTACAAGGACAAGACAGTTGAATATTACTAAATATACTAATCACTGGGGACTACTGCATGCAATACTCTTAAGCCAGAAGCTAGATGAACAGCAGCAATTACATTAGTTTGTGACTTTTCTGACCAAGTCAAAATTATATATTACAAAAGAAAAATACTACTACACCAAAGGGAAAATAAAAGCAAGCCCTTTATATAGCAACAGTCATTCTAGAAAGTGATTTTTTTTCTAATTACAATTGTACAATGATACTCAACTAGACTACCATCCAAACGGAAGCAGAGCAGAATGCTGGGAAAAATGCCTGCACAATATACAGCCTGCAGCCACTTGCAGTATCTTGTGCCTCTGTTGGGAGGGCTCAAATCATATTGTGTAGTATACCCTTCCCTCAAAGTTTTTAGACAGGCAAAAATCACATGAAATCACACATTACATGCTGTACTTACACTATGACTGATTTTTACTGTATTTTTGTGTCATTTCTGCTTTTGGAAGGCAGAGACCATAAGATGGATTCTTTTGTGAAGGGTCTAATATGAGTGTTACCAACTTTTAAAATGCATGTTCAAGGTAGCTAATGCTTTTCTTTTAGCATGTGTTTAGGGGGAGGGGAAAAGGAAGACTATATGGACTGCACGTTACTAAAAAAGGGAGGAATGCTAGTGATAGACCACTAGACTATGCTAGTCATAGTCACTGGAGAAATATGAGAAAAGGGAAGCTGCTTGTATGGGGTGAGGTAAGGTTGAGTTCTCAGGGTCAAATTCAATACTGAGAAGGGAAGTACACAAGTCACGAAGTTTTAACACTGGTCTCACTGGTGACTACACCAGCTACCACCAGCCACAGTGTCAAATTTAGTACAGTTGACCCTCTGTACATTATAGAGGTAGAGGGGAGAGAAGTGAATAAGCATTTTATATCACCTACTGTATGCCAAGCATTATGCTAAGCACTTTACAATTATTTCATATGATACAACAACCCTGCAAGATAGGTGCTGGTATTATTCCATGTTTTAGAAACAGAAGCAAACAGAGGTTAGTTAAGTGACTTGCCCAGGGTCACACAGTTAGCATGTGAAGCTGGGCATGCACCCAGCTCTTCCTAACTCTGGGCCCAGTGCTCTCAGTTATGCTTCAGGTATTAAAGACCAGGTCTCCACCTGAGATTACTGACATAAGTATCACTTATACCCTTCACTAGTCTGGACATTACCTGACTATCCAAACGATAATGCAACATATGTTAAGTACACACATTTGTATATATCTGAATGTTTTTTGTTGATTGTATCTTGAATGCAACCACCTTATTTGGTCCTAGATTCCAAAAGCAAGAATGTACTAAGTGCTAAGAATATGAAAATTCTTATCTTAAAAAAATCTTTACATAGATTTATACTTAAGAATATATGCCAACAATTTTAAAAACCAGAATGCAGAGAAGAAACATTTTTCAATTTATAGTTTCCATAGCAGCTAGTTCCATAGCAGTGTAATACACAAGGTTCTTGGACCTTCTTATTGTAGTAACAGTCTTGCTACAAATGCTATGAAATGTTCTTACTTAAAAAATCCATTCTTAGATCACCCTTTAAACTTTACAAAATGTCTCCCCTGCAACAACTCTGACTTCTTTTTGATTCTCCTAACTGTCCAAATGAGCCTTGATTTGGGGGTGGGGTGGGAGTGGGGTGAGTCAATCAGGATTTGACTTGTCCAGTGTCACACAGCTAGTAAGAGTCTGGTGCCAGGAATTCAGGTTATTATGACTCCAAGCAAAACTCTACCTACTGTTGCAACTAGATGCCTCAAATTATTTTATTTTTCAATTGGGAATAGATTTTATTTTTTAAAATTATTTTGGGTTTTCAGTGTTCTACAATCACTTCCATATATCTTAGATTTCTTACCTCTCCCTCCCCGAGACAGTGTGCAATCTTATATAGGTTCTACACATATATAGTTCTAACCATGTCACATCTCTTGCATTGCTTTTTTCCCCTCCCCTCCAAAATCACAACCACCAACAGAACTTCAACAAAAACTTCAAAATCTAGAATAAAACTTTCCCCAAGTCTAGATCATACCTTCCTTTCCTGTTTCATTTCACACTGTTCCCTTGGACACATTCTTCACCCTAGCCAAAATGGCTTGCTAACTGCTCACCACATGTAACAGTCCATTTGCCACCTCTTTCCTTTAGCACAACTGGCCTCCTATACACTCCCTGTGAATAAGCCCAGGCTTCTTTTAAAGTACAGCTCAAGTGTCATTTCCTACAGGAGCCCTTCCTGAAATATAAACATTCTCTCCTTGAAATTAATTTGAATTCACACACAGAAACACATACCCCATCTTTAAGGAGTTTATAATCTACTAGGTGAATTTTTTGTTTTTGTAGCCCTAGTACCACAAACAGTCTTAAATATCACTAAATACTTAATGTTTACTAAACTGAGTTGAACTCAGTGAGGAAGATGATCTAATCATCATCAACCCCATTTTACAGATAGGAAAACTAAGGCTTCAAAGAAATGAAGCAGTTTGCCCATGGTCACATATATAACTTCAAAAGAAAACCTTCTAACTCTTAATTACAGCCCTCTTTCCATTTTTAAGAAGGTGACTGTGGTAGAAACAAACTCATTAAAATTTTCATGATTTCATGAGCCATAGAATTACTAAAAGAAAACTGGTGTTAAAAATATGTTTGTGGCAGGGAGCACCATTGGGATCATGGAATGCTCTATGTCAGGCCTACACAACACACAGGCCATGTGCCACTTGCAGCCCACCAAAGGATTTCAGGCAGCCAGCAAAAACTGTTACCTGGTGGGTGGGCTGCCACTGTTCTGTTTGTGACATGACTCAGGGCAACTAAACATCATCAGTCTCTCTCTAGTCTGAGAGGAGCGACTGCATGATAAATAAAAATCTTAATAAGTGTAATGAACTGGTATTAATTGAAATATCTTCTTTAAAATATAGTTTATTTGCAAAATATTTTAATCATTAATTATACCTTTACTTAGAAAGTGAGCTGCTAAAAACCTATCTGCAGCCTGAAAAAGTTTAGCTTATTTTAATTTTGGCCCCTACCTACTGCCAAGTTGTGCAGGTCTGCACTATGTGATACCCCACATACTCTTTCTCCTAACAATCTGAGCCCTGAAAAACATCCAATTGTTGTACCTATTAATACAGGTGAATGAATACACGTGCACACACACAATCTCTCTCTTTCTCTCTGAACTGCCCATACAAAGATATCTGGGGGAAAAGGCATTTTCTATGTCAAGTAGTCATGTCTCTCTCTCTTTTTTAACAATTTCAACAATCCAAAAAATGTGAGATAAAAACACATAGTTCAGACTTGTTAAAAATCCTCCAATTTACTATTGGGGGTGGGGGGGAAGAAGCAAAGATCCTAATTTACAAATCTTTGTTGGGCCAACAGTCAACAGCAAGATAGAAAAGTCAATATTACCTTATACTAGTAGTAACAAAAAAATAAGTAACTACCATCTGATACTTCTACCTGTAACTGCTACTATATTAGGGCTATCTACTTTTAAAAAGTAACCTGTCACAATGAAGAACTCCTGTTTTTCTAACATACTAGGGAGTTTTAACTCTATTCCAATTCTTTCAAAACATGTAGATGAAGAGACATGTCCATGCTTATAGGCAAAAAACACACACACACACACACACACACACAAACAGTGCGTTAGAAGCAGCCATCCAACATACTGGGAGGTAGGGAAGAGATTAGGGACTGGTGAAGAGGTATGGATGAGTGAAGAAGACTCTTAAGTTTATGTAGCTATAGAGTTCACGTATCTGTATTAGACAGAAATCTCAGAGACTTTTAGTCCTTATGTCATAATATTTATTAAGACATTATCTATGTAATTTGTTTTTCTTCAAGAAGATCTCGATGATGAATTTCTACTTCTTCACCCCACTCTTAATCTCCTCTAACGGTGAGTTTAACAAATCAGGACATGACAGGGCTGAGCTGAAGCAGGAAGAAGTCCCTGGGTTCCCGCCCCATCCTCAAATTCTCTGAGCCACAATGCCTAACCCTAGACGTGATCAAACTGCTTTAATTACCAACTCACCTTACTCTTAAATTTGCTTTGGTCAATGAGACCAACAATTTTAAAAAGCTGACTATATTTATGTCATTGTACATATAAGTTACTGTGGATAGAAATTTG
Organism: Bettongia penicillata ogilbyi; assembly: GCA_023548195.1. NCBI lineage: Eukaryota > Metazoa > Chordata > Mammalia > Diprotodontia > Potoroidae > Bettongia > Bettongia penicillata. Next base: position 2,752,798 of record JAJHZJ010000148.1, read on the forward strand.
AAGTTATTTTATCCAAAACAAAACAAAAAACCCATAACCAAGTGTCAGGTCAGCCAAGAGTCTTGCTTCTATCAAGCCTACTAAACTAAGCCCACATTTTTTGGGGATAAATTCTTTAATAAAGATCTCTAACCTAGCCAAACAGTTGGCCATTTTCTTCCTATGAAAAGCTGACTCGGATGACATTTTTAAATGTAATACCTATCTTAAAGTGGAGCAGGTGAAAGGCAAAATTAACTCTACTGTAATACTGTAGAAATTCAAACCAAGTTACCACTGCTTGTTTCTCATCGGATTGTAATAAGTAAACTATTCAAGATGAGAACAGCAGTCAGCATTGCTATTCAAAAACTGCTGCATGATCCTGAAGAGCCATAAATATTCAGTAACCTACCATTTCTTACTTAAACCTAAATGAATGTGCTCAATCAAACAATACTTATTACATGCCTACCATGTGTAAGCAGTGGGATACTGGTTCAGAACTAATTCAGAAGCATAAAACCTACTCAAAAAAATCCAGCCATAAAAGAACCTTTGCCCGGTTACAAAAAAAAATTCGAAAACATCTAGCACACTAGCCACTCTCTTTCTTATTACTCAAAAAAAACTGTTGAAAATTTACTTCAATTTTGGGCAAAATAAAGTAAGAAATGAAATTCTATCATGGACCTGGGAACATTAACCATTGGCAAGAAAACACATCTAATACTTATTTTCAAGGATAACTGAGTACACATAATTCCGGTTTCATGTATCACTACTCTACAACTCCACACTTACTATCCTAATACAGTACCCTGCATCCTTAATAGTTAGGATATAGTAATTGTATGGGTACAGCCAAATCACTCAAAGGAAAAATATAATCTGACAACATAGGGAATAGTCCCCCCGTAACTGTTTATTAGAATATGAATATATTTTAAATCAAATCTAAAAAAAATCAAGTTACAGTACATGCATAAAATACAAAGTAACAATTTACAAAGAGATCAATAGTATCTTAAGAACCAATGCACTGAAAGAATAAAATGTCTACAAAAGGAAACCAAAGTTACTGACTACAGCAATGCCTTCCGTGTGCCCCACACTTCATGAGCACTGCAAAAGACAATGAAATATATTAAACTGTGTAGGCCCATGTATGTTTCAGGCTTACTCTTTCAATGCCTGAATAACCTTTCTCCTATCACCCTTAATAGCTTCATTGCAATTTACACAACTTTTTAAGTTACTTTAGATTAAGCGCTTACTGTTCTCAAAACAGGGGAAAAACAATAAAATATTAGTGTAGGCTTTAGATATTAGTAATACAACTGCTTTTGAAAAATGTAGTGGAAAAGAAACATTTCAGAACTGTATAACTACTAAGCATGTTCTATTTAAACTCAGAATGTTCTTTTAGCTTGTGCACTAAAAACATATGTCTTCAGTTGGATACCACATTAACAGAACCCGACCTTTGGCCATGTCTTTGAGACGGTGGAACCAAAGATAAGTTTAACTGTGGAGCTTCATGACGTGCTGAAAAACTCGACAAAGTAAAACAGCATTTTAAAATTAATCAAACCATATCTTGTAGTGGATTTATTGGGGGGGCTGGGAGAACTAGGCCTCATTTTACTTAATGGGAGTGATAAAGAAAAAAACCACACACTTCAAAATTTGGTATTTCTAGCATTGTACAGGTTATTTATTGCCTAAGCAATAAAATGCTGCATGATCTGCTACTGTAAATTAAATCACTTAGATAGCTCTAGCTGCCTGGTCTTATTGCAGAGGATGCACCTCAAATGGAATTCCACCAGTCTACAGCCTGCCATGCTCATCACTTAACATGATGACCTTACCCTACCCTCCTCCCCACACCCAATCACAATGCTACCTAAACTGCAAAAAAATAAAAATAAAAAAAAATTTTAAAAAAATCCCTTTTTGCAAAGCAAAGCCTTGAGTCAGGAAAAGTTTGGTGTGGGCTTTTTTCCCCTTTCTCTCCCATAAACTGATTAAATAAAAAAAAAACTATTATATCATATAGACCTATTAAGGCATTTCAGAAATCATCTTTCCAAATGAAGCTCTTAAAATGTTGCTATTTATATTATAGCACAATTTCTAGATTTAGAGACTACATTGAAGGGAGAATACATTTTTATAAATTACTCTGTGGCAAAATGTTTAATTGAATACTAAAGTATTCTTTGATTTGATCAGGACCAAAAGGTTCTGACCAAAAGTGCTTCAAGCACTTCGAGTTTGAGTGTTTACCATTGCAACAGACCACTCTGATGGAAAATAAGCAATAATTAAGGAATCCAAACATCCATTTTATTAAACTAAGGCTAGTGAGGGCTTCGCATGAAAAGAAGCTGCAGTCATTTGGGACAAGTAGGTGATTTTATAAATTTGAAATAAAAAAAAGACTTAAGACATAAAGAAATTCAGAAGTAGTAATGAAACACAAAAAAGTGACCACAAGAATTACAAATATATTTAAATCTCGGACCTGGGGAATGGACTATACACAGCCTTCTAGGGGAGAAGCACAGAGCCTTATATGTTCTGACAACACTGCACCTTTGGCTTGTTTTCAGTGGTTGGAGGGACATGGATAGGAACCACATTGTTGCTTGGAGACATGTCATTTTCACGTCTGTCTGACATTTGCTTCTGAGAAACAATGCGATATATCTCTGCATAAAAAGAAGAAGTATTTAGAATTTTATAAATAAAATCCATCAGCAGTTCCTATTATATAGGCTTGTGTTAGGGGTAGCTTTCTATTCCAATGGCCAATCATTTTTCTTCTTCACGTAGCCAATGTTGTATTACAGTTTCCCTTATGGAATGAAGCAAAATAGTTTCTTCTTTATTTCAAAAAAAGAACTCACAAGAGATTAATGAAATACCTAGCAGATTAAAAAGCAACAGATGAACTGAAAACTTAGGCTAAAATCATCACCACAAGAAAATTCAAAACCCATGGCCAACAAAAAAAGCCTAAGAACGTCACTGCTTCAGTAAAGGAGATGTATAAACCTTTGAGACTCACTACAGATCTGTCTAGGACAAAATACATAACCCAACTTCACAAATGCACTGCGATTTTTTTTAAGGCAATCTAATGTAGTAAAAAACATTTAAAGTGTTTAGCACCTTGGTCCACTAAATGACTTAGAAAGTTATACACAAGCATTTATAAAAACTAATATTGTGAGAGACAGGCAATTAGAAAACAGGCCTCATCACTGAGAAAGACCTTGAAGTCAAGTCAGGCTACAGTGGAATGGCAAGTCATTTAACCTTTCAATGACACAGGCAATTCTCCAACAGTGTAAATTGCACAGCAAAGGACAAACGGTATTAGTAGAATGAATTTTCTTACCAGGTCCCCACCCTGACAAAAATCAAAGTTATGCACAAAACAAAAAAATTACAAAAAGTTAGCCTAAAACTGAACTACTTGGCAAATAAATGACAGCAAAAAAACAACAAAAAAAAAACCTAGCAGAAGTGAGCATATGTATATTTTTAATTGGGGTGGTTTGTTTTCTGCTGTATCTTGAAAGTAAATAATTCCTTGTAAAAGCTAAAAGAAAATTTTAATGGAGATGGTGAAGAATGGAATAATTAATCCAGTTTTTTCAAGGGTAAAGAAAAGCACAACCAAGCAATCCAACAGCTTTAAAATCAAAGTAGCAACTTACGGGTAAAACAATGTATTTGTCATTTTTTTTTTTTTTACTACAAAATGGATTTCTTTCCCGTAAGCCTAAATTTGTTGGCTCATTAATTCTGTAAAACAGTTAAGTCACAGGATCACAGATTTAGATCAAGATTTTGAGCCTGCTCCACACCATCATTTCACAGAGGAAGAAACTGAAGCCACAGAACTTAAAGGACCTTACCAATGTCAGTAATAAGTGGCACAGCCAGGAGTCAATCCAGGATTAATAAAGGAAAAAAGGCAAAGAAAATTGGTAATTTTTATATCTCAAATATATTATACATATATAACATATAGAAACATGGAAAAAAGGCAAAGACAGACTTGTGAGAGCAAGTGAAGATAAACAATCAAAAGGTTGTGATTACAAAGCAGGAAAGCTGAGTGGCCTTCTACAGCATTATCTAACTACCAGGCAGTCTTTGTTTGTAGTTGGATCATGGTTGTATTTAAGTCACTATTCTTCTCAGACCTCCAAAAAAAAAATGTCCAAGAATCAAAGAATTACCAATAAAAGAAAAATATCTTAAAAGAAGAATTTTACCAAGGAACTGAGATGGAGAGAATTCTTTTCAAAAGTAGAAATGGCACAAAAAGGTTGCCTAATACACTTAAGACATACTCAGTCACCAGAGGTTAAGAAAGGAAAAACTTTGATAACAGGAGGAAAAAGGAAGTCACTATCTCCCAGCTGGCCTTTGATTAGAGAAAGAATATTTTAACAAGAAAAACTAGGAATTCAGGGAACTAAGTAAAATGAGTAAGTTTTCCTTTTGTAAGGGCAATGAATTATGTATTTAACTTTAGAACTAAATAGATTACATAACTTTTATATTAGTTAGAGACACAGCCTTGTTTTAGTGGAAAAAGCCCTGACCTTGGCATCAGAAGACCTGGAAGAATTTTAAATATAACCAACTTACAATTAAATAAAAAAATGCAACATATGTACACCTTTACTTTGTGACAAATGGCACATAAGTATATACCTTCAGAAAGATTATGAGGAAGTTAAAAGGTGGTTATGTAGAACAGGAATAAGTATCGATTCCAATGTTTTCCCCTAAGCCAAGTAGGCATTTTTTTTTAGAGGCACAAATTTTGCCACCACCATACAGACATAGCTCTAAATTGCACCAATGTCAAAGGCTGTGTTGAATGCTCACTTTGGTAATGATGAAATATTTCTAAATGATTCCACCACAGGGGAAATTCCCACAGCATTTAATGTTACAGGTATAAGGGGGCTTTGCTAGTTTTCTATAGGTAAAAGGTTCTACTTTATTGGTATGCTTCTTTTTCTTCCAAGAAATGACATGGATAAAAATATTACAAAGTACTGAAAATGAAAGATAAAATATATTACTAATACTAATATATAGCATTTGGTAGTTTTATTCTTCATCCATTTGGTAGTTTTATTCTTCATCCATTGATTCTAGCCCTTCTCTGAAGGAAGGACTACATATCCCAAGACCACATGTGTGGCTAAGAATACTTTGAAAGTATCCTAAACAAATGGTGACAGATTGTTCTGCTGAAAAGAAACTACTCTAAACTTCAGAGATTAATGGCTCTATTACCAACACATATCACTGTGGGATGGTCAATTTGGCTCAGAGGTTTAAACTTCTCTAGAATTTACTGCTACAAATCAGTATTACGGTGGCTTGGCACTGGAGAAAGGTTTAACCAAGTCTTGTCTGCAGGATACAGCTACTGCTAATAAGGTGCTCACTTTTGCAAACATCATATTCAGTTCAAAAGACAATATGGAAACAGCCTTTCTACAAAACAGAACCAGTTATTTTTGTAGTAGATGTTACCACCCTGTGCCACACCCACATCAAAAAAAAATTAGCAGAGTTTTGTTTAAGTTGCTATGGATTAGTAAAATAAGGAACAGTAAGCTAAAAAGTGACTGAAAAGTGGTATGGGTTGACATTTACCATAGAAATCATCAAGTCAAGTATCAAATGGAAATCTTCAAACAAATAATTCAACATCATAAAGTCTGTTTCTAATCTGTTGGTCTCTTCCTCAAACACATAAACTTCTAGGAGTACATCCCAGCTTGTTATGTGTTAAACAAGCAACATAATGTGGAGTGGGGAAAACAGTAGACTTAGGATACAGCCAAGTTTGAATCCTGGCCCATACACTAAGTGGCTGTTTGAATGCTGAACCTATTTTTTCATCAGTAAATGGTGATAATGAGTATTACTGCATACTTCAGAATGATCAAGATAGCTCTTTGTAAATCTTAAAAAGCTAACATTTTAGGTTTCCACCAGATGTCAGTAATTCCTTTTAGAAAACCTGAAGGCATACTAAGAATACTATCCTTTCACCCTTAAGAGTCATCATAACAAAAATCAAATGAAACGAAACTCTCCTCCTCTGAAAATCAAGTCCCTGAAAGAAACTGCAAGAATTTGGGTAGCAGTGAACTAACTTTTATTCACCCTGGAGTTCAAATGCTTCTATAAGAGGAGTGTGCCTTGATGCCAACAAGCTTCCTCTCTCTGCCAATGATGTTTTGTAAATAAAAATATCAACTGATTTGGTGAATAATAATGCTGATTAAACTCTCCAATATATCACTTGGCATCCCCCAAACCTAATTCCTCCCCAATCACCATACTAGAAAAAACTTGCAAGTACTCTTTGTATATAACTTTAATTTTTAAAGTGGAAAAATGGTCAAGTCTAAAAGGAGCAATGAATTGTGTAATGTCTACTTATGAAGCAAATCATCCAACTGGTTCAATAGTTAGAAGAAAAAAATTTAGTACATATTGGTACAGCTTAACTTCACAGGAATGAAAATATAGCCATTTTAAGCAGAGAGGAAGACACAAGCACATTTACAGGCATACCTCTTCAACTCTGTGACAGCCATAGATGAAAATTAACAAGATTTGTATGGAGAAAGTTGAAGGTTGGGAACAAAATTAATCTATGAGAGGTGAGCAAAATGGAGAGCTCAAGCTAAATCCAGCCCATTGCTTGTTTTGGTATGACTCAAGAGTCAAAAAACAAAACAAAAAAACAAGTTCCATATAGTTGAGAAGCATGAAACTGTACGATGTAAAGTTTTGATGAAATTTAAAACAATGACCAGCTTTTCTCTTGCTAACAAAATAACAAAAAAACCTTGACCTAAAACAGCCTAAATGTAATTCTGACAAGAAATGCTCTCCACAATGGTGGCTAGTCTCCTGATAATGCCATTTATAGAAATACAATGTCACAGCCAGAAGATACCTTCAAAATTCTCTTAATTTCACTCTTTCCTCCATCTCCAAAAGTCTTAGGGTTTCAATGACTTACATAGAGTTAGTAGTAAAGCTGGGACTAGAATCCAGGCTGACTAGCTTTTAATTCAAGTTCTAACATCTCCTGTATACTGCGAACTCACCTCACACCAGAACTGCTGCAACAGACTGATGACTGGTCTCCCTTTCTTAAGGCTCTCTTCACTACAGTCCATCCTCCACTAAGCTTTCAAGGTCATCTACCTAAAGCTTAACTATGACCTGGTTAACCCCCTTATTCAATAAACTCCAACGTTTATTCAATAAACTTCCTGTCTCTGCCAATAACATTTTGTAAATAAAAATATCAAGTGATTTGGTGAATGATAATGTCGATTAAATTCTCCAATATATCACTTGGCACCCCCCAAATATAAAATCCTCTGATTACCATTCAAAGTCCTTCTTACCCTAGTCCCCTTGTATAATTCCAGTCTGCTTAACACCTTACTTGCCCCAATGTTTTCTGTGTGATCCACTGAAAATGGCCTCCTTGCCTCAAACAAGATACTCTATCTCCCATGTCTGGACATTTCTGCTGACTTGCCCTTATCCCCGCAATTCTCTCCCTCCTCTTCTTTGCCTCCCAGCTTGCTTCAAGTCCTAGCTAACATCCCACTTCCTACAAGCTTTTCCCAATCTTCAAATGCTAGTGTCTTCCCTCTACTGATTCTCTCCAGTTTATTCTGTATAGATCTTGTTTGTACAGTTCTTTGCATGTTGTCTCCTCCATTAGACTGTAAGCTCCTTGAGGGCAGGGATTTTTTTTTTTTTGCCTTTCTTTGTATGCTTAGCACTTAGCACAGTGCCTGGCACACAGTTGGTGCATAATAAATGATTGCTAACTTATTAACAGTGTCATTCCCATCATATGATACGCTGTCTCTATCTACAACAACACAGGTGGTTATGCAAAGTGTAGGATTTGTGGTCATGCTGTTGAGTTAATCACGTCTTGCTTGAATCACAGTCTATACAAAAGGACAGTTCAGAGAACAGGTCCCAAAAAAGATGTTTCACCTAAAAAGCCATTTCAAGAGCACCTTGAGCTCCTGACCTAATGCTTATCATTTTTCTTTTTTAAACGGAATGTGAAAATCTGTAAATTATCTATAATAAATTAGTTTCTTTACAAAGTTACTTTCTCCAACATTCTCAACCATTTCTCGACAGCACTGTGGTGGTACAAAAGACAGCAAGCTTTTAAATACCCATATGTTAGCATCTAATACAAGGTGCAGAGGCATAAAGCAGTTTAGGGATCTGTGGCCAATAGGGAATCAGTCTACTGGCATATTTAAACTCCAATGAAATTTTAGTCAACATGCAAATAAGCTACAAAATGTTACGCCTTGTATCCCTAACGCTGCCTTGGTCTGCATATTCACATTTCAAAAGCCAAGAGCTTAAACTCTGATCCTTGTCCACTATTATTCCAGTCTTTTAGGATACTAATTAGGATACTAATATGCCTACCTGATTTTACCTATCATGAAACACCTTGCTTTTTCCTGCCAAGAGAAAACTGTTGAAGATTTTTCTCATTTTAACTTAAAGAAATGAAAAACAGACATGCTCAAAGAGGTACTAAAATATTTCAGAGATAAACAGACCCACTGCTTCAAAGAAGCATCATATATCCTTTCCTTGACCGAATACTGGTGTTTACCTAGTGAAGGTACGTTCAAGTATAACTCTGTGCTCACTACCGTGGAGAAGAGAACAGGAAAAAGATGAAGTGAACAAACCGTTTCCAAAATGTTACTTGACTAGAGGTCAGGCGGTGAGCAAGAACTGTGACTAATTCTGCGTTTTGTACTGGTATTAAAACATTGGGAATTTTCAAATTAAATTCACTGTGCAGTACCCTCAGATGGGCATGATATTTATTTCAATTTCCAGATTCATTTATTTAATTAAACACAAAATATTATCCAACTTTTAATTTCAACTGGTAGGAATTCAAAATACAAGCCTTACCTGTCAGGATTGTCTGAAAAGCAGCTTCTACGTTTGTAGAATCTAAAGCAGATGTCTCAATAAATGACAAGCCATTCTTTTCTGAGGGAATACAAACAGACCAAAAAGCCTTCTGAAGCCATCATTAACAACCAGATCAAGTCTTAATACAAATAATGAAATGACTTTAAACACACCCCTAATAGTGGAAGTAACAGAATTTTCTGGATCATACTACCTCAATTTCTCAGGAAGCTCCATCTTTATACTACATTTATTTTACTAGATTTATGTATTCCTCCCCTCCTCCCTGCCCCTTTATCCCAAAGAATTCAAGCACATTCTTGTTGAAAACAATACATCGAGAGGGTACACCCAAAGTATCACTAAAGGTAGGAATACTGTTCAACCCAAAACATAGTTATTTACACATGTATCAATCTTGGCCCTTTTACATCCTTCTCTCCTCCACTAAGCTGTAACCACACTTTCAAAACAGCACAATGACTTTTACATAGCAGGTATTTAGTAGGTGTTTTTGAGTTGAGCAATAAATTATATATTCCATCTGTAAATATCACTTGAAACAAGTTTTTTACCCAATTCACTAAAAATAGAAAATTTCATTTAATACACTCAATAATAAGGCAAGTAAATGTTAGAAGAAAGCAACATGCTACAACAAAAAGAATACTAGAATGGGAGTCAGGAGACTTGGGTTCCAGCCTTCGTTTTCTGCCACTAACTCATTCTATGATTGATCAAGGCATACCAACTTTATACCTGTTTTCTCATCTGTAAAATGAGGGTGTTGCATTTGGTTGTCCACAAGATCTTTAAAGGAGAAGACCTTAAGAGATTAAAGGCAAACAAAATGCTAGAATCCTAAATGCAAGGTGACTCTAGTATCCTAATACAGTGACTCACTTGGTAACACCCACAAGAGTTTGATATGCTTTCAGGTGTACAAGGACTTTAAAAAGATGAATTGAGAGTGACAGTAAAGCACAGAACATTTCTGAAAAAAAGAACAGTTGAGATTATGCCTATTCTTTCATGTAGTTACCAGGAAAAGAAGAAGAGCCACATTCAAACTTTTACCTATGGAAACACAGACAGCACAGCCCATAAAGAGAAGTGACACAGCTGCTGTCACTTCTGGTTGGCTTTTCCTGGGCCAAACCTTTTGGAGGTGAGTATGTATGTCTAGGCAAGCAGGCACATGACATTACAATTATACCAAACCATAGGAGGGCAAGCATCTTCTCTACTGAAGTCAAGGGGAATGAGACATTGTTGCATCAGTGTAAGCAAAGAGGTGACAGGGTTAAGTCTTTACAACAAATAAGGACCATAAGCTACATAGCCAACCTGTGTAAGAAACCTGGCACCCCACATCCCATGTCACCACAAAAGCTCATGCACAGACACCTATTTCACTATTATGAGGAAGAAAAAAATCCCTAAAATATCATTTTAAAATCAAATACTCTTCCCAATAGCACAAAACAAAGAACTATTTCAGGCAAGAGATTTATCGTACAAGTTGGGTCATTCATTACCTGCAAAGGCTCTTGCTTCATCTGTAGGGACTGCTCTGAGATGACGTAAATCACTCTTGTTGCCCACAAGCATGATAACAATGTTACTATCTGCATGATCTCTCAGTTCTTTCAGCCATCTTTCCACATTTTCATATGTAAGATGTTTAGCAATATCATAAACCAGCAAGGCACCTACTGCTCCACGATAGTAACTGAAAAGCAGAAAATTTTTTTATTAAAAGTCTAACTACAAAGTGAAAGGCAAACAGGGTAGGGTCCAATCATAAGAAAACAGATTTTTACAATTAAATTTCAAAATCTTTATATGATCGTTAAGGTCTCCCTAGAATAGAGGCATGGACACTTGCACATTTCACAATGCCACACTTTAAACCCAAACTAATACAACTGCTTCATAGAACTTGGATTTCTGTGACTTACGCGGATGTTATAGCTCGGTATCGCTCTTGTCCTGCTGTGTCCCATATCTGTGCCTTTATTGTTTTCCCATCAACCTGGATGCTTCTTGTTGCAAACTCCACACCAATGGTGCTCTTGCTTTCCAGATTAAACTCATTTCGAGTGAAACGAGACAGAAGATTACTCTTTCCTACACCAGAGTCTCCAATGAGGACAACTGAAAAGACAAAAAAAAAGAGGCAACACAGTCAAGAGGAAAACAGTAATATGCTTTGCTTCTAGGGAAGTAAAATTTAGCTTAAGTAACAATAAATAAGAGACAATGCATCTGTTTGATTTTCCCCAAAAGAATTCAATAGAATATATACCTTGCTCCTCCTACTGCAGTGGTTAAGATTAATTTTTTTTAAATCAATGTCTTCCCAAATATTGATTATTATATAAATGTTTAATTAGTTCATGCATCACTAAGACACCTTCTCTACATACAATTTAAACTCTGAAGTCTACTAAACTGACAACAGCTTACATACTGGCCACTATGAAAGTTAATATCAAAATTACTATCTTAGACGGCAGTAACTTGAAGATAAGACTGTGCAGTCCACCAAATACAGAGTTAGGAGAGACAAAACCATCTGATGAACAGTAAGACAATAAAGGATTAGGGATGATATGTGCAGAATGCCCCATTCAATTTCGCTGAAGTCTGGGAGTATTCTCAGGATTCACACCCCAGGCCAGATGAAAAGTATTTTGCCTTTCAGGGCCAAAGTGAGATACCAGATTTAAAAAAATCTTACCACCCCAGCACAGAAACTGAAATGGCCCTTTAATACTTTTACTAATCAGACTGGCAAGAAGTCATGGACAGAACAGATTGTCAAGGACACTAAAGTGAGACCCTTATGGTACTGCCTAATAATCTGGACTTGCTATGAGTCAAAACAATCATAGCTAAGGGGGGGAGGGGCTTATAATTTCACTTATAGTTTCTTGATATCTAAAAAATGGGTTTTGATCACAAGAATTTACAATCCCATGACAAAAATCCCTTTAATATTTCTCTCAGCTTAGCACAATGCTTATAAGGCACACAGCAAGATACTCTTATGATGTCAAATTCTAAAGTACTGATATGGGTACTCCCCTATAACAGAGACCACTTCTCTAACTTAAGAGAGTTTTGGAAGTTACTGACGCTGAAAAGTCATTACTATACTGCCAATATGCTCTTCGAAGCTTAGTTAGGCTGATCTTTGTCCAACAGGATAAACTATTTTATTATGAAATTTTACTGACAAGTAAAAGGTGATTATTTTTAAACCAAAAGAACAAAATTCACACATGTGATTATGCATTTAATATTTCAAAAGTGAGAAATGGGGGCTAAAAAGAATTTTCTTTTAAAGAGTAAGGTGAGTTTCAGAATTTATTTTAAAGTAACCTGACTGTATTAACTACCCTTGCCAGGTCTTATTTACCTTTGTAGACAATAGAATGGGTTGAAGCATTTTGTGCAAACAAAGAGAAAAAGTTTTATTATCTTAAGACAGCAAACATTCCTGCTATTAAATAGTTCCAGAAAAATTAACAAACAATGTTAAAAGTAAAAACAAGGGAGTGCCTTATGAAAGGGATAGGGGATATGGGATATGGGGGGAAGATAGTAGGGAGATAGAAGAGCTCACTGTACTCAGGCCAGAGAGCAAAGACAGTCCATTATGCATTCCTTCCTTGCCACAAGATCGGATACAAGCTGGCCTCTGGACAGTCTGGAGGGAGTTATTTTATCAAAAGCATATCTTTCTGGCTTCCTCTGTCAGCTGATTCAGCAAAAAATCCTCCAGGACTGCAATGACTGCATGCAGCACAAAGTATAGTTATTTTTATTGTTGAAGTAGGTGTTCTTAAGAGATTATGACAAAGGATATAAGTTAAATGTTAAGTAGAATGATAGATACAGATCTACAAAGGTCCTGAGGCCAACCCCTTCATTTTACAGTTAAGGAAACTAAGGCCCAGGGGGACTGGACTTGCCCAGGATCACAAAGATAGTAAAAACTGAGCTGTCTTCCAGACATGTCCAGCATTCTACTTATACTACATAAGTATGGCAGCTACCAAAGTCTACCTTCTGGATATGAAATCAAATCCATCATTATGCTTACAAGTAGGTCAAGTTCAATTTTCTACTACATTAAGAAGAACATTCAGGAAACCTCTATTTCTGTTCTCACTACCTGGCAGAGGCATAAATACCTAACATGAGGGTGGAGCAGGAACAGTAAAGGAAAAGCTCATGTTTTTATTACTCTTCCCTTTCATAAGACACTAAAGTACCAGCCCTTGAAGAGCTAGTCATTTAGTTCAAAGACACACCACGCTGATTAGAAAGCCATCATCTTACCATATGTAAAATCTAAGAAACCAATCCCACAAAAATAGACAAGCGCTTTAAGTATGTGGCTTGCTTGTTTTTTAATCAATTTAGCATTCTGGTTAAAAAAAAAGCCAAAGATCTATCAGAACGCTGAAAGTCGGACGGCTTCACTCCCACTTTCAGGTTCAGACTGACAATGGTCTAGTTGTACAACCTAAAAAGAACAGACTAATGCTAAAATAAACATATTTAGTTGCAAATTAAAATGAATTTGTTTAAATTTTTCATATCAAACCAAGAACAGATAGCCAAGGAAACTAATTTTAGCATTTTAAATTTTTAACACACTTACCTGAAAACAGTATATTAAATACACATTTTATGACTAAGCATACTACCACAGAATCACTAAATTAAATCATGTTAGATATTCACATTAGCAAGTTTAACTATTTACACTCAAAGCTGCCTAGAATATGAAAGACTACAGAATATGACAGCTATCCCTAGCTGAAAATGTGTAAGAACACCAAAGTTACTCCAAATGACATCTGGAAGATAATGGTATTACTGGCATAATGTTGCAGAAGAACACAGCGGGAGACTGGCTCAAAATTCAACATAGAAGGAAATTTTTTCCATTCAGTTACCAATACTATTGCATATTTCACCTGAGATTTTCTTGAAAGAGCTCAGTCTATTAGAAGATAGGAGCAAAATTCATGAAAAACCATCCTTAGACAAAATGAGTAGAACTTTACTTAAGCTCATCAAAAGAGCAGCAAAATTAACTTGTTTACTTAATGAGATAACACATATAGCAGTTTGCAAGCCACAAAGTATTTTATAAATGCAGTTATTAATATTTGTTTTAAAATGTCTAAATTTACAGAATGAACTCACTGGCTTTAACAGAAGGAAACGAAGTTTACTTCCGCCTAGATACTTAAATTTATCTAACTTCTTACCGGGGAAAACATTTTATTTCATGAAAAATGACAGTATTTTCTACCTTAAAAATGTTAAAGTCAAAACTACATAAGGCTACTATCCATACTCTTTTTATTTCTTGGGAAAGTACCTATCTGTTTTAAAACATTTCAAATAAAAAAGCAATTCGAGTGTTAACAAGCCACATGAATGGTACTGCTGTAGATAAAAAATTTTAAATAACTTTAGCAACTCAAAAATCTAATAGTACAGATCCAGAACCACTACCACTTAGCTACATAAATTAAGCTGATGAATTAACAACATCAATTACTAATACTTAACTCTGTGAAATACATTAAACATCAGAGATGCTACAAAAACCATAAAACACCAACACTCATTATTGAATAATAACAGCTAACACCTTTACAGCACTATGTGCCAGGCACTGTACTAAGTACTTTAGTTATTATCTCATCTGATCCTTAAAACAACCCCATTATTACCCCACTTATAGCCGAGGAAACTGAGGCCAGCAGTGGTTAAGGACTTGCCCAGGGTCACCGAGGTAGGAAGCTCTGTCTACTATACATCTATTCTTTAAATAATAAATCCAACTACACTGTTTTACTGTTAAGTTTTCTATAGACTATAAGTGTTGGGTGATTTAATACAACAAATATCCAAAGAATAACTCTTGAGAAGTCTCAGTGTCACTAGTCTTTCCAAAAAAAGACAGACTGGCACAAACTTTTCCTTTTAAAAACGTATTTTGTTGCTGGAATACTTGAATATGTGTGCAAACTGGAAGTCTTCATAATTTTTCCAAATTCTGCACTGCATCCTACTCAATTTAAAGCTGGAAAAGAAAAACTAAAACATAAGGCAAAGTTCCTACAAGTAGTTTCTACTGACAACCATTGATAGTTTTAATTATTAGTGAGAGAAAAGGAGTTGCTGGTTCATCTACTTCTAATCAATGGAATACACACCCAGAAACATTTCCAGAAAAATATGTCTGATTGGCCTAGTGTTTATGAAACTTGCAACTTCCTGGAGGGCAAAGAAAGTGATCTTCTTTTCAAGAAATCAATAAGCATTTCTTAAAGGCCTACTATGTGGCAGACACTGTGCTAGTGGGTTGCCCAAGCCAGCAATCTCTTCAGATCCCACTTACTGCACTCCCCTGAACTTCATCTTTACCCCCATTCCTTTTCATTTTACTTTTATGTAGTCTTCCTCCATTAGATATTAAGTGCCTTATAGGAAGATAATCGTCTTTATTTTTCATATTATATCCATAGTACTTAGTACAGTGCCTAGCACATAGATTGGATATGGAAGGTACTTAATGAATGCTAGGCAATGAGGATATGAATGCAAAAGTGTGAAATAATATCCTTATGATCTGACATTCTAACGTGGTGAGGAAAAAGAACAGAAGTTCACAGGTAAATAAATACAGGATATATACTAAAGAATGAGGTGATGATGGTATGTAATAAAGGGGAAAATGAGGGCAGAACCAAAGGAGTTGCACCTGAGCTTAAGAGAAGCTCAGGGTACCACAAGTCACTGAAAGAAAAGAAAGCATTCCAAGTGCAGACATGTTTCTGACATATACATACACATTATCCACACATCCCCACCCCCACCCCCACCCCCACAACACGTCCAACAAAAAAAGAAAGGCACAAAGGCAGGAAATAGTATGTGAGAGGAAGGGTAAATAGCCAGTCTGGCAGAAGCACCAAGTGCCTAATGGAGACTTAATGTGCAATCAGCCTAGAAAGATAGGCTGGAGCCAAATTGTGAAGGTCTTTAAATGTCAAAGTAGTGTGTATTTAATCCTAAAGGTAATGTGGAGCCACTGAAGTTTCTTGAGCAAGGAGCAACATGGTCAGATCTCTACTCTTTTCTTTTGTTATCTACTCCAGTGCCTAGTACATATTAGTTGCTCAAATACTAGCTGAACCAACATTTAATCAAAAAAGAGAATATCAAGGTCACAACCACCAGGGCTTCACATAGTTAAGTCATTTCCTCAGCTTGACCCTGCCCTTCAGTTCTACCAATCTCCTTCCAATCCCTCTCAAGTCACAATCAAGTCATATTTCCCCTCGGAGCTTACGACTGTACTATGATTGCACCTCCACACTCTTTATCCACAGGAAGTCTTCCAGGGTGGGAGTGTTAGATAAAGTTCATCCTCTATAAACTTCATGTGATTTCCCTGTCAAAATACTCCCTTTTAGACATCTACATCCTAATGAAATATTAAAACTAATTTCAAAGACCCTACTTTTTCTAACTGGATAGGGGTGCACACTTTCGTCTCCTCCTCGAAACCCATTTAGTCAGCTGGGACAGAGCTACCTTTCTACCTAGAGATGGCCACACCTCATCACAGTGATGTAACTCATAATAGGACACCAGACAGTCACAGTTCTTCCTCACTTTAATATGGTAATTCTGCAGTTCCTAGATTTGCTAAATAGTCCCCAAAGCTAAATGCATTGCAGCAACCTAAAATTCGAATACAAGTAGAAATGCTTTCCTCAGCAGGAATTTTGAAATTCCCTTCCTCAAATAACCTGTTCTATGAAATTATTAAAAGTTTAAAACTAGCAAATTAACTTGTAAAATGTAAAAAATATTGTAAAAATATATTTGAGTATTTAAATATTCTGATGCCTATAATAACACTACAAGTCTAAAAGTTTAGGTTAAAAAAATAAACTAGCACTAAGGAGGTCACACTTAAATGGTTTAAGTCTCAAACATTTTTTGCTTTCTTAAACCATTTTAAAATAACCTTTTTTTTTTAAAATTAAACAAGTTCCCTGCTTTGGACCTGATACTATAAAACCAAAAAAGTGAAGAACACATAAGCTTCCCTTCCTAATCTTTGTGACCAACATCTGGGTTCAAAAACCTAAAGAAGGCAGGTATTGTTCTGAAAGCAGGAAAGATGAGCAATTTTTCAGGTGGAAAAAGAAGGGGCTTTTGGAACTTTACTATCAAGTTTCTGTTTTATGTTCTGGAAAACGTTATTACAAAGTACTCATCCGAAGTTTAAGTTACCTACTGCTGTTTCCCTTTACTTAAATTAAAATCTTCCTTTAAAAAAAACTAATCTTAATGTCTCATGAGGCTCATTTTAAATACTTTTTCAACGAAGTGTCTTCTGAAAACACATATCCCAGTCTCCATTTGAGATTTCTAAAATTCACCACTTGCAGTAGCTCTACAAACACATTGTTTAAAATGTGGAAAAAGATATGTAAAGCAGGTGTCCGAAACCTGAAGGCGGACTATTCACTGGGAAAGGACTCCCAAGCAAAAGAAATGAGTTCATTAGCTGATAAGTACTGGATGATTTGCAAAGAATGTTTCCTGCAGCATAAAGCATCAAATTTAAGCACGAATGGCAAAGCTACAAACAGTCATTCTGCCCCAACTCCACCCTCAACAGTAAAGCTTCCTTAGTAATAACCTTGGTTCAGCAGGCTACCCTCCTAATTCAAATGGCTGTAAAATCGTCCACCGGACAGACTCTACAGTGTCTCACGACGAAGGCAGTACCCTTCATCTTTGTTCATCAAGAACTCTCAGTATTCTATTTCTGGGCAAAACCCACATGCAGTAGTTTTCTGCCTGTGAGAACCAAGCGCTTCTCCACTCTAAAAGGAGACATTCTACATGGCCCAATGCGTGCACGCCTTTTTCTCTTTCTGAGGCAATGGCCGAGGGGGTCCCAGGACCCCTCCTTCCCACCCTCGGGACGCAAGGCTGGGTCCTCGCAGCAGGAAACCCGCGGACTACAGCGAGAAGAGCGGCCTACGTGCGGCACACAACCTTTCCTGCTCAGGAACTGGGCCTTCAGGTCTGGCAAGGTGAACAACCCCCACCCATCCGCAGCCCCTTCCCACCGCCGAGTCAGAGGGCCACCCTCGGCCGCCCGGCCCGGCCCTGCCCGAGGAAAGGGAGCGGTCCAGGAGCGAAGGGAGCGGCGTGAAGTCATCGAGACGCGCGGGGGGAGGGCGGCGGGATGCCCTTCGCCTCCGAGGCTGCGAGCGCTCAGCAGCACCCAGTGCGTGCCAGGCACCTGGGGACAACACCCCCCAACCCGGGGTCCTACTGAACGGGCGGAGGCGGAGGGAACGACGGGGACACCGGCTGGGCCGGGGGGCAGAGGAGGGTGCCCCCGTTTCCAGGTGTGGTGGGCGGGGCCGAGCGCAAGGGAAGGGGCCGGGGGTAGGCGGCTGGGTTAGGGAGAGAGCACAGAGCTGGGCCCGGGGAGAGGAGCCGAGGCCCGGGCCGAGGATGGGGAGGGGTCGCGCCGAAGCGGGGTGCAGCGCGCCGAGGCGGGGGGAGGAGGCCGCCCCTCAGGAGCCGGGTGGGACTAACCCGGCCCCGGCCTCGGCCCGGGGGCAGCCGGCCGGAGGGGGAGGGGAGGCGGGACCGCGGCCTCACCTTTAAAGAGATAGTCGTACTCGTCGTCTCGGGTGCCCATGGCGCGTCACGGGGGGCAGAGGGGCCGGAGCGGCAGTCGGGCGGGGGAGGGGGCGTCACTTCAGCGGGAGCTGGAGCCGGAGCCGCCGCAGAGACTCAGGAGCCGGACGAGGGTAACGCGCCCCTCCCTGCCGCTGCGCCACTTCCGCAGGCTCGCCCCGCCCACTGCCCCCGGCAAGTACTTCCGGGGAGGCGGGCTCCGCCCCCCGCGGACTCCTTCTCCGGGCCCCCCCCTGCACCGGCCTGTCCTCGTTCGCACGCGCTCTCCGCTCCATTTGTGGTCTAGCCCGGGCGGGCGCGAGCTCCCGCGTAGCGGGCCGTGAGGAGGGATGCTCCCCTTACCCACCATCCCGAAAGCACTGAAGTGAAACTGAGGCAGGTTACTCCTGCCAGCACTCGCCGCTCGCCCCTCTGACAGCCCGGAACTCGAGGGTTCCGGGAGACCTCTCTGGGGGAGGGCGGGGAAGGGAGGGGGTGTGGGTCTCTTAGTGGGGGCGGGGCTAGCTAACGATAAGGGAGGCTTGAGCACGAGTTGTGCTACGGCGGTTCCATGGTGTAATGGTTAGCACTCTGGACTCTGAATCCAGCGATCCGAGTTCAAATCTCGGTGGAACCTGCGGTGCGACATTTTTACCGAGGTTGTCTAGGTCTCTTAGTGACAGCTCCCTTCTGCAACTCTACACCATCGTAACCTTCATTCACCAAAGATTGATTAATCCTACTCCAGCATTTAGTAGGTGCTACTAGATGCAGAGCTGTATAGGAACAAGGATGTTCTTAGGGGCGTTATATCCTTTTTAAAAATTATTTTTAATGTGTTTTAAATGTATTTTAAAATGTATTTTTTGAAAGTGTGTTGTAATTAGGAACCTGACAAAATCGATACGAGCATTTCCATATAAAAAGGAAAACAGAAAAAGAGGGTTGTCCCGATTATATTTCCCTCTGAGTCTCCTGTTCTCCTTGCATTTTTAATGCTTCATTGACCCTCATGATATTTTTTCCTTTTTTTGTCATCACTATCACTTCCCCACCCCACTCCCGACTTTTGCTAATAATGTCTTCCCCCACCAAAAAATTATCAAAAGTAAAAACAAAACCTCCTTCTTAACAAATAATAAATCCACAGATTGGTCACATGGGAAAATGTATTATCTCCTTCTGCACCTCTGTGAGGTGGGAAACATTTCTTCATGGTCCTCATGGTTGGTCATGCCATTGAAAGGAGTTCTTAAGTATTTCAAAGCTGCCTTTTACAGTGTTTTAGTCATTTTATAAATTGTTCTGGTTCTGAAAAAGCTCACATTCTACTAGAGGGAAACTACACAAACACAGCCAAAAACACAAAATATACTATATATACATATAGATACGTAAAATATACAAAGGGCATTCTAAATTTCACCATGGGGTAGGGCATGAGCTAATGAGATTTGAGTCCCAAGGACTAGAGATTCTCTGAGTTTATCCTTATAGGCAGAAGGAACGACAGAGCTTCTTGTCAGGAGTGACACCATCAATTCCTGCGCTCTAGAAATATTCATTGGACAGTTCCCAGATCATAGATTGGAAAGAGAAGCTGGAGGTAGTGGGAGCAAATCGACATTAATTCATTAATTAATCCAGGAGAGAGGTAAAGAGGGCCTGAACTAAGGTGGTGGTCCTATAAGTACAGGAGACAGACAGAAGTTATAAGAAGTGATACAAGAGATAAGGAGTAGAACATCAAACATAGAGAGCTAAGAGGGGAGGATAACTCTGGAGTCCATGTCTTTGTACTGAATATCCTTCAGCTCAGCCTCTTACTTCCTTTAAGACTCAGCGCAAATCCTAACTTGTGCAGGAGGACTTTCCCAGTTCTTACTTCCTCTTAGATATTATCTTCTACCTAATCTGTACGTGGCACGTGTACATGTATCTAGATAAATAGAGACACACATATATGTGTGTATAAAACTATATATGTATATAGAGTTATATATAGAAGCATTTATGTTATATAAGTATATTTTATATGTATTACATATGTATATATACACATATAAGTAGTCTAGTGTTACATATGTGTGCATACTTACAGTTATTTGCATGTTGCCTCCTCTTTAGGATGTGAGTTACTTGAATGCAGGGACAGTGAATGTTTTCTTCTTTCTTTGTATCTCTAGCACAGTGCCTGACAGGTAATAAGTAAGTGGTTAATAAATGTTTGTTGACTAACTGAAGTTTTGAATCTGTGTGACTGGAATTGAAGTGGACATTATTCCTCCCTGGGGCCCCTGGGTTGAGAGATATCTCAGGTTGCTGGGCAGGGTTGGATAACTTTGCCTAGCAGCAGCATTCTGTTGAGCCCCTGTCAAAACGTTATTCCCCCTTGCCTGGCAACAACTTGTGCCCCCCTGCCACAACTGTTCCTGTTACAACCCCTTTGCCAGGCAACTACCTTTTACTGGGCACCCTCCTTCCTGACAACCATTCTCTGATTGGGTCCCTTTCCTGGCAACTACTTTCTGTTGGGACCCCTTGCCTAGCAGCAAGCCCCCCACTCCTGTAACTGTTCTGTGAGAAATGTTTGTTGTAGAAACCACAAGGCTGTACCGAGAAGCTCCAAAACGCTTAAAATGCATACACCAACCTTAGTTCGGGGCTGCTCCTCTGGGTTTCTCCATGAGGCAGCCACCAGCCTGGCTAATAAAGACGCTCTCGAAATTCCCAATTGACTCTTGCCTGTGAATTACTTACTCCATCCATTTCAGAATGATGGTGGTTCTGTCTACAGAATTAAGGAAATTTGGAAGAGAAGACAGTTTGAGTGGAAAGATAAGAAATTCTGCTTTCATAATAAAAACTAGAATTTATATAGTCCTTGAAGGTTGGCAAAGCACTTTCATTTGATCCTCGCTGCAACCTTAAGAGGTAAGTGCCATCCTTATCCACATCTTACAGATACAGGTTAAGTGACTTACACAGAGTCACAGAGTTAGTAAGTTTCTGCAGCAGAATTGAGATCATCAAGGAAAGAATGTGTAAAGAGAAGAGAACCCAAAACAGAGCCCTTGGACACATTCACATATATGGTGGAACATGGATGATGAATCAGCAAAGGATATAACCTCCACTCAGCGATCACATGGTAGAATCATAGAACCAAAAGAGAAGCTACAAAGTCATTTGCTCTAACCTTCTCATTTTAATAGGAAGAAACCGTGGCTCAGGAGGATATGAGCTGCCCAGGACACACAAGCAAGATTCCTCCCCAAAAGGTTGCATTTGTAAGTCTGTCTCTTTTTCTCTTTTCTCTCTTCTCTCTCTCTCTCTTCTCCACACACACACACACACACACACACACACACACACACACGCACGCACACACGCACGCACGCACACACACCCCTTTCTTTTGTTATGGCACCCCTCGCCCTCTCCCCCCCAATATATTTATCCTCTTCTTCTTCCTCCTCCTCCTCCTCTTCTTTTTCATCATCTTCTTCTCTCTCTCTCTCTCTCTCTCTCTCTCTGTCTCTGTCTCTCTCTCTCTCTCTCTCTTTCTCCTTCTCTTTCTCTCCTTCCAGAGTATCATAAGGGCTCTCTGAGGGGGCAGAAGGACCAGTTTCTGCCCACATACTATTGTCTGTTAAGCCTAAACGATATCTGATGAGAGGTACCACTCTAGGTAGAAACATCCACATGGATTCCAGCTGGTGGCACTTCTGTCTGATGTCTCCAAATGACAAGATGTTATCTAGGAGAGGTATGGAGAAGTACAGGCCTTCTCCACCTAGATATAAAGGTGACAGCTCCCCTGCCTCCCCCACCAATTTGGAGCAAAGGGCTTGTCCCAGAGCAGAGGATTCTAAGACTTTTGTGGGAAAGGGGCAAGAGCTGCTTACTGCTTGTGACTGTGGCCTCTGCCAGTGTTGCAATTGCAATCTCAGCTAGACAGAGTGACAGCTATGACTACTGGAACTTTGCAGTAGCAAAAGTGATGGCATGGAGTAGTGCATGGCTAGCAAGACAGAATAAATTGTACTTCCAGCTGCTTTGAAACCCCCACCCTCCCACAGGTAAAATTGAAGGAATGCTTATCCCAATTTCCCAGCATTTCCCCTATTTTCTCCAATTACCCACTGAGCAGATCTTGTTATTAACAAACTCACAACTTCTTCCCTTATTCTTTCTCCCATCTACCACCTGGGAGGAGAGTTAAATGGCTAGTCTCTTTATTGTTTTTCTATGTAGCAGTTAGGGTATCTCCCCACTTCATACTGTTTCAGGGCTCTCAAATAGCACATACGAACACAATTATTCACTCTTTGGAGATGGCTCACTCATTCTAAGCTGTCCTCAACTTGGCAATCTAGACTTACATATAAAGACCACCACCACATAGTTATCTTCATGCTTTATTAGGGTCTTGGGGTATCCTTATTGGGGGACAAATAGACTCCTACTCACTACTTAAACTTTTTAGCCCCAATTAGTACATTTGTTTACACACACACAACACACACACACATTGATGACATGTTTAGATCTTAAATTTACTTGACAATAAGACAAAATAAATAAAAACAACATCACATGTTCTCATGTATTAAAGCCAATGTGTGACTAATAAATATATCCTAATCCATACATAAACTTGGGTCATATTTTCTCCACAATTCACTCAGTATTTGTGGGGGGTGGTAGATGCACACTTACAGGGAATTAACAAAGAAAACTAACAGCTCTGGAACTCTAAATTTAAATTTCCTCTTTCTGTCCCAGGAACTGTCCATAAAAATTCTTTGATGAACTTAACTTCTGTGCTGAACAGATGTTTGCACTTCTAAGCCAAGGTCATTCATGCTGTGCTTAACTAATCAATTCACTGCATGACTTTTTTGATTTCCCTGCTCAGCTCAACCAACTTTTTAACAGCAACTCTAGTATCCGTTACTTCTGTCTTCAAGCTTAGATGATGAAGTTCTTAAATCTGTTCTTTTACTTATTTCTAGGTTCAGACTTTGTGTCCTCTTTCTGAACGATCTCAGCTTATAATTCGTAACCATATTCTCATCTTCTGTCTATGACAAGGTAAATTACTTTTGTAATCATAGAAGAGCTTTGGTATCTGTTACTTCCTAACAGTTTTCAAATTCTTCAAGTACTTCAGATTACAAGTCGCTGAAGCCTACTATTGTCTCCATTTGTTCCCATATTCAACAGCATGTCACATTCAAAAGAGTACCTGCCATCTCAGAACTCTGAGTCAGAATAATTGTTTCTTTTAGGACTCTGAGTAAGATCTATGACCAAGACAAGCAAACTTCGAGGGTCAGTCCTTTAAACAATTATTTATATTACTATGTCTTAATAAATCATTTGGTCATAAAAAAATCAATTATTTAAGTCTATGAAAAAAGTTGGTTATTAAACAAAAGGTGGTTTCCAGAATGTAAGGTGGAAAGTAGACAGCAGAAATGAAAGATTTCCTATTACTATAATATTCAAATAAATGTATATCTATTTTGAACTCCCTGCTAACAACCAGGAGTCAGTAGCTGTGCAAGTTTAGGGCGTATAAAGGGAATTAATATAGAGTGCTCTCTAGTGAGCGGTAGAAATACTGCAGCCTATGGGAAAATCACCACATGGGTATTGACTACCACACGAGGAAACCACTTAGCTGGTGGCTTGATGGCGAATCTACATGATGACCAAATGATATACTGTACTCTGGAGTAGGTTAATTAATTAATTCAATTAAAAGTCTATTTTCTAAAATTCTATAGATTTTATAAAGCCAGGTGTTATCATTTATACAGCGTCTCCCCAACTCCACAGATAGTCATAGGCTATGCTACTGTATGCGTGCAGTTTAGCAACTGGATTGAAAGTCAGAAGACCTGGGTTTGAGTCCCAACTCTATTGCTTACTAGTCTTGTTATTTTGGCCAATTCTCTGAACCTCAGTTTCCTCATGTGTAAAACGTGGATAATTACAATTGTACTACCTACCCAACCAAACTTGAAAAATGCATTGTAAGAAACCAGTAATGGACTATGTTCTATTTTCTTAGACACCTACATGGTCGATTGGATAAAGCATTAAATTTTGGATAGTGTCAGAAAGATCTGAGATCAAATGTTTGCTGTCTATATGACTGACCAACCTGGGCAATATATTTAACCCCTCAGCCTCAGTTTTCAGATAGGTGGTCCCAGGATAGAGTACCAGGCCTGGAGTCAGGAAGACTCATCTTTCTGAGTTTAAACCTAGACTCAGACACTTAGTAGCTGTGTGACGCTGGGCAAATCATATAACCTCATTTGCCTCAGTTTCCTCATCTGTAAAATGAACTGAAGAAGGAAATGGCAAACCACTACAGTAACTTTGCCAAGAACACCCCAACTAGAATCATGAAAACAACTCAACAGCAACAAAGTATAGACAATAATACCATCTATCTCAGAGGGCTGCTAAAAGACAAGAATTCTGATCGTTACAATAACCAATCTCAATTACAGAAGACTGATAATGAAGCCTGCTTGCCATCTCTTAGCAGAGACGTAGATAGTAGATGCAGAAAAAGACATACATTCTCTGACACAGCCAAAGTGTGACTTTGTTTTGCTTGGTTATGTTTGTTACAAAGGAGGGCTCACATTTTGGTAAGAAGGGGCAGAGTTGGGGAGAAGAGGGTCAGTGGTGATTTTTAAAAAATTAAGGCAAAAGAAAGTGTCAATGGAAACATTTTAAATATGAAGAAAGATAAAGTAGAAAGTTCAAAATGGGACCTGGAGAAGTAGGGTGGAGTTAGTACTGCCATTATATATGTAATTATGTATATATCACATAATAAAATTCTATTCTAAATATATAAACATATTCTAAATAAACATATCAATAAATATTCTATATATTTCATATATATTCTAAAACAATGCTATGCCTAATAGAAATTTCATACATAATCCTCTTTTTCTGTTCTCTCTCTATATGGAAATGTTTATATTTGCTGATGTTTGTCAAGTTCCTTTTTAAAAAAAAAAGAAAAAGAAAAGGATGGAGGAGGGAGGTGGGCACTCCCCACTCACAGTCTTGGATTAAAATGAAAATAAACTTCCTCAGGTCAACAAGCAGGTTTCATAGTAGTTTGTTGTTCTCAGTAGTTCTGGATATCCCACTCACTCTCTTTCCCTTTCCTTTTCCCTTCCTCCTGCTCCCTTCCCATGACTTCCCCTGAATTGCAGTCTCTGCCCTAGGCTCAGAAAGTTCAGTGTCTTTTGGCTGGCACTGCTCGTGGTATCTGTGTCTTTCCATCTGGTTCCTGTTCACCCCTGCAGCTTCCCTCTGTCTCCTCTCCTGAAACTCCAAACTCAAAGGTCAAAGAAAAGAAGACCAGAGGTGAAAAGAGGATGTCTTCATACATAGACAGTGAGTGGCCCTCTAGTCTACAGAGCAGTTTCCTGCCCCTGAAGCTCTAGTCTAGGAATAGGAAAGCAAATGATTCTCTCTGTGACCTACAGGGAGTGGAGGCAATCTCATTACTGACATTGTGTCTCAACAATTTTGCTGTCTCTCTCTATGAAAGATTTCCTAGGCCTTAAGCTTTCCAAGAAGTTTCCATTCAGCACTTATTATGTGACAGCCTAGAGACACAAAAACAAAATGTCATGACTGCCCTTGGGGAACTTCTATTGAGGGCTGAAGCGGGGTGGGGAGAAAGGGAAACAAATTATGCATAGAATATTAAATACAAATATATATGAGTTGATCTCAAATAGGAAAAGAAGTGAATACAGGTATAATATGAGAAAAAGTTCATTAGCCAAAGAACAGGAGTTCCAGAAAGTGCAGTGGAAAGGTAGGTAGATAGGGACATGGGAGAGATGGGACTGCCATAGATGGGTATGAGGATGTGGGGAACTGTAGTCAGGGAAGGGGCATCAGCCCTAAGCAGGGGTGGCCACATTTGGCCTTCTAGGTCCTTGGGTGCAGTCTTTTGACTGAGTCTAAGTTGTATAGAACAAATCATTTTATTAAGAGGATTTGTTCTGTGAAGTTTGGATTCAGTCAAAGGGTGGCACTTGAGGACCTAGAGGGCCACATGTGGCCTTAAGGTCACAGGTTCCCCACCCCTGACCCAGACAGTCTACAACATACAATCACAGGAGTTCTATATGGGCATAGCGTTTATGAATGGAGCCACAGGATAGTACATTATGATGTCCTTCACATTAACAATGGTGATGTTGATTTAATTATCAATCCCTAAGGAAGAGGTAGAAAGCTGGTAGTACCCAAACACAGGAAAGGCAAATGAAGAGTTCTTGGTTCTGTTTGATGGTCAAGTCAGTGGTTGGTGAGTTCTGTGCCCTGGTTTTCATTCTCCAATTCTAAATCAGGTCAGCTGTGCCCTAAGGCTCATGGCTCCCTTTGATGCTGAAAAATTGTCTTGGTGATGAGGGATTTAGAGGAAGAAAGATGGAGGTTCTTTGATCCTAGACTGGGGAGGTCCTGTGAAGAGGGAGGTGTGCAGAGCAGAGTCTTTGGTCCTGCTCAAAGGTCAAGGCAGGGGCTATCGGAGTCTTGGATCCTGGCTGATTAGAGAAAGAGATAAAGTTATAGAGATGAAAAAAGGCAAGACAGAGGTATTTGCTACATGGTAAACTGGACTGTTATGGCTATATGTCGATATCCTTAGTCAAGTGGACTTCTAGTTCAGAGGTGTCAAACACATGGTCTTCAGCCATGTCCAACTCTTCATGACCCCAGTTGAGATTTTCTTAGCAAAACTACTGGAATGGTTTGTCATGTCCTTCTTCAGATCATTTTACAGAAAAGGAAACTGAGGCAAACTGGGTTAAGTGATGCACGGGGCTATTCCCCGGCCTTCGCCTGGCCACTAGGCCAGACGGTAATCTTCTCTAGGGGTCTTCGCCTGGACACTATTCCAGGCGGTACTCTTGCACGGGGCTCCCCCCCGTGCCTTCGCCCGGATACGGCGGTACCCCTTACCCCCAGACTTCGCTTGGGCAATCTCACCCTTTCCCCGGGTCTTCGGACGTCTCCGGCCCCTGCCGAGCGACCATGCGCCTAGCTGCGCGACAGGGCTATCCCCTCCTCCACGGAGGGAATACAACGACTACACACGCACCTGAGGATGTCAGTGCTCTTCACTTTATTGATGGTGTCCTCTACATCTCTTTCTTGGTTACATCTCTCTCCCTGATCCCTCCCCGACAGCTCCTTATATCCCCAGTCAGAGCCCCGCCCATGTTCCTCCCTGAGGGCAGAACCAGCTCCCTGAGGGTGGAGCCAGCTCCTGAAGGCTGGTCCAGAGCTTGGCCCCTAACAAAGTGACTTGCCCAAGACTGCACAGCCGATGTCTGAAGCCAGATTCGAACTCGTCTTCCTGACTCCAAGCATGGCCTTCTTCCCACTATGCCACCTGAGGGCCCCGATAGAACATAGATAATAATATATGACTTTCCAAGTTTATTTGAAAACCACAGTGGGCATAATGGCTCTCATTTCTATTTGAGTTGCACTGTTCTAGCCCGTAGCTGTCACCAATGCCCAAGGTCTGTGAGGTGAGATCCGGTGAGGATAGTGTCTCAGAGAATAATGTGGAACATCTGGGAGATCCAGCCCTGAAGTTGGCCTACACAACTAACCCAACTCAACTTTCCTGGATCAAAGAAGGAAACAACATTCTGTTGTTGCTTCC
Organism: Bettongia penicillata ogilbyi; assembly: GCA_023548195.1. Lineage (NCBI taxonomy): Eukaryota > Metazoa > Chordata > Mammalia > Diprotodontia > Potoroidae > Bettongia > Bettongia penicillata. Next base: position 2,781,314 of record JAJHZJ010000148.1, read on the forward strand.
GTCCCCAGGGAGCAGCGACCAAAACCAAACCTTGGAATGCCTGCCTGCTAGAGAGGAGAAATGTCTTCCGAGGGAGGAACAACCATCATTACTTTTCAGTTCCCTAACAAGCTGGGAATCATTACGGTTTAGCAGATAACTCACTGAACTTTCCAATCAAGCCTATAAAATATACAGGAGGTGCTTTTCTAAGCACCAAAGGGTTCCATTACCTTGGAGCAAACTGACAGGGTCTAAAGGGAGGCATAGAAAAAAGAACCTGTGTATGAAATTGATAGCTTAATTTAAGATAATAAATTCACCTTTTCCAACAACATGAAGAGATTATAATGAGAGCTGAGCTTTTACCTGCTGGAAATTCATGGCTCAGAAGAGTGAGACAAAGTTACATTCAACTCAATGTGCAACACTGAATGGAAAACTGTCTTACTTCCATAATATAAGCAAACAACTCCAACTCCATATTGTTGCTTCTATCACCAAACAGGAACCCTTAACATGTATGGGATAGATAGACCTCTTTGACTATCTGTTGAAGCCTATGGACTACCTTTGTGAATAAAGTTTTTAAATGCATGAAACAAAATATATAGAATTACAAAGAGGGGTGGGAACCTGCCAAAGAGCCAGGTGAGGCAGTGAGGTGGTGCCATAGTGCACAGAGTGCCAGACCTGGAGTAAGGAAGACTCATCTTCCTGTGTTCAAATCTGGCCTTAGACACTAGCGGCATGATCATGGGAAAGTCACTTAATGCTGTTTGCCTCAGTTTCCTCTTCTGCAAAATGATCTGGAGAAGCAAATGGCAAACCACTCAAGTATCTGCTAAGAAAACCCCAAAATGAGATCACGAAGAGTTGGGCACAACTGAACAACATGAGTGCTGAGTGCTTTTTACAAACATGTCATTTGAGGCAAGAGATACTCATTTTACAGTTGAGGAAACTAGGACCTTATATAGCTAGTAAGTATCTGAAGTCAAATTTGAACTTAGGTCCTCCTGATTCCAAGGCCAGGACTTTATCTTTTATCTTTATACTATTAGCTGCCTCTAAAAAGAAAAAGGAGGCAGCTGCCATCGCCCGCCCGCCGTTGCATCCCTCGCTCCCTTGCTCGCTGAGATCGCCCATCTCAGCCCTGACCACCATGGAGGACTACCGCGGCCTCGACATGGATGAAGGTGATGAAGTTGAGTATGACAATTACTATGAAGAGTTACTCAACTACCGAGACTTATGGGGAGACCGATATTGCAGTCATTCCAGCAGCCAAGAGCAGGACCAGCTTCCAGGAGCCCCTGCCTTCCACATGCTACAGCAGTGGCAGTTCTAAGGCACCTACTTATCACCTGCACCAGCGAGTAAGAGGAAATATTCTCTACCCTGTAACCCAGGAGGAGAACACAGACAGTGACTCAGCCTTCAACTGCGACAGCAATGCCTACCAGAGTGTTTCTCACTACCGATCCATCACTGGCTCAAGCCCTGATTCGTCCTTCTCTTCCTGTCCAGTGGTTTCTTCTCCTTTTTCCTCCACCCCAGTTTCCTCCCGCTGGCACTCCCTCCCTCCAGAAGCCCGCCAGGCTATTAGACCTGACCAAGGTCCTGGGGCTAAGCTTGGAAAGAATGAGAGAATGGTGCCCCTTTGGGTCCAGTTCCTTCTCTTCACTGGTTTTACTCTTTTTCTGGCCTTTTTCTACTATTTCATGCAGGCAGATGATGACAACCCCTGCGCTGTCCGTAACTGAAGGCCCCTTCTGGGCCCTGGGCCCATTTTGACCTCCTAGCCTCCCTTCTCAGGTGATTGGGGGAGAGGGGCGCACAGGGATATCTTCTTCCTACTTTCGTTTGCGGTAGGCCCTGTTGAGAGTGCCTCTGTGGCCCGTTTGGTTTATCCAGGTCCTACCCATAGTGCTTTGTTGTTTGGCTTGCATTTTGTTGGATTGATTGGAAAAGAGTGTTCATGTTTGTTTCTGGAAAAGGAGTTGCCCTGGCCCAGGGGCAGAGATATGCTCCCCCATCACATTTGGGCAGATGGATCCCGGGTATCTTCTAGGAATCTTTTCCTTGAAGAAAGCTGTGCTGCAGTCCCCTCACTCTTGAGGTCAGGGGGAATGGTATCCAAACACCATAGTGTTCCCATGGGCCACGCTCTTTGGCACCTTACTTAGTCTCTATCTCACCTGATGCCTCTGTAGAGCTTCTCTCACCCCAGCAGTTCCATTGCTCCACCTGCATCCCTGCTCTCCATCCAAGGGGAGGATGATGGCCCTTGCTCTCCTTGGGCCTCTCACACCAGAGGAAAAGTGAGACTTTCAACAAAAAATGCCAACCATCCTGCCCTTGACTTTGTTCTCATACAGTTCATGAAATAATTTGTTTATTTAAAAAAAAAAAAACAAAAAGGAAAGAAAGAAACCAATTTTATTGAAATGTGGTTATCAAAATGATTTTTTTTAAAAAGTTCACAGACCTTAAGTTAAGAATCCTTGACCTAGATAGTTAAGGCTGTGAGTCTTTAAAAAAAACTAAATTATCTAAATAATTGATTTCAGGTCTCCATTTTGTATTGTAAAAACATTATCTAAACACTGAAAGTGCTTGACCTCCAGGCTTGAAAATTAGAGTTATCTCTGTTGCTTCCCTCTCTCTGGCCTTTCTAGCTTTGAATAGAAAACCGACTGGCTCTTGGCCAGGGAGGGACTGTAACCAGTCCAAGCTGGTTATGATTTATCTGCATGGAGTCTTCCAAATCTAATCCAAAGGGCATTAGGCTGAAAATGAAGAGGGAAGGGGGGCAGAGTCAAGATGGCGGAGTAGAAAGATGCACGTTTACAAGCTCCGAACCCACAGCCCATAGAATTAATGTAAAAAGAGATCCCCATAAGTTCTGGATTACTGTAAGGTGTGCAGAAACAGAGTGGAAGAGATTTCCGTTCCAGAGAGCCCTGGAGAGCCGTCCCCAGGGTCTGTCACGCCTCAGAAAGCGGACCCCACCCCAGCGCTGCCCTGGCCGAGGCCCCAGAGAAGCTGATCTGAGCAGGCTTCAGGGACAGAGGCTCCAGTGGCCGGGAAGGTCCCTCCGCCCACAGAAGCTACAGGTCAGTGAGAGAGACGGCTGGGCTGGCCGAGACGGGGAGCAGAGTGTCTCCGTGGCTTAGGCCCCCTTGGGAGGAAGTGGCAGAGGCAGAGGCAGGGGCAGGGGTGGCGGCGGAGGCAGCAGCTGCGGCGGCAGCCTGGGACTCCCCCAGCAGCAGGCAGGATCTTCGTTACTGAGAGTCTCTGCATAAACCCCCTGAGGGAGCTGAGCCTGGCAGCCGGCCCTGCCCCACCCTGCTCCATTACTGAAGGTCTCTGCATAAAGCCCCTGAGGGAGCTGAGCCTGGGAGGTGGCCCTGCCCCCACCCCAGCACCAGAACTAAAGCTCACATTGATTAGCAGCCGTGCACGGCGCGGAAAGCCCATTTGAATCTCAGACCCCAAGCACTAGCTGGGCAGATCTAGGCAGGGGTGGACAGGAATTTCAGAAGTCAAGTAACTGGCTGGGAAAATGCCTAGAAAAGGGAAGAAAAATAAGAATATAGAGAGTTTTTTCAAACAGATGCAAATGATCCCGACTTTCGGATCTGACGACGAGGATGTATTCTTGCCATCAGGGAAAGATGTGGAGGGCGGGGCCTCAGTACCCCAGACATCCCAGGGGGATGTCCGGTGGGCTCAGGCCTTGGAAGAGCTCAAAAAGGATTTTGAAAAGCAAGTTAGACAGGTGGAGGAAAAACTGGGAAGAGAAATGAGAGAGATGCAAGAAAAGTATGAAAAACGGGTCAATACCTTGGTAAAGGAAACCCAGAAAAATGCTGAAGAAAATAACACCTTGAAGAATAGGCTAACTCAATTGGCAAAAGAGGTTCCAAAAGCCAATGAGGAGAAAAATGCTTTCAAAAGCAGAATTAGCCAAATGGAAAAAGAGGTTCAAAAGCTCACTGACTTTAATAGTTCTCTCAAAATTAGAATGGAACAAATGGAGTCTAATGACTTTACGAGAAACCAAGAAATCACAAAACAAAACCAAAAGAATGAAAATATGGAAGAGAATGTGAAATATCTCATGGGAAAAATAACTGACCTGGAAAATAGATCCAGGAGAGACAATTTAAAAATTATGGGACTACCTGAAACTCATGATCAAAAAAAGAGCCTAGATATCATCTTCCATGAAATTATCGAGGAAAACTGCCCTGAGATTCTACAACCAGAGGGCAAAATAAGTATTGAAAGAATCCATCGATCACCACCTGAAAGAGATCCAAAAAGAGAAACTCCTAGGAACATTGTGGCCAAATTCCAGAACTCCCAGGTCAAGGAAAAAATCTTACAAGCAGCTAGAAAGAAACAATTCCAGTATTGTGGAAATACAATCAGGATAACTCAAGATCTAGCAGCTTCTACATTAAGGGATTGAAGGGCGTGGAATAGGATATTCTAGAAGTCAAAGGAACTAGGACTCAAACCAAGAATCACCTACTCAGCTAAACTGAGTATAATACTTCAGGGGAAAATATGGTCTTTCAATGAAAAAGAGGACTTTCAAGCGTTCTTGATGAAAAGACCAGAGCTGAAAAGAAAATTTGACTTTCAAACACAAGAATGAGAAGAAGCATGAAAAAGTAAACAGCAAAGAGAAGTCTTAAGGGACTTACCAGAAGTGAACTGTTTACATTCCTACATGGAAAGACAATATTTGTAACTCTTAAAACTTTTCAGTACCTGGGTAGTTGGTGGGACCACACACACACATGTACATGCATGCACGCACACACACATACATACATGCACACACATACAGAGACAGAGAGCACAGATTGAATTGAATAGGATGGGACCATATCTTAAAAGAAATTAAGGTAAATGGTGAGAGAGAAATGTAGTGGGAGGAAAGAGGGTGAAATGGAATGGGGTAATTATATGTCATTTAAGAGGCAAGTAGGAGACTTTTTAGTGGAGGGAAAAAGAGGAGAGCTGAGAACAAAAAACAAAAAACAAGAAGTTTACCCTCATCACATTTGACTAAAGGAAGGAATAAAATGCACACTCATTTTGGTATGAAAACCTATCTTACAGTATAGGAAAGTGGGGGAGAAGGAGATAAGCAAGGGGGGGATGATGGAAGGGAGGGCAAAGGGAGGAGGGAGCAATTTGAAGTCAACACTTGGGGAGGGACAGGATCAAAAGACAGAAGAGAAACAATGAGGGGCAAGGTAGGAGGGATGGTAATCCGGTTAGTCTTACACAACACGACTCTCAGGGAAGTCATTTGCAAAACTACACAGATATGGCCTATATTGAATTATCTGCCTTCCCAAAGGGAATGGGTGGGGAGGGAGGGATGGGGAGAATTTGGAACTCAAAGTTTTAGGAACAACTGTTTAGTATTGTTGTTGCTACTAGGAAAGAAGACATACAGTTAATGAGGAATAGAAAGTCATCTGACCCTACAGGAGAAAAGAGAAGATGGAGACAAGAGAAGGGAAGGATGACAGAAGAGAGGGCAGATTGGAGATAGGGAAAATTAGATTGCTTGGGGTATTGGGGTGGGGGGAGGGGATAAAAGGGGAGAAAATTTGGAACCCAAAATTTTGTGAAAATGAATGTAAAAAGCTAAATAAATAAATGAAAAGGAAATGAAGAGGGAAGAGGAAAGATCTACTTTTATCAACTATAGCAGATGCCACAGAAAGTACCTACAATGTAGTGAGGAGAATTACAACAGAGACGCCCAGAACTTTATAGGAAGACATATTCTTGAGGACACAAAGAGAAATGATTCCAGTGAGATGGAAAAATAGGAGTAGTTTAAATAGACCAATGTAGATGCAAAAGAAACTGATTAATCCATTGGATTTTTCAGATATTTGTAAGAGAGAAGGATAGGGAAAAACTTAAATGAACTGATGCAAAATGTAGTAGGTAATACTGGGAAAGCAATATATACCACATGTAAATAGAAAGAAGAAAAAATAATCAAAATTGAATGCTCCATAAATTTAGCAATCAAACTTGGGCCCAAAAAAGAGATGAGAATGAACCTTTCTCCTTGAAGTAGGAGAAAAAAATCTGGCAATGTTCCCATCAGATAATCTATGTTGCTTCTTTTTCTTGAAAAGTACATATTGACACTGCCTTTCAGACTTAATTGGCTTAGGATACTAAGACTTACTAGTCATAGGAGTGCAAAAACCCATGAGGAACTCTGTCAGGGTACACAGGTTTGACAAGTAGCACTGTGGGCAAGAAAGAGGCTTGACTCCAGTTTCCTCAACAGATCAACACTGTATATTCCCAGCTGTTCTTTCCTTTCTCTGAATGTCCTTAATTTGCTATGATCAATTAAACCTCCTTTTGTTAACTGTGTATAGGCTATGAATAATACTGTGTAATTATAGCCACCAAGAATGACTCCAAAGAAGAAATATGAGAATACACTCCCTTCTTCCTTTGTAGATGTCTAGGACTGTATTATGGAATATGGCATACATTTTCAAACTCAATAAATTATTTTTACAGAACTGATTTTTAAAAAATTTTCTGTTTTACTCTTTAGTATAAGGAATGGTTTTCTGAGTACGGGAGATGGAGAGATATATTAAGAATTGTGATATAAAACCAAAAACATCAAAAACAAAATTAAAAAGATAAAGGACACAAACAGAATATAAAAGCAGGGCCAGTAAATACAGGATAGATATAAAAGCATGATTTCAGTTCAATGCCTCATAGATTATTTTTTAATGTCACTTTTATTTATTTTATTATGATTCACTTCAGTTAATAAGATTTTATTTTCTCTTCCCCTTACCTCCTCCTGTTGAAAAAAAAAAAAGCCAGGAGAAGGGCAGGGCCAAGAGGGTAGAGAAAAGCCAGAAAGTTGCCTGACCTCTTTCCAGTTTCCCTCAGAAACAATGTTAAATCAAGCGGGTAAAAGAATTTTGGAGCAACAGAATCCACAAAAAGACAGTGAAATAATTTTCCAAACAGGATAAGTTAGAAGGATTTTAGGAAAAGTCTGTCTCACTTGGGTAAAAGGAGAGCCCAGTGCAGGAGGTGTCTGGCCAAGACAGCAGGAAGATCTTAACCACTGCACAGAGCAACACTCAAGGCCCTTAGATTCTGAGTCAGCCGGCAAGCAGCACAAGCCAGCTGTGAGGACTCCAGAGGCTTCCAACCCCCATGCAGTAGGCAAATTGAAAGCCTCTGAAACCAGGGCACAACAGGCTAGATTAGGCTGGATCATCTTAGGGGGAAGCCACCATCTCAAGAGGCTGATAGTGCCACCTGTATCCCAAGAACAGAGCTCAACTTCAAAAAATGATCAAAAAACAAAAATTAGCCCTGACTGTAGAAAGCTGCAATGGTGATGAAGAAGATTAAAACACAGACTCAGAAATGGAAATGTTTTATTGTGCAGTGATCAACTGTGATTGACTTAGCTCTTCTCACCAATACAAGGATCTAAGACAATTCCAAAAGACTCATGATGGAAAATACTATCCACATCCAGAGAAAGAACTATGGATTCTGAATGCAGATGGAAGCAGACTATTTTCACTTTTTTTGGTAGCTTTTCTTTTTCATTCTGTTTCTTCTTTTACAACATGATTAATGTGGAGATATGTTTACATGATGGCACATGTGTAACCTATGTCAGATTGCTTGCCATCTTGGTGAGAGAGGGTGAGAAGGTGAAAAACTTTGAAACTCAAAATCTTATCTTTATATGTAACGAAAAAAATAAAATACCATTTATCAAAAGAAGGCAGGAAGGAAGGAAAGAAAGAAGGAAGGAAGAAAAGAAAAAAGAAAAGGGGGAGGGGAAAACCCTTGTAACAAATACACAAAATCAAACAAAACAAATTCCCAAATTGTACATTAAAAAATATTTGTCTCATTCTGTACCCTGAATCTGTCACCTCTCTGTTAGGAATTGGGTACCATGTTTCATTCCACTCCTCTGGAATCATGGATGGTCTTTGTGTTGATTAGAATTCTTAAGTCTTTCAAAGTTATTTGTATTTACAATGTTTTTATTGTAAGTTTTCATCATTGAACTTATGCTTCTATTTCTTCACCATTACAAAAAGAGCTGCCATAAGTATTTTTGAACATTTTTGTTGGTTTTTTTTTCAGTTGTATCCAACTGTTTGTGACCCCATTTGGGGTTTTCTTGGCAAAGATCCTGGAGTGGTTGCCTATTTGCTTCTCCAGCTCATTTGACAGATGAGGAAACTGAGGCAAACGACCTAGTTACCTGGGTGAGTTATATGATGGTACCATTGAGAGAATTTGAAACCAGTTGACTTACCCAGGGTCACACAGCTAGTAAGTGGCTGAAGCTAGATTTGAATTCAGGAAGATGAGACTTCGTGACTCCACGCTGAGGACTATCCACTGCACCACCTAGCTGCCCTACTTTTTTTAGCATATAGGTCATTCTTTTCCTTTTTGTGATCTGTTTGGAATAGGAGTTTAGTAGTTTTATCACTGAGTCAAACGGAATGCAGTTTAGTAACTAAGGGTCACTGGCTGAATTCACAGCTCCACCAACAATACATCAATTGTCCTTTCTTTTCAAAGTCCTCCCAACATTTGTCATTTTCATGGTTAATGTCAGAAGTACTAAAAGTTAGAATGAGTTATGGTCAGCAAGGAAAGTTGAAGACAAACACACAAAAAAATTTATTTTAAACTAGATTAAGTTTTTAAAAAAGGATAAAAGAAGGAATCAGGAAAACTGCTCAAGGTAAGTGGAATGATGAGAATAATTGGTGTAGTTATTCTGCATATATTTATAAACATACTAGTACCGCTTTAGAATGTAAAAAATCCTTTGAAAGCAGAAATCATTTCATCCTTTGTATTTATAACTCCAGCACCTAACAATGACCAGCATAGGGTAAGGGCTAAATATGTGCTTGTTCACATTGATTGATTCACTAATGACAGAAAGAAGACTCCTATTTTACTCCTGTCTTCTCTGCCAATGAGAATGAACTTTGGACTGGAAAGGAGACAACAAAAATATCTAAATAGTGAGTTACTTTTCCAAATTAGCCAGGCACTGATAAGAGAGCACCTGATTGCCCTTGATGCATTCAAGTCACCTGGTCCAAATGAACAACACATTGGTTAGTGAAAGGACTGGAAAATGTGATAGCTGAGCCATTGTCAGTGATCTCTGAATGAATGGGAGAGGGTTTGCAGAAACGGAGAAGGGCAAATTGTCCCTGGAGAAAGGAATCTGAAACTACAGGCAAGTGAGCTGGAATTCCATTCTCCCCACCATTCTGCAATACATTACTAAAGGGATAGCTTGAGAACATCATCTATAAAGGAATATGGTGAATCAGTAAGACAGTAAGAGTTAGTATTGCTTTTTCTAGAATGAGTTAAACTGGGAAGCACTTTTTTTACTTTATTATTCTTGGGGTTTTTTTGGATCTGCAATTTCTTTTGCAACATTGCTAATATGGAAATGTTTTGCCTGACTCAAATTGCTTGCCTTCTCAAAGAGGGAAAAGGGGAAGGAGGGAGAAAATATAGAACTTAAATTTTTTTTTATAACTTTATTTAACTTTTAACATTCATTTTCACAAAATTTTGGGGTTCCAAATTTTCTCCCCATTTCTCCCCTCCCCCCATCCCCAAACACAAAACATTCTAATTTCCCCTATCACTAATCTGCCCTCTCTTCTAACATCCCTCCCTTCCCTTATCCCCATCTTCTCTTTTGTCCTGTAGGGCCAGATAACTTTCTATACCCTATTACCTTATTTCTTATTTCCTAGTAGCAAGAACAATACTAAACAGTTGTTACTAAAACTTTGAGTTCCAACTTCTCCCCATCCCTCCCTCCCCACCCATTCCCTTTGGGAAGGCAGGCAATTCAATATAGGCCATATCTGTGCAGTTTTGCAAATGACTTCGATAATAGTCATGTTGTGTAAGACTTACTATAATTCCCTCCATCCTATCCTGCCCCACATTGCTTCTATTCTCTCTTTTGATCCTGTCCCTCCCCGAGTGTTGACTTCAAATTGCTCCCTCCTCCCACTCCCACTGCCCTCCCTTCCATCATCCCCCCCCCTTGCTTATCTCCTTCTCCCCCACTTTCCTATATTGTAAGGTAGGTTTTCATACCAAAATGAGTGTGCATTTTATTCCTTCCTTTAACTGAATGTGATGAGAGTAAGCTTCATGTTTTTTCTCTCACCTCCCCTCTTTTTCCTTCCACTGAAAAGTCTTCTGTTTGCCTCTTTTATGAGAGATAATTTGCCCCATTCCATTACTCTCTTTCTCTTCCCAATATATTTCTCTCTCACCACTTAATTTCATTTTTTTAAGATATGATACCATCCCATTCAATTCACTCTGTGCTGTGTGTGTGTGTGTGTAATCCCACCAACTACCCAGATACTGAAAAGTTTTAAGAGTTACAAATATTGTCTTTCCATGTAGGAATGTAAACAGTTCAACTTTAGTAAGTCCCTTATGATTCTCTTTGCCATTTAGCTTTCCATGCTTTTCTTCATTCTTGTGTTTGAAAGTCAAATTTTCTTTTCAGCTCTGGTCTTTTCATCAAGAATTCTTGAAAGTCCTCTATTTCATTGAAAGACCATTTTTTCCCCTGAAGTCTTATGCTCAGTTTTGCTGGGTAGGTGATTCTTGGTTTGAGTCCTAGTTCCTTTGCCTTCTGGAATATCCTATTCCACGCCCTTCGATCCCTTAATGTAGAAGCTGCTAGATCTTGTGTTATCCTGATTGTATTTCCACAATACTGGAATTGTTTTCTTTCTAGCTGCTTGCAATGTTTTCTCCTTGACCTGGGAATTCTGGAATTTGGCCACAATGTTCCTAGGAGTTTCTCTTTTTGGATCTCTTTCAGGAAGTGATCAGTGGATTCTTTCAGTATTTACTTTGCCCTCTGGTTCTAGAATATCAGGGCAGTTTTCCTTGATAATTTCATGAAAGATGATGTCTAGGCTCTTTTTTTGATCATGGCTTTCAGGTAGTCCCATACTTTTTAAATTGTCTCTCCTGGATCTATTTTCCAGGTCAGTTGTTTTTCCCATGAGATATTTCACATTCTCTTCCATTTTTTCATTCTTTGGTTTTGTTTTGTGATTTCTTGGTTTCTCATAAAGTCATTAGCCTCCATCTGTTCCATTCTAATTTTGAAAGAACCATTTTCTTCAGTGAGCTTTTGAAACTCCTTTTCCATTTGGTAATTCTGCTTTTTAAAGCAATCTTCTCCTCATTGGCTTTTTGAACCTCTTTTTCCAATTGAGTTAGCCTATTTTTCAAGGTGTTATTTTCTTCAGCATTTTTTGGGGTCTCCTTTAGCAAGGTGTTGACCTGCTTTTCATGCTTTTCTTGCATCTCTCTCATTTCTTTTCCTCTCTAACTTATTTTTCCTCCACCTGTCTAACTTGATTTTCAAAATCCTTTTTGAGCTCTACTATGGCCTGAGCCCATTGAATATTTATTTTGGATGTTTGGGATACAGAAGCCTTGACTTCTATGTCTTTCCCTGATGGTAAGCATTGTTCTTCCTCATCTGAAAGAATGGAAGGATGTTAGGGACCCTGGGAGTCTCGGCCTGCTCTCTCAGGCCCACAGGCTTATCTGACCACCAGAGGCCTGCAGGCCTTAGAGGAGTGCAGCTGTAAGCAATGACTGAGGCGGGAGACAAGATAGTAAGAACTCCGTTTATTCAAGCAGTGAGCAGTGCTTTTATCTCTTTTCCGACACCAGTGCCCAAAGTGAACCTATCAGCAATTAGTTTGTCCTTATAAGGAAGTAACCTTCAGCCAGGACTGCCCAGGGTGGACACGTTGCCCCTACAAAGAAAAATATTTTTGGGCTTCTTTATTCTCTGAAAAGCCTGGGAAAATAGCCTTGAGCAAAACAGGGGTGGAACCCTTCCTCTCAGCCTATCTTGTTCATGCCTTACCAGTGTCCCCTCAGTTTACTTGAGTCGTGACCAGTGAATGCTGTCCAAGAGGCTGGGGGTTGGCAATTCCCTTACAGGAGGAGATATCTGTTCACCAAGAAAGTAACCTTCTATGGTCTTATTTTTTTCCCCTTTTTTGGGCATTTTCCCAACCAGTTACTTGACTTTTGGGTCCTTTGTCAAGAGTAGGGTATTCTCTGGGAGTCTGTGAGATCTCAGCTCCTCCAAGGTGGCACGATCAAGCATGTACTGGTCTGGACACAGAGAGGGGTTTTTATGCCCAGAATCTTAGCAGATACCTGTTCCCAGTCACTTGGTCTCCAGTTTCACCAAGTCAGCACTGGGGGCTGATTTTCAGATAAGCTGGATGGGCAGGGCCACCATTCAGTGTGAGACAAAGACTAGCATGCCTCAGGGCCTCTACCCAGGGCTGAGGTAAGACTCAGCTCTTTAGTGCCCCCAGGGGTTTTTACACTCCAACAATGGAGCTTCCATATGGGCTGCTACGCAGCCTCTGTGGCTGCTGCCTGCTGCTGGAGCTGTGGGAAGGCCCTTCTCCCTTCCTGGCTAGCTAATAAAACCCCGTCACCTGTGGGCCAAGGGATCTGAGGACCCGCTGTTTGCGACTGGAGATTCTGCCCCCAAGGTGTCCTCCTCCCAGAGTCTCATTGCCCCCTGCCACAGGGCCAAAGCTGGGCTGGACTGGGCTCCATGCTTGCTCAGTGTCCAGTGCAACCAACGTTTCCGTGGGCCTTTCAGGTCACCCTGGGCTGGAAATCTCTCCTCCACTCTGTTCTCCACTTCTGCTGCTCCAGAATTTGTTGAGAGTCCCTTTCTATAGGTATTTTGTGGGTTGTGTGGGGAGACCCTGCATAAGTGTGTCTTTCTAGTCTGCCATCTTGGCTCCGCCCCCGAACTTAAAATTGTTTTAAAAGAATGTTAAAAATTTTTATTTACATGTAATTGAGAAAAAATTAAATAAGAATAGTAAAAAAAACCAGATCATGCTAAACAAACTTCATTTTTTTTCTTTGATAGGGTTACTACTTATGTCAAGGGAGTGTTATACGAAAATATACCTGGATTTAAACAAAGCATTTAATCAAGTGCTATTCTAGTGGGGAAAAGGGTGAGATATTAGTCAACTGATAATACTGTAGTTGTGTATTCAAAACTGGTTGATTGACTGGACCTCAAAAGTCCAATTAATGCATTGATGTCCACTTGAAAGGAAGTCTCTATCATTGCTTCACATTGTGCTACTTGACATTCTTGCCAAAATTCTAGCAGGTATTATTGAAGGGAAGGCTAGTTAATGTCTAGAAAAGAAAATGATGATTGCAAAAAAGCAGCATTTTTTTTCAAGGACAAGACACCCAGATTAACCTCATATCCTTACTGACAAGATTACTAGATTACATCAAGTTAATGTTGTAGCTGGCTTAGATTTCAGAAAAGCATTTGACAGTATTCCCCACAATATTCTTGTGGAAAAGAAAGGGAATAAGTATTTATTAAGTATCTACTATACTCTAGGCAATGTGCTAAATGCTTTACAAATATTATTTCATTAGTTCCTCACAACAATACTGGGAGGTAGGTGCAATTATTCCCAGTTAAGGTAGGCAGAAATGAAGTGACTTGCCCAGGGCACAGATAGTAAGTATCCAAGGCTAGATATAAAATCATCAGTGTCACCTAGTTACCTGGATGGGTTATATGATGGTATCATTGGGAGGATTTGAAAGCAGTTGAACAAATTAGACCCAGAAAGCAGCCATTGATAGTTTACTATTAACTTGCAGAAGATATCCAGTAATCTGGACTTGGGAATCTCCTCCTGTGCTATTTATCATTTTCATCAATGCCTTGGATAATAGGCCACACACTTATCAAATGTGCAAAAGGTATAAAGCTGAGAAATTCAGAAAGAGAGTGAACATGTTGGAATACACTGTCAAGATCTAAAAAATCTTAACAGGCTAAAATGTTGGGCTGAATGTGGTTCAAAACATCAGTTTCATAAGTAGAAGATGGGAGAAATATGACTAGATGGTGGTTCACTGGAAGAAGACCTGGTAGGTATACTGGACCTAAACCACAATATTAGTCAGTAACAAGGCAGAAAAGCTAATTATTGGCTGAATTGAAAGAGACATAGTGTCAAGGACTAGGGCGATGATGATTTCATATACTCTGTTCTGGTCAAACCATGGAATAAATATGGTAATTAAATCTGGATACCATACTTGAGAATGGACAGTGGCAAATTGGACAGTATTCAGAGGGGAAAAAACCAAGATGATAAAAAGCTTAGAGTTTGTGCCAAATGAGGATGGTTTAAAGGAATTGGAAATGCTTGCCCAGCTTGAGGGCAAATTTGGGCAATGGATTATCATAGATGCCATCTTTTATATTTTCTCTGTCCTGATCCCCAAGCAGTGCAATATATAGCTGTGGATCAATATTGTGAACATACAGGGAAACACAGAAATGTTGTACCATCTTTGGGCTATTTTTCCCAGCAGCCAGCAGTACACAGAACATACAAAAAAAGAAATAATGAAAAAGACCAGACCTCTTCACTTGAGCTGTTGAAAGCACCCGAGAACCTCACCTGACCATTCATTCCTAGGTATCTAAACGACACTGTGAATAGAGCACTAGCTGTGACTTGCCAGTGACTTAATCTCTTTCTGCCTCAGTTTCTTTATTTGTAGAGTGAGATAATAACAATACTTCTCTCATGAGATTATTGTGAAGATCAAGTAATATTGCATGTGTAAAGTGCTTTGTAAATTTTAAAGGCTATATCATTACTAGTTCTGCACTCTATTACGCATTCTGGCATGAATATCCCAAAAGATGAGGGTCATTGTTGACAATCTTCTGCCAAAGCTGACTGAAGCTCTGAAAGTACTTTATAAATGTTACCAATTGTTATTTTTGGTTTGATTTTGAATTGAAGTTATTGCTCTGCAAGTGATAGACTTTTTGAAAAATTATACTTTATTTATTTTAACATTTATTTGAAAATTTTTTGAGTTCCCAATTCTACTCCTTCCTCTAACTCTTCCCCCATCCACTGAGAAGGCAAGCAAAATGGTATCCATTATTCATGTGATGTCATGTCAAACATATTTCCATATGAGTTATGTTGCAAAAGAAAAAGAGTACAATAAGTAGAAAAAAGTGTGCTTCAATCTGTACTCAGAGCTCATCAGTTCTCTCTGCAGATGTAGGTAGTATTTTGCTCTGTGAGTCATTTGGAATCATTGTGGATTCATTGAATTGATTAGAGTAGCTAAGTCTTTCATAATTAAATATCATTGTAATATTGCAGTTGAGCAACAGTGGATAGAGTACCAATCCTAGAGTGAGGAAGACTCATCTTCCTGAGTTTAGATTTGGCCTCAGATACTTACTAGTTGTGTGACCTTGATTAAGTCACTTAACCCTGTTTTCCTCATTGGTAAAATGAGCTAGATAAGGACATGGCAAACCACTCCAGTATCTCTGCCAAGAAGGCCTCAAATGGGTTCACAAAGAGTCAGGTGCCACTGAAAACAACTAAACAATGTTGCTGTTACTGTGTATAATGTTCTCCTAGTTCTGCTCACTTTGCTTTGCATCAGTTCATATAAGACTTCCCAGGTTTTTCTGAAACCATCCCCTGAGTCATTTCTTGTAGAACAACAGTATTCCATTACAATCATATGCCACAATTTGTTCAGCCATTATTTCCATGCAATTAATAGTCTTAGTTGCCTGGGGGCACTGGGAGAGTAAGTGATTTACCTGGGTTTTACAGCCGGGACTTGTCAGAGATGGAACTTGAACCCAGCTTTTATTGAAGAGATCAGCTCTCCATTACCTCCATACTGTCATCATCATTATTAATTATCATTAATCATAAAAATTATAATCACAGTTATATATTGTAATCCTAATTCTTATAGTATCATTATTAAGTTGGTATATATATAGAAGCCCCACAGCAAATACACCCATCTGTGTTTTCTTGTTTCTATACATGTCGCTAATGGAAAAGATCCCCTAACTGTGAGCATATGTAGACATTCTCTGCTTGATTTCAGAGGTCATCCTTCAAATCTGACTATGCACAGATGTCTTCTGCCTACTTCTGACTATGTATGACTTATCTATGGGTTGACTCACCTGAACTGGTAAAAAATTGATAACATAAGTTGCCACACCTTCCAGAAAAAAAGAAAGCTGGTGAGTCTGTGGGAGGGAAATCTCAAGAAGACAAGATGTGACCCCAGTTGGGATGTGGGAGTAGGAAAGGTCCTTCTCTATCTTGAATCACCTGAGTTTTTTCCCAGAATGACTCCCTCCTACTTTGTATCATAGCTGCCTTTTTGCTCCTTTTGTATTTCCTTTTCTCTACTTATCAACCTGGTAGACATGGAAAGGTTTTAGTCTACCTGACCTGGTGACAAGGGTGATGTACACTGGAGGGAGTAGTTGTGGTGGCAGCATTAGTAACAGAATCAGTCTTGGAACAAGGAAAGTTGGCCTGGGAGAAGGTGATCCTATTTGATGGTTGATTGAACTGTTCTCAGTATAGACAAAATGGATAATTTAAAGCTTTTCAAAAAGCATACATATTGCAATGAGGCTTGAGTTAATTTCAGTCATTTTTCAGTCGTGTCCAACTCTTTGTGACCCCTATTTGGGATTTTCTTGGCAAAGATACTGGAGTAATTTGCTATTTCCTTCTGCAGCTCATTTTACAGATGAGGCAAATAGGGTTAAATGACTTGTCCAGGGTTAAGCAGCTAGTAAGTATCTGAGATCAGATTTGAACTCAGGAAGATGAGTCTTCCTGATCCACTGACAACCTAACTGCTCCAGGCTTGAGTATCAGCCTCCTAATTGGTTGTACTAGAAGCAGTAAATTATTAAATTATCTTCTAATCATTCTGTTTGGTGTGGAAATAAATTAGTTTTCTATGCCCGGTTAAAATATGTACATCAATTACCTTTTTAGAAATCTCCTTCCCCTTGCAGGGCAGACCCCTTAGACTCTGACTACATAACCAGTTTTATAATTAGCAGCTTTCTCCTGAGTAACTGAAGTGTGGGCAAAGAGCCAGAGTTAGCAGCACTAAACACACTTCCCCTCTTAAAAAGTCAGGTGAAACCAGAGCAAGCCCTGGTGCTAAGTATTAGACAGGAAATGGTTCTGATCCCCAGCCCCCATGGCTTCAACCAGGCAGCTTCTGATGAGAAGCTCTGCTAAACTGATACAGAGACAATCAGAAATACTAAAAATCCATCATATTCAATCTCATAGAGATATAATTCCAGCCCTTCATATATTAACCAGACATAATCCTACCTTCTAGAACAGGGATAGGGAACATCCTGCCATGCATATTCCTGTGACTTAATTTAATTTATTTCCATTACATTATTGTATTATAGGAATACATTCATTATTCTCTGGAGCAAGACGCCAGAAAGGTTATATCATTTGTGCTCTTAGTTGCAAAAGCCCAACATGGCTTCAATACTTTTTCTGTAATGCCCCAAAAGGCCACAAGAGGACAGAACTGCTCCATGAAAATAGACAAAAACTGTCATACTCTTTTTTTTTTTTTTTTTTAAAGGTTGAAAAGGAGTGGGTTTTTTTTTTTTCCCATGTAAAGAATGAGGGAAGGAGAAAGGGAATAAGCGTTCATATAGCACTACATGCCAAGCACTCTACTAAATACATAAATATCTGACCCTGAGAACAACCCTGCAAGATAGGTGCCATTCTCCCCATTTTACAGTCAAGGAAACTGAGGCAAAGAAGTTTGGTGACTTGCCAAGGGTCACACAGCTAGTAAGTCTTTTCCTTGCTCCAGGCCTACCTCTCCATTCACTGTAGCACAAGAAAAGTCTTGGTACCTAAGGATGGGCTAAGGGAAGAGAGAGGGATACAGGAGGTAATTTAGGAAATGTAGAAACAAAAGACATCAATAAACATCTGTTTTGAAAAGAAGAAAATGAAAAAGGGGAGAATTTCAAGAATACTTATGTTTCCAAATTTTGTGTAGAAATTAAAATACTTGTAACAACACATTCTGGCAGTATATTTTTCCATGTTTCTAATACAAATAGCTGTTTTTGTTTTCTTTGTTGCTTGGTATTTCTTTAAAGATCAGTCTTTTTATATATTTAGCTATATTTGACCTTCTGTCTTGACACAAAGTTGACACCCTCTGGATAATAGAGTCAGGCTCTTGACAGGCTCTAAAATTGGGTTGAATCTAATAAGATTGAATTTAATAGGGACAAAATGTAAAGTCTTAAACAGGGTTCAAGAAAGTGGAAGCCTGGTTAGACTGCTGTTCATTCAGCAAAGACAAGGGGGTTTTAGAGGACTACAAGTTTCAAAATGAGTCAGCAGTATGACTGTCAGCCAAGAAAACTCATGTGATCTGGGGATCTGGGGCTGCATAACCTGGGGAAAAAGGAGCTAACAGTCTCCCTCTACTCTGCCTGGTCTGACTATGTCTGGTTTATTGCAGCGGATTCTGGGTGGCACATTTTAGAAAGATCATTGGTAAGCTGAAAAATGTCCAGAGGTGAATAATTGAGAAGGCAAAGTTTCCTGATCATGCCATATTTAGATCTGTTGAAGAAACTGGGGAATGATTAACCTACAGAACTCTTAAGTGTTTGAAAACTTAGTATGTGAAAGAGAGATTAGACTTGTTCTGCTTGACCTCTGAGGACTGAACGAGGAGCTACTGACGGAAGATATAGAGGCAAATTTAACCTTGATGTCAAGAAAAATTTCCTAAGAATGAAAGCTGCTGGAGTGGCACAGTGAAAAGAGCACTAGCCCTGGAGCCAAGAGGACCTGAGTTTAAATGTGGACTCAGACACTTACTAGCTGTGTGACCCTGGGCAAGTCATTTAACCCCAGTTCCCTGGGGAGAGGGGAAGAATGGAAACTGCCCCAAATTAGAATGAGTCCCCCACTAAGTTTTCAAACAAACGTCATTTGTTATCATCATAATAGGGATTCTTTTTCAGATCTGGGTTAAACTAAATGGCCACTGAGTTCTTTTTCAAGTAGAAATTCTGTGATATTGTCCATTTATATACATCTATCTCTGTGGCTCTCCATTTATCTCTTTTGTTTTATATATCTCTACTTATGTTTCTTTTTCCATGTCTCTTCCTTTTTTCCTTTTTCTCTCATTCCTTTTCCCTTCTCTTTTTCTTCCTTAATTGGATATAACATAGAATTGAAGGATAATTTTTATTTTATGTTAGATAAAGCTTTATATTTCCTATTTTGAATTTTAAAAGAGTCATCAAACTAATGCATTATTGATGGAGTTGTGAACTGATCCAACCATTCTGGAGAGCAGAATGATTTAGAATTCTGATGATTCAGAATGAAAGAATTATATAAAATTATAGCCCAAAGGACTATAAATCTGTGTATACTCTTTAATCCAGTGATACCACTGCTAGGTCTGTATCCCAAAGAGATAAAAAAGGGATAAGGACCTATCTGTCCACAAATATTTATAGCAGCTCTGGTTTTTTTCTGGTGGCAAAGAATTGGAAATTGAGGTGTCCATCAACTGGGAAATGACTGAACAAGTTTTAATATATGCTTGTGATGGAATATTTTTGTATTATAAGATATGACAAGCAGGATGATTTCAGAAAAACCTGGAAAGACTTACACGAACTGATGCTGAGTGAAGGGAGAACATTGTACACAATAACAGCATTATTGTGCAATGCAGAATTGTGAATGGCTTAGCTCTTCTCAGCGATATAATAATCCAAGACAATTCCATAGGATTAACGATGAAAAATGCTCTCTAGCTCCAGAGAAAGAACTATGGAGTCTGAAGACAGATTTTTTTCTTTTCTTTCTTTTCACTTTCCTTCTTTTTTTCTTTTTGTTTTAATCTCATACAAAATGACTAATATGGAAATGCCTTACATGATTGCACATGTATAACCTATATCAGATTGCTTACCATTTCAGGGAGGGGGGAGAGGGGAAAGGAGGAAGAAAGAGAAAAATTGAAACTCAAAACTTTAAAAAAAAAACCCACAAATGTTAAAAATTGTTTTATATGTAATTGGAGAGGAAAAACATTATTTTTTTAAAAGAGCAGCCAAATTGTCTCAAAGAAATTTGTTTTATCCTTAAGACACATTTTGTTTGTGGTCCTTAATGGATTTTTCCCCCATGTGTATCCATGAGTTTCCATTTATAGGAAAATGTTTTATAGTGATGCTCTGGGAACATAGAGTTTAAGATAGTATAATAGGAAGGGTCTTTGGAGATAACTGAGTCCAGCCCTCTCATTTCACAGTTAAAGAAAATGAAGTCCAGGAAAGTTAAGTGACTTATTCAAGGAAACACAAATAGTAAGTGTCAGAAATAGAACTTGAGATCAGACTAACCAGAGCAGGTACTACTGTACAATGTTGCCTGGACTTTGTATTTTCTGATTAGAGTTGAGTTAGATTGGATTTTTTTTCCATTTTTATTACATAAGATAGCTATTGAGGAGATGTCTAATATATAAATATATAGATATGGGCTACAGTTGGCATAGGTAGATATATGGAATCTGGCTCACCTCTGAAGAAAGGAGGTTGTGCCTGCACTGCCCGCAGCCTAGTTGGGGGTGTGGGGTAAAGAACAGGATTCAGGATCATTGAGTCTAGGTGAATTCTTCTATTTCTGAGAAAGGTATCAAGTCTTCGATCCTCTTTGAAAATGAAGGATGGACAATAATATGCTAGAATTATATCTGCTCCTACATAAGCAGTTTGAGGGTATTAGTCTGGGTTTAGAATAAAAGCTGCCATCCCTGATGGCTTTCACTGGGGGAGAGTAGCCACTCACTCATACTCACTAGTTTCGCTCTCACCAAATACTAGTTACACAAAAGTCCATCTTGAGCTTTTTTATCCAAGAAAGCAGCCAATTGGAGAAATTATATAGATAAAGAATAAACAAAGAATTCCTGAGGGTCAAAAAGCTCTTCAATAGGGAAGGACACAAGGTTTCAGCAAAAGCAAAGCCAGAGGAAAAAATCTTACCATGGGAATGTCCTCTATGGGGGTGCAAACACAGGAAGTCAAGAGACACAGTGACGAGGCCAACTTCCCCATATAGCTGAGGCCCAGGAACTCGAGTGATTCATTCTAAAGTCCCTGCCTTGCCTGGTCTCTGTCAAAGTAGAAGTCCTTTGTTGAAGTCTCTATCCAACCCACTGAAATAAGTCCCTTATAGATACAAAAGATGAGCCCAATTTTCTCCCAGAGTTCACATCCTCTAAAAGGTACATAGTGCAGGTCATGAGACTGTCCAGCAGGAAAACCACTCAACTTGCTTCGGTGGGAGTGAATATTACAGTTGTATTTACTCTCTGTCAATTACTTAACATCAATTGCTTAAGTACCCACCTAGTAAAGATCCCTCATACTTGGCACTGGCAAAGTAAAGGGAGGCAGGGATGGAATCGAGGTAAAGACTAACTCTTCTTCTCAGGAAGTTGACATCAAAACTGAGGTGATAAGACTCACTTGGAATAATTTAAGGACCTTTTATAACACATTATGCAAAAGAGGGAAATGAATAGAGTACATCAAACCCCTAGGTACATGAGTATGATTCTTCACTCTGTTTCCTTTGGTCCTCTAAAAGAAAGAGTTGGGTAACTTGTAAAAAGGGGGGCAACTAGATGGTACAAAGGACAGAGCACTGCTGTGCTTGGAAAAGGGGAAGATCTAAATTCAACTCTACCTCAGACACTTACTCGCTATGTGATCCTGGGCAAGTCACTTAACTCTGTTTGCCTCAGTTTCCTCATCTATAAAATGAGCTAGAGAAGGTGTCAAAACACTCCGGTATCTTTGCAAAGAAAACCCCAAATGGGGTCACAAAGAGTTGGACATAACTGAATAACAACAATGTTTGTGAAGGATCTTAGTAGAGATCATCTCATCCAATTTCTTCATGATTCATGTGGACTAACTGAGCCTCAAAGAAGTGGAACGACTTGCTCAGCTAATATTATTATCTAGGTAATAAGAAGCAGAAAAAGGTTTTGATGACAAAAGCTATGACTCTAAATCTAACGTCTTTTGTATTATCCTGTGCTGTTTCCTTTCAGTTTACGCTATTTCTGCCCAAGAGATGAGTGATCCTGAAATCACTGAAGAATAGCACCCATTGATCTTAAAGAGTGAGTTCCCAGAGTACTGTTAGAAAGTATTTTTCTTTCCGGAGCTATTGATCCCCAGAGAAAAGACAAAGCACAGGTCAGGTTATTGATTAAAAGCCCCTCATCAACACTCTATTGCCTAGTGAGTAAGTTCCAAATTCATTGCTTGGCATTTGAAGCCCTTCACACTTTACCTTTTTTACCTTTACAACTTTGTTTTACCTTATTCCTCTTTCAGATCATCTGGGTTCCACAATACTCCGCTCTCCTACACTTTACCCTTTTGTTCAGTTGTTTTTCCATTATCTGATACTCTGATACTCATTTAGGGTTTTCTTAGCAAAGATATTGGAGTGGTTTACCATTTCCTTCTCTGGCTTATTTTATAGTTGAGGAAACTGAGGCAAACAGAGTTAAATGACTTGCCCAGGGTCACACAGTAACTATCTGAGGCCAGATTTGAACTCAGGAAGATGAGTGTTCCTGACTCCATGCCTGGCACTCTGTGCACTATGGCACCACCTAGCTGCCCACGTACTGTATTGTACTATACTCTACTGCTGGTCTATGCTCCAGCCACATAGGACCAGTCAGTGAGCTTCATAAATATCCTGTACTTTTCTGTCTCTGTTCACATTTTTCTCTGGTCCTAGAAAGCCCTCCTCCCCTATTTTATTCTCTTGAATTTTTCTGCATCCTTTAAAACCCAACTAAAAGCCATTTCATCCAGTCAGCTGTTGCTGAAATTCCCAGACTGCTAACCATCTCCTCCACACCCACTCCTTGGACCTCTTTGTACTTCTCTTATGTACATATAATAGTGTATACTATTGTTTTGCATATGTGCGTCATTTCCCACAATTGGGATCCAAACTCCACAAAAACAGAATTCACATCTTTAATGCCTACCTCAATGCTTAACACAGTTGCTGTCCTTTGTCCTTCATTCAATGACATCAGGAGGGTGGTATCTTAACTTGAAAGTGACCTGGATTTAAATGAAGCAGGGCTGTGCAAAGTCAGCCACACTCTCTCCTCCAGTCATTAGAGTCGAGTGGCAAGACATAAGTCAAGTTGACTGGCGATGGCCCCAGATGCAGTGGAGACCATGACTTTTTAAGCTAAGGTCTTTCCCAGGTCTCGGTTTCTCTGAGGCAACATCTACTTAGTAATTTAAGGCTAAGTGAGAATTGAGGCAAAAGATGGTTTAGTTCAGGGGTGGGGAACCTGTGATCTGAGTCCAGGTTTTACAGAACAAACCTTTTATTTGGGGGATTTGTTCTGTGAAGTTTGGATTCAGTCAAAGGACCTTGAAGTTGCAGGTTCTCCACCCCTGGTGTAGTTTGACTTGATCGGGAAGAGGAACAGTCTCAAAGTCTGAAA
The DNA here is from genome assembly GCA_023548195.1 of Bettongia penicillata ogilbyi. Classification (NCBI taxonomy): domain Eukaryota; kingdom Metazoa; phylum Chordata; class Mammalia; order Diprotodontia; family Potoroidae; genus Bettongia; species Bettongia penicillata. Next base: position 2,804,927 of record JAJHZJ010000148.1, read on the forward strand.
CAATTGTTATTTTGCTGGCACTCTGGGCCATAAAATCTAAACAATGAGCTAAGTGAGGCTTGGGCTGGAACCTGTTATTGGCCAATCAGTGAGAGACAGGGTGATTGGATTTTAAAGTCTTAGTCAAGTATTTCCATTTGAATCCTAATGGGCTTTATCAAAGTCTGGTTTGTCAGAGCTATATTTCTCTACATAAAAACTACATTAAAAAAGTTAATTGTCCCAATTTAATGGGAAAAAATAATAGAATAAATAAATAATGGAGAAGAAAAAGGTCTAGCCCCCACGAAGTGTAAGTGACAAAAACTGCAGAAAAGGCTCCCCATGTGCACAGAGGGAGGAAGGGGGGATGAGGAGGGAAATAGCAGCATATTTTATCTTCATACCTACCTCAATGCTTAATGTTGCTATTGATAGTCCTTAATTCTCAAATAGGACCAATGTGTGTGTGTGTGTGTGTGTGTGTGTGTGTGTGTGTGTTTGTCCTTCATTGCTGAAGAAGACCATGCTATTAGAGAAATAATGACATGACTTGCACTTGAGTTTGTTTTGAGTGAGGGAGGGCTGTGCAGGTCACCAGCCTCACTTCTCCTCCAGAGCCATCTGAATCCAGTGACCAGATTTTCATCAGGATGACTGGAGATGACCCAGGATGAGGCAACTGGCATTAAGTGACTTGCCTAAAGTCACATAGCTAGTGAGTGTCAAGTGTCTGAGGTGAGATTTGAACTCAGGTCTTCCTGACTCCTGCACTGGTGTTCTATCCACTGCACTACCTAGCTGCCCTAAAAGGACCAAGGACATCATGAGGGTGATGTATGTGAATTGGATTTAAGTGAAACAGGGCTGCTCAAAGTCATTAGCCTCACTATCTCCTCCAGAGTCATCAGAATTTAGAGTCAAGACATAGGTCTGGACTCGGGCTTAACGCCGTGCTTTCCACATATAAGTCCTGAATCAATGTGCATTGAGTTAAATTTCCTGAACTGTGGGAGACTGGCGCAAATCCAAAATGTCATTCACTTCAAAGGAGGCAGAAATCATGAAAGACACCTATATTAGTACAATGAGATTGGTGAAGTTACCTAATACTATTGTTTTAATTGTACTGTTCATGGTCGTCAACCAGTAATTATTGAAAATCAAGATTGTCCAGCCATGAAACAAAACAGTGCTTTGTCTCAGGGTTGATGTTGATGTGTCATTGCTGAGGAAAAGTAGCTGTTGCTGCTGAGTGAGGAAAGGGAAGATTTTCCTTTCTTGATTATTGACTTTGTGGCTGCTTGATGTGGCTGCAGTTTTTCCATTTTTTTTCTCAGATCAAGTCCTTAATGCACATGCCTTTTAAATTTGCAATCAAGCAATTATAGGCACAATATATATGTACGTATGTATATATTTATGTGTATGTATAGGGTTGATTGAGATATGAAGATCCAGAATAAAATACAAATTTTATTTTTGTGATACAATTGAGTTCTCTGCACTGTCTTTTACCCTAAAATGCTTGGAGTTAGCAAGGAACTCATAAGAAAGGTAATAAAAACAATAATGTTTTCAATGGGGACAGAGCCAAGATGGCAAAGAAAAAGAAGGGACTTGCCTGAGCTCTACCACATTCCCTTCCAAACAACTTTAAACTAATGCCTCAAAAATAATTCTGGAGCCACAGAACCAACAAAAGGATTTTCTAGCCTAAGACAACTTAGAATGTCGGCAGGAAATTTCTGTCGCTTCAGGGTGAGAGTGGAGTTCAGGTCAGGCAAGTCAGCAGCTGTCCTTGGGGGCAACTGAATAAGCAGAAGCAGCTTCCAGAACTCTCGGCCCACAGATGGTAAGGGGGCCAGACAACTGGCCAGAAGGAGATTATGAGGGTACCTCTGCTGATACTGTATACAGAACTTGGTTGCATTGCCCATACATGAATCCAGGTCATAGTCCGGGGTTGTAGTCCCAGCTACTTCTGCTGCTATGGGGGAGTTGGGTCATAGTTCCCAACTAGTCACTAGTCCCATAGTTCATAGTTGGAAGAGAGTGCTGTGGTCACTTACAGCCTAGGTAAACACACTTCTCCTTAGATCATACCACCTTGGTAGAACTAAAAATTTACAGACCCCAAGAACTAGCTCTGAAAATGATTGCACAAAAAAACCCCAAAGCATGAAATAGTGCCCCCTCCACCCTAGGATCAGAGCCTAACTTTGACATAAAGTTAAAAGTCAAGAAATAGGTTGGAAAAATGAGCAAATAGCAGCAACAAAATGACCTGACCATGGAAAGTTACTCTGGTGACAGGGAAGACCAAAACATAAACTCGGAAGACAATAAAGTCAAAACTGCTGCATCTGAAGCCTCAATGAAAAATGTGAATTGATCTCAGCTCTACCCCCTCCACCCAGAATTCCTGGAAGAGCTCTAAAAGGATTTTTGAAAATCAAATAAGAGAGATAAAAGAAAAATTGGGAAAAGAAATGAGAGTGATACAAGAAAATCATGAAAAAAGAGTCAACAGCTTGGTAAAGGAGACACAAACACACACAAAAAACTCTGAAGAAAATAATACCTTAAAAATAAAATAGACCAAATGGTAAAAGAGGCATAAGAATCCACTGAAGAGAACACCTTAAAAAGAAGAATTAGCGAAATGGAGAAAAGACATTCAAAAATTCATTGAAGAAAAGAAAAAAAAATGGATATTTAATGAAATAGAGGACTTTCAAGCATTCCTGATGAAAAGGCTAAAGCTAAATAGAAAATTTGCTTTTCAAATACAAGACTCAAGAGAACCATAAGGTAAAGAGGAAAGAGAAATCATGAGAGAGAGAGAGAGAGAAAGAGAGAGAGAGAGAGAGAGAGAGAGAGAGGAATTGAGAGAGGCAGAGACAAAGAGAGTGAGAAACAGAGAGATTGGGAGAAAAAGACAGGGTTTGAGAGAGAGGAACTAAGAGAGACAGAGACAAAGAAAGAAAGAGACAGAGAGATTTAGAGAGAGTTTGAGAGACAGAGACTAAGAAAGACAGAGTAAGACAGAGACAGAGAAACCTAGAGAAGGAAAATGCATTAGGTACAATTCTCAGTAACAAGAGCTCACTCTTCAGGGCCCAATTTTTTGCAGTTCTTACAGTGAAAGGAATTAATATCTCTAGACCTATTGAAAAACAACCCAAAATATCACTATATGAGTTTATGTCATCTTGGATTGGGCTGATAAAGTTTTAAAATGTTTCTCTAAGGTTTTTGCATAATGCTGAGCAAAAGGTGACTTGGTAACACAGGATCCAACCTGTGGGAAGGAGAAGGGGGAAAGGGATGCTTCTTCCCCATTGTGACTGGTACCTGGTCACCAGGGCCTCCCTTTCCTCTCCATCCTTATTCCTAGAATACCAGCAGCAGCCCCTCTTCCTCCCTCCAGCCCAAGATAGTCTGCCTACATCACACCTCCAGGTTGGGGAGTATGCAATATGTGGGACATCTGAAAACAGCAATCTTTTGGCAATGGAAGTGATGTGTGTATATTCTAGTCTCCCCAACCGGCCCCTCAGAGTCTTTGTTCCCTTCTGAATTGAGTTTGCCCTGGTTCCTGGAATTTCAAGTTATGACTCTAGACCTTAGAAAGAGTTTTAGCATCAGACTCATGTTGACAGGTCCGATCCTATCTTATGAAACAGGCAAATATTAACTTTGGCTTCCTTCTAGAGGCAGGTAGGTGGTACAGTGGAGAGTTAGGATGCTGGACCTAGAGTGAGGAAGACAAGTCACATCCAATCTCAGACACTCACTATGTAGCACTGGGCAAGTCACTTAATTTCTGTCTTCCTTGTTTTCTTAACTGTAATGTGGGGATGATAATGATACCTACCTTACAGGGTTGTCATGAAGACCAAATGAGATAACATTTGTAAAGTGCTTAGAACAATGACTGTCACACTGTAGGCACTTAAAAATGTCAATTCTACCTTTTATTTTCTCCTTCATTATGCCAAAAACTCCTGTCAATGTTCAATCTCCATCATCTTTCCGTTGCTGGCTGACCAGAGGAGGCTCACACTGCGATAGCAACAAGATGAGATAATGAAAAGAACACTGGACCTTGAAGATAGGGGGCACTTGAGTTGCAATCCCAGATCTGGCAGATAGTAGCTGTGTGACCAAGGGCAAGTCACTTTATCTCAGAGACTCTACCTATGAAATGGGTATAATAATATTCAAATCATCAGCTGCATAGAGAATATAAGAGGGAAGCATTCTATAAATGTTAACACATTATATAAATGTGAGGTGTGACTCCTATCACTGGAATCAACACACACAGTCTTGACTTTCCCCTGGCAGCACCAGTCAAGGGTGGAACCAGTATCTGAGGACTGTGGAATCTTTGAGAGATATTGCTCAAATCACACCTTCTAGCAAAAGTAACCACCTGCTCTGCTTCCCCGACACGACCAGGTCTGTCTAAAGCACAGAATGCTTTTGTAACGTATTTCTTCTGCTTTATGTGAATGGTGGAAATCATTAGTTTTGTGAAGCATTCAGAAAATTCTTGACAAGCATGTGGATTTGAGTATCTGGGGGTATTATATGACCCTCTTCAGAATTATTTTTAAGTTCTATCTCTACTTTCCTGGTCTTGAGTTAGTTTTTACAGCTGTTTTTCCATTTCCCTCCCATAGAGAGATTATGGCTTGGATCCAATAACCTTATCACCCTTTTTTTTTCCTCCTAAACTTCCATGTTTACTCAGGTTCCTTAAAAACAAGCTATCACTCTATGAACTGCCATTCAGAGATTCTGTTAGGCAGAAATGGAAACAGATCCACGTTGCACATCACAAAGCACAGGGGTACTTTGAAATTATTTAGAAAAGCAGATGTGTGAAAGGTGAAAGTCCCTAGGGTCTCCTGGTTCCATTCCACTGGGAGATAAATGACATTAGAAACCTGGGTTCCAAGTTTCCCAGGGGCTTGGTTCTTTGAACTGATGGCCCAGTGACTCATGGTAGAATTTTCTAGACTTTCAAACTAGGCCAACAAGCCTTGTTTGTACAGAGGACTCCCTGGGGAAGTCTGACAAAAGCAGTCTGAATAGGGATGTTTGGGCAGGTGAACTTTTAAGTTGGCTCTTGACCAGAGGAAATAGCAATATGAAGCCAAGTCATTTGGATGCAAAGAGATAATATAAACTGGGTTATCATACATGTATGGTAACTGGATCACAGAATCTCAAGTTGAAAGGGACCTTACATTAGCAGTCATTTAATCTAACCTGTACCCAAGAATCAGCTTTGCAATATCCTCAGCATGTAGTCATCCAGTTTTTGCCTAAGGAATTTAAGTGAAGGGGAATTTGCTAACTTCCCATTCTATTTTGCTGTTCTACTTTAGGACAGTTCTTATTTTTTTAAACCAAGCCAAAATCTGCCTCTCTACAGCTTTCATCCACTGCTCTTAGTTCTTGCTTCTCTCTGGGGGTAGTCTGTATCAGTATTTAGGCCCCTCTCTAACAACCCCCGGTGCTTTCCTCTTGGGGATTAGAGGCTGGAGTGGGGGAGCCTCTCAGGGTAGTATTCTAACACTAGAGAAGTGCAGACATCCCTGGGGAAGTTGGAAGCCCTTTGGAGAAAAGGGGAGGAGTTGATTTGACTCTTTATGGGCTTGGAAACAGTCTCTTGCGTTTTGTTAGGTGAAATAAAATCTGTCCTTACTATTTTGTCAGCCTTAGTTGTTCCATAGGAATTGAGACTGCTTTGTCTTTTGCTGTAGAGACTGAAGTCAAACTCTGGCACTTCCTAGAGAAACTCTAGTTGTAGAGAGAGAGAATAAGAGAGGTTACACAGAGAAGAGAGACAGGGCTACCACACAGACAAGTCCTATATTCTCTGGGGAGAGGCCTGAGCAAGCATGCAGCCCCTTCAGGGAAACACACAGCCCCTGAGAAGGCAACAGTGGATCACCGAGGACCTTCTAGACCTACACAATTTACATGACTCGAGGTACCTTTGAAGGGTACAGTTGCAATTCTTGCATCTTCCATCTTGAACTAAATTGGTTCTTGGATTGGTCTAGAATTCCTTCCAGACTCCACTGCTGCTGCTTCAATTGTACACATTCCTAAATGTCTCAGGCTGACCACTTCATCTGTCGGCATTTCTTGGGCCACATAGTTTCTAAGAGGGGCCATATACTCCATCCGCTTTCTGAGAGAGCCAAGACCATATCTACGCATGACTCCTTTCCCCTCTTAGACTGAACCTTCAGTATTTTTATTTCTCTTAAGTCTGGTGTTTCCTTTTAAAAACCAATCCCAATAATGTAAATTGAATGAATAAAATAATGAAAAAACATTTACCAAGTACTTATATACAAGTCACAGAGCTAAGTGTTGGGCATACAGGTACAAATACACAAGGCAGTCTCTGCCCTCAAGGAGCTCACATTCAAAACAGGGGGAAGCAATGTATATAAGGAAGCAGGAGTTGACAAAGGCAAGTCGTGGTTCAAGGTGAATGTGGTGACCTGGTTTGAAAATGGTAGGGAAATGTAGTAGTGAGCCCTAGATCTGGAAAGATAAAGTGAAAGCTCCCTTATGCGGGTTCAGGATCCCCGGGATGAGAGTCTAAATTCTGTTCGGGGATTGGAGATGGGGTGACTGAGGAGGGGGCCAGAGGGAGGGTCATCAAGGCTTGGAGATTCTGGGAAGATAAAAGCTGACCAATCAGAGAGCAGGGTCCCAGAGGCAGGAGTTGGAGCATAATGGAATGAACACAAGATTTAGAGTTATGGACTCTGATGTGGAAGAGACCTTAGGCTAAGGCTACTGACCCATAACTGGACTGGAATTTCTCTCCTCTCTAACAATACCTGACAAAGAGTCATCTGGTATCTGCTTGAAGACCTCAGAAAAGAGCGAACTAACTACCTTCTGAGGTAGCACTTTTGGATACCACTAACTTCTAGCTTGGGCAAGAGATTAGTCCAAAAACAAACAAACGAAAAACCTAGTTTGTTCTGCACCCACTCTTCCTTTCTCTTTTCATTCCTTTTTTCTTCTCCATTCTTCCTTCCTTCCTTCTTTCTCTCCCTCTGTCTTTCTCTGTCGTTCTGTCACTGTCTCTCTCATTCTCCCTTTCAAGACCTCCAAGAACATGTCTCATTGAAATAGCTATTGCCAGATCTGCAATGTTAACAATAATCTTTAGTGGCCCAGAAAATGAACCTCTTTCTATTTGTATTTCACTTTCTCATCCTTTCTTCCTCTTTCCCTCCCTTTTTCTCTCTCTCTCCCTCTTTCTCTCTCTCCCTCCCTCCTTCCCTCTCCCCGCTTTCTTCCCTTTCTCCCTCCTCCCTCCCCTCCCCCACTCCCACCTAAGATTTCAGTGATATAGGGAACACCTTTCCCAATGCAGACCAGGTAGGCACTTTCTCTGTGATTTATAATCATAGAATATAGCCTGGGACATTAAACGTTTAAGTAGCTTGGCCAGGCTCATAGAGCTAATATATGTCATTGAAGACAGGTCTTCTCAATTCCTAGGCCAGCTTTCTATATCTACTGTGTCATCCTGCCTCTTGCTTCTACCATGCTCATCCCTCTCACTGCTCGCCTGAGTCATCCAGGAGAAGGCATGGTTTTACATACCTGGATTAGACAGAGTGGGCGGTTTATCTCATAGGTGTCGCTCTTTTGCAGTCTCTCTTATAAAAATAAACAGGATTATTTAGTGCTAGGAGGCAAAGTAAGTAATTGCTCAAGACAACAATGGTGTTGTTTTCCTTTTTAAATCTCATCGTGAATTCTCCCAGGTGTACCTCTCACCCAAGTTTAGATCATTTTCCCCTGGGTCACTGGATTATTGAAAAACAACATCTGGGTACAAATACTTAACCTCTTCCTTAAAGTTGCCTTCCCCTCATGTATACTAGGTGTATTACTATTAAAAATAACAATATCTGGGAGATGAGCTCAATCCTTCATTTTACAGATGAGGAAAGGCCTAGGGAGGTTAAATGACTTTTCCAAAGTCATATACAGACCACCCGATGGTATTTGAACTATGTAACAGACCCAGGATTTTTTCTCCCTTTCTTGACTGGATTTCTTGCCAAGATATTTAGACCTGCCCTATCAAGCTCATGTTGGTGGCACTATTTTGTCAAAGCTTACTAGCTGCTTCCAGTCAAGGACAACAACTGAGGCTTGGAAATTTCTGGGAGAATCTCTACTCTCTTACAGAGATGCTACTGAATCCCTTTGCACCCAAATTTTGAATTGGACTTAATGGCCTAAGAATGTACTACTAAAATTCGTCATAGATTTTTGGAGCAAAAAGGGACCTTAAAGGTCAAATAATCCAAATTTCTCAATTTTACAGAGGAAGTTCGGAAAGGTGAGGCTTAAGGTCACATAGCTAGTATAGAACCCAGCAATGATTGTCAGTATAGAATCCTCCTGGAGAGTTCTTTCCAAAGCTGTCCTGGAATGAGAACTTTTAACCAAGAATTAAACAAGATTTTCACCATTAGAATGTAAGAGCCATGAGAGCAGGGATTGTTTTTTTGCCTTTTCTTTGCGTTCCTGGAATACAGTAAGCATATTGTTTGAATGATTGATTAACCAAAGAGTTTTGCGGACTCTCATGTTTCCTACGTGTCCTGGTATGTATATCAACTAATCTACTCAAATCATATCATATTTTATTACATGTGCATATGCAGACTTTATGCTTTCCTATTCAGTAATGCCTGTTAAAGGGAAAAATTAAGGACAGAACTGTAACTAGGGTAGGGACACAAGATATTTGCTCCAGAGTACCAGGAATTAGAGCAGAGGTTCCCAAACTTATTTGGCCTACTACCCCCTTAAAAAAAATTACTCGGCACCCCTCCCCACCAGGCATCTACTTTTTCAACACTTTAACAATTTTTTAAAAAAATTTACACCATTTCAAAAAGTATAAAATATATTTTTAAAAAACAACACACCTTAAATTTAATAATTTATTATAAATCGGTGGGATTTTTTTCCTGCATTGAAATTTTGATGATGCAATGTAACTGTATAGCATTGTATTATAAACAAGTCATTACATGTACATATTCGTGCCACTGCTTGCTGGACTTCCCAACTATGTACAACAGGCTCACCTGCCAACACTTGCTTGTTAAGACCTGACCACTGATCTGTTACAACTTGCATTTTGGGTGTTTATTTGGAAAATAATGTAATCACTATAACTTTAACTCTCTTACACAATAGGTGAAACATACCAACAGTTTTTCAAAATTTTCTTCTCTTCTTTCCTTATGCTTCTGAGTGGAATAGGTTTAGTGAAGACTTCTTAGATTGTAATTCTTCTCCCAGGGGTAAGAAAGACTGAGAGGCTCAAGGTTACAATATTTTTAGAGTGGAATAATTACATATAAGGATATAAACTATGTAGTACATTAGGGTCTCAATGATTGGATAAAACTTACATAACTTTGTGACGCTTTCATTTCAAAAGGGATTGGGTAGATTTTGTGTCTAGAATGTAAAATCATATTCTCAGCTAATGAGAATAATGGTCAGTGGGGAGGGAGGGACTTGAGTTAGGGTCTATATATATCACTGCTTTTCCTTTGTCTTCAGCTTTTCCTGCTCCAGACCACCTGGGGAGGAATTGTCCCTCTTTTTGAGAATCGAATAAATAAACTTTCTGTCATCACTTTGAAAGCCTCTGAGTAATTAATTTAAGTAGGGAATCTTGTCATCCCATACACTTCCATACCCTCTTATTTTATTCCATGCTCCCCAATTGCACCTGACACTACTATCAACCCCTCAATATGTCCAGCATCCCCCTCCACTCCATGCTCCCCCTACCCTGGGGCAGTATCTCCAACTTTGGGAACCTGTGAATTAGAGGGTACAGAGAGCACTTGGTTCAAGAGGTAGAAACAACTGAACTCAGTACCTGGTTAAAATAGAAAGCTACCAGATGATGCATTCCCTCTATTATCCAGGTAAACTTTGTCTTCACCTTCTCCAGCTTCTCCCTCATTGGGGCCTCCCAACAAGCAACATCCCAAAGTCTCTGTCTCCCGCTTTCTTCAAAGAAACAAACTAAAAAAACATAATGTGGCCTTGTATCACAAGGATTAAGTTCTCAATCTAAGTTCCTCTTATCCCTATAACAGTATTTGTCTCCCAGCTCCAGGTTAACAGAATTGTTACTTATAGCATTGTTCAGAAAAGTTTTCTTTAGATTAGAACGTAATCAAGATAGCACTATGACCAACCATAATTCCTCAAGATTCATGATGAAACATGTCACCCACCTCCTTACAGAGAGGTGATGGACTCAGTGTAGATTGAAGTTTAAAAACTCAAGACATAAACACAATATGGCCAATGAGAAATCTTGGGTTGTTGGGTTTTTTTTTTGGACTCTGTGATTGTAAACAGGAACTTTGTTTGTCTTGATTTCTCAATATGGGGTTGAGGGTTGATTGAGGAAAGTGGGAGAGAAGGTTAATCCTTGTTTGAAAATGAAATTTAAGAAAAAAGAATATAATCAAGAACTTTATCTTGTTGTGATAATATATATATTAATGAGGGCATCTCTACCTAAAGGAAATTTTCCTTTTTCATAGAGGCACACATATGTGCAATACTGTATATCTTCATTATTATGTCTAAATTTGGGGCCTCTGCAATATGAAATTAGTGACATTTTTGTTCATATTTCTGAAATAAGGTGTTTTGTAAGTATGTCCAAATTCAACATGATTATTGACTTCCTTTTGTGATTTCAACTCAAAATTTGAACTCTTACTCAATTAAGTTGCTCTTTTGAGGTACTTTCATTGCACAGTGTTCCCTGTCTTTTCCTGTCTCGTCTTCTGGTGCAAACTATGTCTGAGGAACTAAAAAGAAAAGCAGAATGCAACAACTTAGAGAAATCACACTTTTTTTGCAAATGAATCCCACCTTCAGGAGCAGATCTCATTGAAACAGCAACTGCCAGATGTGCAATGTTAATTAAGCATGCAGAGACCTTTCAAGTGAAAACTAGTGGCAAGAAGAGGAGTCTTTTTGTTTGTATTTGAAATCTAGATGGGAAGCACTACATTCAAGTTGACTGACTTGGATTCGATCTACATGACCAGAGCTATAATTAGAGAGGAGCAACAGGGATTTTGTTCCCAAGTGACCAGCATTGGGGTGGAAGACCTGTAGTGGTTCTCCAGCCCACCATAGCCACTCTGTGGTCAGTCAATGAAACAAGAATTCACTAGGCATTTGTTAGGTGCTAGGTACGAAGACAGAAAACAGTTCCTTATCTCAAGAAACTTACATTCTAAAGAAGGAAACAACACACAGTCTATAGGTATAGGCAAAATATCTATAAAGCCAGGTAACTATGGAGAGGACAGCACTAGCATTTGTGGGGACCACTCAAGCTTTATGCAGAAGGGGCCCCTTGAGTAGAGTCTGGAAGGAGACCAGAGGCTCCAAAAGGCAGAGGTGAGAAGGAAGAACATTCCAGACTTGGGCAACAGCCAATAGAAGGGCATAGAAACAAGGGAGGGATTGTCAAGTGTGAGGAAAAGAAAGTAAGTGTGGATAGACAGTAGAGTAGACTGAGGGAAATAATGTGTAAGAAAGCTGGAAAGATAGAATAGTCCTAAATTGCAAATGCCAGACATAGGAGTTGCTTAAAGTTGCTCCTAGAGCTTGTGGAGGAGTGGGATGATTAAACTAGCACTTTAAGAAAATCTCTTTGGAAGAAAAAAATCTCTTTGGTAACCCAGGGGAGGAAGAAGCAGGGAGGTCAATTAGGAGGCTGCTGTGGTTGGTCCTTTGTTTCTGAAGAGGACCCATGACATCAGAGTGATGTCTTGCCTTCTTTGTGAATTGGATTCAAGTGAGGCAGAGTTGTTCAAAGTCATCAGCTTTTCTTTCTCTTCCTGAGTCATCAAAGTCCAGCGGTGAATGAGGGCCTGAACTAGAGAAGTCATGAGTGAAAGAACGGGATGTACGTAAGAGATACAGAGAGGAAAATAACAAGGTTTGGCGACCGATTAGATATGTGGATGAGTGAGAATTAGGAGTTGAGAATGACACAGGTTGGTCTATTCCGTATGTCATCATTAGGGTCCCATCTTCTCTCACTTCACCATCATGTCCTCCCATCCATCACCTCCCCCACCCCTTTCACTTCTTTTCAGGGGTTGCCCTGCGTGACTGCACTCAACAGAGGTGTAGCATTTTCAGTGACCCTACCTGCCTTCCTTCTGCCTTTCTTCTCTGACTTCTCCTAGGAGCTGCCCAACATAACTATACTCCATCAATATCCCAATAGCCCATTTATTTTACAAACAAGACATGTGCGGTCCAAATATGGCAAGTGACTTCTCCATGTCTCCCTAGTGTATAAGTAGCAGAGCCCAAATCCAAGCCTGAGCATTTGGCTTGCAGGTCCACAACTAAGGTCACAGCTAAGTAATGGTAGGACATGGACTAGAACCTAAATCTCATGTTTCCTTATAGGTAGGAGTATGCTAATAAATGTTTAATAAATGGCTTTCAAAAAAAATACTCATGATGCTCTTATAAGTTTAATTTGCATTAGCCATGAGTCTAGATAATCAACAAACCAATCTTTGAAAGCAAAGGGTGAAGTACAAAGCAAGCCCTGATGTGTAGTGTTTGCTGATTCCCACAGTGTAAATATTCACTCTGCAAATTTAACAACAGACTCCAGCGTAGCCCTACTTTTGGGCTATACCTTCTCCTTCCACTGCTTCACATATATGGATCTGGTAGGACGAGCAATGGATTCCTAATCTGTTCTTTTTTTTGATCAGGTAAGACAGGTATTATCTCATTTAGGAGAATTAAAGAATCAGCCTGATTGTTACACAAAACCTCCTTAGAAATATTAGCCTTGATAAGTAATGTCCCTTTAATCACAGGTAATAAAAATTGGTGTCCCTTTGTCACAAAATATTCTTTGGCCATTTATCAGAAGAAATATAGCTTCATTGCTTTCGGTAAGTTCTTGGGGAGCCCTTATTACAATGTAGAGCCAGATGGTGGTTGTCGCATTTGTATCCATTATTGTGTTGTTAACAACTGCCTGCCTGCCCAACTGAGTCTTGGGAAAGAAGATTTCAGGGGAAGAATGGGGCTGATTCAGGCTGTTTCTGGGCAACCACAGTGTGCAAAGTGAAACAGGAGTGGAGAACTGGAATTCCTGAATATCTGGATGCTTGCTATCGAGACCAAAGCCACAACTTGCCTGGAGCAGAGTTGGATTAGACCGACCACGGAGGACGGCACTTCCTCTTTGACCGTGGTGATATTGACTAGTTCCTTAGCAGATTCAGCCCAGAGGAGCTGACAGGTGAGGAAGGCTAAAGAGATGAGGACGAATAGGACATCTCACAGAATAGGATTAACCAAAGGCCATGAGTTGTGGAGATGGCAGGCTGGACGATCACCTCAGGGAGGCACCCTAGAGTAAAACCCTGATTGCCACACCCTAGTTCCAGCTCTGTGGGAGTACTTCCTCCCACAGTGACCACTCCACACTATGCCTTTATATATCTGGCTGGCTTGCACTGCAACACAGCACAACCACCTTCAGGTTGGTTGCCATAGCACCCTTCTCCAAGGACCCATCTTCCCCCAAACCTGATGAGGGTTAAGGCTAGATTCTCTGGGGGATGAGCCATCCCTGCTCCTTGCATGATGATAACTGCTATTAGACTAACTTCTGTGTTCTCTTCCCTTTAAATTAAATTGTCCCAGGAGCAAAAATTCCTAGTTATGCCTCTCTTTAATCAGTAAGCCACTTTCCTAAATATAGCATGTTACAGTGCTTCAATTCTCCACTAAGGTGAACCCACAAGGGAAATGAATTCATCATCTCAGTTTTCCCTTGATAAATTTTAAACTTTTAAATTTAAATTTGATTTAATTTAAATTTTTAAATAAATTTCAAAATTTAAAATTACTGACAATCTTCTGATTTTTGAAAAGGGACTATTGAGCATGCCCTCCCCCACTCCTGTCATAAGGGAGTTTAGGGACTGTGAGGATCCATTCAATGAAGTTCCTGGTATCAGAAGAATGGTTTTTTACATGGGATACCCTTGTTTCTTGGCCTGATCCCAATGCCATTTATGTTGCTAATTGGAAGTACCCCATTTCCCCACTTTTCACTGACAGCAGTGCAGGAGTTGCTATTGTACATTTTTAATTTCCACAAAATAATAGTGTTTTAGACCTTAAGAAACCATTTGGTTCAGCCCTCTTCCATTGACTTCTCCTTATCTGACTTCCCTGTGCTCAGCCTTGATGGAAAATGCCCTGGGAAAGGCCTTAGAGACTAAAGACTTCTAGGTCCTACTCTCAAGCTTTTATCCTATAGAGAGAGACAGCATGCAAACAAGTCTATCATATTGGGTAGGCAAAGGTAAGCACAGAGAGCAAGTGTTAATTTTAAGGAAGACTGGGAAAGGTCTTCTTACAGAAGATGGGATTTGAGCTAAGTCTTAAAGAAAGCCAGACAAGTCAAGATGGAAAGAAAGGGGAGAGGAGAGAGCATTTCAGACATGGGGACTGTCAGGGAAAATGCATAGAGTCAGGAGACAGAGTCTTGGGCAAGAAACAACAAGGAGGCCAGTGTCACAGAAGAACCCCCAAGGGGATGATGGATTAAATTTGTTCAGCTTACCCCAGGGGGAAGAATTAGAAGCAATCAGAAGAAGCTGCAGAGATATTTTAACTCAGTTTGAAGAAAACATTGTCTAATGTTCAGATCTATCCAAAGAGGTGTATAGACTGCCTTGAGTTGTAATGTCACTGGCAGAGTTCAGGTGGAACAGAGACTGCATAATTACTTTCCAGGAAACTGGAGAGAGATTTCTCTTGAATTGGACTAAATGATTTATGAAGTTTTTGTTTCTAGCTCTGAGATTCTGTGAAGGTAAATAAGGTAGTATCCACATTTTACAGAGGAGGTCCCTGATGCCTACAGATATGAAGTGATTTACCCACAGTCACTAAGCAATTTTTAAGTGGTGGAGGGGAAATAGAGCCCAGGTCTTTCAGCTCTTAGAACAGTACTCTCCCGCAATGCCATGCATTTTTTGGGAAAACAAGGCAAATCAAAAAAAGTTTAGGTCATGTGATCATAGGGAAGAGGGAGATTATTTTTTTAATCACATCACAAATTCTTCCATTCCTGTCATGATTGAATACATTATTTATGAGAGCCATCTGGCTACATGTTTCAGGAGAAAAGTAAGGAAATTTAAGATCTGGCAGCTAAATAAATGATGGCAAAGTCATCTAATGTTCAGTGCCTCTCATCATAACCTTGTTCTTCAGGAGTGATACATACTTCAGTGTGTAGCCACGGCCTCTCATCTGAGTTCGTTGGGGCAATCAGATCTGTTAACACTACTTTGGATTCTAAAACTGCTTTTCACCCTCTGGCTCACATCCTGAGGGAATCTTTACCATCTGGAACATGACATGCCAACTGTTCCCAGGTACTATATACCCTCTTCAATATTATAGTCAAGAAAATAACCTCTTTAATTTCCAGAAGGCAGGAATGAAAAAAAAATAGAATAACCTGTCCTGCTCTTGTACTACTAATTGTCTCCTTGCCTGGCATCACCATCATTTTCTTCCCTTGTCTGCCTTTTTATATGTCCTGGTTGGCCACTTCTGAAAAAGCCTGTGCTTGAAGTTGCTACCTCCTTTCAATATCTCATGTTTTCTTATCCCATTGATGACTGAACTCCTTTCATATATCTCCTCCTTCTTCTTTTTCTTTCTCCCTCCTTCCCTCTCTGATTTTACAGATGAGAAACCTGAGTCCTAGAGAGAACGATTATATAATTGTTCAGGAAACAAATTTCTAAGTAATCAAATGGCATTAGAAGATCCCTGAGAACTGGACCTGTGGCACATTGTGACTTTGTATCACCATTGTATACTGTTATAATTTTTAACAGAGTAGATGTTTAATAAATGTTTGAGTTAGGTTTATTTGGGTGGTCCTTACTATACCACTCTGACTTGCTTAGAAAAAAAAGCATCAATGATTTCTTTTTTGTAAAATCTTGGCTACTCACTGATTTTTTTTTTTTACTATTGACCCGGGAGGTATTGTTATATTCTCCAAGAAGTCGCCATTTCTAAGGCTGCTTGGCTCTATGTTATAAAAATAACCTTTTTTAGCAGAGGACTAGGACGCCTCTAGTCTAACCTATGAGATATTCTGTTTCTGCTGTGTTGAGTCACACTTCAGAGAAAGCACTATAAATAGCAGAGCGAGAAAAATTGAACCACAGAACAATTCTGAGCCTTGTCTTTTCTACAGGGCAGGGAGGGCGACAGTGATTCTTAACTCTGACTTAACACATATGGTTTTTGTTTTCTGTAACTATTCTCATTTACATTTGAGCTGTGAAATAAATGGACAATAAGTTCTGACGCCTGTTTTTTGGTCACATTTTTGAAACCGTTAATGTTCCAGTATACCAAGGAGTACTTCCTATTAACTTATCAACCACAGAAAAGACATTTCCCTTTTGTCCTTATTATGTTTACTGTAACTATGGAGACCCAAAATTGCTTGTGAAACTGATACTTGTGATTCAGGTTTAACACATAAATTTTTCTTTTAAAACAAAATCTATCAAAATATTATGACTATTACTAGGGCTTCTAGGGTCACGTAAAATTAAAATTTTAGCCCAATACTTGGATCAGAGGCTAAATCAGCAAAGACATTAAGATTGAAAAAGTTGTATTTGATTATCAGACCCTGAACTTATTCATAAATTTGTTGCATAATATCCTGTATATATTAGGTGATCAAAAAATATAATTGATTTCTCTTCAACTTCCTAGAAACATTCTTACTGAAATGGTGCCAAAGAAAAAGTTTAAAGGATCATAAATTTAGAGCTGGAAGGTACCTTCCAATTCATCAAAATTAACTTCCTTCATTTTACAGATGAGGAAACTGAGGCCCAGAAAGGTTCAATGATTTGCCCAAGGTGACAGAGGTAATAAGGGACAGAGTCAAATTTCAAATTTAGGCCCTCTACTTGCAAATCCAATCCTCTTTCTTGGTACCATTTTGAGGCAAAGTTACTTACATAATGTCATCAAGTAAAGAACCTATAACCTTTTGCCTCTGAAACAGGGTTTTCTTTTCTGTCCCCGGCTGGTCAAGGATAAGTTATCTTTAAGCAAAGAGTACTCAGTTCCTGCATCTCTGTAGAAGCTCAATTCTAAGAATCAAGCTGTACTCTTGAGAAATGGATTATCTTAAATATTCTCCAGTATATTCATTTTTAAATTGCTAACTTAGAGAAAATTGAAAACCCACACATATTAAACATGCTTGATCTATATAACCATTATGAGTATCTACCTATACCATGATGAGAGATCTGTATATTTGGGAAGAGATATTTCACACTTGTAAAAAAATATCAGAATGATTGACAGATTTTAAAATTTATTGTGATATATTGACTTCATTTAGAAACAGTTCTGGAAAAAGTGATTTTGTCACATATAGTCCTCCAGACTCATAGGTATTAAATTAATTTCAAGGAAAATTAGTTTGTGCATAGTATACTTTCCAGTCAAATAGGGTACTCAGTGCTTTGAATTAAGTCTGCAGAGTAGCATAAACCAGAAGCCCAAGTCAAGAAGCTTTTAGCTCCTGAACCATATTTAACTTCTCTGGGACTTAAACTTCAGAGCTCATAACTTCTTATTATCAATAAAAAGTAGAATAAAGTACAAAGACAAATAGTTAAATGAATCATTATAAACAATGGCAAAATCAGAGTATGTGATGGGTCATAACTCTTTCCTGCAGGTATAATGAATAAACATGTTTATCATGAATTTATGAGGTCTACTTCAAATTATTTCCTCCACTGAAGTATGTTAGCAGCTGTTTTCCATTGTTTTCTTTCTCTAACAAGAGCTGTCAGGAACAGGGAACACATAAATTTGCCAAGAACATTTTCTGTTATGGTATTTTTATTTCTAGTTCTTTTCTCCTTCCTTTCCTTTCCTTTCTTTATGTCTTTCTTTTTCTTCCTTCCTTCCTTCTTTCTCTGTGACTTTGTTTACCTAACATAGAATTAGAGATTTAACAATATAAAGAGCCAAACTCAAACATTTACATGACTCACATTAACTGACATAATTTCAAATCTCTATTTTCCTTGGGGGCATGTAGACATACATACAAATGCAAGGAACTAATAATTTTTCAGCTCAAAATTAAGTCAGCATATAGTTGGACCCAGCAAATTTCCCTTAGTGACTTTGATACAGGAGAAGTTCAGTTCTCTGTGAGGAATGATTTGGAATCAGTGGTGGGGAACCTGGGACCTGGAAACTATATGTAGCCCTCTAGGTCCTCAAGTGTGGCCCTTTGACTGAATCCAAACTTTAATTTGTTCCGTGAAGTTTGGATTCAGGCAAATGGCTGCACTTGAGGGCCTGAGGGTTACATATGGCCTTGAGGCCCCAGGTTCCCACTCCTGAATTTTAGATAATCCTTATATTTTATTTAGAATGCCATACCCCTTTGTAAGAACCTTAAAATTCAGCGAGGAGAATGTCAGCCCCTTGGAGAAAGAAGAGACACTTTTCACTTTTTGTCTACCCATCTTCAGAGTGCCTGGGGCATGATAAATGCTTGTTGAAATTGAAACCAATCCTAGATTTCTCTGAATTCTACACACACACACACACACACACACACACCATCCCACACATATGATTTCATTGGTGTGAGAATCCTAGCCATTCTCCCAAGAATCATAGCAGTTGTAGCAGAGTGGCTAAAGCTGGTCAGGTTCCTAGGATCTTAGTTATCCAAACCCAGGGTCAAGTCCTGCCCCTTATACCTGCTGTCCATATGATTCTGGGCTAGTGATGTAGCCTCTCAATGGCTCTCAGCAACTAAGAATAAAAGCTGAAGAACAATTGCTGAGCTTGCTTGAAATAAGTGACTTTAAAGAAGGAACCCTGAGCCCTTTGTAGGCAAAAAAAAAAAAAAAAAGGGCAAAGGAAAAACGTCATTTCTATTGCTCCTAAATAGGGAGGAGAATCATTTCAACCTTCAATTCACTGAATTTTCCTCAAAATATATTGCCACTATGATCAAACCATGTACATATAGTCTTTCATCCAGCAATACCACTACTACATCTGTATCCCAAAGATCATAAACAAAGGAAAAAGACCTACACGTACAAAAGTATTTATAACAGCTCTTCTTGTGCTGTCTAAAAACTGGAAATTGAGGGGATATCCATCAGTTGGGGAATGGCTGAACAAATTTTGGTATATGAACGTAATGGAATATTATTGTACTATAAGAAATGATGAGCAGGCTGATTTCAGAAAAACCTGGAAACACACAAACTGATGCAAAGTGAAATGAGCAAAACCAGGAGAAAATTGTACACAGTAACAGCAACATTGTATGATGATCAACTATGAATGACTTGCTCTTCTCAGCAGTACAGCCATCCAAGACAATTCAAATGACTCATGAAAAGGCTATCCACATCCAGAGAAAAGACTGCTGGGAGTCTGAATGCAGATCAAAGCATACTATTTTCCCTTTTTTTTGTCTTGTTTTGTTTCTTTTGGTCTGTTTCTTTTTATACAGCATGACTAATATAGAAGTGACAGGGTATGGGATCTGGATCCCCAAAATGCAAGCCTGAACACTTCCCATCATCCCCATATAGATGTTCAATAATCCTTTCAATTGTCCTTTCATTGTGCCCTCCCCCCACCTCATTCTCTGTTGCCTCTGACCCAGTCCAGTCCTTCATTGTCTGTTACCTTCAGATCACTCCAGGCTACTCTGTTACCTTCGGGTCAACCTAGGCTACTGGCAACATCCAGAACTTCTACAGTCTTTCTGTGTAAAAGTGTCCATCTTGCCCCCATTAACTTGCTCAAATTGTTACAATCCTTCCCTCTTCTATGGGTGACACAATAAACCTTGCCTCTGACTAAAAGAAAATTTGAGTGGTCGAATCTTTCTAGACAGACTCATGCCCTTTGCCCCGTATTTCAGGGTTCCCAGCACCCCTAGACCACAACAGAAATATATTTTACGTGATTGAACATAAATAACCTAAATCAAAATGCTTACCATCTTAGGGAGGAGGGAAAGGAGAAAGGGAGAAAATTTGGAACTCAATTTTTTTAAATTAATGTTTAAAATTGTTTTTGCAGTAATTGGAAAAAATAAAGTACGATTTCATATACATATGTAATATATGATACATATGACATATATTATATATGTATATATAATATAGTCACTAGTCATAAAATTAAAGTCACCTTTGAGGGTGTTGATTGATTGAGTTTACCCTTGGTACATGGTTGGGTGAACCACAGTATTCTTGTACTAGTTAACCACTGACCTAAGAGGCACTGTCAGAAGATCTGTGTGCTCAAGAGATTAATGAGACCCCAACTGAAAGACATACCTTCAAGTGTTCACATAAAACCAAGATCTGAATGGATACAAAAAGGGAAGTGGGAGGAGAACAGGAAAAGAAACAGACTAGTTTGCTTCCATTTGGTTCATGTTTAGTGAAAGCACCATGTTTACAAAATGTTTTGAGATGTTCAGATAAACAAAATTTTACTTCTGTAAATTACACAGTTATCAAGGGCCATGTGTGGACTGAACTGAAAAAACTTGTAGAGTATCAGGGTGTCCCACATGTTACTTTTTATTATCTCAGTTTCTTGTGAGAATCAGGACTTGAGAGAAAAAAAAGAAATGAAAATATGTCATCTGTGGTCTAAGTACTGAGTCCTCTTTTGCATCCATCAAAGATGAAAATGATTTTGAGAAACAGGCTATAGTTTCAGAGAACTAATGATACTTTCGAGTACATCTGCTTGTGTGCTTCAACTGTTTACAGATTCGAGTTTATGGTATATTTTTGAAGGGTATCTGCATGCCTATCTTCTTACCACCATAAAATAAATTTTTTAAAAATTGAAATCATTTGGAAAAAAATCACCTTGATTTTGCTTAGAAGCTGAATTTCTGTGAAAAAAACAGCAGTTATAAATAAATAAGGGTGGTGTATTTTTGGTTGCAATGCAGAGACTGAATGCAGTAGTCATTAAATGGTTCTTTTGCAAAAATGGGGAACAAAGTGACCTGAAGGCAGAAATTTTAAAAGGGCATGTACCATACTACATAATTAGTGCTGTTAAGGACAACAAATAGACATTTATCCCCAAAGAGAGGAGGGTCTTTTTGAAAGAATTAACTCTAGCAGGGAGTATTTCAGTAACTTTGATTGCCTAAACTTTCAGCAGGACAGCATTTTCTTTCAGGGCCAGGCTGTTGCAAAATGAAACCAAGGTATTGTTAAATCATCCTGTGGGTTAGAAACCAAAGGAAAAAGGTATGAAAAAAAGAACGGAAAAAAGGGAAAAGGAAATACTCTAAACCAGAGGCTCTCAACCTATACTCTAACTTGAGAGTTCTTAACCTGCAATCTAAGTACTTATTTGTTTGTTTTAATATTTGTATAATTTTAAAACTATAATTAATTTCATTTATAATTTTCATGTATTTTGTACATTTAAAATTATTACTCTGTGGATAGAGCCAAGATAGTGGAGTAAAAGCAAGGACTTGCTTGAGTTCTCCTCCAAATCCCTCCAAATATCTGTAAAAATGACTCTAAACAAATACTAGAGCTACAGAACCCACAAAGTGACAGAGTGAAATAAATCTCCAGCCCAAGACAACCTGGAAGGTGGATAGGAAGGGTATATCCAACTAGGCTGGGAGTGGAGCAAAGGCTGGCATGGGCCATGCCAGCACAAATGGACTGGAGCAGGCCTTGGGGGACTGAATCACTGGGTGCTGTGGCAGTTTGCAGACTTCTCAACTCATAAATGCCAAAGACAGTGTAGAAGGTCGTCGGAAAAACTCTGTCAAACCTCAGTGGGGGAGGGGCATGGTCTGACTGGGGTTTAGCCCCAGCCCCGGAAAGGTGGAGGCAGTGGCAGCAGTGGCAGCTGCTTTGGGAGCTCTGGGCCCACAGATATTGGGGGATCAATGGGCTAATACAAAACCCTTGAAGCCAGGAACGGTACATACTTCCCACTCCCACCCCCACTGAAGCAGAGTCTTACCTTGACAAAGAGTTAGAAAGTCAAATATTTGGCTGGGAACGTGAGCAAACAGAATACAAAAACTCAGATTATACAATCTTACTTTGGTGACAAAGATCAAAACATATAACCAGAAGAAATAAACAAAGTCAAAGCTCCTACCAAAAGCCTCCAAAAAAACCATGAACTGGTTGCAGGCCATGGAAGAGCTCCAAAAGGATTTTGAAAACCAAGTAAGAGAAGTGGAGGAAAACTTGGGAAGAGAAATGAGAAAGATATAAGAAAATCACAAAATTATTATTCTAAGAGGACATAAAAAGTTTAATGACCTCTGATCTCAGCAATCTTGTCCGCTGAGGTCCTGGTAGATAGCTGATTTTCAAAATTAAAAGGGTATATAGTACGTAAAGTTTTCTGAGATCAAGTCCCAGATAAATTTGTCCTAAATCTGCTAGAAGTTTGACAATATTTCTACAGAGTCTAAGTCCAAAATGCTACTAGAATTAAGACCAGTTATGAGCTAAGGCATTGACACTCTCATATAAAAGAGTGATTCATATCAAAGAAGTAATAAATATTGCTCATCAGTTGAGAAGTATTCAATGGGTACCCAAAGACACAAATTGTAAGCCCAGTAGAATATTCTTGAAGGCTTTTTCATTGTTCATTTTCTATGTTGGATCCCTAGCACAACACCTTGCACATAGTAGGTTCTTCATAATGGTTGTTGAATGATTTTTAATAGTACTATTTTAATAAGAGAGGATTTAGTTTTATAAATGAGAAATGGAGGAAATTTATCACTGTCCCACACCTGAAGATTGGTTACTAGGTATTCGGCAGAACAGCTGGACAGAGGACATGGGATTGTATTTATGCAATTTTCTGTTTACTCCCTTGCTTACTCCCTTGCTTGTAATTCTTCCTTCCTCATCAGAGAATGAAAATAAGAATGTAGGAGGAGAACCCTCAGGCGCTCTCTGTCTGAGGCCAATGTGTGACCTGTGGGGCCAGCGTGGGCCCGGGATCTTTGCCTTGGTCTTTCTCCTTTCCTTACTACCTTGTGAGTTTTGAAAGATTAGTAGAACAAACCACCAGGAGGTCTAGGACTGGAGTCTGGGGTTTATAGCTAGCTGGTCCAACTTTGAAATCCCAACGATCAAGGGGGTACCTTTAAATCCCAAACTAGTGGTAACCAGTAGCATCCAGTAGCAATATACAACTTCATGGGACCATTGCTATATAGAAACTAGTTGAGTCTGAAACCATTCTCCCCAGAGACAGAAGAGGCAATAAAGGGACTGTTTCCCTCCCAGATGTTGGGAAAGGGGAATATTTGGGCTTCTCATTCTTGCTCTCTCCTGGAAGTTAATCACCCTTTGTATAAGCTAACTGATGTTGATTGGTTACTAGGGAGTTAGTCACTGGAAGTTAAGCGTGGGGGAGGGGAGAAACAATATGATTACAACTATATTTATGAATACACCTGTAAAAGAATCTTTACAATGATACAGACTTAAATTATTACAGAAATACTAATTGTTCATGAGTAAGCTGAGCCAATATAATGAAGATGAGAATACTACCTAAATCAATGCCATATCAATCAAACTACCAAACTAGAAAAGCAAATAATAGAAATTCATCTGGAGGAACAAAGGTCAAAATACTCAAGGGAAATAAAGAAAAAAGTGGGAATAAAGGGAACTGGTAGTATCAGAACTTACACTACATTTCAAAGCAGGAATGACCAAAATGATTTGATACTGACAAAGAAATAGAGGAGTATATCAGTAGAACAGATTCAGTACATAGCATACCAAAACAAACAACCCTAGGAGTTTAGTGTTTGATTAAATCCAAAGATCCAAGGTACTTAGTTAAGAACTCACTATTTGACAAAAATTTCTGAGAAAATTGAAAAGATGTCTAGCAGAAACTAGGTATAAATCAACATCTCACACTATATATCAAGATAAGCTCCAAACGAATACATTACTTAAGCATAAAAGATGATATTATAAACAAAGAAGAGGAACAGGGAATAAATTACCTTTCAGATCTATGGATAGGAGAAGAGTTTGGGAAGTCTAAATAAGGGATAAAGAAGTTCTCAGGTGGTAAAATGGAAAGGTTTCAGTACATAAAATTTAAAAGTTTTTGCACGCTTAAAACAATGTACTTAGAATTATAAAGGTAGCGGGGAATTGGGGGAAATCTTAATACATCTCCCTGATAAAAGATATAAAAAGAAGTGACAAAATACATAAAGAAAAAATCATTCTCTGATAAATTGTTAAAAGACATGAAAAGGCAGTTTTCAAAAGAAGAAAGCAAGTTATCAACAACTATAATAAAAATGTTCCAAATGGCAAATCTTGGATGAGCTGTAAAAAAAAAAGCCACATTAATGCACTGTTGTCAGAGCTGTGAATTGATACAGTTCATTCTGGAAAGCAATTTGGAACTATGCCCCAAAAGTTGCAAAAATCTGAATATCCTTTGACCTCACCATATCACTACCAAGCCTTGGATCTCTCCTGAAAGGACCCAATTGAATAAATATATTTATAGCAACTTTTTTGCAGTATCAGAGAACTATAAATCAAGGGGATGCCTAGCAACTGGGAAATGGCCAAGCAAATTATGGTATATGAATGTAATGTAATACTTGCCATAAAATACAAATCTTTCGACAATATTACACTATATCCTTCATGGATTATTATTTCTAAGAATAAGACTCATAAGATCCTTCAAAAAAGAATTAGGGGAAGCTTGTTGGACTGAATGGAAGAATGAACAAAGCTTTGGTTTTCTAGAAGTTCCACCTTCAATTACAGTCATAGAGAAAATAAAGAAACTGAATATAAATTCAACTCCCATGAATAGGAGATGAAATTCTAGAGTAGAGGTGTTTCTGTTCTTACCTTTACTTCCAAAAACAATTCAAATGCTATCTCCCATGTGAAGCCTGGATGTGACCCCCACCACCACCCCAAATCAGAGAGAATCCCTCTTTTTATCTGATTTTTGTACCACTTTGTACTTCTTTTATTACATTTTCACATTCTATGTTGGATTGTGATGATTTGTAACAAAATCATAATATATAAAGAATATATATAGTATATGTTATATACATATATATATACTAAAATAAGTGACAGTCTTTTTCTATTGTTGTTGTACCTAACTTGGTGTTTGTGTTTTTTCACAAAGCAGGTACTTAAATTTTTTGTTGAGTGGGAAAAACTGCGCACCACCTCCATCAAGAGAAAAAGATGGTTTTCAGATGCCTTAGACACATTTGCCTTCTCCTATGGTACCTCCCTCCAGGTCTTCCTTCCATTGTCTTGGTTACAAGCCCAAATTTTCATCCTTTGCTCTTCTTATTTTCAGTTACTACAGAAACTCTCAGTTGTCTTGGCAGTTCTTGAAACATATGTATTGTCTTCTCAGTTGGAGAATTTGTTGCTCTCCAAGCTGGATTTAGCGAAATCAGAAGGAAAAGACCAAGTGGTGTTTGCAATGAGGCTACTTCCAGAGATAAATATTCTTAGCAATTTCAAGCTGAAGACTTCTGGTAAGATGACAGAATGAGAGGTTGTATCTAAGCCCAGTCCTTCCCAACCCAGTACCTCAAAAGAGCAAGAAATGCCCGCAAATAAAGTAGGAAAAATAACAAGAAGGGGAGAAGGAAGGAAATAATGTCTTGCAAAGTAAATGCAACATAAAGAATAACAGTTGTATCACTCAGCAGCAAATCTTTGCTATACCACCCACTTTAAGTTCTAGGCCCTGTACCCCAAATTCCATGTGTTTTTTTTCTTGTTTTTCAAAGCCACTCTTTAGTAGTGATTCAGCCAGATACCCCAGTTCTCAGCTAGAGGATTATCAGGAATTCGTCCAGTTCTAGTGGAGAGGAGAGGAGAGGAGAGAGGAGAGGAGAGGGGAGGGGAGGGGAGGGGAGGGGAGGGGAGGGGAGGGGAGAGGAGAGGGGAGGGGAGGGGAGGAGAGGAGAGGAGAGGAGAGGAGAGGAGAGGAGAAGGGAGGGGAGGGGAGAGGGGAGGAGAAGGGGGAGGGGAGGGGAGAGGGGAGGAGAAGGGGGAGGGGAGGGGAGAGGGGAGGAGAAGGGGGAGGGGAGGAGAGGAGAGGAGAGGAGAGGAAAAGAAAACAATCAGTCTTGCATGAGAGTCCTAGTCTTTCAAGGTCAATACTAAATGCATTGTGGAATAGAAAAGAAGAAAGTCCAGTGAGAAAATGAAGTGAGAGTTTAGGTAAAAGTCAGAAATTCTAAAATAAAAGTGTCATATGAAGTTTTTTTTGTGTGTGTGTACACACATAGACGTCCATGCATACATATACTCATCAGTGAAAGATGGACTTGGAACCAAAAGGAGAAATTTGAATCATCCCTTCAAAAGAAGCAAGATTTGAGAAGACATTTGCAGACTCCACAAGCAAAAGAGACATAAGAAAGACAAACATACAGCTGTCAAGAAAAGATAAACAGTAACATCAGTGTTTTCATGCACCTAGCGAAAGACAAGACTTTTTTTTAAACTTACATTCTTTAAAAGCCATTGAGACAACAAAGAAAAGTTATCAATTGGCAAACTTCAAAGGCCATTCAAAAGGATTAGGAGAAAGGAAAAGAGGTAGCAATGAATTAACATTCACTTATTAGTGAACCAATGTTTTAAGGGAAAGGAAGAGCATAGAGGAAATTCTTTGAGGTAAGGAGAAGGGAAGGGAAGGTGCCTGGGCTCAAGAGGAGAGAGGGGCTGGGGGGGGGAGGAGGGGGCGGTCTAACTGTTCTGTTTTCCTGCCTTGGAGGTTGACAGATCTGGGAAAGAGTACAGGAAGAGGCAAAGCCGGAAGGGAAAGGATAAATCAGCCCTAGTCTGTGGAGAGGGAATATTGTAGTGATATTGTAATGCATATCTCTGAAAGTGGAGCTATATGATAGTGACTTTACAATGTGCTCCATTCTGGAGGTATGGGCACTTCAGAAGATCTCTATGAGCCTTCTATTATCAAGGGCCATGTTTCTTAGGATAATTTTCCAGCTCCAAAAGAGGCAAAGTCTGAGGGCAGGAAGATAGGGTAACATAAGTATAGTAGGGTGAGGTACTGGCCTGTGAATGGGTATGTGATTAGTCAAAGTGCTTGGAGTTGGACTGGGTTTACTGAGTGAACCGGGAGCTCCTCCAACAGTATTACACTGTATCCTTCATGAATTAGTATTTCTAGGAATAAGGCTCCTCATTAAATCATTCTTAAAAGAATTAGGGAAAAGTGTGTTTGTCCTTCGTTGCCAAAGAAGAGCATGCCATCAGAGAGATAATGACATGACTTACACTTGACTTTGTTTTGAGTGAGGGAGGGCTGTTCAGGTCACCAGCCTCACTTCTCCTCCAGAGCCTTCTGAATCCAGTGACCAGATATTCATCAGGATGACTGGAGGTGAGCCAGGATGAGGCAATTGGAGTGAAGTGACTTGCCCAAGGTCACACAGCTAGTGAGTGTCAAGTGTCTGAGGTGAGATTTGAACTCAGGTCCTCCTGTCTCCTGCACTGGTGCTCTATCCATTGCACCACTGGGAAAAGATTTAGCTTAGGAAACAACATGCACACTCAATTTGGCATGAAAATCTATCTTACGCTACAGGAAAATAGAGGAGAAGGGGATAAATGGGGTGTGGGGAGGATGATAGAAGGGAGGGCAAATGGCAGGAAGGAGTAATTAGAAGCAAATACTTTTGGGGAGTGACAAAGTCAAAAGAGAATAGAATAAATGGGGGCAGGACAGGATGGAGGGAAATATAGTTGGTCTTTCACAACATGACTTTTATGGAAGTCTTTTGCATACACATGTATAACTTATATTGAGTTGGAACCCAAGGTTTTAAAAACAAATGTTAAAAATTGTTTTTACATGCAACTGGGAAATAAGAAATATAGGTAATGGGGTATAGTAATCTATCTTGCCCTACAAGAAAATAGAGGAGATGGGGATAAGGGAAGGGTGATAGAAGGGAGGGCAGATTAGGGGAAGGAGTAATCAGAATGCTTGGTGTTTTGGAGTGGGGGAAGGGGAGATATGGGGAGATAATTTGAAACTCAAATCTTGTGGAAATGAATGTTGAAAACTAAAAATAAATGAACTTTTTAAAAAAGAAAAATATATTAGTAGTTGGACTGAGTTAGAAGAATAAGTGAAGCTCTGGTTTTCCAGAAATCCCACCTTAAACTAGGGTCATAGAGAGAATAAAGAAACAGTATATAAGTTCAAAGTCCATGAATGGGAAATGAAATTCTGGAGCAGAGGCATCAAATATGCAGCCCTGGGACATGTGTAGACACTCCTTCGTGTAGCTGAATCAGATTAAAATGTAATTGAGAAATATTTAACAAAAATAAATAAAAATATAATAAAACATAGATGACATTACATTTTAAAACTAAGTCAATATGTGACCCACAGGGTTCCTTATGTACAGATTAACAGTCCCTATTTTTTACACCAAATTTAAATTTGATACTACTTCTATAGCATACTAGAAGGGGAAATGAATAGGGAAATATAATTAAATTCAAATTTCTTGGAAAGAGGTCCTAAAAATATTTTTCAAATTAATAAAGTGAATGGGAGGAGTAGAAAAAATTATTGTACTCTTATCTGGTCTGAAGAAGAGAAAGGCAAAAAAAAAAAGCAAAATAGAGAGAATAACAAAATTAAACTTGAGAAATTTGAATGTGGGCAAGATAAAGGGAGGAGTGGTGGGAAGAATATAGGGTCAGTTTCATGTAAGCAAAACAAACTACTGAAATCAAGTGTGATTTAAAAGAAGAAATGGCATTTAATGGAGGGAAACAAAAACCAGTTGTTATAACCCTACATGTGAACAGATTAAACTCCCAACATAATGAAAGAAAATCTCAGAATGAATGAGAAAGCAAACCCCAAGTTTTTGCGTATACAAGAAATAAATTTAAATCATCATGATACAGAAGCAAAATGAGGTCTGGAACCTCATATTGTTACCCATAACAATGAACAATATCATTATTAAATATGTATTCACTGAATGGAATAGCATCTAAGTTCTTAAGGAGAAAAAAACACTGAATTACAAAATACAGTGATTATAAGAGAATTGAATAATCTTTCAGAGCTGAGTAAATCTAAAAGAAAGATAAAAATGTAGAAGTGAACATATTGGTGGAAAAATATATTTAAAATAACTTTCATAGTTCTTCCATGGAATAAGTATATTTCACAGCATCAAATGGCACTTTTACAAAGATTGATCATGGGATAGGGCAGAAGTATATCATAAATATATGTAAAAAAGCAGAGATGTTAAATAATCCATTATAGACTATAACAGCAAAAATAGTAATCAGTCAAGAAAACATGAGTAAAAGACGCAGATACACATGAAGCCTAAATAACAGCATCCTTGATCATTGGTTCTTGACTTAGGGTTAGATTTCAAGGGGTCATTGAAATTGAATGGGAAAAAAATCCATCTTCATTTTCACCTAGCCTTTGGTTTCCTTGGTAAGTATATGTGTGTGTGTGTGTGTGTGTGTTAACACACACACACACACATATATATGCATATATATCATATATATAAATATATACAAGTATACATATAGATTTTATTTTATACATTTAAAAACATCATTCTGAGAAGGGGGTCCAAAGTCTTCATCAGATTGCCAACAAGGTCCTTGGAACAAAAAACCCCTGACCCAAATAAAGAGTAGGCAAAAGCATAAATATAAACAACAAAGAGTTATTTTAAAAAGAATGATGCCAGTGACATAATATCCTAGAATTTATGGAATGTAGCTAAAGCAGTTCACAGAAAGAAATTTATATCTCTAAACACACATTGACAAAATAAAAAAAGAAAGGATTCATTCACTTACTATACAATTTAAAAAACTAGAAAATAAAAATTAATCAAAAACAAGAACAAAAATAATTTTTAAAATCAGAGGAGAAACTGATAAAATTTTTTAAAAAGGACAGTTAAACTGATAAAACAAAGAGTTGTTTTTTAGATTAATAAAACTGATAAACAGTTAATTAAATTGATCCAAAAGAAAAGACAGAGATTGTATTTTAAAATGAACAAATAAAGCTAAATTCACATCAAAGAGAGAGGGAATAAAGATAAATAATCAGAAACTAGAATGTACAGTTATACTATATATTACTCCTATATGCCAATAAAACTGAGAACTTAAAGGGAACGTGTAATTTTCCTCAAAAATATATCAAAATAAAAAAAAAACCCAAGACATAGAGATCTGAGACAGCCCCAAGATAAATTGAGTAAACAAACTATAAATGTGGGAAGGGGAATCTTGATTAACATACAACATCTGAATTTATAAATGGATTCTATCAAATATTTAAAGAGTAATGAATACGTGTATTATCATATATTTATGAAATAGATGTGCATCTATTTCATATATATGTATAACTGCAACACATTTTGGAGAAATAAAGGAAGATTTAACTCTGGAGAAGTAGCCAATGTTCATGATTGGGTTGTGCTAATATAGTAAAAATCATTAACCTAAATTAATCTACATTTAGTCCTTTCAAAATACCAAGGAAGATACATTATAAAATTAAAGAAAATAATACTACAATTAACTGGGAGGAACACAAAGTTGAAAATTTCAAGGGAAATCATGAAAAAAGTAGGAATGAAGGAAGCCTAGTTTTACTAAATCCCAAAGTATTTCATATAATAGTAATCATTGAAACTATTTGGCTCTGATCTAAAAATAGTAAAGTAGATCAGTAAAAGAGACTAGATAAGCAAATCCTATGTGGAAAATAGGATTATCAATCTATCATCTGACTTACACCTAGAGCTTAACATGATTTCAAAAGGCTATGAGCAGACTAAACATTATGACCCTAAGGGATGATGGAAAACTAACTTTCCTACAGAAACTTTGTTGCCTTTAGGAAGAACAATAGAAAACACCTGCCCATTGTACTGTAACCAATTTTCCTGTTAATATGTTACTTATTTACAGAATATTCCAACTATACCCTACTCTGTACTACCACATTTGTCTTTCAGCACACCACCCTCATTTATTCTTTGTCATCTCATCCATTTGTAAGTCTATAAATTGAGGACCTCTTTCTCAGTTCTGGAAAGAATTTGTCTATCAGTGGATCCATAAACAAGCGTTTATTAAGTGCTTACTACATGTTGGACATTATACTAGACTCAAAACAAAAGTGAAATAGTCTCTCCTCCCAAGAAGCTCTCCTATCAAGGCAAGCAACATGTATATATAAGTACATGCATAAATGCATAATACCTATGAGGTAGTTTACGGAGGTAGGTTGCTAGCATTGGAAGGTTCTTGATGTTTTCAGCCAAGTCTTGAAGAAATTGAGGAGGATGCAGGGAGTGCAGTCCAGTCTGGGAGTACAGTCAGTATAAAGCATAAAGAGAGTGCCAAGAAAAGGCCAACTAGGCTGAACTGTGACATACAGGAACAGAAGAAATCTGTAAGAATCCTGGGAAAATCATTAAGGGACAAGTTGTAAAGTATTTCACTTTCTCTAGGCCCAGCTTCACACCTGGAAAATTCTGTTTCCCTTGAGCATGTTCTTACCATTAAAAGCTGCTTTAGTGAAAACAAACCATTTTAATCAGGGAATATTTTTCAGCCCCCCTCAGTTGTCAGATAAGTCAGTCTATAAGATAAGCCTGTACTCTGTAGCTGCTAAGCACTGGAGATACAAGAAGAGAGGAAGACAGTCCCTTCTCTCAAGAAAACTGTCATCTAATGGAAGAGACAACACACAGACAACTATGTATGAACAAGATATGTACGGGATAAATTGGAGATAATCGGCAAAGGGAAGGTACTGGAATAAAGAGGGATAGGAAAAGGCTTTTTGCAGAAGGTGGGATTTTGCTTAGAAGAAACCAGGGTAAGCAAGAGTTTGAGATGGAGAGGGAGATGTGTCTCTAGACTAATTTGCTTGTTTGTTTAAAAATTACCTTCAGGCCCAGCTTTTCCAGCTGATTCTATTTTCTTAATTTTGAGGAGATTTAACTGAGTATTACCTTCAATTTTTCTCTTCTGAAATGTTCACATAGAATTATTTCTATAGATTCTATCTCAAAATGTGCTTGTCTTCAAGCTCTTTGGTTGCCTTGGCAACCCCTAAATGGTTCCATTAAGATTCAGATTCCAGGAATATAATTCATCTTGTTAATATGCTCACTAACTTTGCAAAACTTAAAGCAGTATTTAAACACCAGTTAGCATTATTATTAGTATTTGGAATCCTAAATATAAAGAAAAGTATCTTTATCTGACTTGCTTTTCTGCCAGAGGTATCAAACTCCAACAGAAAACCAGTTCAGTAAACATTCCTGCTAGTTGCATATTGTATTAGAAAATCATGTTAACATTATCTATGTCCTATTGTATTTTTATTTATTTTGTTAAATTTTTCCCAATTATATTTTAATCTTGTGTTTGGTCCCACATGGGAGTATTGCTGGCAGCTGCTCCATGTTTAACACCACATGTGCAGTGGATACAGAGCTGGCCAGGAAGCAGTCAAGTTGGGCCTCTGATGCCTTGTGGGCAAGTTACTTAACTCTAGTGGGTGCTTTAGACAAGTCTCTAACTCCAAATTATAGAGAAGGTGCTGATCTGCATGGGTAGATTCTTCACTGGGCATTCCAGTGGCCCTGGCCTCCTTACTTTTTATATAAGACATTCCATTTCCAGAATGAATTTTTTCACTGACTACTCCCCATGCCTGAAACACTCTCTGTCCTCGTTTCTGCCTCCTGGTTTCCTTCATTTTCCAGCTAAAATCTCATATTCTTTGAGAAGCCCTTCTCAATCCCCTTAATGCTACTACCTCTTTTCTATTGATTATCTCCAATTTATCCCATATATATAAATATAAATAACTAAATATATATGTACATATGTATCTATATCTATATATACATATATATCTATATATATTTATATGTATATCTACATATACATATATATCTATATCTACATATATATCTATATCTATATATATATCTTGTTGGTACGTAGTTGTTTTCTCCTTGTCCCCATTAGACTGTGAGTTCCCTGACAGTAGGATGCAGTCTTTTACCTTTCTTTGTATCTCCAATGTTTAACACACAGTGCCTGGCATACAGTAGGCATTTACTAAATGTTTATTGGCTGAATGACTAACAACGGCAATCATATCACAGATGTAGTCCTTCTCTTCTATATACAAGACCTTTTGAATCCTCAAATTCTTTCTCTTTATAAACTCAAAGCCCCTTTAGCCCTTGGCTAGTCATACTGCAAGGCTGGTCTCAGAGGTAATGACCTTTCTTCCTTGATTTAGCTTTATCTTATCTATGCCCCCTTCCCCTGTCCACCTGAGGAAAACATTTGGAATTTAAAAACTGGAGGAACTAGAAAGCAAGAAGGTTTTAACGGCTGTTAAGTGAGTATCCTTTACAAGGTGGATGGCCCGAAGAGTCTAGCCCAGTGGTTGTCAAGCATTTTAGTCTCAGGATCCCTTTAGCTCTTAAGAATTATTAAAGATTCCAAAGATCTTTTGTTCATGTGGGCTATATCTATCAATATTGCCCTATTAGAGATTAAAATGGATAAACTTAAAATGTGTTTTAATATTAAAATAGCAATAAATTAACTATAGAATAGCATAAATAAAATATTTTACAGAAAAAATAGCTATGTATTCCAAAATAAAAAAACTGAGTAAGAGGAGTGATTTGTTCTAAATATTTTTGGAAATTTCTTTTATGTCTGGCTTAAATAGAAGAGAGCTATATTCTCATATCTGCTTCTGCAGTCAATCTGTTGCAATGCTGTTGTTTTGGGGGTTTTTTGGTTGATGTTCATGAAGAAAATCCTGCCTCACAGAGATATGTAGTTGTAAAAGGGAGAAGTATTTCAATATACAAATAACGTCTTAGTATTATTACGAAAACAGTTTTGACCTCATAGACACCTGAGACCTGACCTGAAAAGGTCGGGACACCACTTTGGTCTAGCTTCAGAGATTAAAATCAGGAAGTACATAGATAGTGAACTAGGGCGAGGTTGTATGTGGATACCAGACCCAGAGACCAAGGAGCTCAGTTCAGTGAGACAGACCCAAGTCTGTTTCTACTGTTGGTGCTAATGAGTTACGTGCCTGGAGAAAAGAACCGTAATCAAGAATGAAAGGATTAAGATAGGTCACTCTATCTCCAAAAGGGTTTTTAGGGTTTTTCCACCTAAGGAAGGCTTTTGCTGATCTATGTCTGAAGAAGCTCCTTTTATAAAAAGATCAATAAAAATCCTCTGGCTTTGAACTAAAAAAAAAAAGACAGAACCCAGTCTGTCAAATATAGCACTATAGATAAAGGTTCTTGCTGAAGCCAGAAGTTGGAGGAAGTCCATAGCCACATGCCTACTGAGACCTTGTCTGCCAGTGATAGGTGGAGACTTTGTACCAAGTAGAACCGCATCCATTAGAGCAGCACCTGATGGAGACCACATATCAAGTAGGGCAGCATCCAGCAGAGTATATGTCTGGGAGAGATAAGTGGGGAGTAGGTCCAGTGGGAGCAGCAGGTTGACATTACCAGAAGACATCAGCATCTCTGTAGCATTGGAGGTGAGTTATCCCTCTTGTCCACATGCGTTCCCTACTTTTGTGTTTCTCCATGTATGTTACTTAAATACATCAACCCTTCTCCCTCAAGGTGTATGTATGTTTTGGGGAGAGCATACTCCAGATTTCTTGAGGGAAATATTTTACTGTTGGATTTCTTGTTGTAGTATATTATTACATTACTTTGCTTGGAACTAATTGTGCTCTCTGGTTGACTACTGAAAACAGATACATTACTAGGGTTTTAGTGAGCTATGGTTTTAATGCAGAGGTTCTTAACCTTTTTAGTATCATATATACCTTTGCCATTTTGAGGAGCTGCCCAGATTCCTTCTTGGAATGATGTTTTTAAATACATAAAAATCATAGAACTACAAAGAAAGCCAATTAGATTGAAATAAAGCTGTAATTTTTCTCCCATCCATGTTCATGGATTCCCTGAAATCTATTCATGGATCTCTTGAGCATCTAATGAGCCCAGGTCAAGAGCCTCTGTTTTGGTAGTTGTGGTTATGGACTCATAGAATACTCTGAATCTGAAGTAGCCTCCAGAGGAAGGAGCAAGATCTTTGGGTCTTTGCCACATAGGTTAAGCTAGCTTTTCCTAAGCCTTAAACTACAGCAGGTAACACTAGTTATTCCATAAAAGGTATGGACACTGACCCCTAGACTTAATAGCCCTAGTAGCCAAGAATCAATCTATCAACAGTGTTTTTTAGTGACCTAAATAACAAAAGCCAAAACATGGAATCAGAAGCTTCTCTAAGGCTTGAAATTCTTTTGAATAGTGTGCCAGAATGACTAACATGGTAGGGAAATTGTGCCCAACTATATCAATAAGGTATCGTTGATACATAGCTTTTTATTTCTATAGATAAGTAAGTCTCATTTTGCTAACTGCCAAATGTTCTACAAACATCCAATTTTGTTTTAGTCTCAAATCTGAACCATCCAACCATCCTGAGTCAGTCTTGGTTGTCCTACCACACCTTATTTGGGACATACAGCCTTCCATTTGTCATTTTCTCTATGTGGTATACCTTAAATAGGGATAGGTACTAGACCAATGATTCAATTGACAGAGGGTACTCACAAGTGAGTAATTTTCCTCTACTGATACAGGTTCTTACTTTCTCTCCAACTTACAATCTTTTTGCTGTTGTTAAGGCAATCAGGGTTAAGTGACTTGCTCAAGGTCACTCAGTTATTAAGTGTCTGAGATCACATTTGAACTCAGGTCTTTCTGACTCCAGGGCTAGTGCCCACTGTACCACCTAGCTGTCCAGCAACTTATAATCTTAAAGAGTTGCCTAGAGCATTGATGGGTAAAGTGACTTATCCAGGGTCACACAGCAAACATTTGTAGAGGTAGGACTTGAATCCAGGCTTTTTAGGTTGTTAGTGAAGCCTCTATGCTAGACTTCCCAAGCCCTCTCCTCTTCCTACTTTGTCAAGGGCACAACTATCCTTCCAAACACCATCTGGGTATCATCCTTGACCTCACTCTTTCTCATCCCCTAATCCATGCCTAATATGTTGTAAAGCCCCTGTTGATTCTATTGTAACTTCTCATATATGTTCCTTTTTTTCCTCTGAACTATCTTCACTCTTGTGTAGGTCTTCATCACCTCATTTCTGGACCATTCCAAGGACTTTCTGGTGGGCCTCCCTGCCTCAAGTCTCTCCCTATTCCAATCCACCTTCCACTCAACTATCAAAGTGATCTTCCCAAAACTCAGGTCTAACCATGTCAGCCCCGTATGCAAACAACATTAGTAACTCTCTATCACCTCCAGGATCAAATATAAAATCATCTGGTTTTTAAAGCCCTTTATAACCTGACCCTTTCCCATCCAGTCTTCTTATATTTTACTTCCCTCCACATATGCTATAATCTAGTGACATTTAGATCTAGTGATCTTTGCTGTACCTTATACAAGAGACTCCATCTCCTGACTCTTGGCATTGTCACTGGCTGTCCTCCCAGCCTACAATGCTCTCTCTCCTCACCTCTTCATTTTGGTTTCCCTTGTCCTTCAAGTCTCAGATAAAATGTCACCTTCTGCAAGAAGGTCCCCCTTAACTCTAGTGCCTTCATTATGAGATTATTTCTAAGTTATCCTGTATATAAGTCGTGTTTATTACATAGTTCTTCATATGTTATCTATTCCATTAGATTCTGAGCTCCTTGAGAGCAGAAGTTGTTTTGTGTCTGTTTTTGCTTTTTTTTTTGTATCCCTAATACTTAGAATAATGTCTGGAATATGATAACTAAGTGGTTTATAAATGCTTGCTGAGTTGACACATAATTGTTGAAAAGCTATCTGTGAAATAAAATGGAGTAGCAAGAATTAGTACAGCAAGCTTACCCTCAAAGCTCCTTCAAACAGATCTAGAAAATGCAGCAGATCAAACCCTGACTGGGAAATCCAAGAAAAAAATCAGTGAGACACTTGACCAACCCAGGTAAAAATAGAGAATTAGAGAGATATATGGACAAAAGAGTTGGATCTGGCCAGCAGCATACTGTTAAGGAGCAGTCTAGCAGTCCAGGGACTATGCCCAAGAAGACAAGGTCCTAGACCTATATAGGGATCCTGTGTAGGGAAGGAGATTCCAAGTGACAGCATTATCACCCACTACCCAGTTCTAGGTTGCAGAGTGAGGGCAGACTGAGGAAGGTATCTGCACCAGGAGTAGCATTCTGAGGCAAGGAGTTGTTGGGTGTCCTAGCCTTTGTAATGAGCAAGGAGAAAGTTTAGAAACAAGTAGCAGCAGGTCAGTTATTCTGAACTTGCAAAACCTTTCAACAGACTAACAGTGAAAAGTCCAATCTACTAAGAGTCAACTTTACCAAGAGACTCAATTTGTAGAGCTCAGATCAAAATGAAAATGAACAGATTTCTCCCAGGATCGTATCACTTTGGAAGCAATAAAAACTTGCAGGCTCCCAGGACTGAGTTGTGAAAGCAACAGAAAGACAAAAAACTCAGACCAAACATCATCTCTCCTTCCCCAAAGTGAATAAAACCCAATACTGACATTAAGTCCAAAAACAAGAAGTAGACCAGAAGAATGAATAGGGAAAAAAAGAACCCAATCATAAAAAGCTATTATAGCGAGAGGGAAGCTCAAGGCACAAATACAGGAGAAGATAATGGCTTTAAAAATTTACATGTAAAGGCTCAGAGAAAAAGCAGATTGAACATAATTCCAATAAGAAATCCTATAAGTTAAAGAAATGTTGAAAAAGGAGTTCAAAAAAAGAGTTCTGAAACTAAACAAATGCTTTGGAAGAAAAATATGAAAAAGAGAATAAAAGACACAAAATCTTACTAAAGAAAATAACTCCTTGAAAATTAGAATTGGGTTTTCCCCTTTTGTTATGATTCTTCTTTTGCAACATGACTAA
The DNA here is from genome assembly GCA_023548195.1 of Bettongia penicillata ogilbyi. Classification (NCBI taxonomy): domain Eukaryota; kingdom Metazoa; phylum Chordata; class Mammalia; order Diprotodontia; family Potoroidae; genus Bettongia; species Bettongia penicillata. The sequence goes on from JAJHZJ010000148.1 coordinate 2,843,262, forward strand.
TGTGGAAATATGTTTAATATGATTGTATATGTATAAACTATATCAGATTGCTTGCTGTCTTGGGCAGGGGGCAGGGGAGGGAGGTAGGGAGAAAAAAATTTGGAAGTCAAAATCTAATAAAAGTGAATGTTGAAAACTATCAGAAAGAAAGGAAAAGAAAATTAGAATTGATTAAACAGAAGTTAATGGCTTCATGAGACATAAGAGGTAAGAAAGTAGCAGTAGGAACAGTCCAGACATTCCCTCCAGAAAGGCAGAAAGCCTAACAGAAAGAAACTAACATAAAATCTGAAGGCAGAAAGTAGTCTAGAACAAGATATACAAAACCTTCCCCAAGCAACAAATACCTTAAAAGAATGGACTAAATAGAAGGTAATGACTTCATAATATAAGAAATATATAAACAAAGTAAAAAAGCTAGAAAAAATGAAAGAAAATATAAGGTATCTCTCAGAAAAAACAAGTGAACTAGAAAAAATTTAAGAATTAATTTACTACCTGAAATTCATGATAAAAAAAAAGGAACTAGATATCATCTTTCAAGAAATCTTAAAAGAAAACTGGAAAGGAAGGAAAAGAGGAATATATTGGGGGGGGAAGAAAGGCTAGGGAAAATTATCTCCTATAATCAGGGTGCATAAGTAGAAGACTATACAAAGAAGAAAGAGGGGGTGAGGGAGTGGCTAACACTTGAACCTCATTCACATCTAAATTGATCAAAGAAGGGAAGATTTTATATATGTATATATACACACATATATATATATATATATATATAATACACACACACAAAGTTGGGTACAGAAATATATTCACTCAACAGAGAAACAGGAGGGAAGGGGAGAAGTAAGAAAGAGAATTAGAAGAAGAGTAGATTATGGGAGAGATTAATCCTAAGCAAAACAAACTCTAAGGATGTACAAAATATTTTGGGTTTTTTTTTTTTTAAGTGACAAACAATTGGAATCTGAAAGGGTTCCTATTAATTGGAAAGTGACTAAACAAATTATGGCATATGAATGTAATGAAATATTATTATGCTGTTAAGAAACAATGAAGGGAATGGTTCCAGAGAAACCTTGGAAGACTTAACAGGAATTGATACAGAGTGAAGTGAACAGAAACAGATGAACAATTTATACAGTAACAATATTTTAAAGACAACTTTGGAAGATTTAGGAACTCTGATCAAGCTGATAAAACATGCTACCCATGTATTGATGGAAAGGTGAAAGACTCAGAAGAATAATACATACATAGATGTATACACATACATACATATATATCTAAATATTCATATATATATCTATATATCTTTTTAAATATGGACAATGTTAAAATTTGTTTTACTTGGTAAAATGGTTTCTAATAGGGCTTTTGTTTCTCTTTTGTTTTCAATTGGGGCTGCATGGAAGGGAGGGAAGGAAGATTTTTACTAATAGAAAAAAATTAATTTAAAAAAAGGAAAAAAATCTTAAAATAGATACTAGAATCAAAGAAAAAGAAATTCCCAAGGAAAAATTCTCTAGTAATAACCTATTTCCATCCCTTTGAAAATAAATTCCCCCCACCGAATAAAAGAGAAGAAAATAAATTTTGTCTTACATGGTTCCATATCTGTTATTCCTATGATATCCATGGGAGACTTTAACAAGTTAATTGGGCAATACTAATATATTTCATTTGATTCTCCCCTTTTAGCTTCATTGGGTACAGTAGTCCTGATGCTGAGGAATTAAGAAAACCTTTACTTAGTCACTTTTGTATAGGGAAAGATGATTTTGCAAAAAAAAATCTTCTGATTTCTTCTAATCACTGACCCATTATCTTTTTAAAGAAGTATCCAAAATCTTTTTCTTTTAAAGTCATTGAAAACTTATAGTAAACCTGGAAGAATACTTTTCTTCATATACTTAGTTATCTGTTATATTTATATTATTAGATGATCCATTAAAGATCACACTAGTAGATGCTAATGAGCGATACCATTACAAGAAAAATGTGACTTACTCATGAATAATTGGAGAGGAAAAATCATAAACTGGAAATAAATTGTTTAAATTGTTATAGAGAGATTGTCTTCTTAAGTTTCCCATGAGGTTAGTAAGTGTGATAGTTTGACTTCATTTGCTGTACAAGAAGAAATGACTATTAATTTGTCCTTACATAATTCTTTTACTACTTCATGATAACCTTATAAAACTAAAGATATTTTCCCTAAGCATGTGGTTTTCTGACTTAAGTGTAGTGGGGGACTAGTCAATAAACTCAATTCTCATGAGCCTATGCATAGTGTATCAGCATATTTGGATGATGCAATTCTCCAAGAGGTTGGAGAACCTGCTTCTGGGAGAGCTGTAATGAAGTGTTACGGCAAATGCCTTAGGAAGAACTTGAAGCATGTGTAGACATTCTGCAAATGATTCCAGTATTCTCACCACGTGGGAAGGAAGAGCCTTTTTGATTAGATGGTGGTATATTCCAAAAGTCTAGTCAAGGAGGTCTTGGCCTCTGGTTTGATTTCTTTCATGTTGACTTTTTACCAAACTATCTGCAGAAAGATGCTGCTTTAAGGGGAGAAGCCTCTAGCCTTTTCCCTACTGAAGACTAACATTTGGTCTTATGAATATGGGCCTCAGTTTTTTGGCTTTAGAATTTGTTCTTTTAGCTTAGGTGAAAAGAGATTATGAATTTTGAAAGGTCAGAAGAGTGAGCCATCCTGTAAAGTAGTTAATTTCATGGAGAGTAGGAAATTTACCAAGTGTCTGCACCAAGGAAAGAAGGAAAGTCTTCCATCTCAGTGATAACTGAATCAAGGATGTGTCAGTGCTACATTTGAACATGTACTTGGTAGGACCAAGGTTAAATAGAAACTGCATCATTTTCCCAAAGACTGGGATGGTAGAAGGGAAAGTATGTCCCCAAGTCATGGGGGCTGGTGGTTGACTATGGGGAATGTGCTTCTCTTCATTTTCAAAATAAGTATCCTTTTGTAAAAGTTAATTGATTAAATTGGTTAATTAAAAAGTTAATTGGTTAAATGGAATTGGAGCTCTAGTAACAAATAGTTAAGAGTGTGGGAAGAAATGCCACAAGGGATGTGGGGCTAGATTCAATGACAGATAATCTTGTCCCTCAGGAGTGTCTTTAGAACCTGAAAGGGAAATCTACCTTTGTAATAACAAAGCCAGGGAGAGACTCCTTATATAAACTTAAATACAAATTTTATTATTGCAAATAAAACATTAAATTAAAAATATATTTTAACTTTATAATTCATTTCACAGTTGTTAAATGGGTGACCAAATTGTGCGACTAGGTTTATGCTATTTAAAAAGATACTGTCTTCTAATTTGAGTTAGCAATATTATGGAAAGAACAATGATTAAGGAGTAAGTAGACATGACATGAACCCTAGTCCTAATTTCACCATTAAATGAGAGAGTTGATCTGAAGGCTGATTCAGGCAATGACATTTGCAAATCCATAGGAAGTCTTAATTAGTGACCACTTGGACCTTTGCCACTGGCAAATTCATTCGTTCTACAAACATTTATTAAGCACCTACTATTTTCTAGGCACTGTGCTAGGTGCTAGAAGCAAAAGGCAGTCCCTGCCTTCAAGGAGCTTACAATCTAAGAGGGGGAAAGAATATAGAAACTAATATAATAAATAGAAAATGATTAAAATAGGGAAAGAACTGGAATTTAGAAGAGTGGGAGAAGGCTTCTTGTAGAAGGTGGGATTTTAGTTGAGACTTAAAGGAAGGGTGTCAGTTGTGAGAGTAGAGGAGGATGAGCATCCCAGACTTGGCATCCAACCAGAGAAAGTGCCCAGAGTCAAGGGATGGAGTGTCTGTTCATGGAACAGCTAGAAGGCCAGTGTCACTGGATCAAAGAGTAAGTAGGGGAGTAAGGTATAAGAAGACTGGCAGAATAGAAGGGGATTAGTTTATGAAGGGCTTTGAGTGCCAAACAGAAAATCCTGGAAGCTGGAGGGCTACAGGTGAAGCACAACCTGAGTAAAAAGGAACCGATGAATAGCTATGCTTCAGGACTGTGGACAGCTGATATGTCAGCTACCAAACTGACCCCAGCTGTTATGAATGTTGCTGAGAAGTGGTGGACAGGTTTGGCACAGGCAGCAAGAAGGGAGCAACAAGAGAAGGCATTCTTGTCATGAACACTTCCAGGGAATCACTTCAGTTCTGCTGCACTCACAGGAAAGATGAGCAGATGCTTGCCCAGGATTGTACTCGGCAACTTAGGATAAATCATTCTTGCTTTTGCCATGGTGTAGTCTCCTGGCCATGGTCCTTACTCTCTGATCTTTTCCATGCTCCAGAAGCCATTACTGGCTTCCTTAGGCTATGATAGGCAAAGTTTTTGCATTATCTTGCTGAGAACTAGGACTCCAGGGTACTTCTTGCAGTCTACTCATCACCTCCCCTCTTCCCTTTCTCTTTACAGTCCTTCTTTACAAGTGATCTTCTCCCATTACTCCTTAAGGGCAGAGGCTATCTTATTGACTTGTATCTGTATGCATTTAGCACAATGCTTGGCACTTAGTATGTCTTAATAAATGCTTTATCTAGCTATATGGCATCTCTAGGTCTCAGTTTCCTTACTATGTAAATATTCATAGCAGTTTTCTGAGATATCAAAGAGCTGAAAACAAAGTAGAAGGAGGGAAGGCTACAAATTATAGTGCATGAATGAGTAACAACAGAGTAACAACTGGGCTCAGGCAAAGTAAGGCAACTCTCTCTCTCTCTCTCTCTCTCTCTCTCTCTCTCTCTCTCTCTCTCTCTTCCATGAAGAGGCTCCTAGCTCTGAACTTGGGAGACTGAGTTTTAGCACTAGTAAGGTTGGTTTTTTTTCCCTTGAACTATGTCTTTACAATCCTACCCTGAATCCTTAAGAAAACCATTTAAAGCTTAGGTTTGGCTTATGTTCAGAATTTCTTCAAAAGAGAATAGAAAGCTACTTAATAGGCAAGTATAGGACAGCTATTTATTTCTCCAACACAAGAGAAATGTTTAAGACACAAATGACTCAGAAGCGTCCATTAACGAAGACTAGAGAAGCTACCACAGTAGAACTCACATGGTTGTCTCTAAGACTATAAATTTCCATTTCAGAATTACTGTATAATCACCAAATTTCAAGCAAAGAAGCACAATCATAAGAGGCATCCAGGGCTTGAAGCCCACCCTCAGGTTGCGTATGTGCCTATTGCCATATGTGAGTACCTGACATTGTTTGTGAGAGGGAAGAGAATCCCTTTTTCCCGAGAGAGAGAGAGTTAGAGTTCCACACTACATGTTCTGGAAAGATGAAGAAAAGAGGGTGAGAGTGGAAATTGTCTCTCTCTTTAAAATCTACCAAATAGGCAGGTTCTTCTTGGCTCAGCAGCCAATACTCATTGACCTAACAGGGTTGTCCTATTCACTGAATGGGTGTTACCTCCCTTTAAGTGAGTGCCTGAAAAGGCCTTAGCCTACAACGCCAATGTCTCCCATCGCATCCTGGGCCATCTCCAGTCATTCTGATGACTATCTGGTCATTGTACCCAAATGGCTGTGGAGGAGAAAGTGAGGCCGGTGACCTGCACAACCCTCCGTCACTCAAAACAAAGTCAAGTGCAAGTCATGTTGTCATTTCTCTGATGTCATGGTCTTCTTCGGCAACAAAGGACAAACACAACAACAGATGTATATGTGCAACAACATTGTTTTATGTATACATATATGTATCTATATAATGTCTTATTGACTCGTATTTATATATAATATAATATGTACACACACATACATATACATATGCACACACACACAAACCTGCAACTCCCAGTTAGAGGACAGAGGATTCACAGAAAGGAAGAAATGCCTTGAAACAGTAGAGATCTATATCTGATCTGTAACTTGCAGTCATAGAATGTTACTGGAGGACACTGAAAGGTTAAATGATTTGCTGAGTGTCACATAGGCAGAGACAGAATTTGAACCCAGGTCTGACTCTAAGGCCAGTAGTTCATGCCCTCTTCCAGATTGCTTCTTGATCTATATACTTAGCTGGAACAAAATATGCAAAGAGTCTCAGAACACTAAATAAGCAAATATAACTTCCAGATGAAATTTAAAAAAACAAACAGATCTGGTGTACAAATGTGTCATTATTTTTCAAATGGACGATTTGAAAATTTCTTTACAAGCATTAGGCAATTCAGCCTTTTTTTTGTCACCAGCTCTTTTCGCAATCAATAGTTACTGTTATGTGTGCGTGGGCAAGTAGGGGGTCTGGAAAATTTTTGTGAAGTTGAAAAAGTTGGAACCCCTTAGAAATAGATGATCTTTAACATCCTGTCCAGTTCTAAAATCCAGTTTTATCTGTCAGAGAATCCATGAAGCAAAATGGTGAAAGTGTCACCCATATAAAACAAGCTTAATGGGGAGTCAGATGAATAGCACAGATATGTTATTCAGAATAAACACTGCCATTGACATCACTACTGAGTTATAACATTTGGATCGACTTTTGCTAATATTTCCATGGAGGTATTCTGTTAAAATTTATTTGGGAGATGAAGCAGATTTCTCCCGTTGGAAGACTTGCAAACAGGCTTGTCATAACAAAGTTTTATTGGCAAGTCTTTTAGTTGCATTTTGATAAATCATCAGGCCATTTCCCTTTTCAACAACTTTGTAATAGTCCATTTAGCCTGTCAGGCTTCCTGCGTAATGTGCCTGTCCTACTTCTAGTGAGTTTTTTCTGTGGCCACTCATCTTCTTTGAACCATTGGTCTCAGTTTCATGCTTTTAACAACTACCAGCTAACATGCAAACTGTCTGGAGTATGTGAAGCAAAAAGAACTCATCACTTACTTCTTGCACTAACTCCAATAGCTCCTTGTTCGTTTTATTATGTAGTTCTTTCCACCTTCTTTTATTGCAAGTTCTTTTCACATATTTACTTCAGTCTAAATATCAAGGATTAAATGGCTTCCTTTTTCCTTGCCCATCATCCATAATTTTGTTGTCCTTGTTCAGTAGCGTCTGATTCTTCCTGACCCCTATGGACCATAGTGCTCCAACGTTGTCCGTGGGGTTTTCTTGGCAAAGATATTGCAGTGGTTTGCCATTTACCTCTCCAGTGGCATAAGGCAAATACAGGTTAAGTGACTTGCCCAGGGTCACACAGCTGACAAGTTTCTGAGGCTGGATTTGAGCTTAAGTTTTTCTAATTCCAGATTCAGCACTCTATTCACATAGTATTGCAAAAACGGTTTTTACTGGGTTCAATTCCCTTTCTATTGCCATCTATTAAAAACCTTTCTGTTGCTTTCCAGATCTGAAATCTTTCATTTCATTTAAATAGAGGAGGAGGGGGACCAGATCCTTATCTCAACCTGAACTGCTTTCTTCTTTACAGCTTTCACTTCCTTACTTAGTACATAGTTTTTGTTTCTATAAAACTAACATTTAAACTCCCTGAAGTCAATAAGGACATAGTTTTATGAATGATTCTATTTTTTAAAAAGGATTGCAATAAAGTAGGAGAGCTCTCAGGTTTTTAAATACAGAATGTAGAGGAAGAATATCCATTACTAGGAGATAGGAAAATGATCCTGACACTGGAGATTCCAGGATAGTGTCTATGGTTATTTAGTTAATGAGACAATAGCTGTTTTGTGATTGGCTTGTTTCTATCTTTACTTTGAGACATCTACTAATCATCAAGTTCTGAAAGGGTTAACTGCATGCATTTTTTCCCCCTGGAGTTACTTTTGTCCATGGATGATAGAAATGCTCCAATCCAATTTTCTGTTTCTATGTGCCTAGTAAAGGTGCTCCTGTGTTGCTGGAGTGCAGAAACTGAGTGGCTTCCCAATGTATATGTGTATTACGTGGGACTCTTTCCCTGAGTAGTTTTAAGAGCCCTAGACTCTTGGCACAGAAACCAGATGATCAATGGGTTCCCTAGCAATGCTTACAATATCATAAAAGTCTGAGCTCAGGTGAAGAGACATAACTACAAAGGGTGAACAGGGCTTTGTCCCAGGTGCTGATAACCCTCTGACTTAATGCCCTGGTGATAAGTAACCTTGTGTCATGCTTTATTGGCCTCCCTGACAGCATACATTACACAGCTGCTACCCCTAGGGTTTTGTCACTATAACACCCAGTTCCCAGACCTACCTTTTCTACCTCACTTTCTCTGCCAGCTCTATAAAGAACTGAATTGTGCCCTCTCTTGGTGTGACTATACCTATGTTTGGACTGTTCTCTGAACTTCCACTGTGTCTTTGCCACCCCCTCCCCACCACTTTTTTTTGCCAGAGGTAAAATAATTTCTAATTACAACTCTATTTGATTCATAGCTGCCATTTTCTTTCCATTTCTTCTTGGCTAAACCCCACACTACTCCAATCTCACCTCTAATCCTCTGAGATATATCCTCAACACTTTAAAACATTTTACATGGTCTTGAAAACTCACAACACAGACTCCTGGGGGATGCAGTTCTAAATTGAACACAGTCCACTCCTTTACAACTACCTCTCTTAGTTGGTAACCACTATTTATTTCTCTGAAGCTGCCCAGGATGGCAAAACAGAGGGAAGGGAACCCAATACAAAAGCTATCTGTTCCTCTTGATTTTCTCCAGTACTGACTTGAAACTATTTCCAGTAACATAAAGAGAAAAGAGTAAGGGATCAGTGACTATAAAATGTATATACCGAATGACTAAACAAAACTTACAAAATACATCCATACTTTAAATAACCTATGACTAAATGATCATGTGTAGTCCCTCCACTAACAGAGATTACAACCCCTTCACTTTTTGGTAGGCAGAATTGTATGGCTATAAAGATTTTCAACTGATGGCCAACATTTCTAGCAATAAGCATTTCCAAACTTGGTCTATGGATGACAAATATAAAATCGGCTTTTGTGTTCGTAATTGAAACCTTTTTAGCTTGTTAGGACCTATCAGAGTTGGTGTTTCAGTGTTATTGGCCTTCAAGAATTCAAGATTACTTCTTCATCACAATAAGGGTTTGGTAAGACATCATAGCACAACTTATTATCTCTCCCCTCAAACCTGCTCTCTTTTCTGACTATCATTTCCATCATTGGTACCAACCTTTACCCACTGTCCCATATCTGAAATTTTGGTGTCCCCTCTGACTTTTTGTCTCTTCTTACTACCCATATCTAATCAAGTTGTCGAGTTTATTCTACTTCCACAATATTTCTCAAATTTATACCTTCTTGAGTACCTCTGTCACCACCTTGAACAGGTTCCCATTACCATCCTTCTGGATGGCCTTTCCCACCATTCCTCATCTTTTGCCAGATTTATCTTCCTAATGTTCTCCCATTTTTCCTACCTATCTGACCACTTTCTCTGTGTCTTTCACTAAGTTATTGTCATCTTCCTGTATCCCTACTCCCAAGTCCCTATCTTTGGCCCTTGTCTCTTCTTTCTCATATTCTTCCCCCTAGTGACCTTATCCACTTACATGGCTCAGTGATTACCAGTCTGCAAAGAGCTCCCACCTCAATACTATAAACTCCAACCTTTCCCATTGTTATTTCATCGCAAATAGACTTCTCCACCGAGTTACCCCATCAATACCTTAAACATAACATATCCAAAACTATACTTATCTTTCCCTCCAAGTCTACCTCTCTTCTTAACTTCCCTTTTTCCTGTTTATAGCAAGATCTTTCTTCAAATCACATAGGCTCAAGACTTCATAATTACCTTTGACTATCACTTTCCATGTCCAATTAATTACAAAGTCCTTTCAAATCTATGCACAAAATATTTTATTCAATCATACCCTCTTTTTTATTCTTACCACTATTACTCCTGTTTAGGCCCTAATTATCTCTTGCCTAGATCATTGAATAACTTAACTATGTTCTCTGCTTTCATTCTCTCATCTTTCCTATGGCTTTATACTGCTGCCAAAGTGGTCTTCTAGTAGTAAAGGTTTAGGTCTGATTTGATCTTTCCTGTGTTCAAAACATTTCAGTGACTTCCCATTGCCTATAGGATGCAAAACAAACCCATAAGCAAACCATTATAGCTCATTACCATAATCAGAGACCAGGGCAGTTGAACTATTAAAGCAGGAAGATCATATTCCTGATACGAGCCCTTGCAAGGGCAACAAACAATTCTTCCTTTCTGAGACTGTCTTGAGGGAATCTTTAAAATACAAAAATTCCAACAACAGATCAATAGTTCATTAAATTGTGGTACATTAATATAAAAGAATACTATAAGATGATTGTGGTGGAGAAGTATGTAGAATACAGAAAAATTTGGAAAGATTATAATGTAATAATTCAAAATCAAAAATAGCAAAACCATAAAAATGAAGTTCATAATCATAAGAATGAACATGAGGGACAAAGAATTTTGCTAGGGTCTTAGAAGGAGGAACTGAATGTTTTATGATATTCAATGCATTAAAATTATTTAACTTAAATATGGTTACTACTACTAGTTACCTAATATTTAATACTGTTTCTAGTAAAATATTTTTTTTCAAATGGAGAGAGTCTAAGGCCTCTGGACTACACTCTGAGCAGGAAGCTAATGTCATCAAAAAGACAGAGAACAACAGGATGAATTGACCCTTTGTTATGATAGAGTACTACAGCCCTGGTGAATCTGATTACCTGGGTGACTTTCCCTATACGTCTGTGTTTATCTTTTCCAAATCCTGGTCTTTTTTTTACTTCCCCCATTACATTTTATTCTATTAGATTAGATCTATTTAGGTCAACTCTATCATTTAATGTATCAGTGATACCTCCCAGCTTCCTGTCATCCTCAAATGTAATAAGCACCCATACATATCTTCACCAATGCCGCTGATACAAAAAATACTCAATACAGATCCAAGTAAACATCCCTGGGAACCTATAGTAGAGACCTCTCTGTGCTGTTGTCTACCCATTAATTACTACCCTTTGGGTCCAGTCAACCAATCCTACATCTAGCTAACTGTACTATCTTTTAGTCCAAATCTGTCTTGTCCACAATCCACTGATTTGTTTCACCGCTCTGTATGTCTATTTCACAAGGGGGAGTTTCTACTTGGGAACAAGGTACAATGAAGATGGTTGGTTAGTTGATAGATATCCAAAACATTCATCAATAAAACATTTTTAAATGCACAGAAGAAAACAAAAAATAATACAGATGAGAACATATGGAAATAGAATAGTTTTGTTATTACCCTGTCAAATTATATGTATTTTTATACACACACATATATAGATAAGAAGTTTGTATATGAAATTGTGAACTGTTATGTATACTTTGTTTTTTATATGCTTCTTAAAAATCAGACTGTAGGTGACAATTTACAGTTCCTTATACAAATCAATTTTTTGCTATTTTTATCTATTGAAATGTTTGTATTTGTTCATGACTGTTAAATTCACATTTAAAAAAGAACATTTTTAAAAATAAAGTTGCCTGAGACACCCACAAATGTGTCCACATGTACATGCACGCACACACATGCGCATACACACACACGCACACACAATAGCATAAGAAATGTTGTCCAATGCTTTGCAGAAATCCAGAAATACTTTATCTCCAGTATTCCCCTTATCTAGTGATCCTTTCAAAAAAGGAAATGAGATTAGCCTGTCACGAGCTATTCTTGATGTAGCCATGCAAGTTCTTAGTGATCACCACTTCCTTTTTCTAAATGCTCATAAGCAAATCTTTTAATAACATGTTGTAGAATTTGTCAGAAAATCAGATTAAGATTACCAGTCTACAGTTTGAATTAAATATATACTATGTGTAATGCACTGGGCTAGGCATGGGGGATATATAGATAAGAAGAATTTCTTTCCGTTACAATGCTTACATTTTTCTGGGGAGATGTAATAATTGATACAAGATAGGCTCTGAAAGGAACAACGCATGTATGGATCATACAAAGTGCTCTAGGAACGTCTGAATTAGGAAAAAGGAGGAGATAAGTAAGAGAAGGGAAAGAACTACGACTGTGGGGATAAGACTTCATGGCAGTAGCTGAGCTGAGACTTGAAGAAAAGTAAGGATTCTAAAAGGTAGAGAAGAGAAGGAAGTGCACTGCAGGAATGAGGGAAGATTTCCATTCTGCAGGCCATTCTGTTTGTCAAACAGAAATGAAGTAGCTGTACTTCCACTCCTCTTTTACTTTTTCCTAATCTATTCCAAATAGCAGGTCCGTACCGTCTTTGATTTTCCTTTGGTTCTTAATATAGCTTCAAAACAAAACAAACTCAGTTTTCTATAGTCCTTAATATTCATTGCCAGGCTCAGTTAATTCTGAGCTTTAGCTTTGCTGGCAGTATTCTCATGTCTATGGATTCACCCATTGTTACTTACTTTATTACATTTTGATTTAAATCATATCAGTTTGTGTAAATATTTATCCCCTTCCCCTTAGCACAGCCCCTCCTCCACATTCCATTGTAAAGATAAAAATTATCCTCTTTCTCTTTCTTTTATCCCTAGGGTCTAGCTTACTACTTTGTACACAGTAGGTGTTTAATAAATGTTTGAGGTTGAAGTTGAAGTCTATATCAACCATTACATAACTGATTTGGTGTGAACTGCTCAATTTCTCTGCCCTTCCTCTCTCCCAAAGTTTTCTGCTGTTTCCCAGAGAAGGCAGACATCTGTTTAAAACCAAACAATAAATATTTTGTTCTCGTTGCAGGTGTTCCCCTACAGGGCTCCTTCCTGCTTGACAATTTAGAAGGGTATCCCTGTGGTCTACCCTAGTAGAATTCATGTCTAGGCCAAAATCAATAAAAAGAAAAGACTTAATGGTGTCCGATTTGCTCAGCTTCATGTTTCCCAAATGTCCTAGTTATAACAACAAAGCTGGGTACATAAGAAAAGCTGACTCATATTTCCTGCAAGTCAGCACAGATATCCATCCAAACTGTTTGAACCTTTGGACATTTCCAGAAAGAAGTCCAAAGTGTTGAAACAATTTATGAGCATTTGTTTTATTTTCTGAGAACATATGAACATCTGTTATAAGACTTCAGACAAAGCCAAAAATTAAAGATGAAACCTCTATAATAACATTTTTTCATTTTGAGTAAGTGTCAGCAATCTTTATTTGGTTAAAAATTAAAATATATTGTCTTTAGAAATAGACATACTACTCCTCTGCCTGCCCTATTTCAAGCCTTCCATGTCAAGGCAAGTAAATTGTTTCTATATTGAAAATGATCCCTTCAAAGACAGATTTTGTGTCCTGTTAAAGTTATAACACCCAAACTCTAAAGACCAAATTCCAAAAGCACCATTTTTGACTCTTAAATTATGTCTTCTTTTATCAAAATCTTGTTTGCAACTTGGGCACTAGGAATTTGATAGGTAGCTCAAAAGAAAGAGATAGATCTTTAAATATAGAACAAAAGAAAATTAGCGTACATTTATTAAGTGTCTACTATGTGCTAGGCATTGTGCTAAGCTCTGGGCATAGAAAAAGCGTCATAAAACTATTCCTGCTCTCAAGGAGCTTACAGTCTCATGTGGGAGACCACAAACAAATGTGTATAAACAAACTATATACAGGATAAAAGAAATTAAAGATGAGAGGCATTTAGAAAAAAAGAAATAGACTTACCATAGGCTTTACTGTAAATTACATTTTAAAATATATTGTATAGAAAAAATAATTTTGCTTTTAAAGATAATTAAAAGTTTGAAATATTCAATCTACAAAGAGTTGTCAATGAAGCTAAAACTACTAAACTGGAAACCAGAATGTCCTAAAGTAGCTACCTTTGTATTTTTGAGTATATGAACTAGAACTGAACAAAATGAAGCATCTGAGATGGTCTGAGGCAGAGACAGAAGGATCTCAGATGTAATGTGCCCCTACTTTCCCTACAAGCTATATTGTCATTTACATCTGAAGTCTGATTTAGTTAGATGCCAGGTTTAGAATGATGAAGGTATTACATTCTCTTTAATATTTCTCATCTCTGAAGGTTGTTCGGTGGATCTGCCTTTTCTAAAAAAAATTAATCAATGGTATTTATTAATGCCTACTATGTTCCAGGCATTGTACCAGGTGCTGGAGATACAAGTACAGAGAATGAAACAATCTTTACTCACAAAGAACTCATTTTTTTAGTTTTTTTTTTAAAAATAAACCAACAATGATTCCCCCCCCCACCTCCTTTGTCATTGGAAAACAAAATAAACAATAAAAAGCAGCAAAAAAGGTAAAGAAAACCCTTGAAATAAATATTAATAATTAAGCAAAAGAAATCCATTATTTTATAGAGCTAGAAAAAGTAACAAAATTTATCTGGAAGAACAAAAGATCAAGAATATTAAAGGAACTTATAAAAAATGTGAAGGGAAGTGACCTCGCCATACCAGATTTCAGACTGTATTATAAAGCGGTAATCTAATTATAATAATTATATTATAATAATATAATCTAATATAAAGCAGTAATTATCAAAACAAACTAGTACTGGGTAAGAAATAGGTAGATCAGTGGAATAGATTAGGTACATAAATAGTAATAAATGACCACAGTAATCTAGTATTTGATAAACTCAAAGACCCTTTGGGTCAAGAACTCACTATTTGACAAAAACAACTGGGAAAATAGGAAAACAATATGGCAGAATCTAGGTAATAGCATCCTACACCGTATACCAAGATAACGTCAAAATAGGCACATTTGAACATAAAAGGTGACATCATAAACAAATTAGGAGAGCAAGGAATAGTTTAGTTGTCAGATCTATGGAGGGAGGAGGAATTTATGACCAAACAAGAGCTAGAGAGCATTATAAGATATAAAATGGATATTTTGATTATATTAAGTTAAAAAAGTTTTTGTACAAGCAAAACCAATGCAACTAAGACTGGAAGAAAAGCAGAACAATGGGGGAAAGTTGTCGTTTCTTAATAGCAAGTATCTCTGGTGAAGGGCTCATTTCTCAAATATAAAAAGAGCTGAGTCAAATTTATAAGACTACAAGTCATTCCCAATTGATGTGATCAAAGGATATGAATAAGCAGTTTTCAGACAAAGGAGTCAGAGCTCTCTAGAGACATATGAAAGATAGTCTAAATCATTATTGATTACAGAAATGCAAATTAAAATAACTCAGAAGTACCACTCACACCTATCAGATTGGCTAATATAACAGAAAAGGAAAATGACATATGATGGAGGGAATATGTGAAATTGAGACACTAATGAACTGGATGATGGAATGGTGAACTGATCCAATTATTTTATAGAGAAATTTGGAAATATTCCCAAAGTGCTACAAAGCTGTGCATACAGCTGTAATGGAATACTATTGTGCTATAAAAAATGATAAGCAGGATGAATTAAGAAAAACGTAGAAAGATTTACATGAACTGATGCAAAGTGAAGTGAGTAGGACCGGAAGAACAGTGTATACACAGTGTATAGTAACAGCAATACTGTAAGATGACCAGCTGGGAAAGACTTAGTTCTTCTTAGCAATATGATGTTCTAAGATAATTCCTAAGAATTAATGTTGAAAAATGCTATCCACTTCCAGAAAAAGAATGGAGTCTGAATGAAGAGCAAAGCATACTATTTTTCACTTTTTTTGTGTGTATGTGTTTGCTTGGTTTTTTGGTCTGTCTTCTTTCACAACATGACTATTATGAAAATATGTTTTGCATGATTGCACATGTATAAACTATATCAATTTACTTACCACGTCAGGGAGAGTAGAGGGAAGGAAGGGAAAGATCAAATTTGGAACTCAAACTTTTTGAAAAATGAATGTTAAAAACTATTTTTACATGTAATTTGGAAAAATAAAATATATTTTAATTAATCCTACTCTGGACATGTCCAAAATATATATGTGTCATTCTGCACCCTGAGTCTGTTACCTCTGTCAGGAGATGGGTAGTATGCATATCACTGGTCCTCTTAAATTATGTTTTGTCATTTCATTGATCAGTATTCTTAAGTGTTTCCAAGTTGTTTTTTTTCTTTTGGAGAGGGAAGGCAAGGCAGTTGGGGTTAAGTGACTTGTCCAAGGTCACACAGTAAGTGTCAAATGTCTGAGGACGGATTTGAACTCAGGTCCTCCTGACTTCAGGGCTGGTGCTGTATTCACTGTACTACCTAGCTGCCCCCCCCCAAGTTATTTCTTTACAATTTTGTTGTTAATGTATAAATTGTTCTCTTGATTCTAGTCACTTTACTCTGTATCAGTTCATCTTTGGTTTTTCTGGAACTCTCCCTTTCATCACTTCTTACAGTACAATTCATATGCCACTCTATTCTTATGCCATCATTTATTCAGCCATTGCCTAACTGATGAACACCCCCTTATTTCCAGTTCTCTGCTACTGTAAAAAGAGCAGCTATAAACATTTTTGTACATATGGGCCCTTTTCCTCTCTCTTTGATCTTTTTGGAGTTTAGTAATACTACCTAAGAGTGGTATCACTGCGTTAAAGAGAATACATAATTTAGTGGATTTGGGGGACATAGTTCCAAACTGCTTTTTAGGATGGCTGAACTAATTCAAAACTCCACCAACAGTGTCTGTTTTCCTCCAGCATTGGTCATCTTCCTTTTTTGTCACTTTTGCTGATTGTATCAGTATTAGGTAGAATCTTGGAGTTGCTTTAATTTGCATTTTTCTTATTACTAGTGATATCGACTATTTTTTCATGCTTAGATTGCTTAGAATACTTTTTTCTTCTATTTGGACACAACTGGGAGCAGGTGAGGAAGTGATAAGTGACCTTCCCAGGGTCACACAACTAGTAACTGTCTGAGGTTGGATTTGAACTCAGGAGGATTTGAACTCAGGTTACTCCTGACTCCAGGGCCAGTGCCCCGTCCCTTGCTCCATCCAGGTGCCCCTACATTACTGTTTTAGAAAACTACTTGTTCATATCCTTTGACTATTTATCAGTTGGGGAATAGCTTTTATTCATATACATTTTAATCAGTTCTCTATATATCTTGAAAATGAAATCTTTGTCAGAGAAACCTTCAGCAAAGATTTCCCCCCAGTTACCTGTTTTCTTTCTAATTTTAGCTACATTGATTTTGTTTGTGCAAAACTTTTAAAATTTGTAATCAAAATTGTTCATTTTATTTTCTGTGATTCTCTTTCTCTTGTTTGGTCAACTCATGCCCTATACCTAGATCTTAAAGGTTTTATTTTCGTTGTTCTTCTAATTTATTTATGATGTGACTTTTTGCGTCTAAGCCAGGTATCCATTCAGAGCTCCTGACTGGCCTTTATAAAGGTGTTGGAAACAACACAGTTCAGCAGAAAGAGTGTTGGGCTTAGAGTCAGAAGACTTGGATTTCAAATTTCAACTCTGCCTCTTACTGCCTTTGTGGCTGGCCTGGTTAAATGGGTAACATTTAATGTCTCTGGGCCTCAGTTTCCTAATTAGTAAAATAAAAAAGAGTATATGATTTCAAAGGTCCTTTTGAGCTCTTGATCTTAAGAGGCTATGGTCATGTTTTATTTTTAAAAATTTTTTTGTAATATTTGAAATTGAGCTATCCCTTATTAGAAATAATCACAATTTCAGCTTGCGGAATTAAATATGCTAAAATTTCAGTGTAACATTATTAATCAAATTTGGTTAAGTTAGGCCTGACTTGGTTCTTAGTAACAAGGGGTTGAGTTACCCAAGTACCAAAAAAGCCTCAGTGTAAACTGGTCTGATCTATAAGTCTGTTCCTCTGGCATAGAGACCAAGGTCAGTTATACAGCAAAACTCTGAAATACTATTCGCAAACATGAGAAATTTCTAGTATAATAATTAAGGTGCTAAGATTTAGCAGGTGGAGAGGATTAAGCTTTACAACATCTTGTTGGTATCCAAATACATTACACTTTACAAAATGAATGAATGAATGAAAATTTATCAAGCATAGTGTATCAGGTACTGTTATATTAGGGGTTTTTTTCCCTTGGAGAAATGAAATAATGGTGTTTTAAAATAAGATGTAAGAATATTTATAGAGGTCCTGGTATAATAGAAGGAAATCTATTTATTAGTCAAATTGGAATTTTTAAGATCTAGTTTTCTCCTTTTTCTGGAGGTATATTTTTAATTAATGCTTTTTGTTATTTTTATATCTGATTTCCTGTTTAATTCTCCCTTGTAATACAGTAGGTAAGCAAAAATCAACTGATGAAGTCAATACCACATCTGACAGTACCTACAGTCTTCTCTCTCTTTCCTGAGGGAGATTTTTGTTTCCTTCTTGGTTCTTTGGGAAGAAGATTGTTCCCTGAAGTTAATCTTAGCTCAGCTGCTTTTTAGTGTTGTATTAATTTACATTGTTGTAGTCATTTTGCATATCATTACTTTGGTTTAGCCTTTTTGTTTTTTGGTTGGAATCACTTTATATATCTTTCCTTGTTTCTTTGGATTTCTCATCTGTATCTTATGGTGGGGTAATCTTCTATTGCATTTATATAATTTGTTCAGTCATTCCCTATTTGATTGGCACCACTTTATTTTCAGTTTTATGCTACCACATAAAGCGCTATGAATATTTTGGTATATAAGGGATCTCTCTCTGTCTCTGTCTCACACACACACACACATACACACACACACACACCCTTAAGATGTATACCCATATTCACCATATTTATTGTATAAAACTTGGGTGTCAAATTCATCAATGAGCACAATTTGTTTCAGTAGAGATCAAAACTCACAGTTTGTCCTTCAGTTCTCTTCCTTTAATCCACTTCAGGTACTATCAAATTCTAAGATTTATTACAATACAATGAATATTTTAAACTGGTAAAATGAGTCTCCCCCAAATTGGATTAGCTTTAGGAAAGAGCTACTTTGTTATTCATGAAGAACATTAAAACTCAAAGTAAAATTAGGAAGCTTTTTAGATTCCTGCTTTGTCATTTAAGCACTACTCCTATTACACATGATTTCACTACTACTGAAGTCTGTTTATGATAGGAAACACATTAAGTATAGATTGCCCTTCCCCTATTGTCAGCAAAGCATTCATTCCTTAAATATTGAGCAGTAGCTAAATGCAAGGTACTGAATATGCTTGAAGATGATGGTATTTAAAGAGGGCATAGAGAATGGCTTATTAACCTGGTGCTCCATGAATGTGTATAAAATTTTTAATAATTAGTTTAAAATTATTTCTTTTGTAACCTTATATATTTAATCCATTTAAATTTTTTTATTTTGAAAAGGTGTCCATAGACTTCATCAGACTGCCAAAAGGGTCCATGGAATACAAAAAATGGTTAATAAAACTTGACACAAATATACGTTTGACTTACTGGTCGACCTTAATCCAATCATAAATGGTAATTTCTAAATTGTTTGAAAAACTAATGCGATAGCTGATAAATGCCCTTAGCTGTTTAAAGCACGTTACAAGTACTTAGCAGCTATTTTCTAATACTTCAGAAAATAATTCTCTGGTAGGTGCTATTTTCTATTTAGAAACTTTTTACCATTTAAAAATGCACAGAATTCCAGTGCAGAACTTATGACAATCATTTACACAATAGGAAAACAATTGCAGTTTATCATTGCAGCTACTTCTGTTGCAGAGGCTAAGGAAGTACAGCAGTTCTATTAAAAACTAAATAAAATCCTCCAAATTCATTCAATATAAGCTCTGATAATTGGTGACTTCAATGCAAAGGTGAGCATAGGAGAGGACTATAAGCTACATGATAGAAAACATGATTCAAGAATAAGAAACGAGCAGTCATAAGTTTGTGGATTGTACAAAAACCTCATTTTAATATACATAAATCCTTTTTTTTTTAAAGAGAACAATTGAAAGCTACTGGACAAGGTGAGCAATCTAAGCAACATAATGTCATAAAAAATGCAATTGATTATATATTTTAATGGAAAACCAATGGTTCCTAATGTAAGCCATTTCCAAATCAGCTGTTTGTATTATAACACAGATTTGCTACAACAAAGATCTAAAGCAAAGGCAAATTGGAAGAAATGACAAGACTGAGAAGGCAATTTGGTGTGGAATCAAGTAACTTGACTTAAACAAGTTATTGATGCTGAAAGACAGGCAAAGAATAAAAGAATGGATGTCTACCTAAACTATTATCACAGTGTCTGGGACATAGTAAGTGCTCAATCAATGTTTATTGGTTTCCTAAGGAAGTTTAACATAAATCAATTTCTGAAACAAGAACAAAAAAGCCTAGAAACCCTTTCACCTAACAAACACTAGGTCTCTTTACCAAGGATGAACAACCGGAATGGAAAATGAACAGATTAAAATGCAAAAGATTGTAAATATTTTTATATCGTTTTTTTCTTACATCAACGGTAGTTGAAACATCGTTCTAAGGTTCTTAATGAGATACATGAGGAAGAAGAAAAAGCACTAAAGAAAACATAGCTAGAAAAGGCAGCTGAAGCAGAATAGGAAGTTTATACTTAAGGTGATATAATTGCAAAGATATATAGAGAGTAATTCCCATAGTATACAAAGAAAAGATGCCAAAGTCTTGGGGAAGATGACCAAGAGAATATTAGAAACCACTGATCTATGTGCTTACTTTCCCATTTCTATGAAAATGTCTATAAAAATAATCTGTACATATGCATTGAGGGCATTTTTGATGAAAGTATGAAAAGGGGATAGGAAAGTTTTTTAAAATTATGTTCCATAGTAGACCCCCCCTCTTTTTTTTACAATCATGCAATTGACTAAAACATAAAAAATGAAATATCTCAGTATATTTGTTTATACAAAAGCATTTGGCTTAGTGGAACAAAACATCCCCTTAATGACTTTATTCTAACAAGGTGTCTCCCATGAATATGTCAAAGTCATCCATGATGCCTTCAGAAATATAGTAACAGTGGTAACTTCTTTCAATGACTCTTTTGATAATATCAGACAAGGTATAAACCAAAGAGAGGTGTTGTCATCAAAGACGTTTGCTTCTGTCTTGGATACTGTCCAATGCAGAGTCTATATGGAAGAAGATCTCCTGTTAGATGATATAGATGATCCTTTTTGTGAATGATGTACATATTGCACCAAGCCCACAGCATTACAGTCTCTTATGTGAGATCCAATCAATATTTACTAAAAAAAAAAAGGTAGCCTCCATGCATGAAAAATCTACTGGATAAGTAATGCAGATTGTTCTGATTAAGACATGCATTTGGAGAGATAATCCAAATAACTAGTTCATAAACACACATATGTGTGACATATATTTGTCTTCCTATATATCTGTGTGTGTGTGTGTGTGTATATATATATATATGTATCTTGAATAGACACTAAACATAGACAATGAACTAGTCTAAGAATTGGGGAGAGAGGGTTATATTGACTTTGGGAAATGGAATAATATTTTATTGAACCAAGGCTTCTTTCTGAAACAAAGACCCATCTTTTCATGGAATATCACAGTCTCTGAAGGAATAGCATGGTTGAAAGATCACTAAGAAGAGCAATGATAGGTTCATGCCAGGTACAAATAGGTTGCAACATATTATCACAGAAAAATAACACAAGTAAAATGGTGTAAAGATCATAAGAGGAATGTATGATAAAGTGGCCATATAGGGAGAACAGGGGACAAAGAGGGGACAGTTTGTATGTTTCACTTATTCTCTGGCAACGTCAAGAGATCTGGTAAGGCTCCTGGCATGTTGGGTAGGTCCTCATGGTGAATGCCACAAGGATAGTAAGGCGCTAGAGAATCTGTTTGCTTGGAATGAGTACATACAGTTATAGGTTCACAGATCCATTAAAATATCTAAGTAGAGAATTCTATTCTGTAAAGTATGTGCCTATTTATTGTAATTGCTGCCACGATACTATATCTTGAGAACTCTGGGTTCTCAAAGGTGATAGCTATAGAGATCAAGCTCTGGTAATTTCTACCTCTTGAAAGACCTCTAGTACAGACTGGCAACAATACATTTGCTTTCTGAAGACTTTCCTTGGGAAAGACAGGATCATCATACACCATCTGGATGTTCATTTGGTAATCAATTCTTTGACCACGGCAACTCATGAAATTCTGTAATGGATTTTTAAAAAATCCTTTACACCTAGTTGAGTGAAGCAGTGTTATTTTTGTGGGTAGTCAATATTTTGAACACAAACCCAAATGACTCTTTAAAAAGGAGTGGCTGACCCCCTTGGGTATAGACAGCAACAGGTGCTGCCACAAATTGAAGAATGGATTTTATCTCTATCCTTGAAGAAAAAGACTTCAGGTGCCCGCTGGCTGCTTTTTAGCATGCTTTCACACGTGGACAAAAAGCTGTCAGCAAATACTTTCGTGACAAAACACGGATCACAAGCCTGGGGGTTAGTTGGGTTTTTTGGTTGTTTTTTTTGGTTTGCTGGTTTTTAAACCTCAGCCTGCAACATCTTAGATGAGTCGCTTGCAGTATAGACAATGCAATAGAAGTCACTAAGATCCAAGAACGATGGGGAGGAATTTCAGAATCCTAACAGAAGGGGAGGGGAGTGGGTACTTTCCCACCACCTCCTTCTTCTATCAGCCGGAATCTAGTATAAACTCCAAATCAAAACAATAACCGAAACAAAATCCCCCCCAAAACTCTCGTCCTTAATGGTGCCTTTTCCCCCCATGTGGTTTCCAGAGAAAGTCCCTGGATTCCCCACTCGGCAAGGCTGTTTACACTGGTTGGCACTGGAGGGAACCGAGTGGCCCAGGGGCATTCCCGAGCGCACCGGAGGAGCGCAGGCTGGGCTGTGTCTGGACGGCCTCCAGGTGAGTCGTGCTCCCGCAGGGACGTGCCTCGGGTCACCTCTCGGAGCCAGGAGGCCAAAGAGGAGTCCGGCAAGCTCGCCCGACGTAGGCTCGAGTGGGAATCGCCGGGGGCGTAGAGGATCTGGTCCCCAGGGTCAGAATGGGGCGGGGCAGCCTCTCCCGCGCTCCGGCTGTCAGGCGGGCTGAGACTGTAGGTTTCCCAAACAACCCAAGTCGCGGGGAGGGTTGGGCCGCTTCGGCCCCGCCCACTTTCTCACCCGCTGGGATTCGGCGCGCTCTGGGACCCGGCGGACACCTCCACCCCTTGGCCTCTCCCCCGCCTCCCTCCGCCCCTGCCTACTCGTCAGGACACTCCGGTTGGCCGCTCGCCCGCTCGACTGGTGGCGTCACTGCCAAGATGGCGACGGCCGCGGCGGCGGCGGCCGCGAAGGGAGGCGGAGGCGGAGGCGGAGGCAGCGGCGGCCGCGAGGGGAGGGGGAGTCCCGCCTGACTGAGCCAGCAGGCCACGGGCTGGCGGGCTGGGGTTCCGCGGAGGGCGGAGCGCTGGGCTCGGGATGATCTAAGCGGGCCCGGAGCTTGCCTTCGGCCCCGCGTGCCCAGCTGCGGGGGAGGAGGGGACCCCGGCTGAGCCGCCTGGGTGACTGGCCCGGCGGCCGCGGAGCCCCGAGCGGTGAGTGCAGGGGCGGCGGAGCGGTGACATGTGGAGCTGTCACTGCCGGGGACGGCCGCGCGCGCGCGTGAGTGAGTGAGTGAGTGTGTGAGTGAGTGTGTGCGTGCGCCTGTGTGTGTGTGTGTGCGTGTGAGTGTGTGCGCGCGCCTGTGCGTGTGTATGTGTGTATGTGTGCGTGTGTGAGTGCGTGAGTGTGCGCCTGTGTGTGTGCGCGTGTGCGCGTGCCCGCGCCGGGGGGGGGGCCGCCAGCAGGAGGGGGAGGGGGCGGCCGAGGGCTGCTTGGCCCCATCCCCCGGGGGGGCCCCGGGGGCCGCTCTTTGTGGGCCACTTCTCCGGAGCCGGCGGGCGCGGGGACACTTGGCGTTCTCCTCGCGGCCAGGCCGCCCCGCTCTCCCTCCTCCGGACGGGGCTGGCGGGGCCCGCGGGTGGCCGGGGGCTTTCGCCGCTCGCGCCTGTTTGTTTCCTCCGTGTAGTCCGGCAGGTGGGGGCGGGAGGAGGGAGGGAGGGAGTGGGGAGGCAGAGATGGGGGAGGGGGAAGGAGAGGCGGGGAAGGCTCTCTGTCTGGGCTCCTGACATCTCCGTTACGTAAGGCTGAGGTGGCTCCCGGGGATCCCACCTGCTCGGCTCGTGCGAAGCCCCGCGGGCTCGGGAAGAAGGGGCCGGCCAGCCTGTGGGGCCGCCGCCGCCGAGGGGGGTCCGGACCTGCCCGCTTGGGGTGGTGGAGGCTGCGGCTGCGGCTGCTGCCCTGGCACCACCGCCCCTGATGTTGGTGTTTAAATGGCCATGCCCTCCCTGAAGTGGCAGCCTCCCTCCGCTGAAAGTTTATCTCTTAAGAAGGAATGAAAATTGGTTCTTGATAGCGTTTCATTAGCACCGCTTGTAAAGCGAGCGATGTAGGGTGACATTTGTATGATTAAGGGGATGTGTTCGTGATGAAATCGCGTGTCAAGAAAACTTGGGCCCTTCAAAGTGACAGTTTTGCTTTGAGTTGTGGCACAGTTATCCCGTGTGTGCCGGAAGCTGTAATAGCCAGGAGAGATGAAAGAATGTTAGCTAGCTGCTAGCCACAGTGAGAGTGGGAAAGGGGCTAGTGAGTCCTTTCATTAAAGGGGCATTTTATGCTTTTGTTTCTGGATGGGCTTTTTTTTTAAAGTTGTATTCTTCCTTCGGCAAAAACCAAACAATTAGAAACAACGTAGCCCTCTTTACACTAATCTATTATGAATATACTATTATGACAACCAAGATAATTTTGAAAAAGTGGATTCTGGGGAGCCCAAGATTTTTGGGCTGGCATTCTTTATGGATAATGGAGTCTATCCACTTTATCTCAATGTAATCAAGATCATTTAGGGATCTAGTTTTTGTAATTCAAAGTATGAAGAAATCACCAAACACTTGTATCCTCCACCTGCTAGGGAAACTTTATCTTGCATAGAAATTTATTGTTTTGGATTAGCGTCTTGTTTCCCTTTCGAATGGCTGTTGGCAATAAGATGCTACACAGCAGAATTTTCTGAATGGCAAGCAGAAGTGGATTTTCTTTATCCAGGGCACCGTTACTTTTTGTGGGTTTTGTTATTATTACAGGAAAGTAAATTGAGCAAGAACCCAACTAAAGAAGGAGGGGAAATGAGTATTTATATTCTGATTTGCATTATTTTAGACTTTAAAAAATTGTTTCTGAAAATAGTACGGTGATGCAAAACATATTTTCCAAATCCACCATTAGGTGCTGAAGCTATTTTGGGGGGTGGGCCAGGAAAGAGAGTTTGGTGTTAGTTTCTCACCCTACATATAATATTGTTTCAGGTAGTTATTGAATTATATAGGATTCTTGGGTCTAGTGTTTTATATAAAAGTATAAGAAGTAGTAAAAGTTTGGATAAGATCAGCATATAAAGACAAATAAAAAATTAGTCTTCTCTGAATTTTCAGATGCACTGTGTGTGACTGGCAATGTATGACACTATTAGAACTTTTTTTATCTTTTCTTGCAGGGAACTTGTCTTTGCCATCCTTTTCTGTGATATGCATCCTGTGTATTTGAAAAAGACAGGTATAGAATTTAGTGTAACAAAATTCTCTTCCCCAGCTCCAGTGGTTTTGTTTTACTGCTCCATGGAGATCTTTAAAAGATAAACTAAATGTGTCCCAAGTCTTGGATTCGGATTCTTTGGATCTTTAAAATGAGTTGCATAGAAACTTTTAATACAGTGATAATGCACGTGTTCCTTAGGTTTCTAATGACTTCCTTGCCTTTTAAAAGGCTATTGTGAATTTATCAATGATAACTTACGTATCTGAATCTTCTGTTAGACGTTATCTACACTTTGTATCTCACCCACCTAGCAGAATATTTCACTCATACTAAATGCTTTTTTGTTTTGTTTTTGTTTTCGTATGGATCTGCAAATTCATTCCTGTGGGAAACTTCTAGCGTATAAGTTCCCTCCACCAGGGCAAATCAGCAAAGCGTCAGTAACTTACACTCTTAAAAGACCTGCTTGGGGCACTGAGAAGTTCAGTGACTTGCTCAGGGTCACCGAGCCAATAGGTGTCTGAGATGGGCTTGTAAATCTGCGCATTCTCTGCCCCAAGGTTTCCCCTGCTGCCTCTCATTAGGCACCAAATGCATGTTTTATCATTGAATGAAGAGACAATGCAGTGGAATGGAGAGAAAGGAAGAGAAAGGTTAGAGTTTTGTCTCTAATGTTTTTGTAGGCTGTGTGATGGTAGGCAAGTCCTTTCACCTCAGTGCTGTAGGCAGTTTTCGAAGACCATTGTTTGCAGAGAAGATGCTGACCTACACTGGTAATAGGAGTTTCCTCACTAAGGGGTTCACATATCAGTGAAATCATAGGTTCAGTCCCTTTTCTATTAAATTGAATAAGAATGCTTTGAATCAGAGTATAAAAGACTAAAAGTTTTCAGAAAACTTCTCATAATTGTAACCAAAACAATTTTTTTAAAATGTTGCTTATCTGTAATCTAAGATTGTGAACAACTAATAATTAAAACTACTCCCTGATCTTTGAAGATCATTGGTCTCAGGGTTGCATTACTGTGCATAGTCAGAGCTGTTATTGACTTTCTCTTGTACACACATCCTTTTTCCCCCTCATGTAGGGGACAATTGCATAGAACTGTGGCACAAGTTTCCTTTCTATCCTCCAGAACCAAGCACCTTCTCTGATACTCCATTTTTAACTTTTACTTCATTTCCCAGAAGTATATATGTCTCCTTTGATATACTTGCTTCTTCTGTCGTAGTACTTTTGCCTAGTAAAGGCAGGATCATCCATCTCTTAGACTTTACTTCTGAAAGAACCTTAGAGTTGTATCACCCTTACCTTCCATTTTTATAGTTGGAGAAAACTGAGGCTCAGTACAAGTAACTTGCCCAAGGTCACACAGCTATTAAAGAGCAGAACCTAGAGTTTATTCCACGTCCTTTGACTAAAATTCCAGAGTTCATTCTTTTATGTCAGACTGACTCTGTGTCTCTCACTCTCTTTGTTCCACGACTAAAAAGCAGTGCTGGTGACACACCTTTGTCAAGGGAAGGGAAAGCCATAAGTCTGAAAGGAAATTAAAGTGAAAAAGAACCAGCATCATTTACTTCTAAGGAGCTTGAAAAGGCCCAGTGACTTTTATTCAGAATCTTCATCAACTTCCTCATCTCTGATGAAACCTTTTCTCCTTCCTGAGGCATCAGCATTCCACATGAATAAAAAACCCAATTTATTCAATCTTTTTAATGATCTTAAATGACAACTACTATGGCAATGTTATTTTCAACTATTTTTCATTGCAGATGTGTATTATTCCATCTCCCTTATGGGATTAAATTATCTATTTTAGGCTAGGTTGAGAACCTAACAAATATTTATAACATTATTTCTGTCTACAGTTACAACAAGGTAGCTTTAAAAATGGACTTTTGGAATACAATCCATTTGTCATTTGGATGCTGCCTATATTTATAAAACCTATCTATGCTCATCATGCACCTGGCACCAGGCTAGTTTTAAAGTGCTTGACTTTATCCTCATGAATCTCCTTATCTGTTCTTAAAATGATATGAACGTATGATAACGGGGGAGAAGAATCAAACCACTAAGAAAAAAGAAATGGAAAAAATAGCACGGGAGATTGCCTGCTAGTACTACACATCAGTTCTAATGAAAAGAATGAGTGATAAAAATTTCAGCAGGGGATATCACAGTTGTGGTATTTTGCTTTTTATAGACTCATTCCTTGTGATAAATGTGTAAACACATTTTAGATTTATGTGCAGGTATACACATATATAACACACACACACTTATTCAGGTTTTCATATAAAGATTTGGGCCTCTGTTATATACTGATCTGTACTATTGAACTGTCACTGTTGAAATTAAAAAAAAAAACAATTAAGATCCACCTTCATTCCCTTCCTTCTTCCCTATTCCTCCCCTCCTTAAGAAAGTTAGAAAAACAAAACCCCCAGGTTACAAACATGTATATTCAAACAGAACAAATTCCTGAATTGACCCTCTCCAAAACTATTGTGTTTCAGTTTGTACTCTGAGTTCATCACCTCACTGTCAGGAAGTAGGTAAATTATTTCATCATGAGCCATCTGGAATCATGGTTGGTCATTGTAATGATCAGAGTTCTTAAGTCTTTCAGAGTTGGTTGTGAGACTTGTTTTTGTGAGATTCTTCCAGACTCCCTTGAATATGGTCCATTGTAGATCTGTTATACTGAATTCGAGACTGTCACTGCCAAGAGCCCACCATTGTCCCAGACACCTGGGCTCACAATCTCAGTGCTATCCTTGACTCCTCCCTCTCATTTCGCTTATCCAATCCATAGCTAAATTTTGTCTTTTCTACCTTCACAACATTTTTAATATTCTCATATAGCCTCAGCCCCAGTTCAGGTCTTCATCACATCTTTCCTGGGTGATTGCATTAGCTCTCCAACTGGTATCTGTGCCAGCCTTGACACTCATCTACTCCATAGCCAATATAAATTTTATAAAGTGTAGATAGGTTTGCCTATGAACTCCAGTGGCTCCCTATTACTATTATAGGATCAAATGTCAGACTAGGATCAAAGTCAGACTCTTCTAACATTTAAAGTTCTTTATAATCTGATCCACCCTTAATTCTATGGTCTTCTTACATTTCCCTTCCATGTCACTAGGATCCAGCAATGGCAGCTTACTTGCAGTTCCTTAAGCAAGACTCTCCATCTCCTGGTCTCTGGGCCTTTGCACTAGCAGTTTCCCATTCCTGGGATGCTTTGACTTCTCACCTCCTCCTCTTGGTTTCCCTGGCTTTCTTTAAGATTCCTCTCAAATCCCACCTTCTATAGAAGGCCTTTCCTCATACCACCAACTGCTAATGCCTTCACCTCTCAGATTGTCTTCTATCTAATCTGTATTTTTTATATACCTAGTTATTTACATGTTGTATATTTCATTAGAATGTAAGCTCCTTGAGGACATGGACTGTTTTGACCCCTCTTTGTATCCTTAGTGCTTAGCACAGTGCCTAGCATGTAGTAAGTTCATAATAAATGCTTGTTGACTGTACTGCAGCAGATTGTTTCCTAGTGTAGATTTCAGTGTAGTTATTTCAAACATTAGATTATTAATTTCACCATATCCCAAGACAGTGACGAAATATGTCAAATTCTAGGAATTTGTTGCCTTTATACATAATATTACAGTGTTTCTTAGTTTCATGTTTATGAATGCTGAAATGCCCTGACACCATAAAAGCAATGTTTTTATAACATTGAGCTTAAACTCAGTCTTTTAAACCCAGTCCCCTTCCCTCATTTAAAAAAGAAACCAATCTAATTAATATCTGAATATCCATGGGATTCGAAAGCTTTTGGTTCTTTACAATTTAGGGCTGATGCCAAATTTACTGACTTTATGACACAAACCTGCCTAGGGTCAAGTACTAAGGGTTTTTGAAGCATTTTGCATTGTATTAAGCATTGATAAAGATGTTTGACAGTGTTAATAAAATAATTTCTACAGTATTGTACTTATTCTGAGTGGCCTCTAGATTTTCTGTCTTTCTCTGTCTTCTAAGCAACAATATAGAGATTTCTCCATTTTGGGATTGCTCTCAGGATTGTTAAATTTCTAGCTCAGATCATCATTTCATGAGATACTTTAACCCAGCTCACCTAACTTCTGATTTCATTGACTTTCTAGACTTCTATATAACTCTTTGCCTGCAGTCTTTGACTTTTATCTTCCCATTTTCCCAACTTCCCTATATGTTTTGTCTTCCTCTATTAGAATACAAACTCCTCAAATGTAGGGGGATAATTGCCTCCTCTGCACTTAGCACAGTGCTTGGCACATATCCCTTAATAAATACTTCATCTCTCCATCTGTCTATCCATGGTGAATGTCTTGGGGGTGTAGGCAAGATTACTACAAACATTCTCTAAGCCTTTTTTTTAACTTTATGTTGATATCAAAAGCCAGACCAGGATTTCAATAGTATAGATACCAACAATACAGATGTTCCTCGGTTGGGGAGATAACTAAACAAATTGTGGTACATAAATGTAATAGAATATTATTGTGCTATAGAAAATGGTGTGTGTAATGAATACAAAGAAGCCTAGAAAGATCTATTTGAAATGATGCAAAGTGAACTAAGCAGAGGCAGGAAAACAATATATACAGAAGCTGTAACAATATAAATGGAAAGCACAAGGATGTTCCCAAAAGATCAAAAGTAGTTGTGACAAAACTGTAAGTCAAACAGGCCTTGAATGAAGAAATATGAGAAGATACACCCAATCAACACCTTGGTATTCGTAAGAGGTCTACAGGTGACATATTACCCATATTTTTGGACTTTTTAAATATATCAACCGCTTTTGTCTTTTTTTCTCTCTAAAAATACTGTTTGTCCTATGGGATGGCTTTCTGGGATGGGAAGGGGAAAAAATACATAGGATTGTATGGTGCTATAAGAAACAGAAAATATCAATAAAAACCTTATTTAAAAATTATAAAAAGGACCACATTTGTGTTATTATTAGAAAAAATATACTGAGTACCCCCTGAACAGGACACTGTAAGAAACTTTGCTGAGAGGATATTTCTTTAAATTATTTGTGATTTTGTAGGCAATTCTTTCATCAGTACAGATCCTCCAGACAGTTGACAATTATATAGGACTTACAGGTTTGCAAAGAGCTTTATATATGTTATCTTATTTGATCCCTCACAACTCTGTGACATAGATATTATAGGTATTATCCTCAGTTTACGAAAGAAGAAACTAAATAGGTCTTATAAGGTGAGAATTTTTGTTGACTCCCCAAATTTATCAACTACTGGCCAACTTAGAGGTTAGGAACCTCTTGCTAGACTGACACAATCATAAGCCCAGACTTGAAACTTTTCCAACTTAGTAGGACCTGATAGAACTTTCATTCACTCCCCAAGTATGCCCTATGAGAATCCACAGTAATCTTCATGCCTTGAGGCAGTGAAGTGGGACGTTGGAGTGTGCAGAGACTTAAGAAATAAAAGATATGTTTCTTGGCCTTGAAGAACTTAAAAGTAAATGTTCAAAAGCACAGTAGACCAACAAGACCTTAGAGATAGTCTTTTCCAACTCCCTCTTTTTACAAAGAAGAAAATAATAGTGGGGGGGCAGAGTCAAGATGGCGGAGTAGAAAGACGCACGTATGCGAGCTCCGAACCCACAGCCCATAGATTTAATGTAAGAAGAGCTCCCCATAAGTTCTGGATCACTGCAGGGTATGCAGAAACATAGTGGAAGAGATTTCCGTTCCAGAGAGCCCTGGAGAGCCATCCCCAGGGTCCGTCGCGCCCCAGAAAGTGGATCCCACCCCAGTGCTGCCCTGGCCGCGGCCCCAGAGAAGCTGATCCAAGCAGGCTTCAGGGACGGAAGCTCCGGCGGCTGGTAAGGTCCCTCCGCCCACAGAAGCTACAGGTCAGTGAGAGAGATGGCTGGGCTGGCTGAGAGGGGAGTGGGGTGTCTCCGTGACTCGGGCCCCCACGGGAGGAAGCGGTGGAGGCAGAGGCGGGGGCGGCGGCGGAGGCAGTGGCGGCAGGGCGGCGGCCCGGGACTCCCCCAGCGGCAGGCAGGATCTTCATTACTGAAAGTCTCTGCATAAACCACCTGAAGGAGCTGAGACTGGGAGGTGGCCCTGGCCCACCTGCTCCATTACTGAAGGTCTCTGCATAAAGCCCCTGAGGGAACTGAGCCTGGGAGGCGGCCCTGCCTCCACCCCAGCACCAGAACTAAAGCTCACATTGAATAGCAGCCGCGCCTGCTGCGGAAAACCCATTTGAATCTCAGACTCCAAGCACTAG
Organism: Bettongia penicillata ogilbyi; assembly: GCA_023548195.1. Classification (NCBI taxonomy): domain Eukaryota; kingdom Metazoa; phylum Chordata; class Mammalia; order Diprotodontia; family Potoroidae; genus Bettongia; species Bettongia penicillata. The sequence goes on from JAJHZJ010000148.1 coordinate 2,875,143, forward strand.
CTGGGCGGATCTAGGCAGGGGTGGAGAGGAATCTCAGAAGTCAAGTAACTGGCTGGGAAAATGCCTAGAAAAGGGAAGAAAAATAAGACTATAGAGAGTTTTTTTGAACCGATGCAAATGATCCCGACTTTCAGATCTGATGACGAGGACATATTCTTGCCATCAGGGAAAGACGTGGAGGGCGGGGCCTCGGTACCCCAGACATCCCAGGGGGATGTCAGGTGGGCTCAGGCCTTGGAAGAGCTCAAAAAGGATTTTGAAAAGCAAGTTAGACAGGTGGAGGAAAAACTGGGAAGAGAAATGAGAGAGATGCAAGAAAAGTATGAAAAACGGGTCAATACCTTGGTAAAGGAGACACAAAAAAATGCTGAAGAAAATAACACCTTGAAAAATAGGCTTACTCAATTGGCAAAAGAGGTTCAAAAAGCCAATGAGGAGAATAATGCTTTCAAAAGCAGAATGAGCCAAATGGAAAAAGAGGTTCAAAAGCTCACTGAAGATAATAGTTCTCTCAAAATTAGAATGGAACAGATGGAGTCTAATGACTTTCTGAGAAACCAAGAAATCACCAAACAAAACCAAAAGAATGAAAAAATGGAAGAGAATGTGAAATATCTCATGGGAAAAACAACTGACCTGGAAAATAGATCCAGGAGAGACAATTTAAAAATTATGGGACTACCTGAAAATCATGATCAAAAAAAGAGCCTAGATATTATCTTCCATGAAATTATCAAGGAAAACTGCCCTGAGATTCTAGAACCAGAGGGCAAAATAAGTATTGAAGGAATCCATCAATCACCACCTGAAAGAGATCCAAAAAGAGGAACTCCTAGGAACATTGTGGCCAAAGTCCAGAATTCCCAGGTCAAGGAGAAAATCTTACAAGCAGCTAGAAAGAAACAATTCCAGTATTGTGGAAATAAAATCAGGATAACTCAAGATCTAGCAGCTTCTACATTAAGGGATCGAAGGGCATGGAACAGGTTATTCCAGAAGTCAAAGGAACTAGGACTCAAACCAAGAATCACCTACCCAGCAAAACTGAGTATAATACTTCAGGGGAAAATATGGCCTTTCAATGAAACAGAGGACTTTCAAACATTCTTGATGAAAAGACCAGAGCTGAAAAGAAAATTTGACTTTCAAACACAAGAATGAGAAGAAGCATGAAAATGTAAACAGCAAAGAGAAGTCTTAAGGGACTTACCAGAAGTGAACTGTTTACATTCCTACATGGAAAGACAATATTTGTAACTCTTAAAACTTTTCAGTATCTGGGTAGTTGGTGAGACCACACACACACATACACACATGCACACACATACAGAGACAGAGAGAACAGAGTGAATTGAATAGGATGGGTCCATATCTTCAAAGAAATTAAGGTAAATGGTGAGAGAGAAATGTAGTGGGAGAAAAGAGGGTGAAATGGAATGGGGTAATTATATGTCATTTAAGAGGCAAGTAGGAGACTTTTTAGTGGAGGGAAAAAGAGGAGAGCTGAGGAAAAAAAAAACAAGAAGTTTACCCTCATCACATTTGACTAAAGGAAGGAATAAAATGCACACTCATTTTGGTATGAAAACCTATCTTACAGTATAGGAAAGTGGGGGAGAAGGAGATAAGCAATGGAGGGGATGACGGAAGGGAGGGCAAAGGGAGGAGGGAGCAATTTGAAGTCAACACTCGGGGAGGGACAGGATCAAAAGACAGAAGAGAAACAATGAGGGGCAGGATAGGATGGAGGGTAATTCAGTTAGTCTTACACAACACAACTATTACGGAAGTCATTTGTAAAACTACACAGATATGGCCTATATTGAATTGCCTGCCTTCCCAAAGGGAATGGGTGGGGAGGGAGGGATGGGGAGAATTTTGGAACTCAGAGTTTTAGGAACAACTGTTTAGTATTGTTATTGCTACTAGGAAAGAAGACATACAGTTAATGAGGAATAGAAAATCATCTGGCCCTACAGGAGAAAAGAGAAGATGGAGACAAGAGAAGGGAGGGATGACAGAAGAGAGGGCAGATTGGAGATAGGGAAAATTAGATTGCTTGGTGTATTGGGGTGGGGGGAGGGGAGAAAAGGGGAGAAAATTTGGAACCCAAAATTTTGTGAAAATGAATGTAAAAAGTTAAATAAATAAATAAATATTTCAAAAAAAAAAAATAATAGTGCCTTGCCTGTGGGGGAAGCTCAGGTTGGTGAGTTTCTTAAGTTTGGGAATTCTGGGGTATATTAGGGTTAAAGTAAATTGGGTAACTACTAACTTCAAACACAAAAGTTGTGATCCTCCAGTGAATTTCTGTACCAGTTGATACTAGAATTGGGCCCTGAGTGGCATCTGTACTTCTAATCTAGGGGAGTTATGATAACCAGACTGAAAAAAAAGAGTAGGTGGTTGGTGAATACTCCCTTTGAGACAACAGAAAAGGAAGGAAAGGAGTATATCTCAGAATGATTGTGATATAAAAACTAAAGTCATCAGTAACAGACTGAGTAAGCTAGTTTCCTATGTTTGTGTGTATTTTTATGTCAAACTCAATACATTTATCATAAAAGACCAGTCTTGATACAAAGTAACCCAAGGTCTTCAGACTTGTATATGATTAATTTTTATTTTTATAAATTTGTTACATAATTGAGCATGATACTTATTCAAATTTTTTCCTTGCCCAAAAATAGAGAACAGATGGCTAGATATGTTTATATGTCATTTTTCTGACGTTTGTGAGAGAAAGAAATTGAGTTCTCATATGTCCCTGAATGTAATTGATATTTCCTGGGGTTTAGCCAGAACGGTATTGCTTCATTTGGTTGAAGGTTGACATCTTTATGATTTTGACTAAGATCCATGGTTATCTCAACACTGTTTTTAAGTACATGTTTAGTAGTGCAATTTAGTGAAGCATTAAGATATTTGGGAATGCCATGTCAGAAAAAAAAGCCTGATAAAATATTATTTATTGTTATGTTCAGAACACTAGTGAATACTGACTCTTTATGATGATATGGGTTCTGCTACCCAAATGTGAATCGGTGAAAGAAGAAGCATTAAGCACTTACTTCAGTGCCAAGCACTGAAATCTATTGTCTGTTGAAGGTGACCATTCAAATAGAGAATGATATCCAGGGAGGGGCACCTGGGTTGGGAAGGTTACAGGATGGTGATTAGGACCATAGGTGAGTAGATTGACCTGGAGAAAAAGAAGGGGGAAAGTATGTCTTTTTGTCAAGTTGTGGAGAAGACAGTGGGGTCATGAGGGAAGTGAAGTGAAATGAATCATAACTGGGGCTGTCATGAGATGATATCATGGTCAGAGGAAGGCAGTTAACAACACTCAAGTAGGAGGGCAAAGGTGACTAGGGATAGAGATGTAAGTATACTTTTTCTATTAGATTTGTAGATTTTTCTGCTGTTATACTCAATGTTCCCAAGTTTCAAAGGTATAAAATTGTAGTCAGTTTAATTGACTGGTTTAGAAGAGATCAGCTCATAGAAGTAATCTCTCAGTTTTTAAATCTGGATACTGTAAAATTTGTTGGTAGCCATTCTTCATATTCTGTAAGGCAGTTGTTGCTACTACAATTTAGAATGATAAGTTTTATTTTGGTGAGCTTTATTTCAGGAGAAAACTTTCCTTCAACAGGTTTGCCAACACTAAATAAGTCTTACACATCAGCAAAGGAGAAGTCAGACCGTTGTGTGTTACTTACCTTGGAAGACATTAGCTTTATATAATTCAACAAATACTTTCAAACACGTAAAGTTGTCTAGGCACTGGAGATACAACGTTGTATTCCACGGGAGGATAAAACATAATATGTAGTTTGTTGTTCATTCTTTTCAGTCGTGTTTGATTCTTCATGACCCGTTCAAAGATGATCTTTAGTGCAGGGACCTTGTTTCTGCCTTCTTGGTAACTCTAGCGCTTAGAACAGTGTTGAGCACATGGTAAGCACTTCGTAAGTACTTGTTGACTTGACTAGATTCTGGAGTAGTTTGCCATTTCCTTCTTCAGTTCATTTTACGGATGAGGAAACTGTGGCCAACAGGGTTAAATGACTTGCCCAGGGTAACCCAGCTAGGGAGTATCCGAGGTTGGATTTGAACTCAGGCCTTGCTGACTCCAGGCCCAGTACTCTATCCACTTTACCACCTAGCTGCCCAGTAGTTTACAGATCAATAAATACAGAGTAATTTGAGGAGGAAGAAAGCTGTTAACCCCTGGAAGGGCCTGGCTGCTGAACTGAGCAATAAGGATGAGGATTTTGAGAGGTGAATTTGGAGGTGGTTTTAGGGTTGGGGGACAATGTTTTTCAAGTTCTGGGTGACATGTAACGTGCACAAAGGAGAATAATGTCTAGCAAATATGTCTAGTAAAGTTGATTGGAGCCAAATTTGTGACTTTAATATCCAGCTGAGAAGTTTATGTTTTTATCTCAGAGGCATAGGGAACCACTGCAAATTTTTGAGCAGGGGAGTGATATTGTCATACCCATGCCTTAAGAAGGTTATTTTAATTTTAAAATTTAATTTAAAAAGACAGGGCACCTACTGATTGTGTGTTCAACAGTTTCTGGGTGACATTTTCTCATTTGGATCATTAGAGGAAGTCCTCTTGCTTGGACACTTCAGTCACCTGATTTATCTCCATTAGATTTTTTTTCTTATGGGGTCACTTCAAAACAAGCATACATTAAATTATATAAAATACATAAAACTACATTAAAAATACATCAGAAGCTCATTCTTTGAAAAATCTCAAGGCTAGGATTATAAATATAATCCTTCTGTTCACTGAGCAGTAACTAATGAAAGTTTGGGACACCTTGTACTACTTGGAAACTTTTTTCTGTTTTACAGATTTTTTTTTTTTAAGCATCTGACTTTTGTGACCATGAGCATGTTAAGTTGAGGTCCATACAATTTTTTCCGTATGCTTTATATTATGTAGCTTTCCAACTCATACTTTTTTCACTTAAAACCCTTCTGTGATTTTTATCTTTATTTTTTTAAAGTTATATAGTATACCTTTAAAGGTGTACTTGAACTAAACTTAGTAGGCTCTAAATTTTATGAACCTATGACTGACTTTTGTTACCATGAATATCTGCTCTGCTAGTACTAGCAGGAGGTATGATTTCTATAAAGAAATTCATTTGTTTTAACAATCGAATGCTATGTCCATAATATTTCTCTGTTCCATTACTTTTATTCCTGCTACTCCTCTTCTGTATTAGAGTACCTTTACCCTAAAAATCCATCCTTCATATTGTGGCCAAAGTAGGATTATAGCTAGAAAGGACTTTAAAGGTCATCTGATCAAATTTCCTTATTTTACAGATAAATAACTTGAAAATCAGAAAAGTTTAGTGATTGGCACATGTCTACATTGCTAGTAACAGAGCTGGGATCAAAATCTAGGACCTCTGACTCAAAACCCGATGCTTTATTCTATACCCTGTCTTCCTTGTATGCAGGCCTAAGTCTTATCTCCTCACTTTCCTGGTCATTTATTTAAGCCTTTAATTTTGCAGACATGATGGCAAGTATTTTACGGAGACACGCGGTAAACGCAGGCATGGTCGCACTTTAGAAAGTGTAAGCAAGCTAAGCAAATAACTGGCTGTACTAGCAAGGCTGTTTCCACGCTGTCGCAGCCTGATCTACAGATAAGCTCAGAATTTTATTTATTTAGTTTTTTAAAAAATATTTATTTATTCTTAGTTTTCAACGTTCACTTCCGTAAGATTTTGAATTCCTTATTTTCTCCCTGTCCTTTCTTCCCTCCCCAAGATGGCATGCAATCTGACATAGGCTCTACATGTACTTTTATATGAAACATATTTCCACATTAGTCATGTTGTAAAGAAGAATTAGAACCAATGGGAGGCACCACGAGAAAGAAGAAATGAAACAGAGAAAGAGCAAATAGTCTGCTTCAATCTGCATTCAGAATCCATGATTCTTTTTATGGATGTGGAGAGCATTTTCCATCATGAGTCTTTTGGTAACTCTCCTGTTTAGAACCCTCCAGTGGCTGCAGAATTACCTGCAAGATAAAATAAGCCCTCTATACTACAACTTCACTCCCATCAACCTTTCTTGCTCCCCATTCATACATTCTACATTTCAGCCAAACTGAAAAACTAAGTGATCTTTATCTCATTTTCCATTCCCTTATTTCTATGCATTTGTATCAGCCCTCCCCCATACCTGGACTTGATGATTTCTTTACTTTCCCCAGTTGAAATTGTCCCCTCAGTTTCTTTAAGGACAAACTTAGATGCCACTTCTATGAAGCCTCCATTGATGTTCCTAGATACTTGTGATTCTTCCAAAAGTCTCTCATGACTGTTCTCTTTGATCTTTCCAATTCATTCGTCACATTTTTACCTGATTTTTGTGTATGTTTTTTGTGTATGTATCTTACCACTCTAGGAGGCAGCTCTAGGTAGTTCAATAGATAGAGTGATGTGCCTGGAGTCAGGAAGCCTTGAGTTCAAATATGGCCTTAGACACTTACTAACTGTGTAACCCTGGACAAGTCACTTAGCCTCTGTTTGCCTTAATCCACTGGAGAGGAAATGGAAAACCATTTCAGTATCTTTGCCAAGTTGAGGATCTTTGCCAAGAAAATCCCATGAACAGTATGGTCCTCAGGGTCACAAAGAATTGGACACAACTGAACAACTTTCTACTCTTCAAGAGTACAACCATTTTGTGGATAAGGACCATACATTTTCATCTTTGCATCTTCAGTGTTAAGCATAGTGCCGTGAAATATTAGGAACTTAATAAATGCTTAGTAAATTAAAGTAAATTATTTTCCCTTTCAAGGATGTCTTTTTTTTTTTTAATTATGAGCTTATCAACAAACTGAAATGTTACAAGATACAAAGAACAGGAAAGAATATTGTGTAAGAAGTTGAATTTCTCATTTGCATATAAATCTAATATCTACCAACGTAGTAACAAAGTTATGCTATTTATCTTTCTTTCAGTACTTCCTTTTTAATCCACATTAAAAATATTTCATTAATGCTTTTTAAATGTCTCTTGCTATCTACCAAATGACTTTCCCCTTTTCAAGTAGAAGCCCTCACTTATTATAAACATGTACAGTGAAGCAAAACAGATCAAAACATTGGCCATGCCTGAGGATACATAATATTCTGTACCTTACAGAAGTTACCTTCTGTCAAGAAGGATGAAGTATGGTTTATCCTAAGTCTTTTGAAGTTGCTACTTTGGTAAAGATTGGGAGGTCTTTCAAAATTTCCTCTTCTCGCATTATAATTAAGCTTATCGTGTAAATTGTTCTCCTTGTTCTGCCCATTTCACGTTATATTCATTTGTACAAATCTTTATGTATTTCTCTCCAACAGGCATCATTTCTTATAGCACAATTAAATTTCCTTATATTCAGATACCATATTTTGTTCACCCATACCCCAATTGATTGCTACCTATTTTGTTTCCAAATCTTTGTTACTACAAAAGTTGCTACTTTAAATATTCTTGTTCATATGGGTACTTTTTTTCTACTCTTGACCTCTTTGGGTACATGTCTAATAGCCGGATAGTTTAGTGAGTTTGAGAGAATATTAATAGTTGAACGAATTGATAGTTCTTTCAGCAGTTCATGAGTATGCATGTCTTCTTAGAACATCTCTAACATTTATTATTTTCCTTTTTCATCACTGTTGCCAGACTTAATTCTCATTTATCTAAGTGATTTTGAATTTTTTTCATGTTTCTTTCTCTTCTTCCTTCCTTCCTTTCTTTCTTGAAAACTTCTTGTTTCTATTCTTTGCCCACTTATCTTTTGAGGAATGGATCATGAATTTAGAACTGGAAGGAATCTTAGAAGCTGAGAGGCTATTGAGTTTAACCTCCTCCCTTATTCCTAAGTATTTGTGTCAATTTTTTAAAATACTTAGATATATAAAGGAGAAATTTGTTGTGAAGATTTTTATTCAATTATTTTCCTTACCATCCTATTTATTTTGGTCATGCAGTAGCTTTTCAATTTTATATAATGAAGCTAGTCCATTTTATCTTTTATGATTAATCTTTATCCTTTGTTTAGGTAAGAATCCTCTCCTAAGCTAGAGTTGTGAAAGGCATCTCTAACTTGTACTCCTTTTATTATGACCTTTACATTTACTTTACTAATTTATTCATAGAGCTCCCACTGTAAAATGGTAAACTCATACCTCCTGGTTGCTTGAAAGTCTTTTCTGCTTCATGGTATAATTTGAAATCTGATGTGGCCAAAGCCCCCCTTCCTTCTTTCTTTTCTCGATATTTCTTTTGCAGTCCTTGACCTTTTGTTCGTCCAGGTGAATTTTGTTATTATTTTGTTTAGAGCTATGAAATAGCACCTTAGTAGTTTGGTATGGTACGAATCTATTTATTTAAGTGGTATTATAATTTTTATTGCATTTGCACAGCTTAAACTTAGCAATATCTCTTCAATTATTTTTCTTCATTTCTTTAAAAGGTTATTTTGTAGTTTGGTTCACAGAAGACCTAAGTGTATCTTAGTAGGTAGACATTAGATATTTTATATGGCTCTATAGTTATTTTGATTGGAATTTCTTTTTCTATCTCTTGCTGCCAAGTTTCATTCGTAGTATAATTCAATCCTTCGTTTTGTTGGAGGCTAAGAAAGAATGAAAGAAACAAGGAAATGAAAGAACAAACTCGAAGACTAGATTATTCAAAATCTCTTTTTAAATTCTTATAGCTAAAGTTCTTTGACCTTCAAATAATCTGTTTGTCTTTGAAAAGAATGATTAAAACTAGACTCTGAAGTCACTAGAAAGATTTGGAATGCTTCTGCTTACCCGTAAGTACGTTTGTATTTCTTTGTATACTTTGTTATCTTGGAATCAGTAGTACATCTATGCCCCTTTTACAGGACTTGGAGCACAATTTTAGTATTTGAAATTATTATGGAGCTTTATATTAAATGTATTTGATAAAATTGCGGTCATACCTATGATTATTTTATTCTAAGTCATTGATCAAGAATGCAGTTTCAATTATAATATTGTTTTGTGGGAAAATATGATGTCCTAAACAATGATCCTCCTTAAATTGTGTTTCTAGGAATGAATTAAGCAAAATGTTGGGGCTGTTTATATAGAAAATTTCAGGTCATTAAATTTGGGCTAAGTAATCATAATTAGCATTTATAACATAGCCCTTTACAAAGTCCTTTACAAATGCTAGCTCACAATCATCACAGCTGAGAGGTGAAGAAAAAGGCCAAAAGAGATTATAATTTACCAGTCACTCCAGTGGGACATGTCTGAGGCAAGATTCAAGTTCAGATCTTCCTGATTCCAAGTCTAGCACTACTGTGATACCTAGCTACCTCTTTACTTAAGGGATTGTGAACTTTACACAAGTAATTCACTTCATTACAATACAATATTCTTTTAACATATTTAAAATAGGATTTAATTTGTGATATTATTTGTGAGGTAACTTTCTGAGATACCTTAAGTAGGATAGTGAGTAGAGGGTTGGGCCTAGAGTTAGGAAGACATGAGTTCAAATGTGACCTCAGAAAATTATAAGCTGTGTGACTCTGGGCAAGTCATCTGATGATCTGTTTGCCCTGGTTTCCTCAACTACAAATGGGAATAATAATAACCCTTTTTTTCCCAGGGGATATTTTAAGGATCACATGAGATAGTATTTGTGAAATATTTAGAATGGTGCCTGGCTTATGGTAGACATTAAATTCTTTTTTCCCTTCTTTCAATTATATTACATTTCTTATATTAATGGATTAAAAGAAAAATTTTTTTAAAGCATTAGTGAATTTGAAAGCCACATATAAAATATGACTGTTGGGATATAGGTATATTATTGCACATATTATTATATATTATGTTACTTATTGAATGTATAATATTGTGTATTATTATATATGTTGTGTATAATATATTATTGTATCATACAACAACAGATGTAGCAATTATTTTAAAAAAAGAAAATTACAGTGGTTGGTTAAGGAATTTACATTTATTTCATTTCTTTGGTTGGGGGGAATGAGAGGAGATGGAAAAAACCAAAAATGTATCTAACAAGTAGATGGTCATATGAAATATTTAGGAAATGAAAATGATGGGAACTACTTGATTGACTGAACAACCAAATAAACAGAATTGTGTACCTATTTGAGGTGAGGGTGGGGGAGCTTTTCTGCAGTTGGTCTCAGTTTTATCTTAGTGGTTTATAGTTGTAAAATTTGAACCTGAGATCACTTGTCATGTAAATGAGAGTGGCAATATTTTCTGTAACCAAATATTTATTCTTAAAAGTAGCTGGCACAGATTGCTGATAAACTATGTGAAAGAAAAGGCATATATGTATGGCTCTCTGTGAGAGGAAGAAAGGGAAATAAAAAAAACCAAGAACTCTTCATACAAATTTTATTTTTAGCGGAAGAAAGAACATGTAGATAAAATTGGGGGTTTCTTTGGTGGCAAGAATTTATTAAAAATATATGCTGGGCTGGGTGATATAAAAACAAAAGATAACAACAGAAATGTGTTTTTAAAAATACATACTGATCCTTTGTTGCTTAAGTGGGAAACTTTGAGTATGGAACATTGTTTTGTTAGTCTGTGGATACGTTGCTGAATGTTTTTTCCCTGCTTCTTTTCTAGTCTTTCACAGGGATGGCTAATTGAATAGGGGAAGGAAAAGAGATATGTTCAAGACTGAATGTGTTATAAAAACAAAAGATAGCAATAGAAATTTGAAATTTAAAACATGTATGCTAAAAACTAAATATGACAGATCAAAAAAAGAAGTAAGAACTTTGTAGAATGGGAGTGGCAGTAAATGGGAAATTAAGTTGAAAAGGATGGTGAAAGAGTTGGAGTTTAAGTCTGAAGACTTCATGTGCAGAATAAAGAACCCCATACATTTACATTTATGTTAAATACAGTTATAATAGTTTTTGTGTTTGAGAAACCTGATTTGATTATAGTTAATGTTTTTGTTACAGAGAAACTACTATTGCATGTAATCCTCATGGTTCTTACATTTAAAATAGGTAATCTTTAGATATTTGTGGTTCTTGAAATTGTCTATACATCAGTATTTCCATTTCTCTTCCTTTTTTTTCTTTCATCACCCTTTTTCAGTTACATTTTCTTATGTATATCATTTAGTTTTTCTACTTTCTCCATCTCCTATTTTTCTGTTTTTGGTCTCTGTGGTAGTGTCTGTTTTTGTATCTGATGTATGTATAATATAATATGTTATAATATATATATATTTTTAGACTTAATCACCTCATTTTTGTCTAGCCTCCTATATCACACTCCTATTTTCACTCATTCTCTTTCAGCCAACAAATCCTACACTTATTTACATGCTTAATCTCCTTAGTATACCCATGATTCATTCACTCTAGTCCACCCAGAAGCAGTAAGATGTATTACAGACAGGGAATCAGTAGCCCTGAGTTCTAGATCTATCCGCTACTCGCTAGCTGCTTGGTTTTGGTCAGTTTGTATAGCCTCTCAGTTAGTTTCTACATATAGAAAGGTAGGAGGTTAAATTTAGATAATATCCCCTTTCAGAAAAAAATACTTTGAATTCATGATATCTTGGCTTCTATTTTTCTTTGTTTTTTTCTTACATTCTGTCTTTGTTCATTTAACAAGCATTTATTAAGCGTCTGTTTTGAGACATTCACTTCTACTAAGTTTGTGGGAGATATAATAGAAATAGGTCTCACTTTAGAAAATTGGGCTAGGTTATCTCGAAAATCTTTTGTGGTTTTAAATTCTATGATACTATAAGACACAACATCTGCCTTTAAATGTTTGAATGTTTGAAGAGACAATATAAGTAGAGAACAATCTATAGGATCATAGATATTGGATGTCTATGAAAGACCCTTAAATGACTTATTGAACAACAGTAACAAACATTGATTAAGTGACTCACGTGCAAGGCATTGTGCTAGTCCAAACTTCTTACTTGCAAATGAATAAACTGAGGCTCAGAAACAGGTTAAGAAACTCGTCCAGGTCACCTACAAGATATTGCTTTTCAGTGTGGTTGTTGTAGGCATTCAGAGTAAAGGAAAGCTCAGTTGTGAAACTTTTTCTGGGAAGATGTATTGTAAGGAGAATTCTGTTATCCTTCTTAGAGTTAGTTCTTAGGATCTATGGTCATGGGAATGCCTTGTTTCCAGATGTTAGATAATAACTCCCAGAATAGTCTCAAGGATCATAGATGGTAGTTCTTAGAATCATAGTGACAGACAGTCCTACTGAGGCTGTGTAAATATTACATAATGTCATATTTACAACACTTGCGCAGAATGATGATATTGCTTAAAGTTAAACTGTGAGCTTAATTGTTGGCAAGATGCCTTCTTTGTCTGTTGCCCTATAAAAGCAGAGGACAGTGCTCAGTGAAGGGGAAAATCCATGGGGGAATCCATGGGGGAATCCATGGGGGGAACCACAGAGAATCCAGAGGGAACACACTTGCCTCAACCTTCTCCCATTGAGGCTTGAGGGGATTAAGGGGAGTGCACAAGTGTGCCTGTCTCAAGTGACCCCATTGAGATATAAGGGGTAGTTCCCCGCCCCCCCTCCCACATACATCCTCGCAGGCCCCTGGGAGAAGGCTTATTGGGGAATTCTGTTAGACCTGGTTCTCCCAGCAGCCATATGAGAAGACTAGACTAGAATAAAGCTGATTCTGAACCCCTCGAAGCGGTCTGCCTCTGACCACATCAAGAGGGCACCTGTCACAGGCTGGAGACGGGGAACTCTAGTGCCTCCTGTGTTGTCTGTGGAGCAGAAGGTTTCCTGGAGAGAGTCTGTTATTCATTGGGAACCATGACTTGACGTTTTGACACCAAGGTTAAATTCCTTCTTGCAGTTGGGGAAGGTAGGGAGGAGTAGGGGAGAGAGATACCTTCGGGTTTTCATGAACTGCCATCACAGTCACCTCAGGAGTCCTGTGGGGTGTGGTTTTCTGAGCCCGGCACGCTGGCCTAACCCCTGAGTATTGAATTACTATTCTATTCTTCTTGGTCTGGGATCCCAGAGCCGTATGAGGTCCTGGGTCTCTGAGAGGTAGAGACTGGAAGGACCCGCTCTCTCTTGGCACTTTGTTTTTGCAGGACTTTAACCTTTATCAACTGATTATTCCTCATACTAGGGCAGGCAGATTCCTTGTATCTCAGGCGCAGAGCCTGAGTTAACATCTGATGTGGCAAAATTTCTTTTCCTGTGTTCTCATCTTTATTTATCTCACTCTTCATAGTCCACATCTTCTTTTATTTTCCTGTACCATTGTGCCCCCTAGAACCTCCACTTTAATGTTAACTGTTTCTTTTATATTGAATCTTTTCATCATATATTCTTTTCTTCTTGCCTTAAGGGAAACTTGGCTCTCTTGAGAAGACCCTGTAGTCGATTCCCTGTCCAGTACTGGTTGTTCCTTCCATCTTCCTATCCCCTCCAAGACAGTGGGCCAGAAGGACTTAGCACAGTCCGTGTTTCCATTCCTGTTTGCCATCTATCTCTATAATACCTCTTTCTAAGTTCACTGTAACCATCTTTAGCCACCAGATTAGCCGCTATTGCTCATTCTGGCAGTTACATGATTCACTCTGCTGAGAAATGCTAGGGAAGTAAAAAGTGCTCTGTGGTTCTCAGGAAGTGGGTAACCTTCTACTCTGACGTATGTATACTTCTTTCTGGGTGGCTGCTACTCATCTGAAGGAATGTGGTGTATGTCTGTGTGGCATTCTCAATTAGAGCTAGCTGTAATCCTCCATCTGCTGGAAATGCTACCTTTTCCCTAAACTGGATCTATTTTACTGAGCCCTATGCACATGACCTTTGCATAATGGAGTTACCCTGAGACAGAGAAGGATATGGCATATCTCTCAGTCACTACAAATAAGAACTGAAGTTGGTCTCAAGGCAACAGAGAAGAAAGTAGAATGGAAACAGCAAGTTGCCTGCGTTGTGGCCAACTCCCCAATCTACAAGTTATGAACCAGCAGTTGGTGATCCCTGCCAGCAGCAGGGCATGGAGCAGAAACAGAATGGTCATAGGAGCTAAGTCTGTATCACGGGTTCTTCCCAGTTCATGCTCCGTACTCTGAAGAAGAGCCATGACCCAGATTTAGAGTTGCTTCAGTCTCAGAAGACAAGTAGGTACTGTGGTGGACAGAGTGCTGGAACTGAAGTCAAGCAAGATTTGAGATAAAATTTGTACTCAGACTCTTACCAGTTGTGTGGCCCTGGACAAGTCACTTAACCTTTGTCTACCTTAGCTTCCTTATCTGTAAAAAATGGGGATAATAATAGCATCTCCCTCCTAGGGTTGTTGTTGTTTGCTTTTCATTCTCTAAGAGGACCATGGCATCAGGAAGGTGATGTCATGACTTGCAAGTGAATTGGATTTAAGAGAGAGAGAGATGTGCATAGTCACCAGCCTCACTCTCTTCTCTGGAGCCATTTGGGTCCAGTGGCAAGATACTGATCAGGGTGACTGCTGATGGTTCTGGATGTAGTGGGAGACCTTGGTTTTTTTAAGCTAAAATCTTTCCCAACTCTCAGTTTGTCTGAGGCAACACCCATTCAGTGATTAAAGATAGGTAAGAAATCCATGGTTGTTGTGAGGATCAAATGAAATTGTGTGTGTGTATAAAACATTTATGAACTTTAAAGCTGTATATAAAGGCTGATTGTAATAGAAGGAAGAAAATAATGATGATAAAGCAGAGGTGGCCCTTTTTGTCAAAGCCAGTACTACTACTTGTACTCTTGATCCCATCTCTTCCCATTTCCTCCTAGAGTTTTCTCCACATGATCATTTATTCTCATTTTCAGTCTCCTTATTCACTGGATCTTTACCTACTGCTTGCAGACTTGTATATGTCTCCTCTATCCTGATAAAACCTTCACTTGACCCCACCATCCTTCAGTCTATCATCCTGTTTCTTCTCCTTTTTACTGTCAAACTTCTAGAAGGAGTCATCTACAATTTGTTTTTTGACCATAAAACTCCATTAAACCTGCTTTCTCCAATTCCTGTAGCTTTTGACACTGTCAACACTGTCAACCACTCAATTTTTTCCCCATTTCCTTTCCTTTGACTTCTAATGACTGTTTCGTACAGATTCTCCTTTTAGTTGTCTGACCACTCCTGTCTCCTTTGTTGAATCCTGTAGCTTTTGACACTGTCAATTCCTGTAGCTTTTGACACTGTCAACACTGTCAACCACTCCATTTTTTCCCCATTTCCTTTCCTTTGACTTCTAATGACTGTTTCATACACATTCTCCTTTTAGTTGTCTGACCACTCCTGTCTCCTTTGTTGAATCAATATTCACATACTGCCCCCCACCTATGAATTCTATTATTATGCACTCCGTGATATCATTAGTTCCATGGTTTCAGTTATCATCTGTATGGATGACTCTGAGATCCAGTCTTAGCCTCTCTCCTGAGCTTCAGTCAGATACTACCAACTTCCTCTTTGGACCTTTTGTACTAGATATCCTATAGATATCTGAGACTCAAGATTTCCAAAACAGATCTCTTCTTTTATACCTACCCATTTTCTGAACTTCCTTTTTTTCTGTTGAGGGTACTTCAAGGTTCCCAACTTAGGAGTCATTATCAACTCTTCATTCCGATCTCTTCACGCACATACCTCTTCCCCATCTACCAACTATTTGTCAAGTCTTGTCAGTTCTACCTCCACAATATCTCTCATACCCATCACTTTCTTGAGTAATGGCCTCCATCCTAGTTCAGGCCTTGACTTCCTTTCTGGAATATCGTAGTAACCTCTTCATTGATCTTCCTTGTCTTTTCCTTCTCCAGTTCCTGTTCTGGATAGCCAAAATGATTTTCTTTTTCTTCTTTTTTTTATTTTATATTTTATATTTATTTATTTAACTTTTTACATTCATTTTCACAAAATTTTGGGTTCCAAATTTTGTCCCCTTTTATCCCCTCCCCCCCACTCCAATACCCCAAGCAATCTAATTTTCCCTATCTCCAATCTGCCCTCTCTTCTATCATCCCTCCCTTCTCTTGTCCCCATCTTCTCTTTTGTCCTGTAGGGCCAGATGACTTTCTATTCCCCATTAACTGTATTTCTTATTTCCTAGTAGCAACAACAATACTAAACAATTTGTTCCTAAAACTTTGAGTTCCAAATTCTCCCCATCCCTCCCTGCCTACCCATTCCCTTTGGGAAGGCAGGCAATTCAATATAGGCCCTATCTGTGTAGTTTTGCAAATGACTTCGATAACAGTCGTGTTGTATAAGACTAACTGTATTTCCCTCCATCCTATTCTGCTCCCCATTGTTTCTATTCTGTGTTCAGGTGGGGGCAGGACTGCCTCCCAGGCTCAGTTCCCTCAGGGGCTTTATGCAGAGACCTTCAGTAATGGGGTGGGTGGGGGCAGGACCGCCTCCTAGGCTCAGCTCCCTCAGGGGCTTTATGCAGAGACCTTCAGTAATGGGGCGGGTGGGGGCAGGGCCTTCTCCCAGGCTCAGTTCCCTCAGGGGGTTTATGCAGAGACCTGAGCTTCTGCCTGCTGCTCGGGGAGTCCCAGGCCACCGCCACTGCCTCTGCCGCTGCCCCTGCCTCTGCCTCTGCCGCTTCCTGCCCCTGCCTCTGCCGCTTCCTCCCAAGAGGGCCCGAGTCACGGTGACACCCCGCTCCCCT
The DNA here is from genome assembly GCA_023548195.1 of Bettongia penicillata ogilbyi. NCBI lineage: Eukaryota > Metazoa > Chordata > Mammalia > Diprotodontia > Potoroidae > Bettongia > Bettongia penicillata. The sequence goes on from JAJHZJ010000148.1 coordinate 2,891,902, forward strand.
CTCGGCCAGCCCAGAAGTCTCTCTCACTGACCTGTAGCGTTTGTTTCTTTCTGTGTTTTATAGAATTGTTGATATCTGTTTGGTCTGCAGGTTTTTTGTTTTTTTGGTTCATTACTTGATTAAGGTTTACCACTTTCTCTTCAAAGCTTCATTTACCTTTCAATTATTTTCTCCAAAGCATATATCTTACTTAATTTCCTCTAGGCATTTATGAAGTCCTTGTGAATTTTTTTTTTTGAGCCTCTGCTTGTATTTTTACAGTTACTCATTCTGTTTAGGTCAGCCTTTTTTTTTTCATTTCTAGAGCTGTAATTACTTTTTATATCGATTGGTGTTTTAGTTCGTGAATTGGAAATTTGTGCTAGGGCCAGATTTGGCCCCTTGCTGTGCTTTGGGGTGAGGTGGTCACCCCTACTTAGTCTCTCCCTGTGATACCTGTGTTCCTGTGCTGATCTCTAACTCTCTTCTCCATCCCATCCGACTCCCATCAGGTCTCCCTGAGTGTTTGAGGTCCAAAGTACTGGATCTTCAAGGTTTTCATTGGTTTCTCAGAGTGTTAGGTACTTTCCTTGGAGACCCTAATCAATCTAGTTGTTCAGTAGCTCTTGAACTGCTCCTGGTAATTTCCAAAATGCTATGCATTTTCTGATCACCCTACCTAGAGTTTTTATCTGGAAACTCTTCATTCTTGTTGCCTCTGGACACAGCCTTGTATCAGTATTACTGGGAAGCTCCTGGCTTATTTGCTTATACTGGTGCTGGCTTTGCAAGTCACTCCTTTTCTTAATACTCTGTACTTCTGGCTGATTTTTTGTGTAGTTCGGGAGTGAAAGAAATCATTTACTCTAATTTTCCATTGGAATTATTGATCATCATTCTATCTGGTGCAAATTTCAGGTTTTTGCTAAAAAGGGATGATCTGCCTCTATTCAGGAAACCATTTTTATCTGGAAGCTGAGGACTTTCCTTATCCCCCTTCCTGTTTACTGGAACCTTCTCTCCTCTACTTCCCCCTCCCCAAATCATCTTATATTTATGCATACCATGTATACTCCAGTCACACTCTGTTAGGACCAAGGTTATTACATCAGAGTTCTCAGATACCCTGAGGGGTTAGAGTGTCTTTCCTCTGCCATTAGCTCAGGCCTTCACTAGTTGAATTACCCTTATTGTAGGGAGCCAGTGAATAGTATCTCAATTCCACTTAGCCAATTAAAATCAAATGCTTTTATAAAGGGATGCTATAGCAATACTACAGCAAGAAGAAACCTACAAACATTCCTCCCCCTCCCCCAACACCTCAGGAGCATAATTCCTCCAAACCATCTAGGTCTGGAAGAGGGCAATTAGACTCCACACTTAGTTTATATACCCTAATTAGCATAGGTCCCACTAAGTTCTTGTCCACAGCGGGCATTGCTGTTGGATGATGAGTCCTTTTGCTGAGCTGGAGTCCTGAAGGTTACTCCCAGAGATTGTTCCTTGCTTCTCAGGGCATTGGTGCTGGGCTACCAGCAATACTTGTCTTCGATTCCTTGTGGTTCCTGTTCCTGATTCAGATCAAAGATTATACTTTTATCCAGAACAGAAAACCAACAGGCTAAGGAAGCCCTATTTATTCAGGGGAGGAGGACATATGGTTGTAGAGGGGGAAGGCCCCATGACCCATTCCCTTACAGCAAATAGAGTTTCTCTACCAGACATCATTATCCATCCCACCAGTATGTGGCTAAAGACAGTGAGGTCTTTAGAAGAAAGCTGCCAGAAGCTGACTTGTGCCTTTGTGAAGATGCTGACAGTTCTAACTACACATGCAATGAAAAAGGCTCCTCCTAACTGGCTAACAGGAACTGTAACAGCATGTCTATTCATGTACCAGTCTCTCCAAGACACTTACTTTACATATCTTTACAATTCTCTTGGAAGTTATCTTCCCAGTGTCTTCAATGTGAAAAACACCACCTGCTCCCTAGTACCTTCCACCGGAGCAAAAAGATGGGAACAGCCAGCCCCCTCCCCCATCACATAGGAATTTATTTGGTACATACTTTGTTTCTGATAGAATGTAAGCTCCTGCATGGCAGGGACCATTTCTTTTTTTTTTCCCTTTGTATTTTTGGAGTATAACACAATGCCTGGCAGATAGTAAATCCTGAATGAATATTTGGTGGTTGATTTAATTTGAGACTTTGTTGGGCCTGTACTTTAAGCCTTTCTCATTTAATAAGACCTGCCAGAGTTTGTATTACACTGACATTAGACTTCAGGAATTCAGCATCGCAACACTAGAATTAGACAAGAGAGTAAATTTTAATGGAAAGTCTAAAAATCCATTAAAATTTTTGATTCATGTCTTTTGTCATTTATTTGTATCATGAAGACAGTGACAGATTAAGTCCAGTTGTTTATGCCAACTTTATGCATTAAAAAAATCTCTTCAAAAATATGTGTACTTCCTCTCAGAAAATTGCCTTATACCATTTCAGAAGTATATATACTTTATGTTGTCAAATGTCCTCATATGATTACTGTTTTTCCCCATTTTTGTAGAGAATGTGGTATAATCTCTAACTATTCTGGTCAATGACTGTCATTTTTCTTCCTCTTTCCACTAATTGACTTTTTAAAAGTATTCTTTTAATGGGTGTGAGAGTTGCCCTTTGTTGAAGTTTGGATTTTCTATGAGATATTATATGTTAAAATGTTTTCATTTTCAAAATATAAATGTGTGAGTAATAATGCCACACATTTATAAAATATAAATGTGTGAATAATAATGCCACACATTTATAAAATATAAATGTGTGAAAAATAATGCCACACATTTATGTTTTTAAGATACAAAGCACTTGCATATACATTAGTCAAGTCAACAAGTACTTATGAAGTGCTGACTATGTGCTTGGCACTGCTCCAAGTGCTGGATATACCAAGAAGGCAAAAAATATGGTCCCTTCCCTTGAGGAACTCAGGTTCAAATGGAGGAGACAGCATGCAAAAAGTTTGTACATATAAGATGAATACAGTGGAGGGTAAATGGAAAGTAAGCTTTAGAGAGGAGGAGACCAGGAAAGGCATTCTATTAAAGGTGGGAATATGAGCTGAGCTTGAAAGAAGCCAGGCAACCAGGAGGCAGGAGGGAAAGCATTCTAGGCATGGCAGACAGCCAAAGTAAAGACAGAGTAGGGAAATGTTTGTGGAATTCTATCATGTATCTTCCCTAGTTAAAGCCATATTTACAGTGAAATGTCATTTTAAATAAATATCATTGTTGTCAACATTTTGACTATATACTAAATATATTTTCTTTGCATTTACTAACAAGAAATTAGTCATTGCAAATTTGATAAGCTTTCTAATATGTAACCTTTAGACATATTAACAGTTCTTGGCAAGACTTCATTTCAACTTTTGTTATTCTTTTCAGATCAGAACTTTTCAAAGTCTAGAGGCTATAGCATTCTGAAGTTATATCTGGGATCACTTAAGAAACAGAGACCTTCAGTGATATGTAAGTGTTTTCCTATTTTTATTGTAGATTGTTTCTATTAACTGTCTTTTATATTCATAATGAATTATAGCAAAATTAATTAGTTCCTTCAAATAGCCATAAAAGGAAAGCACATCTGCCACTATGTTTTCATAACATTTTATGATGTGATAAGAAAATAAACTGATGTATTTAAAAATAATTGCTGAAGTACTTGGGGGTCAGTATATATTCACTCAAACTTCTTAGAAGCATCATATTTATAATGATATAGTTATAATACAACCATAATGATAACTTCTTCCTTTAGGAAGAAGGAACTCTGGACTGGAAATCGAAAATACTGGATTCTATACTAGCTCTTCCATTGAATAGCTGAAGGACTTGGAACAGGTCCTTTAACTTTTCTGAACCTCAGTTTCCTCATTTGTAAAGTGAGGATAATGAGACTTGTATTTTCTCTATCTCAGGATTATTGTGGAGAAAGGGCCTTGTAAATAAACATAGAAGTAATTTATAAATGTGAACTATTCATTTGCCTGTTTAGCCTCTCTATATCCAAGTTTTTTTGTCTACAAATAAGAGACTAGATACTCTCTTAGGTCGTTCCCAGCTCAAAATTTTAATTCTCTTGTTCAAGACTTACACCATGCTTATATAATATTTCACAAATGAGAGGGCAAATGTTCTACAGAAAGGAAGGGTTGTATCAAAAATATCTCTTCCAGTCTTCACCAGTTAGAGATTCATTGTTCCTTTTTAAAATAGGAATAGCCTCAGGAAAGGTAAAACCTAAAAGTCATTCATACCATAATTTGAATAACTTTATTCAGATAATCAGGCTCTTATTATCACCCTTACAGAGTGAGAGTTAGAGGTACCAAGAAAATGAATTGGCATGGATATGGCAATGAAGCAGGAAGCTTTAGATTGCCATGAGGCAAGTGGATAGTACCAAAGAGAAACATCTGCTTCACAAATTTACCGAGGGCCATCTTGGCCAACATTAATTTAGGGCCCTTAAATTTGATTAGACTTCTAAATACCTCTATTTCCTTTGCCTATACGATACTGTCAGAATTCATACCAAGACACACACACACATACACACACATACACACATATGTATATATGTATGTATATATGTACATACATATACATATATGTATATATGTATGTATTATAGTAATTTATGGTTATAGTATCTGAATCATTGCTGAAAGATTTAGTTATGTTATATTAAACTTTTATTGTTTTTATTGAAGATAGGAAGGCAAATTAATCATACATTTCTAGGGAGATTTTTAGCAATAGTCAAAATTAACTGTTTTCTGGATAAACCAGAGATTTCAATGAACTAAATACATACCCCATTTCATAATTAATACAGTTACCAAGTTTTTTCTTTTATTTGTAAGCATTTCATTTTGTAAGCACTAGGCATATACAAAATAGGTACAAGGTCATTTGAGGGAGAAAGCATAAGTAACTGAGGGATCAGGAAAGGCTTCATGTTAAAAGTGGCATTTGAGCTGAGCCTTGGGGGGAAAAAAGAAATTCTAAGAGGTAGTAGAGAAGAGGAAATGCATTTCAGCCTTGGGAGGCTGCCAGTGTGAGGGCATAATAATGGATGATGAATTTTGTGTGTGAGGGACAGTTTGACCTGGCAGTTGTGTATGTGAAGAGGTGTAGCCAATGAATCAGTAAGCATTTATTAAACCCTTACTATATGCCAGGCACTGTGCTAAGTGCTGGAGATAAAAAGAAAGGTAAAACATGGTCTTTGTCCTCAGATTTTTTGGGAGAGACATCGAGTAAATGGGTACATACATACTGTACAATAGGCACAATGCATAGAGAGTAGATGAAAAATCAATCTTAGGAGGCAGAGTTCAAGAAACTGTGGAAACCATGAATAATCTCCTACTGAAGATGACATTTGATTTGAGTCTTGATGTTAGTTATTCAGTGACATTTTTAAAGTAATTACACCATTCATGGAGATACACCACATTCAATTACACCACATGGAGATACAAAGGAGGACAAAAGACAATGCCCATCCTCAAGGATCTCGCAGTATAATGAGGGAGACAGCAGGTAAACAACTGTGTAAAAACAAGCTATTTGACAGGATAAATAGGAAATAATCAACAGAAAGAAGGTACCAGAATTAAGAGCGACTGAGAAAGGCTTCCATAGAAAGGAGAATTTTAGTTGAGACTTCAGGGAAGCCAGGAGGCAGAGATGAGGAGGGGAGATCATTCTATGCATGAGGGACTGCCAGTGAAAATGCCCAGAGTTGAGAGATGGAGTACTTTATTTGAGGATGCCAGTCTCAGTGGATCATGTGACAGGTATAAGGTATTAGAAGACTGGAAAGGTGTTGGGGAGAATATTATGAAGGGCTTTGAATGCTGAATAAGGGATTTTATATTTGATCCTAGAGTTGATAGGGATCCACTAGAGTTTATGGGGAGAGGGAGAGGGTGACATAGTTGGACCTCCACCTTAGGAAACTAATTTCATCAGCTAAGTGGAGGATGAATGGAATGTCCCAACAACCTTGAGAGAAGAGGGTGATCCACAATGTTAAAAGTTTTAGAGAAGTCAAGAAGAGTGGAGATTGAGAAAAGGCTGTTGGATTTGATAATTAAGAATTCATTTGTGACTTTAGAGAGAGCCATTTTGGTTGGAAACCAGACTATAGAAAGTTAAAAAGGGAGTGAGAGGAGAGAGGTAGGCATTTATGGTAGACAACTCAAAGAGTTTTGATAGAAAAGGCAGGAGAGAGATAGGATGATAGCAGGGGTGAGTGGGTCAAGTGAGGGTCTTTTGAGAAGGGGAGAGGCATGAGCAAGTTTTTAGGCAGTAGAGAAGCAGTCACTAGAAAGGGAGAGATTAAAGAAGAGTGAGAGAGTGAAGGAAGCAAGGTAATCTAAGATGAGATGAGAAAGAAGAGCATTCCAAGAATGGGAGGAAGCCAGAACAAAGGACTAGGTGGGAGACAGCAAAATGGGCCAGTAGGGTAGACCATGGAGTCTGTGGAAGGGGCCTTGTGAAGAGTATTGAAACTCTGAACAAAGGACTTTATATATGATCCTGGTGCTAATAGGGAGCCACCAGAGTTTATTCAGTAGGAGGTATGACATGATTAGTTCTAAGATGAAGGAAAATCACTTGCACAATTGTGTGCAATGACTTCCTGAACTAGGGCGATGGCTGTGTGAATAGAGAAATAAAGAATTCCCTGTGTATAGAAAAAAAAATTTTAAGGTAGAAATAACATGTTTTGGCAACTGAATTAGATATATGAATTGTAGTAATGATAGCTATCATTTGTATAGCAATTTAAGGTTTCCTGAGCATTGTACATCTATTACCTCATTTGATCCTTACAACAACATGCAAGAGGTAAACACCATTATTTTTGTCATTTGACAGATAAGGAAAAGGAGGGTTAGAAGTTAAGTGCTTTACCCAAGGTAGTATAGCCAGTCAATGACTAGGCAGCGAGGTGGCACAATGGATAGAGTGCCAGACTTGGAGTCAGGAGAGCTCCTTTCTGACTTCAGCACTTACTAGCTGTGTGACCCTGGGCAAGTCACTTAACCCTGTTTGCTTTGGTTTCCTCATCTATAAAATGAACTGGAGAAGGAAATGGTAAACTACTCCAGTATCTGCCCAGAAAACCCCAAAGGAATCATGAAGAGCTGGACATGACTAATAAAGAACGAAACAGCAAAGAAGTGACTTAGTTGGGATTCAGACTCGGGTCTTCCTGGCTCCAAGCCCAAATCCTATCCACTGTGCCACCTAGGTGAAACTGAGGAGTGTAGAGTGATAGTGAGGTTATAAACCTAAGGAGCAACAGAGAATGTGCAACAGAGGATAGTAACAGGCAAATCTGAAGAGAGAAGGGTTTGGGAGAACATAGCGAATTCTGTTTTGGACATGTTTGAGGTGCCTTTGGAGCATCCAATTTGAAATGTTCAGTTGACTGTTGGTCATAGTGGGATTAATAAGTTCATAATAGAGACTAATACACATAGATCCGGGAATTATCTGCTTAGAGGTGATATTTGAATGGGAACTGATGAGATCACCAAGTGAGAGAACATAGAACAATTGTAGAGAAAATTTGTCACAATACCTCAAGAATTTTTGTTAAAATCACCAACAAGTATAGTAGCAAATGGAGTTTTTTCTTAACATGGTAAATAGTGTCTATCTAAAACCAAGCATCAGTATTTTATGTAATGAGGTAAGGTAGAGGCCTTTCCATTAAGATTAGGGGTAAAGCAAGGGTGTCTATTGTCACCACTATCGTGTAACAATGCTAGGAGTTCTAGCTTACAGCAACAGTAAGACAAGAAAAAGAAATGGAAGGAATAAGCGTGGGCAGAAAGGAAACAAAATTATTGTTTTTTGCACATGACAAATGTTTTTCATATAGGAAAGTTAACTAAAAATTAATTGAAGTAATAACTGTAGCAAAGTAGTGTGATATAAAATAAACTCAGGTAAATCAGCAGCCTTTGCATATATTATTAACAAAACCCAGCAGGAAGAACAAGAAGGAGAAATTCCATTCAGAATAGCTAAAGAATAAAATATTTAGAAAACCAAACCAAGACACACGTGTCTAAAGCTCTCTACGCAAACAGACTTAAATAAGCAGAGAGTGATTAATTGCACAATTTTACCTAAATTAATTTACTTATCGAGTGCCAAATCAATCAGACAACCAAAGTATTATTTTAGAGACATAGAGTGACCAAATTCATTTGGAAGAACAAAAGGTAATGATTGCCAAGGGAAATAATAGTAAAAAAGTGGGAAGGTAGAGGTCTGTCTGTATCAGATTTCAAATTATATTTCCATGCAGTAAATATCAAAACTCTTTGGTACTGGTTAAAAGATAGAAAAGAAGGTCAGCAAAATATATTAACTATAAAATGGACATTGGAACATACTAGTATATCAGTAAACCCAAAGATCATAACTACTGTAGCAAATACTCATTTGATAAAATTTACTGGGAAAACTGGAAATCAGTCTGGTAGAAATTAGTTTTAGACTAGAATCTTATACCATATACCACAGTAAGCTTTAAAATGAATAGATTACAAATATCAAATTAGAGGATGAAGGAAGAAAATACCTATTGAAACTATGGATAGCGAAGAGTTCATGACTTGATAAAAGATAAAGAAGATCTTAAAAGATAAAAGGAACAACTTTGCATAAAATTGAAAGGTTTTACACAAACAACACCAGTGCAGTTAAAATTAGAAGAAAAACAGTTGACTGAGAGTTACTACAGTTTACTATGGCAAGTTTTTCTGATAGTGGTCTGATATCTATCTGCTATACAAAACTGATTCAAATATAAAAATGAAAGCCATTCTACGAAAATAAATGGTTAAAGGATATGAGCAGAAGAGAAATTCAAATTAAAACAGTTCTGAGTTTCCACCTTAATACCACTCTGATTGGTAAAGATGATGAAAAAAGAAAATGATAATTGTTAGAGGGGCTGAAGGAAAACAGGCATACCAGTACTGCTGTTATTTGGCCCAATCCTTCTCTAAAACAACTAGGAACTGTTCCTCAGAAGTAACTAAACTGCATACTTGTTAACACAGCAATGCCACTATTAGGCCTACACCCCAAAGAGACCAAAGAAAGAGGAGAAGGAGCCATATGTACAAAAATATTTATAGCATCTCTTTTTCTTGTAGTAAAAAACTAGAAACAGGGGAGACCCATTAACTGGGGGATAGCTAAACAAATTATGTATATACATGTAATGCAGTCTAATAGTTCTATATGAAATGTTGAAAAGTTTCAAAGAAACCTGGGAACATTTGTATGAACTGATGTTTAGTGAAGCAAGCAGAACCAGATAACAGCTTATATATAAATAACATTGTAATGAAAACTTAACCTTGAAAGGCTTAAGAACTCTGACCAGTGCAATAGCCAATCATGACTCCTGAGGACTTACAATAAAGCATGCCACCTATCTCTTGACAGGAGGGCGCTGAACTCAAGGTACAGAATGAAACATACATTTTTGGACCTGACAAATATGGGAATTTGTTTTCCTTGACTGGGATTATTTGATACAAGGATTGTGTTCGGCCTTTTTCATAATGTGGAGGACTTAGATAAGAGCCATCTATAGTGTCTCCATCCTTTCCTCCCCCCCCAGAAAAGAAGAAAAGACATTAAAAAGAGCCATTGAAATTTAGGAAGGAATTTTAGAAGGAAATTTAGAAAGAAATAAAGATAATCAGAATAGCTTTTAAAGTAGTGTTGGATTTATTTTACACACACACAGGTGGTGGTAGTGGTGAGGCAGTTGGGATTAAGTGACTTGCTCAGAGTCACACAGCTATTTAGTGTCAAGTATCTGAGTCCAGATTTGAACTCAGGTTCTCTTGATTTCAGGGCTGGTGTTCTTTCCACTGTACTGCTGAACTTCCCTTTATTATATAAATATATATGTGTATATATGTCTTTAGGGCAAGCTATATATAACTAAAACTTATAATTTCACATATAATCTTTTTCTGTTCTAATTTTATATGTAAATATTCATATTTTTGGTATCTCTGAAGTTTAGAATTAAGAAACATTGGAGGGGAAAAATAGTATAGAGAAAAAAAAAGCCCAGGATGGAGGCTTGGGGAATGCTCACAGTGGGAATAATGTAAAGGAGAATGAATTAGCACACTTAGATTTGGAGAGAAGAACCAAGAGAAAATAAAAAACAGTGGAAAAAGTATCCAAGGAGAGAGGGTGCTCAACAATGGCCAGTACTGCAAAGAGGTCAAGAAAGATGAAGACTGAGAAAACCACACATGGGAGAGGTTTCACAGGACACATTTTGCTTAACCCCAGAAGTCAAATCAACTGGCATTTAATAAGAGTTTGTGATGTTCCAGGCACTGTGCTAAGCTCAGGAGACATGAAGAAAGGCAAGACAACAGTTCTGGTCTTTAATAAGAAATTTAGGAAGAGGAAAGTTTTTTGGGAAATGATAATCAGCTCAGTTTGGGGCATGTTGAGTTTTAAAATATCTACAAGATATCCAGGTAGAGCTGCCTAGTAGATAGTTGGAAGCAGTATGTCCTAGACAGTATTTCTACTATACTCAAAAACCTAATAATTTTTACTAAAGTTTGTTTTAATTCTTCTAAATCATTCACTTTAAAGTATAATTCCTCATTTTCAGTTTCTGTACTGGTAAGCTACCAAAAAAACCACTTAGTAATACCATTTGAAAATAAATTTTAATATTTTACGATTACACCTGTATAACATATCAGATTATTAATTGTCTCACGGAAGGAAGAGGGAGAGGGATAGTTGGAACTCAAAACTAAATGAATTTAGTTAATTAGTTAATTAATAAAATTAATATTTAATGAATATTAAAAATTGTTTTTACACATAAGAAAATAAAGTTTAAGTACTGAGATTTTTTCTTCCTCTTATCTTTTCAGACAATGTATAGTGTATATGCCAGTCATTGATAGTTTGATAGTAAACCTAGGCTAAGTAATATTAAATCAGAGTCCAAATTTCAAAAAGTTCTTATATCTTGATAATTATGATACATAAAATATATTTTCAGATTTACATGTGCATGATACAGTGCAAGGTGCTATAGCAAGGATTAAACTAACATAGGCCCTACCTACATAATCACATAGAATGTTGATGTGGACATGTGTTTGAAACAAACATAACTACAGTGCAGAGAGCATGTAAAAATAGGGCCTTGAAGAATAAGTATTTGGCTGTATTGGGTATTCTGCAGTGAGCATCATTGCCTTAGTGGAGATGATCTGACACCTGAGTCATCTGAGCCAGCATGCTCCAAGAATAATCTTCATTTGTTTTGTAGGGTGCGGTTGACCTCTTATGCTGAACCACATGCTGCTGGTTCTTTAGAACTTTGAGAATTGTGCTGTTGTGATGAAAAAGTAACACTATGTCTTTGGAAAACCCTAATGATAATTCATTTATATACTGTTTCAAGTTTGTAGGTGTATTCCTCAAAATAACCCCAAAGTTGATAGTGCAAGTATTGTTTCCTCATTTTAGAGATGAGGAAACATATAACAATATAGGGACAATGCAGATTTAACATACAAATGAATAAATGTAGACATGTCAATTCTATTTGGTATGATAAGTGAAGTAATACCATACATCTTGAAAAAATTATTGGAATTATTGGAGTCTCTTGTCAGTGATACTGGTAAGTTCTATCACCTGAATAACCCTTATTTGAGTTGGCTATCACTTTTCACCTCCTTCAGAATTTATTTTTGCAAGAAGTGTGGAGAATAGGTAGGAGGGCTCTGGACTTGATTATTGGGAAGCATGATTTCATCTGTATAGGGAGCTCCCAGTGAGAAAACTACCTCTACTAATGTAGCTTTGGCAATTTATCATTTTAGGGTTGACTGGAACACTGAGAGGTTAAGTGACTTACTTTTTATCACAACCATATATTAGAGGTGAAACTTGAACCTGGGACATCTTGACTGTGAGGCTAGTCCTGTATGCACTTTGCTACCTTTTTGAATTAGAAAACTTAGGAAATACTATGAATTCAGAATTCCTGGTGGGGGATGTGTGCCAGAACTCTTGCTGTGATCCTAGAGATAAATAACTATGCTGGCACTGAAGAACACTTTCCTGTTCTACTACAAGTGATTTTGTTGACCACTCATTTGAGTATTATAAGATTTAGAATAAGAAGGGAAAATAGGGTAGTCCAACATCTTCATTTTACAAATGAGGAAAATGAGATCCGAAGATGTTAAAGGACTTGCCTGTTCTCATACAGGTAGTTAATTTTAAAGCTGGGGTTTAAACTCAGGTTTCTGAACTCATGGTTTAGGTGGATGGATAAACAGTAATTATGAAAAGGATAATGGGTTTTAGTGACTGCAAGCTCAGTATGAGTTGCTAGTGTGATTGATGTGATAGCCAGAAAAACTAATGTAGTCTTGGGTTGCATTAAGAGGGGCAGTTTCCAGAAAAAGGTGATAGTCTTATTGTACTCTACCCTACTCAGACCTCATCTGGAATATTTTGTTAAATTTTGTGTGCCAATGTTAAGATTAACATTGATAAACTGGAGAGTGTCTAGGAGAGTACATCCAGGATGATGAAGGGTTTTGAGTTTATGTCATATGATGGTTGGTTGAAAGAAATGGGGATATTATTTAGCCTAGAGGAGAGAAGACAGTGGGAAACATGAAAAGTATTTGAAAGGTTGTCATGTGGAAGAAGTTGCACAGAACACATAGAAGTCAAGTTAACAAGCATTTAATAAGAAAGGAAGGCAAGAAATAGTTCCCACTTTTAATAAGAAAGTTAGGAAGAGGGAAGTTTTTTGGGGAAAGATAATCAGCTCAGTTTGGGGCATGTTGAATTTAACAGGTCTGTAAGACATCCAGTTTGAGTTGCTCAGTGGACAATTGGAGATGTGCGATTAGATGTCAAGAAAGAGGTTAGGCCTGGATAAGTAGATGTAAAAATCATCTGCATACACGTGATAATTGAATCCATGAGAAATAACAAGAGCATCCATCAGAATGATACAGCGAGGAAAGAGAAGAGGGCCTAAGACAGAACTTTGGGTGATACACACAGTTAGTGGGCATAACCTGGATGAAGATCCAGCAAGAGGAGATGAAGTGATGGCCAGACACACAGAAAGACAAGACGAGGAGTGGTGCCATGAAAACCTAGAGACAAGAGAGTATTAAGGGAAAGAGGTCAGCTGACAGTATCAAAGGCTGCAGAGACGTCAGGAAGAAGAATGAGGCTTGAGGAAAGACCATGATTTTGTTGTTGTTCAACAGTGGCTAACAGACTCTTCTGTTCTCCACTATCTTTCAGAGTTTGTCCAAGTTCATGTTTCTTGTTTTTATGATACTATATCTGTCTATCTTATCCTCTGCCATCTCCTTTTCCATTTGCCTTCAGTCTTTCCCAACATCAGGGATTTTTTTCCCCCAGGGAGTCCTGTCTTCTCATCATGTGGCCGAAGTATTTAAGCTTCAGCTTCAGTATTAATTTCTTTTAGTACTAACTGATTTGACCTCTTTGCTATTCAAGGGCCTCTCTGAAGTGTTCTCTCCAGCACCACAATTTGAAAGTGTTAATTCTGTGGTGCTCATTTTTCCGTTCAGCTTTCACAGCCTTCCCATTGTTACTGGAAAAGCCATTGGCAAGGTGACATCTCTGCTTTTTACTATGCTGTCCTGATTTGCCATAGTTTTCCTTCCAAGGAGCAAATTTTTTTTATTTCATGGTTGCAGTTGTTGTCTGCTGTGATCTTTGAGCCCAAGAACATAAAATCTGACACTGCTTCCATCTCTTCTCCCTCTGTTTTCCAGAAAGTGATGGGACCAGTTGCCAAAATCTTAGGTTTTTTTCTGTTAAGCTTCAAGGAGCCTTTACAGTTTTCTCTTTCATCCTCCTCAAGAGGCTTCTTAACTCCTTTTCACTTTCTACCATCAGAGTGGTATCATTTGCATGTCTGAGATTGTTGATATTTTTCGTGGTAATTTTAATTCCAGCTTTTGATTCATCCAGCCTGGCATTTCTCATGATGTACTCCGCGTTTAAGTTCCATAAATAAGGTGACAGTATACAGCCTTGGCATTTGTGCTCCTTTTCCAATCTTAAACCAGTCAGTTGTTCCATATTCAGTTCTAGCTGTTGCTTCTTGGCCTGTGTACAGGTTCCTCAGGAGACAAGTGAGATGTTTTGGTACTCTTACCTCTTTAAGGACTTGCCATATTTTATTGTAGTCCACACAGTCAAAGGCTTTAGTGCAGTCAGTGAAGCAGAAGTAGATTTTTTTGGAACTCCCTTACTTTCTCCATAATCCACTGAATATTGGTAATTTGGTCTCTAGTTCCTCTGCCTCTTTGAAAACCAGCCTGATCTTCCAAAAGATGGGATGGATGGAAAGTGCTATCCATATCAGAGAGAGAACTATGGAGTCTGAATGCAGATTGAAGTATACTGTTTTCACTTTGGGAGCTTTTTTTGGTGGCTTTTCCCTTTTATTCTGTTCCTTCTTTCACAGCATGACTAATGTGGAAATATGCTTACATGATTGCACATGTATAACCTGTATCAGATTTCTTGCCATCTTGGGAGAGGGGTGATGGAAGGGAGGGAAGGAGAAAGAAAAATATGAAACTCTGAATTTTGTAAAAGATGAATGTTGAAAACTGTCTTTACAAATAATTAGAAAAAATAAAATACCATTTACCAAAAAAGAAAAAAAAAACAGCCTGCTCTTTTGTTAATTCTTGGTTCATATATTGCTGAACGCTGCCTTGCAGAATTTTAAGCAAAGCCTTGCTGGTATGCGAAGTGAGTTCAGTTGTTCAGTAATTTGAACATTCCTAGGCAATTAAAAGATCATTATTAACTTTGGGGAAAGAAGTTTGGGTTCAGTGATAAATTCAGAAGCCACACTGCAGAGAATTAAGAAGAGAATGAGAGGAAAGGAAGTAGAGATACTGGTTGTAGATGGCTTCCCCAAAGAGTTTAGACATGAACAGGAGGAAAAGCAGTAGCTTGCAGCAATAAAGTGAGGATTTTTTTGAGGATGAGGTGATGTAGATGTAGTTGTAGACAGTAGAGAAAAGTCAGTAGACAGGGAGATAGTGAAGATTAGTGAGAGAGAGGGGGCAGTCTATTGGATAAAATGAGATTGTATATGTAGAGGAGTTTGCTGTGGCAAGGAGAAAGGCCATCCAGTGTGAGACAGAAGTGAAATATGGTGGCAGACTGCATCTGAGTGATGTGAGGAAGGGCAAAGGGAGGAGAGGGAACTTTTAGCAAGTAACACATTTTTTTCCAGTGAATATGAGACAAAGTTCTCAGCCAAGAATGTGGGAGAGGAGAGGCTTGAGGAGGGATGAAAAGGTTTGGAAAGGATTATTGTGACTGTGATAGTGAATCTGTTAGGGAAATGTAAAAGGATTTTCTTGTCACAGTGAGATTATGTAACAAATTTGTAGTGGAACCAGTATGATTTTATGAATTTTTTCTAGTTTCTTTTGGTAGCACATGAGGAAGAGAAGTCATCAGATAGTGTGAGTAAGCCAGGGCTGAGCCTTGGCAGGCCAAGAGCTTGTTAGGGTAAGGGGACAAGGAACTCAAGAAAAGAACAGTGTAGTGTTGAAATGGTTCAGCAAGTGTTCAGGATGGGGAAGGGAAGAGAGTGTGTAGTCTGGGCAAAGGAAAGGCCTGGGAAAGAATTGAGTGGGGAATGAATTGAAAGTCATAATAATAAAATAGAATCACTGGGGATTACAAGGTAGAGGTGGAATGACAACAGATTGTGATCAGGTATGGGTATTCCATTTGTGAACATGAAAGAGGAACATTTATGGTTAATAGTAAGATTGAGCGTATATGATCATCGCTGTGTAGCTAAGAAGGGGTGGAGGAGTAGGTCATAGGAAATGATGAAGTTGAAGAATTGGGAAGTTAAGGTGTTTGAAGGAGTGTCAAATAGATGTGTATGTATGTGTACATATATATATATATATATACATACATAATATATATATACATGCACACATATGTTAAAGTTCCTTAGTTTGAGGGCAAATGTTGGGTAAGAGAAAAAGATTGTGATCCAGGTACTGATTTCTTTGAAGAAAGAAGGAGACTGTCCTAGAGGTCAGTAAATAACTGCTGTCATTAATCTTGATTAGGTAGCAAATGTGGATTTAGTGAACCTGAAAGGAGGAGAGGTTACTGAGTGATGGTGTTAGAAAAAGTCTGGAAGTGGCATTGGGGAGCAAACTGTTCCAATTCCCTTGGATTCCCTTGAATCACTTGGATTCCCAGTGATTCTCAGGTATGACTGAAAGAATTTTCCAGTGCTGAAAAGAGTGGTCAGGGGAAGCTTTGTCATTAGGTGGGAGCTAGGTCTCATCAAGTGTAAGAAAATGGAAAGAGAAAGGAGAAGGTTTAAGATGAAAGCAAGTTTGCCACCCATGGAGTAGGTATTCCAAAAAGCATGGTGAAAGAGGTAGGTAGCTTTAGAATGGGATATTTTTTTAAAAAATAAATTTATTTATTTAACTTTTTACATTCATTTTCACAAAATTTTGCGTTCCAAATTTTCTCCCCATTTGTCCCCTCCCTCACCCCAATACACTGAGCATTCTAATTTCCCCTATCACCAATCTGCCCTCTCTTCTATCATCCCTCCCTTCCCTTGTCCCCATCTTCTCTTTTGCCCTGTAGGGCCAGATGACTTTCTATTCCTTATTACCTGTATTTCTTATTTCCTAGTAGCAAGAACAGTACTCAACAGTTGTTTCTAAAACTTTGAATTCCAACTTCTCCCCATCCCTCCATCCCCACCCATTCCCTTTGAGAAGGCAGGCAATTCAATATAGGCCATATCTGTGTAGTTTTGCAAATGACTTCCATAATACTCGTGTTGTGTAAGACTAACTATATTTCCCTCCATCCTATCGTGCCCCCCATTGTTTCTATTCTGTCTTTTGATCCTGTCCCTCCCCAAGTGTTGATTTCAAATTGCTCCCTCCTCCCATTGCCCTCCCTTCCATCATCCCCCCACCCTGCTTATCCCCTTCTCTTCCACTTTCCTGTATTGTAAGATAGGTTTTCATACCAAAATGAGTGTACATTTTATTCCTTCCTTTAGTTGAATGTGATGAGAGTAAACTTCTTGTTTTTCTCTCAGCTCCCCTCTTTTTCCCTCCACTAAAAAGTCTCCTGCCTGCCTCTTCTATGAGAGATAATTTGCCCCATTCCATTTTTCCCTCTCTCCTCCCACTGCATTTCTCTCTCACCACTTAATTTCATTTTTTTAAGATATGATGCCATCCTATTCAATTCACTCTGTGTTCTCTGTCTCTGTGTGTGCGTGCATGTGTGTGTGTGTAATCCCACCAACTACCCAGATACTGAAAAGTTTTAAGAGTTACAAATATTGTCTTTCCATGTAGGAATGTAAACAGTTCAACTTTAGTAAGTCCCTTATGACTTCTCTTTGCTGTTTACTTTGTCATGCTTCTTCTCATTCTTGAGTTTGAAAGTCAAATGTTCTTTTCAGCTCTGGTCTTTTCATCAAGAATGTTTGAAAGTCCTCTATTTCATTGAAAGACCATATTTTCCCCTGAAGTATTATACTCAGTTTTGCTAGGTAGGTGATTCTTGGTTTGAGTCCTAGTTCCTTTGACTTCTGGAATATCCTATTCCACGCCCTTCGATCTCTTAATGTAGAAGCTGCTAGATCTTGAGTTATCCTGACTTTATTTACACAATACTGGAATTGTTTCTTTCTAGCTGCTTGCAATATTTTCTCCTTGACCAGTGAACTCTGGAATTTGGCCACAATGTTCCTAGGAGTTTCTCTTTGTGGATCTCTTTCAGGCGGTGATCAGTGGATTCCTTGAATACTTATTTTGCCATCTGGTTCTAGAATGTCAGGGTAGTTTTCCTTGATAATTTCATGAAAGATGATGTCTAGGCTCCTTTTTTGATCATGGCTTTCAGGTAGTCCCATACTTTTTAAATTGTCTCTCCTGGATCTATTTTCCAGGTCAGTTGTTTTTCCCATGAGATATTTCACATTCTCTTCCATTTTTTCATTTTTTTGGTTTTGTTTTGTGATTTCTTGGTTTCTCAGAAAGTCATTAGCTTCCATCTGTTCCATTCTAATTTTGAAAGAACTCTTTTCTTCAGTGAGCTTTTGAACCTCTTTTTCCATTTGGCTAATTCTGCTTTTGAAAGCAATCTTATTTTTTTTTTTTTTAAATTTTATTTATTTATTTAATTTTTTACATTCATTTTCACAAATTTTTGGGTTCCAAATTTTCTCCCCTTTTATCCCCTCCCCCCACCCCAATACCCCAAGCAATCTAATTTTCCCTATCTCTAATCTGCCCTCTCTTCTGTCATTCCTCCCTTCTCTTGTCTCCATCTTCTCTTTTCTCCTGTAGGGCCAGATGATTTTCTATTCCTCATTAACTGTATGTCTTCTTTCCTAGTTGCAACAACAATCTTCTCCTCATTGGCTTTTTGAACCTCTTTTTCCAATTCAGTTAGCCTATTTTTCAAGGTATTATTTTCTTCAGCATTTTTTTGGGTTTCCTTTACCAAGGTATTGACCCATTTTTCATGCTTTTCTTGCATCTCTCTCATTTCTCTTCCCAGTTTTACCTCCACCTGTTTAACTTGATTTTCAAAATCCTTTTTGAGCTCTTCAATGGCCTGAGTCCATTGAATATTTATTTTGGATGTTTGGGATACAGAAGCCTTGACTTCTATTTCTTTCCTTGATGGCAAGCATTGTTCAGTTCTTCATCAGAAAGGAAGGGAGGAGATATCTGTTCACTAAGAAAGTAACCTTCTATGGTCTTATTTTTTTTCCCTTTTCTGGGCATTTTCCCAGCTAGTTACTTGACTTCTGAGATTCCTTTCCACACCCCCCTCACCTCCAGATCCACCCAACTAGTGCTTGGGTTCTGAGATTCAAATGCTGCTTCCCAGCCTCATTGCTTTCAGCGGGGCGGGGGTGGGGTGGTGGGGGTGAAGGTGGGGGGGCAGGGCTGCTATTCAATGTGAGATTAAGTTCAGCTGCTCAGGTTGGGGTAGGGCCACCACACAGGGCTCAGATTCTTCAGGGCTTTATGCGGAGACCTTCGATAATGGATCTGAGCTCCTGTCTGCTTTGGGAGCTCCTGTCCACTGCTGCCTCCCGAGGGGGCCTGAATTATGGGGACACTTTGCTCCCCTCTTGGCCAGCCATAAAGATTCTGTCACTAACCTTTGCGCCTGTGGGTGGAGGGACCTTCGTGGCTGCTGGAGATTCCATCCCTAAAGCCTGCTCATATCTGTTCCTTTTGGTGCCCTGCGGCCAAGGCAGGGCTGGGCTCTGCTCTGGGTCTGATGTGCGACGGACCTTTGGTGTTGGTTTTTCAGGGCTCTCTGGAACAGAAATCCCCACTCCTTTGCTGTGTGGCTTCCACTGCTCCAGAATTTATTGGGAGTTCTTCTTTACAGGTATTTAATGGGCTGTGGGTTCGGAGCTAGCATATGTAAACGTTTCTACTCCGCCATCTTGGCTCATCCCCCCTAGAATGGGATATTGACGGCAAGTGGTTAGGTTAAGAGAAGAATGGGAATAAGGCAGTAGTCAATGGAGGACTGAAAATAGGATTTAACAATAGTTCAGAATCACATATGAAAGAGTGAGAGTTCCCTGATCATTTAAAAATGCTAGAAGGTTATCATCAACCTTAGGGGTTTGGCCTCAGATTGCAATCCTCCCAGGATGTCAGAGAGCAGTGAATGCCTGGAAAGGGGGTGGAGAGATTGAAGCTCAGACTATATAATTGATGCAGGTGGAGCTGTAGGAAGTTGCAGAGGGTGCTGAGAGCAGGGTGTGATGTAATGATTGGTTTAGGAGGGCTACCAGCTGGGATAGAAAAACTTGCTGCTCAAAAGTGGAATGGGCTGCCTCAAGAGGTCATGGATTCCCCCTCTTTGGGAGACTTTATGTTTGAGTTGGCCTTGATAGCCCACTATGATCCCTTCCAACTCTCAAATTCTATGATTCTGAATCCAATGAACTTTCCCTTACACCATCTCAAGTTTAGAATTTATCACAATTATATAGCTTCTCGTAATTAGTTAAGGAGCAGTTAGAACAAAAGTAAAGATATTGGAGCTAGGTGGAATTCTGAGGGATGATATGTAAGAATTGGATAAGTATTGCATCATGGTCTATCTGTGGATTCTGTTTTTGTCACAAAGGTGATCTACTGATTGGAGAATCTTAGATTTAAAGCTACAAGAAGAATTAGAAGGCCACCTAGTTCAACCCTCTCACTTTACAGATGAGGAAACTAAGACTCAGAGAGTTTAAGTGACTTGTCCAGAGTTGCAGACCTAGTAAATGTCTGAGGCAAGATTTAAACTTAGATCTTCATGACTCCAAATCTGGTTCCTCATCTTCTATTAGAAGCAGTCAAATAGATGCAAACTCCTACTGGCCACATGTTGATTTAGAAAACCACAAATTAACATTATCTATGTTTTATTCTATTTTTGTTTATTTTTTGATTTTGTTAATTTCCCCAATTATATTTTAATCTGGTTCTATCTGCACTTGGAGTTTTGTAATTTGGCTCATAGGCAGAGTGTGACACCTCTGCCCTGTACCATGGGGTTCAAACTAAAATTTTTGCAAAGCATTTGATAAAGTCTACCCTGCTCTCATTATAAATGTAATAATTTGTGGGTGAGATGATAGTACAATTGAATGGCTTTGAAATTGGTTTGAATAGCTGGACCCTAAGTAGTCACTAATGGATCAGTGTCAGTTTGGGGGAAAGTCTTTCTTTAGTGGAGTACTCCAGAGATCTATTCTTGTCTTTGTGCTGTTCAACAGTGTTATTAGTAGAATTAATCTGAAGATGGTGGAGTAGAAAAACTCATGTATGCTAGCTCCGAATCCACAGCCCATAAATTTCCTGTAAAAAGAACTCAGTGGAGGAGATTTCTGTTCCAGAGAGCCCTGAAAAACCGACCACAAAGGTCTGCCGCCCACGGAAAGCAGAACCCAGCCCTGGCTGCATGACTAAGAGGAGCAGATCTGAGCAGGCTTCAGGGACAGAACCTTCGGTGGCAGCAAAGGTCCCTCCACCCAGAGGCGCTACAGGTCAGTGAGAGAGACGTTTGAGCTGGCCGAGAGGGGACTGAGGTGTCTCCGTGACTCAGGCCCCCTCGGGAGGCAGCGGCGGAGGGAGCGGCAGAGGCAGCAGTGGCCCAGGACTCCTGGAGCAGGCAGGAGCTCAGGGCTATTACTGAAGGTCTCCGCATAAACCCCCTGAGGGAACTGAGCCTGGGAGGCAACCCTGCCCCCACCTGAGCACCAGAACTTAAACTCACATTGAATAGCAGTTGCTCCCGCTGCTGAGAGCCCTGAGGCTGGGGAGCAGCATTTGAATCTCAGACCCCAAGCACTAGCTGGGCAGATCTAGGCGGGGGTGGAGAGGAATCTCAGAAGTCAAGTAACTGGCTAGGAAAATGCCCAGAAAAGGGAAGAAAAATAAGACCACAGAAAGCTACTTTCTTGGGGGACAGATGTTCCCACCTTTCATTTCTGATGACGAGGAACAATGCTTACCATCAGGGAAAGATGTGGAGGTCGGGGTCTCTGTATCCCAGACATCCGAGGTGGATGTCTGGTGGGCTCAGGCCATGGAAGAGCTCAAAAAGGATTTTGAAAATCAAGTTAGACAGGTGGAGGAAAAGCTGGGAAGAGAAATGAGAGAGATGTAAGAAAAGCATGAAAAACGGGTCAATACCTTGCTAACCGAGACCCAAAAAAAAATGCTGAAGAAAATAACACCTTGAAAAATAGGCTCACTCAATTGGCAAAAGAGGTTCAAAAAGTCAATGAGGAGAAGAATGCTTTCAAAAGCAGAATTAGCCAAATGGAAAAGGAGGTTCAAAAGCTCACTGAAGAAAATAGTTCTCTCAAAATTAGAATGGAACAGATGGAGGCTAATGACTTTCTGAGAAACCAAGAAATCATAAAACAAAACGAAAAGAATGAAAAAATGGAAGAGAATGTGAAATATCTCATTGGAAAAACAACTGACCTGGAAAATAGATCCAGGAGAGACAGTTTAAAAATTATGGGACTACCTGAAAGTCATGATCAAAAAAGGAGCCTAGACATCATCTTTCATGAAATTATCAAAGAAAACTGCCCTAACATTCTAGAACCAGAGGGCAAAATAAGTATTCAAGGAATCCATCAATCACCGCCTGAAAGAGATCCACAAAGAGAAACTCCTAGGAACATTGTGGCCAAATTCCAGAGTTCACTGGTCAAGGAGAAAATATTGCAAGCAGCTAGAAAGAAACAATTCCAGTATTGTGTAAATAAAGTCAGGATAACTCAAGATCTAGCAGCTTCTACATTAAGAGATCGAAGGGCGTGGAATAGGATATTCCAGAAGTCAAAGGAACTAGGACTCAAACCAAGAATCACCTACCTAGCAAAACTGAGTATAATACTTCAGGGGAAAATATGGTCTTTCAATGAAATAGAGGACTTTCAAACATTCTTGATGAAAAGACCAGAGCTGAAAAGAACATTTGACTTTCAAACTCAAGAATGAGAAGAAGCATGACAAAGTAAACAGCAAAGAGAAGTCATAAGGGACTTACTAAAGTTGAATTGTTTACATTCCTACATGGAAAGACAATATTTGTAACTCTTAAAACTTTTCAGTATCTGGGTAGTTGGTGGGACCACACACACACATAAACACACACACATGCGCACACATGTGTACACACCTGCTCACACACATACACACATGCACACACACGGAGACAGAGAGCACAGAGTGAATTGAATAGGATGGGACCATATGTTAAAAGATATTAAGGTAAATGGTGAGAGAGAAATGTAGTGGAAGGAGAGAGGGTGAAATGGAATGGGGTAAATTATATCTCATTCAAGAGGCAAGCAGGAGACTTTTTAGTGGAGGGAAAAAGAGGAGAGCTGAGAAAAAAACATGAAGTTTACCCTCATCACATTTGACTAAAGGAAGGAATAAAATGTACACTCATTTTGGTATGAAAACCTATCTTACAGTACAGGAAAGTGGGGGAGAAAGAGATAAGAAGGGTGGGGGGATGATGGAAGGGAGGGAAATGGGAGGAGGGAGCAATTTGAAATCCTCACTTGGGGAGGGACAGGATCAAAAGACAGAATAGAAACAATGGGGGGCAGGATAGGATGGAGGGAAATATAGTTAGTCTTACACAACACGAGTATTATGGAAGTCATTTGCAAAACTACATAGATATGGCCTATATTGAATTGCCTGCCTTCCCAAAGGAAATGGGTGGGGAGAGAGTTATGGGGAGAATTTGGAACTCAAAAGTTCTAGGAACAACTATTTAGTATTGTTCTTGCTACTTGGAAATAAGAAATACAGTTAATGGGGAATAGAAAGTTATCTGGCCCTACAGGACAAAAGAGAAGATGGGGATAAGGGAAGGGAGGGATGATAGAAGAAAGGGCAGATTGGTGATAGGGAAAATTAGAATGCTCGTTGTATTGGGGTGGGGGGAGGGGATAAATGGGGAGAAAATTTGGAACGCAAAATTTTGTGAAAATGAATGTAAAAAGTTAAATAAATAAATTTATATTTTAAAAAAAATGTTATTAGTAACTTGAATTTAAGCCATTGAAAGTTAAATTTAAAGATGACAGGAAGCTGTAAAGGAGAGCTGACATTGGATAATTGAGTTTGGATCCAGACAGATCTTAGGCTATAACAACTGTTTCAATCAAGATGAATTTTGGTAGAGGAAAATATCAGGCTCCATGTGAATTACTTAATTATAAGCATGAGATTGGGGAATTATGGGTCGACAATAATTTCTGTGAAAAATGTATGAAGAATTTTCATGGAGTCCAAGCTTAGTATGAGTCAACACTGCCATAGTAGCCAAAAAAAGCTACTATCGTCCATAACGGCCTTTCTTAATGGTTTAACATCCCAAACAAGTGAAAGTGTTCCGTGTATTCTGCCTTAGTCAGACTATATCTAATGTACTGTGTTCAGTTCCAGGCATCATATGAAGTACCTTATTAAATGTTTTCCTGAAATTATATTTATAGTATTCTTTTCATCTATCTGTGTAGTAGCCCTATTCATTAGGAAAAGGGGTTTGTTTGGCATTACCTACAATAATCTATTCTAGAATTTCACATGGAATCAAAGTCAAGTTCACTGGTCTGTATTTTACAGACTTCATTCTCTTCTGCTTTTTGATACTCAGGACAATTGTCCTTATTTGCTTTGGTCATACCTCTGCAATTCTTCCTGACCTTTCAAAAATTAGTGACTGTCTTCTTTTAGTATTATAGGATGCATCATGGGTAGGTGACATGAACACATCAAGAGCAGCCAGGTGACCTGACTGTAAGCAATAAGACCTCTCACTATATCCTTTTTTAAGAACGTGTAAAACGAAAAACAGTACTGAAGGTGGGCTGAGAACCAGTCATGTAGGAGAAAAGGACCTGAGGAAAAAGGGGGATTGGATCCTTCATGAGAAACTATCTCATTCTAAAATCCCTCCCCTACTACTTCCAGCCATCCAGAAGTATTTGGTTTCAGCTGTGACATATCTCACAATGAACAGTTCGCCATTCAAAAACTAACCCAAACAGTTATTTATAAATTATACTAATATCTAATGGATGTAGTAAGCATGTATGAAATAAGAAACAAATATACCTTATCCTTATATTGAGTACATTAACCTACTATATTTTAGATATTCTAAAGGTGACATGTTAGTGAGCATTTCAAGTAAGACTGTTGTGTACATTTAAAATAGACCAAGGACTTTGACTAATTTGATTTGTATAATACCCAGCCTTACACCATTCAGATAGTGTTTAATCTTTTTGTGGCTGATAGTAGTAAGATTTTAGTTGTACCAGATATATCTAATACAAAGTGCATAATTCTACATACTTGAACATCTAAACATGCAATATTTTTATCATTTGAGGAGGGAAAAAAAATCATAGGTCCATAAAACTTGAAGGCTTAATCTAGTACAATTCCCTGTTAAAGGAGGAAGAAACTCAGGTCCTAAGATATATGAAATCTTGTATTGTTTAAACTCAGAGATAAGCGTTCCAGAGCACAGATCACCTTCCGCGTGTCCTCATTCCTTTCTCTGCATTCTCTAGAGCAGGGATGATTTTATTTTAGTTTTTGGATGGCCAGTGCCTAACACACTTCTTCAGTAAATGTTTAATTGAATTGACTCCTCAGAAATGTATAGCTGCCATATGCTATCTGCTGTCTACTCTGTTCTTCCTTGCAGTGGGCAAAGATGAATCAATTCGTGACAGAGGGTAGATTTTTTTTTTTTTAGAAACATTTGCAAGACTGTGTAAGATTCAAATATTATACTTTATCCTTATTAACTCTAGGAATTTTGAATGGCAGCATCTCCTCTATTATTGTTGGCACTGATTAATACAGAATGAGACAATGAAAACTTGTTTGACTTATTTACATGAATGCTTTCTAGAACTTTTTACATAAAATTAATCAGGTAATTATGACTTTGGGGGTCCCCACTTGGACAGAAGCATATAGAATAATGACCTTTGAAAAAGATTGAAGGAATTTTTAGTTAGCGGAGCCTTCTCAAAATGCAGATATTTATTGCTCCTTAGTAGTATCAGTTTAGGAAGCAACTCTAAAGTTCTTAAGCACTCACTAATAGTACCTCATGTAGGGATGTTTTTCTTGTTAGAAATGATGCACGCGATCTACAAATCGCTAAAGGAAATTGTCTTGACATGGAAAATTCTGCACCAATTTCCTAGCAAACAATGAGGATATTTACCAACTATTTCTGAAACTTAAATTAATTTTCCATAAATATGTCATAAATTAAGGGATCTCATTAACTTAGCCTTAAAGGAGTCATAGAACTTAAGAACTGGAAGGTCCTTTAGAGACCATCCAGTCTAACTATCTTCATTTTAAAGAATGGGATCAAAGGGTTAGTTTTTATAATAATGTTATAAGTAAGGGGGTTCACTATAAAATATATAAAAATTCACTATAACGTTTTTGCTCACAAGGATTTTAATCTGCTGGGATGAGAAAGAATAAAATGGAACTGGAAATGTGATTTTATTGTACAGGGTACCTTCTGTAGTGTCTAGTCAAAGAGTTGCCTAGAGCATTGAGAGGTATTTTGCCTTGTCAAGATTCATAGTGTGTGTCAGAAGAGGGAGGTCTGAATCTGACTCTGAGACCAACCCTGTAGCTTGCTGCTTCACTGTGCTGTACTCTACCTAGGCAGGATATTAAATTTCTTTTCTCTTTGCACAGTGGAGATTAGAAGATACAGTTGTATTGCAGTTTCTTCTAGTTGAAGAAAAAAGAAGCAAATGACATTAGATAACTGACATAAGAGGATTTTGCTATCAAAGTATTGATAAATTCTGATTATTAACTATGAAAATATAGAGCCAGTGTTTATTACTAAATGTATCTGTCTGCTATGATCTGATCTGCCCTTATATTTGTACAGTACATTTAGATTTACCTGATGTTGCAAAGAATATTAATCTCTTCTATTTTCTTTTCAGATGTGTCCTTCTGTAATGGAAGATGATTGAAAACAAGGGACCTCGTGTGGCTGACTATTTTGTTGTAGCAGGTTTGACTGATATTTCGAAGCCTCTTGAAGAAGAAATTCACTTCAATGATGCATGTCATAAAATAGCTAAACCAAAAGAACCTATCACAGATGTGACAGTTATTATTAAATCTCTTGGTGAAGAAGTACCAAAGGGTTATACGTGTATAGATGTTACCCCAACTGGATTGTCAGCAGATCTCAATAATGGAAGCCTGGTGGGGCCACAGATCTACCTTTGTTATAGAAGAGGAAGAGATAAGCCTCCACTCACTGATCTGGGGTATGTGTTTTTAAAAAAGTATTATGGACAGCATCAGAAGTGCATGTTGTAGAATTTTAAGTATTTTACTAATTAATAGGTGAAGTGGTGGGAAGACTTTCTTTCATATCTCATTTACTGTTTTTATGGCATTTTCTCCTTATTCATTGCCTTTTTCCCTTCTAGGTACCCAGTGATGTCATTTGTTATCATCCCTAGGGTTAGAGAGTAAGCATCTGATTAGCTAATGTACACTAAGGTGTTAATGACTTAGATGGTTATCTCTCCTGTTTTTGAACTTTGAAAAAGGACTACATACCGGTTGAATATGGTCTTAATTTAATAATAGTAGAATTTGAGCTATTGTTGGCAGAAGTTTATTCTGCCACTGTGGAATAATTATTCTGCCACTTCATAGCCAATCTTTGCTTTGAATTAGTGAAGAGCAGGTTAATACTCTGAGATAACCTTGTATTAGATGGGAGGTGAAGGGGAGTTTGACAGTAGCTATCATTAAGTATTAGAGAGGCTTGCTTGTGAATAATCAATCAGCTTTATTTTATTTGGCCTCCTGGGAGGGCATAGTGGTTGATGAATTTAACAAAGAACTTCATCACAATTAGAGCTGTGCCAGAGTGGGACGGACTTCCTTGATAAGTCATGAGTTCCCATCATAGATTTGTAAGTGGAGACTTTATGTGTACTGAGATCTGGACCTGGGTATATAGACTGTGCTAGGTAATCTTTACAGGTTATCTTCCAACTCTTGAGATTCTCTCTTTCTCTTGACTAATCTTGCTCAATCTCTTGGACTCAGAAAATTTCTTTATAATACAAATTAAAATTTCCTTGGTTACTAAAGTTGAATGTGAATGTTTTCCCTGAATATTTTAATGACTAATGTTTTCTGAAGAAATGAGAATGAATTAAAGGCTTCCTTAAGTTCATTTTTGCTTTATGACTCTCTGGCTCTATAACTTTTTTGACAGAACAATTAAGTTGAGCAATTATTGGTCTTTTTACTCTCTGCTTTATGATTTGATTATAAATAGTTTCAAAATGACAGCTATTGCTGCTTTGTTATATATAAAATGTTAAACATTTAGCAAATATGTCTTTATCAAAGTAAATCAATTATTCATATTCTTGCCACTTTGAAGAGCTAAGGACCGGTGGCCTTAGAACCTCAGGAGACTCTGCTTTCATTGCATCCCCCAAAAAGAATTCTGTGATTCTCTTTTGTGTGGCACACTTTTCCTTATTTACTTTTAGAGGAGAAGGCTGCCCTGTATTCTTTTAGGAATGAGTTATCTCCTTGCAACTCTGGAGAAGAGTTTTTAGTTATAGAGTGCAAAAGTAGTAAAACTAGAAGAAATTAATTAGTTGACATATATGTGTAGAGCACTTAGATTTGGGGGTTTGGGCTGATAGAGTAGATGCAAATAAATATAAAATACTGTTCATGCCTTTAAAAGTTTACACTATAGTTGGAGTAACAAAATATGAGTACGTGAAAGGTTATGTGCCAATATAAGAATTAAATAATATTAGATAGTAGCCTAAGATGTCAATAGGCATATGGTTCTTCAGAAGTTTATATTATGTCATATAGAGGCAGCAGAGTATAGTACAAAGAGCCCTAGATTAGGAATTAGGAATTTCACATCTATTACTTCATCCATCTGACCTCAGTTTCCCCATCTATAAAATGAAGAAATTGGGCAAGGGGATCCTTGCCCTCATGTAATTAGGACAGCGCTAAAATTACACAGAAATATTTATGGATGCTTAGGTCCCAGGTGAAACTCTTCTCCATCCCCTTAACTTCCTATTATTCATAGGGTGCCAAAGAGTAAGTGGCATTTCCGAAAGCATTATACAGCTTGCATCCTTGTACCAAAGCCAAGAACTTACTCTTTTGTGGAATCATTTGAAGAGAGGAAGAGGAGATTCATCCTTTAACTTCCAACACTCTCATGTTTACTGTTCTATCAATAGTTCACCTAGTCAGAGACAGTGATGAAAAAAAGAAGAGGTTAGTTGAGGGTGGGAACCTGTGGCCTCAAGGCCGCATGTGACCCTCTGGGTCTGTAAGTACATTCATTTGATTGAATCCATACTTTACAGTTAAGTTTGAAAAGGGCTTTAAAGAAGGAAAATGATATAGTATTTGTTTGGTAATTTAATGGCTATGATAACTTCTATGGCTATTCCCTCTAACAATAGAGTCACAATATAGCTATACTCTCTCACACTTTGCAATTTTTACCCATCTTTTCTTAGAAATCTTCTAAAACACACCCACCCAAATGTCCTGTAAATAGTATGAATTAATTCCATTAATACAGAGTTAAAATATAATGCTTTGGTTCTTAATTATTGCTCTTGTTATTTTGCTATTGTCCTAAAATATATTGATTTTAGACTCATTTTATAATTTCATTCTATTAATTTTCATTTTCTATGTGAGGAAACATTCTTATCTCTACAATTTCCTTAAAGTTAAAAGTGAAATAATAAAATTTTGTTAATTTTTCTGGTTTCATATATTAAAGGTTCAAGGTACTCTGTTTATGGAAGGTTTGCTTGTGTTTAATTTTTAGGGTCTTATATGACTGGAAAGAAAGAATAAAACAAGGCTGTGAAATTATTCAGACTACTCCACATGGTCGCCCTGCAACAATTAGTGGCAATACCTCATCACAAAGAATTTATGTCACTTACAGGAGAGCCTCTGAGAGCATGACACAAAATACGCTAGCTGTCACAGATATCTGTATTATCATACCCAGTAAAGGAGAAAGTCCACCACATACATTCTGCAAAGTTGACAAGAATCTCAATAATAGTATGGTAAGTATCTCTTTTTGTATCTCACAAATGTTGACTGTTAGACAGTAAATCATTTTGACCATAGCAATCCATGTACAGTTACCTATATTGATAATAACATGGATCTTTTGAAACCCTGAAAAAATTGTCTTTCGATTTTGCTGATATAATCAACCATTGTTTTCACTTGAACATTTACATAACTAACATTATAAAATGCTTCTTGAAGGCTTGGGGTATTTTATTTTAGGGAAGTAACTGAATTATGGTCTAAGGAGGAACTTCTCTAAAATAACATCAAAATTTCTTTCTTTATACCGCCGGATTAAACATATAAATTCTCTAACAATGCTAACATATGAATTAACACCAGGTCAAAATCTAAGAGAATATTGAAAAGTCTTACCTTTTGTTATTTAAAAAAAAAAAGGTAATAGTGGTAAAATTAAGGTTTGTTGGTTTTTGGTTTGTTTTTTGTGAGGAATTGCTAGTGTATTAGCCACAATCAGATATTTCTGTTCTCTATACCTAATAAAATGAGTGCTAGCAAGAAGGATTATCTATAACTCAGAGATAATAGGGAAAAGGAAGCTCTGATAAAAGTAGTGAGAACCCAAAGCAAATTTTATGGACCTAAATGTTTTTAAAACAACAAAATGGTTGCAGTAGTAGATTTGTAAGTATTACATAATTTGTCATGCAGTCATGGAAATGAAAGGTCTTTCAAGAGTTCAAAACTTTTTGTAAGTATATTAGGGGAAAATACTAAGAGAATGAATCAATTGCAAATAACAACAAATGTAACAAAAATTGTGATCAAGAAGATAGCAGTAGTCACTGACCCATATGCCTACTTTCTTTATAAAATGTTTACAAAACTGTTACCATCAGTGTTAGTTATTTTAAGAAAGAATAACCTCAAATGGTTAACCATCGAACATAAGGCCTGAAAAAATAAAAAATTGCACAATTGTTCTCTATAGGCAAGTGACTGTTTTATTCAGATGATTTTTAAAAATCAGCTGCCATTAATACTCCATTCCTGGGATACTCCATTTTATTATGCTGTGTGCATATTGTCCTGCTATGCCGGATCTTGAAATCTTGATAAGGAGGGACTTCATGGTAGTTTTTTGTGTTCTGAGGATGGCCAGTTACAATGCCAAGAGCTTTAAAAATACATGTAGTAGAAATGGTAATTTAAACTCTGCTAACGAATAACTGACAGATTGTGAAACATGTATATTCAGAATGTATAATATCATGCAAAATGTATATTTTTTTCAATGTAAGTTTATATCTGCTCTGTGGCTACCTTGATTCAGATTCAAAGTGAATTGGTTTCTTTGTTGACAAGAGCTATTTCTGTAGATTCCATCTCTTTCACCACTTTCTCTGGTCAGGGTTCAGCAGTTTATCAAAAGTATTCTAGATTTGCTTAGGACATTGAAGTACTCATCGTATGAAATGAACATATGCGTACTTTGTTTTCTCAAATCTGATCTCAAAGCAGTTGGCAGAGAGGGTTCACATTGCAAAAAAGTGGATGCTATGAACTCATTTTGTTTGAATTTCCATCTGTTAAGTTGTTTTTTTCATCAAGTAGGTTGTTCCCAGGAAGGCCCTATTCTATGTCCTACCCTGTCCATTGTTAAAGAATCACTTATTCATTCATTTATTTAGTTTTTCCAGCTATTTATTGTTATTCTGATATATTATTGCCCTTTCCCAGCCAGTATATCCATTTTTTTTGGCTTTTTGTTTCCCTCCAGTCTGGTGTCAGGCTTTAGTATAAACTAAAAATTGCCCTGGTTTTAGAGAGAAACTATAATTTCTAACCAGCAGACAGCTGTCAGATAGTTAGACCTTTTAGCAGCTTTTGCTACCACTGACTTTGAGGAGAGATTGGTGTATTTTAGATCTTTGGCAGAACTGTGTGGAATTTATTCATAGTGGCTATTTTCCTACCTCTCACAGAGGAGCCAAAAAATAGTTTGGGTAGACTTTCATTTTATTGACTTTCTACTTTATGGAGTTCCAGGAAGTTCTGTTGTGTTCCACATTTGTCCAGTATATGTGACATTCAACTTAAGGGAATTAGGGAGAATTGGGGTATGAATATGACTATGCAATCACAACTCAGTTATTTTTTTCCTTTTCTTTTGATCTCAATCATTACTGGAAGAAAGTTAGTTGCTTTTATTGTGATTATAATGGCAAAGCTTTCTCTGGAGAAGATAGGGGATGAGGAACATTGCAAAATGCTGCCAGACTGAGATAATATATTGGTCAGTGTTCCCAAATTGCTATTTTCCCACTTTAAATCTTTGTTCTAAGAGATGGCTCCCTGGATATGGGATGGAGAGTGATACATTCAGAAATGAAGGTGGTATAAAAACAAAAGATACCAGTTTTTTAAAAGCTTACTGTTAATTCAGGTTTATTACTTTGCCTACACCATTGCAGTAGCCTACTACTTGTTCTCCGTGCATCAAATCCTTCCTTTCCCCATTCCATTCTCAATAAAATGATAATCCTGACGCCCAGTCTGGTTGTGCCACTTTTGCTCAAGGTGCTCCAGTGACTCCCCATTAAATACAAGATCTTTAATTGGGTAATTTGTCTCTAATGTACTTTTCCAATCTGCTTTCATATTATTCCCTATCATGTAGTCTGTGTTGCAGCCAAACTATCCATTCTTTGGACAGTACATTGCATTTCCCACCTCATTGTCCAGGATTTCCTCTGCCTAGAACATTCTGTCTCTTCATTCTACTACATAGCTAACTTCAAGGTTCAGATCATGCACTGCCTTCTGTTTGAGGCTTTTCCTGACCCCTGACTCTCACAACTGTCTTCATATATATTTCATATTTACTTATCTGTGGATATGATTTAGTAGATATGGCACTAGATTTAGGGACAGGAAGACCTGGGATCAGATCCAACCTCTGATACTTATTCTGGTGGTCCTGTGGAGCCAATGTGATGCAGTCGAAAGAACACTCAATATGGAATCCAAGAACTTGAATTCTATCCCAGCTTTGTGTTAATCCCACGTTGCCTGTGTTACCTTGGGCAAATCATTCAACTTCTCTGTGCCTTACTTTCCTTATTTGTAAAATGAGGGGGTTGTATCTGATGATCTCTAAGACACCTTGTAGCTCTAAATCTGTATTCCTGTAAGTCTGTGTTTATTTCTCCCTTGTTGCTTAGTCGTGTCTGACTCAGTATGACCCCATGGAACACAGCATACCAATGGTATTTTTCTGGCAAGAATACTCAGGTGGTTTGCCATTTTATTCTCCAGTGAATTAAAGCAAACAGAGGTTAAGGATCACATAGCTATTAAGTGTCTGAGGCCAGATTTGAAGTCAGGTCTTTCTGACTCCAGGCCCAGTGCTCTATCCACTGACCCATCTAGCTGTGTCTTATTTCTCCTTAGTAGAATGCAGAATTGTTGAGGGCAGAGTCCTTTTAGTTTTTGTATCTCCAGAATCTATTACAATGATTGACATAAATTGCACATTTAATAAATGCTTGTTGAATTGTAAGCTTAAAATAAGTGGTAAACATTAAGCAAGCTTAAAATAGAAATTTTGGGAGGAGGCTATTGTACCTGGAAAGCATCTCTTTTGTAAATGGGCTATGATGCCTTACTGGAAGAGAAATATTCTCAGTTTTGTTATTTTGGTGCAGTTTCATTTGAGGGGCATATTTTAGACACTGACAGATATCCCAAGTTGAAAAGCAGAAGTTGCTTCTACTTTTCTTTTCATTTTCATTCTCTTTTCTTGGTAGGAATTGAAAAAGATGTAACGAGATAATTTTAGACTTAAATTGAATCATGAGCTCATTGAAGTATGTATTTCCTGTAATGGGGCACATTACAGTGCATTCTTACTACTTCATCCAGTGCCATGCTTGTCCATGTCCTTCCAGTGTTCTAGAGTACCTTTTCTTAGGTCTTTTAACATTTCACAGATTCTAAGACAAGACTTGGGCTGACTAGCTATCATCCCTTGCTCTCCCTTTATGACTGTGCCATTTTCTTTTCCAATCATGCATTTCCTAGATAATGTCTGTCTCCACTTCTTGCACATAGTTTATCATTGGTAACATATTTTTACTGTTACATTTCAGCCTCACACATTTGTTATCTTGCTTTTCTGACCATAGTGTTATTTTAGAAAGATTTTAGTTAAAAGTGATGGTAAAAGTTTTGATGTTTAAAGGAGATTTTCTAATTATCTGGAGAAGTCATTCATGTGAGGATCTCGTTTCCCAGTGAGGCCAGATAAATGAGGTACTGACATAGTTCCATCAGCATCTGTATAAGGGAAAAGAGAGTCACCGACTTTCCAGAGACTGCTGGAAGGTTTTCTGCACATACTGCTCTTTTCTTCCCTCTCTGCCTGGTTTCTAATAATACATTTATTTGAATAGTAGCTTATTCTCTCCATCTGGCTAAGTTTCCTGAAATAACTTTTTCTTTTTTTAATTTTCTGTTTGGAATTAATGAAAAATGTTTAATGTATGTCAAGCCCTGGGAGGGGATGGGGCACAGAAAGAAAATCAAGACAGTTCCTACTCTCAAGGAGCTCACATCCTACCTCCAGGAGGACCTTGTAATTTGGAATTTTCCCCCCAAAGTCATTAAGCTATGCATACTTTTTGACCCTGTTATAGCACTACTAGGTCCTTAGGGGATGATGATGTAATATGGTTGGAGGAAAGAAGGTTTCAAACCACTGCTGTGGGCAGTGTGATGCTGTAGTGATGCAGGGTAGCATGTGAACTTCTTGAAGACAGGGACTGTCTTTGCTTCTTTTTGTACCCCTAGCATTTAGCATAGTGCCTGGTACAACATAGGCACTTAACATGTTTATTGTTATTATATTATATTACATTATGTAATATTATGAATATAGTTATTTATCTAACTAAGAAGACGAAAAGTAATAAGGGCCCATTTGAGACTAGGTGTCATAAATTTTTAGTGAACTCAGGCAGTGTGATTGTGAACCTTCCAGTACAAGTCATTTTTTCACAGCACAAAGGCTGTGCTGGTAGATTCACAAGTTGTAGCAGGTCCTAAAAACCTGGAAAAGCTTAGGGCAGACGTCATGAAAGATTGCATGCTTGTTATCTGAAAAGCCACTTAACTCATTTTCTCATTTTTAGAAAAAAATTTGATGGTCATTTTTTCTTTTATTTTTTGGGGAAATTATTGGGGAATTACTGCCTCCCTCCAAATAAAACAAGAAAAAAATCCTTGAAATAAATAGTATAGCCAAACAAAACAATCTACACAGTAACCTGTTCACAAATGTATGACTCTTTTTGCATGATGAATCTTCATGTAATTTGTTTAGTCATTTCTCACTTAACAATCATTCTCTTAGTTTACAGTTCTTTGCTACAACAAAAAGTGCTGCCAAAAATATTTTTCTACCTATATATCCTTTTATTTTTCTTTGATCTCTTTGAGGTATAAGTTTAGTAGTGGTATTGCTAGGTTGATGGAATGCACAGTTTAATAACTTTTTGGCATAATTCTGTTCAAGGAAGTTGAAGAAGAACCTATCCTAACTGCAGATGATGAAATTAACCCCAAACCAGCAAGGGATGTATGTGTAACAAATATTTTTTTTAAAAACAAGTTCAAGGATCTCGGATTAAGAACTCTAATTTAGCAAGAAAGAATACATTTGTAAACACAGGGCAAGGCTATGTGATACAAGATTTATCTCAGAAAAAGTTTCAGGCAGCAGATGGCTTCCTCATGCTTAACTCTGTTCCTGCACACTTAAGTGTGTGATGCCTGGTCAGGATTTCACACTAGGCAGAACAAGTTGAGGGTCTTGCAGGAGTACAGTAGTCAAGGCAGAGTCTGTGATTTGAGGCATGCCTGTTTTATATTTTACAGTCTTTTTTCCCCCTGTTCCCACCTAGTTAAATTCTCACTATGCCCACTGCCTTTGTACTTACCTCTGTACAACAGTTAGATATTAGTGAGAGTCAAAGTAGGCCTTGGCCAAAGCCCACTACCACAACTGGTAGTCCAGAAATTCTGGATTAATTCACAACTTTATGAACAGTGCATTAGTGTTCTTATGCTCCTTTATCCCCTGTAACAATTACCATTTTACTTTTTTTGTTTTAAGAAAAGTTTTTGTTTTGCCAATCTGAGTGAGGTTTAATTTGCATATTTTTGTTTTGCCAGTCTGAGTGAGTTTTAATTTGCATATTTTTAATTATTAGTGATCTGGAGTATTTTTATATGGCTATTGATACTTTGGATTTCATTCATTGAGAAATGCTTCTTTCTATCCCTTGACCATTTATCCTTATGGGATGTTCTTATATATTTGAATCAGTTTCCAAAGTATCTTGATATTATATCTTTATCAAAGTAACTTACTGTATAGGTTTTTCCCAGTCAGTTCTCTTAGCATAAAGAAGAAGGTGGTGAAAGAAGAAATATGATGAACACCAGTGACTAATAATTGAAGTATTTTGCTTCCATTTCACTGAACCTCTTTCTCCCTGTCTACACCCATGATTGATTCTTGCCCTTTTTGTTTTTTAACTCTTTTAATCCTCCCTTCAGGATCTACCTTCCAAAGCAGACATTCATTTTGCTTGTCACTGTTATGTCCTTGGTTTTATCCTCCCTCTTAACCTCACCTCTATCCACATGTCTTTCCCTGTTAAGTTTGAGACATTTCTCCACCAAAGAGAGAGAGAGAGAGAGAGAGAGAGAGAGAGAGAGAGTGTGTGTGTTCGTTCGTGTGTGCAAGTGCGAGTAAGGTTCATCTAATGATCTTCTAGTTTCATCACCTTCTTTATCCTTTCCACACTAGTGGCTTCCTTCTACTCTTCCTTTTCTTTTTCATCTTAAAACCAGTGAAATAGAACCATACCACCTCCAGGTAGACTGGAGACATTAAAGTTCTGAAAGAATGCTTGTTTTTCTTCCTCTAATTGGAATGGTTAGTCCATCAGTAAGTCATTAAACAAGCGTTTGCTGAATCTTGAAGAATACCAAAGAAAGTGCGAATTAGAGATAAGGGAGACGAACATTTCAGGCATGAGAAACAGCTGTTAAGAAGGCACTGAGGCCCATGTTTACGGCATTCTCTATTCAGCCTTCTTGATTTTTCTCTTGTGGGAGGGAAGGTGAGGGGATATGGAAGTAGATTGGAAGAATTTCTGCAGACTTTTTGGGTACAGAGCCTCTCCTGTACATGGAATGGAAGGCAGCTAAAATTTCGATACCCTCTTATGTATTTGTGGTTCGGGAGGAAGAACAAACAGATTCCTGAGAGACTAAAGTCACAGAGAGTGTTACCCAAAAGACCTCAAGAGCGTGTGCTAAAATGGAAGAAAGATAGTGAGAATGAAAAAGTTATGGAAAAAACTCACTCCCCAGAAGAAGGGTTTGCAGAAAAGAACAAACCAAAAGTTCCAAGTTAAACCCTTAAAAGTGCCTTCCATCTGCTAAAAAATTTTATGATCTTAATAATCTAACTCACCAGAGTCTACACTGAAGAAAAATTATAAATATCCCAAATATGAGAAGAATTTTTTTTCTTAGAATTCTACACTGATTCAACTTAAGGAAGTCAAGTCAGAGAAGAAATCTTTTAAATGCTCTAAGTTTGGGAAAACATTTATAAAGCTTTCAGACTTGAGAGCCCAGTGCTATCATACTTCTGAAGCGTTAGATACATCCAAAGTGTGGGGAAGATCCTCACTGAAAGTTATGCTTTCATAAGAGATCCCACACCAGGAATAAGAAGAAAGAACCAAAGACCATGGTATAATGGAAGGAGGACTGTACTTGGGGCTCAGGTAGGTCTGACCATTACTAGTTATGTGACATTTAGCAAGTCAATATCTCTAGAACTCTCTTTCCTCATCTTTAAAATGGGAAGTTGGACTAAGTGGTCTCCACAATCTTTCTAACCTCTAAACCCTATGACTAGAGTGTAAGAAAAGCTTCACTCAAGGCAGAAATGCTATTACCAACCATAAAATTAATAATCAAGTAATGTAAAAATGTAAGAGATTTGCCAATACATGTTATTGAATAAAATTGTTTTTATTTTGATAATGGGCTGTTTAATTGACTTCATTATTCAGCAAAATATCCTCTGTCTCAAGTTCTCAACATCTAAATAGCACATATGCCAGGTCTTGGAAGATTAAAGACCTATCACAGGTTCAAAACTTGTTACCTCATTAGCTATATTTACTGAATTTGCTATTTTTTTTCTCAGTAGTGATGTGAAGCCATAGCATTGGGAAAGGAAAAGATTTGATCTCAGTCTGCCAACTGATTCCCTCTCTTTCAGCTCCCCTTTAGAGACTCTAGGCTTGCTTTGATTTTTCATTGCTTATAACTCCTTTCTCTTTAATACTTTCTGTTGTCCTGTGGGTTTATAGGGAGGGTTCCAGGGTGCATTATGGGCTTCTTTCCTTCCTGATTGTCTGCACTTTAGAAGGACAAGAAGTGGGAGGGT
The DNA here is from genome assembly GCA_023548195.1 of Bettongia penicillata ogilbyi. Lineage (NCBI taxonomy): Eukaryota > Metazoa > Chordata > Mammalia > Diprotodontia > Potoroidae > Bettongia > Bettongia penicillata. Next base: position 2,930,324 of record JAJHZJ010000148.1, read on the forward strand.
ACTGAAATATTCCTGAAAGTTTACTATTATTGTGCTGTAAGAAGGAGAAGGAAGAGGATCCCCAGTAATGGCAGTCTGTAAAGATTATGATGGGGGAACCTCTGCTATTCATTATTAGGTCATTACCTTCCCACCAATCTGTAACACCTGTAGTTGCCTCTCTATCAGTATTTTAGTACCAGTATCTGTGCCCTTTGTGTTTTTCAACTTTTTACTTAATTGTCATCCAGTATTATTGCTATTTCTCTCCCAACTTCTCTTGTTTCTGTATACTGAGGAAAATATAGAACGTTGAGTTTAGAGGAAAAAATGAAGGTCTTGAGTAGAATTTAATCGGAGCACTCATAAAAGTGTAATGGATTAATTTGGAATCAGAAAACTCAGTATTTTATGATATTAAAAAACTAAGAAATTCATTTTGGACTTTGTGTTAAAGCAAGATATGCCATTAGTTGGAGTAGAGAAAAAAAAAAGAATGGGTGCCCAATATGGTGATGGTGACGGTGCAGGGTACATGTGGTACCAACAGAAGCGTGGTTGCTGTGGAACTTCAGGCTGCTGCTGTGAGACTTGCACAGTGTTGTGGTTGAATAGACTTCAGAACCAGCACTGATTGACTTTTCAGATTTTGAAGTAGGCATGCAATAAGGAACTGAAAAGTGTGTGGGGAACAAATTCTGAGTTAATTTTCAGAAAATGTTGAACCATTTAGACAAAAGCTATCCATGATCACCAAAGAAGAGATACTGTGGCTCAGGTGTGCAGTGGAGATCAGACAGATCTCTTTTGGAAATCAATACCAGAAAATGTTCAGGCAAACAAAAAGATACATGCGTGGGGGTGGAGTCAAGATGGCGAAGTAGAAAGACGTATGCTAGCTCCAAACCCACAGCCCATATATTTCCTACAAGAAGAACTCCCCACAAATTCTGGATCACTGCAAGGTGCGCAGAAACACAGTGGAAGAGATTTCCGTTCCAGGGAGCCCTGGAGAGCCGTCCCCAGGGTTCGTCGTGCCCCGGAAAGCAGAGCCCACCCCTGCCCTGGCTGGGTGGCCCCAGAGGAGCAGATCCGAGCAGGCTTCAGGGACGGAACCTCCAGCAGCTGAGAAGGTCCCTCCACCCACAGACGCTACAGGTCAGTGAGAGAGATGTCTGGGCTGGCCGAGGGGGAAGCGGGGTGTCTCCATAGCTCGGGCCCCCTCGAGAGGAAGCGGTGGAGGCAGAGGCAGGGGCAGGAAGCAGCGGAGGCAGAGGCAGTGGCGGCGGCCCGGGACTCCTCGAGCAGCAGGCAGGATCTTCATTCCTGAAGGTCTCTGCATAAACCACCTGAAGGAGCTGAGACTGGGAGGTGGCCCTGCCCCCACCCGCTCCATTACTGAAGGTCTCTGCATAAAGCCCCTGAGGGAGCTGAGCCTGGAAGGCGGCCCTGCCTCCACCCCAGCACCAGAACTTAAGCTCACATTGAATAGCAGCCACAGCTGCTTCGGAAAGCCCATTTGAATCTCAGAGCCCAAGCACTAGCTGGGCGGATCTAGGTGGGGGTGCAGAGGAATCTCAGAAGGGAAGTAACTGGCTGGGAAAATGCCCAGAAAAGGGAAGAAAAATAAGACTATAGAGAGCTTTTTTGAGCAGGTGCAAATGTTCCCGCCTTTCAATTCTGATGACAAGGATATATTCTTGCCGTCAGGGAAAGACGTGGAGGGCGGGGCCTCTGTATCCCAGACATCCCAGGGGGATGTCCAGTGGGCTCAGGCCTTGGAAGAGCTCAAAAAGGATTTTGAAAAGCAAGTTAGGCAGGTGGAGGAAAAACTGGGAAGAGAAATGAGAGAGATGCAAGAAAAGTATGAAAAACGGGTCAATACCTTGGTAAAGGAGACCCAAAAAAATGCTGAAGAAAATAACACCTTGAAAAATAGGCTCACTCAATTGGCAAAAGAGGTTCAAAAAGCCAATGAGGAGAAGAATGCTTTCAAAAGCAGAATGAGCCAAATGGAAAAAGAGGTTCAAAAGCTCACTGAAGATAATAGTTCTCTCAAAATTAGAATGGAACAGATGGAGTCTAATGACTTTCTGAGAAACCAAGAAATCACCAAACAAAACCAAAAGAATGAAAAAATGGAAGAGAATGTGAAATATCTCATGGGAAAAACAACTGACCTGGAAAATAGATCCAGGAGAGACAATTTAAAAATTATGGGACTACCTGAAAGTCATGATCAAAAAAAGAGCCTAGATATCATCTTCCATGAAATTATCAAGGAAAACTGCCCTGAGATTCTACAACCAGAGGGTAAAATAAGTATTGAAAGAATCCATCAATCACTGCCTGAAAGAGATCCAAAAAGAGAAACTCCTAGGAACATTGTGGCCAAATTCCAGAACTCCCAGGTCAAGGAGAAAATCTTACAAGCAGCTAGAAAGAAACAATTCCAGTATTGTGGAAATAAAATCAGGATAACACAAGATCTAGCAGCTTCTACATTAAGGGATCGAAGGGCGTGGAATAAGATATTCCAGAAGTCAAAGGAACTAGGACTCAAACCAAGAATCACCTACCCAGCAAAACTGAGTATAATACTTCAGGGGAAAATATGGTCTTTCAATGAAACAGAGGACTTTCAATCATTCTTGATGAAAAGACCAGAGCTGAAAAGAAAATTTGACTTTCAAACACAAGAATGAGAAGAAGCATGAAAAAGTAAACAGCAAAGAGAAGTCAGAAGGGACTTACCAAAAGTGAACTGTTTACATTCCTACATGGAAAGACAATATTTGTAACTCTTAAAACTTTTCAGTATCTGGGTAGTTGGTGGGATCACACATATACACATACACACACACATGTACACGCGTGCACGCACACACACATACACACATGCACACAGATACAGAGACAGAGAGCACAGAGTGAATTGAACAGGATGGGACCATATCTTAAAAGAAATTAAGGTAAATGGTGAGAGAGAAAGGTAGGGGGAGGAAAGAGGGCAAAATGGAATGGGGTAAATTATATGTCATTCAAGAGGCAAGCAGGAGACTTTTTAGTGGAGGGAAAAAGAGGAGAGCTGAGAAAAAAAAACAAGAAGTTTACCCTCATCACATTCGACTAAAGGAAGGAATAAAATGCACACTCATTTTGGTATGAAAACCTATCTTACAATACAGGAAAGTGGGGGAGAAGGAGATAAGCAGGGTGGGGGATGATGGAAGGGAGGGTAATGGGAGGAGGGAGCAATTTGAAATCAACACTTGGGGAGGGACAGGATCAAAAGACAGAATAGAAACAATGAGGGGCAGGATAGGATGGAGGGTAATTCAGTTAGTCTTACACAACACAACTATTACGGAAGTCATTTGTAAAACTACACAGATAGGGCCTATATTGAATTGCCTGCCTTCCCAAAGGGAATGGGTGGGGAGGGAGGGATGGGGAGAATTTGGAACTCAAAGTTTTAGGAACAACTGTTTAGTATTGTTGTTGCTACTAGGAAATAAGACATACAGTTAATGAGGAATAGAAAGTCATCTGGCCCTACAGGACAAAAGAGAAGATGGGGACAAGAGAAGGGAGGGATGATAGAAGAGAGGGCAGATTGGTGATAGGGAAAATTAGATTGCTTGATGTATTGGGGTGGGGGGAGGGGATAAAAGGGGAGAAAATTTGGAACCCAAAATTTTGTGAAAATGAATGTAAAAAGTTAAATAAATTTTTATTTCAAAAAAAAAAAAAAAGATACATGTGTGCCAGGGTAGAAAATAAAAACCATTGTCAGCTCTTTTGTGTAAAATGCAGAAAGGACCTACAAGTTGAAGTCAGTTATTGGAAAATTAAAGCAGCCTAGGTCTATTACAGATGATGTAAATGCTTTATCAGTGATATATAAATCTAGTTTCATTTTTGGAATGATTCTTTCAAAACTTTATTCCCAAAGTTAGAGATTTTCAGGTTAATGTACTGAGGCTGGGAGAAAAGGATGTAAAAGCAGTGTTACTCCTAGACAATTCTCCAGCCCATTCTTCAGCTGAATCTCTAATTAGCAATAATGAGAGCATCAAATGTATCTTCTTCCCCCCAAATACTACATCGTTGATTCAGCAAACGAATCAGGGTGTGATTTTGAGCTGCAAACGACTTTGTAGATGGAAGCAACTGGAAGAGAGTCTGGGAATCTTCTAAGAGTGTGATGAAGAGCAGGAGATGAGGAGAAAAAACAGTTGCAAAAATCAAAGCTTATAAAAAGTGCAATTTCTAACTGGGCAGAAAGTTGGGCTGAAGTAAAGCAAATGACGATAGCAAATGCATGGGAAAATCTACTTTACAAAGAAGAACTGGAATATAATATTCAAGGCTTAGAAGATGGTGATTATAGAGGAATTGTTGATCAATGCGGTGACCTGGAGACCAGTTTGGACAGCGTCTGGGGGTCGTTACCTGGAGATGATGAAGCATGTCGCTTACCCACACTCCCTCCCCCACCGCCCATGGAAGATGTTACTAGCAAAGTTACCCCACAAGAACGGCTTGTTGAAGAGGAAGTAGAACAGCATTCAGCGAAGTTTAGATCATCCAGGGTTTGAGAGAATTTGGACTGTCGCCTTGACCTTGTTGATGCCACTCCAAAGTTTTCAAAGATTCTGTTTCACGTTGAAGAGATACAGTAAGAACTAATAATAATAGTAATAAAAAAACAGTTCCAGATAAGAGCCTGCTCTAAGATTGGTAACTTGTGAAAAACAAGGGTTTGTAATGTTAAAGATTTCTTTAATTTGCCTTCAACTTCTGGGTCCAGTAATTAAGTCTTATATGTCAAAAGGCTTGTGTTTGATATCTGTTTCATACAGGAGGCTTGGTGTGAATTGTAATTTTTTTCATTAACTTACCTCACTATCTATGAGTACCCCTTTATATCTTTAGTTTATGTTGTGTAGTATAGTGCTTGAAAGTAATAAATTTGCATTTCTTTAAAAATATTCCCTAGTTTGGACATTTATTGCTTCAGAGTGGAGGTTTTGTAATGCTAGAAAAAAATGCATTGAGGAGCATAATGTGGGAAAATCTTTAATCCAAATCCCATTTCCTGTAAAGATAATACAGAAAGATCAGGAGAGAGAATTGTTAGTAAGTAAATGTGATATAAAGATATGCTAGTGAGTATTTTTCCATTTGAGACTTTTAAAAATATATATTTTATATATATTATGTGTATATCGTTGTGCTGGGCACTGGGAGAGATGCAAATTTATATAAGACAATGTTCCTGCCCTCCTGGAGCAGTCAGGTAAGGGAATAAGACACACAGATATCTCACATAAAATAATAAATATACAAGAGACATGCAAGCAAATGAGATGCAGAAGGGGAAAGGTCATAACTGGGAGAAAAAGCTTCATGGAAGCCTTCATGTCATTTAAAATTAGATTTTGAAAAATAGTTAGCAATTCAGCAGGTGAAAGGGATATCTAGGTTGCATAGGCAGTTCCCTTAGGCCTTGGGAAAAGCATGAGAAAATAAAGGCACAGAGGTGAGAAAGCATAGGCCAGGTGGGGAGCCTGTAGCTTTCTAGATTCTTGGGTTTGGTCTTTTGACTGAGTCCAAGTTTTACAGACCATATCCTTTTATTAAAGGGATTTGTTCTATGAAGTTTGGATTCAAAGGGCTGTACTTGAGAACCTAGAGGGTTACATGTGATCTTGAAGCTGCGAGTCCCCCATTTCCATCATAGGCCATGTGTGACAATGGCAAGTAGCCTTATTTGGCTGTATGTATAGCCAAACACACACACACATGCGTGCACATGTGCTCACATGAGAGAGCTCTTCTGAAAGGGAAAAATGTGAACTGAAGCTGGAAAGATAAGTTGGTATCATTTTGTGGAGAGCCCTGAATCTGAATGCCAGCCTTGAAGAGTTAGATCAGTGTCAAGTCAACAAAAATTAAGCACTGACTGTTTGCCAGACACTGTGTTAAATGCTGAGGATACAAAGAAAGACAAGAAATAATCCACACTCTCAGGGAACTTGCAGCCTAATGGGGGAAACAACAGGCAAACAACTGTATTCAAAAAGGACAAATAGAATATAATCTTAGAAGGCATGATGATCAAGGGAGATTGGTTGAGGCATATACAGAAATAGAACTACACATGCCATGTGTAACTTACTATGCTGTTCCTGGTTGGGGAGTAAAGGAGAGAAATTCCTTTTCCCTATTATTTTGTTTCAGGGTGCAAGGGAAATATAAAAAAGCAAGTCCTCAAGAGCTGACAGTCCCAGAGCACATTCAGTTTGCCTTTTTAAGGAGGGCAGCTACTCCTTAACCAAGCCCCTCATAACTCTTTGCCTTCCTTCAGTTGTTTCCTATCATCTAGATAGCTTATCTGTATATATCAGTTTGCATGTTGTTTTCCTCATTGGATTGTGGGCTCCTTGAGGTTAGGAATTTTTTTTTTTGCATCCCTAGTGTGTCTGGCATATAGATGACTAATAAATATTGATTGAAATTTTTTAAAAAAAGGCATTGAGGAAGGAGATGAAGTGTTATATATGAATAACATCAGGGAAACCCCAATGCAACTGGATTACAGAGTCTGAGAATGGAGTAAAGTATAAGAAGATTTTTCGGGGAAAGGCAGGAAAGGACATAGTTAAGGAAGGGTTTCAAAGACAAATGAAAGATTTCGTATTTAAATAGGGAATCAATGGAGTGTATTGGGTAGGGAGGTGACATGGTAAGATCTATGCTTTCAGAAAATCATTTTGGAAGCTATGTGGACAAATAGGGAGAAAATTGAGGTAGGAAGATGAATTAGGAGACTCACAATAGTTTATAGCAGCTCTTTTTCTGGTGGCAAAGAATTAGAAATTGAGGGGATGTTTGTCATTAGGGAGTATCTGAACGAGTTGTAGTATGTGATTATATGTAAAGGAATACAACATATAAGCATTGACAAGGAATGGTTTCAGGAAATCTTAGATGAACTGATGGAAAGCAAAATGAGTAGAACCAGGAAAACATTGTGCATGATTAAGAGCAACATTTTAATGGTGATTAACTGTGAAAGATTTAGTTATTCTGATCAATACAATGATTTGTGACAATTCCAAAGGTCTCATGATGAAAAATGCTATCCACCTCCAGAGAGTCAACTGATGAACCTCTAAGTATGTATTAAAACATATTTTTTCACTTTCTTTTTCTTTTTTGGAACATTGTTAATATTGGAATATGTTTTGCATGACTTCACATGTACAGCAGACATCAAATTGCTTATCTTCTCAAGAAAGGTGGTAAGGTGGGAGGGAGGGAGAAAATTTGGAACTGAAAATTTTTTTAAAGTCTTAAAAAATTAAAAAATAGTTTTTCCTCCTAATCCCATCACCATCACCAAAAAAAAATAATCTAGGCAAGAAGTGATGAAGTTCTCTGGTGGTTATATAAGTTGTAAAAGGGAACATATAAGAGAGATATTGTAAAGGTATAAATGACAAAATTTAACAACGGATTGGATATGTTGGGTGAATTAGAGTGAGGAATCAAGGATGACTCTGAGGATGTGAGCCTGTGTGACTAGGAATATGGTACTGCCTTCACCAGTCACAGAAGAGGGAAGGGTTTGAGGGGAAAGAGAAGTTTTATTTTGGATTCATCAAGGTTAAGATGCTTAGAGGACTTCTTATTAGAGATGTCCAAAAGTCAGTTATATGTATAACTTTAACTCAAGAGAAACACTATAGCTGGACATTTAGATCTTGTATCATTTTTACAGAAATAATAGCTGAGCTGGAGCTAAGAAGATCACCAATTGAGGTAGCATAGACAGGTAAGAGGACCCAGGACAAAATGTTAGAGGACACCCACAGTCAGTGAGCATGAAAATCCAGGAAGAAAGGGACTGAAAGGGAGTAATCAGACAGGTAGGAGGAAAACTAAGAGAGAGCAGTATCACAGAAATCTAGAGAGTATATGCAGAAGAAGATGATCTGCAGTGTCAAATGTTGCCAAGAAACCAATGAGAATTAGGATTGAGAAGAGTTTATTGGATTTGGCAATTACAAGATCAGTAACTTTGGAACAGTTTGGGTGGAATGAGAAGATTGAGATGCAGAGGATTTAGAAGAGAGTGAGAGGGGAGGAAGGAGAGGCATCGAGTACAGATGGGCTTTTCCAAGGAGGAGAGATGCTAGTGGGGATGCCTGAGTCAAGTATGGGTCAAAGAATGGAAGAGATATGGGCTATGAGATATTTGTGGACAATAGGAAAGAAGCCAATGGGAGAGATTAAAGATAAAGGTAGAGATGGTGGTGGGAGTAATATGCTGGAGAAAATGGGAGGGGATGGGACCAAGGATATATATTGAAAGCTTACTGTGGCAAGGAGAATTACCTCTTTGTATGAAATGGGTAAATCAGGAGATAGCAGGGCAAGATGTCTGCATAATCTGAAATGAAGAAAGGAGAAGAGGGAGCTGTCAGTAAAAGCCTTCATTTTTTTCAATGAAATATGAAACAAGATCCTCAGTTGAGAGAAGACAAGGTGTGGAGGGTACCACAGGAGACTTGAGGGGATGGAAAGGTTTGGAATAGCTACTGTGGTGATTTTGAGGACTACATTTTACAGTAAGACCATGATTAGATTGTATAACAAATTTGTAATGTACTCAGTCTGCATGATTTCCTTATTTTCTTCAGTTTCATTCTGCAGCACGTGAATAGGAACAAAGAAGGTAGATGATGGGAGTAACCCTAGGTTGGGGATTGGTAAAGTATGATCATTAGTAGGACAAGGGGCCAAGCAAGTAATTCTAATGTAGAAGATAGTGTAGAATTGAACTGATTTACTGAGAGATTGAGATGGGAAAAGGAGATGAGTGTAGCTAGTACAGCATTGATGACTTGGGGAAGAACTGAGGGATATAGGTGGGTTTAGTGACAGTGAAGACTAGGATTAGGGTTTATAAAGCATAACGAAAGATGGAATAATAAAAAGCTTATGATCAGATAAAGGAGTTTCACAGTTAATGAACGTGTAAGATACCACTTTCTATGATGGCATGATCACCTTAGGTATGACTGTCTCTGAGTGAGGCTATGGTGAAGTTCGTGGGAATTCAGCAGATTTAGGAACAAGAAATCGGGACAGTTGAGGAGCATCAATGTGTATGTTGCACTTTCCTGGTAGGAGAGTTTTTCAAATAAATTTACCTTTCTCAGTTTCTCTTGATTTTTCTGTTTGCATTTCAACATTGCTACTCAGCTCTAGTCTTTTCATCAAAAATGCCCTTTATTCCGTTAAATATTCATTTTTCCTGCTGTAAAATTATATTCAATTTTTCAGGATAAGTTTATTCTGAGTTGTTAGCCTTTTTTGCTTGCCTTTTCAAATATTATACTTCAAGGACTTATTTCTTTTGTAGTAGAAACTGCCAGGTCTCTTGTGTTATCCTCATTATGGGTTCTCTGGTACTTAAATTCTTTCTTTCTGGTTGTTGGCAGTATTTTTTCCCCTCTGCAACTTTTAGACATTAGCTAAGACATTCCTGGAGCTTTATCTCTTGGAGTTTCTTTCAGGAGATGTTCTGTGAATTTTTTCTATTTCACTTTACCCTCTGATAATATATGTGGCCAGTTTTTAGTTATGTTTCTTGAAGTATTGTGCCCATGTAATTTTTAGTCATAGTTTTTAGGGAATTCAGTGATTCTTGAATTGTCTCTCCTTGGTCTGTTTTCAAAGTCCTTTGATTTTGATAAATGTCTTACATTTTCTTTCAATTTTTTAAATTAAAAATTTTTTTGTTCTCTCTTTCCTTATTATATTATTGAGTTATTGATTCCTGTTTGGCATGCTGTAATTTTCAGGAAGTCCATTATGTGGCTAAGGTTTACTACTCTTTATTCTAAATTACTTAATCAATTTACAATTTCTTTTCCCCAAAAGCTTTCATTTCATTTCAAAAAAATTTCCTGCTTCATTTCTTTAAGTTAAATTTAGTTTTTATGGAAATACCATTTTTCCTTTAAGGTTCTGCTTGCAGTTGTTCCAAGCTAAATTTTGGATATCTCTGGAACTATAACGATTCTGCATAGTGGTCAGTGTCTTCTTCTGTTTACTCATATCCAACTTTAGTTCCTAATTGTAGCTTTGTGCCCTGGGCAGACTCTGCCTCCACCTCCTTTTTCTGATTAGTGGGGCCAGCTCTGGTCTCATTCATGGTCACTTAAGCCCCAGCTTTGAACTCTACTTCATGAGGTGTGCTGAGAGCACTACTAACTTTTGGGTCTCTTAGGATGTGCTGCTTTCAGTTTCTTCCAAAGTCTACACAGTAGATTTCTAATCACAGGAAAACTTTTTCCATGTGTACCCTATTGCTGCTTCCAGGTGGATATAGAAACTTGCAGGCCATACCTGCAAGGTGACCCTTCTTTGCTTACCTCAAGAGGCTTCTGCCTTGCTTATCTGTTCTGACACTTTTTTCTATCAGATCTCATTTCCTATTGCCTGTGGGTTTCTAAATAAGTGGATAAAGTCACTGTAGTTTTTTCTTGTAATTCTTGATTTTATTTAGAATGGTGTTTTAAGGTTTTTACTAAAGTAGGTGTTTGGAAGTTAGGATACCTGCCTTTGTTCAAGCAGCTATCTTCTAGCATAGCTAAATTTGGAGAAATTAATAATCTGGTATTTGCTATAAGGTGATGAAGCTAGTTTTTTGTTTTTGACTGCAGCAACTCATGATATACAATCTACCCAGGCTTAGAAAGAGTTGCAGTCTGTCAATGGCATAAGTACCCACAACAGCAAGCAGAACTCTTTCTGTGGAAGTCTTGAAATCTACCTACATGAATAAATGATACATTACAAAAATTAATTGAGAATAAATTTTGAATTATGTTTTAATTTATCCTCATTAGAATCTTCGATAAATGTGGATACAAGAAAATTGCTTATGTGTATTGACTGTTTGCTGATACTAATGTTTTGAGTTTTATTTTTAAGGATCATTAAATAATGAAACATCTAGCTTATTAGTATGCACACTTCACTTATGATTTTGTATCAATTAAAGTAACTCTTTAAAAATTTTGTCTTATTCAATCACTTTTCCTACTCAGAGTTTGAAGTTGTAATAAAAACTTACTGTGGTCTAACTTTATTTTAAAGCATTATGATTCCTCTAAATTACAGATGTAAAATTAGTGTTATAAAAAAAAGGTAATATTGACAGAGGAAAATATTATTTTAATTCTTTTAAATAAATTTTTTAAATCTTTGCTTTCTACATTACCTAAAATATCCCCTATTCCCATCCCTCTTCCCTTCCCAGAGAACCAAAAACAAAATTATAATAATGAAGAGAAAAATCAGCAAAATCTGTCATTATATTGAAAAAAATTTGATAATATACACAGTGGTCCACATCAAGGAGTCTCATCTCTTTTGTCCTTTGCAAAGAAATAGGAGGACATCTATTCTCTTATCTCTTCTTTGAGACCAACCTTGTTCTTAGTAATTTAGTAACATTCATTTTCAGTTGTTTTGTGGTGGTTATTCTTTTCATTTACCTCATTGAGTGTATTATTTTCTTGACTCTGGCAAATTCTATTCATTCATTCATTCATTCATTTATTTATCTACCTATTTATTTATTTATATTTTAATCTATCCATTCATTCATTCATTTATTTATTTGTATTTTAAGCTTTATTTCCACAAGATGTTGAGTTCCACATTTTCTCTCCCCGTGCATTCTACATTCTGATTCTGTGTGTATATGTGTGTATAATTCCTCCAACTGCCCAGATACTGAGAAGAGTTTCAAGAGTTACAAATATTATCTTTCCATGTAGGAATGTAAACAGATCAACTTTAGTAAGTCCCTTGTGATTTCTTTTCCCTGTTTACCTTTTCATGTTTCTCTTGATTCTTGTGTTTGAAAGTCAGATTTTCTTTTCAGCTCTGGTATTTTCATCAATAATGCTTGAAAGTCCTCTATTTCATTCAATGACCATTTTTTCCCCTTACGTATTATACTCAGTTTTGCAGAGTAAGTAATTCTTGGTTTTAATCCTAGTTCCTTTGACTTCTGGAATATCCTATTCCAAGCTCTTCGATCCCTTAATGTAGAAGCTGCTGGGTTTTGTGTTATCCTGATTGTGTTTCCACAAAACTCAAATTGTTTCTTTCTAGCTGCTTGCAATATTTTCTCCTTGACCTGGGAACTCTGGAATTTGGCTACAATATTCCTAGGAGTTTCTTTTTTTGGATCTCTTTCAGGAGATGATTGGTGGATTCTTTCAATATTTATTTTGCCCATTGGTTCTAGAATATTAGGGCAATTTTCCTTGATAATTTCATGAAAGATGATATCTAGGCTCTTTTTTTGATTATGGCTTTCAGGTAGTCCCATAATTTTTAAATTATCTCTCCCGGACCTGTTTTCCAGGTCAGTTGTTTTTCCAATGAGATATTTCACATTATGTTCCATTTTTTCATTCTTTTGGTTTTGTTTTGTAATTTTTTGGTTTCTCATAAAGTCATTAGCCTCCGTATGTTCCATTCTAATATTTAAAGAACTATTTTCTTCAGTGAGTTTTTGAACCTCCTTTTCCATTTGGCTAATTCTGCTTTTTAAAGCCTTCTTCTCGTTGTTGGCTTTTTGGACCTCTTTTTCCAATTTAGTCAACCTATTTTTAAAGGTGTTATTTTCTTTAGCATTTTTTTGGGTCTCCTTTAGCAAGGTGTTGACCTGCTTTTCATGATTTTCTTGCATCTCTCTCATTTCTCTTCCCAATTTTTCCTCTGCCTCTCTTACTTGATTTTCAAAATCCTTTTTGAGCTCTTCCATGGCCTGGGACCATTGCATATTTATTTTGGAGGTATTGGAAGCAGAAGCCTTGACCTTTATGTCCTCCCCTGATGGTGAACATTGTTCTTCCCCATCGGAAAAGAAGGGAGGGAATCCCTGTTCACTAAGAAAGTAACCTTCTATAGTCTTATATTTTTCCCTTTTTTGGGTATTTTCCCACCCAGTTACTTGACTTTTGGCTCTTTTGTCAAGAGTAGGATATCTAAGGGGACCTGTATCCGGGGACCTCAGTTACCTCTAAGGTGGCACAATCAAGGAAGAGGATTTTACTCCCTGGCTGGATGGCAACTGAGATTCAGATCAGCTGCTCACTTCCCCCAGGGCTTTTAACTGAGGGCTCCAACAATGGATCAATGGATGCTGGCTGCTGCAGGACGCCCGCTGCTTGGAGCCAGGGCTCCTTGTCAGGGAGGTGAAAAAACTCTCTCACTGACCTTTTGAAGTATCTTTGTTGCCTGTGGGTTGAGGGATCTGGGAACTTCTGCTGCTGAGAATTCCACCCCCACCCCCCAAGCCTTCTCCAGTCCTGCTTCTCCCAGCGCCATGCCTGGAGGCCATGCCTGGGCTGCCCTCAATTCTGCATCCAGTGTGACAGACCTTTCCCCATAGGCCTTCTAGGTCACCCTGGGGTGGAAATCTCCACTCCATTGTTCTGTGGCTTCTGCTGCTCTAGAATTTGTTGAGAGTCTTTCTTTACAGGTATTTTATGGGCTGTGGGGGAAGAACTAGAGTATGTGCGTCTTTTTACTCTGCCATCTTGGTTCCGCCCCCTATCTTTTTTTAAGTATATTCAAGTTTTTCAGTGCATTGATTGGTTTCACTGATTTTTTTTTCCCCTCTTCCTTGTTTTTCTTTTTTAAAAGTTCTTTGTTATAAGGAGTAGGAATGTAGGTGAATCTAGGTTACCCAAAAGCAAAAGATATGAATAAAAATCTATTTTTAAAAGTATATGGTAAATTTAACTAAATGCTACCAAGAGAACCAAGTAAATGGAAAACTAGAAAGACATCTATTGCTGCATCTTAGCACTTGGGAAATTATGGTGAGATTATTTTCCTTAAATAATTCTATTTTTATCAATTTATAAAGATTTGTTGTTTTCTTTTCCAGTGGGGATCAGCAGTATACTTATGTTACAAGAAGTCTGTGGCAAAGACTAATGTTATATCCTACAAAGCTGGTAAGTGTCTTACAGGTTTTTAGAAAGCATGTCATCTTATAGAATTCATCAGGTAGTTAGTGAAATATTAATTTAAAATAGGAATGTTGCTCCTGATTCTGATTTAAGTAACTATGAGCCTCCTACCTGGTAAATGTTCAGTTTCTTTGTAGTCTTTATTTGTCCACATTGTACTTCATTCAGTAAATTTTCCCCCACATTCAGAAGAAAATGTTTTAGTCATATCAGTATCAATTGGAAACCTAATTTGTAGTACATATCTATAATCATCGTGGTTGATAGATGTGTGGCATAAAAGCTTTGTCTTAAGTATGTGCTTTTACATTTGTAAGAGAATGTTTTAATTCCCTAAAGGTTTAGAAGTATGATTATCCTAATGAGTATCATATTTTTCCAAAATTCAAATGTAGTTAGTACTTTAGTAGCTCCATGATCATATCAGGGTGTATTACGTTCTCTCTACCAATGCATATTACATCTTGTCTGTGGGATTCTTTTGTGTGTCTTTTCCGTAAATCCTCAAACACACTGCAATACTTCCTTTTATTCTTTTTTAATATCTTGTTTTTCATTCTCCTGTAACTAACCCACAATATTTTCAAGTCACATGTAGTCTTAATAAGTTTCCATTCTTTAAGAATCTTTCTCTTTGAAATACCTGGAAATTTAAACCTTTAAAATACTGCTGTTACACGGATTTCTTCTGTATATATTTGATCAGATCTTATTGTTTTTTCTGACTTCAACTTCTTTGCCCTTATCACTCCTTAAAGTGGTCCAAATGTGGTGTCACTGATGAGAATAAAACGGTATGCCAGAGGTAGATTTGTTTTATTTCATTTCTTTGGTCCTTTCAGATTCTTTTACACAAGTGCTTGTGTAATCTATGTTAGCTGGGGAGGTCTCACACAAATCCTTGCAAGCTAATTTTGTCTCTTAACCTACTTTTCAATGCCTTGTGTAGTGATTTTACATTGCCCCTTTCCATGATGTTTTACAAATAAACTTTGATTCTAAACTAGTGTTTTCCATGTTTTAATAAATGTCAAAAAGGTTAAATATTTTCTGGTTGAGGTTGTATCCAAGCTCTTTTAGACAGCTTTGTTATAGTGACTTTTTTGGATTGGTTAAAAACTTCTCTAGGAAATAACAATGGGTTTACGGGTTTTTTTTTGTTTGTTTTTGTTTGTTTTTTTAAAGCCAGAGTAAACAAAGTTTATTCAAGATTCACCATCTTGGGTTGCCTCTTGAGGAACCTAAGCATTTGTGATGCTTGTTTTCACATGTGGGCCAGATAGAATCTCCGCTAGACAGAGTCTGAGCTGGATTGAATCTGAGCGCCTTCATGGAGGCAAGATAGAACTAAATACAGAAAAGAGTACAGGAGGGATCTGGGGGGGTGGTCTGGTAGTTCTGGGTGATAGGAGGAAGGGTTTAGGAAGGGTCTGCAGGAGAAGTCCAAGGAGGGAATCCAAGGAGGGTCAAAGGTGGGAAATAGCTGGAGGCTATCAGGAGATATCAGACAATGGAGGGTTTGGGTGGGAAGTAGGTGGGGCAATCCAGAGACCTTGATAGGGGCAGTATGGGAATGGATACAGATCTTGATGGGAGTGTTTGGCAGCCTGGGAAATAGGGTTTTGATGGGATCAAGGGTGGAGGGTGTGTGCAACAGAGAACTGAGCAGAATGATAATGAAAAGCCCATGGGCATCCTGAAACTGCCGGAACAAATGGGAAGATTAGATTTGAGTAAGAAAGGCCAGATTAAGTGGGAATATTCAAGGGGAGCTCAAGGAGGCTCCCAGAATCTGAACCCCATCATTCTCCCCCTCAAACAGATTGAACCCAAATTCTTTTGGGGTAAAGGGTGAAGATCTCAGCTTCTGAAACTTCTTCTTGCTGGCAAGGGGTAAAAAGCTGTCCCTGCCTTGATGGTTCCTGTTCAGGGCTTTAGAACTGGGCGGTGCCAGGTCCAGTGGGCTGGAGTGGAGACCTTGGATACAGATAGAGGTTGGTATATAGCCTGGGCTGTCATAGGAAGTTGATGGCTTGCATTCTGGAAAAGACAAACCTGGCAAGGACGTTAGGCAAACACACACCAAACAGGCACAAAAGGAGTATGAAGAAAAGACAATTTCCCTGGCATAAAAGATAATTTTTCTGGACAGACTCAAAGATGACTATGGCAAGGTCAAAACATAGAAGGGCATGTTGGATAGGGTAGTTTTTTCCTGTCAGATATCCCCTTTCTTTCCAGATTGTTCCATGGGCATGTAAAACAAGGAAAGCATATTTTGAGTAAATAAAAGCATCAACTGGGCTGGGGTCAGGGCCTACGGAATGGATTAAGACTCCCAAAGCCTGTCCTCTCCTTTCGTCAACATACAGAGTGAAAGGTTTTCCCAGACTGGGTAGGTCTAGTGATGGGGTGGTGGTCAAATTAGTTTTTAGAGTCTCAAAAGCTTTAGCCTGGTCTAAGTCAATGCCCTGAGTAGGGTCATAAAGGGGTTTAGCAATAAAACCAAAATTAGGAATCCAGAGTCTACAAAATCCAGTTATTTCTAAAAACACTTGAACTTGTTTCTTAGTGGCTGGACCAGGGATAGACAGGATTGTCCTTTTTCTCTCAGAGGTTAAAGAGAGAGAGGTGGGTGTGAGTTCATGGTCCGGATACCTTATGGACTGGCATTCTTCTGGACTTCGTTTCAAGAGACCCTGTAGCCTTGAATGCCTAAGAAATTTAGGGCTTCTGTGGCAGCAGCCAAAGAAACTTCCTGGGTGGGGCTACAAATAAGAATATCATGCACATACTGAATTAAGCTACTCCTGCTAGTCAGGTGCCTTAAATCTCTTCCCAATGCCTGGCCAAATAAATGAGGGTTATCTCAAAAGCTTTGGGGCAAAACTGTCCATGTTAGCTGATATGGACTTGATTACCCAGGAAAAGTACATTCAAAGGCAAAAATAAATTGTGAGTATTCTCCATTAGACTTTTTTGTGGGAAGGATTGCAGTATTACATGGACATAAACAAGGGACAAAGATTTTATACTTAAGGAATTTTTCAATTAAAGGTTGTAGTCCTTCCCAGGTTTCAGGCTTAATCAGATACTGGCAGAGATGGGGGAGCAGTTTAGGGTCTGGGAGACTAACAGTGGCTGGGGGGGTAGAAGTAGCTCTCTCTGGAATTCCAGTGTCCCAAATATTTGGCCTGTCTCCCACACTTCTCAGGCAAACCGGGGAAGATGTAGTGAACAGAGGCAAAAGGGAGATGGGAGGTTTAACTAGAAAAAATTGGTTCCCCAATTTCACCATCAGGTCCCTTCCCAACAAGGGGGCAGGGTCAGAGGCGGGCATAAGGAAGGAGAGTTTAAACAACAGATTCTCAAGTAGACTGGGGAAGGCCCCTTCAATGCCTATGACCCGAGGGGTCAGGGGATGGGTAGGGCCAGAGGGACTGGTTAAAGCAGAGAATTTAGCCATGTTAAAGTGGGTAACCTTACCTTCAGCCTTCGTTTTTGCCCAGGGCTTGGTGAGAGAGGTGGAGAAAGTGGGAGCACTGCCAGTACCCAGGCTTTCCTGGTGTTCCAAATCTTGAGAAGACTGGAGGACAGGGTACCGGGAGGCAGCTCCACCACTTTTCCAACCTGAGGGACAATCCTTCTTCCAATGTCCCTCCTGGTCACATGGGCAAGGTTCTACAGGTATTGGTTTCTAGGGCCCCCTCTGGGTGGGGCGCCCTGAAGGGGCACTCCTTGGACCAGTGACCCTCCTTGTGGCAACGAAAGCAGGTTTCCCCACTGCCCAAGTAGCCAGCCTTCCTCCAAGGAGGCGCCCTGGAGGGGTGCTCCCTGGGTCTTTTCCTGGCCAAGGCAGCAGCCAAGAATTGAGCATGCTCCCTGGCCCTGGCCCTTCTCCTTTGCTCTCTTTACTTTGGCTGCCGCAAGGCCTCTGTTGTTAAAGACTCCGAAGGCCATCTCCAGTAACTGGGCCCGATGTGTTTGGGGTCCCATTGTCAATTTCTGCAGTTTTCTCCTAATATCTGGGGCAGACTGATTAATAAAATTCATGCTAAGGATTGCTGCCCCTTCTATGGAGTCAGGATCCAAATTTGTATCCTTTTTAATAGCTTCTACTAGCTGATTTTGAAAAAGGGCAGGGTTTTTCTTTTCTCCTTGAGTAATTTCCCTAATTTTTTGAAAATTTACTTGTTTCTGAAATGCAGTTTTTAGGCCTTCTAACAGGCATATTACCATAAAGTCTCTCTTTCCCCTGTCCTATCTTTTTTTTATTATTTTTTTTTATTTATTTAACTTTTTACATTCATTTCCACAAAATTTTGGGTTCCAAATTTTCTCCCCTTTTCTCCCCTCCCCCCACCCCAATACACCAAGCAATCTAATTTTCCCTATCTCCAATCTGCCCTCTCTTCTGTCATCCTTCCCTTCTCTTGTCTCCATCTTCTCTTTTCTCCTGTAGGGCCAGATGACTTTCTATTCCTCATTAACTGTATGTCTTCTTTCCTAGTAGCAACAACAATACTAAACAGTTGTTCCTAAAACTTTGAGTTCCAAATTCTCCCCATCCCTCCCTCCCCACCCATTCCCTTTGGGAAGGCAGGCAATTCAATATAGGCCATTTCTGTGTAGTTTTGCAAATGACTTCCCTGATAGTCGTGTTGTGTAAGACTAACTGAATTACCCTCCATCCTAACCTGCCCCTCATTGTTTCTCTTCTGTCTTTTGATCCTGTCCCCCCCAAGTGTTGACCTCAAATTGCTCCCTCCTCCCTTTGCCCTCCCTTCCATCATCCCCCCCTTGCTTATCTCCTTCTCCCCCACTTTTCTATACTGTAAGATAGGTTTTCATACCAAAATGAGTGTGCATTTTATTCCTTCCTTTAGTCAAATGTGATGAGGGTAAACTTCTTGTTTTTTGTTTTTTGTTTTCTCAGCTCTCCTCTTTTTCCCTCTACTAAAAAAGTCTCCTACTTGCCTCTTAAATGACATATAATTACCCCATTCCATTTCACCCTCTTTCCTCCCACTACATTTCTCTCTCACCATTTACCTTAATTTCTTTTAAGATATGGTCCCATCCTATTCAATTCAATCTGTGCTCTCTGTCTCTGTATGTGTGTGCATGTGTGTATGTGTGTGTGCGTGTACGTGTGTGTATGGACCCACCAACTACCCAGGTACTGAAAAGTTTTAAGAGTTACAAATATTGTCTTTCCATGTAGGAATGTAAACAGTTCACTTCTGGTAAGTCCCTTAAGACTTCTCTTTGCTGTTTACTTTTTCGTGCTTCTTCTCATTCTTGTGTTTGAAAGTCAAATTTTCTTTTCAGCTCTGGTCTTTTCATCAAGAATGATTGAAAAGTCCTCTGTTTCATTGAAAGACCATATTTTCCCCTGAAGTATTATACTCAGTTTAGCTGGGTAGGTGATTCTTGGTTTAAGTCCTAGTTCCTTTGACTTCTGGAATATCCTATTCCACGCCCTTCGATCCCTTAATGTAGAAGCTGCTAGATCTTGAGTTATCCTGATTGTATTTCCACAGTACTGGAATTGTTTCTTTCTAGCTGCTTGTAAGATTTTCTCCTTGACCTGGGAGTTCTGGAATTTGGCCACAATGTTCCTAGAAGTTTCTCTTTTTGGATCTCTTTCAGGTGATGATCGATGGATTCTTTCAATACTTATTTTACCCTCTGGTTGTAGAATGTCAGGGCAGTTTTCCTTGATAATTTCATGGAAGATGATATCTAGGCTCTTTTTTTGATCATGACTTTCAGGTAGTCCCATAATTTTTAAATTGTCTCTCCTGGATCTATTTTCCAGGTCAGTTGTTTTTCCCATGAGATATTTCACATTCTCTTCCATTTTTTCATTCTTTTGTTTTGTTTTGTGATTTCTTGGTTTCTCAGAAAGTCATTAGACTCCATCTGTTCCATTCTAATTTTGAGAGAACTATTATCTTCAGTGAGCTTTTGAACCTCTTTTTCCATTTGGCTCATTCTGCTTTTGAAAGCATTCTTCTCCTCATTGGCTTTTTGAACCTCTTTTGCCAATTGAGTGAGCCTATTTTTCAAGGTGTTATTTTCTTCAGCATTTTTTTGTGTCTCCTTTACCAAGGTATTGACCCGTTTTTCATACTTTTCTTGCATCTCTCTCATTTCTCTTCCCAGTTTTTCTTCCACCTGCCTAACTTGCTTTTCAAAATCCTTTTTGAGCTCTTCCAAGGCCTGAGCCCACTGGACATCCCCCTGGGATGTCTGGGGTACTGAGGCCCCGCCCTCCACGTCTTTCCCTGATGGCAAGAATACATCCTCCTCGTCAGATCCGAAAGTCGGGATCATTTGCACCTGCTCAAAAAAACTCTCTATATTCTTATTTTTCTTCCCTTTTCTAGGCATTTTCCCAGGCAGTTACTTGACTTCTGAGATTCCTGTCCACCCCTGCCTAGATCCGCCCAGGTAGTGCTTGGGCTCTGAGATTCAAATAGGCTTTCCACGCCGTGCACGACTGCTAATCAATGTGAGCTTTAGTTCTGGTGCTGGGGTGGGGGCAGGGCCGCCTCCCAGGCTCAGCTCCCTCAGGGGCTTTATGCAGAGACTTTCAGTGATAGAGCAGGTGGGGGCAGGGCCGCCTCCCAGGCTCAGTTCCCTCAGGGGCTTTATGCAGAGACCTTCAGAAATGGAGCGGGTGGGGCAGGGCCTCTCCCAGGCTCAGCTCCCTCAGGGGGTTTATGCAGAGACTTTCAGTAATGAAGATCCTGCCTGCTGCTGGGGGAGTCCCGGGCCGCCGCCCCGCTGCTGCGGCCGCCCCTGCCTCTGCTTCCACCGCTTCCTCACGAGGGGGCCCGAGTCACGGAGACACTCCGCTCCCCCTCCCGGCCAGCCAGCCGTCTCTCTCACTGACCTGTAGCTTCTGTGGGCGGAGGGACTTTCCCGGCCGCTGGAGCTTCTGTCCCTGAAGCCTGCTCGGATCAGCTTCTCTGGGGCCACAGCCAGGGCAGCGCTGGGGGTGGGGTCTGCTTTCCGGGCGCGACGGACCCTGGGGACGGCTCTCCAGGGCTCTCTGGAACGGAAATCTCTTCCACTCTGTTTCTGCACACTTTTCAGTGATCCAGAACTTATGGGGATCTCTTTTTACATTAATTCTATGGGCTGTGGGTCCGGAGCTCGTAAACGTGCGTCTTTCTACTCCACCATCTTGACTCCGCCCCCCCCATCCTCAATCTTTTGATAGTCCCATCTGGGGTCACCCATGGGAAGAATAACTGTTCCTGGGGGGTATTTTATGGGATTATTGCTAGCCATACGATCCCCAGACTTTTGGGCATGTTTCCAAATTCTCCCCTTCTCCTCAATGGTACAATAGACCGAGAAAAGATTATGCAGATCCTTCCAAGAAAGTTCAAATTTATATTTCATATTTATAGTTCATATTTAGGAATATGTCCCTAAAACCCTCAGTGAACTTAGTGGGGTCTTCCAAGTATCTCCCCAATTTCTCTTTAATCTGTGCGAGATCCGAGAGAGAGAATGGAACCTCTACCCTGGTTGTCTCACTGGGTTGGGTGGGCACCTCTCTCAAGGGAAACAGCCCCGACAGCCCAGTGGGGACAGGGGCTTGTGGAGGGATATAGGAAGTCCCACTTCTTGTGAGGGAGGGGCTGGGGCATGCCTGCTGAACTGGATTAGGCTCCTGGGCCAGGGGCTGTGGCTGGCAAGGGGAAAGAGTCACTGGTACCTGAGAAAGAGTAGGGATTAAAGGGGGAGATGCCCCAGAGAATGCCACAGGAGCATGGCCTAAAGCCTGAGTGAATATTGCCCCAGCGAGAGGGGCTTCAGAGGGAGGCACCCCGCAAGGCCTGTAGTTGGGGCCTGAAGTAAAGTCCCCAAGGAGGGGTGGGTTACAGGCAGTGATACTGTACAGACTGCCGTGGGGTGGGGCCTGAGGTCTGAGTAAATGTTGCCCCAGTGAGAGGGGCTGCAGAAGGAGGCACCTCAGCAAGTCCCGTGGCTGGGAACTGATGGGGGTTACTGAGGTGGGGGAGGGGCACAGGAGGAGATACAGGATAGGCAAATGAGGCAGGCATTGAGGGAGGTTGGGGTAAAGGAAAGGTTGGGTAGAGGTGGCTGAGGGGGAGGTGGAAGGACTCGGGGAGTGGGGGATCAATATGAGGTTGGGGAGCTGGAGGAGGGCTCAGGAGGGATTGGCGAGGGGGAGGGGGAGGGGGTTGGGATGGCGGTAACCGAGGTAGAGAAGGAGGTGAGGTCGAGACCCTAGAAGCCATAAACAGGGGGTCATTCAAAACATCCAATTCACCTCCATTTCCCTTTTGTGGGATGGCTCTAGCTACAAGCATCTTACAGTCTGTTCTGAGAATGGGGTCCTGAGAGAGTTTGACAAAGGCCCTTATGTAAGGTATTTCTATCCATTTTCCCTTTTGGAGGCAATATAATTATAATTGTAAAAGGATATTACACTGTAAGGTCCCAAATATGGGCCACACTTTGTTGTCCTCCAGGTGATACTGAGGCCAAAGTGTGTTGCAAAAGAAGATCAACTTTTTCTTTTTAAGGTCTTTAGAGAAGTTAATTTTTTTCCAATTTTGTAAAAGATAGCCCAAAGGTGAATTCCTTGGAATTGATGAATTTTGGCCCTTTTTTTTTTTTTTTTTTTTTTTTTTTTTTTTTTTTTTGCTGTGAGGCTGGAAGTCCCCCACCTCCTTAAAGGAGAACGTGGAAGTAAGCCTTGAGGAAAAAAAACACAAGAGGACAAAAGTAACCGAGTTTTCCCTGACTTCTTTGTGTCCAGAAAATCCAGATAGTTGGGCACCCACTTAACTGATGTTTCTCTAACCTTCAGCGCCCAAAAGTTCAGAGAATTGTGCTTTGGAGGGTATGCCCAGGTCCACGACCTCAAACACAGTTACTGGGCTGACAACCTGAGTCTCTAACTCTCTAGCGCCCAGAAAGTTCAGACACTTAGGCACACACTAAAAAAGTAACTGAGTTTTCCCCAATTTCCTTGCGCCCAGGAAATCCAGAGAATTGGGCACCCATTTTATGCCCAGGTCCACTGCCTAACCAATGGACCAGCAACCTGAGTCTCTAACTCTCTGGCGCCCAGAACAGAGACTTTGCCTGATAGTGGGACCTGAAGACAGGTCCCAAAATCCACTTCCAAGGTGCTTGGAGAGCAAGTAGAAGATCGGGAGAGGGGGAGGCTTACATACCTTCCAGTTTTAGCAGAAGAACTTGAGATTAGCAGCTTTTCCAGGTCAGGGAACCATAAATGAAGAGGTTAAAGGGTGATAAGTACCCCAAAATACTGACAGTCCGGGTCATGCTCGAATGAATTCTACTCAAGCCTTCTTAAAGCCAAAGAAAACAAAGTTTATTAAAGAGTAGCCATCTTGGGTTGCCTCTTAAGGAACCTAAGCATTTGTGATGCTTGTTTTCACAAGCGGGCTGGATAGAATCTCAGCTAGACAGTCTGAGCTGGATTGAATCTGAGCCTGGGTTTACGTTTTTACTTTTGTCTGTTTCCCATTTTTTAAAAAAAATTACGTTGTTTAAACACATGAGGTTGGGGTTCTGTAATCTCCATGAGTATTTCCTTGTCTTTAAACTTCTAATTTGATATTTACTTTGACCTTTGTTACAAACACCTAATTATACACTGAAAGCCTATTCTGAAGTGACTGTTAGATCTATAATTAGTCATTTGCTGTGTGAAATATAGTCCATTTTATGGTATTTTCTGGTATTTGATTATGTTTGCTATCTTGCAACTTCTTAAAGAAAATATTACTATGTACAGTCATTAGGTTCCTTTGTATTCTGTTCCCCTTTGCCTTTTTTCATTTCTTAATTCCAAATTGTTTTTTCCAAAATTTTTCCCATCTTGCCCTTTACCCAGTTTCACGTTAAAGTTGAAGAGAATTAAAGTATGTGTTGAATTAGTTGGAAGATTTTATTGGGTTTTTCAAACATTTCTTATTATATGGTGGGATTTTTGAATAAGAAATGACCTTAAAAATCATCTAGTCTAAGCTTCTGATGTTACAAATTAAGAGACCAAAGCCTGGAAAAGATAAGCAAATTGGTAAAGGTCACAAAAATTTATCCTGGGATTTGAACCCAAATCTTTTGACTCCAAATCCAGCATTCTTTCTCCTATATCCTGCCTTATCTTTTCCGTATAATGAGTATTGGCATATAAACCAAATATCTTCTGGCTAATCTATCTTGTTGGTGTTCAGCATCAACACTTCAAAGCAAGATGATAAGTATTCTGCTAGGAGCACATCAGCTCCACCAAACTGCTATTCACCTCTGCAGAGAAAACCTGTCAGCCATCCTTCATCATTCTGCCTTTATGCTGACAACATCAATGATTCTTCCAGTAATTGATTAATTCATAACCTTGACCAGTGACCAGTCTCAATGGTACCAACTGTTGAATTAATATTAGGCATTTTAAACACCGTGATTCTTAAACCTCCTCTACCTGTCTTTCTCCTACTTTTAGTATGATAACAGAAAGGGGCCAGATAAGACTGGAAACCATTTTGCAGATTGCTGTGACCAAGAAAAAAAAATTCATTACCTCATGGTCAGCTTTCTGCTAGTGAGGCTCTCCAAACTCAGGGATCTTGGTCCTTGAAAATATAGTTTATTGATAAGTTCATATTGAAAGGTTTTCCAACTTGGTAGAGCTTGCCAGGCTGCATCTTACTTTCTTGGACTTTCAGAACCCAGAATTACCTCTGTCTCCCTGATATGGACCCCCGGAGAGTAAGACTTTTATGAGGTCCTTTTTAATATGATTGGTACATATTGAACCATATTTTGTTTTCATTGTAATTGAATATCAGCAGGTCTAAGTGATTTTCTTTTGAAAAACTTCTTTAAAAATATTGTGCCAAAAACTACAAAAATGAGAAATAAAAGAAACATAGGGAGATTTACATGAACTGATGAATCAGCAGATATTTATTAAATGCTCCTATGTGTTGCGTGCTGGGGCTATAAATATGAAAGTGAGACAGCCCTTGCCTTCATGGAGCTTACTTTAGTAAAATAAGGGGTAAGAGTACAGAGAACGACATATCATGAAGTGAACAGTAAGTAGAATGTCTACAATAATGTAAATGAAATCTAATGAATTGTAACGACCAATTTCAGCCCTAGAGAAATGATAATTGAAATACCTTTATCCTTTCATGTACTGAGATTATTATGACTGTAAAATAGGACATAGGCTATCAGCACACCATCAATATGTACGCTTTGATTTTGCTTAAATATTTATCTTTGTTTCAACAGAGGGTATAACAGTAAAGGGAGAACTAAGGGGATGTTACTGTGGTATAAAAATAAAAGGCAGCAATAAAGCTTGTATTAGAAGTGTTTAAAGAAAAAAAACCTTTTCAGTCTACCTCTTGGTTACTAGAGGCAAGACAGCATTTATTCTATCCCCAAGATAAAAACATTAAATCTGTCACCAGATTTGCTGCTGTTTTGTTCAAGAACTTTTTTTAGTCACCTATTTTTCTCTCTATCTCTGTTCTAGACAATACCCTCTTGGCTTCTCTGATTCCTATACCACTTCCGTTTAGTCAGTCTTATGAGCTGCTGCCAAAGCCATCTTTCTGACTGACAGATTGTTCCCTTGTCACTCTCACCTTGAAACCCTAGAGCAGTTTCTATCACCTTCATCATTAAATCTAAGCTTCTTGTTTTCAGCTTTAAGACCTTCTCACTGACCAACCCAGATTAACCTCTTTCTGAATTTTCCTACCCTTCTCTCCCTTCTATTCATACTGACCTACTTGTCATACCCTTAGTCTGGTTTCCTATTTTCAGCTCTATATGTCTTCCTTTAGGTACTTTTGCACTCTTATTCTTACATATTTATACTCGGTATTTTAAAAAAAGCATCTTCTGCTTGTTTATCTTTTTAATTCCTTCCTTTGGACCTTATAGTAGTTTTCCATTACCTTGCAGATTAAATTAAAACACCTAATAATGGACTTTTAAAATCTCCATAGGTTGTCTCTTACAGCCAGAATCTTGTTACTACCCACCCAGCATTCTTTATTGGTCAGACAGTTGCTTTTACCCCATCCCACCCCAAGTCATGGAATATGGTATTAACCTCATCAAGGAAAAAAAAATTCATGAAGTTCTTTTCTGCATGTCATAAGCTCACTCCACTTACTCTAAGTAATCTACATTTATTACTTTAAGGATTATTTAACATACATGTAGCTAAATTGCTCTACTTGAATGTCTTTTTATATGTATGCATTTGTTTTTGCATACACAAAAATAATACTTGTATATAACACTCAGATGTATCTGTGATCTCATTAATGTGGATATGTCTTTCAGTGATTCAGATTATACATCTTCCTGTCTGTCCTGTACAACACCTCTCTATGTATGCTGGTGAAGTTATATGTGGATATATGTGCACAAATAATGTAAACATAAATTCATAGAATTTTATATCTAAAAAGAACTTAAGGGATAATACAATCTTCAATTCAGGGAACCCATTTACTACATTATTTGAACTTCTCATAGTATTCCCTACTTTTTTGTCACTGAGTACTTATTAAATTTTATTGCCTACACCATTTGTTTGCAATAACTAGGGAAGCCCACAGTGCCCAGGCTGTTAAAAATTTCTTCAAATTTCTCTTATAATGTCTTCTCCATAAAATTTTCCCAAGGAAGTTAGAAGCCAGTCCTCCAATGTGCCCTACCATAAGATTACATCATCTGGACTTCTTAATTAATTGTAATCTTTACATATCACAGACCTTGTATGGGTTTTTTTAATCTACTTTTGAGACTGTGCAGCACTTTTCCTTCTATTTTTGTGAAAACATTTTCTTGTATCTGCTTTTTCAGATGAATATTTGTTCCTGGAACCTGTGATACCATGCTTAGATGGAAGGTGCTAATGAACTGTGAAATAGTTATAGGTTCCAAATTGAAATTATGATTATATGTTAGAGTATACTTTGAGACCAAGGCAGGGACATACATGTGCCTCAAACTGAAGAGCCCCATGTTTTTTATATTCTCTTTAACTCCTAGAACGTAGTTGGTACATGACAAATAATCAGTCTATTAATATGAGGAATTATAGAGGTTCATAGGAGTTTAGTTTTATAAAATTGTTAGAGTGTCATAGGATGAGCTTTATCATTAAAGTACTTTGACTTTTAACATCTAAGCATTTAAGCATTTGATCATGTATAAAGTTAGGAAGGAATGAGTTCTAGTTTTTGATGACTGTTGAAGCTTTATTTTTTTAGGTTTAATATGCAGATATCCTGAAGAAGATTATGAGTCATTCCCATTACCAGAATCAGTTCCCCTCTTTTGTTTACCAATGGGGGCAACTATTGAATGTTGGCCATCAAATAGCAAATACCCTCTTCCTGTTTTTTCTACATTTGTATTAACTGGAGCTTCTGCTGAAAAGGTACTAAGTCATTCAACAAATTATAGCGATGAATTTTGTGTAAATTTGCTAATCTTTGTAGCAGTATTATAAGACAAGCAAGTGGTGAAATTTAGGCTATTATAGATCATTCTATTTTACTTTTATTATCATGTGGTTGATAAGCAGCAATATAGTATTGAATGGTGTTAATAGTTAGAGGGTAAGCATGTGAGTCTAGAATACCTGGGTTCCAGTTCTGCCTTGTGGCATATAGTGAGCGTGTAATCATAAGCAAGTCGACATAACCTCTCAGTATTCCAGGCAATTCTCTAAGTTATTAAATTGCAGATGAGTTGCTCTTCCATGTGGATGGAATTTCCATGTGGGAATTCTCTATACCAATGAAATGACAGGTCTAGACAAAAAAATGTGAATAAGCCAATAAGAATTTCTAGATACAGCAAAGAAATCATCTCATTCTGTCTCTCCAAACTCTTCTATGCCATTATGGTAAAAGTTTTTACAGTCATAACTATTCCAGTAAGACTAACCCTAGCAAAAGTTACATCCTTCATTGGCATGCTTCCTCAAAATTGACACAGAGCTGTACTTTTACTGTTTCCATTTCCCTTCTCAAGATGATGTGAAATTGTTTCCATAGGTCACTTACAAAAATAATTTTTTGTAGGAGAGTTTTCACTCTTAAAAAAACAAATACGATAGGAATTTTTTCTAGGAGTCCGGAACAGTATCTTATTGTTAGTTGAGGGGAGAAAGGGGAAGAAGTTTAATGTTCCCAGAATATTTTCATATTTAGTTTACATTGAAGAATATGAAAATGTTTATGTTACCAACATTAATTATTTTGCAGGTCTATGGTGCTGCTATTCAGTTTTATGAATCATACCCTGAGGAGAATCTCACAGAGAAACAAAGATTTCATTTGGGATTAGCATCCTCTACAGAGGGGAAATCTGATAGCTCCAAAACAGTTCACACTAATAAATGCATCTGCCTTCTTTCTCACTGGCCTTTCTTCGATGCCTTCAAGAAATTTCTGACTTTTCTATATCGTTATTCCATCTCTGGACCTCATGTCCTTCCAATTGAGAAGTAAGTTGAAAATTGTTTTGATTCTAGTTTTATGTTTTGTTAGATTTAACATGCAGTTTTTTGTGTTTGTGAGTTAACCAAATTTCACATGTCATATGTAACATTCCCTTGATGTAACATTTCCTAGATATGTAACTCTACTATTTTAATTTCATTTTATCTCAGTGTTAGCATTTGAATAATAGAATTATATGTTTAGAGAGGGTATCAAGGGATCCATTTCCAGGTGAGAGGCAATGTAGTATACTAGATAGATGTGAGCTCAAGTGGTATGAAGACCTGGTTCTAATCCATCACAGCCACATCCTGGCTCTGAGCTCCTGGGCACCTCACTGGGCCTCTCCATGCTCCAGGAAGTTTTTAAGAGCAAATGCAGAGCAGGTGTCTGTCTGTAGTGGAAGAGAGAGTTTCTTCATTTGGAATTCCCTATATCAATAAAATCCAGTCTGGTCTAAAAAAAAATTTCAAGAACTACTGCTAAATTTTGTTTTGTAACACGGTTATTTCTGTTATCTATTATTTCCAAAATGAAACATATACATTTCTCCCATTTGTTTTTCTATATCAATAATTTTTTAAAATCCTGAGCCAAAACATGTTGCATATTTTTGCATTATAGTCCCACAACAGAGTCATAGGATTCATCATCAGGACCAGGATTCAGCTCTCACAAGCCACACCCAACCTCAACGATGTCAGCAAGTCACTAATCTCTCTGTGCCTCAACTTCCTTATCTGTAAAAATGAGATTTTTATGCTAGATGGCCTCTGAGGTTCATTGCAGCTCTGAATCTATGTTTGTGTGAACCTGTGATGAATAATAAGCATTGAACTTGTATTTGAATTTTTCCTTCCCCATTTAAATATTACATGTCAAAAATTAAGGAATTGGGTAAAGTTTATATTTGATGAGACTAAATTAAGTAAATGTAATAACTTACATTTATGTAGTATTTTATAGTCTATGCTTTCTCCACAATAACCTTTTGAAGTTGTTATTGCAGCCTCATTGTTATTGTCCCCACTTCACAGATGAGCAGACCAAGCTATATGACTTCCTCTACATCATGTGGGTGCTCAGCGGCAGAAACAGGCATGAACTATGGTCAGGCATTCTGACTCCTCAGGCCGTTCCTCTTCCTGCCACCTCATACAGCCTTCCGACAATTTTTGCATAAGGATCTTATACAACTAATTACATTTTTTTTGTTCTATATTTGTCTGTCATACTCTTTGTCCCACTTATCACCTAGGCTGTCAGGAATTTTCAGTCACAGAACCCACAATGATCCAGTTTTTCTTAGATAGTGACTGAATTATCATGTGGAATGTGACATATCTTCTCTCCAATTTTGTCTTGCCCCACATTTGTCTACCTTCTTCATTTTCTTCCTGACTATTCATGCAAATAATTTAGGTCAGTGAGGGCCTGGTGCTTCTTATTTTCTTCTATTATAATAATAGTTACTAGCAATTTTATTTGATGCTTCATTGTGGAATTAAAATGACTCTGGGTACTCAGAGGGAGAAGCAAGTTCTTCCAAGACACTGAAGTTTTGAATGTGATCTTAGGAATGGTCTGTATATTTATTGTCTGCAAACCATCTAACGTAGACTAGCTGGAACAGGCTTATCACCAAGATGATAACAGGATAATATTGCCATCCATAGCAACTCTCCAAGATCATTTATTATAGAGAAGTTATGATCTATGTCTGTAGAGAGAATGTTCATGTTGACAAAACTACAGACTTGTGAAATATAATTACATGTGTACTTGTCTTTTCTGTGCTACTAGAAAATAAATAGTATAGTGTCTTAGTCACCTTTGTATACCTTTGTATACCTTTGTATACACCTTTGTATAGCACCTAACACAATTCATATTTGTAGCTAACATTTATATAGCACTTTAAGATTTGCAAAGAACCTTACAAAGACATTATCTCATCTTTACACCAATCCAGGCAGGAAAATCCTATAATTATCCCTATTGTACAGATGAAGAAACTGAGGCAAACAGAAATTAATGAATTTTCACATAACTAATAAGTGTCTGTGACTGGTTTTGAACTCAGATCTTGCTTATACCAGGTACAGGGTTCCTTGCTCCATGATAAAAGTAACTAGAACATATTTGTTGAACAAATGAATTTTTATTCTGATGATCCATAATGAGTTCATTAGATTTGCAGTTCTCCAATTAAAATTATTCCTATGGGAGAATAGATAATGTTTTTTAATGTGTTTTTAAAAGATACACACAATATAAAATTGAATCTATGAAATGAACATTAACATCTTACTTTCTAAAGAATTTTTTATCTTCATAATTCCATTCTTTATTTCTGTAGTGTATAAGTCAGAATCTTTTGTAGAGATGAAATTTTTTTTTGTTGTAGGAAAAAAAAAGTAATAACAATTTTAAAACCTATTTCCCGGTAGTAGAAGATAAAAATCAGTCAGTCAGGGAACATGTATTTAACTCCTGCTATATGCCATGCTAAACAGTTCTGGTGATACAAAGAAAGGCAAAAGACAGTCCCTGCCTTCATGGAGCTCAGAATCCAATGGGGAGACAAAATGAGGGAGGGGCCTGAAGGGAAGAAGGAAACTCCCATATCAGTGTGGCCCAGGTAGAGGTTTGGGGGAGGTGTGAGTTTCAAGGTCATGTGATCTTGTGAGGTGCTGAGATTCTGGATAACTCTGATGAAGTTTAACTGAGATGCTGCTGGGTACTTTTTAAAATAGAGGATCTGGATATGACAATAAACATTTATAGTGTTTACTAAGTACCAGGCACTATGCTAAAGTACTTTATAACGATTATCTCATTTGATTCTCACACAACCCTGGGGAGTAGATACTACTGTTATCCCCATTTTACAGGTGAGGACATTAAGGCATGAAGAGTTTGAGTGACTTGCCCAGGGTCACATGGCTAGACTTAAACTCAGGTCTTCTTGGCTCCAGGCCCAGCGCTCTGTGCACTAAGGCACCATCAAACTGCCTGTTCATTATGAAGAATCACTCTTAGTCAGTCATACTCCCAAATGACTTTTAATATGACTTTTAAAATGACTCTTTGATATAAGGATCCTGTCTGAGAATGGCTACTTTTGAACAAAATATTCTACAAACTGATATGCTGACTGTTTCAGCCTCACAGATAGATGCAAGATGAGCTACAAACCTCTCTGTCCCTGTGATGATTGCACCATGTCTAGCCTTAAAATAGTATTTGATGTAGGATTCTAACTTAGGATTTCACTCCAATATTTATGAAATTCCTATATACTCTAATAGATGCTGGATAAAAAATACAAAGATAAATAAGGCACTGTCTAAATAATTATTCCATGTAAATTATTGTTAATATGCTGAAAAATAATTTTTATCTTGGTGCCACTGGAAGAAAAAAATGGAGCAAGTATTTAAGTAATATAATACCATGGGATGTAACAGGTACAGGGACTTTTGAGTAACCTGTACAGGATTTATATGTGGTGTAAATATGTGTTTTATAGTATAAAATGCTTCAAAATTAAATATTTCATAGGCTCTTATTTCTCTTATTTCTTGTAGGCATATTTCACATTTTATGCACAAAGTTCCTTTTCCATCTCCTCAGAGGCCACGAATTTTAGTTCAGGTAACATTTTCTTGATTTTTATGATATTATGTGAATATTTTTCCACTTTGTAAGATTTTAAATAATAAATTTCAGATTGAGGTTTGGACATTGATAAATGCCCATATTTCTAATGTTGCATGAAATTACCCAAACCATTTTTTGTACTTCTAAATTAGACTAATACTTAATTTCTGTTAAAAGATTGAATCATGATAACAAACATGAATACTTAGAAAGGAAAACATGTATTTTATCATATTAATTTATATTTAATGTTTTAAAATTTGTATTCATTACAATAATATTTAAGAAAATTATTAGGAAGCATAAGAAAAATGGTTACAAAGGAAAAGGTAAGGATAGAAAAAAGTGATGGTTAAAATAGTTCCCTCAAAATCTTTATGCACTTAGTTATGATAATGATAAATGGGAGAAGGGAGTTTTTAATGGCATCCTTATTAATCTTATACATATTTACTCTATGATATGACTTTTTAAAAAAAAAAATCTGGGATTTCAAATGATTTAGTATTTCCTGTAGTTTCTTTGCCATTAGTAAAGGGTTTATTTAAAAAACACTGTTGCTTTAAATCTGTTTCAGTTATCACCATATGATAATCTTATTCTTAGTCAACCTGTGTCCTCACCTCTTCCTTTGAGGTAAGTGAAGCTACATTGTCATATAAATTCAAATTTATTTAAACTTTTTGTGAAATTTTAAATGCTCGTTATCCAACTAGGTATCTTTTTTTTTAAACAATTGTTCTCCACTAGAATATATTATAATTTCAAATAGTGAAAATACTTTGCTATAACTTTTTATTAAATTTAAATCTCTTAGGATTAATATTTATCTAATAGGTTTTGAAGTCATGTAGAAGGACTGTAATGAAAACATTCTGTTGTGAAGTGTTTTTTTAGTTTAGAATATTTTCTGCTTCATATGTCCAAATACATATGTATTTTATGAAAAAATATATTGCTTTGTTTTCATTTCCCCCCAAAGTTATATATTCTGAATATAATTTGAAAGGAGAAAAAAATTCATTACAGCTCTAGTTTTGTAGACTAACAGAACAACATACTTCATCAGTTTATCAGTTAAGAAAAACTGTGAAATGTGTTACCCTGTCATAATATAACTCGTTGAAGTCTGATTAGCAACAAACATACTTTTATTCTTTTTTCCCCCAATTGATGGTGTTTTATTTTTTCCAATTACATGTAAAGATAGTTTTCAACATTCATTTTCAAGATTGTGAATTCCAGGTTTTCTCCCTCTTACCTCTTCCATCCCTTCCTAAGACAGCAAACAATCAGATATAGGCTATACGTGTACACTAACATTAAACATATTTACACATTAGTCAGGAGCCACAGAATTTTCTAGTCATAGAGTTGTAGTCACAATATAATTAAGTTATGTAGTATAAACCTAAGGGAGGAGAGCTCCTTATATTTTTTACCTTAGTTTTTTAAAAATTGCAAATGGTTTCATTAGTAACTTACTTTCTATCTATTCTCTCACTTAGTAGCTCTGATTCCACATTTTGTGATAAAAGTAACTGTTAACTAACAATGTTTTCTGAATAAGTTTTTATTGTAAATCACTATTTGCAAATGTAAAGTGTTTTACACATATTTAAAAACAAGAAAACAGTTTAACAGTTGCATTGCCATATATATGTACATTTTATGCAGCAAGTGTATTTTTAAAAATCATGTTTAAGTTGAGTAATATTTTAAATTCAGTAGAGGAACTTGATGTTAAAAGAACAAATTAGCAATTCTTTTTGTAAAGGAAACAATCACACCTACCTTTTGGTAAATCCAGAGTTTCGTTTATTGGTTTATTTTAACTGAGTTGTGTATCTTGATTACTCAAAATTGAAATTGGAATATAGATGTGCCGGGTCCAAAAAGCATTTTTACATGCCCTATCTCTGTCATCCAACTAAAGCACTGCTCTTTAAATCAAGATCCTTTATTTAACCAAGATCTTCAAAGCTTATTCATTTTAATTTAAATTAAGAAGATGAGCAACCCTTTTCTGTAATAAAAATAAAACGGAAGAGATTAGTGATTTTGGAGCCACGCAAACGCTGAATTGTTTTCATTGTGAGTTTAAAAGCATAATAGCAGAAACCAGTATGACTTCATTAGGTTTAAGACTGTATCAGCACAGATTGTACCTAATCAGTATTTGTTTTCTTTATCTCTGATCTTTCAGACAAACTTCATGTATTTTTTTCTTCCAATATTTATTTATGGTTCTTGTTTATATTTTTGTTAACAGTGGAGGCAGGTTTTCAACACTGTTACAAAACCTAGGCCCTGAAAATGCTGTAACACTACTTGTGTTTGCAGTAACAGAACATAAAATTCTCATCCATTCCCTGCGGCCTTCTGTTCTGACTAGTGTGACAGAAGCCTTAGTTTCTGTAAGTATGAATTTCTTATTGATTTTTAGTTTTTCAACAGACTTATTTAGGTAATTTTAAACTCTTTTGAATATTTTAACTTGAGTTATTTGGAGGTATAT
Organism: Bettongia penicillata ogilbyi; assembly: GCA_023548195.1. Taxonomy (NCBI): domain Eukaryota; kingdom Metazoa; phylum Chordata; class Mammalia; order Diprotodontia; family Potoroidae; genus Bettongia; species Bettongia penicillata. The sequence goes on from JAJHZJ010000148.1 coordinate 2,965,126, forward strand.
TTCTCCTGAAACAGCTACACACCAGTTGATGTGGAAAAGTTCCAGGGGTCTACCTGCACCATGACTTAAGAAGGGCAAATAATATGATATGGCAACCAAAAAATCTTCACTTCTCCTAGGATGCATGCTGTCCATAAAGAAAGGAGGTTATATAGAGAGACAAATCTGCCTTGGTAAAATTACATCTGGACCATTGTGTTCCATTCTATGTACCACATTATAGGATGTTTAAAAGGAAGATAACCGGGATCATAAGAGGATAGAAACCATGCTATATAACAATTGATGGACAGAATTCCAATTATTTAACCTGGACAAGAGAGGACTTAGGAGGGAGAAGAAATTGCCATCAAATGTTGAAGGGCTGTCACCTGGTGGAAGTCATCAGTCATAAGCGTATGTTAAGCTCTCTGAAGAAAGAAAAAACACAGCCCATATCCTCAAGCAGCATCTGTTCTAATAGAGGACAAAGACAACATGCAGAAGCATATACAAGATATGGCTGATGTGTATGAACAGGAGGGAAAATAAATTTGTTTTTTTTCCTCAAAAATATGTGTGTGTGTGTGTGTGTGTGTGTGTGTGTGTGTGTGTATGTCCACACACATATATACATGTGTGACATATTTAATATAATTAGAAGATACAAAAAGGTAATTCAGACTCAATACAATGAAAGCCTGACCAGCAGCCGAGCTGTCTCAAGTTCAAGTGCGCTCCTGGAAGAGGTTCATGGCTCCGCCTCAGTGGAGTTTGCAAGGAAGTCTACTAAGTTCTACTTCACTGGAAGCTTTCCAGTGTTGGCGATAATGTCAAAGAAAAGATTCTCATGTAAGAATGAACGATCATTTCTGAAGTCCCTTCCAACTCACATTCCTTGAAAATTCAGGAGGACTTTTATTTTACTTTAAAAACTTTAATGTTTTAGTTAATTCAATTAATGAATTGATTTGATTAATATTCTCATTTTAATGTTTTTTTTAATTTTTAGATTTATTTCAATGTATTGATTATTATACTAGGATGCCTCAGAAGGTCAGTGATTTTTACTTATGTGACTACTCATTCCACTATGTAGATCACAATCCAGCCATCCTTTAGTAAACCATCATCATGGGCTTCAGTGGCTGAAAAAAAATCATCATCTGGTGGCACCTTCCTTCTGAGGAGAATTGTATTTGACTTAGCTGACTTAGAATTTGGATGACAACAAGACACCAAGTCTAATACCATACACAAATTTTAAGTCTTCCCTGCTTGGGAGTAGCTAGCAGAATTTGTAATGCATTCCACATTAAGACATTGTAATAGGGTAGTAAACTAAGTAATAGATGTTAGCTCTGGTTGTAAGTATCATCCTTTATGAAGTGTAGAAAATGAAATGTGTATTTAAAAGATAATATATTATGTTTATGTAATTTGTTTCTATCGTAAACTAAATTTTTTTTTATCTGTTATTTATCCAAAGATGATATTTCCTTTCCACTGGCCGTGCCCATATGTTCCTCTTTGCCCACTGGCTTTAGCAGATGTTTTGAGCGCGCCATGTCCATTCATAGTAGGGATTGATTCAAGATACTTTGATCTCTATGATCCACCACCAGATGTTAGTTGTGTTGACCTAGACACCAACACCATTTCTCAGTAAGTATCTCTTAATGAGTTCTTCTGAATCTGGCTTTGTAGGTGTAAGTATTTATTTCATGAACATTAACTATTTCTACCTGTGTTAAGATCTGTTACTATCTTTGAATCAGCTTTATCTACATTTTCAATGAACTGAGTTTCTAAGACTTGAGAGTTCTTTGCTTAAAAAAAAAAATGGACTTTTCCCACTACAGCTCTTTAAATAGGTAACTTTATCTAGTTTTTGAAAGTTGGAAGAAAAAAAGTTAGAATTAAGAAAAGGAAATTTAAAATTTCCCCTCAAAGCACATAATAAATTATCCATGAAATCACAGGTCAGCCTAGAATTTACTTTGAATCCAGGTTAAGAGTTTAGTTTCTTAGAAAAAAAATGACAGTTTGCTTCATCTCTGTGAGGATACTGTTTGTTCCTAATACAATCATGTTTAAGGTGTTGAGTCTTATTTCATTTTATCATTTCCTTGCTTCGTTCTTAAAAGATTCCTTTGTTTAAATTTTGATCATATTTAAGCTATTCAAGAGAAAAGGAAAAAATAGTTGTGCTACAGCAGGGGCATCCTTCATACCTTCGTGTAGGGAGAGGTCTTCAGGCCACTCCCAGTCACAATCCTTATACTCTTCCTGTACGTAATGTGACTCTCCTGACTGAAGACATCTCCTTTAAGGCAAGAAAACAAGTAACCTGCTCACATACTCAATAGGATTCCTTTTCTCAGTTGATTTTTGAAGCACAATAAGTGGTATAGCTTTTATACTTTACATATATAAGATGTGAGCATCTGCTTTTGTTTCTTAACAAGCACTTAGATTTAATAAATTTTCTAAAACTTTGGTACCTTTAAAATAATTCTGGTGCTAATCATTTAACCTTAATGCCAGTTTTTAAGCTATAAAATTTCAGCCCCATGAAATAACTAAAAAGTATAGAAAAAAATTTAGGCATGGAAACATATTTTGGTTAAGTACTAATTCAAAGACTTTTCAGAAGGAAGAGTTGGTGAGTATATACTATATAAGTATATATAAGAGTTATACTTATTCATAACTAGTTGTTACTGCTTCTCATAAAATATTTAAATCATTGGTTAGTTGACAGTATTTTAGATACTTTTTCTACTCTATGTATTTTCTCTCACACATTTTTAAGAAGAAATTTAAAATAAAATAAAAATGTTGCCTATATATTTCTCCTCACCTCCTTTTTTATCTTAAAACTTTGTCATTCTAATATTACGTCCAAGAGAGGCTTATTGTGAGTAGACTCAACCTTATCTTTTACAGGGAAAACTAAAAGAGTAGAAAACTTCTTCTCACTGATTGGATTAAGAAGAAAAGTTAGGCAACACTCTTCCTTAATACTCCTTCTGTAGCTATATCTTTGATATCTTCTTATTTTATCTCTTTTACTTAGGATACGTGGGCTTTCATCCCTCCTAGTCCATGCCCTTGCTTGAGCAGTGATTAGCAGCTCCTTTTTCCCTGGAATCAAAAGCATTTAAGTACCAAGCCAGAAATTTGAGAGAAAATGAAATAACAAATGAAATTCTACCTTTTAAATCAGTTTTCAATAATGTCCCTCTCCTTCTTCTCTAATATTTATAAATATATAGAAACTCTCTTAAATTAGCATTTCATCTTGAAAATTGCTGGAATAAGAGAGAAATTTTGTATAACTCTTACTGTGGGAGCATTGCCCCAGTGACAGGCTGAGCATGAGTTTGGAACAGGACTCTGAAAAGCAAGTCATTGCCTGGGTTCTTAAGTGACCTTGGCAGTTCATCAAAAATAGACTTGAAAGGACCATTGGTGGGATTTGTTTTTGTGCTAGGTGCTGGATGTTATAGAGACAGTTTATCTTTTGATCCAGAAGTATGTCAGGTATTAGACACCTAGGCATTATAAATGTTGGACAGTATCTGTACTGACTGTAATCAAGTCACTTAATTTCTCTGGACCTCGATTTTCTCAGGTCCAAAATGGAGTTGGATTACCTGATTTATGAATATTTATAAGTATTACATGATAAGTAAGTGATCCAATGATGACTATAGCTAGATTCTTCAAAAATTTCCTATTATTGTATAACTCTGCTTGAGTCACTTGCCTTTGCGAAATAGGAAGTGGAAACCAAAGACTGATGAAGTTAACAAAAGGTTGTTAGAAGATAAGGGTGTGGATACTTCCGCTTTAGTTTTAGAGGGAAAATGTTGAGGAACAGTAGAGGTAATTATGAAAACATTGTTAGATAGAAGTGAATATTTATATGATATTATTTATCATGGGAAAGTTTTTCAACAAGAAAATATATCTCATGAAACAGGGTCTACTGTATTACCTTTTTCCTTGGACCAAAAGTCTTTGAATACAAAGCCAGAACAGTGAAAGAAAAGTTAATCCTAAATTAAAATCTACTTTTCAATTATTTAAAAATCATTTTCTTCAATTACTTAAAAATAATTTCCTATGTCAAGGAAAAATTCCCTTGACATAGTGGTCACTGCCACTTGGTTATGCTATTATAATATTATAATAAGACTTTCATAGCAGGACCTCTGGAAGCAAATGGAGTACAGTCTCTACTTCCATCCCCTGTAGCAGAGAAGAAAGCTCTCAAGGCAGAAGCATCGTGATAGGTCTCACAGTAGAGCTTTCGTAAGGCTAAATTTTTCCTTCCTAGCTTTGCTGTTTTGTGAGGAAATAGTTTTCATAATCTTTCGCCATTTTCCAATACAATCTTCTGAAGATGATTTTATATTGTAAATTGGTATTGGTCTTGACTGCCATGTTTTTTTCTGTTTGGCAAGATCTTCACAGGCTGAGACAGTTTTTTGCTAACTCATCTCCTTGTGAAAATTGAGTCTCCAAGAAATAGCAGTAATCAGTGTCATTGCGGATACTTTTCTTAATTTTTTCAGCATTAGTAGCTTGTATTGGAGCTATTGTAATTTCATTTAGTGTCTTCTAATTATTATCTTTTTTTTAAATTTTGACCTTTGATCCAGACATGCAATGATCTGATTTCACACAAAAAGCTAGTTCTGAAATGGTTGCCATTTCAGGAACCAGTCATTTCTTTTTTGCCAAGATAATCAGTTCCTTTTTTTTTTTTGTATTGAATCTTGGTGCTAACCATGTTTAATGCGTTCTAACTCACTAGCATCAGGCTTCCCACCCCCCTCCCCGAAATTTATTGATTTGTTTTCAGTTTTCAACAGTCACTTCCATAAATTCCAAATTTCCTCTCCCTCCTCTCAGCCTCCCCAAGAAGACATGCAATCTTATATGGGTTCCATACATACATTCCTATTCAACACATTTTCACACTCGTCATGGTGCATAGAAAAATTAAAATGAATGGGAGAAACCATGAGAAAAACCAACAAAACATAACAAAGGAGAAAATAGTCACTTCATTCTTTGTTCCAACTCCATAATTCTTTCTCTGGATGTGGATGGTATTTTGCATCATGAGTCCTTTGGAAGTGTTTTCGGTCCTTACGTTGCTGTGAAGGGCTAAATCTATCAAAAACAGTCCTCGCACACTGAGGCTGTTACTATGTATAATGTTCTCCTGGTTGTGCTCACTTCACTCAGCATCCCAGTTTTTCTGAAGTCTGCCTGTTCATCATTTCTTGTAGCACAATAACATTCCATTACATTCTGAATAACCTTTTTTAAATAATATTTTTCCAAGTTACATGCAAAAATAATTTTTGACATTAATTTTTTTAAAATTTTGAGTTTCACATTCTGCTTTTCAATAATCTAAAACCCTGGGCATCCTTTACTTCTTTATTCAGAACCATATTTTCCAACATAGTTTCACACATTCTCCCCTTGCATATCTTCATTTTGAAGTTGGGTTTGTGTTGCCTTGCTTTGGGGAATCTTGTCAAATTCTTCACAGGACTAAACTTCTTTGTCAGATAATATGACATATGAACTGCTACCGTCTTCAAGATGGTTCCATTAACTTTTCTCCCTCCTCTTCTTCAAGAAATTTTTGTATCATTTGATTTTGTTTATCACATCATCATTCTCTTTTCTCCCTAGATTTTTATGACTCTCCTCTGTTGTTCTTACGGTTCTTGGCATGTGTTAAGAGTTTAATAAATGTTTCTTGGTTGATTGATCAGTCATTTTTGGTCTTTTTTCAAGAGTATCATCCATGTCCCATGCCCTGTGCATAGGTGTACCTCAGGGCTTCATAGCCCCTATCCTCTTCTCTCTGTATTCTTTTTATCATCTATTTTAGTTGATTCAGCTATCATCTTTATGAATATGATCCCCAAACTTCATATCTACCTCTCAGCTCTGTTGATCTCTAGTCCTGCTTTAGAGCTAGTGCTCTATTGACACACTATTCTGGATCCTGGATCACCTCTGCTCAACGATGAGTCATATGAAAAAAAATCAGTCAAGCAATCAATGAGTATTTATTAGACACTTACTAAGTGTCAGGAATTGGAATTATTGTTAGGTATCATGGATAAAAAAGAGACAAAAAATAATCCCTAAAATTGGATGTAGAACTGGAATTGTTACAGAAGGACTTATTTAAAAAAATTAATTCATATTTGAAAGAGAGGTCATATTTTTATTTCAAAGTATTCTCATGTTGCATAGAATCCTAAGGGAGCAAAGAGATTATCTAGTTCAATAGCCTCGTTTTAGGAGTGAAGAAACTGAGGCCCAAAGGAGTTAAGTGACATATCCAGGGACATTCATCTAGTTACTAACAAGCTAGAATTGTAGGAAAATCTAACATAAGGGTAAACAGAAAGAAAAATATGGAACTGAACAAACTCAGATAAATTTAAAACTTAAAGACTTATGGCATCTTTTGAGTTGAAATATTACATATTTTACATTATATTACATACATATGTACTTTTATAAAAGTAAGTCATATGTGAAAGCACAGAAAAATTGTAACTGTAAAAAAAGGATAAATAACAAACGCATCCTTTTACTACCATACCACAATAAAAATAGTGATTAATGCAGAGAACAAAAACAAAATATACAAAATTAAATGAAGAGTTAATGATGATGTTCAGAATAATGAGTGGGCCAGAGAAAAAAAACAGAGAAACAATAACAAAATGAAAATGTTGACAACAGTGAGATAATGTATATAATTTCTAGGTTTCAACTAAAGCCATCCTGAAAAGAAAACTTTTATTTCTGTAAACATACAATAACAAAATGGAAAAAGAGAGGCTTAATGGATGATGAAATTTTTAAAATGAGAATTTTTTACATTGAGAATTTTTTAAATGAAAAAAATTGAATAAACCACAGTAATCAAAGAAAAGGAAATCTAGAAATTAGAGTAGAAATAGATGAAATGGAAAACAATAAGAATATGGAATTAAATACAACTAAATGCTTGGTTCTTTGAAAAAAAACTAACAAACTTGATAAATCTTTAGATAACTTGAATGAAGAGAAAGGAAAAATCAAATTACCAAAATAAACAAGGTGAAATCACAGCAAACAAGAAAAAAGGAATTATTAGAAGCTACCATACACAATTTTATACCAGGAAAACTGATTTTTTTTTTAGATGGAAGATTAGCTACAAAAAATGTAAAATACCCAAATTAACACAATATGAAAGAGTTCTTAAATAATACAGTCTCAGAAGAATGAAATGGAAACAGTTGTAAAGAAAATACCAAAAAAAGAAAAGACTGGTCCACATGGATTTACAATTAAATTCTTTCATGGATTTAAAGAGCAATCAATACCTATACTGTAGGAATTATTCTTAACAATTTGGAAAGAAAACATATCATGAAATTCAGTTTGTGTGATAAATGTCCTAAGACCTAATAAACTAGCAAAGGATAAACAAAGAAAGAGAAGTCTAAGCCATTATCATTAAGATTGTTTTAATAAAATCCTAGCAAAATGACTGTAACTGTACATCCAAAAAATACTTACTGTGACCATGTTGGATTTATATCAGAGATGCAAGGATAGCTCAACATAAAGAAAACAATATAATTAGTCATTAAAAATGAAAATAGCTCAAACTACCCACGATTATACCAATAAACACAGAAAAGACTTTTGACAAAGTACAATATTCATTTATGCTAAAAACAAAACACCCCCCAAAAACTTTAGAGAACAAGACAGAGGGATTTTTTTTAAAAAAAAATAAGATTAAAAGTACTATTTGCCGATGACATGATAGTTTACTTGGAAAATTCTAGAAAATCAGCAAAAAAGTTGAGTCAATTAATAGCTTCAGTGAAGTATCTAAATCAGCATTACATCCTATCTAGCAATAGTAACATTTAGGAAGAGATAATAGAAAGGGAAATCTTATTCAAAATAACAAAATGCATAAAATATCTGGGAGTTAATCTAAGGAATACTCAAGACATATACATAAAATTATAAAATACTCTTTAAAGAAATAAAAAGTGATTAAAAGTATATTCATTACTCAGGTTTAGACCATTCCAGTATAATTAAAATTGTGCTGTCTAAATTAATTCACACATTTAGTGCCATGTTAATAAAACTACCAAAACAGTACTTTTAGAGCTAGACAAAAGAATTACAAGATTCACTTAAAAGAACAGAAGGTCTAGAAGAAGAGTTCTTAATCCAGGGTCAGCGAATTTGGTTATTATTACTATTATGACAACTATTTCAGAATAATTGATTTCATTAGTTTTTTTTGTATTTTATTATATGCATTTAAAAGCATTATACCAAAAAGGGTCCACAGGCCTCACCATGGACTGCTAAAAGAGTCCTTGATACAAAAAGATTGAAGAGCTCCTGATCTAGAATATCAAGGAAAATAATCCAAACTCCCCTGACCTTTGATAGGTGTGCTTTCTCTTCTTTACATTGCCCAAAACTGCTCCTCCAGTTCACTTTCCAAGCATGATCTCCAAAACTTTTCACTGCATTCTAAACATTATCTCTACCCTCTCCTCGCTGGAAACTTGAACTCTACCCCTAGAACCATCCTAGATTCTGAGAGGTAGTAACCTTTCACCTTATGTTACCTAGAACCAGGCTTCTCTCTCAGTTCTGCCTCAACCTTTGTGTCATCTGCAAATTTATTAAATTCAGCATCATGAAAGTCATTGATAAAAAAAAAAAAAAGCCAGGGTTAGCTCACTGAGTCATTCCACTAGAAACCTGTCTCTGAGCATTATTTCAATCCATTAATCGTTTCTATTAGGGTCCAGTCATTTAAATATTTCTAAATTCATCTAACTTGTGCTATCTTCCAGGCCACATATTTCCACCTTTTCCACAAGGATGTCATGAGAAACTTCATCAGATAAGCTATGATTGTGACATTCCTTTCATCTAGTAGTCTAGTAGATCTGATAGTCTAGTCTAGTAGAGCTAGTAGTCTAACCAAAAAAAGGAAGTTAATCTGTCATGATTTGCTTTTGATGATGCTGACTCTTAGTCATCTGTCCTCCTTTTTTCAAATGCTCACAAACTCTTTAGTAGTATATTTGAGAATTTTTTCAGTATTTGCAGTCCAGCCCACAGGCCTATAATTTAAACATTCTACTTTATTCCCCTTTATTAAAATTGGGATAACATTTACCTGTTTCCAGTTTTGTGTAGTACCTTTCTGACTCCCTGTGATTTTTCACAGATCACTTATAATGGCTCAAAAATCACATCAGTTAATTGTTTTGGTACTCAGGGATATAGTCTCCCTGGATTTCATGACTTGAACTCCTTAATGACAGCTGAAGATGTTTTGCTTTGGGAATTCACGAGGATGGTGAATAAAAAATCATGGGAGAATTCAACAGATATGCCCTTTCCAGAAGCAATGGTAGTATAGATTTAATAACAGTTCAGAGAGCAAAAAGTAAAAAATAGAGGTAAAGTGATACTGCAGGATATGCATACTTGTCAGCAGGGCAGCTGGCAACAAGTATGGTGGGGAAAAGGTGGAATGAAATGTGAAGCATGATCTGGAACAAGGTAAATATAATGGACCATGTGTACCATATTTTTTGACTTATCAGTCAGGGTAGCACTGGCCCCAGGCTATGGTTCCAAAATTGAGCACGTTGATTCACTTAGAGTATATTCTCATGGTCTGGGGAGAATTGCTACAGGGTAGATGGAAAGCTGATGGATGGGGTGGGTAGTAGTTCCAAGGCTGAAAAGCTGGCATTTTATCTTCTAATCAGTAGGGAGTCATTGAAAATTTTTGAAGATACAGTCACGTGATCATCCTGTGTCTAGTAGCTCTGAGGAGGATAGATTGGAGAGAGAAGAAATAGGAAGCATAGAGAGCAATTATGATTATGTTGACTAATTTGAATGTTGAACTGGGAATGTCAAGGCTGATAAACTTAGTGTCTTGAAGGATGGTGGTGTCTTCAACACAGCAAGGGAAATTTGGAGGAGGGATAGAATTGTGGAGGAAAACAAGTTCCATTTTTGACCTATTAAATTTGAGAGAATATGTCAGTGGAGCTGGCTGTTAACCAATAGAACTGAGGTACAATTCGCATAAATTTGCGTGTCATATGCATTATTGAATATATGGCAGTTGGTGAGAGCTTTAATTCAAGGAATATTTATTGAATACACAGTATATACAAAGCGTTGTTAGGCAGAGACAAAAATGAAGTGGTCCCTGCCTTCAATGAGTTTACATTCTACTGAGGAAATAGAACGTACCCAACTTTCCAGTCAAATTTATTTTTACTACCCCTTGAAAAATGTACTTCATCCCCAGCCTATTCCCAAATTCTTAACTCCTGGACTAGAAAACCAAAATCTGTATTCAGCCATAATCTTCTTAATTAGTTGTTTGCTTCCTAAATCTGCTTTTTCTTTATTCTGAAGCTCTTACTTTTAATCAGCAGGAGTGATAGGAAAACTAACTGTGATCCCAAGGTCTTCAGTTTCTTGCCCAGGACTTCATTCTGCCTAGTGATCATTTTCAGTTCCCTTCTAACAATATCATTTGCCTGTATGTGAAGTACCAGAACCAACATGGTGCGGTGGAAAGACTTGGATGTAAGCCTTTGCTCTGACATTTTGCCCTTGATAGCAATTTTGAGCAAGCCTCTCTAGTACTGCATAGGAGTTTCTTTTTCTTTGTGTCCTTTGACTGTTACTGAATGATCTTTCTCCTGAGGCACCTGTAATATCTACATCATCATTTCTTGAAGTACAGAAAGTATTTGCTTATAGGAAGGAGTTATAATTAATCCAAATGCTAAGTTTCAGGTATTCACTGTCCTTTCTTCTCTTTTCCATCCCCTAAAGTACTGACACAGGTTAAGCTTCTTCTGTCTCTTCAGAATCCTTTTTGCCTTCCCCTTCTTTTAGAACCATTGCCCTCTCCCTGTTAATTGGAGAGTGAAGAGATGTTTCTCTGCCCCTTTCACCTTTCTCTTCTAGTTTGGAAAGCAATGTGCACAGAAAATACATTGTGTTTTTAGCAGGGACAAAAACATAAGCCAAGGGTACGCTCTGTAGGCTACTGTAATATTTCTCTTTCCCCCATACTTGTAGGAACTAAGGTCCTCTATTCTTTGTTTCTCTGATTACTAACTTTTGTTGCTGACTCTTCATAGCAAATGATGTCCATAAACAGGCAGTTTGCTCTACCTATTTATTGCCCTTGGAATTGAGTCACTGGGGGCTTCTGAGAAAGGCTTTATAGCAGCCTTTTTCATCTTTTCCTAGAGCTTTTCTCAACTCTCTTGACAGGGTGGTACTACCTGACTTGTTTAAACTGTCTTTTGGTCATGTGTACTCACACCGTCTACATTGATTCTCATAAAAAAAGGCAACCTAGTTTAAAGCATTATTTCACATGCCAAAGAAATAATTTTGATTAGGTTAATTGCTAGCATATTTGAAAGTATATTTATGTACTTGAAAGTATATTTGAAACCTACTTATAATGTTCTGGAGTTTATGGTTTTTGAACCATTTTATGGGAGAGATTAACTTTTAATAAGGTCACTTTATGGTGTCCATGACTAAAATTCACTTTAATGGAGTTACAGTATATTTAAATGGTTCCAGTTTAACTAGTTTGAAGATATTCATATCTATCTATTGCCCTGGTAATATCAGCATAATTCCTAACAAATATCTATTGAGAACCTACTATGATCATAAAATTATATGCAAGATACTAGAGTATAGATGTATAAAATAAAGACTCATGTTCATTAACTTAGTTTTAAAATATTAGATACCCCAAATTACCATTATAGTGTTTTCTCCTTTTGCCTCCAAAAATGTTGTACATTTTGCATTTTATTTGTTACCACCATGTGCTTTCTCTTTTTCCTTTTTCACACATAACAGGAGTATAACTTTATAAAAGTAATTCCATCTGGTAAATATATTATTGTTGCTTTTAATCTCAGAAGTGGAGATAAGAAGAACATAGCCTGGAAGATACTTCCAAAGAAACCATGCAAAAATCTGATGAACACGTTGAATAACTTGCACCAGCAACTAGCAAAACGTAAGTAGATAAGTTAAGGGAAAGGGAGTGGGTTTGTTACCCTTTCCATTATCTTTTATCTCCTGAGACTAACATGAAATACTTCTCTTACCTTGCCCTTTAACACACTTGTGCCTCAGTTGTATGTTTGAAGTACTATGAAGTACTGTATCTTGAGTTTTAAAGAAAAATTTAAGATAGAGAATGAAGCAAATAATTAATTGAACATTTTCGCTCACACTCTTGCCATATTGAAAAGGATTATTGAATAATAAAACAGTAAGGAATCTTTTTAAATTATCTTCCTTAATTTTCTTTTACTAAAATGTGTGGAAAAAAAAAACCGAGTCACCTTTCTAGACTTTCCTTGTAAGTATAATAGTGAAGTAGAAAGATATAAGTACAGAAACAAATTTTGAAGATCTGAGAAAATTTATTTTAAAATTAGATTAGGAAATTATAGTTGCATTATATAGTGTAGGAGTTACACCATATGCTTTTGATCCAGTGAATATTGCAGCTGCACTGTAAAGTTTGAAAGGTTCAGAAAATAGATATTTGCCAAAAGTATAATTACATTAATCAGGATGGAAATTGATTTAGCACATGGAGGGTTTCTATAAAAGGCCTGAGTAAGGATGTGTCCTGGAAGTGTTTCAGAGAGGTGATAAAGGGATTATACTGTGGTTTCTTTGTTTTAGTCTCTGGTATTTTAGTGATAGTCCTCTTTAAAAACCTGAAAGGAATACTGCAATTCACATGAAGTATAAAGTATATTAGAGTAAATAAAATACGTAGTATAGGACAGGAAGTAGACTTTTAAAAAATCATCGGAGATAGTGAACTAGAAAAACTTTACCAAAGATTATTAAGATGAAACAATGTCATTTTCATATAACATGAGTAAGTTGTACCCAGTAAGTGGTGAAAAAAAGAGAAAGGCACGCCTTAAAAATGTCATGGTGTAGGCATATGAAATTGACTCGTTAGTCAATTGAACTGTCTTTCAACTGTTATCCACCATTTATCATTGTGAAAAATATTTGCTGTCATTATGAAGAAAACACCAATACTGTATTTCTTTACAGTACAACAGAGACCCAGAGAAGATGAATTAATGGATCTAGCAATGAATGACTATGATTTTAACTCTGGAAAGAGATTGCATTTGATAGATATGGAAATCCAGGAGGCATTTTTAGGTTTCATGGCCTCTATATTAAAAGGTTACAGATCATACTTAAGGCCAATAACACAAGCCCCATCGGAGACAGCCACAGATGCAAGTTCCCTTTTTGAGCTGCAAGGTGAGTGATTCCATTTTACCATCTAATAATTTTGGCAGCAAGGGAGTTATGTGAGTGGATTTTCTGTGGATACTTTTAACCATTCCATATTTAACTAATTTCTTTAAGATTAATTCTTAACTCCCTCAATTCTATTTATTGCATACAAATTACTAAAAAACAGGCAAAAGAAATAGTTTAAGTGGTAAATGAGATATTGTACATAAATGCTTTGTGTGTAATATTTAAAAGAATTGTGAAAAATGCAGAGTTCACTTGCTTTATAATTTAAATCTTTTTTTGGATAGAACTATGATTTTCTTAGCAAGGGGAACTCTTGGTGTGGAAACTCCCTCCATGTAGATCACAACTTATGTGCAAATTGTGTTAGAATTTCCTGGGGGTACTGAGAGGTTTAGTTAATTTTTTAAATTAAACAGCTAGCATGTTTCAGGAGTAAGATTTGAACACAGGTCTCCTGATACCAAGACTGGTCCCCCTGTCCACCATGCCACACTACCTGTAGAAGATATATGCGAAAAAAGAATTTTAGAGAGGAAAATTACTTCTCTTTTGAAAAACAACATAAAGGAATCAAATAAAGTAATTTGAGAAACTAGTATGAGTAATAAGTTCTCTTTATCTTCATATTTGACTTTTTTTTACTCATAAATTAGAAGTATACAAGCTACCTTCTGATGATTTATGTGCTTGCTTAATAGGGTTCTTAAAAAGCCGGGACCGGTCCCATCAAAAATTCTACAGCATGATGACCAAAACACAAATGTTTATTCGCTTCATTGAGGAATGTTCCTTTGTCAGTGACAAAGATGCAAGCCTAGCATTTTTTGATGATTGTGTAGACAAAGTAAGTTATACTGTTATAGAACCTTTCATTTACAGGTGAACTTTACTTTGGATTATAATAATGAACCTCATGAACTAAAAAAAAAACAATACCTGCCAGTATATGAAGTAACCTTTGCTTGCTTTGTTTGAAATAAAGTAATTGCGTTGGGACAATGTGCACGGTAAAAAAAGAAATTTCAGTGAAGATGATTTTATAGCAAATTTGAATAAATTTAGTTTTATCATTGACATCTCATGATAAAAATTGTTTTTGTGAGAAAGTTTACTAATAAATTGAAATGAAACCTTTTGCTCAATAATAGTTCAAATAGTAGCTAGCACCATGGCATGTTGTATTGTAGTAGAAGATAGTGTGCTAGCAGTGTTTGATAGCTTTGCATTGACTTTAAGATTCTCTTCTCATCACAATCCTGTCCTCCAGTTCACGGTAATTTATTTTTTCCTGGGAATTCCCTGATTAAAGTACCCAAGATTTTCTACTCTTTTCCTTTTTTTCTTTCTATTTGCAATGATTAACAATTATAATGCTTTTTCTGTTATTGAGTAATGCAATTTATCATGTATTGTTTTGTTTTGTTTTGTTTTTTTGAAGAGGGAAAGGCAGGGCAATTGGGGTTAAGTGACTTGGTCAAGGTCACACAGTTACTAAGTGTCAAGTGTCTGAGGCCAAGCTGAATTTGAACTCAGGTCCTCCAGGACCAGTGCTCGCTCTATTCACTGCACCACCTAGCTGCCCCCTATGTATTGCTTTCTCACTGAAATTCCTTAAAGTTCATAGCATTCCTTAGGAAGGACTTTAGAGATCATCTAGTCCAACTCCCTTATTTTACAGAAGAAACTGAGACCTAAAGTGGTAAAGTGATTTGCTCAAAGTTGCAGAGCTAATAATGATAGTTCCTGACTTTCTACTAAAATTAGGGCTTTGTCTTTTTCAACTTAGGAATCTAAGTTTGAAATTTCTTTTAAAATAGAGAAGGCATATTGTTTTACCAAATCAACAAGTCTCATACATAGAAGGGTTGTTTATGTTCATCACCTTAAAAAATAATGAGTAGTACTTTGGATTGTATTATTTTAGGATTTATCTGCTCTATTAATACTCACAGATGACTCAACTGGTGAAATTCATACCTATTGCCCCCAACAAAATCTTTGATTTCATTAAGTTGTAAGACACATTGGGGAAACTTAATCGATGGACTAATTTACATAACTGTGCAATGAAACTTTGTTGTTACAATATTTTGATGCATTTCTAAGATAAAACTTAAAAGTGTCTCTAAAGATACGATTCATTATGACTAAGTATAATTAGTTTTGGAGTGGAGAAAAGGAAAGGCTTCCTATTTTGTTTTGTTTTGTTTTTTTAATGGTTTATTTTTCAAGGTTAGGATCGGAATTCTAGTTAAAGTACAAATGCAGAGGGTCCCCAAAGTCTTGGTACAGCGTTAGGTTTCATGAGCTGGAAACTGCACTAAAACTTTTGGGACCCTCTGTTCTGTACATTTTCAGTGTATTTTATAGCACAATATTCTAGTAAGCTCATTTTGCATAATATTCAAAGAGTTCCAAATTTATGAACACTAAACTTACATATGATATATGCACATGAGCGATTGACAAGATCATTCATTGTCTCTGTTCCTCTTGATGACAGCTTTCTTTTGTTCCCCAATTTAGAAATCTAAGGAATGAGTGAACCTAGAGAGGGGCCTTCTTTTACCTATAAAGTTGTAGAGAGTTAGTTAGGAACTGTTTCCCAAGCGTATCTCTACTGATCCTGAGTATTGTCAACCATCTCTATTTGGAACTCGGTGAGTTTTCCCATAGTCACAATGTATCATTGAAATAGTATGATGTTATGGGCTAAATGATTTTTGTGGCCTGATCTGAAAACCTAAGCACCATATTTTTCCTGTAAACTTTTATGTAGAAACAAATACATGCTTGTTACATAGAGATGATATTCCTGTTATCAGTAGAATGTGAACTTCCAATTGTTTCCAACGTTAGCCAACTACACACATCTTTACCTTGTTCTTCTTTGTGAACAGTGGCATATGTTTTGAGATAAATTATTGGGTTTGGAGCTGTATCTATTACTTTAAAAAGAATTTTCTTCAGACCTAGCCAGAGAACTCACAGGGAAGAAAAATAACAATGTTTTTGTTAATATACTTCTTCATGTTTTAATACTTAGTAATAGCATTCATGGTGGGGGTCAGGTGTCAGTAAATAGTAGTAGTAGCAGTAGTAGTAGTAATAGTAATAGACAACAAAATTATTTACCATTGCATATATAAATATCAGCATAGACTGAAATCTCCTACAATTCTATTATATTTTGGGGCCATTGTGAGTATCTTGGGTACAAATACTAAGTTCAGCTAAGATTAGATGTGTTACTCATCCATATTATAGTATCATGTAGCTAAAAAATAATTCTGATTAAAATTGTAGGAAACACCAGGCTTGTCATGTTGCTCAGAACCTGAGACGTTAGGGTCTGGGACATTAATGTACTATATAATCAATGCATTGGTTGACTAGGATTTCATGAAAGTAGGTCACCTGCTGTTCAGTCAACAAAATTTAATGCAGAAGATTATTGAAATGATTGATGATTGCCAGGGCTCAGAAGTCTCCAAAAAAAAATCTTCTTTTGAAATATACATATATATATATATATATACATATATATATTGAAATATACATGTATATATTACTATTCATATATAGTAGTTTTTAAAAACTGAATTATGACTTAAATTACAATTTTAATTCTAGGTTGAAAAGAAAAATTACGTAGTATGGGGTAAAATTATGTTTAAGCTTTTCAATAACTCCTTCAAAAATAATTATAACTCATCAAGTTGTGGAGAGTTTTTCATTAATTACAAAGTTAAATATAAAGAAAAATGGCTTTTTTTTTCACTGCCACACATGCTACAACAAGCTGGAATATACTCTACCAATTTTTCTTTTTGGGTAACCTTCATACATAATTTTAGGACAAGCTTATTTGATACCTAGAATTAAATAGAATTTACATTCTCAAAAGAATAAAAATACAATGTTGTGTTATTTCTGTGTATGTTTCTTTGTTGAGTGCTATAAATAGTACCTTGAAGAAATTGTGATATAGGGTACAGATAGAGTAGGAAATGTATTAATTCTATTATCATTGGTTCTGAAATATTAGACTTTTTAAAAAGTAGCTGACAGAGGACCAGGTGATGCTACTTATTATTTGTATAACCTTTGACAAAACAATTAACTTCTTTCAGCTTCCATTTCCTCACCTGTAAAAGTGTGTGTATGTGTGCACACACATGTGCATGTGTGTGTTGGGGAGGAGTGGGCTATATGATCTCTAGTGTCCATTCCTAATCTAAATCTTGTCATTTTTAAGAAATTGGGGAAGGGAGGTGGTTCCTCAGTTGTCAGCTCTAAGTTAAAAAGAAATTTAAGTGATTAAGTTCTTATGTCATTGTAATTCCCTTCCACCTTTCTTTCTCTGTTAGAAGTAGATACTAGATCTTTTGTGGTATACCTCCCTTCTAGTTGGAAATTTTCCTCATTTCATACTGCCTCTTGACATTAAAGAGAAAATGACCGAGTGTAAAGGGATTTCAGGGGGAAGGAATGGATAGGGAAGCTAAACCTGCCAAAAGGTAAATTTTTCAATCACAGCTCTTGAATACAATCTACTAAATTTTAGAGCAACTAATGTCTGTGTCAGTGGAGGGAGTATATAGACCAATAAAACTGCAGGACCTTGAAGTTATAAGCAGGTGTGATACTTCAGTACTTTTGGTGAGATCTGAATTTAATAACAGGTGGGGACATGTTCCCTCTTGAAATAGAGTCAAATCCATGTACATATGCCTTCTCATCTTGTGATGCTTGAAGGTGTGATCCCTTCAGATCCCTACAGGGGCCATTCAGTATTCTAGGTTATTAACATTAGGAGAGTATCTCTGGAGCACAAAAGTTATCAAGCCTTTGTTTCTTACTATATAACTAGCACTTTTTCCTTTTTCAGTCTTGCATCTCTTTGATGATAACCTTTATGCTACTTCTTGCATACCACTCCTCATTGCTAATGTACTATAACCTCTTTTTGCCCACCATGCCTTTCTTCATCACCTTGGGGTGACCTGCAATTTTAATTCTTTATAGATTATATTTCAAGATTCACAGCCATGCATTATCATTGGAAAACTTTAATAAAGTATCATTTATGACTCCTTTTAAAAATCATTTTTCTTGCTATGTATATATAATTATAATTTTGATATTTTTAATTTCTGTCTTTTAAGTACCGTAAGCATCTCTAAAGAGCATTTTCAAGACAGATATAAATCTTAATGGAAAGCATGAAGAGATCATAAAAATAACTGAAAAACTATTTTAATTTTATTCTGATAGGGGCATTAGTTTTTTTCTCTTTCTCTATGATAGACACAGGTCTCATCATGCTTTGCAGAAGACAGAAATGTTGGATATATTTCATATTTATTTTTGTAATTTTGAAATAAGGTATAAAGATTTTATTGGGTTATGTTGAAAATTTGCAAAGGCAAATGCTTATTTAAAAATAATACTGAACCTAAGTCTACAGCATAAAATCTCAGCAATTACAGTATGTCATTTTTGTAGAGACATTATGAAGAGTTAAATCTATCTTTAGGGTAGGGCAATCAGTCTGTCAACAATCATAATATCTGTATGTATGTATGTGCGTATATATATGCACATATATACACACATACGTGTGTGTGTGTGTGTGTGTGTGTGTGTGTGTATAAACTGTGGTTTGATTGCCTTTGATTCTTGTCTTCCAGTACCGATTCTGGAGCCAATTCGATGAACAGTAAACTCATTTCAGTTCCACAGATTTTTATTAAAGCCCCTGATATGTACAAGCCATTGTCCTAGATCTTGGAAATACAAAGGCAGCACAAGCCTGCCCTCCAGCTGAGCTGGAATGTAGGAGAGAGAATAAAGGCAAAGGTATCAAGTAAGAGACTTATTATAGTTCATGCCCTGTGTAATGAGGCCCTGAACCATGGCCATGAGTGGAGAAAAGGGAACAGGTGCAATAAATAGTGTGGAGATAAAAGAGACAAAGCTTATCAGCTAACTGAATATGGAAGCTAAGAGACAAAGAAAAGCTAGACATCACTCTTAAGTAGCAAACCTAGGGAATAGAAGTTCTAGTGCCTGCAACAAAAATTAGAAAGTATAACTTGGAGAGCTAGTTACTTATGAAGGTGATAATTATTTTTTTAAAGAGAAGAGAAACAATGAGGGGCAGGTTAGGATGGAGGGTAATTCAGTTAGTCTTACACAACACGACTATCAGGGAAGTCATTTGCAAAATTACACAGATATGGCCTATATTGAATTGCCTGCCTTCCCAAAGGGAATGGGTGGGGAGGGAGGGATGGGGAGAATTTGGAACCCAAAGTTTTAGGAGGAAAGAAGACATACAGTTAATGAGGAATAGAAAGTCATCTGGCCCTACAGGAGAAAAGAGAAGATGGAGACAAGAGAAGAGAGGGATGACAGAAGAGAGGGCAGATTGGAGATAGGGAAAATTAGATTGCTTGGGGTATTGGGGTGGGGGGGAGGGGAGAAAAGGGGAGAAAATTTGGAACCCAAAATTTTGTGAAAATGAATGTAAAAAGTTAAATAAATAAATAAATAAATAAATAAAGACCCAGGACTCACATTCATTGGTCAGGCTAATACACACACACACAATTTTAGTTGTCCTTGATTTTCATTTTAACCCTTTTTTGACATTTTCTTTCTTATTTTTTTCCTCATTTCTTCTCTGTGATAATTTTTTGACCTGATTTCACCTGCCTGCAAAATGTTGGAGAAACTGCACCATATGATTTGCCTTAGCCCTCCAATTCCCTAGGATGGCTTTGAGTCCCACATTCCACTAAGAATGACCCTGCTTATGAGTAATCATTCACATTGTCTAAATATTTTGTGTCTTTAGGATTTACCAGTGAGGGTTGAAATGTATTTTTCCCCCACAGGTAAATTTTAAAATTTCCTTTATTACAGCTGGAATCGAGTATCTTGTGAAATCAAAATTTCAGTGTCTTCCTTGACTATTCTTTCATCCCACACATAGCCAATTAGCTTCTAAATTTTGTATTTCCATCTCTACATCCCTTCTGTTCACTGGCGTGGTCATACCTCCAGTTTAATCCTTCATCCATTCTCTGCTGGATTAATTAGCCTCCTAATTGATTTCCCTGCCTCAAGTCTCTCCTCAGTCCAATCAATCTTTCTCACAATTTTCAAAATTATTTTCCTAAAGTATGGATCTGACCCCACTTGCTCAATAAACTCTAAGTGATTCTGTTTTCTCAAACACATAATACAAGTCCTTCATTTAACTTTGAAAGCTCTTCACAACCTAGCCCCTTCTCATATTTCCAGTCTTTCTACATATTACTGTCCTTTTTTCACTCTGTAGTTCAGGCACACTCGTCTGTCACTCTTCCTCACATATGATCCTTCATCGCCCATCTCCGTACCTTCACTCTGACTGTTCCTCACACCTAGAATACTTTGCCTTTTCGTTTTTGCGTTTCAGAATCTCTGGCTTCCTTCAAGACTCAGTTCCACCTCCATCTTCTGCACTAAGCCTTTTCCCATTCTCCCCTGACTCCTGGTGTCTTCCCAGTATGACCTTGTAGCTACTTTGCATGTATCTTTGTATATACGTACGTGTTTTCTTTGGAAACGCTAATTCCTTGAAAACGGAAACTGTTTTCACTTTTTCTTTGTATCCCTAGCCTTTTACACAGTGTCTGACACACAATAAGCACTTAATAAATGCTTGTTGATTTTTGAACTTTTGGTATTTGAACTATTTATATTTGGTAAATTCACTGGAAACTCGCACTTCTAATGATACAGATGGCAGTCATTTCTCAACTCTTTATTCTGTATTTCTTGTTCACCTTTATATAAGCCTTCTATTGAAGAACTTCCCAGTGTACTGCAATGGCTTTCCTAAATTTCAGAGGCACTAATTATCTCAGGCCTTCTGTCCACTTATTCTCTCTCACATGATCAGTATCTTTAGGGCACTTCTAACATTTAAACTGCCTTATTAAGATGCCTCAGCTCCTTTTGCTTAGCATAGATCTTTCTGTTGCTTTTTAAGATATTTTTAATCCTTTGCCTTCAAGGAAAATGTGTTTTTAGTGTATTTCTTTTTAAACCTCTTTAGGTAGATATGGACAAAAATGGTGAAATGCGACTTATAGAGCTGGATGAATCCTTCAAAAGTGAACATACTGTTTTCGTAACCCCACCTGAGATCCCACATCTACCCACTGGTGAAGAACACCCTTTGCAATACAGGTATTCAATAAGTAAGATGTATGGATTCAAAAGAGAAATTTGATCATCTATATACACGATTTTATATCAGTAAAATGGTGGTGGGACTTGATGACCTTTAAGTTACTATTATAGCTCTAAAATCCATGATCCTGTGGACTATGGTATTTTTTAAAGCTAAAACATTGTAGATCTTAATATTTGTAGGTAGCAGGCAAATTTATAGCAAATCATTAGACAAATTAAACCCATACTTAAACAACTTTATATGTTTTTTGCATAGTACCCACACATTTGGGAAAGTTTCATCATAGCCATGTAATTAGTTATCCCCTCAAATGTTGAGAATAGTTCTGTTAGACAAAAATTTATGTAATTTTATTATATTTCAGAAACATTTCAAAATTTTTGTTTTATTTCATTAAAGGTAATTTTAAAGGTAATTTCTTTAAACATAATTATTTCATTAAAGGTAATTTTTAAAAGATTAATCAAATTCTGTGGCCTCCAAAAAGATTTTACAATATTTTATATGAGTGTAGGTTTGTTTCTGCATCTTTAACTTCATACTATAAATTTTCAAGAAATATTCTTTGTTTTAAGTGAAATCTGTGCTAATCAGTTTGATCCTGATAAGTTTACTATATGCTTTAAATGCAGTCTTGTTTCTAGTACACAGTTAACTTAGGGTGAATTTTTTTTATTGGTTGATTGGTTTGAAAATTTTTAAAAATAGTAGTAGATTTTAGAAAATGCTATAATTCAAGATCGTTGAGTCTGGGGCAAGACTCAGCCAAAATCTCCCAATGTTCCCCTCCAAACAAGTTTAAAATAGCACCACTAATCAAATTTTGGAGTGGCAGAGGCAAAAAAAAGTTCAGAGGAGACATTTTTTCCATCTTAAGACAATTCAGGAGATCCACAGGAAAGGTCTGTAACACTGGAGTGGGTGCAGGCCCAGAGCTGGACAGGGGTACCAGCAGAGGGTCTTGGAAGAGGCCACAACAGCAGCAGCAACTTTGGGAGCTCTCACCCTAGAGACTGGGAGGGGGGAGGTTGAGGGTGTCAGACAACTGATTAGAAAGAGATTACGAGGTGGGGGGGCTTCTAGGTAGTGCAGTGGATAGAGCATCAGCCCTGAAATCAGGGGGACCTGAAGTCAAATCTGGCCTCAAGCACTTCCTAGCTATGTGACCCTAGGTAAGTCACCTAGCACTGATTGCCTTGAAAAAAAAAAGAAATATAGCACAAGGGACCATTTTTCTGGCACTGGGTGCAGCTGGAATTGATTTGCAACTCATTTGCCCACAAGGAGCTCTGGGTTTCAGTTTGACAGTAGAGAGGAATACTAGTGGCCAGTCACAAGGAAACAGAAGACCTGGTCATAGTTCCAGGGCCAAGAAAAATGTTAACACTTGTGGCTGTGGGAGAGCAGAGACCCTTTCTGTGTAAAGACCAGAGCACAGACCAGGAGAGTAGCAATCATACCTTTCCCAGGATAACAGAACCCTAGAAACACCAAAAACTTGCAGACCCCCTGAACTAGCTCTGAAAAGCCTGAAACTTGGCCCAGCGCCTTCCCAGTCCCAGGTGAGCAGAGCTCAACTTTACTGTAAAATTCAAAGTAAATAAATAGACTGGGAAAATGATTAAACAACAGTAACAACAAAAGAGCTTGACCATAAAAATCTACTACGGTGGCAAGGAAGACATAAACTTAGAAGAAGACAACAATGTAAAATAGCTACAAGCAAAGCCTCAAAAATAATTATTGGTCCCAGGACCAGCAAGAATTCCTGGAAGAGTTAAAGAAAGATAAAAGTGGTAGAGGAAAAATTGGGGAAAGGAATGAGAATGATACAAGAAAATAACAAAAAGAGAATTACAAGGTTGGTTTTTAAAAAAGAGTATATAAAAATACTGAAGAGAAGAACACCTTTAAAAACAGAATTGGCCTAATGGTAAAAGAAAAACAGAAATTCACCAAAGGACTCCTTTAAAAAATTGACCAAATGGAAAAAGGGGTACAAAAGCTCACTGAAGAAAATAATTCCTTAAAAATTAGAAATGGGCAAGGGCTAATGACTTCATGAGACATTAAGAAACAATAAAACAAAATCAAAAGAATGAAAAATAGAAGGAAATATGAAACATCTCATTGGAAAAACATCTGATCTGGAAAATAACTGGATCAAGGAGAGATAATTATCAAGGAAAACTGCCCCAATACATTAGATGCAGAGGATAAAATAGAAATTGAAAAGATCCACCAGTCATCTTCTGAAAAATATCCCAAAATGAAAATCCCCAGGAATATTATAGCCAAAGTCCAAAACTCCCAGGTCAAGGAGTAAATACTGCAGGCAGCAAAAGAAAGAACCAATTCAAATATCATGGAGCCAGTCAGGGTAATGCAAGATTTATCAGCTTTTACTTTAAAGAATTGGAGGGCATGGAATATGACATTCTGGTAAGCAAAGTAATTAGGATTACAAGCAAGAATCAACTACCCAGAAAAACTGAGTACAGTCTTTCAAGGGAAAAAATAGATCTTTAATTAGAGACCTTTCAAGCAATAATGAAAAGACCAGAGCTGAATAGAAAATTTTGCATTCAAACACAAAACTCAAGGAAGACATAAAATGGTAAACATGAAAAAGTGATGGTAAGGGACCCAATAAAGTTAAATTGTGTTTCTGTATGGGAAGATGATATGTGTAACTCCTTAGAACTTTAGAGGACCTGAGTGTGAGTTGATTATATTATAATGATTTCTAAAAATGAAAAAAGAAAGGGTGAGAAAGAGGGATGCATTAGGAAAAGGGGAAGGGAGAGCTAGGATGGGGAAATTTTTGTTACATAAAAGAGGCATATAGTTTATAGTGGAGAGGCAATATTTGAATCTCACTCTCATCAGAACTGGTTCAAAGAGGGAAGAATATATACGTGTATATGTGTACACGTATGTATTCCAGCACACACACACACTCCATCAGAAATAGAAATCTGTCTTATCCAATAGGGAAGCAAGAGGGGAGGGGATGGGGGGATTGATAAAAATGATGGTGAATTAAGAGAGGCAGTGATCAGAAGCAAAACAGACTTTTGAGGTGGGACAGGATTAAAAGAGAGAGTGTGAGAAGGGTAAATAGAAGAAAATAAGATAGTGGGAAATACATAGTAATTCTAAGTGGTCAAATGATATGAACAGGCACTTTTCAGAAGAAATTAACGCTATCTATAGTCATATAAAATGCTCTCATTCGTTATTAGAGAAAGGCAAATTAAAATAACTTTGAGGTACCACCTCATACCTATCAGAAATGACAAATGCTGGAGGGGATGAGACAATACATACAATAATAAACCATTGGTGTAATAGTGAACTGGTCCAACCCTTCTGGAAAACAATCTGAAACCATTCCCAATGGTCTATAAAACTGTGCATACCTTTTGATCTAGCAATACCACTACTAGGTCTGTACCCTCAAAGAAATCATAAGAAAAGGAAAAGGACCTATATGTACAAAAATACTTATAACAGGCCTTTTTGTGGTAGCAAAGAATTGTAAATTGAGGGGATGCTTATCACTTGGGGTAACTGAACAAGTTGTGGTCGATGATTGTGACGGAGTATTACTGTGCTATAGTAGATGATGGGGGGTGGTTTCACAAAAATGTCAAGACCTATATGAACTGATGCAAAGTGAAGCAAGAGGAATGGAGAGCTTGTTGTGCACAGTAGTGACAGTGTTGTAATGGTCATCAGCTGCTCTGATCAATACAGTGATCCAAGATGATTTCAAAGGACTCATGATAAGTGCTCTCCACCTCCAAAGAGAGAACTGATGAACTCTTGAGTGCAAATTGAATCATAATTTTCTTGTTTTATTTTTTTAACTTTGTTTTATGATAATACTTATATCGAAATATGTTTTGCAAGAATTCACATGTATAATTGATACCATTTTGTTTGTCTTCACAGTGGGTGAAGAAAGGTGGGAGGGAGAGAGAAAATCTTGAATTTAAAATTTGAAAAGAAAAGTTTGCTAAAATAATAAATTTTTGAAAGGAAGAAAATTATAATTTTTTGATATCAAGTATTACTAGTTTTCTTTTATTCTTCAATTATACTATTTCAGGTTTACATAATATTTTTCTTTTTAGGAGCTCAAAAATTTTATTGCATATTTATCTCAGTCTCATAATTTTGCTTTTTTTGGGGGGGGGAAACAGTCTTCCCCTTAATTGTCTCAAAATCTTTGTGAAAGGCAGGCAGTAGGGCATGAGTAATTTCCCAATGTAGCAAGAGAAAGAATGGAGAAGATGAGGTATCCATTGAAACCTATCCAAGTCGAAAACTTTCTTTTCTCCAATCTAAGGTGAAGAGATGAGTAAACATTTATAAAGTGCCTACTGTGTGTGAGGCACCATGCTAGGCACTTTACAAATTTCAGCTGATCCTCACAACTCTGTGAGGTAGGTGCTGTTATTGTCTCCACTTTGCAGATGAGGAAATTGAGACAAACAGGTTAAATGACTTTCCCAGAGTCGCACAGCTTGTAAGTGTCTGAGGCTGGATTTAGACTCTTCTTCTTGACTCTTCCTAGTGCTTTATCCACTGTGCCACCTAGCTACTTTTAAGTCTGCTGCATTTCTCTGTAAATGTTGTGACTTCTGATATTTTTCTTGATCCCCTTTTTTAAGATATTTAAACATTTCATAATTTTGTAAGTCATATAAATATACATCTCATTTCCTACTTGGACATTTTTTATTCTACTTTGATAGATCTTGAATGAAGTAATGAAAAGCATTTATTAAATGCTTACTATATGGTAAGCAGTATTCTGCATGCAGGGAGTACAAACACAAAATCAGGAGAGTTTATTCTCAAGGAGGGACTATAGGGGAACAGTGGGCCAGGGCAGGTGTTCTTTGTTTGTTTTTCTACAAAGACACACAGATGATGAGTGCAGCCTTGGGAGAATTAATTGACTCCCCATAAAGGTATGTGCATGGCCACAGATTGGAAAATGACTAGGATAAAGATAAGGCTGTATGGACCCAGGGAGTTCAGAGCTAACTGGTATCGTTCTTTTTGGATATGACTTCTAAAGGGCCAGTTTGGCAGATGGAGTAATACCATTTGTGTTATTTGTCAATATAAATTGACTTCTCTTTTCTCCATTTGGATTTATTTTTCTATGTTATGTCTTTTATTCTGTTTATGTTGTCTTACTCTGTTGCCACTGTGTCTTTGTAGATATAACTTTGATATATAAGCACTGATCAGTCCTACCAAGCTGGAAAGGAAGGGAAAAAGATTAAGCACTTCTAAGCTCAGTGGAAAGAGTGCTGGGCCTGGAGGGAGGAAAACCTGAGTTCAAATCCAGCCTATGACACTCACTAGCTGTGTGACCCTAGGCAAGTCACTTAATCTTTGTTTGCCCAATCCACTGGAGAAGGAGATTGCAAACCACTCTAGTCATATGAGATCATAGAGTCAGACACAGCTGAACAACTTGGCAACAACATGTGCTGGGCACGGTACCACAGGCTTTACAAATAATGTCTCATTTAATCCTCAGACTGATCTGGGTCCAGCAGAAGACTGTCCACATGTCATTGAGGACTAGCCTAGGGAAGTGCAGAGATGCTTACTTATTACCAGGTTAGCCATAAGGCAGTGTCAGAACTCATGAATGTTAAGGCTTAGAGAGGAGGCACAGTTTTGACAGTGTAAATCATTTCCACAAGGATGAAATCAAAAAATTTCAACTTACTAATTTAATTTAAACATCCACCTGCCTTTCCCTTTTTCTTGGGGGGTGGGGGATGGGGTCAGGGATAGTGGTTTTATTGAGCCTGAAATGTATTAATGTTATTTAGTAGCCACTGCTGGAAAAATAAAATGCACGTCTCCTGATGGAGATCAGTTTGTCCTGTCTATGCAGAGGGAAGGTAGCTTACATGGAGATTCATATGTGTGTGTACATACACAAATGCATGGAGGCATACAAATATAGAGTGCAACTGCAACGTGAGGAGCTTTATCCCTATAGGACATTCAGAACTCAACCCACATTTATGTAGCTTATATCATGTGTCAGGATCTGTACTAATTGTTGGTAATATAAAGATAAAAACAAACTGGTTCACATCCCCAGGGGGGAGGACTTCTATTTAATCACTTACATAGAAAATCACCCATGATAGAAAGTGCTATCCACATCCTGAAAAAGAACCCTCTGAATGCAGATCAGAACATACTGTTTGCTTGCTCTCTCTTTTTTCTTCTTTCTCGTGGTTTCTCCTATTGGTTCTAATTCTTCTTTACGTGACTAATGTAAAAATATGTTTAATATGAATGTATATATAGAGCTTATATCAGATTGCATGCTATCTTGGGAAGAGGGGAAGGGGGGAGAAAATTTAGAACTCAAAATCTTCTGGAAGTGAATATTGAAAATTAAAAATTAATTTTTTAAAAAGAAAGAAAATCACTCTCATTCCTTTGTAATAATACTATCAACATGTTATGTACTTTTATAGAAAACAACTTCATTGGACTGCTTTGCTCTTTGTTTTTATTTTCTATCGGTCCCTTGACATTATTTCTTTAGCTAAGTGAATTTTGCCTTAAATAATCAACAGTGGTTACAAATTACATTAGTAATGATCTTAACTAATTTGGAATATTAAGGATTAAAACTGTTTTGAAGCTTTCAAATGGGATGTATCAGGTAAAATTGTAAAGGAAACCAAGTTATTCTTTAGGGTGAATTGAAGAATTTTTTTTAATTTTCTCCTTCCCAAGCTCTCCTTGTACCCTGCTTCCCTGTCATTTTGCAAGTAATTCAGGTTCTCATACTTAGATTTCTTCAATGTGACTTAATAAAGAAGTCCTAATGCAGTAAGACTCCAAGTGCCTTGGTAAGGGTCACAAGGTTTATAAGTCTGGCATGAGATCTAAACCCAAGTCTTCCAAACTTCAAGATTAGCATCCTATCAACTGTGTCCCATTGCCTCTGATAGAATATAAGGCAACAATACCAATTTCTAGTTAATCAGTGAGTGGTCATATAACTAATAAATAATAGGTATCATATTCTTCTGCATATAGGTTTTAACAAGAGATTTTTTTTCCCTCTCTTGTAACAGCTATAATGGATTTCCTGTCCTGAAGATAGATTTATTTGAGAGGCCAGAGGGATTTCTGCAAACGCCAAATAATAAACTGGCCTCAAAAAATAGTAGTCCTAATAGTCCATCCACAATGTTCAGAAGAACTAAACAGGTAATTTGAAAAGTTTTTACTTTTTATTGTCATCATAGTTTAATTCTTTTGCGCCCTCTAACAGTGTCACACCCTAGAGCACCCAATAACTACCCTAATTCAGATCCCGTTGTAGCCCACTCTGAAAGATCATGCAGGTATGTGTGATAACGCCTATAGTTTGGAGTGTGCGTGTGACAGTTAGGGTTTAACATGTTGTACTTATTCAGGAATTTTGGTGTCGTAGAATTGTTGTAACAGGATTTGACCTGTAATTTATAATTATGACATAGATCATGTGAATAAGGATATTTAAGTGCATATGAGGTCATTAATGAAAACTTGTTTCCTAGGAAATAAAGTCAGCCCATAAAATAGCAAAGAGGTATTCCTCCATCCCTCAGATGTGGTCCAGATGCCTGCTACGTCATTGTTATGGATTGTGGTTTATTTGCCTCCCAGCATATGTGAAAGTGTGCCATTCAAAAGTCAGGGCTCTGAAAACAGCATATGATGTGCTTCGAAAAATGCATTCTAAAAAGATTGATCCTCCCGATGAGGTAATAGTTAAGTCTCATAATATCCATTGCTTCCTTCTAAAAATTATACATATAGGCTTCTAATTCTATGTACCTTTTAACATAACTGTTTCAGGTCTGCTATCGGGTTCTTATGCAGCTGTGTGGCCAGTATGGTCAGCCTGTTCTTGCAGTACGAGTCCTTTTTGAAATGAAAAAAGCTGGTGTTCATCCCAATGCTATTACTTATGGTTACTATAATAAGGTAATTAATTTGGTTTAATGTAGTGTAGTGGAAGAGTGATAAATATTTTTTGTAATTATAATATTTGAATTTAAGTGCTATTGACAAAACTTCAAGGATTTCTTGAAGTACTTATTTAATTGAAGATGTACGCTTAAAATAAATGTCTTATTTTCTAGTCATGAGTTTGGAGAGGAAGAAGGAGATGCAGAGGAAAGGGGGGAGGGAGGAGGATGTATATTTAGTGGGGCTATTATAATTGATAATCATTATATGTTATATTTAATTAATAGGCTGTTTTGGAAAGCACCTGGCCTTCAAGCAGTCGAAGTGGTTATTTTCTGTGGACCAAAATAAGAAATGTTGTTTTAGGAATAGCACAGTTCAAAAAAGTTTTAAGAAAAAATGCTCATCTATCTCATGCTCCTCTCTCAGGTAAATAAAGTGGTTTTAAGTTTTTTTTTCATGAAATGACTTGTTAAAATTTTGAATTCTATAAGTGTTTTAAATTCACAATACTGAATATTTTGCTAGTTTTGGTTGTCTCATACAAAGTCTTAGCACATAATATTTTAACCCTTTAAAAATAATTAATTAACATTGTTTAAATTTCAATCTTGTGTTACTTAATTTAAACAAATCCGTAACTTATTATGTGTTTGCTTTATGTTGAACACATTTTTTACTAAATAGATGAAAAGTTTCAGATTCTTTCATATAACAGTCAATAGATTGCCTCCATAAACAAATAAGAATCAGCAGACTCATGGGTATTTTGGGGTATATCTCCTTGACTGGTAAAATGCTATCATATTGTGTTCTTAAGCAGATGGCAGTGACCTGGATGCTGTTAGTGATGGCAGCATGGATAGTTGTAATGACACAAACACTGTGGAGCAGGCACCCTTCAACACTGAGTTAATCAAAGTAGATTCTACTGATGATAGATCTAGTACAGGTTTGTGTGTGTATATGTATATATGTATTATGGCATATATTTTAAACAGGATTTGATAGACTGTCTTATTCCTGTTTTGAATGTTCTCTTTTGATTTGTAAGATGTTAAGTAGATGACTTATGAAACATATATTGTTTTGTTAAAATACTTGTTAAGCTCTTATTATTTAACATTGGTGAGATTCCAAAGTTCATTAGCTGTTTGATTTCCATTCATGATATTTAATAGATTGAAAGATTGAAGAGCTACTAAAGCAGCTTATTTAAACATTTTAGTATGTTAAAATATAATTAGTTGCAGAAGCACATAGATCCCTTGAGCATATAATCTCCTTTGAACACATTCTATAAAAATTCTTAATCACTAGAAAAGTTATAGGGTTAAAAATTTATAGCATCTTAGCACTGAAAAACTATATTAATTTCACTGTAATATAAGAAATTTATACTCAGATATTCTCTAAGTAATGTTGATTGATAGGATCTATATAGTAAATGAGTTAGTGTATTACTTGTCCCATAAATGTTACATTTTTGAAAATTAAATTAAAATAGCAACTTATAACAAACAGGAATTATGAATTGAAAGATCTAAAATTTATTAAAAACGAAACTTAAAAGCTGACTTGCAACAGAGAACATTTGTTTAGTTTGTTTCTTTTGATGTTCATTTTTAGGAGGAACTGTGTTATAGGCAAATCATGATGAAATATGATACTCATGTTTTTAGCTTTTTCTTGGCAAGTCTTATATCTTGAATAATTCAATGAGAGCTTGCACAACCTGAGCTATGCATTTTTTTTAGAAATATGATTAAAAGCATATCATTTAAAAGAAAGGGATCTATTAAAATTATTTTTCTAAAATTTAAGAACAATTTCTTTATGAATTTGAGTAATACTTTCATTAGAAAAGTATAAATTCAATATTAGAATAATTACAACCAGTATGACAAAATAAATCACTTAAAATGATAAATTCTATTATAATGTTTTAGCATTTAATTTCAATGTATTACTTGAGCTTTTTTCTTCCTTATTACAATTTAATTAAATTTTTAAAAAATACAGGGCTTTTTGGTTTCTTCTAGCTGAAAACTTAATAAACTTATCAGTTACATAAAACCAATCTAAAATCCTTGTATATTTATGCCAATATATTCAGTTAAATTTTAGTTATCTTTAAGTGGGTTTTCTACTTGGTATTATCTGCAGACTTTTCTTTGCCCTGTTGTGCTTCATGCTATTAAGGGCAAAGTTGATGAAAGGACAAGCTTGGCAGTACAGTGATTTCATTTGAAATGTATCCAGAAATTTGTATGCAGGTCAATCTAAACACCATATGTGTACGTAATGTGGGTGTGTACATATGCAAACGTGGGGACCAAGGTATACCAAAGATAATGACAAGTGTAAAGCAAGAGATAATAACTAATAAATTATAGATAGTTCTATATGAGCTTTTTAAATATAAGTGTAAGTTTAATTGCTTTTTTTGGTTTAAATTTCACAATTAATTACTTTTTAAAAATAGATTAATTTAGGTATCATGTTACTGATAATTTCACTTGTCACTATGAAGGATTTCATAAAATGTGACAATTACTGTTTTTAACTTTGAAAATATTTTCTCCTTTCCAGGGGGTCAGTCAGATCTTGGATATAATTCATTATCTAAAGATGAAGTTAGAAGAGGGGACACATCTACCCAAGATTTACAGGAGGAAAAAGAAGACAAGAAAGAGAGTGACTGTAGTTCCTGT
Organism: Bettongia penicillata ogilbyi; assembly: GCA_023548195.1. Taxonomy (NCBI): domain Eukaryota; kingdom Metazoa; phylum Chordata; class Mammalia; order Diprotodontia; family Potoroidae; genus Bettongia; species Bettongia penicillata. The sequence goes on from JAJHZJ010000148.1 coordinate 2,997,550, forward strand.
AGGTGTTTAAGCGCCAGCATGTTTAGTTATCTGATACTGACCTAGCTGAGCCAGCTCGCAGGTGTTCAGAGTGTCTTGTACCTTCTGCTAACTTTGTATTTATTGGAAAAGATAAGTGACCTCTGGCATCAAATATGCTTACTCTCCTCTTATCACTGCCCAGGTCCCTGACTGGTCAAGACATTTGCATCATTAAGCATCTTCATAATAAAGAAAATTGGACTCAACCTAAAAGTGTTTGCTATTTTACCACATGAATATATGCAGTTAGTGACTTTTTAAAAGTCTTTCCAGGTCACATACTATTACAGTGAACTAGACCCCAGTTCTGTTGATGTAGTGTCATTATGTAGTACTGAATATTTCTTGAAATAGTCAAACTTTCAACTGGAGACTGAAAACTTGGCCCCTAATGAAAGAAAAATACAATGCTGGGCATAGAGAAGGGGGAAGTTCTTTAAAAGTGTTACCATGTAACCTAAGGTATTGGTTATCAAATTTTTCCTTGTATCTTTATAAGTATCCCAACTTTTTCATGCTATGTACTTCACATATAAATTATATATAATGATATAAATTAACCCATACTTTTCTCCTGAAAGTTGGAGAAAGTGGAATAATTCCAGGTCTATAAATGGATAAGCAGTTAAGTAGTTTTCTTAAAGTTTACAGAGATTTAGCAGTATGAAAACAACAGTAGCAACAACCCTTCTTCCTGTTTCTGTCCTGTTTTTAGTGCCAGTTTTTTTTAATGATATTTTCTTTTTCTCTTTACAGTGTCTGAGAGTGAGAGTGCAAAAGGAAGTGCTGATTGCCTTCCTAAACTCAATTATCACAGTACAGGCAGTATAAACCCTCCATCTAGTATAGTTCGCCTCGGTGGTATGATTAGCCATGCAGATGAAGTATCAGGAGGAAGCACAGGTAATCTATATGTTACATTCTTGTTCCTTGCATGATGAAGCAAATTTATATCGATGATGTAAAATTATCATTCTAACCAAAAATGCCAATTTTAAAATTTAAGTTTAATTTCATGGTCTTTCTTAATTAAATGATTAAATGAAGTAATATTTATAAAATGTTGAGTACAGTGTTGGGTACATAGCAAGTGCTATATAAATGCTAACCATGGTGATGGTGATGATGGTCTTGATGTGCGTTTGTGATGTTTGACATCATGGCCAACCACTTGTGCTCTAAATTATATCCCATACCAGCTCTTGTTGAACTAGTCTTTTCCAACCCGTCATACACCCAAACTCCATGACCATCTAATTAGTCTTTCTGCTTACAACCTCTCTTCCCTCCAATCCATCCATCCCTCAGCTGTCAAGCTGAAATCCTCAAAATTCAGATCAATCAATCTACAGGTAACTATCAAATGTCTGTTATGTGCTGGGCACTGGGTACAGGTACAAAGAACAAAGCAACCTTCATTTGCAATGAGCTTGAATTCTAATAGGAGAAACAAGTTCACCAGAAAATATATACAACATAAAGTTAATAAATACATGCATGCACATATATAGATATGTACATATATGTGTATACACAAACATACACATACATAAAAATATACACACAGATTAAATACAGGGTAGTTTGAGAGGGAGGGCACTAGTAATAGGAAGGATCCAGAAAGGCTTCATGTAAAAGGTGGTTCCTAAGCTTCATCTTAAAGGAAAAGAGGGACTCTAATGAGATGAAGAAAAGGAGGGAAGGAATTTCAGACATGAGGGATGGTCAGTGTGAAGTAGACTGTTGTGAATTAGAAACAGAGAAGTTTTCAGTTTGTATTGCAGAGCGTGGCAGAGCAATGTCCAGTGAGTTTGGAAAGACAGGTTGTGCCAGATTTTACAGAGATTTAAAAGCTAAACAGAGGTTATGTTTTCCCCAAGCGGCAATAGGAAGTCAGTGGAGTCGATTGAGTAGAGGAGCCACATGGTCAGATACATGCTTTAAAAAATTTCTTTGGCAGCCAAGTGAAGATGTGTTGAAGTGGGGAGAAACTTGAGACAGAGAGACCAATTCGGAGACTAATCTAGTTGAGAGGAATGAGGGCCTGAACCAAGGTGGTAGTCATGTGGATGAAAAGAAGAAAGTAGAATTGGCAACTGATCTGACCTTGTCGCTGCCTACTCAGAAATCTTAAATAGCTCCCTTTTGTCTCAAGGATAAAATGTAAAATTTTCAGCCTGGTATTTAAAGCCCTCCCTTATATGGCTCTGACTTCTCTTTCTGTTTTTATTTTGTATTATTCTCCTTCATATATTCCTTGTCTGTGACATTGACCTTCTAAATGATGCATGCATAATATTCATTCTGCCTCCTCTATGTCTTGACACAAGTAGTCTCTCCTGCTTGGAATGCACTTCCTCCACACTTGATTGGTTAGAATCACTAGCTTCCCTCAAAAAATAACTCACATGTCACCTCTTATGCAAGAATTCCCCTGATTATGTCCTACCCTGCTGTTAACACTCTCAAAATTATTTTGTATTACTTCATATATGATTTGCATTTTCTTGAATGCATGTAATTTCTCAGCAGCAAAATATAAGCTCCATGAGGCCAGGTATTATTTCAGTTTTGTGTTTTCCATCCTGGCTCTAAACAGAATACCCCAGACATAGTGAGAACCTAAGGTTTATTGAACTGCATTTGCTTTCATGATGAGTGCTTTTCAGGGAGTTCTTTGTTTTGAAAAGTATGGTTATTTCTGCCCATTTTAATGCTGATTTCTTTTTATTCTTAATTGTTTCCTTAGTGAAGTATTTTCTGTTTTCCGTAACAGTGAAATGTAATTTTTGCTATCTAATCAGTTAGGCAAAATTGGTTAAAAAAAAATATCATGGAATTTACTCCTTAAGTAGCAAAAATAAGTAGCAAAAAAAAAAAAAAAATACTGAATTTAATCTTCCAGTGCTTAGCACAGTCTTGGCCCATATTAAGCACTTAAGAATGCTTGTTGACTTGACTTAATCTGCACATAGGGTATTAAATGCAATTGATTTTCTCATATTAAATTCTTCATGACTAAATCACCTTTCTTGTTTTTCAGAAGAAGCATCTGAGCTGCTACTAATATCTTCTTTTGAAGAGACAAATGAAACAGAAAATATTGAAAGAAGTTTCAGAAAAAGGCACCGAAGTGATGCAGAGCCTGCTTTGCAGCAACAGATGACTTGGGAAAACAGAAGTCATAGTCTTGGTGGAGGTGTATTGATGGGGCTTATGATCAATAGGATTAGCCAGGAAGAAAGTCCTGGAGAAATGGTTGAAAAATTAGGAGCTGATGCAAAAATTCTTTCAAATGTTATGCAGAAAAACCCAAGGCCAAATACCCTTGACATTGGAAATCCATCTTTAAGATCAAAAAGAGACAGTCTGGGAAAGGAATCTAGTGATGATGACACACCTTTTGATGGTTCTAACTGTTTGGCAGATAAAACTGACTCTCCTGTGATTTTTGACTTAGAAGATTTAGACAATGAAGTGGAAACAGCAAAAGCAGGGACCATCCCTACACAAAACCCTAAAAGGGTGGAACGAATGAACAGCAGCTTCTCCATAAAACCTATCGAGAAAACGGATGTTGCAGCTGGCTTCGATCCACTCTCGCTTTTAGCTGCTGAAACTGAACAGCAGCAGAAAGAAGTGGAAGAAGATGAGGAGAATGAGGAAAACAAGAGCATTTCCACACCATCAGCAAGAAGAGATTTAGCAGAGGAAATTGTGATGTACATGAATAATATGAGCAGTCCTTTGACCAGCCGTACACCAAGCATTGATTTACAGCGGGCATATGAGGACAAAGCAGCAAACAAGAAAAGTCCAACAGTAGCCAAACCCTGCAGAAGGTCTAGCCTTCCTCCTGTTTCTCCCAGGCCAGTGCGTCTTACCAAATCTAAAAGTTACTACATAAAAAATGAAGACAGACCCAGGGATAGACTTTGGTCTTCTCCAACTTTCTCACCAACCTGTCCACTTAGGGAACAGTCTCAGGATATGCCTGGCACATTAACTCTTGTTTCATCACCTTCATTTAATTTAGATACATTAATAACACCTAAATTGGATGTTCTAAAGAGTAGTGTGTTCTCTGCTGGAAAAGGTGTTGCAGAGAAGGCAAGCAAGTGGTATACAAGATTCACTATGTATACTACACCCTCCAAGGTAAGGGTTCCTGGTGTCCAGGACTATTTCCTTTTTCCCTCCCTAGTAGAAAATTTAAAAATACATAACTTCTGGAAAAGTTTATGTTCATAGTTATTTTTTAAATAATGACCTTGTCTAAAGAAAACTTTTAAAAAATCTTACATTTATTTATATTAGAGACAAAGGACAAAGAAGACTTAGATCACTGGGGAGAGAAATTTTATGGATTAAATTTCTTTCTATAATCCCACTGTGAAAGATAACATATATTTGTTTATTAGGGGTCTATCATGAGGAAATTATTATTGATCCTCATCTTCACACCATTTTTCTGGCTAAACCTGTTGGTGTATAATATGACAAAGAGAAGATAACTGGCATAGTAGCCCTGGCAAACAATTTCCACGTGAAAAATTACAATACAGTATCAGCAGTCTCAGCATTGCAGAAATTGTCACTCTTGTTGCATTATAGATATTGTCATTACTTTATTTTTTTACATCGTTTTTTTTTATTTTGATGAAGGGAGGAGGGTGCCCTCATTTGTTTAGTAGACTCAAATACTTTTAAAATATGTTTTTGACCAGAAGTGAAAATAAAGGCAAATAGCTCTTAACCTTATCAACACATAGTAGGAAGTGTAGCCTTTTTTTAGCTTTATAAAATGAATCCTTCAGAAACCATTCATCTTATCTGCTTGCACTTTGGGAATTTTCAGTGGGTCAATGGCAATGCCTTCTTAGAGCTTTCTAACTCAGCTCGGCTACCTGTAAGCAACATGAACAAAGAAAGGACCATGCCTTTCTAGTCAGTTGTACTTTTTTATGTTAAAAAAGATTGGAAATGATAACAATTCATCAATTATAAACAAGGTACTAGTTATAAACAGTAATAAGCAATTTAGAATAAGATTAGAAGAAATTCGTACCACTGTATGATCTGATGTGCCTTTTCAAAAATTTTTAGTTAGTATTAATCAGTGCTTAACGTGACATTGGTTTTATCACCCCCAGATCTAAGTAGGAAAAAGTCTTCAACTTGCTCTGAATCTTTTCTTAAATCAAAATGGTATCTACACTTTATAAACACCCAAGTCTCACTCTGACTCCAGTTCTTCAGAACTTAAGAGTAGCTTGGATTCCAAAGATACCTTTTCCCTCACTGTTTCACTTTCACTATACTAACTCATGCCTGGTACTTGTTCTGTCTCATTTGACATTCCATTCTAATATTCCTATGGTGAAAACAGGAAAGAAAAAAAAGTTGTGACACTGCATAGGTTGGAATAAAATCCCACAGCAGTACCTTTCTAATCAAGAGAAGGCTAAGTACTGCACTTTAATTTCTTTGACACAGGGAGCTCCCAGGTAAGAAATTTCCTCTGCTTATGCAGATCAGCACCTTCTCTCCAAAGCTGCCTCAAGCACTAAGAGGGTGAAGGGACTTATCCAGAGTCACACAGCCATTATATGTCAACAGTGGGACTCGACAGTTTCTCAAGCCAGCTGTCTGTCCATTACACCACGCTGCCTCTTAGTCAAGAAAAGACTTTTCTTTCCCTGGCTCACTGCCATTTAGAGCTCAGAGCTAATGAAAACATATATTTTAATCAAATACTAAAGATTCCCAACCTGACCACTGTCACAGACTAGGAACTCCCTTACAGTCTTCTATTTTATTCTGAGTCAACTGCCTTTTTGTCTAGTTGACTTTTTTTTCAGAGCATATTAACAGATAATGAAATGAAATGGAAACATTTTAAAATAGTACACAATTGTTTCCTCAAAGTTACCGGGAAAATCTTTAGATATATTAATTTGAAATAATTATTTTCCTCTTGACTGGTATTACTCTGAAATAAAACTATTAGGTATGATAAAAATCATTTTTTGTAAGTTCAAGTTTATTGTCGGGATAGTTTGTGAGGCTCTCAATTCATTTTGTGATGGACATATGTCTCAGTGAACAAGTCTTAAGGATGTCTAATTATGTTTTACCTCAAACTGACTGTCAAAGATACATTTCTTGGGTTTTTTTAATTATCTTTTTTCCTGTTGAATATACCCGTAGTGCTGATCATGTTAGTAAAGCAGCATTGTTAAATTGGTTGGGTTTGTTTTTTTTTTTTACTTTAAAATAGTGAACTTTCTACAGGTTAAAGAACTAAGCAATTTAATTGTTTTATTAGGATCAGAATTCAGACCAAGCCAGTCTTTCTTCAGTTGGAGCCCTAGATTCTGAATCTGTCTCTTCAACAGATGAAGATGTTTGCAATGAGTTTGAAGGAATGCCTTCCCCTCAAGAAAATAATGTCACTTCAGAGACAAAGGGAATGGGACTTAGTAGATCAAGTCTGGAAAGTACTGCCTCTTGCGAGGGTTTGTTTTAACAGTTCTGTTACTATGATAATAAGCACATTCGTTTCATTTGTGCTCTCTTTTGCTAATTTAATGATGTCTTTTACTTGATGATTACTTATTCTCATGATAGAATGCTTCCCTGAATATTGTGTTTTGACCTGACTCACCTTCTCAGTGTTCACTTCTAGAAAGATCCTTGGAGATCATTTAATATGTCCCCTCATTTTACAGATGAGAAAACTAAGGCCCAAAGAAGAACTTGTTACTTGCCCAAGAACACAAAGTAGTAGAAACAAAACTAGAAATTAGTTTTTAATTAGAAAAGAAGCAGATAAATACCTCCAATTTGAAGATTGTAAGACTGAAATAAAGAAGAGCATGTTGTGTCCAGGCGTTGTAGGATGACTTTGACAGAGCTAAAAAGCAAAATCTTTCACTTTCTGGCCAAATTTTTCCACCTCCACACAAACTTTGTGAAATCTTCTCTCTTAGAGTTTATGTTCCCTACATTGACCCTAACACATGCCTGAACCTATATCATACAATGTGCATACTGAAAAATCACACTCCTTTTGACTCTAGTCATGGTATAGTTATAAAACAGATCATTTCCATTGAAGTTTTTTATCTTAATATGTGTTGAGTACAAAAATTTTTAGGCTGACTTCATTTTTTTCACTTATCTGTCAATCGGCATTCATTAAACTTCACTGTTAAGCATTGAGAATACAAAGACAAAAATGAAAACATTCCTTGCATTCTATTACCTGAGACAACATATACATCTCTAGTTACATACAAGACAGTTACAAAGCAAACACAAGGTGACCTTGAAAAGGGCAACACTAGTAGGATGGGGGATCAGTAAAGACCTCTCATAAAGCAGAAATAAGGAAAGAGAACATTCTAATCATAAGGGACAGATGGTGCACAAGCAGAGACACAGGAAATGGAGCATGGGATAGGAAAAACCACAAGGAGCCTAGCATATCTGCACTCTGGATGCAGAGAAAGCAGTAATGAGCAGTGGCAGGACAGTTAGAATGGGGCCAGGCTGTGAAGAGTTGTAAGTGCCAAGTGAAGGACGTTATTTAGTTCTCAAAGCAATTGACTCCCTAGAATTTACTGAGTAGGAAATGATACGATCAGGCCTGTACGTCAGGAAGATCACATTGAAAGTGAAGTGGAGGACAAACTGGAGCAGAGAAGAGATTGGGGACTGAAAGGCCAAAGAGATTTTGCCAGAGTCTAGGCAAGAGGCAGTGTGGTCCCACATGGGAGCACTGGCTGTGTGAGTGTAGAGAAGACTGGTGTGCCAGAAATAATGGAGGCAAAAATGACTAGAACTTGGCAGCTAATTGTCTTTGTGGGATGAGTGGGAGTGAGCAGTTGAGGGTGACCCCGAGGTTACAGAGTGAGTGATACAAAGCAGGAAAGAGTTTGGAAGAAGATGAGTGGCTTTCGGTGAGCTTGAGACACCTCCTGGTTAATGTTCAGGGGACAGTCAGTGATGTAGAACTGGGCCTCAGATGTAAGACTTGAATTTCATCTATTAGTGTATGAGTCATTTGCATAGAGATGATAGTTGAATTCATGAATGCTGATGCAGGGGTGCCCCAAGGGAGAGGACTTACAGAAAAGGGAGGAGAGCTTAGGACAGAGCCTTTCAACACACCGACAGTTGGTGACCAGTGGACGCTGATTCAGTGAAAGATTAAGAAACAGTGGTCGCATAGTGGAAAACCAAGAGAGAAATCCTTCAATAGTTTTGATTCCCTCAGACTAGTCAGCTAATCTGTTTGAGCAAGCATTTAGTAAGTGCTCACTACATACAGGACACAGTACTGGGTCTGGAAATAAAAAGACAAAGCAAAAAATAATCCCTATCCTTAAGGAGCTTACATTATATTACATGCAGCCATAATGTCTCCTAAACCAACACAGCATACAGCTATAATTCCTCTCAGATTTATACAGTAGATTTTCCAGAAATGTTGAATAAGTGAACTTAATATTTAAATGGATCAGTAGAACTGCAGTTTGTTTTCCCTGGTAATGAAAATGTACATACTAAAAACACATTTTCAGTGTTGTTTGTTTTATGCCTTAGAAAATTAATTTTTACTTTAGTAATGAGTATTTTTTTATTTTGTGCTATGAAAGTTTTCCTGACACATATAGTATACTTTTTTGAATTACTATTTCTGAAATCTAAAATTATGAATAATTTTCATAGTTGAAAATTTTTGTTTGCTTTTTTTTTTTTTTAAACAATGAACAGGTCCCCTGTCAAAGTTTGTTTTACCTGGAAAATCAGAGTTGGCATCTTCTTGCAGTACAAGTAGTACAAGTATCTTCCAGAACTATGCTATGGAGGTAAGGATTCTTTCAAAATACTATATTTGTAACTGTAAAACTGATGTGAGAGAGGAAGGTACAATCTACATGAAAAATTGAATGATTGGAAGTGTATGCAGTGTTTCTGGATGATTTTTAATTAATATAAATGTTAGTGCTCCCAAAATTAATCTACAGATTCAAATTCAGATTTGCAGAATCAGAATACCAATGGGTTTCTTTATACATCCAAATAAATATCTTTACAGAATGTAAATGGAAAATCTAAAGGACAAGAATATTAGGAAAGGTTTTAAAAGGAAAATGTTAAAGTTAGGAGACTTGTCCTCTCAGATATAAAGTGTTACTAATCTGTTAGAATCAGAATTAGAATTATATGGTATTTAGTTAAAACTAGAAATGAAGATTAATGGGACAGCCTAAAGAACTCAGAAATAGATTCAAATACATATACATATGTATATATGTATATTTGTTTTTGTTAAACTTATGTGAAATAAAAATTGGGCAAAAGATTTATCATTTAATACAGGATGCTGATAATTGTAACTGGCACTTAAATAGTAGGTTAGGATTTGCAGAATGCTTTGTAAACACTTCGTTGATTTCCTGCAGCAGCCTCACAGAAACTCTGTCAGGTAAAGCCTGTCTTACAGATGAAGAAATTAAGACTCAGAGATATTCAATAACTTACCTGTTGTCACACGGACAGCAAATGTCAGAGTCGGGAACTGAAGCTGGGCCCCTCCTCCAGCCTATGAAGCCAGCACTCATTCTGCCATGCCACCCATAAAGACTAGATGGCGATATAATAAAAAATGAATTCATATCCACAGTTTACATGGCATCAGTTATATCAAAGAACCAAGCATTTTTTAAAGCTTTAAAAGGTTATAAGAAAAATAAATAGTTATCTTGTTTTTGGTGAGGTGATACATTTTTATCTTTTAAAGAAATTATTGGAAAAAAAAAGATGGGTAGATTAAATTGCACAAAATTCTACATAACAAAAAACATCATGAGGCAGTTAGGTGGGACAGTGCATAGAGTGCTGGATCTAGAGTCAGGAAGACCTGTGTCAAAATCTGGCTTCAGACACTTAGCACCTGTGTGATCCTGGGCAAGTCACTTCATCTCCTCCTTGATTTCCTCATTTACTGTAAAATGGGGGTAATAATAGCACCTACCTCCCAGGATTGTTGTGAGGATAAAAGCACTTAGCAAACCTTAAAGCATTATATAAATGTTAACCATTTTTATTATTAATGATATAACCAAGATAAAAAGAAAAATAACATATTAGAGGAAAATATGGTCTATGTACCTGAAGAGAAAAAAACTGACATCAGAAATTTACAAGGAACTACTGATGGCAGTATTTAAGAGTACCCCATGGTTCCTGCTGAATAAGTGGTCAAAGAATATGAACAGACACTTCACAAAAGAAGATAAGAAAATTGAAAATAATCACTGAGAAAAGTTCATTCAAGGGAATGAAAATTGGAATAATGATGGAGTGCCACCTTACATCTGTAAGTAGACAGAAACAAGAAGAGGCACTGTAGCAGGCCCTTGGGGAGCAGAGTGTCCACGTTTATTGTGGCACAGACTACAAATTTATACAGTGTTCTGGTTTTCCAGATGGTTGTTTGTTTGTAGTCATACCCTTTGAGCACATAGTCCCACTGTTTGGAATATGCCCCAAGAGCGTTAAAAACTATGTGAAAACATTAACAGCTGCATTATTTATAATGAGAAGAAACATAGTATAATGGATAGCAAATCAGCCTTTCAATCAGAAGGCCACGGATTCATATTCCGCTTGGGCATTAAGTGACCGTGTGTCCTTGAGCAAGGCATCTTGCAGCACCCTGGTCAGCTCTGTCAGCCTAGGAAGAGCAGAGTGATTGCCCATCTGCATTATTTGTTGGAGAAAGTTTGCTCAGCATGAATTTCACTAGGAAGTCACAGGCCCAGAATCCCTCCCAGATTAGGTAATAACCTAAATGCTCTGCTATAGGAGAAGGTCTTTCTGAACAAGATTTGTGCCCTAAACCAATTGTCCCACTATTATGAATATATCTAGGAGCATTATTTTAATCTATGTAAAATATTAATAATTGCATCATTTGTAATAGAAAAGAATTGGAATGACCTAGATGTCTAACGGAAGAATGTCTAAACAAATTGTGGTATATATCATCATAGTGGAATATTAAAATGCAATTAAAAATGGAAAATGAATACTATAAGAAAACAGAAAAATGTACAGTAAGACAAATTTAAGAAAGCATTACTGAATGAATGATTCTTTATCTTTGGCCATATAAAAAGAAATATATGCACAAATTAGCGAATGCACAAGAGATTGGAAAGCAATAGAGAGGGAATAACTAATAAGTAGCTTTGCTTAAAAAATATGTTCAAATGCTATATTAAAATTTTAAGTATTTTTAAACTTAGGTTTAATCAATTTTGATACTATTTAAAGTTAAATTCATAATAAATGAAAGAACAAAGTACTTAATGGTAAACAAATATGGCATGTTTCATTTCTACTTATTAATTTAAAATAGTGTCTTAATATTAAGGGTACAGAATACTTGTAATAATAAATTTTTAGTAAGATTACAATGAAATATACAATAGTATCTAAATTGGAGTAACTGCTGATCTCCAGACAATATACAATATTGCGTAATAAAAATATCAGCATGAATGTCATTAACTCAGAATCTTTTTCTGATCCTTTGCCTTGGATTTGAAATTAATGAAGTTTTATTGTACAACTGTCCGATTAGCCCCATATGCCCAGTGGAATCATTTATGAAGTTCTTCTCTCTTTGTAGCATCATTATGAATAACTTACCTTATGTGGTACCATAAGATTTATAAAGCACTTTCCATACATTTCCATTGGATCCTCAAAACAAACCTTTGAAGTAATGCCCTTAGGGTTCTCACATTCCAGGTGGAACAGCCAGGGTCCAGAGAGGCCCAGTAGTTTTCCCAAGGTCATAAAGCTCATAAATGTCAGAACTGGGTCCTCTGACTCCAGAGGAAATGTTCTTCCTACCACCTTCAGGTCAATTCTGAATGTTAATCTTCTGATAAATTTGCATCTTGAATTAGGTTTTGTTTTAATTCAGTTTGTCTAGACAACAACTCTCAAGGAATACTTTAAGGCTTGTCCACAAAAATACATAAACTACTAAAATTCAAGTGAGTGTTGTTTTCCCTTGCAGGTCCTTATATCAAGCTGTTCAAGATGTCGAACTTGTGACTGCCTCGTACATGACGAAGAGATCATGGCTGGTTGGACAGCGGATGATTCAAATCTCAATACCACATGCCCTTTTTGTGGAAATCTTTTCTTACCCTTTCTAAATATTGAAATAAGAGATTTGCGAAGACCTGGCAGGTAACAACCTTTCTTTTTCTTTGTTTTCCCTAGCTGTGTGGCTCTGGGCAAACCACTTAAACTCTGTTTGCCTTCATTTCCTCAGCAGTAAAATGGGAACAATAAAAGCACCTGCCTCGTTGGAACGTCTTGAAGGTCTAATGAGAAAAGAATTGTAAAGCACTGAGTACAGTGTCTGGTGCTGTTATAAGTGCTGCCTGTAATAATAACGGTTATTATTGTTATTTAAAGAGGGATGTTTGTATAGTCCTTCTTTAAAAATTTTTAAACATCTGTCATTCACATTGTAGGTACTTTTTAAAGTCCACCCCATCTACTGAAAATATGCATTTTCCATCATCATGTTCAAATCAAACAAGGAAGTCCTGCATTTCTTCATCAGCCTCAGGTGTTGCTATTTCTGCTCAAGAGAATTTTAATGCAAATAGGTAATTATGGTTATATGGTGTTACATATTTCTACCATTTTATATGTTAAATTTTAACCTTATTTGATGATCTTTTATACAGCAGTCTTAGGTTGTTAACCAAATAGACTGTTAAAGGAGCTGACAATTTCAGAAAGGCGTTAACTGTTCTGAAGTCTGTAAGTAGAGCCTTAAGAAAAATGTTCACCTCCTTTAGTAGTTTAAAAAGGCATTAAAATGGATCAGTAGACCACATGTTAGGTTATAAACACATAAGCTTTTCAGTAGAAAGGCACTAGTATTGAAATCCACCAAAATGGATTGTAAAGTTTGTAAATGTACTGTTCCTACTTTTTCAAAGACAAAGTGAACTTGAAGGAAACTTGAAACTTCAGATTATTTTTTCTTACCTTTCCCTTTGCAAAAAAATTTGTATAAATATATATGCTTTATTTTACCTATCCTTAAGGGAAAAAAATTTGTCCTCAGAAAAATAAAAAATACACATGAAAAATCAGATGAGGTGGGAACTGCCAAAGAAGCCTCTCCCCAAAGTCATTAGCTCAGTCCACCAGCACTTGATCACAACAGCTCACTGTGGAAGCTGGCACCAAGAGTCACCCACAAGAACTACTAGTGACTGAGGCGTTTCCTTTGAAAAAATAAGAAAAAGCAGATTTCTTTGGTCACATACACAGAGTTTAGGAGGTACTCTTGACACATCCAAGTACTGGCTCTCTGGCTCAGCATGGGCCAGCCTTTCTATTAGGAGCATGCCAAAGAGCTCCTCTCCACACTTCAAGTTATCAGGGAGGAACCAGTGCTCCTTTAAAATATGGAAAAGGGGCTTCTAGATGAAAACAAAGGAAAAGGATATGCAGAGATGAAAGGAAATGAAACAAGTAAAAGAAAAGAAGCCCTTTCTGCAGAAGAGAATATTCTGAAAAAAAGGAAAAAAACAGAAAACCAGTCTAAGTTAAAAGGGTTATAGGAAGACAGGCACACAAATACATAGGGACCTTTGAATTGACTCCTTCATTCTGACTCTCAATTTAAAATTATGCAGAAGTCATTATGCTATCCATACCCTTTGACTTAATGACCACAATACCAGACATATACCCCAAGGACATCAAAGACAAAATGTCACTAGTGGCAGTCTTTGTTTCCATTTGTTCAGTGCTACAGAGGGGGTATCCATCAGTTGGGGAAGGGCAGGGGCAAGAAAATGTAGTCTGTGAGGAATCCACAGAAACAGTGGAAAGCTTTACATAAATCGATGCAAAGTGAGATAAGCAGAGCCAAAAAGACATTGTGAAAAAGAGACCCAAAAGGAAGGTGAATTCTGAGCAGCTGAGAAAGCAGTAAGAGTCTAGAAGGTCAGAAAATGAAACCAGAGGGGAGGGGAGCTGGCACTGAAGAATGTGGTACATGTTGTCAGAGGTCACTCTGTTGGGTTTTCTTGTTTCCTTTGTGACAAGGGAGAATTCATTCTTGAGGGAGTGGAAGGGTTTTCTCTTCCCAGTGAATGATGTCATGTCAGGATATCAGTTTAAAAAATGCTTTAAGTTTGAAAACAAACAAGGAGTCATGCAGATGAACCTTATTTCTTATTTTGATAGGGTTACTAGTTTGGTAAATCAAGAGAATGGGGAAAATATCATTTACCTAGAAATGGGAAAGATGAAAAGATATAGGCCAGATATGCTACAATTTTTTTAGGTTGATTCAGAACCAATTGAATGATCAGACCCAAAGTATAGTCAGTAATGGAGTATTGAGAGTTTTAAAGGGTCTGGAGTGCAGTTTGCACTTTTTCCATGTGCTGTGTAATGTTTTTACCAGTGACTTGGGAAAGACAATAAAGTTATGCTTATCAGATATGTAGATAACACAAAACTTGAATGAGTAGTTGGGAATGAGGTACTATTTTTTTAAATACACACATTTACAAGTGACTAATTAATACCTAAACTATACAAATTTTTTCAAAAATTGAGAAGGAAAATATGAAAAAATATATTTCCAGCACCTAAGCTAGGAAAGGATAAAGTAGAGAAAGGACTATATAGATCTTTATCACTAAAGAATGTCACTTTCAAAATCTTTACATAAAATTTTAATAAAAAAACTATTAAAATTCACTAAAACATTATTCAGCTTAACAAAAATAGTTGCAAGTATGGTGCTTCGTTAGGAAAATTATTCATATAAGTACCCATATTAAAAACAAACATCCTAAGCCACATGATTGCATCAGTAAACATAAAAAAGGCTTTTGCCAAGGTTCATTATTCATTAATGCTAAAAACTGTTTGCTAGTGAGAGATGGCTTTCTTGGAATATCCAAGAGAATCAGCAAAAAAATTAATTGAGGCAATTAGTAGCTTCAATAAAATATCTAAATACAAGATAAATCAGCAAAAGTCAACATTTGATTCTATATAGTAAAAGCAAACTCCGAAAGGAAATAACAAAGCATTTCTATTTAAAGCAATTACAAAATGCATAAAGTATCTCAGAGATATTTTATCTGCCAAGATTCACTCAAAACTTATAAAAATGTATTTACAAAATACTCTTAAAAACTTAAGCATGACTTAAAAAATTGGTGGAATATTCATTCCTCGTAGTTGGAATTCATTGTTATACTAAAAATTAGCATACTTAAACTAGTTTACGTGTTAGTGACACACTCATAAAACTACAAAGAGGATGCTTTATAGAGCTAGGCAAAATAATAACCAAATTCATTTGGAGGGAGGTGAGAGGCCTGAAGATTAGGGCACATGAGGGTTTATTGAGGTGTCTGGGAAAACTTCTCCTGGAGGAGAGAAGCCTTAGAGAAATGGGTTAGGAGTTAGGGTGAGAACATGGGTTTCCTCCATGAAATTAAAGTAGGTGAGGGGAGAAAGACTAGGAATAAATGGCCTCTAATTTTCTTATGATCCAGAGAGATGATATCAGAGCACTGTAGTAATGTGCATTGTATTATATTCCTCTGTATGTTTATTGTGTAGGCTATGTATTAAATATTGCCAATTCTTCTTCCCATCCCCCAAGCAAATCTAAAGAGCAAGAAAATTCGTGTGCCCGAAGTATTCAGATCCCTGAAGGGAGAAGACAAAATATGAGCACATCAAAATGTCCAATGTTTCCAGTGGCCAGGAGCATCAGTACCTATGGTCCCTTAGACAAGGAGGAAACAGGAGGCCAGAAGATTAGTCACATTGTGTCAACAGGCAGTCTGCCAGCAACTTTGCAAGGCACAACGGTATATACTTCAATATTTTTAATTTGGAAAGTGTTCCTTTAGCTATACTTTTATTTCACTTATGCTCTATAGCCTTGTTGTTTTCATTTAAATTCATTCATTTAAAGTTATAATGAAAATTATGCTATTCTACTGAAGTGACAAAATATAACAGTTGTTTGAAAAGTATGATTCCACTTAAATGTTTTATGCTTGTATAATAACTCTTTTGTTTTGTTGTTTTGCAATAGGATTCACTGGGTTTAGAATGGGACCTTCCGAGTCCAGATCCTATTACTGTCCCATATCTCAGTCCACTAGTAGTATGGAAAGAACTTGAAAGTTTGTTGGAAAATGAAGGTGATAATGCAATAACAGTGGCAGACTTTGTAGACCATCACCCAATTGTTTTTTGGAATCTTGTGTGGTATTTTAGACGTCTGGACTTACCCAGTAATCTGCCTGGATTGATTTTGTCTTCTGAGCATTGTAATAAGTATTCTAAGGTATGAGAGAAAAGCATACACTAAATGTGGTACTATAAATATTGTTCTTTTTACCTCAAAAATTATTTGCCTATTCTCAATTATTTAAAAATGGGGTTTCATTATATTTCATTTCTTCTAGGACCTTAACATTTATAGAACTTTTAAAAAATGCTTTCCTAATTATATTTCTGTCTTGCCCTCCATTTGCTATCATTTTTATCAATGACTTGGATAAAGGCATGGAATGCAAAAGTATGACCTGCTCATCCAGTTTACGGATGACTGTAGGATGAAAACAATAGCTGACACACTGGATGACAGGATCGGAGTCTAAAGAAATCTTGACTGGCTCCCTGGAGCATTGCACTGAACATAAGGAGATGAAGTTCAGTAGGAATAAATGTGAAGTCTTACACTTAGGAGGAACCACAACAAAAAAGCAACTCAGGATGGGGAAGGCAGAGCTTTTTTTTTCTTTTTTAGACAACAGTTTGTCTGAAAAAAATCTGAAGGTTAGAGCAGATTGCCAGCTCATCATGTGTCAGCCTTGTGATGTGGCCACCACATCTGACTTTGGGTTCCTCTGAGAGGAATAACTACCATGTGTGAAGAGATGAGAGGTTTTCTGTGCTTTCTGTGCTCTCTTCTGGACAATTTTATTCAGTTCTGAACTTAAACCCCAGTTTAAGAAGAACATTGCTAAGCTAGAGAGTATCCAGAAAAGGGCAACCAGGATAGTGAAGGACCTGGAGATGATTTTAGCCTGGAGAAGAGAATACATAGAGGACCATGATTGCCATAGCAAATATCTGAATACTGAGATATTTCCGTGGAATGGGGACTAGATTTGTTCTCTTTGATCCAGAGGGCAGAATTGGGAGTAAAGATGAAAGTCTCAAGGTGGGAAATTTAGGTTTTAGTGTAAGGGGGAAAAACCCCACGAAATTCTTGCACAGTTAGAGCTGTCTAGAGGTAGAAGGAGTTGCCTCAGGAGCTGGGGGTGGTCACCGAAAGTCTTTAAGCAGAAGCTGGATGACTACTTTGAAGGGGAGAGGTAGTGAGAATTATTTTGAGAGAAATTCCTTTCAAGTATGGATTGCACTAAGTGGCCATACTCTTGAATTCTGTGGTTCTGGCAACTGAGTGACAGTAAGATATCATAACATCCTTAACAGCCACATTGTTCAGTTGTTTTGGTAGGACCTGACTCTTCATGACCCCATTTGGGGTTTTCTTGGCAAAGATACAGAAGTGGTTTGCTATTTCCTTCTCCAGCTCATTTGACAGTTGAGGAAACAAGCAAACAGGGTTAATAGACTTGTCCAGGAGCACACAGCTCATAAGTGTCCGAGTTGAAATTTGAACTCAGGAAGATGAGTCTTGCTGACTCCAAGGTCAGCACTCCATCCTCTGTGCCACCAGTAGACACATTACTTACAATTAGCTCTTTAAAGTTTACAAAACACTTTCCTCTCAAATACTCTATATTGTAGAGTAGTACAGGCATCATCTCCAGGATGGGGGAGTAAGTTATATCATCAGGGAGATACATGATGTGAAAATAAGATGATATGATACATGAAGGCAAGGGATGATAAGTGGACATCCCAGGTACTCTGCTGGTACCAGACCAGTATGTTGGGTCGACCCCCGGGGGGACGGTGGGGGAGGTCATAAGGGACAGCAAAGACAGGAATCTCACCAGATGGGCTGCCATCTTCATCACTAGGGAGAACAATCACAGCAATAAGATAACAGATCCATTTGAGTCTTAAGTGTCCAAGAGCAGTTGCCACCTTTTGAGAGCTCATTAACTGCCCACTGACAGCCCCCTCTTCAGAAGATACACAGTACCATGAAGTCTCATGCATACATTTTGGGGCATGTTGGACCACTTCTTATCTCTCTGTCAAAATGAAACCAATACATTTTAAAATGAATATGAGCATCTTAAGTGGGACTTGAGCATATTGTAGGTACTGTTAGGTAAGCCTTTAATTAGATCCTAGAATCAGACACCCCCTTCCCTCATTTTCTAGATGAAGGCACTGGAGAGCCAGAGCAGTGAGTGACCTGCCTCAGCACAGTGAGTCAGTGACAGCTAGGACCAGAAACCACATGCACTCATCTTTTCATTACCACTAAACTGCCTAACTTTAGACATTTTAAAATTTTTAACTTTTCAAACATTTTTACTATTGTCACTATACCTTAATGTGGAAGGTGTTTTAATTTCCATGTTTGTGACAATATGGCACAGTGGGGTGGGGACCCTGCGGCCTTGAGGTCCTGTACAGCAAGGCTGTACTTGAGGACCTGGAGGGCCACACTGGACCTCAAGGCCCCAGGGTCGCCACTTTCAGTACAGCATAATTAAGATTTCTTTTTTGTTGTTATTCAGTTGTATCCAACTCTTCAGCACCTGATACAGAGCTTTCTTGGCAAAGATACTGGGGTGGTTTGCCATTTCCTTTTCCCGTGGATTAGGCAGCCAGGTTAAGTGACTTGCCCAGGATCACACAGCTACTGCCTAAGGCTTGATTTGAGCTCAGGGCTTCCCAACTCCAGCCACTTAGCTGCCTCCTTACCGTATTTTCATGAGGTTTTCTTGGCAAAGATACTGGAAAGAGGAGAAAAGAAGAAGGAAGCACACAGGCCCAAAACCACCTTCTCTCTCTCTCTCTCTCTCTCACTCAGTCAGTCACTCTTCCTCCCTCCCTCCTCTCTCTTCCCCGGCCCCTCCCCACCTTTGTCTAGTCTTCTCCCTCAGTTCCAAGAACCCAGGGGGGAGCATGTGATCTTTATACACACACACAGATATATAAAGTGTATCATGTTCATTCTGACTACCTGTTTGTGTCTAAAAGAATTACTCTATAAAGGAATTCCTCATATTAATTATTTTTTTGGTTTTTTACTATTTAGATTCCCCGTCACTGTATGTCAGAGGACAGTAAATATGTTTTAATTCAGATGTTATGGGACAACATGAAATTACACCAGGATCCAGGACAACCCTTATACATCCTCTGGAATGCACAGAGTAAGTGCCTTTCTAAAAAGAAATCTTTACTAACATACAACAATTAATTATTTCCTTCAAGTAGCACAGATAGTAATCCAACTCATATTTTTTAATACTGCTTTTTGTCTTTCAGGTCAAAATCGTACTCTTTTGTTTGAGAGTGAGTGTTACGCTTGGTGTTGCTAATGTGTAGATTTCTTTGGGGGAGAGGTACATGTGGAGCGTGCATGTGCATGTCAGAAAAGATTTCAGCTTTCAGCAGATTGCTTCATCCACATTCCTTTTCTGCCTGTTTACTAGTTGTCAATCCTAGACTGCCAACTCAAATGTTTTTAAGGAGTACTCTGAGGGAGAAAACATTTGTTGTTGCTTGTATGAAACTATGTTATATTTTAGGCCCATATGTCACCCATTAGATATACTTGTCTTTTCCTTTTATTCTATCTCCATAGTTTTATCTTTATTTCTTTCTTTGTCCTAGCACTGTCATTTATTTTATTGTTTTTTTTAAAAATTGTTTATAATTTTTCAAAGTACCCATCTGAAAAAATAAACAGTAGCTGCTGCTTAATTATTTTTTCTTCTTTCTAGACATTAAGCACTGCTTCATTTGTTATTCTGGTTCTTTTACAGCCCAAAAGTACCCAATGGTCCATTTATTGCAAAAAGGTGATAACTCATTCAACCAAGAACTGTTGAAAAGCATGGTAAAAAGTATTAAGATGAATGACGTGTATGGACCCATGAGTCAGATTTTAGAGATCCTGAACAAATGGCCTCATCTTAAACGACAACGGTAAGAGCCATTCTTTTAAGTAAGGCAACATTTTAAATGAGCACAAGGTCCCTCAAAACAAACGAACAATTCTTTGCTTAACAATTTATTGTCATAACTGGTTTCATGCCTACTTTAGCATGAACATGACTTCTAATGAACATATTTTTCCTAATATTTGGAACCTAACACTTTACTCTCCCCCCCCTCTTTTTTTTTCAGGAGTTTATATAGAGAAATATTATTTCTCTCACTTGTGGCATTGGGAAGAGACAACATTGACATAGGTATAATTTATTATAATAATAATATTTTGTACTTATTTAGCACTGTGTTTTTCAATACAAGTTGTTATCAAGAAAAAAATAGTTGTCATTATATTTCATTGTGCCAACTTAAAATCAAACAAGGAATGTAAACTTTTTTAATCAGAACATATTTCTCTGAAACCTTATCCCTTCAATATTATTTCATGTGATAAGAATGCTTTGGTGAGAATACTGGTATTTATATTACATATTTTAAGTAAGGAAGAATGCAAAAATGGTCTTTGTTAGCTAGAGAGAAGACAGTTTGAGACCATCCCATTTTAATCACTGTGGATGGTCAGAAAGAATTCTAAGGCTGGAGAGAGTGGCACATCTAATAATTACTGTTATGTTTACTGATACAGGACTAATTGAATAAACCCTTCCCCTTCCTTGAGCCTGATTTTCCTATTCTATTATTGGGGTTGGCCTAGATGATCTGTAAGGTCCCTTTTAGTCTTTAATTCTGTAAGAAAATGATAAATAGATTTAACTGATTGGATCATCTTGATTTGGTGCGCTAAGACTTACCCATCAATAAATAAAATGCTATAGCATAGAATATGCCTCTATAATATGATCAACTCTTTAGTTAAAGGATCCTATCAAAAGAATAAATATCAGTTTGGTGTTGGTCTGACAGGTCATTTTGAGTGATATTTGACAATACTATTTAATAGTTTCATTAATGTACTATGGATAATGGCATATGACAGGCACCTGTAGCATCTGTACATTGCTACACCAGGCCAGGGTGGGATGTTGGAGAGTAGGAGGAAGACTGAGAACGTTTCCCTATGGCATTTTGTCCCTAGAACTGTGAAAAGAAGGAAGTTAGTCAAGGTGGCTTGGTTTGGTATTGGAACCTCTAATACATATGCCACTAAGACTTCTGGTACAATGGAAGTATTTGTGACATTGGGCAGCAAGACATGTGGGTGTAGCAGTAGGCATCTCAGAGAAGAGAATTAGAGAAGTGGCCAAATTTAAACAAGATGAAGTTTAAAAGAAATGTGGGCAGGGTATTTTGCTTTAGGAGGGGAAAAGGTTGTCAAGCTAGAAAAAGGAAAGAGGAAACTTTATTTTGTGCTTGTGTGCCATTTGAGGGCTAGTACTTATAGTTAATCACAAGTCTAACATGAATTGGCACTCGCTGCCTTTGTCAGAGAAAGCAAAACAGAAAGTAACAAAAGGATACAAAACTAAAAAAGAGATGATAATCCTCAACATGACCATCTGTCTTTACTCGGGAGCCATTCAGACACAGAGGCCTCCAATTTCAGTAAAATTAAAAAATTCGAGGGTCTAGGAAGCAAATAGAAGTTTTATAATTTTAATTTATGAAAATCCAACTTCTCTTTCTTCTCTCTATTCCCCACCATTAAAAAAAAAAAGCAAAACCCATCTCACTCTCACAAACATGCATATTCAAGCAAAACAAAGTCCTGCATATTAGTCATGTCCCAAAAAAATACTCATCTCAATTTGCACCCTCTTATATCCCTGTCAAGCAATGGGTAATATGTTTCATCACAAGTCGTCTAGAATTATGGCTGGCGATTATATTAATCAAAGTTCTTAAGTCTTTCAAAGAAAGCAATAGAATTTTAATTAGCCTTTAGAGAAGCTAAATTAGAGTTGGTTAATCTGTAGTTTTAGGCTGTTACAGAATGTTGCCCAGTTAGTTTTCAACAACCCTATATTTGGAAAGAATTTTCCAATTCTAAGGGTTGCAAAACATTGAAATATGTTACAAATGGTATATTTTGAGATAGTTTAAGTTTAGAAGGTGAATAAAATACATCTAGATATCCTTTCCAGACTTTTGATTTTGTGTTCCTGAAGTAACATACTACATTGTCATTGACTCTACATACCATTTAAATGCTTATTTCTTTACCTGTGTGAATATTTCCAGATGCGTTTGACAGAGAATACAAGATGGCATATGATCGTCTTACACCCAATCAAGTCAAGAGTACCCACAACTGTGATAGACCACCAAGCACAGGGGTGATGGAATGTCGAAAAATATTTGGCGAACCTTATCTTTAAAATAAATTTATGTGTATATATTTACATAAAATGTGTATATGCACATATACACATACTATATATGTTTTGTACAGTCTATGTAAAAATTACCACTTCAGTCTCTTTAGAAAATTTCTATCTTCATTTTTTTGAAAATGTATTTGCAGCAGAGTCAGAAAACCCTGATAAACTACGAATGTTTTAGGTAAAGAACAGTAACAAGCAGGCTGAACGCTGCTTTGCTTCCTGGTCCTTTTATCGTTCCCCTCTATAAGGTGTTTCATGGTGGGGAAAAACCATAATTAAAAGTAATTGTCTTAAAAGAAGACAGTCTCTTGGAAAACTGATAAAAATCATGTATTAATACTAATAAGTAACGTAAAATCAAAGGATCTGCTGTTTACATAGATTATTCAGATGTTATAAAGAACTCAAACTTGTATTATACATGTTTTAAATTGTTTATAGTAAGTTGATATTTTTTTAATTTTTTAAAATTACTATAGCAAACTTAAAATGAATTTAAACTTTAAATGAGCAGTTTCGTGCTCTTCCTTCTAAGTCTGCTGCTATTTGGAACAAATGGTCCAACCTGTTTTCAGTTGCGAGAGAAGAGTGTAGGAAAGGGGGAAGACACAGAAATGGTCAAAAATGCCAACCCTAGCCCCGGTGTTGTCCTGGGTGCAGTTTGCATTTGCACGTTGGGAAGCCATAAGTTTGAAAGTGTGTGTGTGTGTGTAAGTTTTAGAGTGATATGCCCCATACACTGCCAAGATTGGCACACTGACAATCTGCAGAGGCCTAAAAGTCCCAAATATAATTCTCCATGCCTTCTCAACTCAGGCTCAGCACACAGTGAAGAATTCAGCATTTCGTTGTTGTTGCGAATGGCACTCAGAGACAAGACATTGAGGGGAAACCTTGAAAAATTAAACGGAAATTTTATAAATATACGTAATGGTGTACGTTCCAAGTATGTTGACACTACTCCAAAAGTCTTATTGTAATTTTAATGTGCAAGATAGCAATTATGGCAGATATACTCCAATTTTAATATAGGAGATATGAGATTGGGTACGTCATCTGTGCTACATGGTAGTTATAGGGAATGCAATCAGGGCACTTCATTTAGAATTATATTTAAAATATATTTTTATTTTACATGGAACAAAATATTCATTTTCTAAAGCGATAAGTTACAGAATAGATCACACATATTAAATTATGTGGCTTTTGAAATAAACCATCAAGATCTATAAATTATAGAAACTAGAGGATAAGCTGAATGTTTGAACATTATTGCTGGTATTCAGAGATACCTGAAATTGATTTGTTTTTTTGTTTTGTTTTGTTTTGTTCTAAACACTTAGTTGCGCTACTCTGTTCCGTGTTCTTCAGGTTATTACTTCCAAGGGGAAAAAGTATACCTTTTTACTGTTAGTTATTTTACTGATTTTCATTCTTTGGATTTGTATGCATGTGTTGTCATTAACAAAGGAAAACTGCCCAGATGATGTGCTGAGATGGACCGAGGAAATGATCCCAAATTGTGTGTGTCTGAAGCAGTTCGCAGAAGAGTTGCAAGACACGCCTTCCCTGGAATACAGCTAAAAGTACCATCATTCATTCTCCAAGTCATTTCAATTAACATGGGCCTCATGGTTAAGTTGAGCCACTCATGAATGGTACCAGCTTAAAGGATTTTACCGTTTTCCACATGGGGAAATGATCAGCATGAAATATATGTAATGTTCCTAACTCAGGCTTATGTTAACATTAGACTACTTCAGTGATGTGATGATACTCTGCCTGCTGCTTTTTTCACCTCCACAATTTCTATTCCCAACTAGTTGTAGGCTTCTCATACTTAGTATTCTGATTCTCTAATTCACTAATAAATTTGAAAATTTTTATCAGTAAGCTTCTTAGGAGTAAGCTTCTTATTGGATAGCTATGATTAATTTAGCCCAAGTCACTTTTGTAATGAGGTGCTTATGTAAAAGCCTTTCTCATGGCTATTTACTTTTTTTCTTAGTTACTCCTCATGTATTTTACATTTTTTTCTAAATCTAAATGTCCTTTTCTTATAGTCCAGTGGGAAGTGGTTGTTTAAATTATCTTAATATCTGAGTTCTGTTACTAGTATTTGGATCAGTTTTTAAAAAATAACCCAGTATTTTTCCAAAATTTTACTTTTTGCAGATAGAGAGTGAGGGAAAATTAAGTCAGAAGAACTGTGAGGAAAGCACACTTTTTGCCACAGGTATTGTGTTTGCTCTGTGTGATCATGTAGACAGATATGGATAGCTGAAGTTCCTTTCCCATGTTGTATACGCTCTCATTTTAGAATGCTTGATTTGGTTTAGACTTTGAAATTAAATAAAAACCATACTGCTTGCTGATGTTAGGTATATGCTATTTCTACTATGTTTAGAAAATTACCTATCCATTACTATTTGTTAATGATTTTTGAGGATCATGTCATATTTCAATTATCCTTTTTTTCTCAATTGCACAATTGTGTAGATCTGCTTATTTTTCATTTCTTTAGTTGCATATAAAAAATGATCCCTGAAAATAACAGTAACCTGTATCAAGTAGTTAATAATCCTTCTTTCCAAAGTGTTTTGATAATCACTATGAAATCTAAGAATAACGATAAAGTGCTACATTCTTCCTTTTAGAGATTACCTTGTATTTATAAAGTGTCCCATAGTCCTGTGATCCCATTTCTGGAAATACCTATTTGTCTTTGCACTAGACAACACTGCATGAAGCTTAATTTTTATTTTGACATCAATATTTACTTGAGTGCTTCCATCCAGTTTATTTCTCTCAGGCCAGGAAGGGAAAGAGTCTTGTTTGGAGTGGTTCAGTGACATTTGTGCTGGAAGTCGAGGTATACTTTACCCATTCCTATTCACATGCACGTCTAGTCTTCGTTTCCCAGACTTTATTTTCCTGCTTAGCAGCTGCCCCTTAATAATAACTTGAGCATCCTCAGCATATGATGTCCTCGGACAGTTTTGTAATGCCCACCTCCTTTGCCCACAAAGCAAATAAGTTCCTGTTGAGAGTGCTGAATACAGGTGTTATGAAGGCCACCTCACAGAACCGTTCCTGTAGCTGGAATCAATAAATATTTCCAAATCCCTGGTTGATGATAAAAATGCTACCATGTGCTTTTCAACACTTGTAACAAAAATATATAACCCTAAAAAGCAAGTATATTTTTTAGCTTGAAGTACATTTTTTTCCTATGTACCTGCAGTGTCTTAAATAGTCTAAATGAGAGTTTTACTTTTTCAGTATGTAACAGGTCAGAATAATGACACCAAGAAAATGCAACCATAGATAGGATGAGCATAAGTAAGCAAACATTATCCCTGAATTCATCACCATCTAATTAATTTCCAAATGCAATAGTTACAAATCTCAAAGTTGAATGATTCCTTAAAATTCTCAGTGTCATATTGATGCCAGTCAAGAATTTATCCCTGAGAAAGAAATGGATCATATCTGCATATCAGATCTTTACCATATGGTACATGTTGATTTATTAGATTAACATTTCTTGTTATTATCTTTGGGATTTTTAAATGGTACTTTGTTATCTCCAAAACTGCACTTTTTAATGAGTGGTTGTAGATTTGTAAATATGTAACACTGAAATTTTATTTACAAAAAAGAACATCAGGAAGGTCGTTGCTTTGTTTTGTAATTCATTTAAAATATAACTGATCTATGTTCATGATAAACATTTTTCTCTCGTCTCTGGAAAAATGGAAATTCCGTTCAGTTTTACAGTGTAAAATAAAAGAAATGATTTAGCTAAAAGATCAATATAGCTACTTTTTTCTATTTTAAATATCTTTTAGAAGTTTCATTCTTTTTCCACAGGGTTAAGAATCTTGGCTACACTGAACAGTGCTAAGCATTAAGAGAAAAGTTATTTGATGCTAAGAAAATTACTAGTTATTTTTTAAAAGTCAACTTTGAAAGCATAATTTTTACTTATTTTATGATATCCTCACAGGTGACTGCAAGTTTTGTGCTTTTTTGTAAGATTTTTAAAGTTTATAGGTGAACACTTTTAATGGTTTGCAATATAGCCAATATTTTATTGCTTCCTTCTTTCTTTTGCTTTATTCATTTATCTCCCATCAGTTTTTCAGTTAATGAAGATGATCTTCCTTATTTAGTATAATATATTTTGGCAATTAATTCACTGTTTCTCAGTTGAAAATTATGTGTATTATAGTAGGATTTTAAGAAGTCTTCAATTTTATTGATTACATAACTTCTACTCCCTTCTTGCTCTTTTTTCTGGCATAGTTTGGGACAGACCAGAACTGGTCATCTCTTTTCTGAGGTAGCAAAGAAAAATGTTAAGAAAGCCAATCATTTGGCCAAAGAGGACCTCATGAAAAAAATTGGTTTCAATCACTTAACAAAAAAATACAGCACTTTCTAATTGCAGAATGCTTCATAATCTTTCATCACATCCTTGAGGGAGTTTCTGATCCCTGCGTGAAAAATAAGAGGGTCCAGTGGCCAGCCAGAGGCTAGTTGTGAGAAAGCTATGAGCTATCATATCCTGAAGCTAGAGGTTGAGTTGAGCAGCTCACTGAGCTGGGACAAGCTCCTCCTTCCACCTACTGCTCTTATTTTTCCTGTCAAACACTCAAGGCAAGGAGAGTTGCCTAGATTTGTGACTTCTTCAATATTCAATATTCAGATGTCAAGCACTGGTATTACAAAAATTGCATTGTGAGCATAATTACATAGGTTTAATGAGCTTCTATCACATATTCTGATGAACTTAGAGATGAGGACATATGGTATTTGGTGAAATTATTAACATTCAGATCTACGTTCCTTGACTTTTTTTAAAATTGCACAGTCTAATTCTTGATGGAGGTGACTATTATGTAAACTACAGTTCTTAGAAGAAACAGAAAGATTATTGCCTCATTATATCAAAATGTGAAGTATTATTGAAAGAATCTATACTTGTGTTTTATTAGAGAAACCAAATGGATAGTTTCTCTAAGGCTTACAATTAGTCATTTCATTCTTCTTCAAAGCATTATATTTCTGGTGTTCTTCAATGGAATAGGAAAGCATTATTTGGTATGTATTCTGTGCCAACACTGCTGAGTTCTAGGGGCACCAAAAAGCAAAACAGACCCTGTTCTCAATGAGCTCACATTCTGATTGGGGCAGTCAGCACATAAAGGATAACCTGACTCAAAGTGGATGGAACCTTAGGGTTCAGCATCGAAACCAACGTCAGAGACATTGGTGGATGAGGTTTGAGTGAGGCCATTGGGAGAAAGGATCCTTGGTTGCAGTCTTTCTTGTGGATTCTCCACAGTTGGGGGATGCAAGGGTTTCCCTTCTTATGTTGTCATTCACTGTACAACTGTAATTGACAGTCACCCTGTGCTGCTGTTGTCTTCAGCTGTGATCATAACAGTGATACTACTCTAGAGCCCTGTGCCTTTCCTACCCCATCAATACTGGAATGTAGTAGAAGCAGCAAGTAGTCATGTAAAAGCGTGTCAACAGTTTACGCAGATGACGTTTAAATGAAGAATCTCTGTGTAGTCCTTTGTAACATCATTTCCAGGCCTTTTGAGAGAATACAGAACAATAGAATCCTCAGAATGGGATGTTTCCGACTGTATCAGAACTCATATTTCCCAACCACTTTATGGGTATTTACCACCCCCATAAAACTAATAACTTTGTGAGGTTATGTGTTATATATTCTAAGGATGCTGCTCAAAGTATTTGGAGGGACAAGCCAAAAAGCCATCTGAGTTCTTTACAGTCACACCATGAATGCCTTTGTTTCTTTATTTTGTTCTTTAGAAACTAAAAAACTTCCCAATTTGTTTGCCCAAAGTGCTTCCTGTGATTGTTTCCAAAAATCAAATGAATCCCCAAAGGACAAAGATGCGCCACCACTGCAGATATTCAAAAGATGTGTTGGGGTTCTAGATGATGCCAAAAGAAAAGTCCCGGAACTATTTTCAGCAAATGGCAACCATTAGAATAAGTGTATTGCTTCCCAAGGGACTACTTCAAAGAGAACATCACTCATTTGGATGCACAAATTCTATTACATTTGCTTTCAAAGTCATTATCTTACTCTGTTTTCTTCCTCTCCAATATCTGCCTCACTCCCATCAGTCCTAATGTGAGAGAAAATCAGAGCTTTTCATTAATCCTGCTCTTCCTCTTTTTGAAAGTGTTTATAATCTTAGGAACTTAAACTTTTCACCTTCCAAGCCAGAAATTATTGATAGATGTGAGGAACTCCACCTCACACACCCTCATTGTTTAAAACAAGACTATTCAAATGCTCAAAGTCAGTCTCATTTAAGATGAACTGATTCTATTGAGCAGTGTTTGCTCCTCAAAATGTTTTTTCCTGCTAGTGACATTTGCCTAAATTCACAAAAACAATTTGACTATAAACTTGACGAGCACCTCATTCAAGAATAAGTAGTAAGAGGAGAAAGCTGAGCACAATATTTGCTCAGGGCAGGGGATAAAGAAACCATGTCTACTGACTTGAGCAATCTGGTTTAGAATCTAAAGAAGATTTGTGAAACTAGGAGGCTCCAGGGGTTCCTCAGATGTGGCCAGGGAATACTGTAATGACAAAGGCTATCTTCAGTAGCCCCTTTCACCTACCCTTCACTTAAAAAAATAGTTCTCTAATTTCAGTTGCACCTGTACAACCTTTGTGTGCTGACTATGGAACATGAGGTCTTAGGGAAACCTCAGAAAAGAATATTCCATCAGCCACATATGAAACCAAGTCACCATCAGGCTTTTGGTTCCTGGTATCACTTACTGTTAAAACTCCCTCTCAAGCAACAGCCCCATGGGTGAAGTTCATCCTTGGGGAAATATGGCGATCCACAAAGGAACATCACATGTTCATTTGTTCTTCATCCCGTGGTAGCAGCCTCAAGACTGAGTCAGATAGAGATGGGACAGGATATGATTCGATCTTCTAACATTACACTGATAATCAAGAATATGAAGTAAAGGAGAAACATGGTAAATCCTAGGATTTTGTTCATCCTCCATCTGCAGGATGCTATCGAAGAGATCACAAACAGGAGCATGAGAAGGAGCAAAACAATGGCGCAGAACAAGCCGTTGCTGCTCACAGGAACAGGCTGTAACTCATTGAAGATGGAGAATAGTAACCAAGGAACCGGCAAACTGAAAGACAAGAAGGGACAAAAAAGCCTTGTGGATGAGTCCATAGTGTTAAGTTTCAGGAATGTGAATGGTACAAGGTATTTTCTAGTATATGTCTAATGCAATACGTTTCTATTTTACAAATGAGGAAACTGAGGCACAAGAAAGCGGAAACTTCCCAGGGAGTCAGGTCTTGAACCCACATTTTTCTATCCCTGAAGTTCAGTGCTGTTTCCCTTACATCACACTGACATTTCGATAACAAATCAGATTGCCTGATGTAAGAATTTCATTTTCTCCTTACTTCTAAAAGGAAAGCCATACCTCAGAGTAAAAGATTTCGTGGCATCCAACAATCTTGCCTCTTTTTTCCTCCCAACCTACAGAGCCTACTGGCAGACCCCAGTTATCCAAAGTCTATCAAATGTGGCTTATTCAGACGATAGGCTGCTACTATATACTGGTAAAGACCAGAAAAAGGGCGGGGGGGCCTTGTATGTGTGTGTGACTGTAGAAGTGGTCTTATGATATGAAAATGCTTATTGTTCACTAGTGATGCAGTCTGGTGCCTTGCAACTGGCGGTAATTCAAACACAGAGGAGAAATCAGGAACTGAGATTGCATCACGGGCTCCTCCACTGAACCCAGAAACAGTGGGCTGGGGGTTGAACCATATGCAGTAATGGAATTTAATGGACTTCACTTTCACTCCATCTGTAAATTTTAATCAATTCTATTTCAAGCAGCATTTTAGTTCTGCAATCTACTGTGTTCAAGAGAAACAAGGTAAGGTTATTTTGTTTCCTTGTGTAACACAATAATGCAGATACCTCTTTTCAAAACGAACAGAGCGGAAGATAGACAGCTGAATCCTATTGTGCCAGAGCCAAAATAGATTTTTTTTTTAATTCTGTCTTAATCTAACTTGGAAAATAAGATTTCTCCTTACCCCACAGTGATGTCAAATATGTTGCTGCCCACTGAGCTGGACACAGCCATGTCTCCTAGGCCTTTCCTGGCAACAATAACACTTGTAATGAGGTCAGGAATGGAGGTCCCTGCTGCTAGAATTGTCAAGCCCATAATCTCTTCAGAAATCCCAATTGTTTCACCAACCTGGTGAAGAAAGAGTAGTATTGAAAACAAACCATGGCTACAGCTTGCTCAAGAAACACAGGCATCTTTAAAGCATTTATCATTGCCATTTAGGCACTGTGGAGATCTCAACATCAATAATTTACAATGCATGCCTTCATGGAGCCTACAACCTAAGGCAGAAGAGCATCCTAGCTTATGGCCTCAGCATCTTGAAGGGATGGAGGTGGGGGCAGGGGAGAAAGGAATGGCCACTTATTGCTAATCAGATCACAGGTCATCAGATAAGTCTCCCACCATACCTCTACACTATGTCTCCATCTCCACTGACTGCATCATCAAGGCAGCACAACCAGTAACAGCTATCTGTTCTGTCTAGGATCACAGATGTAGAGCCAGAAAGGATCTTGGAGGGACATCTGTTCCAAGCCTTTTACGGATGAAGGAACTGAGGCCCAGGGAGATTTAGTGACTTACCTAAAGTTACAAAGGAACTAAGCATTGTGAGTGAAATCTGAAACAGTGTTATTCCCACAACTACTGTGAAAGGGCCTCGTTTAGTCATTTAGGTCATGTCTGACTCTGTGGCCCCGTTTGGGGTCTTCTTATCAAAGATACTAGAGTGGCTTGCCATTTCCTCCTCCAGTTTATTTTACAGATGAGGAAACTGAGGCAAACAGGGTTAAGTGACTTGCCCAGAGTCACATAATTTATCTGATGCCAGATTTGAACCGTGGGAGATGAGTCTTCCTGACTCCAGGTCCAGTACTCTACCACCATACCAGTCCCTCAAAAGTCTGTTTACTTCCTAGGTAAAAAGAAAAAAAATTGTCATCTGTAAATTATGATGTTAGTGGAGATAATTTTATTTTCAAGTCTTTAGAGAGAATAATGAGAACTTAGAAAATTCATTTGAGCACTTAAAACCACCACCAATGTGCCAGGCTTGGCTATATTCAGGCAAAATTTGAACAGAAAAAAAGTTACCAGGAATTCTGTTTACTAACCTGGTGAGCCCACCACACCATGAGGTAGGAGAACATGGCTATCCACAGGATGGAGCCCAGAAATGTGATCACAAAGAACTTCCTAGATTCCTGTTGGAAAGTTTTTAGAAAAATAAGTGAAACACTTTTACAAGAATCTTGGAGTCTCTTTGGAAAGACTAAGCCATTTGGATCAAAAGTTACCACAATTTGTGCTGGTGGCTGTTTGACAGGGGAGAAAGGAGGTATTCTGCTAGGACTCAAATGATACTTGAATCAGAATCTTAGCACTAGAAGGGGCGCTGTGGGCCATCTGATCCAAATCTTGTCTGACTGAGAATCCCTTCCATAATTTTCCCAGTAAATGATCATCTGGTCTTTGCTATTTTTAAGTTAATTTTTTATTACGAAACTTGGGAAGTCAAGCAAGAGTCTAACAGCAAACAATGCCCACCAACATAATCCAGTGATAGTTGAACAAAACAAAACAAATCAATAAAAATGAAAAAAAATTTTGCAGAAATGATTTTTTAAAAGTAGAATAAAAATTCTTCAGTATTACAGAAAGAAATGTATAATTGATTTTATAGCCCATAAAATGATGTCTCATGTTATACTCAGTATTGCTTTGAAAAAGTCCCGGTTGTGAAACAATTATGAAAGGAAAGATTTGTTGTGCTTATCTCCTTCAATCTCAAACTC
The DNA here is from genome assembly GCA_023548195.1 of Bettongia penicillata ogilbyi. Lineage (NCBI taxonomy): Eukaryota > Metazoa > Chordata > Mammalia > Diprotodontia > Potoroidae > Bettongia > Bettongia penicillata. The sequence continues at coordinate 3,030,146 of JAJHZJ010000148.1, forward strand.
CCATCACCCCTGCCAAGTAAATATCCAAAGAGGGATATTGCAATGTGAAGCTTACTTTCTAAGACTGCCCCCTAGAATACTATGGCATGACAAATCTATTACTTTTAAAAGGAAGACCACAAACTGGTATTCAGCGGATGCCCAAAAACTTAGTCACAAAAGGACTTTGTAATTTTAAAAGACAAAAGGACAAGAAAACAATTTAAGGCAATTTTTCTCCTAAAAACCTTCAGTTAGTGTTTTGAAATACTTATAACCACACATATTAAATGTCTAAAATTTAATTTAATAGAAGAAAATATAAAACTATGCTCTTACCCCCTCAAAAAAAAACCACACCTCTTCATGAAGAATTATAGCAAAAAAATCATTATTGCATTTGAACTTTCATTTTCAATGTGCTTTGAGCTTTCCTTAATTTCTAGACCACCCAGGAACCAAAAGAATCTTTGGAATTTTACAAAGTTCTGTGCCCTATTTTCTTTATCTGAATGTACTATTTCCTCTGTATACTCCTTTAGAGGTTAGAGGAGAACTTTGGGAGTGCAGAATAACATAATATGCGTACTAGTCACAGTGAATTAACGCATGTAAGTCATCTTATGACAACCCAAACTTACCAGGTAGGAAAGATATATAGTAGACATGCAATGTATAAAGTAAAATTTTAAGCCATATTGACCAAAGTTGCTTTATTTTTCCATTTATCATAAGGCTAATAAGAGGTAAAGAGAAAAATAGAATAACGGGGGCATTGCATCTTCTGTCTTTGGGGATGTCAGTAAACTGTCACAAAGCCATCCAAAAAAAATCATCACCATCCATAGAAAAGCTAATACCTACCTTGGGCTTTGCCATTGCCCAAGGGCAACCTGAAACTGATTTCACTGGTCTTTTTTGTATAATCTCAGCCTCCTCTTGAACCTGATACAAGAGTCTGATCACAGTGATTGTTTTCTCTCTTAGATTTTGCTTCTAGAAACCCCTTAATAACAGCTTCCTCAAAATTAAGACTGACCCATCCAAACTCAATTCTAAATGTTTTTTAAGGCATTCCAGTCAATCTGTTTCTTGTCAGAACCCTTAAGCAATTTACTGATGTTAGAGAAATGCCTGTCTCCAAAGAACTCTTATCCACAGACAAGGGGAAGAGATGGGAACTCTGCCATACAGGGTGACATTTTCTACCACCGAAAATGCCTTTCTTCTCACCGTAAGGAAACATGAACTAAAGCATAAACCAGTCTATCTAAATTCTTATTTAACTACAATACCACCATGTCTATACATGGTTCTCAACCTTTTCCTAAATAATAATTACCTTGGTATATGCTAGGACTGTGAGAATAACTGATCATAAGACTATAAATTTAGAGCTAGCTTCAGGGGCCCTCCAATCCAAACTGTCATTTTACAGATGAAGAAAGAGAGGCCCAGGGAGTGACTTGCCCAAGGTCACATGGATAGTTAATGGCAGGAGTTGATCTCAGATCCTCACTCCAATCCAGCATATTGAAATCTCTCTTAAATCCTATCTTTAAACCTCACTTCTGTATGTGACTTTGGTAAGGATCTGTTTCTTCATCTGTAAAATTAGGGGATCTGACTGGGTGGCCTCTATTTCTGTAATTCTCTGGGGGCCATCCAGAAAAACCTCCATGACCAAGATGGGCTAAGTTACCGATGCTTGTTGACAGATTTTTGTAATTATTTTCCTAGATTAGTAGGGGTCAGACAGTGAGGCAGAGATGGATCGGGTAGTGCTTTTGATACTAACTTAGAGACCATGAGCTTGACTGGCTTTATGATATGGGTCCTGCCTCCAAGGGGATTTTTTTTTATGTCTAGTGTCAAATCGTTAATCTACATAAAAGCTTCATGTAGGGGTAAATAAACGATACAATTTTTTTTTTATTTTTGTGACAAATCTCATTATCTTTATGAAATGAGTTTTACCACACTCTCTACCATGCTGACACTCCCCACTAAAACCAATGGGTACATTGCACCCAGTCAGTACTCAGAGTTGTAGCCTTGAACTTTGGATTGACCAACTGCTTGGGGCTCAGAGTTGAAGAGGGCACACTGGACTCACCTCCTGATCTGATCTTCTTGGTGGAGCCAATCTACAAATCATCATGGAAGATGCAAGTGATTAGGACATGTAATAGGCAGTTGCCAAGTGGGAGGCAGAAAGAAGCTACAGCTGTGTTTGCCCAACCTATCCTTACATTCATTTTGGAGAAAAGTCCCATTCCTCCATCCCACAGCTTTCTCAGAGGAAGGGGACCTGCCTTTAGAAACATAATGGTATGGAACCTTGGTCCTCAGTCATTTCCAAACCAAGCCTGGTGATCTATCCCTTCACAAGGGGGAGATGTGGGCTAAGTAACTCACCACATCTGACTAAGTAATCCCATCAGCAGAAAGCTAGTGTTAGGGCACAAAATATGGTAGGAAGTTGTGAATGGACAAAGCCACAGCCTAAAAGGTTCCAGCCTTCAATTAGAAGACCTATGGCAAGAAGGAGTCTACCACCTCCTAAGACAGTCAATTGCATTTTTGAACAGCTCTAATTGTTAGAAAGTGTTCTCCTTTATAAGCAGGATGGTTTCAAAAAAACCTAGAAGACTTATATGAACCCATGCAAAGCGAAGAGAGCAGAATCCAGAGAACACTACACAGTAATAGCAATATTGTTAACTCATCAGTTGCAAAAAACTTGGCTACTCTGATCAAGACAGTTCCAAAGGATCCATGATGAAAAATGCTAGCCATCTCCAGAGAGACAACTGATGAACTCTGATTGCAAATTGAAGCACACTCTTTAAACTTCATTTGTATAGTTTTATTTTGTGTTTTCTTTTGCAATGTGGCTATTATGGAAATATGCATGACCTCACATGTAGAATTGAAATCAAAGTGCTGGCCTCAAGATGGAGGGAAGGAGAGAATTTGGAACTCAAAAATTTTCTAAATGATTATCTAAAAATTCATTTACATGTAATTGGGAAATATTTAATGAAATAAAAATAATCGTTTTAAAAAAAATAAAGTGTTTCCTTATATTGCTCTTAAATGCTCCTTTCTGCAGCTTCTACTGATTGCTTCTAATTTGGTCCTCTGGGACTAAGCAGAATAACTGAATCAGTTTTGCCAAGATAACCTTCCTTGAAGACAGCTGTCATGTCTCCCCTAAGCCTTCTCTGCTCCAGGTAAGCATTCTCAGTCCCTAAGGCAGTCCTCATATGGCACATTTTCAAGGCTTCATCATCTTAGTCATCCTCCTTTAAACATCCTCTAGCTGCCTCCCCAAATCACAATGGCCCCAAACCAAATACAACACTTCATCTATGAACTAAAGCAGAACTAGAAGCCACAAGTGGAATCTCTCAAGTTGGGGATACCAGGTCTCTCTAAATAGAGAATCAGATCATCTGTTCTTCTGGCTGCAGTATATCATTGACTCACAGTGAGCTTGCGGTCCAATAAAACAGCAGAATCTTCACGTTAATGATCGTCTAGCCGCACCTCTTCTAAATTGTATTTAGAAAGGTGTTTTTTTTTTAACCTGACTCTAAGATTTGTCATTTATTGTTATTAAATTTCACCTTCTTAGATCTTTTTGGATCTAATATGTTAGTTAACTACCTATTCCAATTTATTATCTGCAAATTTGGGAAGCGTGCCATCTACTCCTTTATCCAAGTCATTTATAAAAATGTTGAATAGGTCAAAGAACAGATATATTGATCCCTTCACTGAAGACTTTCTTCTGTCTAATGGCGAGCCCTGATGGCTGCTCCTTGGGGTCACAGAGAATAGTTGAAACAGCCCCAGTGGAATTTCCCAAAGATATTATTTCTTTCTGGGAACTTAGGGCATCTGGGAGATGACAAAACCTCTGTTTCAATAAGGCTCTAGGAAGTAGGTTATTCTTTCATCCCAAAAGAAGCTTCAGATAAATTTCTGCACTACCTATCCCCCAATTTGGATAACTCTCCTTAGAAATGTCTCTAGGAATAAGATCCACACCCAATACCATATATCCTGTTGAATTCTGTTTTCATGTAAAACAAACATTAAAACGTATTAAAAAGATGAAAGTACAATAAAGGTTTCCCTCAATGGTGGAGGAGAGATGAATTTTTTTCAGTTCAACAACTGGGAGCAATTATTGGGGAAAATATATGTTCTTGATAATACAAATACAAAAAAATTCTATACAACAAAAATAATATGAAAAGAAAATTATAGCAAATATGAAAGACAAAAACATGATATTTAAAATGCATAAGAGTCTGTTCAAAGGACATAATGGTAATTCTAGTTCACAATTAATAAATGGCCAAAGGATATAAAAAGACAATTTTCAAAAAGAAGAAACAAATGGTGAGCAATCAATTTGCGAATGCGCAATCTCGCTAATAATCAAAGTCAGGCAAATTGAAACAACTTTGATGTAAAATTTCACATCCATCAAACTGGTAAATATAATCAAAAGAAATGAAACTCAATTTTAGTAAGATGGTAGAAGAACGTATATTCCACACATTTGCTGGTGGTGCTAGAGATTTATGAAATCTTTTTAGCAATCAATCCAATAGTTGCAAAATAATCATGTCCTCTTCACCCAATTATTCCCCTGATGGGAATATATTCTGAAAGTGTTATTTGTTTAAAGAGCTGGTAGTCATAATAAATAATACCAAATGTATAAAATACTCGATACTTTTCAATGTATTAACATTCTTTTTTCTCAGTTGATCTTCACAGTATTTCTATAATTAAACAGGAAAAACATTATTTTCTCCATTTGAACTATGAGGAAATTTGCCCAAGGTCACACAATAATTCGTGGTTGTGGTAAAACTGGAACCTAGGCTTTCCTGACTCCTGAATTTTTTCCACTACACCCTAACATTACCTGGAATTATAGAAGAGCAGTGTTTACTATTATTACTAATAATAGCATTGTTATTATTTTCTAAGCACTTCAAATTACTGTATGATCTCATCCTCCCAATAACTGTGAAATAGAGGGGGACAAATGACATTTCCCACATTTTACAGATAGGAAAACCAAGGCACAGGTTTTTAAATCTTATTCTGGGAACTAGGACAACATCCCACATCTCTGAACTCCTGCCTAAAGTATGTTTAAGTCATACTTAGCTGGGCTTTTATTTTAAAGGACTTTTTTCTGAATCTGTAATTTCAATGAATTTTAAATCACACCCTCATTTTAGCTTCAGAATTTGAAATGATCTGTCCCCAAGCATAAGTGGGCACATCTACTCCCTGCTTCTCAGGAGTGAGCCTTGAACACTTGAAAACTTTCATAATACTTCCCTAAGGAAAGGGAGTGCAGTTATGGGAGATCTTACCGGTTTCCTGACATCTGGAACTGTCAGCCACAGGGGGAAAACAATGGGTAAAAGGAAGAGGTAAATGGCTTGTTTACGCTTTGTTTCAGGCCATTCTAGGGACAGAGGCTCCTCGTTTTCTTCTTCCTCTTCCTCTTCCTCATCTTCCTCATCTTCATCTTCACTGTCATCATCACCTTCTTCTTCTTCACCTTCCTCAGCACCTGCCTCTGCCTCTCCTCCGGCACCTTCTTCTTCACCTTCCTCAGCACCTGCCTCTGCCTCTCCTCCGGCACCTTCTTCTTCACCTTCCTCAGCACCTGCCTCTGCCTCTCCTCCGGCACCTTCTTCTTTATCCTCTCCACCTTCATCTCTTTCCTCACCTTCCCCTACACCTCCCTCTCCATGGTCTTCTTCACCCTTCTCATCACCTTCCTCTGTACCTTGACCTTGAATTTCACCTTCCCCTTCAGTTTCATCATCATTAGCTCCTTGGGTTGCACCTTCATCTTCACCTTGAGTTTCATCTTTGTCTAGACCTTCTGGTTCATTTTCCACTTTGGTTTCACCTTCAACTTCGCTATTTTCTACTACTTGGTTTTCAACTTCCTGTACAACTGCTGCTTCATCCTCAGCATCACCTTCACTTTGAGTTTCACCTTTGTCCTGACCTTTAGGCTCATCTTCACCTTTGGTTTCATCTTGACCTTCATCTTCATTATTTTCTACTGTTTGGTTTTCAACTTCCTCTAGATCTTTAGTTTCAACCTCAGAATCGTTTTCATTTTCACATGGAACTTCACCTTCACCTTTGTCTTCATCTTCACCTTTATCATCTGCTCCAGGATCTGGGCCCTCCTGCAAATCAAAATCAACATAGACATTGACTAGAGACCTGAATCAGCCCATTCAAACTCCCAAGTACCAACCATTCCTGGCCTTATGGCACTTCACTTGTCATTTTAAAGCCTGAATTTCAATAGCAACTTGATCTCTTTTCCAAGTTTGTTTTCCCCCATGTCATCTTCTATTTCTTCATAGGTAGCATGGAAGATTTGAGTTAAGTGATCTCTAAGGTTCCTCCAACTCTGGCATTCTATGATTATGTTTCTCATCTTTTGAAGTTTCATTTTAGGCATGAAGGCAATCAAAAAATATTTACTAAAAGTACGCTTAAGCATCATTTTGAGCACATATATCTTGCTGTGGTGGAAGTAGGGGTCCTATCACCTGGTGGCTCAGTTGATGTACTGATACTAATAAATAGATGTGATCCCACATATTTAACAAGGACACTAAATAATAAAATATTAACAGAGGTAGTTAGAGGGTCCTTTGAATAAGAATAAAAAAGGAAGGGAAAATTGTATTCTAGACCAGCCACTGAGTTTGAGAGAAAGAGATCTTTCTCTTTCTAATGGGGATTATCTAATGCTACCATACATTTTAAAAATTTTAGATGTTTTAGAATTATAAAAAGATGTTTTTGAAATGCCACTCACTCTCCTAAAAGAGCACTTGAGTGAGATGTCATCAAGGAGGAGCACAGTAGTCACCTGATTTTAGAAAGACTTGATCAGTTATTGGGCTTGGAACCTGTTGGTTATGCCAATTTATGCAAATGAGTTGAGGACTACAGGCACCCCTTGGACTCTTGGCAGATGGTTCAATGAAGGTAAGAGCTCTGAAGAAGAAAAGGCAATCTATTCTTGGGAACAAGAAGGAGCTGTTGTCATGTAGATTGGCTCCAGAAATGATAGCAGCTGCCATTGAAACCACATGGCCACTATGGAATGTAGGCCAAAATGCTAGCCTGAAATTCTAGCTTCAACATAAGTGTAAAACCTGTTGAAGAATTTGCTAATGATTTTTCTGTAGTAGCAAAGCATTAAAGACAAAGCCCATCAACTGGGGAATGTCTAAATCAATTGTGGTATGTAAGTATAATGGGATATTACTGTGCTGCAAGAAATGGTGGATGTGGACCTTGAGAAAACTTGTATGAACTTATATGAACAAGTAACCAGGAAAACAATATACACCATGACTACAACAATATGAATACAACCACAAAAGCCAACAATGAATTTTGAGAAATTGTAATGGCCAGCTTGGATTTAAAGAAGAGATAGGAGAACGTACTTGCATCCCTTCTTTCCAGAAATAAGCTGCTATGGATATAAAATACTACATATAATATTGAACTTGGCTTATGTGTTGGTTTGTTTTGCTAAACTATTATTTCTATGTTTTATGTCTTTGTTATAAGAGATGGCAATGGAAGAATATATTGGCAAAATTTATGTAAAACAAAAACAGACTATATCAATAAAATGTGTTTCTTTTGAGCTAGATAAATGTTTCAGAAAAGTGGACAAAGACCCAAAGGAACAATATTAGGACTCCCAGGAAGCAGGGCTATAGTCCCTCCAAGAGAGATGGAAGAAGCCAGTTTGGGAAAACTTGAAACTCACTGAAGAAATCTTGAGGGCCAATCAATTCAGCAAACATTTACTGAGCACCTACTCTGTGCAAGGCACTTTGGTGGGCCCTGAGGACTGACTCAAAGATTTTTTTTAAAAGTCCTACCCTTAAGCTATTGAAGAGAAGAAAAATATATAATATGTGCCCACATAACTAAATGCAAGGTCATTTGAGGAGAAATCTCCAACAATTGAGAAGGATTAAGGAAGGCTTCAGAGAGGTTTTTCTCAGTCTTTTTCAGTTGTGTCCAACCCTTTGTGACCCCATTTGGGATTTTCTTTGCAAAGATACTGTAGAAGTTTGCCATTTCCTTCTGCAGCTCATTTTACAGATGAAGAAACTGAGGCAAATAGAGTTACATGACTTGCCCAGGGTCACACAACTAAGTAAATGTCTGATGCCTGATTCTAACTCAAGACTTTCTAACTCTAGACCCAATGTGCTATCCACTGCACTACCTACCTGTTGTTTGTCCTTCATTCTCAAAGAAGATCTAACTAGTTGAGCCTTAAGGGAAGATAAAAATTTTGAGAGGGAGATATAAGGGAGGGGTGCATTCCAAGCATGGGGGAATGACTTCAACAGAGACAAGAGAGGAGATATTGAGTTTGAGAACTGACCTTCTGGTTTCACTGAATCATAGAGTATAAGAAGGGAAGTAATGTGAAATGAAGATGATAGGGACCCAGAATGTGGAAGGCTTTAAATGCCAAGCCGAAGATGCCGGATATTTTCTCCTAGAAGTAGTAAGATGCTACTGAAGGCATTCAAGTAGATAGGTGATGGAATCAGAACCATGCATTAGGTAGATTACTCTGGCAGTCATGTGGAGGATGGATTGGAAACAGGAGAGATTAGAGGCACAGAGACCTATCAGGAGGTTATTGCAATCATCTAGACAAGAGGTGATGAGGACCTGCATTAGGGTGATGGCTGGGTAAGTAAAGGCACCAAACACCAAGAGATGGTTGTGGAGACAGAATTAACAATACAAGAGAATTCACTGGTTGTAGAAAGATTCAAGGGTGATTCAATAGGATAGCTACATAGGGAATTGCCTTCCTCAGTGAGAAGCAGGGTGGGGAGCACAGAATGGGAAAAAAGACTAGATACCCCATAACTGTTCAAGTTGAGCCAATCAATTTGTTGCTAGACCATGAAAAAGACTTGTTTGTGTATAATTTCATTGAGTCTGTTTTCCTGTTTTGTTGTATTTTTCCTTTTGATGCATAGTAAAGTTACTTAAAATTTCAAGCCTTTCTCACCTAGGCAGGGGTGGTCAGAGAACTCATCCCCTCAGATCTCAAAAATATATAGGTAGAAAGCTGAATTTAGCTGTGATGACTAATTCTTTCCTGTCTGAGGCAGTTTCTCACAATGATTAGTCTAATTAGGGGAATTAGTCTGATCTGGTGAAGATGAGAAAGATCCCAGGATATGCTGAAGTTATTGTGAAAGTGGGACATGGAGTGGTGGAAGTGGAGCCATGGGGCAACATGACAACATACTCAGTGTACTTCCTGTAATCCTCAAGAATCTATGACTTTGGCTGTGTGTGTATGCATCAGGGGGGTTGCTCCCTTGACCGGTGCAGACTGAAAATCCCTCAGCAACTTTAGCAGATGATCTTCAAAAGCCTCTGTAGCCAAGAATGAAATGAGCCTTTCAGAGCTCTGCTGAGTCTTGGAGAACAGGCAGATGATATGAACCTATGCTCGGAAATTTTTCTGACATGATCCGACCTGCCTAAACTTGATTCCACAGCCATCAAAACCCAGGATCACCTACCGTAATGAATGAAACACTTACTGGGGTTGGACCTTAGAGGAAGGGGATGGACTCAAGGCTAGAAAGAAAAATGGCATGAGCCTACCAACTTGTTCCAGGCCAGTGAATACAATCCTTCCTCCTATTTGGAAGACAAGACAAAGCAGCACAATCCTCACAGCTCCATCTAAAGACACAATGACTCCAGAGGAATCACCAAGGGAGGTTTTGATACAGTGGAAAAAATACTGTGGAGTCAGGTGTAAGGGAGTTTGGGTTCAAATTCCATCCTGGCTATACACAGTCCACCTCCACTGATGATATTATTACCGTAGGTCAACTGTGATCCCAATAGCTTCCCAGCATCTCCAATGCCACACCCTTTCCTTACCCTCCACTAGCACCACCCCCAACTTCCAACCTTTAATTCCTGTATCCACAACATATGTAAACAGAGAAATGGAGTAAGGAGGACATTGCTTTCTCTTCCTATGCCGACACTAAAATGAGGGGGTTGGACTTTGATAATCGTTAAGGTCCCTTTCTACTCTAAGATACCCTGATTCTCCATCTAACAGTCTCTCTTCTGAGTGACTGATGCGTATAACCACCAGCAAGAAGTACTTAGTTCCGACTCTAAACCCAGAGCCAGTCACGTGCAAAATGATGAAGTCCATGCCATCTCCAGCATTTCTTCCTCAAAAGCCCTTTCCAGGAATTCAGCATTGCCTCATTGCTCAGGGTCTGACTTGTCCCAGAACAGAGGATCTAATGAATTTGTTCACACTGAAATGTTAAAGATTAATGTATTGATCTTCCCCTGGTACAACAGCATTTTAACAGCATGTAGGGCAGGGGTTTTAAAGGTTGTTTATTTGTGCATCAAGGACCCTTTTGACAGACTGATAAAACCTATGGACGCTTTTCTCAAAATAATATGTTTCAATCCATAAAATAAAATACAGAGGTTTACAAAATTAAAAAATTATATTGCAACATACTTATCAATTTTTTGAAAGCAAGGTCTTAGAACCTAGATTAAGAATTCCTGACCTTGGGCAACATTTCTCTCAAAGGAATTAATCCCTAGCAAGATTCTAGGCATCAGTGGGTGAGATTCTGTCCAAGTAAGCCTTCATCCCTTGAATCACATCACATAGGTGGTTGAAGAAACCTTCCAGAATGGAGTGAGAGCCGAACCTGGGAATCCAGATTCTGACCCTAGCTAGTTGTGAGATGGAAATAGCAATCAGGTCTGTGATGTCACTGATATAGGGAATCCCAGGTCAGGGACCCTTCCCAACCCATAACAGTTAGCACTTTCTTTGAAGATTATGATCTTGGAGAATTTCCTAGAGCAGTGAGAAGTTAATTGACTTGTCCAGGGTCACACAGCCAGAATGTGTCAGAAGTTGGAACTCCTAGTCTTCCTGGCTTCAATGTGAGATCTCTTAATGACATGGTACTTCTTAACTAGCTATGGGACTTTGGACGAATCATTTAACCAACCGCTCTAGGACTTAAATTTCCTCACTTGAAAAATGAGAGGGTTGGACTTTGATAATCTGTAAGGTCCCTTCCAGCTTGAAAATTCTATAGCTATGGATCTACCTCCTACTCCAACTATGTGACAAGTCTAGGCCCAACCATACCTGCCCATCAGGGGTTGGCTCATCATGATCTTTGGCAGTGTGCACAGCAGAGACTGGAGAAACTTTGACTGATGGGAACTCATCGGGCTCTGTAGGTTCTTCCACTTTAAAGGACAAAACGTGAAAGGACACAGGTTTGTATTGTGCAGAGCAGCTGAAAGAATGGGGAGGGTTTGGGCAACCCCAGGGCAGACTCTGGGTTCCTGCCTAAAGGTCTCAAGACTTCCCTTGGGAATTCTATCTTATGATGAAAGTGAAACCATGAAAAATGAATTGACCGATCATTATCCTTCTTGGGCCTCCCGAAGCTAGAGAACATTGCCTTGCATACAGTAATTTCAGCCTGATTCCAGTCAAGGATCTAATAGGTAGCAGCTAGAACAGGGGAAGGACAAAAGTCCCAGAAAAAGATCTGCCTGACCACTACCTCCACCCCAACCCCTTAACCTTGTGGAAAAGGTTGAGCAAAAGTCATGGAGGAAGATGGTCAGTTCCACCAATTGTCAGAGAAGACAAAGGGTCCATTGCTATTATCCTATGTTTTAAATATTTCTGATAAAATTGATTTGATTAGATTCTGGAAAAGCACTTCCTGAGGGAAAGGGAGCCAAGTAACCTTCCAGTCAATAAAGAAAATCTGAGGAAATGTTAGATAACATATAACTTGGAAATGATCATTTGAGCCTGATAGTCCAATTTTTCTTCTTCGTCATTGCCAAGCTTCTTTAGAAAGAAGTTTGTAACTCAATAATGCCATTCCTTCCCTACTCTCTCCCCTTCCCACCCCTCGCAATCTGGCCTCCATTCCAGACCAAACCTGGGCCTTTCATGTATGTGTTCCTTCAAAGATCATCAGTAGCATCCCAGGTACCAAATCAAAAATGTCTTTTCAGTCCTCATCCTCCTTGGTGTCTCCACTGTTGAGCATTCCCTCCTAGTGGATACTCTCTCCTCCCTTAGCTTCAGAAATATTGTCTTGGTTGACCTCCTACTTCTCTAACTATGTCTTCTTTGTCTCCTTCCCCGATCCTTTATCTTCTTGTTTAATTCTAAATATGTTTTCAAAAGTCCTGTCCTTGGGCCTCTTTTCTGCTCCTTTTATTCTCTCTCCCCTGACAATACCTTCAAGTACTACCTCTAAGCAGAAAACTCAAATCTATATTTCTTGATCCAAATTTTCATACCCATAGGACGCATCCACCTGGATGTTCCTCCAACACCTTAAATGTAATATATTTAAAATCTACTTTATTTTCTTTCCACTTAAACCCGCTCCTTCTCCTAATTTCACTATATCTCTCTAGACATCACCATTAACCTGGCCTCCCGTGTTCCTAAATATATCCTCTTTGACTTTTCCATCTTCCTCATTTCTTATATCCAAGTAACTACCAAGGCCCATCAGTTCTACCCCATCCATCTCACTGCCACCAGCCTGCTACAGACTGTAATTACCATCTATTACCAACTTTTTCAATGGTGTCATAACTTATCTTCAATTTTTCTCCCTTCCAAAGCAGTGTGCTTCTATCAGAAAAATCTCTGAGACACAGATTTTGTCATCAGAAATCATTAGTGGTCCCCTATTGCCTCCTGAGTAAATGTCAAGCTCAGTCATTTAATGCCTTCAACACTCTGTCACCACACTTCCTTTCCAGATTCATCTTGTTATCCCATCCCCACCCCCACATACTCTAAGCTCCAGCCAAATGAGTCTGCTCTTTCTCTCCCAAATGCAAGACACACCCTCCTACCTCCTCGCTTTTCCTGGGGTGCTCCTTATGTAGCCCTTCACTTTCTTTGCTTATTGAATTACAACCCATTTTTTAAAAACCTGTCTCTAACGCTCTCTCACCCATTAAACTTCCCATGCTCCCCCCAAGTCAGCAATGATCACCCTCATAGAACTTCAGTCATTGCATAAAGTGTCATATAAATATCAGCTTATTGTAAACATTCATTGAGTCAGCGAATGAATGGGTGAAAGCTTGGTGAACCAAGTTCAAACGGAGAAGTTTGTTTTCATCTCTTTAATACATACATCATACCATGTCATGTGTTATTGTTGTCTATGCTTGAGTCCTACATCCCTCTTAGACTGTGAAGTCCATGAATTCAGGGTCTATTTCTTATTTAATCTTTGCATCTCCAGGAGAGCTTTGCACTGGGCTTGGTACACAGTAGGTGTTCAATAAGCACTTTTCTAAACTTTAAAGCACTATGTCTAGGAATTCATTTGTATTCCCAGACATATATAAATATATGATATTCCTATTTACTTAATGTGTTTATATATATATATATACATATATATTCACTTATATAGATGTAAATAATATGACTTATTAGATACAGTGCTAGTCTTAGAACTGGAAAATGTGAGTCCAGCTCCCACTTCTGACACTTGTTAGCTATGGATAAATCACTTAACCTCTGTGTGTCTCTGACAACTCCCTTGGGTTTTTCTGTGAAATCTTAGACTAGTTACAACCAGCCTAAATAGAAAGAGTTCCCCTCACAAAGCCTTCTGTCACTGTATAAAGTATTAGAAAAACATCAGGTATTTTCAGGAGTGTGCTGGTAAATGTTTAACAACTGACTCTGGAAAAATATATATGCACAACACACTTTAAAGTTTAACCCACCTTAATAAACATGTTTATATAAGTCTAGACAACCAACAAAATAATAAATCAAGCCCTGATGTGCAGTATTTGCTGATTTCTGAGGTATAAATGCTCACACTCAAAATTTAACCATCAACTCTCTTGAGCCTTTAAGAACTGGCTCTAGTACAATGCTAGGTATTATTATAAATATGTATTAAGTAATTAATGAGTGTGTCAAAATCCAGTGAGCCAAGTCTTAGGGTTCAAAACTTTGAAAGTTGGGGGAGTAGGGGCAGGGGCAGGGAAATAGGTATGAGGACCCAATGTAGAGCCATAGCCCTAAGCAGGCCCAACACCATAGCACTACAAACTAGACCAGTCATTGGATTCAGAATATGTCACTACCCTGCCAGTAAAACTGACAGTGTTTAGCAGGAATATGGAACTTGGAGATGAGTATAACAGGGGACTGACCAACCCACTTCTATTCAACAAGCATTTATTAAGTTCTTGGAACTTGGGAACTAGGCACACAAAGATAAAAAAGAAGTACCTGACCTCAAGGAGGTTATATTGTACTGGAAAAATACAATATGCACATAGATAAGTAAAAACAAAATTGTTATAAAATAAACATCTTACAAATATTAAAAAAGAAATGTGAGTAGTTGTGGCTAGACTCTATTTCAATTCTACCACAAACATTTATTAAACACCTCTTGTGTGCATGCTAGGCACAGTCCCCATTCTCACAGAGTTTGCACAGTCTAATAGAGGAAGGAGATTTGTATACAAATAAGAGTTCAAACTACAGAAGACCCTCCTGAAAGCTAAGTGACCTTAATAAAGGAACCCAGTGAAAATGGAAAGCAATTTGGCAGAAATTAGGCTTAGACTAGCATTTTATAACATACACTACAATAAGTGCTAAAAATATACATAACCTAAATATAAAAGTTCACATCATCAAAAAGTAGAGGACAGAAGAAGGCAGCTTTGAACAAATATAAGTAGAAAGAGAATTCTTAACTAAACATGAGATAGAAGTGGATAGAAGATAAAATGGATCATCTTGATTACAAAAAAATTTGAAGTGTTTTGCATGAACCCAATCAATGCAGTTAGAATGAGAAAAGAATCAGTTAAGTGTAGGAGGGAAACTTTTCAGCAATTATCTCTGATTAATGTCTGTAGGTAATCAAAGGAAATACATATGAACAAGAGACATTTTCCACTATGTAACAGATTAAAGGATATGAAGCAACAATTTTCAGAAGAATAAATTTGATCAATTAAAAAGCAATGTATTAAGCACTCACTGTGTTGGGTGCTAGGGACACAAATACAAAGAATAAAACAATCAGTGCATATATAAGTATATATAGTATAAATATAAAGTGATTAAATACAAAGTAGTTAAATATAAGGTTTATGAAGGAGGGCAATAGAAGTTGGAGGAATCAGGAAAGTATTCATACACATGAATGCATGCAAAGTAACTATTATTATAAAAATGATCAGCTATGAAAGACTTAGCTACTCTGATCAATACAATGATCCAAGACAATTCCAAAGGACCAATGACGGAAAATGCCATTTATCTCCAGAGAGAGAACTGATGAACTCTGAATGCAGACTGAAGCATACTTTGTTTTACTTTCCTTATTTTTGCTGTTTTATTTTGTTTGTTTTCTTTTGCAACATGGTTAATAGGGAAATATGTTTTCCATGACTTCACATAATTGATATAAAATGACTTGCCTTCTCACAGATGGGGGAAGGACAGAAGGGAGGGAGAGAACTTGGAACTCAGTTTTAAAAGATGATTGTTAAAAATTATTTACATGGAATTTGGAAATATTTAATGAAATAAGTAAAGATTAATTTAAAAAAAGATGGTGCCTCCTCTGCATCTTCAAGAAAGACAGAGGCTCTGAAGAGGGAGGTTAGGAAGAAGTACATGTCAGGCATGTGGAGTGGTCAGTGCAAAGGCAGGGAGTTTGGAGTTGAAGTGTCATGTGTGAGAACAGAGAGAAAGTCAGTTTTTCTAGATCCCAGAGTATGAAAGGGGAAATAACATACAATGAGGTCGACAAAAATAGATTAGGGCCATATTTTGAAGGGCTTTAAAAACTAAACAGAAGAGTTTACATTTTATTCTAGTAGCAACAAGCAACCACTGGAGTTGTTTGAATAGGAGAGCCACATGGGCAGATCTGCACTTAAGGAAAATTACTTTGGCAGCGGCGTGGAGGATGTGTTAGACAGGAAAGTAACCACAGAACTTACTGATGAAAAGTGCCAAAGGCTGGTATTTGCTTTAGAGTAAACCGTTCAGAGATTAGCATGTCTTCTTTCCATATACTATATTTATGTGTTATTAACTACTACTATTAACTACTAATGGTTGTTACTCATACATAAAATTTGAAGTGGCAAGAACATCTAGCCATCTGGAAGAAGTTTTCCCTAAACTTCCCAAACTGAAGCAGATGAAAAAACTCTTCTTAAAGGTAAAATTCAAGAAGGGGGAGGGGAAGCAGGGATCCCATTAAAACTTAAGATTTTGCAATAGTGTATGACATCAAGGGACAAATCAACTCTAGCTCTTATGTTTTTCCTCCCCCAATTTTCCCCCTTCCCCACCCCCTCCACTGCAAGCAGATTGAGAGCTGTCTCCATTGAGAGTCCAGTCTCTGCCTCTGAAGTTGTGACCCCTTCAAGGCCTCCCATCTTACTTCCTTCTGGCAATTGGATGTCGCTTCTCACCGAGGCCCTTTTTTCAACCCTAGGGATTCACCTCCTTAGTCTCAATCCCCTCTGACCTCTTCCTGGCCTGCAGATCCTATAATCCAGTTAAGACAAGTAAGCTCTTCACTAGATCATGTTAGTGACCCTGGTTACCGAGGCCATGCTGATCCAAACTGTGGCCTGAGGACAAGGGCTTCATCTTCCCAGATGCTCCTGGTTTAGAATCCCAAAGGGTCTGTATTTGCCATGGATTTATCCAAGAATCCCATGAAAGAACCATGATCCTAAATCCAGGTCTCCCTCCCCACCCCCTTGTCCCTCCAACACACAATACCATATGGACTCTAGATTCAAAAACTGAGCTTTGGCCTTTTATTTTCTTAATGAAGTTAACACTTGGGTTTTCACCATGTATATAGCTTTTCCCTTAGTCCCATGACTACACATACATAACCGATACAAAACTGCTTACAGTTTTAGGGAAGGGGGAAGGAGAAAATTTAGAACTCAAAAATCCTTCATCACTATAACTGAGAAACTTCTGTTCCTAATCTTTTCCTGACTATTGCCTCCTTTCTTAGGAAAAAAAGGGTCCCATGTTGGGGAGATCAAGAAAGAGTAGGTCCAAGGCTTGGGGATCCTTGACCTACGTAATAGGCTGAAGGAATTTTGACCAATAACTGTGGCGGAGACTCTCCACCTGGATACAGGCAGAGCTGGTGCCTCCAAGCTGGTCTCTCCTATTCAGGGAGAATTAATGCCTTAGGTTTGAGCTGCTTTCAAAAATGCATTGATATGTCATTAATTGTTTAAAAAAAATCTCAGATATTATATCTGAGCCACTAAAGCTCAACCCCAAGGCCTCACCACAGTCTTGAATTGACCATGAGTTTAAGACGATGTCAAAAGAGCACAAGTGCAAGTGAAAAAGGAAAATGATAATAACTGGCATTCAGGGGGGAGGGCTTTATGGTTTAAAAAGTTCTCACATACATTACCCCATTTTACAGATAAGAAAACTGAGAGAGATTCATTGGATTGCCTTATGGTTGCAGTCAGTATGTGTCTGGGACAGAAGGATCCTAAATCAGGCCTTCTTGCCTCCAGGTGTGAGCACTGAATCTACTACACCACACTGAAGAGATAACTTGTACAAGCCTAGTAAGGCCTGTTGTATGTTGTGCGAGTGTCTGAGCACCAGCCTAGTTAAAATCCAAAAGCCCCATCATCTCCAAAAGCTTGGCCACCAGCATTTTTTAAACTCAGTGACCCATGAAGTTCTGTATTGTTGGAGAAGAGTAGCTAAATAGAACAAATCATGGGCTCTGAGGCTCTGACTCAGGAACAGTTCAGAGGACAAGACAGGACTCCCAAAGCAATATCCTACTGTCAAAGAATCATGGGTTTAGAGCTATAGGGGACCTAAAGAATCTTCATCCATTATTCTGTCTCCTTTCTTTTTGCAAATGAGAAAACTTAGATTTGGAGTAAAGAAGTAACTTGCCCAAGCTCACACTCAGTGACAGTGCGCAGTGCACTCTTGACTCTGAAACCTAGTACTCCTTCTACTGACCAATACCTCCATGATGCTACATCCCTTCCCTTTGGATTATTTCACACACACAAAATGAATCAGGTGTTCCTTTGAGAAAGATGATCACCATTCTGGCTCTGCTCCATATTAAGTCCTGAGCAACTTGACCAAGGTGTTTCTTCAATCCTACATCACTTGCCCATCAACTGGGGAATGGTTTAACAAGTGGTGGTATATGAATGTAATGGATTACTATTGTGCTATAAGAAATGAAGTGCAGGTGAATTTTAAAAAAACTGGAAAGAATTACACAAACTTTTGCAAAGTGAAGTGAGCAGAACCAGGAGAACACTATACACAGTAATGCAACATTGTATGTGATCAACCAAGAATGACTTAGCTATATCCAGCAATACAATGATCCAAGGCAATTCCAAAGAACTCATGATGAAAAATGCTATCCACTTCTATAGAGAGAATTGATGAATTCTGAATGCAAATCGAAGCACATTATTTTCACTTTCTTTTTTGTGTGTGCGTTTTTTCTGCTTTTGGTCTTCTTTCACAACATGACTATTGTGGAAATATGCTGTACATGACTACACATACATAACCGATACGAAACTGCTTACAGTTTTAGGGAAGGGGGAAGGAGAAAATTTAGAACTCAAAAATCCTTCATCACTATAACTGAGAAACTTCTGCTCCTAATCTTTTTCTGACTATTGCCTCCTTTCTTAGGAAAAAAAGGGTCCCATGTTGGGGAGATCAAGAAAGAGTAGGTCCAAGGCTTGGGGATCCTTGACCTACGTAATAGGCTGAAGGAATTTTGACCAATAACTGGGGCGGAGACTCTCCACCTGGATACAGGCAGAGCTGGTGCCTCCAAAGCCCCAGCAAAGGAAAGTTCCCAGAGCTGGTGGGAGATGCATGCTGAGGGTCTTTCCCAAACTGATGTGTGTGTGTTTGTCCTTCGTTGCCAAAGAAGACCATGCCATCAGAGAAATAATGACATGACTTGCACTTGACTTTGTTTTGAGAGGGAGGGCTGTGCAGGTCACCAGCCTCACTTCTCCTCCATAGTCATCTGAATCCAGTGACCACATATTCATCAGAATGACTGGAAATGAACTGATAGTAGAGAGGGGAATGAGGTTCTTGGGAAAAGAGGGACAGAGGGAGGAGGTTTTGGTGAGGTATCTGAGAGGCTCAGTTTCCTGTGACATTTAGAAAGTTCAGAGTTCAGACACTACCTTTACCCTTAAGACAAAAATACCCTGAGCCCTTGAGCTCAACTCCTCCTGCCTCTTGCAGGAACTTGATCCCCTCCATTATCCCTTCTCTTCCCTAATTTTTATTCTCTCCTTAACTATGGGCTCTTTCTATGCTACCTACAAATGTGCCCAGATCTCTCTCATGCTTAAACACTTTACTCAATGAAGGTAAAAGCAGGGATTATGAGCTAGAACAGAAAGGCATTTTAAGTTGAGTTATTAGAATAGCAACATGTATTATATATAAGTACCTCACCACATACCCTTTTTTGGTATGTTTCCTTGACCTATATCAAATCAAGAATTATCCCAACTAATTTCTGAAACCAGCTTGCTTCCTATAGTACAATGTGTTTTTAAAAACCCCAGAACTGATAAGCCACTTTCTAATCAGAATTCCAATAGTCATTATTAAAAATTTTGTTGTTCAGCTGTTCAATAGCATTTGACAATGGCCTGTGTGGGATTTTCTTGGCAAAGATACTAGGGTGGTTTGCCATTTCCTCCTCCTGTGGATTAAGGCAAACAGAAGTTTTAAGTCACTTGCTCAGGGTCACACAGCTAATGAGTGTCTGAGGTTGGATTTGAATTCAAGTCTTCCTGACTACAAACCCAGCACTCTTTCCATTGATCCAACTAAGTACCTCAATTATTAAAAATAATATTACTTTAAAAAAAAAAAACTTCACTTGACCCTACCATCTCCTTTGAAGTATGGTCCTATTTCTCCTTCTTTTTACCAGTAAACTGATGTCTACACTTGTAGTTTCCATTTTCTCAACTCTACTTACTTCTCAACCTTTTGCCGTCTGGCTTCCACTCCCATCACTCAACTGAAATGATATCTCTTCATTGCAACATCAAACAACTTTTTCTCGGTCCTCCTTTCTCCTGATGTCTCTGCTGTGTTTGATACCATCCTGGACACCACTGACTACCACTCTCCTCTTCCCATTGTTTTTGTTGCACTGCTCTAGATTCTCTTTCCCTCATTCACAGTCTCCTTGTAGGTTCCTCTCCTGCCCCTGAGCCCAGATATACTGTCTGTCTTGTGTCTTCTCTTCTCTTGGTTCTATCTTGCTGATCTCTTCAGTCCCCACCTACCAGTTCTATAAATTGATTCCAAAATCTACACTCCCAGCCCTGATTGTTTACCTAAATTCTAGTCCCTTATCTCCAATTGTCTGTTTGATATTTCTATCTGGATGTGCCTAAGGCATCTGGAACGCTATCTGCCCAAAACAGAGCTCGTTATCATTCTTCCAATATCTCCTCCTAACTTTCTTATTTCTGTTAGAGGCAACCCTGTTTTCAGACACTCAGATTTGTAATCCAGGCATTATCCCTGATTCATCAGTTTCCTCTGCCGCCACATATCCAATCTATTGCCAAGTCTTATTGATTCCACTACCTCTACATCTCTCCCTTCTTTGTACTCATGCCACAACTGCCTGAATCCAAGCCCTCATTTCCTCTCTCCTGGACTATTGTGGTAATCTTCTACTTGGTCTTACTTATCCAGTCTCTTCCCTCTCCAACCCATCAGAGCTATCAAACACCAGCCCATAGGCCTGCAGCATTTCCAAGTGAAGCCTGATTAAAATATAATTAATGTAATTAAGAAATATTTAGCAAAATAAATAAAAACAATAGGACATAGAAAATGTTAATATGTAGTTTTCTAAGTCAATATGTGGTCCCACAGGGATGCTTATGTATGGACTAGTGTCCCCCATTTCTATTTTAGTTTGACACCATTGCTCTACACAGCTGCCAAATGGATAGTCCCAGGTCTGGCTAGGTCACTTTTCTGTTTACTGTCTATCCTCAGTAACGCCCCCTTCCCTCTAAGATAAAATATAAACGCCTCCATTTGGCATTTAAAACTTCCCAATCTGTCTCCATTCTTTCTGTCTTTCCAGACTGGTTACACACTATTCTCCCTCAGAAGTTCTACTCACAGGCTCAATGGCCCAGCCCAATCTGCTTCCTTGGTATTGCCCACTTACCAAATCCCATGCTCTTTACCTTTGCTCAGACTGTCCTCTATCCCTTGAAAGCTCTCCCTTTTCAGCTCTGCCTCTTGGAACTTCAAGCCTCTCTTCCAGGCTAATCCCAAGGGTTTTTTCCTTCAAGGAGCCTTTCCTGGTTCCCCAGTTATATTTTATATATCTCTCCATCATGGTAAAACCCAACGATTCTTAATCTTTTTTGTGTCATGGCCCACTTTGGCAGGTAGTCTGATGAAGTCTTTGAACATTTTCTCAAAATAAGGTTTTAGATTAAGATACATAGAGTCACAAAGAAAACATATTAAGATATGATTATTAAAATTTTACAAATTCATAGAATCCAGGTTAAGAACCACCACTGGGATGTACAGACCTGGCCTCCAAATTGGAATGATGTGTATTTAAGTGATTCCTCAAACACATGCTGACTGTATGACCTGGACATGTTGCTTAGGTTTTTCAGAAAGTGCACTTTCTAAGAATATGAGTTATAGAGAAGGGCCACTAGACATAGAGGATCACCTCACAGGGTGCTCTCTACACTGGTAAAACCATTGGTTCAGTCCAAAAAAAAAAATCTTTGGTTCATTTATCTGTGAATACTTCCCCTAGTAGAATATGATCTCCTTGTGGCTAGGGACTACCTCATTTCTACATTTGTAGCCCTAGCTCCTAGCATGTTAGCTGATTAACAATAAATGATTATGGTTGGTGGAGACAGAAGAAAGGTACAGTGGAAACAGAGGACCTTAGAGGAAAGGACCTTAAAGGTAATTTAGTCTAACCCTCTTATTATAGATGTGGAAACTGAGGCCTCGAGATGTTAAGTAACTTACTTAACTAAATCCCAGCAACTTCAAGGTCATCCTTCTTTCCCTTGTCCCACAACACCTTAAATTAGTAGACACTTTTCAGGTCTCTGAGACTCAACAGCGGGCGGAATATCGCCTTCGCCAGGTGCCCCCTAAATATCAGCTGCGGACATTAGGAATCCAGTTGTGGAAAGGCCCCAAAGGAAAGTAAACATCTGGTTGGCATGACTCCGGGAGAGATCCAGCGGAAAATGCGCCTTTTATAGTTTCTCTAATGGGCTGTGAGCTTCCCCTGCAAGTCATTGGGAGGCCACAACGATCCCTTTGTTTTTCCCTTGGAGCCCTTCACTGGAGGTGTTCGGGTGTCGATGGCGATCGCCCTGACGCACTTGACAGTCGGGCCTGGGCATAAATTCTAGCTAGTTCGCAGCGAGCTCGAGAGAGCCACTTTTCCTGGGCCGTTCTTCCTTCCTGAGCTGTCAGTCTGTCGCCCTGCGAAGGTGATGCGGCTCAGGCGAATCAGCTTGTCACACAGCACTGTAATATGTAACTGTGTGCCTTAAGACTCTCTGGAGGAGAAATCACAGCTGTCCCCCCTTTGCCTCCACACCAAGCTTTGGGTTAGAGTTGAAGAATCAGAGATGGAGAAAGCGACTCGGGATCTCTTTTCTGAGCTCAGTCCTGGCATCTCCTATTCTCTGTACGAAGTCTCCTCCTCTCTCATCCCCCCGCCGTGCCCTAACCACTCATGGCTGATTATTGGTCTCCCTTTCTATATGATCTGTAACAATATCCTTCTGACCTCAGGATTATTTTGCATTTTGGGAAACTGAGGGCAGACAAACCCTTTTTTGTCTGCTTTGTATCCCCAGGATATAGTGTAATGCTTGGCACAAGCTTCTTGATTAAGCCCCAGAAGGGGAAGGGAGCCCAGTTACTTTCTGCTTCTATTAGGAGGTTAGGAGCCTTTTAAAAATAATTTTCCTCTCCCACCCTAAACCCGACTCCTATCTTTGGGAGATATGTTCCCTTCTTGCTTCCGAATTGGGAGTAAAATACACAGGAAAGATGAAATCCACAGCTGAAGCAGATTTCTTGGTAAAAAGATAGGACTTGTCTTCACCTTTAAAGAAAGGAAAGGATTTTTCATCCCTATGGAATAGGTTCTAGACTGTGAGTGGAAGGGATAGGAAACCTTCCTCCCAGTGTTATTGTGGGATCAAATGAGATATTTGTAAAGTGCTTAACACAGTGTGGGCACATAGTCGGTGCTATATAAATGCCTCTTAATGTTATTGTTATTACTGTAGGTGCACTGCTTTGGAGGGAGACCCAGGGCTGCAAGGTGCTAGTCTCATTTCTGCTGGGAATCAGATATAATCTTTGACCCTTGGTATTTAACCTAGGCTAGATTTCTTCAATTTAACCTAGGTAAAAATTTCTTTTATGCATGAAGTTTCTTCATCTATAAAATGGGAATGTAAAATAATGCTGTTTCCATCTTACCTAACAGAATTAAGAGAGGAATGAATGACTTGCTTTGTTAAAAGAATGCCTCTGTTAAGTCTTAGTTTCCTAATCTGCAAAATGTCCCTCCTTTTTTTTGGTTGCTGTGATCAGAAGGACTTTGCTACATACATGCTACTTAGAAAGCATTCCAGTGTAACCATGAGCAAAGGTGTAGTTCTGATAACAGAGAGGACTGGGGAACACAAAAGGTCCAGTTGGACCAAGATATCTCTTCCCTTCATAAATTTCTAATCATTGCTGTCTTGAAGGTGGATAGTGAAGCAAATACTGCCCCATACTTCACTGGGAAAATTGAATGGGTTAGCTGGGAGCTCCTCCTTTGCCCTGCTTCCTCATCTCATCTCATTCCAACATCTCCCTCCACTGTCTCCTCCCATACTCCCACAGTCTCAGGTACAGAAGTGGCCCTTCTTGTCAAGGCAAACCTTTCTACATGCCCCTCTGACCCCTTGCCCATCCCAACTTCTCTAGCAGATTGTCCCCACTACCATCTCCCCTCTTTCTCTTATCTTCAATCTTTTCCTGCTACTTCTGTCTTTATTACTTAAAAACACACCCATCTTTCCTCCATTCTTAAAAAACCCTCACTTGATCTGACCATCCCTGTTAGCTTTTGTCCTATATGTCTCCTATTTTGAACTAAACAACTTGAGGAAGCTATCTCAATGCCTCCATTTCCTGACCCTCACTCTTCTAAACCCCCTACAACCTCATCATTCAGCTCAAACTCCCCTCTCCAAAGTTACCCCAACGACACTCAATGGCCCTTTCTCAGTCCTGATCCTTCTTAACCTCTCTGTAATATGAGTCTATTGATTACCTTGTCTTTCTATATGAGCTTCTTCCTCTCTTTGTCTCTGTCTCTGACTCCTTTCACCTCTGTCTCTGTCTCTTGCCCAGTTCTCCAGCCGTAGGAGGTGAGGGTATTGTCTGGTCCAGGCTCCCAGCTGGTTTTCAGAAACTTACTTACCTTCCCCTAGGGGGTCCAGGGTGTGCAGCATGAGCTGGTAGATGGTGCTGCGAATGGTGCTGTTGTGTAGCGAGGCTGCACTGCTTCCTCGGGTCAGAATGGACGGGAGCTGAGCAAGGGGAAACACCACAGCACCCACTTCAGATCAGGAGGAGGCATCGTGGAGGACTCCGGTCCCAACTGGATTAGCACCTGAACAACAAACCCCATCCCACAACTCCCTACTGCCCTGAGGCTGGTTTACTTGGTGACCAAAGAAATTCTGGTGATTTAGGAACTCCCCCTACTCTGGAAAGAGATAAGCGCATGCAAATACACCCAGAAACAGGCACCGATGTTGGATGCATTCACATGACCATATCCCCCCCACAGCAATAAACACACACATACCGGTGCATGTACACAACATGGGTATGTATGTGCACGTGCGCACACACACGCACACGCACACACACACACACACACACACACACACACACACACACACACACACACACACACACACACACACACACACACCACTCTACATTTGAGGCCATCTTGCCCTCTAGTGGCTACAGTATAGATCACCCAGACTGTTAATGCATCTTCTAGCTTTAATAACCTCCTGAAGTCACTGAGGCAGGGGTTAGGGATTTTCTCTGGATTTAGGAGGAAGAGAAGGAGAGAGAGAAAGAGAAGAGGAAATAGTGGCTATGTGTCTATGGGTACACCCCATAGGATCTCTCTTGGAAAATCTCTGTGGCGCCATACTCAGGTTTTTTCCCTAAAAACCCACCCCCAAATCCAAGAGAGAACCCTAAGACAAACTGGTTGTCAAAGAGCTTAAGGCGCAGTTACAGTTTTCAGAAATCCTGAATGCCCATCCAGGAGTACCCATCTTACCTCCCATTATCAGTGCATTTCCTTTTCATTTGGACCTCACAGATCTCTCTTCTTTTCATGCTTCATATAACGTTAGACTCTTAGCTCATAGTGTTAAAGTTGGAAAGGACCTCAGATATCATGTAGTCCAACCCCCTTGTTTTACAAATGAAGAAACTAAGTTGAGAGGATATTGATGACCTGCTTTCATGAGGCAACATAGGGTAGCAGAAGTCAAGACACTCCTTGAATCTTATGATTATTCTTATGGGGTGATCCTGCAAATCACTTAACTTCTCAGAACCTCAGTTTCTTCATCTGTAAAATGGGTATGAGGCTAACAGCACCTACTTCACAGGGCTATGTTGAGGATCAAATGAAATAAGATATATCAAGAGCTTTGAAAAACCTTAAGTACTATATAAATAGTATTGTCTTCTTGCCCAGAGTCACACAGCTAGTCTAGATGCAGAGCGGGGACTAGAATGAAGATCTCTTAACTCCCAGTCCCAAAAGTGCCCCTGCCCCAACCCTGGGCTTCCCCCACCATGTCAGACCCCAGATAGCACTTACCTTTGCTTTCTTGCTATCTTCCAAATCATCCACAGGGATGTCCCCATTGCCTGTCTACAAACAGGGACAGGGGTCACAAGCATGTCACAGCAGTAACAGCCCCCAGCCCATCACACCCACCTGCATTCTGTGTGCTCAGTGGAAGCCACCCAAGACCTTGCAATTTATCTGACTGTTGGAACATGATAAAGTATTTCTCATCTATATTCAGGAATTAATCCAGTTTTAGAAATTATCTAAATGGGTCTAAACCCCTTAGATTGATATTTAAGACCCTCCATAATCTGGGCCCAACCTCATTTCCTTTTTAAATTTTTTAACTTATTTTATATTTAATTTGTGAAATAAAACAAACATTCCCATAACACAGCAGAACAATAAGAAGATGATTACATATGAAACTACAAATTTATTGTGAACTACTTGGTATTCCTTTTAATAAATTTATCATGTAAATTTCTTTTGTTTTCCTTCTCTCCTCCCATTCCCTTACTTTTTTCTCAGTATTGCCCTTTAGGACTTTACTGGTCTAGTCCATGATCTCCAGCATACCATGTTCTTGTTCATCTCCGAACCTTTATTCACACTATCCCTCTCTCCTGTTCCATTGGGGGTCATTCATCTTTCTTCTCTGCCTATCCAATTTCCAGCTCCTATCTCCACCTCAAAGACTTCCTGTACCAACCCAGCGGGAAGGACCCACACCTTCCTGGAGTACTTATTGTCTGTAAGTTGCAGTTGGCATTTATCCTATATTGCCTTGTGATAGCTGCTGCATTGTTATTTAATTTTTCATGTGGGCAACTACTGTCTCTCTAATCATATTATAAGCTCCTGGAGGTCAGGGATGATCATATCTCAAGAATACCATCTAATAGGTTAATTGTGCTTATCGTACAACGTTTATTAATCATGATATCTGACATTTGTAGAATGCTTTGAACTTTTCAAAGTGTTTTCATGCCTTTCATTATTATAATAGGTATTTGGCAAATTTTTTTGGATACATAAAGAATGTAACTTCTACTATTTTCTACAGTACTGACATGTCTCAGGGTCTCCTTTGTTGACCCCAATTTGTGCCCCAATTAATCACTATATATCCTATTACACTCCCTCTTCCACTTCTATGACATTGGATGGAATGGTAACCTAGGGATTTTCGACTTGGACCCCTTGACTACTGATAGTCTTAAAACAAAATTCTGATGAAACAGCATGAAGATAACTGAACTGAGAAAGTTGGGCAACACCTGAACTTGATTTTCTGGAGCATTGTTTCCTAGTTTTCTTCAGTCCATGATACAGTGAATTTATTAGATCAGAGGGGAGGGCAGAAGGAGAAGTATTTCCAGTCTAGTAGATTCTGCCTCAATATATAGAATTATGTAGGGCTATTCTATAAAGCTTTTGGAAAGTTGATTCCTGACTTCAGATGGACATAATAAGCAACACTTTGCCAAAGGTAGAACTAGTCATCTGTTTTTCTGACTCATCAAAGCTGTCTTCTGAGTTAATGCAAAAGTACCTTCTGTTAAGTGAATTGTTTTGTTTATTGTTCTTTTCATTCATATTAATAATTAATAATAATGCAAAATTATTTCTGTTTTTGGACAGAGAGTCTTTCCCTTTCAGATTGTTTTTTTTTTTAATAGATAGAAGAGGCCACTCTTTGCCTCATTTTTTACCTAGCCTTAATCACTGAATGGACATTGCCTCAGTCAAATCAAGACCTGGGAAAGACCTTGTCTTAAAAAGGCTGCATCTAAAACCACCTCCAGTCATCCTGATCTATATCTCACTACCAGAACCAGAGGAGAAAGTGAGCCTGATGACTTTGCACAGCCCTCCTTCATTTAAATCCAGTCCACTAACTTGTCATGGCATCATCTTCCTGGAGTCAGAAAGACTCATCCTTCTGAGTTCTAATCTGACCTTAGACACTTACTAGCTATGTGGCTCGGGCAGGTCTTGGCAGGATGGCATTTATCATATACTGCTTTGTGACAGCTGCTGCATTATAGTTTAATTTTTCACATGTGTAACTATTGTTTCTCTAATCTTATCATAAGCCCCTAAAAGTCAGGGATGATGGTATCTCAAAAATACCATCAAATAGGTTCGTATTACTTATCACGTACAAACAAGCATGATGGAGACAGGCATGCAGTATAGCTTTCATAAAAGACTTCAGGAAGGCAGGTTGAGTTAGACTGAGAGTTAGCTCTTTGACCTTTTCTGCTCTTCGTATTCGATTCTTTGACCTGAATCTCTACCCCTCTATTCCTACAACTGGCCTTCTGCTTTTTTCTCAATCCCTTGACTACTAGCTCTTTAAAATAAAAAGCCTTAATACTAATCTGGCTTGGCCTTTTACCTTATGTGCTCTTGGTTTCATCCTTGCCTTTTCTACCTCCAGAACTGGATTTCTATTCTACAGCCCTGGTTTAAAAAAGAAACAAAACTGAAGTGTTAGTATCTCCTCCAGCAAAGCAGAGTGCTCTGCACACAGTAGGTACTTAATAAGTGCTTGTTGAATGAATAATGAATGAAATCACTCAGCTAATTGGCAGCGAAGCTGAGGCTGGAACTCAGATCTCATGGAGGTCTCTCTCTGCCTAGGGTTCTTTCAACTGGACAATGAAGAAAATAACTCAGATTGATACCTCTAAAACCCCCATCTGAAGCATACTGAGATCTCAGCTGAACAGCTCCTATTTATTCACACTTGGACACATCTAGCGTCTCATTTAGAAAGGAGTATATCCCCGAGTGAGTAGTTTTGGCATCATACCCACCTATACACAAACAATGACCACTCATCTTCTTCTCTCTCTACCATGGCCACCACAACTTTTCCTTTCTATCCTCTGATCAAATATTGGTAAAAACTAAGTGAAGAAACCCAAGAGTGTATCTTTGGGACACAACAAATACTGACTGGCATGTAGCCAGGAGGCCTAGCTGCCCCTAGAGTTGACTTTCTAATGCTTCAAATTCTCAAGGATCCTTCATAGAAACTTCACCTCCTAGACTCACCTCCCTTGCCATGTTTCTCTCTTCCTAACCTTGCTGTCCTCTCTCCCCCTTCCCTACCAACTCCCATGTCTTTTCTAAATTAATCATTTTTTAAGCCAAAGTTAATTAAAATAAGTGAGACAAATCAGTCACCTCTTCCTTGAGTCCTCCTCTCCCTCATCACCTTGCAGGGGAAGGACAGGGACAAAGTTGCTCTATTAGATATCTACCAATGCCCTAAGTCAAGGGTGCAGCCCAGGAATCATTCATGAAAAAGGACATTTTGAGAAAGGAATCTGTTCATTTTAATAGTAAAAGCTAAACAGTTTATGGGAAAGAGGGCTAGAGTTTTGCATTAGACTCTTTTAAACCATGACTGTACATGACTGACATGACTTACCTAAAATAAAGTATGAGATCTTCAAAGTGTCACTTTATAAATTCAGAAGAGAATAATCTGCCCTTGGACTAGCTAAAAAAACCTGGGTGAATAGTTCAACTCTAGTCAAACCAGAGGAGGTCTTGGTCACTGAAATTCAGGTCACAAGATGGTCTAAGAAAGACAACCTGCTCTACTTCTCAGTTGAGGTGGAGGGGAAAATCTGTTCAGCATTGTAGCTAAGCAGACAAAATCCACCTATTTGGTGAAAAAAAGGTTTTGAAAATCTGTCAGCAGATCCTGTCTTGGAGTGATCCAAGAGTAATCCAGATCCAGTATGAACTAGTGAATAATCCCAATTAAAGATTTTTTTTTAAAAAAAAGAAGAAATGAAGCTTTACTGCTTTAAAATACAGAATGGAATTCTTAACTGTTATCACTACACTGCCAGAAATTATTTGCTATCATGGAAAGATCACTGAACTGGGACTCAGGAGACTTTCTAGCCTCAAGTCAGCCACTAATTCTCTGGGTGAACTTGGATCAGATTTAACTTCCCTGGACCTCATTTCATTACTCTATAAGATGAAGTTTTGGGCCTAGGTTATCTATAAACCCCCTGCCAGCTCCAGTACCCTATGATTCTAACAGCAATCCTGGCAGACCTTCACTAACAGAGAAGACATTGATAATAAGCACGTTAGCTTGTCACACAAATTAACTGCTATTAAAGTAGTTGAAAACAATCTGTTTCTTTTGTTGCTTATATCTCTGCCTTGAAACTTTCCTTTGTTACTTACTTAAAATATAGTGTTAGAGCTGGAGAGGACTTTGGAAATCATCTAGTAAGGCCCTTTTATTTTACAGATGTTGAAACTATGATCCAGAGATAGTCTCACGAGCAAAGTTGGGGCTAGAATTCAGGTCTTTAAAGTCAGTGCTCCTTCCCCACTGAAGAAATGATGAAGGCAGTATCTTCTGCATAGTTTTGCCAAGACAGTTCTGGAATCAGCTACTTCAGATTAAGTAGATAAATCCTTTTACCTTTTGTACCCATAGCATTTGCCAATATCAGACCCATCTCTAGGAACCTGAGTTCCTAGAGGGTTGGGAGCTGTTCCTCCTCTTGGTTCACATTTTCCAGAAACAGAATATAAACTTTTGCTCAAAATCCTCTGAGTCCATATGCACAATTTTAATTTATTTTCCTAATGAATATACTGATATAAAGAAATAACAAACACCAAACTCCCCCCGCCCCTTAACCCACAGCTTCTCCATCTCTTATAAGGTTGGAATGACAGCTGCCTTAGATAATGATCGCTAGGGACTACTCCCATGGAGGGACACTAAAATATAGGACAGCACTTTACCCCTCCCTGAAATACTGATTGTCTAAACTACAAACACTCCAGGTTTCCGACATGTATTATCTTATGGTGTTTTTCTCCCTAGATTGTTAACTCCCAAAGGGAAGGATGAGAATTATGTCTATCTCCCTCAAAACACATTGGGTACTCAGTAATGACTTATTGCCCTTGGACTTAGCCACAGGATCACAAATTTAGAACCAGAAGGTAACGTAGAGGCCATCTAGCTTATTCCCCTTTATTTTTAGGTGAGGAAACTGAAGCCCCTATTTGGCCAAAGTGAGAGAGTTAGTGACAGGCAGGATTTGAACCTAGACTCAAAGAGGAGACTTCTCTTTTCCTCCCCACTCTTTAATTGTGAAGAAAGGGACTTGAAAAAAGAGCCCCTGCCCTCTTCCTTCTCCTTTCTTTCCCCAAACAATAGCCTAAGGGCCATTTGTGAACTAAGAATGCTCAGAATGCTTTTTTCCATGGAATGATGTACCTTTGGTTATAGAACTACTCTCTTTACTTCATGGGCAGCTGCTTTAGTAAAGTTCTAGATTCCCATTTTAGTAATTACTCCTTTCCCTCCCCCATTACTCATACAATGTTGCAAAGATTTCCATTCATCTTTGGGACTGATACAGCCCATCAGAAGGAAGGTACCCAAGGAAGGCTGCTAAAATTGGAAGATTTCCTTATTGGATCATCTCAATGATGACAAATCAGTTCAAATGTTGAAATTTCCCGCTCCCTTATTATTTGACTCCCTTAGTATTTAAAGAAAGCTACCAAATAAACTTGTGCTGTTTGGGGTTTGACTAATGCAAACCAGTGTACTCATATAGATACTAAGTACCACAATAAAATTCCCTTACATTTTCTTAGTCAAGTATTTCATATCATCCTCTGAATATCCTGAGGTTTAGATAAAGGAAAGTGGATGGGAAACTCCATCCACACAACTTCACACTGATGGAATCCTAATAAAACTGCCCCCAGCCCCAGTATTCTAACTTCCTTATGGGCCTCACTGAATAAGCAGGCATGTCCACGCACTCTGGCTTTAACCACACCACAGGACCCCAGTCCCAATCTAGCCACTGCCTCCACTCCCAATATCTCAGTTTCCTCGAATGAACTCATGGCTCACTAGAACAGCAGGTGTGTCAACCACATCCATCTAGTCTTAAGACAGGATCATAATATCCAGCCAATCAGAAAGCAGCACCACCAGGATGCCCAAGCAGGATATGGACCCCAAATAATAGAAGGGACTTTCCTTAAGTAGGCTCCTATGCATTAATAGCAAAAACTGTCCTTTAGGTGAACATATGATGTAGAGAGACTTATTATAATATCATTATCATACATACATGCCTCCCACCGTGAGTTTTTTCTGTATGCATTGTGGGTAATTGCATGCACGGTTCCACCAAGGCTGGGACCCCTCTCCTATTGCCTAATCCCTTAACAAACCCCTCCTATATTTTAATATCCATGCATTCTGTAATGATGTAACTGCATCTTTTGCTCTATAAAAATCCCCATCTTTCTCTGATAAGCTCCTGGTTCCTTCTTTGAGCTCAGCCCTCTTTCTGAGAAGCATAATTCTCAATAAATGCCTTTGCTTGGGTTGGAAATGGTCTGAATCTGGGAGTAGTTATTCACTGTTCTCCTGGGTGTATTTAACATGAATTCACACTACCTCTCCCTTTCCTACTGGAGAACTTACCACTTGGAATTGGATCCTGGTGCAATGCTTGACCAGTCCGTAATTGGTCAGATTCCTTCACACACCTGGAGAATCCCCCTTCAACATCCCTCCTGCCCTCAAAAAAGTTCTCTCTCACCCCGCCATCTGTGGATTCTGTCCTTACCTTGCGAAGGCCTACCCCAACCATAATCTTGGCCATCATCCTCCTGTTGAGTTGTTCTTTAACCCAGACTTCAAGTTGTTGGTTCCACTTCATGGTAAAGACATAGAAGGCATAGGCCATGAGGAGCATTAAGCTCTCCCACCAGGTGATTAGACTATCCAAGAAGAAGAGGATGAGCATCGTCAAGTCAAAGATATAAAAGGAGACATCACGGAATAGGGGCCACCAGGTAAGGTTGAGGACTTCTCTGGAGAATAGGGCACAAGTGCCAATTACAAAGAGGATGTTGAACACAGCAGAGCCCACAATTGTGCCAATGCCCACGTTACTGTGGGAGATGAAAACACCAATGAGTGAGGTGAAGAGCTCAGGAGCAGAGCCTCCAGCTGCCATGAAAGTGGCTCCAGCCACATCCTCAGAGATCTGTAGCTTATTGGTGATGACCCCCAAGGCTGGGACAAAGTATTCATCACACACAATGGCTAAGGCTACAAACACATATATCATTCCAAAAAGGTGTAGGACCACCCAGCCCTGCCTCCGCTCCTCCACACTGAACAGGTCTGGAGGATATTCTCCCTTGGGGTGAAGGTCTAATAGCTCAGGGGCTTCAGGAGAGCTATGGCTAGCCTCATCAGGGGAAGATGTTATGCCTGTTGAAGGGAAGAGGCTGGCAGGAACTGTTGGGACAGGTTCTACAAACACACAGTGCCGGATGTGAGTGGTGGGGGCAATGATGCCCATGGTAACTAATGTTGTGTTCTGTGCTCCTTCTCTAAGAGTGGCTGTAGAGATTCTCTTTATCGTCCTCCTGGTTGAAGAGGTTCTCAATGTCAGTACTCCAGCTCTGGTTGGGGTATTCATGATACTCAATCCAGGAGAAGTCTTGTTCTCCACTCTTGCTCTGGGTGCCATAGTGTTTGTCTTCACCATTGTTTGGTGAACAGCTGGGGAATTTTCCTCTTCTCTTCTCTTAGAAGTATTGAAATCCTTCTTTAGCACTACTCTTTTGGGGGTAGTTGGGGTGTTCTTAAGGGAAGCTGGGGTAGTCTCCACTACTCTTTTGGGGGAAGTTGGAGTATTCTTCTCCACTACTCTCTTAGGGGCAGCTGGAGTATTCTTTTTTCTTCTAGGAATACTTGCAGCTGTTTTTTCCATTACTTTTGTTGGAGAAGGTGAGACAGTGTTCTCTATTCTTTTTGGAATAGTTGAGGTGTTCTCAATTATTCCTTTGGGGGTCCCTGGGCTATTCTCCACTATCCTTTTGGGGGTTACCAGAAGCCTCTTTTCCACTGTTTTCCTAGTTGTCAATGTGTCATTGTTCTTCACTGTTGCCCTGGGGGTAATCATGTAGTTCTCAGTTCTTTGAGGTGTAGTTGAGGTAGGGTTCTGAATATTTCTACTGAATGTGGTTGGAGTATAGTTCTCCACTATTTGCTCTGTTGTTAAGGTATAATTTTTCTTCCTTTTCCTAGGTGTCACTGGGGTAGAGTTCTTTGCTGTTCTCCTGGATGTGTTTAGGTTTTTCTTTGCCACAGTTGCTGAGGGTGTTAACTTTTCCCGGTCTTCTGTTACTTGGGGATCCAGCATACTGCCATCCATTTCTAGACTGGATTTCTGATGGTCACTGTCTGATGTTACTGTTTCAGTGTTAGGAAGGTCCCGGCTGGCCATTTTCACAGGCTGGGAATACCTGGCTGTCCATAGTGTAGGCAGGGCCCAGTGGTTCCTCAAGTACTGGTAAGTAGAGCCAATAAGTATCACGCCCAAAAGAAAGAGGACTCGATTCCATTGGAGTCTCTTCCGTTGGGTTAACCGCTTCTCCTGTCCCCAAAATTTGATCAGCTTCCCCATTGTAACCAGTAGTTCTTAGAGGATGATTTTTATTCCAGCCATTGGAAAATAAAATTGGCTCCAGGATTTGGGGAGGTCATTAAGGAAAGGTGAGTCATGAATCCCAAGAAGTATCTGCAAACCTGAAAAATAAGGTATTTTCCTCTAAGAAAGGACATAGTACCCTAATTATTTATATGTGAGAAAGCCAGCCTCAGAGACTCCAAGACTGATGTCACGACCTTCACGGACAAGTCCCTTGAAGTGAAGAGAGTCTCAACCAATAGGACAGTGGGGTGTATGCTTATAAAGAAGGAGTAACTGGTCTTGTTTTATCCTTTCTGTGGGAAGATTATGAGAAACATGGATACTACTATTTGACCTCTGGAGATAGAGCCAGGCTGTTCTGAGAAGGGCAATTAAGAAACTATCTGAACATCATTTGTCTAACCCCTCAGTTTATAAATGAGGAAGGTAAAGCCCAGAGAATTTAAGTGACTCTTCCAAGGTCACAAAGTTAGTGAATGGCAGGTCGTGTACTGCAGTGCCCTCCTCACTCCCCCATGCCAACGTTCTTTGTGCTCCTCATCCTCAGTAATCAATCATGCCACATTTTAAGTATAAAGCACTACCTGTGTGTTCAGCAACCCTGACAATATTTGACTGCTGATGTTCCCCATAGACATATTGAAAGGATTTGCTAATAGTGGGAGAGAAGCAGAAAAGGGAAATTGTATCTGAGACAGACACCTCAGGACTAAGAAAGCTGAACGTTTCTATTTGTCTTCCAGGGTAGAAATATTCTGTGTAAATCAGGAAAGACAAAGGGGCTTGGCACCTAAGCAGTAATTAACATTTCCTAAGCAATTGCTTGACGGCTCTTCAAGTTGAAGTACAGCAGTAATTAAGAGGTCTGAACTTGAGACTTATAAGAATCTAGATTCCCATGCCTTTAATTCAATACTCTTTCTACAAATTAAAGAAAGTCATTTCTAAAGCTAAAGGAAACCAATAGAAGACAAGACAATGTATGATTTTAACTCACTCATCTCTCTTTCGTGCGATCATCTTTTCAAAGAGATACTTGGACCCTGTCAGGTCTTTTGTCAGTATTACACCCATGCTTTGTAGCAAGCCCAAATTTGAATTTCATAAAGAGAATTCTAAAGGTTATTATAGCAGTTCCCTTTCTACTTAAGCTTACACTATATCATGAAACAGTGTCAAAATAATTCCTGAGATGAGTCAATACTATCAAATTGCCAAATTTACCTTCAAACCATGATATCCAAGTTGAAAATGTGGACTGTTGGTGGAAACTTCTCAGTTTTGGAAGCTCTCTGGACTCCCACTCTCAGAGAGTAGAAGTGAGGCTGGAGAAGGCTGGTAGTGAATTCTCCCATTCTCATTCCCTTCTACTCCCAGCTGAGTATTAACACGAGGCAGGGTCGGGTATGAAGGGCATATCAGTGGAAGGATATCCAATCCCGTCTAACACCTGCTGCCCTTAAGAAGCTTACAGGATATTGAACAAGTTTCAGGTGCTGGTGCCTCTGGATGAGCTTGGGAGAAATAGATCTGTTCTCTTTTGACCCCGGGAACTAGTGGGGGAGGAGATGGAGCTTCTTCTAGCTTGTTTCCAAATGATAGGAATTGGAAATTATATCCACCACTGTTGTCACAGGAAAGGGAAGGAAGCCTGGATTGAGTGAGAGCTCTAAGAGAAAGGGGAAAAGCTTTCTTCAGAATGCAGAATGGAAAAGCATGGAAAATGTTGGTTTTGGGTCCAGGAGGAATCGTTTGAAACAAGGTGGGCTGATGTCCCCAGATCCATCTAGGCAAATTCCTAGAACAGCTGACTGAGCTGCCCCCCAGTTTGGGTGGGATATTCAGGAACCTTGTGTCTCACTCCTTGCAATGTGAGGAAGGGCTATTAAATTAACCAAATCATTGTGATTCATGTTTATTGATTAGTCCCAGAAAGTGTTGCGGCACTATGGTGAAGGCTATTTTCAGCGAGAGAGAATGCTTTTATAAGTCCCTGACCAGTCCTCAACCTCCACAGTTCACCCCTACACAAATACTAAGAGACTTAAACTTAAGAAGATACTTAGCAACCTCTGCCAAATTCATGGCACTTTCCCTGCTCTAATAAGCAACTGGTCTCTGAGGTTCATGAGGTTCCTTTGGATCAAGACACTTGGCATAGAGAGATGGTAGAGACCAGAGACCACTGATTCATCTTTTTGTCTCTAGGCAGTCCCGCGCCTAGGCAAATGACATCCCCCCAAAAATGAAATGCCATATTCTACTGAAATAACACACACTGCTAACCTTTGTTTTCAGAGAGAGATCTTTTCTTTGTTTTTGTTTTTCTGATGATTTCAGAACTCTGGCTAGATCCCATCTTAGAGACACTGGGGTAGAACTAAAATAGGTGTTTTCTTTTCTCTCTCCTGCCCCTGGTGGCCAATCCATGGTCATTGCTCTTTCAGAGGAGAGTTCACCTCCAAGGAATTCAGGGCACATGGGTTTAACATACAGATGAGCACTGAGCTCTCACAGCCTGAGTTGACCTTTGTCTAAGCTATTATAGTTGTTTGAAAATTCAGACCACAGACTATGCAAAGACAGAATCTTGGGGCCATTCATCAGTCTGTCACTATAGAAATACTCCCCAGAATTAATGAGGATTAGGATTTTTGTTGACAGCACTCTGATAGAAGGATAAGACAAATAAATCACTTTTTAAATAAGAGAAACATATTTTAATGTCAAATTTCTACAATTTTTATTTCAAAGTATGGATGCCTGATTCCCCCAACACAGAATACACACACACACACACACACACACACACACACACACACACACACACATACACACACCCCTTTATCACAAGTGAGGTGCCATGGAAAAGAATGATGGATTTGTAATCAAAAGATGTATGTTCTAATTCCAGCTCAGCCAATTAAATGACCCTGATTAAATCACTTCACCTTTTTCATCCTTAGTTTCCTCATCTGTAAAATGTGAGGGTTGACCTAAATGGCTTCTAAAGTCCCTTCCAGTTCTCCATCGATGATCCCATGAATTGCTAGCCAGTTTTCTAGAGATGAATCTCTTTGAATTTAACCAGGCAAGAAGCATTTAATCTGTTACTGGTTCTGTAATTTAAAAAAAATTACAGCCTGGAGGACCTGACAGAACTTGTACTTGGTATAGCCTTCAACGGCCCAGGGTTACCTCTACTCCTCAAGGAAGTATAAGAATAGGGGTTTATTGGAGGACATATAAAATTATAGACATGTTAACATTAATGTTCCAGAAGACCTAGATGACCCTTGTAGACAGCTATACTTTAAGAACTAAATGCCCAAGTGATAATTGTGGATAGAACACTATAACTTCCTATACAAAGTCATACCACTTAATAGACAGCAATGAAAGAGGAACCTGGAGTCTCCACAAATAAGAAATGGGATAGAGGACTGGCAAATAAAGGGGATTGTCCTCTGCTAGCACCAAGCCACAGAAAGCAGATCAACTGCACATTTTATAGCCCCCTTTAAAAATTAACTAGATGCCCTCAGTATTTTAAAGAGATCTTTCTGTCTGTAACCCAGACATTTAACCTGGTCTTAAGTCAAGCACAGGAAGTAGACAAATAGTACAGCCTACACCCATCTCCAACTGTGAAAACTTCCGAGGAAGGAGAGAAGTTAACTACAGATCTAAATTTGTTCTCTTACATGTATTATCTTGATTCTTTAAAACCTAACAGCTGTTTTTCTATATCCCCAGGACCATGACACACAATAAAGATAGTCTTTGCCATAGATACAGAATACAGACCCCTTCCAGCATGCTGCTTGCTAGTTATCCTCAGAGAACAAGTGAACTTAAGTAAGGATAGAGATGGTTGTTCAAAAACAGGAAAGAAAAAAGAATGAAATTTCCTATGGCACTACTAGGAAAATATGAATCTAGCCTCCTGCAAGGAATGAGAATTGGAGGAATGTTTCTTTTATTTGTTTTGTAACATGGGTGATAGGGCAAAGCATATGCTGTGCTCCCTCTCTCCCTCTCCCTTTCTCCATTCCTCTCCCTCTCTTCCTTCCTCTCTCTCTCCCTCTCCTCCCCCCACTCCAGGCAGTTTCCTTGTTGGGACACAAAACCAACTCCCCCTTAGTCTTCCAATGAGGGGGAAGGAGATTTATCTACCCTTCCACAGTCCCAGCAACAATACAAGTGAATACACAAGGCAGTGAGAATAAGTAGTTATCCAACTAAGACTGAACTGAACCTCAAGTCCTTTGCTGCCTCTGTTTTTTTGTTTCTTTCCTTGAGCTCAG
Organism: Bettongia penicillata ogilbyi; assembly: GCA_023548195.1. Taxonomy (NCBI): domain Eukaryota; kingdom Metazoa; phylum Chordata; class Mammalia; order Diprotodontia; family Potoroidae; genus Bettongia; species Bettongia penicillata. The sequence continues at coordinate 3,069,161 of JAJHZJ010000148.1, forward strand.
GTGACTAAGCAGAAATTCTAAGAAATGTAGATTTCTAACCTTGTTAATAACCTTGTAAGTAAAGCAGCTGGGAGACAGTTGATCAGCATGGACTAGCTTCCACAACCACTTCTCAGAAAAGATGACCATCCAGGAGGACGCTGCAGCAGAAAGAGCTAAAGACACAAAACCAAACCGTGCCCTGGCTTGATAGGAGATTCAGACAACACAGGTCAGAGTGGAAAGTCAAATATCCATTCTGCACTTTTTATTAAGTTGTCTTTATCTCCTAGGAGAATATATTAGGTGATGGCTTATTTTATGTTTTAAATATTTGCCAATTTAAGTAGTTACTAATATGCGCTCATGAGTTTTTTGAGCTTTTCTTTTGTGGTGGTGGAAATACATAGTTGCCCTATACCTACATATATATGTAGATGTAGATATACATAAAATATGTATTTTATACATATAGATATATAGGTATACATATACATAAAAACATATATGTATGTATACTACACATGTAAACAATTTTGTACAGTAAGAACCTTTCTAGAAGGGATTTTGTTAATCCCTGTTACCAGAGACCTAGATGTGGGCATTGCTTCAAATTGCTCTCCAGAATGGTTGGATCAGTTCACAACTCTGACAATAGTGCATTAGTTTCTCAATTTGCCCATATCTCCTCCAACACTTGTCATTTTCTTCTCTGTCATACTAGCCAAACTGATAGGTGGGAGGTGGCACCTCACTGTTGTTTTAATGTGCATGTCTCTAATCAATAGTGATCTAAAGCATTTTAAATATGACTATAGATAGTTAGTTTACTTATCTGAAAACATCCTGTTCATATCCTTTCACAATTTATCATTTGGGGAATGACCTGTGTTCTTATAAATTTGATTTAGTTCTTTAAAAAATGAGAAATAGGGCCTTTATCAGAGATACTTGATATAAAAAAAATGCCTTCCCACTTTCTGCAGAAATACTCTTATAAAGGATACTGACAAAGTCTTCTAACGTTCTTTGTTGCTTCAGTAATTTACCCAGACCTGAAAAAATATATAGGGAGGTTTAGGGGGATTCCTCTAAAAAACTGGAAAATAAGAAGGGAAATTTGTAAATGATTGAAAAATATTGGTTTGTGACTGATTTCCTTCCAAGTTTTATACTTTCAACTTAATGAAGGGGGTAAGCAATTCAGGTAGTTGGTCTAGTCCTGGTTGTTACTGCTGACTTCTTCCCAAAATATTGATAGCACAGTGGGGAACTTGATAGCCCTGTTTCCTGAAACCAGGGAGGTTAAAAGAGATAGATGCAGGGGAGAAAGGGAGAGAGGGAGAGACAGAGACAGAAAGACAGAGAAAAGACAGACAGAGAGGCACACACAGAGACAGAAACAGAGAGACAGACAAGAGATAAAGAAAGGATAAAGAAAGAGACAGAGACACAGAGAGAGACAGAGAGAGACAGAGAGAGAGAGAGAGACAGAGAAAGGAGAGAGACAGAGAGAGAGAGAGAGAGAGAGAGAGAGAAGAAGGGAAAGAGGGAGCAAGACTAAGCTAAAGAAAAGGGAAGAGAGACTTGTGGTAAATGCACACTGATTACTTTTTCACCCTCCTGTTTTCTTCTCCCCCTTCCCTTTGACTCCTCTTTGATCTTGTCTTTCCTTTAGAAGACATTCTTATCAATGATGCTGTTGGCTGCTGTTTCAAAGAAGAGGAGAAAAGGTAAAAGGAGTAGGAAGCATACAGAAGAAGACTTTTTATTTATTTCCTTTCATGTGAGTATGCAGCAAAATATGTAAAGACAGCACATAGCCTTTAAGTGGACAGGAGAAAATTAATTAGCCTACTATAGCTTGATACAAATATCCTTTAGGACCCCTTAACTAACTCTCTTTGGCTCTGATTTTATCTTCACCATGACATTTCATTTTCATTTGGTTACTCTACTGAGAAAAGGTAGTTCAGTAGTACCGTGGATAGAGCACTGGCCTGGAGTCCGGAAGATCTGAGTTCAAGTCCGATCTCAGATACTTACTGCATGAATCTGGACAAATCCCTTAGCATCTGTTTACCTTAAGAAGGTAATGGCAAACCATTCCAGTGTCTTTGCCAAGAAAATCCCATGGACAGTATTGGTGTACTATGGTCCACAGAGTCACAAAGAGTTAGACACAACTGAATAACAACACTACCCTACTGAGAAGAGAATACACAAGTCAGCTGCCAGAGTATTCTGGTTGTCTCCACGGTTATCATTCTTATTGAAAATTTAATCAAATTGGCATTCTGCTTCACATAAATCTCCTTTGACTAGTTACTAGTTCACCAGAGCCTGAATATCCATGGGTAAACTGATGAAATTATATTTCTGAAGTAGTTAAAATGGCACAGTGGATGCAACACTGGGCTTGGAATCAGAAAGATTCATCTTCTCAAGTTCAAATCTGGCCTCATACACTTCCTAGCTGTTTGACCTTTGACAAATCACTTAACCCTGTTTGCCTCAGTTTCCTCACCTGTAAAATGAGTTGCAGAAGGAAACTGAAGAGTAGTCCAGTATCTCTGCCAAGAAAACCTCAAACGGGGTCATGAAGAGTTGGACACAGCTGAAAAACAACTAACCTGAACTGAGATGGAAGATCAGATCCTAGGTCAATTGTGTGAACACCAGAAGAATATTTCTTGAAGATCCTTAAAGAGAGAAGGAGAACCAGTTTAATTCAATGTCTATCATATACCTACCACATGCAGAAAGACATTGTCCTAGAGGAAAATGAAACATTCTCTGCCTTTAAGGTACTTACATTCTATAGGAGTGATAACACATTTACACAGGTAAGTAGGTCCAAAGCACATGTAAAGTTACATAACACAATTTCTAGAAAGGAAAGATCCCTGTATAGGAAGTAGTCCTTGACACATGAGGTAGAGGTGAGGAGAATGTGTGTTCTGGACATGAGGGAACTTTTTTAAAGGAACAGAATCTCTCCCCTTTGACCTCTGAGTGTTGAATGTTCACAACTCATCAGATCATTGATTTACAGTGAGAAGAAACCATCTAGTTAAACTCATTAAAAAAATTATTGATATTTTTAATATCACTTTCATTTTCAAATATATCAGTCAGTAAATAAGCATTTATTAAGCACCTACTATGTACCAGGTGCTAAGCTAAGCTCTGGAGATACAAAGAAAAGCAAAAAAAAAAAAAAAAATACAGAGAGGTCAAGAAAGATGAGGATTGAGAAAGCCCATCCTTAGCTTTCCCCCATCCACCCCAATCTAGCAAGCCTTCCCTTGTAACAAAGAATGAAAAAGAAAGATTTTTTTAAAGTAGTTCATCAAAATCAGCTAATACATCAACTGAATCTGACAGTATGTGCAATGTTCCATCCCATTTTGCCACCTTTGCAAGGAACAAGAAAATTATATTTTCTTACCTCTTCTGGGCAACCTCCTTTATTATTACTTTTAGAAACAAATGCTGTAGCTTACAAATGACCCCATGAAACCCCTATCCACCATTATCAAAGAAGATATATAATATCCCTTATAATAAAGAAATATATTTAAGCAAAACAAATTGATATATTTGCCTTATCTGACAAAATATTCCTTATATTATATGTAGAGTCTACTATGCTTTTGTGAGAATTATATTTTACTATTAGTCATTTTGAGTCAGATCAGTAATTATATTAATAACAATTCTTCTGTCTTTCAATAATGTTTTTCTTTATATTCAGTAGTCACAAAATTGCTCTTGGTTCAGCTTATTTGGTTCCGTAGCAGTTTATGCAAGTCTTTCCAAGTTTCTCTGAATCTCTGCCTTTGTCATTTCTTATAGCAATCCAATATATTTACACTTCATTCAGCTGGCTCTCAGTTTATTGGCACCAACTTTATTTATTTCCAATTTTTTGTTATCACCAAAGTGCTTCTCTCAGAATTTCTCTATCTGTGAGGGCAGGTACAATATAGCAATTTTTTTTTCTAATAGAGTCCAATTCTAACTCCTTCATTTTATAGATAAGGAAAATGCTCAGACGGTTAAGCAACTTGCTCAAAATCATCCAGGTAAGAAGAATGGCCAGAATTGGAGCTGTCCTAAGCAGCCTGCAGTCTTCTGGGTTATCTGCTCATGACACTAAAGGTGAAATGTGCTTCCTACAGAGGATTTGGACTAAATACGCGGAATGAGCTGCCACTCTTTGTCTGACTCCCTGGGATTGCTCCCTCCTGGGTGGTGTCTCCCATAAGATGAGTCATTCCAAAGCAAATGGCCTTGGGAAGTGATGGAGGAGAAACAGGGAAGAGAGAGAAAAATCTCCCTTACTGCCCCCTGACCCACCCCTTACAAGTATAAAGAGAAAACCAAAGGTGGATCCCCTTGCAAAAACTGCATTGTCTCCCCACAGGTGTCTCTCCTTTAGCTTGTCAGAGACCACACTTAAAACTCTCTGGCCACCAAATCCAGAGACTGAAAACTAGTATTTTAAAGGCCACTGAGGGTGTAGCTAATCTTAATTCATTCATTGCAAGCCACGCTTCAATGCCATGAGGGAAAATTTTTCCTCATAGCAAGAAGGAAACACTTCTTTGCACTTTGGTTTAAAATATTGACACCTAAAAAAAGAAAATATTAACACTTTATTATCTCTGTTACCTCTTCTGTGATTTTGTCACCTGGGCTATTAGGGAAAACCAAGTGATCAGCGATGACCTAAGCAATCTCCCTCCGTCTCCAGTAGAGAAAGATCAAGTTCACTTCTAGTGAGGACCTCGCTTGTTGCCCTGCCGCATTATATGATGGGTTAGGAAGAAGGTCCCATCTTCTTTTGTCAGGGACAGTTCACTGAGGCATGGGATGTATTAGGAGCTTTAGCATTGTCACAGGGAAACAAAGGCCATATACAAGTCAAAGTGAAAATGAAAGTGTAATTCCTGTTATTGTAAATAATAGAGCACAACCATGCAATTTGGTCCGGGGTGTAAAGAGAATTTAATTAAATCTTCCCATTATTGAGGAGAAGGCCTTGAAAAAGAGACTGATGAAGGAGAATAATACATGAAGTAAGGATGTTGGGCTGGATCAGTTCAATGTATGAAATATTCATTGAAATAGCACTGGGCTAGGCACTGTGGGACAAAAAAAAGAATACTCAATTCAGAGAACAAGGGTAGGAATGACTGAAGGTTGGCTTTCAGGCAAGATAGAAGTCATCACATGACCTAGAAGGCAGTGTTAGTACAGCTACAGATATGGGATAGAAGGATGTTAGTAATGGAGACAGGAGGGAAAGATTATAAGAGGAGGGAATTTAATGAGGGCACAGAGTTCAGTGGGAGGACAAGATCTAAAAGAATAAGGAGCAATGAGAGGGGACAGAAGTCAGTGAGGGCCATGAGGGATAAGGCTCAGTATGAGAAATGGGGCAGTGGAGAGATAAGAAACAGGGCCATGTCAGCCCCCTATGTTGCAAACTCCAGTGATGACCCCCTATTAACTCTAGGATCAAATGTAAAGTTGTCTGTCATTGAAAGCTCTTCATAACACCTCCTTCTTCTCTTTCTAGTCTTTTTACACATTACTCCTTTCTATGCACTCTGTGGTCTAGTTGTCCTGGCCTACTGGCTGTTTGTCACACAGGACACTCCATTTTCCATCTCTGTAACTTTGCACTGGCTGGAATACTTTCCGGGAATGCTGTCCCTTCTCTCCATCTCTCGTTAGACTCCTTGGCTTTCTCCTATCTAGACTGAACCCTAAGCATCTCCTTCTGCAGGAGGTCCTTCCTACCTAGCCGGTAGACATCCATTCCAAGGTTACTTTGTATCTACTTAATAAACCTAACATATGCTTGCGTTGTTGTATCTTCATTAAAATGGAAGCTCTTTGAGGGCAGGGACTTTTTCTTTATAGCCCCAGTTCTTAGCATAGTGTCCAGTATATAAGTACTCAGTAAACGTTTGCTTGATTGAAAGAAGTCTGTGAGGGATACAGAGTATAAGGAGGACAAAATTCAGCAGAGAATTCAGTAAGGAGACAGAGGATGGGGAGGAGAGGTCAGTAGGAGTCAGATCAGGAAAAGGGAGGTTGATAGAAAGAAAATGAGTCAGTGGGTGGGAGGCCTTTCTTGATTCCCTGAGTTTTTAATGGTCTCACTCTCCCCTCCCCCCCAGAATAGCTTTTTATTTACTTTGTATGTATTTTGTATTTTCTTATCTCTGTACATGTTGTTTTTCAACCTTTGCAGTATTTAAGGTCAAAGAAGCAGGGATTCACACACCCCCCCCCAGACACTTATTAGTTTCGTAGGTCACTCAACCTCTGCCTAACTCAGTTTTCTCATTTATAAAATGGGGATAATAACAGCACTTACTTTCCAGAGCTGCCATGGAATAAAATGAGATAATACAGGTGCTTACCTGGCGTTTTAAGCTTTAGTAGCGTAAGCTTTTGAGGAATCCTATATTTGTAAAACTAAAAGCATCATATAAAAGCTGGTTGCTGTTGCTGCTGCTACTGCTACTAACACCCCCCCCCCACCACCACCACCGATACCATTATTACTGATGCTGCTGCATCTTTCTTTGTACCCTTAGTGCTTGGAATATTTTGTTGTCACTTTTCTTGACAGTTACTGCAGTGGTTTGCCATTTCCTTTTCCAACTCATTTTACAGATGAGGAAACTGAGGCAAACAGGGTCACAAAGATAGTGTCCGAGGTAAAACATGAACCTTCCTGGCTCCGGGCTGGTTCTATCCAGCGCACCACCCAGCCGCCCCCTCGGAACCCAGAAGGTGCTTATTAAAAGTTTATCGACTGGAGGCTGGATTGGCTTGGATCCCTTCCCTCCCCTCTCCTCCCTGCCCCTTTCTCAGCCCTTCCCTTCTGGCTCTTCCTCGTCTCTCCCTCCTCTCCTCTCTTCTCCTCCCCTCTCAGCCTCCTCTCTCAAACCTTTCCCCTTTCTCTTCCTTCCCTCATCCCTTCTCTTAAACCCCTCTCCCGTCCTTCTTTCAAACCCTCGCCTCCGCTCTCTCAGTTCCTCTCCTCCTCCTGGTCCCTTTCCCTTGTTCCCCTCCCCCATCCACTCCCTTGGCCCCGCCCCTCCTTCCTGCCCCTCCCTCCACGGCCCCGCCCTTCTCATGTCCCGCCCCTCGCCGGCCCCGCCCCTCGCCTCTAGGCCTGCCGCTGCCCTGGGTCTCTTCCTCGTGCGGTCCCAAAGTTCCGGCCTTGGTGCTGAGGGGGAAGGTTTAGACCGACGGACGCGGTGGCTGGCGATGGGCGCGGGGTGAGTGTAGAGAGGGCCTGGAGAGAGCTAGGAGTAAGAGCGCTGGGGCCTGAGATGTGAGGAGAGGCGCGGGCGGGGGGGCACGCAGCCCCTCAGTCCGGGCCCCCACCTTTGCCAGGCTCCGGTCTCGATCTCTCCCGAGGCCGAGGCTCGCTGGGGCCCCGCCCGCAGCTTTTGGGCCTCGGCCTGCCCCGCCCCCCGGGGCCCACGACCGTCTCCTCCCCAGTGCCGCCCCCCGCCCGCGGCCCCGGTGTTGGGGGGTGGGAGGCCAGGACCTCGGCAGGTCGGCTCGCGTCCCGTGCTAGGCTGGGGACCCTGGAGACCCCCCCCCAGCCCTCCGGCTCAGGACTGCCCCCCTAAACCGGCCTGGAGCTGATTCCAAAGGGCAAGACTTAGGGAACCTTGGCTTCCAACCCAACCTGACCCAAGCCTTGGCTAATTCTAAATGCAAACCAGCCTTCCCCGCCCAGCGGGTTTGTGGTAGACAAGTCAGCCTGCTGCGTGCCGGGCTTCGTGCTGAGAGCTGTAAGGGAGCATGAACAGAAGCCGGGGCTGCCCTCCTGTGGGGAGCCTGCCCTCCCGTGGGGGGGCTGCCCTCCCGTGGGGAGCCTGCCCTCCCGTGGGGGGGCTGCCCTCCTGTGGGGGGGCCTGCCCTCCTGTGGGGTGGCTGCCCTCCTGTGGGATGGCTGCCCTCCTGTGGGGTGGCTGCCCTCCTGTGGGGAGCCTGCCCTCCTGTGGGGAGCCTGCCCTCCCGTGGGGGGGGGGGCTGCCCTCCCGTGGGGAGCCTGCCCTCCCGTGGGGGGGCTGCCCTCCTGTGGGGGGGCCTGCCCTCCTGTGGGGTGGCTGCCCTCCTGTGGGATGGCTGCCCTCCTGTGGGGTGGCTGCCCTCCTGTGGGGAGCCTGCCCTCCTGTGGGGAGCCTGCCCTCCCGTGGGGGGGGGGGCTGCCCTCCCGTGGGGAGCCTGCCCTCCCGTGGGGAGCCTGCCCTCCCGTGGGGTGGCTGCCCTCCTGTGGGGGGGCCTGCCCTCCTGTGGGGGGGGCCTGCCCTCCTGTGGGGTGGCTGCCCTCCTGTGGGGAGCCTGCCCTCCTGTGGGGAGCCTGCCCTCCTGTGGGGTGGCTGCCCTCCTGTGGGGTGGCTGCCCTCCTGTGGGGAGCCTGCCCTCCTGTGGGGTGGCTGCCCTCCTGTGGGGGGGCTGCCCTCCTGTGGGGAGCCTGCCCTCCTGTGGGGGGGCTGCCCTCCTGTGGGGGGGCTGCCCTCCTGTGGGGAGCCTGCCCTCCTGTGGGGGGGCTGCCCTCCTGTGGGGGACCTGCCCTCCTGTGGGGTGGCTGCCCTCCTGTGGGGGGGCCTGCCCTCCTGTGGGGGGGCTGCCCTCCTGTGGGGAGCCTGCCCTCCTGTGGGGTGGCTGCCCTCCTGTGGGGTGGCTGCCCTCCTGTGGGGGGGCCTGCCCTCCTGTGGGGGGGCTGCCCTCCTGTGGGGGGGCTGCCCAGTGCATGGCGCCAGGACTGGCCGAGGGCTCTCCCCTCTGCTCTGTGAGGTGACTGCAGGGAAGGTGTCATCTCCCTTCTAGTGAGAAAAACCAACCCGAGAAAGCTGGGGTCACTTACTTGCCTTGGGCCCCAAGTTGATAATATCACCGTCTTAAATGTGAATAATAATTTACAGCCAAATTGGGAGGGGCACTTTTAAGTTTAATCTGCCTTATTAATATTTTCTCCACTTAAGTCCAGGCCACAGACAGCAATATCAATATCATGCAGTTTCTAAGCTGTGAATACTAACACTGAAAAAAAAAATTTTAAACGCTTTCCTAAGCCAGAGTTGGCCCTAGTACAGACCTGGCACTCAATAGAAACATTTAAAAAGTATTTTCTTTACATATTTCATTTGATGCTCACAAAGGTCTATACTATAAAGGTCTCTGTCTCTCTGTCTCTATCTCTGTATCTCTGTCTCTGTCTCTCTCTCAGCAGATATAACAGGTTCAGAAAAGGTAAAGGCAATGTTATGATGTAAGCCCAATGCTACATTATCTCCTTTCTTTAATACTGCTGTAAATATTTTTCTCAGTTGCCATCAAAATAAGTATAACAAAGTTACATACAACTTTTAAGAGAAAACTTAGTATTGAAGCTAAGAAATTTTAGATTAAATTCTTCTTTCCCTTCAGAAGTAGATAATCATAATACCCTGGTTTTTGTTCAGTTAAGTTTCTTTTGGGCTGCCTAAATTGTGTTCTGGTGCTTAATTCTTTGTGTTGATTCTAACTGGTCTTTAGTTCATGTTGTAGTGTTTCTATACAGCATTGGCCAGATTTGCTTTGTGGTCTTTGAGAAATCAGTTAACCTCACTGAACCTCAGTTTTCTCATCTGTACAGTGAAAGGGTTGAAGCTCTAAAATTCTTTCCATTTCTAAATTTTTCAGGGTTTTATGCACGGGTGCACTGGAAAGAATGTTGGATTTGAGATCAAAGGATGCAGATTCAGATTCCATCTGTCTCTCGTTGTTCAGTCTTGGCCAGCTCCTCATGACCCCATTGAGGGTTTTCTTGGCAAAGATACTGGAATGGTTTGCCATTTCTTTTTCCAGCTCATTTTACAGATAGGAAACTGAGGCAAACAGTGAAGTGGCCTGCCCAGGGTCACACAGCTAATAGGTGTCTGTCTGAAACTGGATTAGTCAACTCAGACAGAAGTTTTTTCTGATCTATCCACGCCTAGCTGTCCTTCTGTCTCTTATTACCTTGGGCCAATCATTTATCCTATCTTAGCCTCAGTTTCCTCAGTCTATAAAATTAGGGGATTGATTTAGGTGATCTCCTAAATCCCTTCCAGCTCTAAACCTGTGATCTTACACTCTTGATCTGACAGTTGTTCCCTACACCTGTAACAGTAATAGTTGTTTATAAAATAGCCAACATTTAAGTTTTGCAAGGTGCTTTAGATATATAATCTTATATTTGGTCCTCACAGCAACCCTATGTGTTAGAAACTTATTCCCATTTTACAGATGAAGAAATAGAGACAGAGAGAAGGTAAGTTACTTGCTCAGACTCTGACAGCTAGGAAGTGTGTGAGGTGGGATTTGACCTTTTCTTGACCCCATCTCTGTACTCTATCCACTGTGCCACCTAGTGATTCAAAGTTTGCAAAGTGCTTCCAGTATATGATCTCATTTGTATTGACTTGTCAAAATAGTCTTCATATAGGATAAAACAATTTAGAAAAAATAAAATCAACTCACACTGATCAACAGATCTTTAACATTTAAGAAAGTAGGCTCAAAAGTATGAGTCTTTATTAATAGTCATAATAAAGATGGAAGAAGGAATTCAGGGAAATATGGAGGAAGGTTTTGTAAAAGTAGGAGCTAAACATAAACTTTCCTTTTCAGTCGTCCTATCCTTAGCCCCAAATCCCAACAAAATAAAACTCTCTTTCACTAAGGCAGGTGTCTTCCAGGTGTTGATTAAAACAATTCATATTAATAATGTTGTACATCCAAGATGCTTTAGGGAGATTTTAAAACTTGTGAATCTCCAGCCTGTAAATTCTGTGGAACATTTTTTTAAACAAGGAGATTTTTGTGTTCCTTAATCCCTGTAGTTCTCTTCTTGACCTCCCCAAAACTAATGATCCAGAGTAAAATAAGGTAGGAGTCAATATTACCTAATATCAGGGAGCTTGCATATAATTCATCTCTCCTGCCTCACGTAAGTAATCCTGTATCAAATAGGACTCAGCAAAGTAAATAGCATCTTAGGGAGAAAGGACAGGTAGATATAGTGAATATTTCAAACTGAAAAGAAAATTGTAGAAAGAGAAGTATTATTTCTATCTATAGAAGTTATTAGGGTATAGTTCTGCCTTTAATTAGCTGTGTAACCTCAGACTTCACCCCTCTGAGAGGAAGCTTCCTTTTTAAAACTAGGAGATCTTTAATCAAATATTTTGTGATTCTGAGGTATTTGGATGGAGGTGGGGAGTAGACTGGTCTTGGTCTTCTTTTTAGGATGAATGTAGTGCATTTTCTCTGTTGGCTTCCCTCCTAACAGGCTAAACCCTACATAAGTTATAATCTAGCAGCAATTTTATCTACCTTTCTAAAACTGAAGATTGTCTTCAAAGCTTTGTGCAGCTAATGGACATTCACTGCTAATTAGAAATTGTTGCCAGGGCAGTTACTCTACTAAAAATTCCTCAGGAACCTGTGGAGGACCCCACAGTTACCTTCAGACCTGAGGATTTCTGGTTGTAATGTAGAGTTGTAGTTTTCATTTGGTAGCTATCCTTACTCTGTGAAACTTAATGGAAATATTTTGCCTCTACCACCGCTCCAGAGATACATAGCATACAGAAAAGGTGATGTTTATTATGTATTTTTTATTTATTCATTTCTAAAATTTATTTAATATTTTTGTTGCTTAGGTTCAAGTATCTGCTGTCATCCTAAGGAATGGTAGCAGACCCTAAATAAAGCTTACCCCTTACACATTTTTCACCGTTATGTGTATGTATGATTATTGGTACTAAGTACTAGTACATAACCTAGATATTTGTTGATGACTGACATTTGGGTGGATATATTGCTCCTTGAATGTCGCTTGCTGGAATATATCTGGCCTTTCTCCCTTTCCTCTCCCATTACCCAACCCTCTTAACCAACTAGAGCATGACTCCAGATTCTTTCCCTTTATTGTCCATTCCTACTATTGTAGATATATTTTCTTCTCACCTCTGTTGAGTTTAGCTCCTCATCCATGCCACCTTAGAAGTTGAAAAGGAACTCAGAGGCCAAACAGGAATCCACTCCCTAACATACCCAACAAGTGGTTATCCAGCCTTTCCTAGAACTCTAGTGAGGGAAGGACCTGCAGACAGTCCCTTCCTCTTTTGGACAGCTCTGATAGTTAAGAAGTTCTTTACAGTGAACCGACATTCTGCAGCTTCTACCCATCACTTCTAGTTCTGCTCTCTGGAGGCAAATAAAAGAAATCTAATTCCTCTTATACATGGCAGAGATTCTTGAAGAGAGGTATCTTAGCCTGCCAGATGTTTTTTTCTTTTCTGGGTTTGTCAATGGATTGTTTCACTAACCATCCCCAAACAGCCTTACCTGGCTAACACTCTTAGGTTGTTTCCTCTTATTAGAAGCTTTTTGAGGCTAGGGACTATCTCAATTTAGTATTTTTACCTCCAGCACTTAGCACAGTACTTGTCACATAGTAAGCATTTAATAAATACTTTTGTGTTGGTTAGTTCTTTATTCCAGGCTAAAGATAGCCTGTTTAATTGAGTCTTTCCTTATATGGCATGATCTCAACCATCCTCATTGACTCCTAGGTACACTCTCCAACCTACTTGCCAATTTCCACAGCTGCCTTTCCCTGTGCCATTAATCCCTTTAGGATTAATTTTCTGAAAGACAACTGTTGAACCCAGTATTTCAGTGAGCCCCTAGCATTTCCCTGCTAAGCCACATTAGACTTATAGCATTGTCCAAACATTCTTTAAAGGTGAACACATGCCATAATATATAAAATGTAATACAAATGCAAGGTACCAGTGTGTGTCTGTGTATGTGTGTGTATTTAAATTTAACACAGACAGGATTGATTTCTGTATTGTCTGGAGACCAAGATTATTAGAAAGTTGATATGGTGGGGGAAGCCAAGAAGGCTAGAAACTATGTGAGACCAATTAGTGTTTTAAACAAACAAAATTGTCTTACTGTATCAGCCTCCTCAGGTGGTGAAGAATGGCCTGCCCCAAGAAAACAAATGTCTTTCCTTTTCAGTATTACAGCCCACTTCACTGGAGGGAGGTTCTTATACCAGAATTAAATTTGAATATTTTCCATGTCTTTGTATGAAGTACTCAACGCATGGATCAACTTTCAAAAACTAGATTTAGACTGGTTAGAAGTGGGTGGCAGGGGTGTCCACCTCTCCACATATCCCTATTACTTCTTTTCTAGAAACAGTATATGTTCAATAGGCTTCTGTGTGCTGCTCTAAGAACCTAATCACAAAATAATTTTTATCATTCTCATTCATGAACTTAGGGAATGTAACTTGATTGTTGGGGACCATGTATATTGTAATTTAAGGATCAGTAAAAAGTCAGCAGAAGAGTTTGCCTGATCGTTGTTTTGATTTCCTGAATGCACATTAGCACATCACATGATATGTTAGCTTTTTTAAAAATTAGGAATTCTAGCACCTTTGTGGTAAAAAAACTGAATGAACATGAAACCATTTAGATATCTTCACATACTCTTCTGAAACCTTTTGATGGATATGTGTATATTTTTGCATTATCAATATATACATACCACTTTTTGTTCTGTTTTTTTTTTTAGTTAACATTATTTCCAATACATACACATTTTCATGTATTGATGTAATCTACACAGTTGGCATTTAAATGGCCACATGATGTTATATTGCCTGAATACACCATAGTATGCTCAGCCTCTGTTCTGGGGATTTTGCATCATTTCCAGTTTTTCACAAGTACACACTTATGCTTGCTTTTTAACAGAAGCAGTACACAAGGTCAACTTATGACTGAAGATTATTTCATTGTGCATTTTGTAGTGATTCTGTCATTGACTTAAGACAGTATTTCCTAAAGTGAAGTCTTCAGATCTTTTATGGTCAACCTGATATGATTAGTAATCCTGGGGAAAAAACTGAATGCAAGCAGTATTTTCTCCTGGAAAATATTAATTGTTCAATGTCTGCTAAATGGAGCATTTTTGGAAGATATGAAAGTAAAACTTAATTTTCCAGTTCCCTTTACCTTAGAGTCATCCCATATGTTTAGACCCTGTCCCTCTGGCCATAGTTTACAAACTCATATCTAAATGATCATTGATTCGTTTTATCAACATATTTCAAACTCAAGAGTAATCTGTGGCCAAAATAATTTTAGAATTGCTTCCCTAAATACCTTAACTCATTTATCTTCCACTTTTCAGCTTTTCTTCTCCTTGTAATGCTAGAGTACAGGATTTACTTTTTTCCGCTTTGTTTGGAAAATAAAAAACCTTTTTTTCTATATGTAAACAATTTTTTTTTTTTGCAGCATTTTCTTATTTATAGTTGTGTGTACAATTGCCTCTTGGAAATACAGACATTTTCATCATGCCGACTGTGGTGGTGATGGATGTGTCACTCTCTATGACTCGACCTGTCTCTATCGAGGGATCAGAAGAATATCAGCGAAAACACCTAGCAGCCCATGGTTTGACTATGTTATTTGAGCACATGGCCACCAATTACAAGCTTGAATTTACAGCCTTGGTGGTTTTTTCGTCACTTTGGGAATTGATGGTCCCTTTTACAAGAGATTATAACACTCTTCAGGTAAAATCAGTCAGCATGCATTGATTAAGTATTTATGTACCAGGTATTGTACCAAGCACTGGTACAGTAAGAAATGGAGTATTTTCTGTATTAATCATATTGAATCCACAAGCATTGATATAATATTTTACAATATATCTGGAATCACAAGGCTAATGGTCCTTAATATCAAAGCATAACTAGGTGTCTACAAATGGTAGTAGACTAGAGTCTCCTGGTAGATCTTAAAACCTGACCTGATAGACCTCTAAGCTTTTCCCAAGTCATGCTTTCTCTGTAATACAACTATTCTCCATGGCGTTAACAGAATTTCCAGGGAGAATGAAACAGATAGCCGTAGGCCACATCCTTCTGTACTGCACTCGTAGTCAAACGCTCCCTTTTCAGACACTCGTTTTCAGGGGTTTAGCATTTCTAGAAATACTGGAAATAGTTGAATACATTTTTAAAAGATTGCATGTTTAATGATTCCTTGTTTTGGCCTAGCTGTAGCTCTTTAGCCATAAAGGTATAAACTTGGATGGGCTGTTCGGAATCCCATCAAGTAAAAAGAAGGACTAAAAGAAAAGTGTTAAACATTCTCTTTATTAGTAATAGCATTAAAAATGGCTCTTCTGTATGTGTGAGTGTTTACATATGTATGTGTGTGTATGTATGTGTGTGTGCTGTGCTTTAAGGTTTACCAAGTTCCTTATATGCATCATTACCTCAGTTGATCCTCACAACAACCCTGTGCAGGAGGTGCTGTTCTTAGCCCCATTTTATCCGTGCAGAAAGTGGGACCC
Source organism: Bettongia penicillata ogilbyi (assembly GCA_023548195.1). Lineage (NCBI taxonomy): Eukaryota > Metazoa > Chordata > Mammalia > Diprotodontia > Potoroidae > Bettongia > Bettongia penicillata. The sequence goes on from JAJHZJ010000148.1 coordinate 3,084,599, forward strand.
ACAACTAGTGTGTGAGAGGCAGGATGGGAATCTGGGTCTTCCTGATTTCATATCCAATGCTCTATGTCTGAACGTTTTTTTTTTAGAGGGTAACTTAAAATTTGGACTAGCTGGATTTTAGGAATATATTGTTCCTTAAATAATATTGTCATCTTGAACAGTTCATACTGTTTTTATGGAACTAGTTAATGCAGTAAAGAATAATGAATAACTCTTTTATTCAATCAGGAAGCACTGAGTAATATGGATGATTATGATAAAACATGTTTAGAGTCTGCATTACTTGGTGTTTGCAATATTGTTCAACAAGAATGGGGTGGCTCAATTCCTTGCCAGGTAACAATTCATTTTCATTTCACTGAATTTCAAAAATTAAATTTGATTAAAGATAGATTTTATAATTTCTATAAACTTTGCTATATTTCTACATAGAGAAATTTGTTATATAATTTCTTTTCCTATAATCTTTGTTAATTTCTATAAACTCTACTTACATGTTTATATTTGGTATATAATTTTAAAGAAAGTGCTATTTTGTATGTTCAGACACACCAAAATTAGGTGTAATGGAAACTGTACTCTTAGCAATGAACATATTGTAAACTTAATACTGTTTTCTGTAGAGTATAAAAGTATGCTTCAGTTGAATTTTAGAATTACTTTCTTAGGGTAAATGAAATTTTAGTATCTACCGTGTATGCAAAATGTGCCTTATTAAATCAGAGTAGAAGAGACCCTCAAGCCAGTTATTTACCTAGAGTTATATGTGGAATTAAAGTTGATTTAATCAACTTGCTTGTCTGGTTATCCTTGTAAACTTTCCATTTTTAAATAAGATAGCAGTTAGAAGTAGAAAAGAGTCCTTCTAGACTCGAGGAAGATGCCTGTGAAAGTAGGTACATTGAAAATTGACAGCCAAAGCCATTGCAGAAAACTGGACCTAGACTTACTGTCCAGCGGCAGTAGAGGGATGATCAAATAAATTGTGAAACATTAAGATAATGGAATACTGTAACGAAATGAAGGCTGACAATGAAGAAGAATACCAAGAAATCTGGAAAGACCTTTTTGAAATAATACAAAGTGAAAAAAGCAATACCAAAAGAATGGCGGACACGTAGACCATGACCATATGTGAAAGAAAGGGGACGAAAAAGAATAGATAGAAAAACCATAGAGAACTTGATTGTAAATGTTTATTAAGTCGGTTTTATTGATGTTCATTAAATTTTTAAGTGACAGTAGATAGCCAGGGAGGCAACAGAAGAATTAGATTTGTTCTTCTTGGCCCCCAAATGTATCAAAAATGACGAATTCACAGATCCTGTGAAGTCTATTGTTCCAAGGTACCTTGCTGGCTTGTAACAGTACAGATACAGTCTTTTGGAAGGCATCAACTATTTGTTTAAGTAGCTTATGTTGAAATTGTTTCAGTTAATGTGCTATAGCTTCTCATTTTTATTCCTTCTAATTTGGTATTGATTTTTAGCTTTGTTATAAAAAGCTGATTGTCTGCCTTTAAACACAATTAATTCAGAAATGATATCTCCATTAGTAGGTTACTAATTTCCTTTCTATTAGAACATCGTTAGTTCCATTTTTGATGAAGTTACTTGGTATTTGACATGCCCTGCACCTACTAACTTCCTTTGTTTTCAGAATATATAGTTGTGAGGCCTCTGTATAATCTACAAGCCTTCCACCTCTCATTTCTTAGCCCTGGATTGTATGTTTCTCTCTCCTCCCCGATGGAATCTTAGAAAGTTCTTTCTTGAATTTCTCTGCCTCTTCATCCCCTGCAGCAGATCTGAGTTAGCACACACACTGCAGTTTTTGTGATGGTCTATCTCAAGTGTTTGCCACGAGCATTACGATACCAAATGAATGAGTGTCCTATTGAACATTTCTTGTTTTGTTTAGGCTCGTGGTAAAAGCAATTGAACTTCCTTCTACTTCTCTGCACGTATTTTGTTGTATCCTTCCATTCGTAGTAGGAGTATCAAAATCAACAAGACGTAGTTACTGTTAGAGTAAGTGTGCATTGGCACGCAGAGTGAGAGTTCCAGCAGTCATTTTTATAGGCAGTAATTAAACTATTATTCTTAGCACTCTGCCCCTTTTTCTACAATAGTCATGGCAGAAATGGAACACCAGAGGATTGAAGGCCATCTTGTATTTTTCTTTGTTTTATGAGTCACCTTGGCTAAAGATTTCATTACTGTGTGGTCAGCTTACTGGTAATGAGAAATTAGTTAGGTTGGTCCTCAGAAAGTCAACTTAGAATGTTACCAGGCCCATGCTTAATTCCAGTTTAATCAAACATGACAGAGCTCACAGGCCTCTGGCTTAGCCTTGGAGACCCCAAGGTCACCTCCTTTGCTGCCACAGTGGAGTAGTACTGTGTGGGTGGCCTTGCATATAGCGGGAAGTTCATAAAGAGTTGTTGAATTGAAATCAACCTGAGATTGCTATATGAATCTTTCAGCAGTTCTGGCTCAAAATTCTTTTGTGTTTTTTATTAAGAAAATCAGTCTGCAAATGATATTTGTTATTAATAATAATGCATTTTAGCATTTAGTTACTGGACTGGTTTGGTTTAATGTGAGATTTGGTTACCAAATTTTTAGGCAATAACATGTCTTTGTTATTAGGATGTAGCACATACTTCCCATTTTGACTTTATGTATAATGTTCCATCATCACACAGCATCTGGCAGAGCCTGTGACTAAGGAAAGATGAAACATAAAACACTTGGTGGTGCCTGGAAGATGTAATTGCCTTATAGTGAATTGACTGTCCTCTTGACAGATTACCTTTTCAGGTGCCTTCCCCCACTTAGCAGTTGTTCTCTCTTCAAAGTAGCAGCATATTGCCATTTTGTTGTCGTTACAAGTTGTTAAATATGCACATAAGTAATCTTGTACTGGTGGTCCTTTGTTACCAAATACCCAGTCAAGGGAGACTGAAAACAGTCACACTGTATGTAAATAGAGAATACTCCCCAAAAATGTGCTGCAATTTCACAATGCTTAGAGAATAATGAAGAAATTAATAATTTTTGTAATTCTGTCTATTCTTTACATTGACTACGTTAACATCTGCAGCTAGAGCTGGATGCATTTACGAAAACTGCATTATACAATTTTTGTATTAAAAGTATCAGAAAATATTTTTATGGAGTTTATAGTTTGGGTATATTCTTTTAGGACAAGGATTGCCATCCTTTTGGTAGTATATGTCCAGAGTTTAACCCTTGTTTTTCTTGTATGGCCTGAGAGGCAAGCTGCAGCTGCTTTAGGGTGAAGGGGGTGAATTGATTATCATATACTGGCTGACAAACCCCAACTCAGGAGATAGGAGTCTAGCTGTCAAAATGTAATGAAGCAATTAATGGATCTTGAAGTGTTGGGTTTTTTTAAATATTTAGAAGAGCTTGTTAAAGTAGCTAAGGAAAATTAAAACAGTGTTAAGTCTTATTGTTTAAGTATATGTTTATTTAAATTACAAATCTTTCCCTTCTTCTGTAAATAGGTTGTTCTAGTAACTGATGGATGTCTAGGCATTGGGAGAGGTTCATTGCGCCACTCACTAGCAACTCACAGTCAACGAAGTGACACTAATAGATTTCCTCTGCCTTTCCCTTTTCCATCTAAGTTATACATCATGTGCATGGCAAATTTGGAAGAGGTAAATTCTTCTACCTTAACATTGAATGGTTACTAGTTCACTGGAACTAGTAACTGTGATTTGATGGAATTCCCAAGTACTCTTTTAAATTCTACATTGTTGCTACATCACCGTGAGGATATACCTGAAGTTGTTTCCTCTGGGCTATTTCTCATGGGAGATGTTTAGATGATTAATGGTTGAGATGTCCTCTTCTGTAATAAAGTGTCTCTGCTGCTGAGTTTTCTCATCTGTGCCTAAAGAAATACTGAAAAAAGTAGACTTTGAGCCTTAGTTTGAGAGACATTATCCTTTTTATGTTTCATTAATAAACACTTCTCAGTTTTTCCCTTTACATGACTAAATCCCCTTGGAGGGCAAATCATGAGTAAATACCAATTGTTCCCTTCTGAGAGAGTGATGTTTTTAAATGTGATGTTTTCATTTTATGAAATGACTTTCATGTTTTCCTTCAATCGAGATTGTTATAATTGTTTTTTTTAAAGACTGTTAAAGTTATTTTTTCTCTTGTCTGCCATAAAATATTTGGTTTTTATTGTCTATGTTATTATAGCCTTGACCTCAGTGAGCTAATATTTATTTGGCATTTTTTGCATCTTTTAAGAGATTTTTCTGCTTTGTAGCTCCAGAGCACAGATTCCCTAGATTGTCTGGAACAACTCATAGACTTAAACAATGGTGAAGGACAGATTTTTACCATTGATGGTCCCCTGTGCTTGAAGAATGTACAGTCTATGTTTGGGTGAGTCTATGTTTTGAATTTAACAACTTTCTTAGAATCTATCATTATAATTTAGCATTTAGAACCCCCCCAAAATTCTTTGAATTGTGCCATTTTATTTCCCTATATTGCCCATTTTAAAGATGTAATGATTAGTATAACTGATATTTTTAGGTACAAATGAAATGGTAATGTCTGCAGTTATTTCTTCCCAGTAATTCAGCAGTTTCAAAGATGAATTTGTCCATGGGCTTTTTTCCAATAAATACCTGTATTAAGAATGTCATGTTTCATTGTTCTTCATGAATCAATTGATTAGACTTCAGTTGTGGAGTAATCTTAAAGGAAAACAAGTTTACATCTTTAATTAGTATTTTCAGCTGCTTTTCAGTATTGCTCTAGCACTTAATAATGAATTATCATATTTTAGGAAACTGATAGACCTGGCATATACACCTTTCCATGCTGTTCTCAAATGTGGTCACTTAACAGCTGATGTGCAAGTCTTCCCCAGACCAGAACCTTTTATTGTAGATGAAGAAATTGATCCTATTCCTAAAGTAATTAATACAGGTAATTTTCAAAAATGTATTTCCGTATAACTTTTTTCTCTGCTTTTCCTGTTGAGCTTCCCTTCCCTCTCCTAGGTTATTTCTTTCCTCTAGGTTTAACACATCATGTTGGCATTGTTCCTAGTCATGATGTTGCGATCACAATTTGCTGTAGAAAGGAGGTTATGATGTCTGAAGGGCTTCCCATTTGAAAATGTTTATGTCAAGAACGCAGATTAATTTCCTGGGGAAAAGAAGTCAGAGAAGAGCCTGGCTCTGCCCCTTGCTACTACCAAGGGCACACATGAATTAAGATGTGACAGACTTCACCTTTCTGGTCCTCACTGTCTCCTTGTTAAATGAGGGGCTTGGGAGATTTCTAAGGTTCTTTCCAGCTTCAAGTCATATAAGCCAGGCCTAGAGTCAGGAAGGCCTGAATTCCAGTCCATATTCAGACACTTTACTAGCTGTGTGTTCCTAGACAAGTTCTTGAATCTCTGTTGGCCTCAGTTTACTTGTCTGTAAAATGGAGATAGTAATAGTACCTATCCTCCCACAGTTGTTGGGTGGGGGATCAGATGAGATTTTATTTGTAAAGCATTTGCACATTGTATGGCATATGTTAAATGCTATATAAATATTAGCTATTGTCATTATCATTGTTAGTGTCCGCAGTTGAAATCCATATTCAGAAAGTACTTACTATACATACCCAAACGCCATAAAATCTTTAGGACTGCACCTTACTGAATCTTCTTGGTGACCTTTGGAACTTCATGAAAACAGTCATTGCCATAGACAAGGCGAGGCTTCTGGAGTCTCTGGTGCAGGTTTCAGTTCTGACCCTTCCACCCCAAGCTTTCAGTTTCTTTCTCTGGGTCTTAGTTTTTTTTTGTCCTGTGACCCAAGGGGTTTGAATGAGAGATCTCAGACATTCCTTTCAGCTATAAAATATATTAGAATGCTGTTGTTCTGCCACCAGTACCATGGCTAAGTGAAAAGGATGTGTTGAATTTTTATTTATTGTAAACACTAGTTAAAAAATGTAAAATGAAAATAATAATAGTTTACTTTATTTGGCATTGTAATGTTTGCAAAGTGCTGTACATTCATTCACTTGATCTTTAATACAGCCATGTGTGCTGGATGCTCTTACTCATACCATTTTACAGATGAGGAAACCAAGACTTAGGGATGTGAAATGCCTTGCCCTGGTCACAAAGTGGATAACTGAGGTGGAAGTCAAAACCAAGGATTCTGATTCCATGTTCCCTCTCAAGTGAAAGATGGCAGGAATAGAAGAGGAGATGCCATTCAGCCTTCAAATGTAGCACTGCCTGAAGTGAAATCTGTGTCATGCCAGGTTTAAGACTTTGAGGAAATGAATCATTTTTGGATTTTCTTATTTTTTCCCAAGGAAATGATTGGCTTTAACAGTTATTCCTGACCAGGGTTAGCTGAACCCTATTGATTAGATTGCTCTCTTCATAGTACATCATTATAAGCCACTTATTATCTTGGTGATGCATTTCCTCCAAATGTCTTTACTTTTGGTGTTGATTATTGTCAGGAGAATTAAGGTATTCCTTCAGAATCTCTTGTTGATGTAGTAGAAGTGTTTTCAGTTCTAGTTAACAACAAGGTTTTGATTTTCATTTAACTTTTCAGTAAAGCCAAGGATTTACACCCTACTTCATTGTGTATACAGTATAAAAGAAAAAAGCAAAATCAGACCCTAGACATTCTTAAAATAAAAAGAAACATCTCAAAACTTTAGCCATTCATAAACCATTTCATCAACTTTTGGCCTTATCCTTAATTATTTCCTTCATTTAAATATCCATTCTCTTCCCCTTAAAAAAAAAAATAAACTGCCTCCTTTCCCTAAGAAGCCTGATCAGATCTGCTTTGAAAGTGTTTGGACTCCCCCTTGTGATCTTCAGTTGAGCTTACATCTGCAGTTATGACCTTCAATACATATATTTCCACAGAGAAATGTATAATGTAACTTGAATTCATTAGAAGAAAGATATAACTGCTTTCTTTTCCTGGGAAGTTGTTAATTGAAAAGATACTATGTATCTTCTCTATGTATTGAGAAGACACTATGTAAAAGGAATTCTTAATAACTTCTCCATCTAGCTCATCACACTTGAATTCAGCCAAAAAATTACATTATTGAAATTTCCATTTTTATGTTTAAATAAAATAGAACAGATGCCTAGGGCCTGCCTAACATATAAATTAAAATTATATTGAATCTTTCCTTCCAGATCTGGAAATAGTGGGTTTTATAGATATAGCTGATATTTCAAGCCCCCCAGTTCTGTCTAGGCATCTGGTCCTGCCCATTGCTCTTAACAAAGGTGAGTTTTCCTTTTAACTTTGGGGCATGTACGAAAGTTCTCGTAATCTAAGTGTGTTTGAAATGGTCCTTACAGTTAAAGAAGGATATTCACGTTATAGGATTTTGGAGGAGAGACTGTTATACTGGGTACAGAGCCTAACAGATCAGACAGACAATCGTGCTGCTCCATTTCTCATGCCATCACTCAATCGTTCCAAAGGCTCTTAGAATGTAAAGTATTATACAAGGCACTATGAGGCACTCAGAGTTCCTGAATCTCTCAGGAAACTCTCTCAGTTTAGATTAAGATGAACCATTATTGAACAACTCACGGGATTTGTGAGGGTGCTTTCCCACGGCCCAGCACAAACGTTTTATGGTCCCCTCCGGCTTTAGTGGATAGGTGGCCTCTGGGAGTGTCCATGACCAAAATATTTCTTATCCAACTGGCTGATGAGCTTTCCCAGGTTTATCTAGGCTGGACCTCAGGCAACATATGATCACTTGCCTTTACTCAAGGTCTTTCCAGCTTGGTGCCAGACCTGCCTGAACTTGTATTCTGCTGTCACAGCCTTCACCCAGGGTCACCACCACAGCACACTGAAACTGTAAAGTAAAATTTCTCCTTGTTGGTTCCTCTACCTTTTAAAGGATCCATTTGAAAACTGAGTTGTACATTCTTTAGATTTTGCATAGTAGCTGTTTATTTATATTAAATTGATTAATTTCAACATTAAATTATTGTAACAACTTTTCATTCCCTCTTGAGTTTCCATCAGGATTCTTTGTCCATTCATTTACATTCTCATTTCCTCTTAAATAGTCACAGTCACGGTTAATGTGTGCTTCATGCTTAGTTCTACTTTTTTATGCATGTGTCATTTCAGAAAGGTCTTAGATTTCTTTGCATTCCTCAGACTTGTCAATATTAATTACATTATGGTATTCCAGGCATTTTAATTACAATTCAATTTACCATTTTCCTCTTATTGGTCATTTGGTTCTATTCCAGTTTTGTTGCAACTACGTGTAATGAAAAGCTCTTTTCTTTAAAAAAAAAAAACAAAAAAAACAACTTTCAGTGTATGTTCCTATATTGGAATTATGAGATTAAAGGACATAGGTATTTTTGTAATTTTTATTTCATATTGCCAGATTCCTTTCCAGAAAGATTTTACAAATGTACAATTGCATGACAAAGCCATTTTCCTTTAGTTTTTCAGGGATTTTGTATTTGAACTTTATCTAACCAGTTTCCTCTTTGTTTTTTGCATAGAAGGTGATGAGGTAGGTACAGGCATCACTGATGACAATGAAGATGAAAATTCAGCTAATCAGATTGCTGGTAAAATACCCAACTTTTGTGTCCTGCTTCATGGTAGCCTGAAAGTAGAAGGAATGGTGGCAATTGTTCAGTTAGGGTAAGGATGCTTTGGGTCTATCTAAAAGTCATTCCTGTCTCAGGAATTCTGATTCGATAAATGCAAAGTGAGATGCTTCTCAGATTTGAAGGACATTGATTTTATTCTGTATATTACGTATTATTTTATATATGTATGCATACATATATGTTTGTCATATGTGTACACACACATATTAAAGCATGAGAGCCAAGTTCTCATTCTAGAGGAAGGGAGATAGACATATATCTAGATAAATATATCTAGATATATATTACGTATATGTGTTTATATTGCTATATATAATATATATTTATGTTATAAATAGATCTATATAGCATACAGATATACATGTTATATAGCATTATGTTGTGTATTATACATAGATACACATGTATAGATATGTGTATTTCTATATCAATATATCTTTCTCTATATGTTACTATATATAGGTGCAAAAGGCTTAGAAGACAGAGAGAATGCCCTTAACCCCTTTGCCTCTTCCAGAGATTGCTCTGCCCACAGGAAGCATTGTGCAGACTCAGGATTTTATATCCATGTTGTAACTGTCTTTTTAGGCAAAAAATGAGTACAGGGTAGACTTGTTCAGTATTAAGTTTGGGTTTGGGGGTAAGCAGTTTAGAGATGGCATTGCTAGCCTTTATATTCCTCTGATTTTCACACAGACCTGAGTGGCATGGAATGCTTTACTCTCAAGCTGACAGCAAGAAGAAATCAAATCTCATGATGTCTCTCTTTGAACCTGGTCCAGAGCCTCTGCCTTGGTTGGGGAAAATGGCACAACTGGGGCCTATTTCAGGTACAACTTTTAAAAGGTCCTACTCACAGCTCTCTTTTCCTTCTGCTGCTTTGAAGAAGTTCTCAGGCTACTTTATCCATTCCTTAAGAGGACTCCCTCCTTTAATCACTGTATTTTTTGGATGTGGAGTAAACTACCCAGATTTCCTTTTAAACAGAGATTAAAAAGCTAACTTTAAAAAAAAGTAAAACTTCATTTTTGAACTTAGCACATGAATGAGGTATTTTAAACTCCAGCAATCCTGTTTCAAAGTAAAGAGTTTCTCAGGTTGTTTACAAACAATTTTTTGGAGCATGTGACTTTGAGTGTCTTAAAGTAGACTTTCCCATATACAAAAGAAAATTTTTCTATTCAGTAGTTAATTATTTAACACATGGAATTTACTTAGCATGCTGCTGAGTGCTTTGGGGGATATAGAAGAAATATAAGCTACTATATCTACCCACAGTGAGCTTATCATTTCATTGGATAGACAAGATGTACTGTATTAGTCCGATGTACTGTTCTTTATGGCTTTGGGGAAAAGGAACTACTTGGCACCCTCATCAGAAAGACTGAATCATGAAATGGGGACAGCAAAAGGATACACATGGATTCAAGTGGTGTTAGCCATGTAGTGTTCTTGTATCCCAGCATTACCAGTGTTGGCATGCGCAGCAGGCTTCTCTGAGCAAAAGGGGTTTGCATTGTTTGAGACAACAGAAATCAGTGATCCATTTCCCCTTTGTTGTCTGTATCTATATACAGTCTTATGAGAGGAAGAAGTGTTCATAATGAATTTGTTAGCCCCTTCTAGTGACCTTGATCTCAGGCTTTATGATCCCCATGCTTAACCTCATGTTACAGCAACAGTAAGAGAATCTAGTACAATGAGGGGGGGTTGGTTCATTCTCTGTTTCAAGCAACTACACACACACACACACACACACACACGCAGGCATGATGTAAGACAGAGAAGCCAAGTGTATTACATCATCCATTATCTGGAAAAGGAATTCTTAGACCTCTTGGCTATGCATAGTTTGCAGTAAGTCTGCTCTCAAATGATTCAGAAGAACCTGTAAGCTTTAAATCCCATTACACAAACCATAAAAACTGTTGGGACAGCATAAGACAGTAAATAACCAGGTGCCAAAATATGTACTGTTGGCATTAAGCACTACTATAAAAATGAAAGTCGTATGGGTGGAATCTGACCTCCCTGGAAGAGAAGGTTTATATTGGCCAGAAGTTAAAATAGATTTGTATAGTCAGAATGGGTATACATGGAAGAATGTTGAGGTGAAATTATAGAGAGCCATGAACGCCAGGGCGAAGAACTGACCTTGAACCCATAAGTTGTAATTAGTAAATACCTGGACCTGTAAATACCTTTATTTCTGCAAATAGGTTAAAAACAGAAATGTGGCTCTGGGAGTCTTTAGGGACAATGTTTGAAAGTACCACAAGATGGAGATATTTTTCCATTTAAGTCTTTCTCTGCTTGTCCTTTATCATTTTCTTTGCATCACTTGCTCATTCTTATGGAGTCTTATGTTCCATATTTTAAAAGTTTTAAAAGCAAATGATTAGAATGAGTTCGTAATTCTTACAAAAAATGGACACTTTTTTTTTTTGCTTAGGGGAATCCCAGTTTATTTTTCTTTTTAGTCAGTGACCCAAAAGTGGCTTTCCATAAAAAAAAGATTTCCCTAGCGCTGTTATAGTTAATGAGAAACTTTTGGAATTTTTTGAGTAGAAAACTAACTTGTGAATGCTCTAGAGATAATGTCAGCCTAATTTTTCTAGCTTTTCTCAGCTGTTGGTTGACTCTCTATACTGATTAGAAGGTTCCTTCATTCTTAGATAAATGAATTTAATGTCCTCTAAGTATAAACATTATTTCCTTGACCCAAGCGTGCTAGAGTGTCATTTTTAGAAAGCTTCATTTCCTTTAAGATGCCAAAGAAAATCCTTACGGCGAAGACGACAACAAGAGTCCTTTCCCCTTGCAGCCCAAGAACAAGCGCAGCTATGCCCAGAACGTGACTGTGTGGATTAAGCCCAGTGGTTTACAGGTAGGTCATTTTTGTTGCTTTGTCATCAGTGATTGGAGCTCTATTTGGGGTGGGGGAAGAGATGTGGCAGAGAGAAACGCATACTCCTTCTTGTGAGGATAGTATTCCTTCTGTTCAGACTTAATAACTTTTCAAAATAAAGTCACACCTGTAATTTGCTTCCCACCGAAGCACATTTTCTATTTGTTCTTCCAAAATAAACAAAATCAGGACAGGCATTTGGGTCACAAGACTAACAAAAGACTTTCTACTCATCCTGTGACTTTCCTTTGATTTCCTACCCAACAGATACTGGGAGTGAAAAGCTTCTTCTCTTTTGTTTAAGTTCTCTGTCTCTGGCCACATTACCTACATGGCTCCTTGGAAGGAAGCCAGTGAGCCTCATGAAAAGGAAGCATGTACAGAACATTGAAATTGAAAAAATGTGGCTGAAAAGAAAACTATAGTTATACTTGTCACAGATGCACCTGATGAGTTTTTAGATTTTTTAAAAGTTTTATACGTGTTTCTTTTTCACAAGATCATTTGCAGATTGACCTGCCTCCCAAAGGGATGTGTGAGTGCTTTATGTTCATTTTTAAATGAACTGAGAGAAAAGCTCTATGCTTGTATTTTAAAAAATACATACAACAGAAATAAAGTGAGAGTGAGGAATCCTCACACTGACAGATCTACTAAGTGGAATTATTCTATTTTATTAAATTTGTATGTTCAGAAACATTTCTCACTCTTTTCTACTCTTCCTCTCTCTACTTGATTAATAACAAGTTTTCCCCTCCTTTAATAGACAGATGTACAAAAGATCTTAAGAAATGCAAGGAAACTGCCTGAAAAAACACAGACATTCTATAAGGTGAGAATGATGGGGTCACGACTTTGGGAGGGGCACTTAAGTGAACCAAGGTTCTGTTAAACCTGGTTGATTGATAACAAGCTATTATGTATTTTAAGACAAGACAATTGGATACCTAGTTTATCCTTCTGCCTCCAGACAGGAATTCTTGTCAATAATTATTTCCATCTGGGATGAGATACTTCTAAATGTTTGTGAATTCATATCAGGTTTGAATCTCCTAGGATTGTAAATAGCTCCAAAATTTTTTTTAAAAATTAATGTCTTTTGACTTTTGTGCTACTCATTCCCTAGTGTAGAGCCCTCCCTGTAACAAAGAAAAACAATTGAGCACAACTGAGCAACACAACGATAGTGTGTGCAACATTGTGCATCCATAGTTCCTCACCTTTCTACTGGAAAAAGGAAATATATTTCATCATTGGTCATTGAGTTTGATCCAAATTCACCTGTGTGTAGTATTGTTTTAATTTATGATATCATTGTCATTGTAAATACCATGCTTCAGGTAGTGTGTTCTTTACACTGCATCACTCCATGTAAGTCTTCACACTTTTCTCTGAATTCTTCATATTTATTGTTTCTTGTGGCATATTTGGTTACATTTCTATATCACAGTTCGTTCAGCCATTCTCCTTCCCCAACCCTCATTGAAACATCAAACTTTTCTATAGTTTTACCACATAAGTTCTTTCCCAGAACTACTTGTGAAAAATAAGTATTTATGAATTGGCCTAGAGATGGCTTTAGGGTCACCAGAAGTAATAAAGATACAAAGGAGGAAATTTTGTGATGTCTCATAACTCCATTGTCACTCCAGAATATAACTCAAACTCATTTAAAGAGCAGCCTGGAATAGCCTGACTTGTCATTTTTGGTGCCATGTGCAACTAGATATGGCCTCTGAGTATGACTGCTTGGCCTTGGAAGAGTATAATCCATGTTCCGTGCCTTGGAGTGCCCCTTCTGCTGTGTCACACCTCCCATTAACATGGCTTTAATATCATTGTGCATTCTCAGCTTTTGCTCACTTTCCAAACATGTTAATAGTCCAAAACATAGTGTGATGGACAACATAGCTGGAGTTCATTTCATTTCATTCCCATCAGGTATTCTGTTCAAAAAAGGAGCCTTATCACCACCAGGCCTTTCACACTCACCAGCATGGACACACATATGCATTAAAATACTGGTAAATGCATTTTTAAACTTTTGAAAACAGATTTCTTCCAAGCACAGGTAGACACTTAAATACTGGATGTTCTTGTTTTCCCACTACCTGTGTGGCTGTTTCTCAGGTCTCCTTTACTGGCTCATCATCTATAACATACCATCAAACTGCGGGTTTTCTCTAACACACTGTCCTTTGGTCCCTCTTCTCTTTCTCTTCTCTTTTTCAGTGACCTCAGTCAGGTTAAGTGATCATTTTTGTGCAGATGAGTCTCAAAGATCAATATATTCAGTCCTAATCTCTCCATTGAGCATTAGCCCTAAATTTCCGATTGCCTGTGAGTCATTTCAAACTGGACATCCCAGAGGCATCTTAAACATATCAAAGTAGAAATCATCACTTTTCTCCCCAAAGTGATACTATTTGTTTAAAAACCAGGTGTGAGTCTAAGGTAATGAGAGTAGGGGTGGGTGTGGTTCATTAATGTTCTTTTTTTCCCTAATTCTTTTTTTAAAAAAACAAACTTTTACCCCTCTTCAAATTTCCCTATTTCTGTCTAAAGCAACACCATCATTATTTCATGACAACTCCTGCTTCTTTCTTATCCCATAGTTGCAAAATCTTGACCTACCTCCACAAAATCTCTCCCATCTGACTTTTCTCAACGTACATGTTTTGTTGAGTCATGGGTCACATCCCACCGTTCATCCCCCCATTTGGGGTTTTCTTGGCAAAGATACTTAGAGGGGTTTGCCATTTCCTTCTCCAGCTCATTTTACAAATAAGGAAACTGAAGCCAACAGGGTTGGGTGACTTGCCCAGGATGACACAGCTAGTTTGTGAGGCCAGGCATTTTGTTCACTGTGCCACTTAGCTGCCGCCTTAGTTCAGCCCCTCGATCACCTGTCAACTAGATTGTTGCAGCAGTTGCCTAAATGGTCCCCTTTCCCCAAATATCTCCCTACACTAGTCAGTCCACACTGCTATCGAAGGGACTTTGCTTAATTGCAGATATAATCATGTCACTCCCTTAATCAACTCTAATGGCACCCTATGACTTCTAGGGTAAAATATAAACCTCTTAGTTTTTACAGTTCTTCACAACCTGACTCCAGCTCATGTTTCCAGTCTCAGTGTATATTATTTCCCTCCCCGCCCCAACTTTGATCCAATAAGGCTGGGCCTTCTCTCAGTTCCTCATACAACACTGTGCCCTGACCGCTTCCCATACCTGTGATGCACTTTCGTTTCACCTGCACCTCATAGAATCCCACTCTTCCTTCAAGGCTCAACTCAAGCACCCGCAGGGAGCCTTTTTACAGTCTCCCCAACGTCTAGAATTCTGCCTCCCAAACCACCTAATATTTAATATCCTCTTCCTATTTATTCTGTATGTGCACATTTGTATCCCCAGTGTATGACAGTTAGTGAAAATTGTTGGGTTTGTTTTTCTAATGAAAAAGACTTGTTCCAAAGTATTATTTCATCTGTATTTTGTTTCAGGAGCTAAACCGTTTACGAAAGGCTGCCCTGGCATTTGGCTTCCTGGATCTCTTGAAGGGAGTAGCTGACATGCTAGAGAGGGAGTGCACCCTTCTCCCTGATACAGCCCACCCTGATGCTGCATTCCAGCTATCCCACGCTGCCAGGCAACTCAAACTGGCCAGTACCGGTTCCTCTGATTACGCGGCTTATGATCACAATATTACCCCCCTTCAGACAGACTTTTCTGGAAGCAACACTGAAAGAATGTGAACTTGGCTTGTTTGGGGAACATTTTCTTTAAGAGAAAAAGACTTCCAAAGTGGAGAGAGTCGTCGGGATATGAAAACTGTCCAGGTTGAGTTGGAATCATTAATTGAATCTAAAGAATCTCCCCAAAAAAGTTAGAAGTAGTTAACTCCTTAGCTTCCATGGTGGGGAGAAGTGGGTATCAAAAGGCTCTGGTTTCTGAAGAACAGTGGTTGTTTGTGCTATGCAGACGTCTTAGGCAGCTTTGGTGGGGAGGGGAGCTCCCTGGATCCTTGAGCAGCTGTATGGAAACTCCCCAGTAGGTGCTATCCCTCCTGGACCTCCAGAAAGTGTTTGCTCTCCTGCTTTAAAAGCAAACCAGCAAAAGTACAGGGGTTTTCTCTAACATCTGCACTTGGAATGAACTCAGGCAACCAAGAGATTGCCCTTGTTACACCTGGAGCAAAATGGTGATGATGCTGTTTATTTTAAGATACAATTTTAAACAGTGATACCTATAATACATATAAAATTGACTGGGACTTTTTTTAAAGTTTTAAGGTAAATGAACAATAAAATGCTTGATTTTACAAAATGGTTTCACTTGAAGACTAATACTTTAGATTTCATTTGTTTTCCAACCTACTTACCCAGTATAATTTTAATTTCCTTGTAATTAACTCATCAGTATTTAAGTCTTAATCTACAGGATTTTAAGAATTTACTGAAATAGCACTGGTTTCGAACAGCCTATCCCCTTAAATTCCACTTTCGGTTGGACTGCTGGGGCACAGATTTATTATCTTCCTTATTACTGCATAGGCCAAGACTCAGTCACAATCAAGTTTTGGAAAAAAAAATAAAATCCTATGGTAGGAAGAATTATGTAATTTAAAAAAAAAAACCCAGCACTGAACTAAGAATGAAGAGATTTGTGATCTGGTCCCAGTAGTCACAAACTAGCTACGAATTCAAGCAGCAGCTTCATTCTAGATCTGAACTAACCTACAAAAATAAAGAGGACTGGGCTTCAAGGGTTCTCAACCTTCTTTGTCATGGCTCATCTCTCACAATAATACTTTTAAGTGCGTAAAATAAAACGTTGAGGAGTGCAGAGGAGACCAATTTTTTGAAATAGCTATCAAAATAATTTTTTAAAAGCCAAATTCATGGACCCCAGGTTTGGAACCCTTGGACTACATGATCTCTATGGTCTCTTACAGCTGTTTCAATGCCTATGCCACTCAGAGCCTCTGAAATTGTGGACAAAAAAACATTTCTGATCGTTGGCTGTCTACTTCATAGTTTCCTATGGAAGCATTGTTGTTTGTCCTTTGCTGCTGAAGAAGACTGCCATCAGACAAATGACAAGTGACTTGCACTACACTTTGTTTGAGTGAGGGAGGGCTGTGCAGGTCACCAGCCTCACTTCTCTTCCAGAGCCATCTGAATCCAGTGACCTGAAATTTCTCAGGGTGACGAAAGATGACCTAGGATACACTGGGACACTTTGGCATTATGCCCAAGGTGGAAGAAGGTGTTAGATAAAAGTTTCATGAAAATAAAAGTTAGAATAAGTCCAAATGAAAGCAACTGAATCTGCCATGGAAATACTCCAAAAATCTCCACTCCTATCTTCAGGATTCTGAAAAAAAGCACCACAGAAAGAACAAAGGTTTTGACTGTAAATGTTTTAATAGAAATCCACCATCTTTTGCCTCCTCGGAGACTATATAATAAGATCCATGACAATCACGATGAATACAAGTTTTTTCTTGAGAGTGTCGGCTACTTCACTGCAAAGCTGAACTGCCTGATTTCGTAAGAACTCAAGTTGAAAGAACATGTCAGAAGTCAGTATGAACAAGTTAAGTGTTGAGGAGAACCTGCAGGCATGCAAAACATTGTCCTACCAAGGAATAAATTAAAAGGGGAAAATGCCTTCCTTATGCTAATTTGGTGTTTGATATCAAGCCAAGATACTGTCCCAGGCTCCTGTCACTATAAAGTATAAATCACTGTGTGATCCCTGGGTAGGAATAATGACTTATGTTCCAGCACAAGGCTAAAGGCCCTATTTATGCCCTGAATGCTGTTCTTTAAATGAATGTTTCTTCTAAGGGACTTTCTACATGGTATACTCAAAATTTCTCAGTGGAGAAAACCCTATTAATCTTTAAAACAAGTGATCTTTTTTCTTTCAAATTCCTTCTACCCCTGCTAGGATGTTTCCTTCCAGAATCTCTTACTGACACCAGCTAGCACACTGCCAAATTTCCAGCTTTGTTTTCCCATTTATGCTACAATGGTAAGTGAAAAAGTCGGTTTCACTGCAATAGAATGAAGGCAATTATGGTCCTTCCAAAAAATTGCTTTTCCCACTATTCTTTTACAGATAGACAACTGAGTGGACTCTGCGTAGTGAGCACTGATAAACCAGTATCTTATGTTTCAGCATTGCCTTAAATTTATTGTTCATTCTAATGACATGAATTTTAAAAATTATTTCATTTCAACAGAAGTATGAAAAAAAAGGGTTACTTGCAATTAAGCCACCAGAGATAATGAATGGTTCCAGGTTTCATTTCCTGTCATTCTCTCAAGCCTTTTACTCTCTATCCAATGCCTACACAATCAAAACTATAGCCCGCCAGCAATAAGAGGTAAGATGACCACAGAGTTTATCCCCAATATGGCTCAGATAAAAGTTTATCAGTGGCTGGGCCTAAACTGATCATCACAAGATTGATCTTGTGGTAACCCAACAAATATAATACATTCAATGCTTTTTTTTTTTTTGTCTCTGAGTCCCATGTCTATAGCTTTCAGTTACCTGTAAGAGAGCACCCATCTCGCTTTTCCTTACAAGCCCATCAGCGTTGAGAATGAGAAATCTCAACTAAGAAAATGTACAGCACAAGGTTTTGCCTTTATGTGCTCAGTAAACGTAGTGGGCTGGCTGACAAGCAAGGACTGGGGTAAATCCTCTTAACTATCACTAACTATACAGTATATGCACAAATCATGTACTGTTCTTAGAATGGACAAAATTAGGAGTCGAGTTTAGTTGGTCGAACATGAAGGATACCAGTCATGCATGTTCTATAATGAAGTGGTACAGTAAGTAGAGGAATGTTACCTGGGGCTGTGGAATTACTGAAAATTAAAATTATTAAACCTTAGAAAAGCCTTTGTATCGGCATAATAGGTAAAACCATTAAGAACTGCAGATTATGATTCATCTGGTAAGAAGCCATTTGCTGCTTTGCTTAGTTAGTTTTTCTCTTTTTGGGTCCATAGCGCCGCCTTCGTTGTTTATAAAGGTGACGGAAATTTACAAACAGTCCTAAAAGGTAAGTGAGCAAAGATTAGAACTTAGAATACTGATATCAGTGTAATTACAACCAGGGTGATTCTGGAGGGTAAGGCTGCTTCCCTCATCTGTCCCTAGCAGACACTTGCTGAATGCTCTACCAGTGGTTCTCAAAAAGTGGGCTGGAAAAGGTGGTTATTTTTCATGAAAAATGTAAGTATTTTTAAACTAAACTATCACATTTTAATTCCTAATTTAGTAAAAGTATCAGTATAACCTACACAAACAGAAGCTCTTTAGGGTTCTCAATAATGCTCAACAGTGTAAAGGTGCTGTGAGACCAAAATGTTTGAGAACCACTGCTTTACACCATTAAATGAAAAAGCATTTCCTACAGGACTAATACTGAGTCAATTATCACTAAGCATAGATTTAAAGATTATTTTACACTTTCGTGAGGAAAAGAGAGTCTTGGGAATGTGTATATTAAGGATGGAGAGGGAAGAGAAAACAGCACCTTAAGAAATCACATACCCTCCCTTGTCAGACTTGTCTCATACCCACAGAGGGTCTAAGAGGATTTCCAAGAGAGAAAGGTATGCGCACCCATGGCTGCCCAGGACACCCGCTTCTTTCTGGGTTGTCACTGGTTATTTTTTTAACAATGAGTGACATATATATCAATTTTAGATTAGTGAAACAAGCTGCAATTACTCCACGCAGAAAACATCCTGAAGAGGGTTATTTAAAAAGTAGTGACCCTTGAAACAGATGCATAGCACAAAACTGGGATCCCAAGCAGCGAGTAGACAAATTTTAGCAATTTAGGGGCAAGAATCTCTCATCAAGTGGGTATCTTCTTCACCTACATGGCTTTCTACAGGTTTTTCTCCCTCTCCTAGCCACTGCAGCACTTGGAGAAAAAAGTTTCTGAAGACAGGCCTGGTAACAAATACACTTCTGGTGAGGGTTTGCCTGCAGAGCCAATACTTACCTAAAAATAGTATTATAAGATAGATTTGAAGAAAGACTGAAAATTTGACTGTGATGTTCAGTGGATATGGCAACACAAAGCTGAACTTCCCTGTCTCACTGAATACTGGAATAGACTGGATGACTGAGACCGCTGAAAGCAAAAAGGTAATACTTGTCAGAGAGGCAAACCAAAGCAGTCTTATCTGATGATACAAACTTTTAATATTTTGCCCCCAAAATCCTGATTTTACATTTGTTCAAAATATTCTTTCAAGAGGTTTGCCTCTGTTTCTAAATCTTCACAACTCAAACTATCAACATAGCCTTCTATGGCCTACCAAATAATTTCATAGCTAAGCCACTCCTAATGGGGTTCCCAGTATTAGGTTTCCTAGGTCTATAATAGAATGGATATCACCATCTATAATAGAGATTCCCAACTTCTACTTTCTTCATCAAGTTCTGGACAAACAGCCTTCCTAAGAGAAAGTGAAATGTTTCTACAAAATGATACCACTGTACAACCAGACACAAACATACTTCATACAGTTCTGTACTTCATAATCTTAATCTCATTTGATTTTTTTCAACACGTAGGACAAGACTATCCCCAACTGAAGTTGAGAAAACTAAGCTTAGGAACTTAAAAATCTAACAGCTGGTTCATGGCAGGCAGGTTTCCTGACAATTAAGAACAATGCTCTTTTCTCCATATTAAAGCTGCTAATTCTGTGTGTAAGCCACTAAAGAAAGACAATGAAGTTAAGTGTCATTTGTAAACAAAAAAAGAATTTGTCTCTCCAGATTTAATCTATATTTTCAGTTTACTTTGACAACTTCTACTGCCATCATGCAGTCACTACTGACTTATCAGAAAGCAAGCTGCCAAAATGTCCAATTACAATTTTGTTCTCCTACCCTCCGTACCTGGAGCAGTAAGAGTGCCTCACACTAGCCAATCACCGTGGCCAAATAGAACGTGGTCTCACCTGGAGATTTAGTCAAATTTTGGGATGGTTAGTTAGCTAGGTGACCTTGATCACATCATTTTGTTCTCTCTTGGCTTCAGTTTTCCCATCTCAGAAATGAATTTACTTAACTAGGTTCATGTATAATTGGTAAAGAAAACCCAGAATTTCTAAAAAATACCTTCTGCCAAACATCCCAGAGGATAGAAAGGAATCCAGATGGAGTATCGGATCCATGTGAGTAATTTCCATTCTATGTCAATGCAGGACAGCATGTAGAATGGATACCTATTATAAACAAAAAAAAAGTTTGTCTGGTTTTTTTAGAAGTTACTTTCTAAAGCCTCAAAAGGTTTACTGTCCTTTTAACAGGTATAGTCATGCAATCCCAAAGTACTAGTAATGAAGCGTACTATAGACCTCCAGAGAAAGAATTGATACTGTTTGAATACAGACTGAAGCATGTTATTTTTAACTTTCATTTTTTCTTTATTCAAGCCTTGTACAAAATGACTAATATTGGAAACATTTTATGTAACTGTACATGTATAACCTGTATCTTTTGTCTCAGGGAGAGAGCAGGAGAGAGAGAGATGGAATTTGGAACCCAAAACTTTAAATAAAATTGTAAAAAAGAAGTATAGTCATGTCTCAATCATATATATGTGGATTATCATCCACAGCACAAATTTTTACCCCAGTTGAGATCATTTCCCGGCATACTTTTCGGCCACACCCAAATCTCAAAAGATAAAAATTCATTTCTGTACTAGTCAAACTAACAGAAAAGTAAATCCCAACCCCAACATAATATTAAGACTCTTATGTGTACTGCCCTCTATTAAAGAACCACTGAATTTTAGAGCCAGTAATAAGAGGGCCTTGAAAATTCACCAAGGCTAACTTCTTATCCTATGCCAAGTCCCTTCAATATTCTCATCATGTGGGTTTTCCAATCTCTTAAATATTTATAATGATTGGGGGTAGGGGAGAGTATATTACATCTTTACCTCACAAGTCAGCCCATTTCATTTTTGAACAGCTGTTTTAAGATCTTCCAAGATCAAGCAGATTCTTAATTCTTCCTTGTAGAACTTCACGGATTAAATCTTACCTTCCTCCCTGCCCCCCACAAAACAACCTTTTAAATGTCTTTTTTCTAGCCTAATAAGCCCTGCTTCCTTTAACCTTTTTTTTTTAAATTTTATTTATTTATTTAATTTTTTACATTCATTTTCACAAATTTTTGGGTTCCAAATTTTCTCCCCTTTTCTCCCCTCCCCCCACCCCAATACCCCAAGCAATCTAATTTTCCCTATCTCCAATCTGCCCTCTCTTCTGTCATCCCTCCCTTCTCTTGTCTCCATCTTCTCTTTTCTCCTGTAGGGCCAGATGACTTTCTATGCCTCATTAACTGTATGTCTTCTTTCCTAGTTACAACAACAATATTAAACAGTTGTTCCTAAAACTTTGAGCTCCAAATTCTCCCCATCCCTCCCTCCCCACCCATTCCCTTTGGGACGGCAGGCAATTCAATATAGGCCCTATCTGTGTAGTTTTGCCAATGACCTCCCTGATAGTCGTGTTGTGTAAGACTAACTGGATTACCATCCCTCCTAACCTGCCCCTCATTGTTTCTCTTCTGTCTTTTGATCCTGTCCCTCCCCAAGTGTTGACTTCAAATTGCTCCCTCCTCCCTTTGCCCTCCCTTCCATCATCCCCCCCCTTGCAATATCTCCTTCTCCCCCCCTTTCTTATACTGTAAGATAGGTTTTCATACCAAAATGAGTGTGCATTTCACTCCTTCGTTTAGTCAAATGTGATGAGGGTAAACTTCTTGTTCTTTTTTTTTTTCTCAGCTCTCTTCTTTTTCCCTCCACTAAGAAAAACTCCTACCTGCCTCTTAAATGACATATAGTTACCCCCTTCCCTTTCCCTCTCTTTCCTCCCCCTACATTTCTCTCTCACCATTTACCTTAGTTTCTTTTAAGGTATGGTCCCATCCTATTCAATTCAATCTGTGCTCTCTATCTCTGTATGTGTGTCCATGTGTGTATGTGTGTGCATGCGTGTACATGTGTATGTGTGGTCCCACCAACTACCCAGATACTGAAAAGTTTTAAGAGTTAGAAATATTGTCTTTCCCTGTATGAATGTAAACAGTTCACTTCTGGTAAGTCCCTTAAGACTTCTCTTTGCTGTTTACTTTTTCATGCTTCTTCTCATTCTTGTGTTTGAAAGTCAGATTTTCTTTTCAGCTCTGGTTTTTTCATTAAGAATGATTGAAAGTCCTCTGTTTCATTGAAAGACCATATTTTCCCTTGAAGTATTATACTCAGTTTAGCTGGGTAGGTGATTCTTGGTTTGAGTCCTAGTTCCTTTGCCTTCTGGAATATCCTATTCCACACCCTTCGATCCCTTAATGTAGAAGCTGCTAGATCTTGAGTTATCCTGATTGTATTTCCACAGTACTGGAATTGTTTCTTTCTAGCTGCTTGCAAGATTTTCTCCTTGAGCTGGGAGTTCTGGAATTTGGCCACAATGTTCCTAGGAGTTTCTCTTTTTGGATCTCTTTCAGGTGGTGATCGATGGATTCTTTCAATACTTATTTTGCCCTCTGGTTCTAGAATGTCAGGGCAGTTTTCCTTGATAATTTCATGGAAGATGATGTCTAGGCTCTTTTTTTGATCATGAGTTTCAGGTAGTCCCATAATTTTTAAATTGTCTCTCCTGGATCTATTTTCCAGGTCAGTTGTTTTTCCCATGAGATATTTCCCATTCTCTTCCATTTTTTCGTTCTTTTGGTATTGTTTGGTGATTTCTTGGTTTCTCATAAAGTCATTAGACTCCATCTATTCCATTCTAATTTTGAGAGAACTATTAAATTCAATGAGCTTTTGAGCCTCTTTTTCCATTTGGCTCATTCTGCTTTTGAAAGCATTCTTCTCCTCATTGGCTTTTTGAACCTCCTTTGCCAATTGAGTGAGCCTATTTTTCAAGGTGTTAATTTCCTCAGCATTTTTTTGGGTCTCCTTTACCAAGGTATTGACCCGTTTTTCATACTTTTCTCGCATCTCTCTCATTTCTCTTCCCAGTTTTTCCTCCACCTGTCTAACTTGTTTTTCAAAATCCTTTTTGAGCTCTTCCAGGGCCTGAGCCCACCCACCACCCCCCTGGGGTGTCTGGGGTACTGAGGCCCCGCCCTTCACGTCTTTACCTGATGGCAAGGATACGTCCTCGTCATCAGATCCGAAGGTTGGGATCATTTGCATTTGTTGGAAAAAACTCTCTATAGTCTTATTTTTCTTCCCTTTTCTAGGCATTTTCCCAGCCAGTTACTTGACTTCTGAGATTCCTTTCCACCCCCGCCTGGATCCGCCCAGCTAGTGCTTGGCCTCTGAGATTTAAATGGGCTTTCCTCCTGCCGGCTGTCAATCAGTGAGCTTTAGTTCAGGTGCTGGGATGGGGGCAGGGCCGCCTCCCAGACTCTGATCCCTCAGGGGCTTTATGCAGAGACTTTCAGGAATGGAACGGGTGGGGGCGGGGTGGGGGGGGCCTGCCTCCCAATCTCAGTTCCCTTGGGGGCTTTGAGCAGAAGCCTTCAGTAATAGAGCGGGGTGGGGGCAGGGCCATCTCCCAGGCTCAGCTCCGTCAGGTTTTATGCGGGAATCTTCCGTAATGAAGATCCTGCCTGCTGTTGGGGGATTCCTGAGTCCTGGGCCGCTGCCGCCTCAGCCGCCGCCCACACCTCTGCCTCGGCCGCTTCCTGCCCCTGTCTCTGCAGCCGCCGCTTCCTCCCGAGGGGGCCCGAGTCACGGAGACGCCCTGCTCCCCTCCTCCAGCCCGGCCTTCTCTCTCACTGACCTGTAGCTTCTGTGGGTGGAGGGACTTTCCCGGCTGCCGGAGCTTCCGTCTCTAAAGCCTGCTCGGATCAGCTTCTCTGGGACCGCGGCCAGGGCAGTGCTGGGGGTGGGGTCCACTTTCCGGGGCGCACCGGACCCTGAGGACGGGTCTCCAGGGCTCCCTGGAACGGAAATCTCTTCCACTCTGCTTCTGCACACCTTGTATTGACCCAGAAGTTATGGGGGACCCTTTTTACATTAATTCTATGGGCTTTGGTTTTGGAGCTCGTAAACGTGCGTCCTTCTACTCCGCCATCTTGGCTCCGCCTAACCATTCTTTCAATGATAGCTTTGAGTCTCTTTCACATCCTGTGCCCATTTGCTAGTATCACTCTTAAAAATATGAAGCCCAGACCGGAGTACAATACTTCAAACTGTGTTTATGATCTGCCTAGCTGAAAGAAGAGTGCAATTATTACCTCCCTTTTCTTTCAGATGCTACATTTTTTTATCAACACCTTTTTTTTTAATTAAGCCTTAGCATCCCACAAGTCACTCATAATTTGGTTTGTATTTATGCACCAGACCTCTGAAGCATGAATAACTACAATGTCAGGTGTCCTGTATGTTGTAATTTTGAGGTTGAATGTTCTTAACCTTGGTAGGACTCCCTTGTTAATGTGTTCCCATCATTCCGTATTTAAATCCTTCTGAATGCTAATTTTGTCAAACAGCGTATTTGCAATATCTCCCAACTTTGTGTCATGTGTGTGTTCTAAACGCTGCTTTCTCAGTCTATCCAAGTAGTTGGTAAGAACGTCCAGAATGAAAGTGCAAGTGTCACCAGCTTCCCCGGGAGGCCCTCCCTGGTTAACCCCAGGGGCATTCAGCTCCTTGACCCCGGGGCCCATCAGCCTTCTTAGCGTGCATGTGTGCTTTTTGGAGAGACATTTGCTTTCTTTTTTAGGCTTTCACTCTGTTCCTTTCCATGTATAGACTTCTCCACTACCCTCTCCATCAAGGTGTCCTTGGAACAACAGGGATAAAAGAGGAAAAGAGTTCAGCAGAACAACCTACATCATCATTGTCATCATTTACAAAGTGCTTACTATCTACCAGGCACTGTGCGAAGTGCTTCACTACTGTCATCTCATTTGATAGGGTCTGACAGGATGTTTCCTGAGGAAGGTTCATTTTCAACTGCAAAGTTGTTCCCGGCCCCCATGTGGGTGATTATACTCCCAAAGAGATCATATTCAACCTGCCACTGCTTCCACAAGGCACAAGTATCCAGGTGGGACCACCTGAGATCTTTGGCTTAAGTGAAATAAGAATGTGGTGGGAAGCAGGGAGAAGCCACATGCCACTCATTCGTTCATGCATTCAACAACTATTGACTGTGTGTTGACAGGCTTTATCCCTGAGCATCCATGGACAACAGCTCCATCCTGGGAGAACTGCTTTGGGTGAAGAATGGGTTTTTGGGTAGCATTTTAAAAACAAGTTTGTCCATTTCTGCATCGAATACCAAAATCCAACACACCTGAATATCTCTGTTGTGCTCCAAAGATAAAATATAAAGAAAACCACAGCTTTGCTTTGCATTTCTTCCAAGCCACCGATGATGACAAATAAAATGAAATTTCTGCCAAAGAACTGTCAAAGAAAGAAAAATTCAAAGTTTTTTTAAAAAACCACCTGCACAGACATAAAATTCCTCTTCTGCCTCACCCCCGCCCAAGACTATAAAATGGTGGTGTCTGTACCAACAATTTAACTCTAGTGATTAACATCAACTGAATGAACTTGAGATCACCCATCAACTTGTAACTCCAGTACCCGAAGTCAAAGTATGTAATCTATTGTGATAGAAAGGCAACCTTGTTTCTAAGTCCACCACCAACAGAGATTCCATCCCCTGGTTCACTACTTCCTATGTATCGCTCCCTCTAATTAAATTAAGTTTCTGAGTCCTCCCCTTCCTGAAATGATCCTGTAAAAAAGATCTAACAACCCATTCTGCCCCTCTGTCACAGAACCAACTTGTCAAGGCACATCTGGCCCCCTCACTCCCTAGGTAAGAACAATCCTGGCTCCTTCAATATCACCGTGAAAGTTCTACCTTAATAGTAATGTTGTCTTTCAAAACTGAAGCCTCGTGTCCTACTGATAGTGTCACTGAGTACACCAATAGTGATTCAGGCTTTAAGGCTTACACATGAGTGAGCTGCCTAATACAAACATCACCCCCATTTCTGAGGAAAAGCGACAGTGGCTAAGGGACTTATCCAGCGCCACTTGGTTAGCTGAGGCTCAAATCTGGGTTTTAATCCAGAAGTCTTCTTGACTATAGTCCAGGGCTCTATGAGCTCCGCCCCATGACCATGAAGTGGCATTTCTTGGGTAAACTACATATTCAGTCTCTAAGGGGAATTATCCAAAACATAGACCCTACCACCTTTTGACCTTGGGGTTAAGGAGTCAGACAGTACATGTAAGAAGTGCAAAAGGGTCCAGAACAGGCTACCCCAAGCACAACCTTGTACTCAACTGCCTCCGGAGGGATGGCATTTACAGTCCTTGCATTCAGGTGACCAGAAAAAAAGAACAAAATTCATGACCAAAGGCTGCACATCTGTTGACGTGTGAAAGGGGTGTGTGTGTGTGTGTGTGTGTGTGTGTGTGTGTGTGCACTCAACAGAAGAGAGAAAATATATATGGAATCTGTGGCAAAAGTGTGTATGGAACTGTGGCAAGAGTAACTACTAGACTTGTTTGAGGGTGGTTGAATTCCAACAGAAAAGGAAAGCATTATTTTTAAGGTGAAATTAAAATGGGAAAACTTCAAACATCTGCTTACTTATTTTCATGCAGGCATAGGAAAACAATGAATGCTATTATTTCTAATGAAGTATTTTAGTACATACTTTTTGCCCAGGAATTAAGAACTGAGAAAATGGTCTAGTTTTCTGCTTCATACATAGGGTGTCCAAAAAGTCTCAGTGCAGTTTTAAGCTATTTTTTTAAAAGCCTAAAACACTTAGACTTCTGTCATGTGCTGTATTTAACTCTAGACTGTGGCATAAACTGTGTTTAACCTGAAGTTCAACTCTAATGCTCCACCGTGGCCCAGAGGTAACCCCGCTTCTTAGACACATGTAAAGGGAATCAAGCTCTGCTAGGTTACACACACAATGGTCAATAGATGGAATTTTTTTTTTAGTCAGAGCAACTTATTAAATCTTCCATCTGCTAAGGTGAGGAAGAATAAAATAGTTACAGCGTATCCAAACAAATTAAAGCACAACAGCTATTCTCTCATTTTCAACTCTGACAAAGGAGTGAGTTGTCAGTCAGAGAATGCACTCAAGATGGCAGAATTCTATTTGGAGAATCCCCTAAGATACGATTTTCTCCATGCTTAGGCAGAACTAACTCTACCCATCTGTAAACAGAAAATGATTTGCAAACAGTGCCACACCCGATGAAATCCTTAACCTACACCCTTCAGCCCATCTGCACGCTACCTGGACCAAGGTGGGCATCACTGGTGACCGAGTGACTTTAAGAAAGGCATTGATAAGCTCAACAACGGCCAGCATCTGGCAGAAATACATCATGTCAGCCATGGTGTGGAACGTATCGTAGAAAGAATCTGTAAGATACAAATATCCATTAACAGAAAACTAAATGGGAGAGTTCCTGAAAGACTAATTTCTCAAAAGAATACATTTCCTCTATGGAAATCTTAAGCAGAGGAATATAAAACTGAAGAAACCCAATTAGATTCAAATACATTGCCAAGACAAACACTCATGCCAGCCCAAAAAAGTTTATGCTGTTTTAAAAAAGTTCATGCTATTTTTGGCTCTATTCATGGCACAGTGTCTAACATGAGGGAAGTATCAATCCTATTGAACCCTATCATGGTCAGACCACATCTAGAGTACTATATTCAGCTTAGGGAACTATACTTCAGGAAGGACCTTGACTAACTGGACTATATCCACAGCAATACAACCAGAGTAATGAGAGATTCTGAAAGTATTTCCCACAGGTCAGATGAAGGAACTGGGGATTTTAAAAATATATCCCATCAGCCATGCAAGTAGAGTGGAGAAGATGTATGGATGACATGATCTCTAGCTTCATATCTTTGAAGGGTTGCAGTATGGAAGAGGGACTAAAGCTTGTTTTGCTCAGCCTCACAGGGCAGAATAAACAAAACATATTAATGCACTGTTAGTGGAGCTGTGAAGTGGTCCTGCCATTCTGGAAAGCAATTTGGAACTATGCCCCAAAAGCCATTAAACTGCATACCTTTGACCCAGAAATACATTACGAGGTCTATACAACAGAGATCAAAAAAAGAAGAAAAGGACATGAACAAAATATAGTAGCTCTGTTTGTGGTGGCAAAGAAATGGAAACCAAGGCAGTGCTCATCAATTGTGGTATGGCTAAACAAGTTAAGATGGATATGAATGTGATGGAATACTATAATGCTGTAAGCAACGATGAATGGGATAATTCCGGAAAAATCTGGGAAGATCTGTATGAACTGAAGCCATGTGAAGTACACAGCAACAACAATATTGTAAAGATAACTGATTGTGTAAGACAGGAACTCTGAACAACACAATGACCTACCACAATTCCAAATGACTCATCTCCAGAAGGAACACTGATGGACTCACAGTGCAGATATAAACATTTTTTTCCTCTTTCTTGACTTTTTTTTTTGAAACATGGCTAGGCTAATGTGGAAATTTGTTTTGCATGACTATACATATCTGTAATCGATTTTGCTTTTCTTGCCTTCTTGTTGAGTGGAGAAAGGGAGAAGGAAAGAGAGGATCTGGTACTGAAAAAAACCCCAAGTCTATGTGCTTTAAAAAACAAACAAATAAATAAAAAGTGAAAGACTCGCAACTCACATTCAAGTGGAAGGACACAACATGTTCACAGGTCTTTACAGGATATATAAAAAACAAATATACAATAACTGAGGCAAACAGGAAAGGCCTCCAAAAGAAGGGACACTTGAACAAAGTCTTCAAGGGAACAAGAGGTTCCAAGGCACAAAGGGGAAGAGGTGGAGCATTCTAAGTGTGGCAGCCAGCCCATGCAGAAGATGGAAGGCAGTGTATGGGGAAGGTCAAGTAGGCCAGTGTGGCCAGAGTGGAAGTCTGCCTTGACAAGATAGAAAGCTCATTCAGATATCTGACTGTGCTCATGAGACTGAAGTTCAATTCCTGCTGCTGACAGGAGAAGGAAGACAGAAAAGGAAAGTCTCTCTGCTGAAAGGGAGTGAAAAGGGGGTAGAGATGGAGGTGGCTTAAGAAGAGGTTTGGAACAGCTGCTATCATAAGCACATCAGAGTTTATGTCTATGTCCAAGGGAATTAAATGCTGCTAAAATGGTAAGTTTATGAGTTGCGTGAAATATTTAGGATTGATTGCATTTATAATTTAATATCTTTACAGTATTCTTCAATGTGTATAAAAGATGGAACATTCTGGGTAAACAAAATGAGTTTTAATTTAATTTAATCAATACCTAACATATATATCCCTTTGTAGTCATAATGGCAACATTAAAATATTCAATTTGGCCAATGAGGTAATTCCACCCAGTCATTTCTCCTTCCTAGAGCACCCTGACGGACCGGGGCTCCTTACCACATATTCACTCAGCTGATGTAGTATTGCCCTAAAACTGATATTCAACCAGAATACCATGGGTTATGTGAACAAATACGTAAAGCAAAAAGTGGGAAAGGACTAGCTGGGTGCTGCCACTGCCTGTAGAAGACTCAAAGAACTGAGCTTCTCAGTAAAGCCGTTCAGCTACAGGTCACTGGGAAGGGAAAGAAGAGGGAGGAAGGACTCTGGAGGGGATAGCAAGAGCGCTTCAGTGCAGACAAGGGAGAACCCACCTTACGATGCAGTTAAACACCTCAGTACTGACAACTCTCTAGAACAGGGCAAGATATATAGATATCTATCGACTCACACATACATATATGTACACACATATATATACATACATGTGTACACACACACACACACACACATATATATCTTTTCAGGTTCCCAATAAATATTTGGGGGATACGAAGGTGGATCCAGATATTACTTTTAAGATCAAAAGTATAGGATAACAGCGGGGCGGATAAAGTCCAAATGAGTACATGATCTAGGTATAAAGACTGATATTGTAAACAAATTAGTAGAGCAAGGAATAGTGTATTTATCAGACTTATGGAGTTTTCGGAGGAAGAAATTAAAGCTATCTATAGTCATATGAAAAAATGCTCTAAATTAGAGAGATGCAAATCAAAACAACTCTGAGGTAACACATCACACTTATCAGATTGGCAAACATGACAGAACAGGAGGATGATAAATGTTGGAGGAGATGTGGGAGAGTTGGAATACTAATTCCTTGCTGGTGGAGCTGCAAGCTAATAGAACCATTCTGGAGAGTTCCATTTGGAACTATGCCCAAAGGGCTATAAAAATGTGCATACCCTTTGACACAGCAATATCACTTCAAGGACTATATCCCAGAGATCATAAAAATGGGAAAGGGTCCCATGTGTACAAAAATATTTATAGCAGCACTCTTTGTGGTGGTCAAGAACTGGAAATCGAGGGGATGCCCATTAACTGGGGAATGGCTGGACAAGATGTGGTCTATGAATGTAATGGAATACTATTGTGCTGTAAGAAATGATGAACAGGAAGACTCAGAGAGGCCTGGAAGGACTTCTATAAACTGATGCCGAGTGAAAGGAGTAGAACCAGGAGAACTTTGTACAGTAACAACCACAGTGTGCGAGGCATTTTTCTGGTAGACTAAGCTCTTCACAGCAACGTAAGGACCTAAAATATTCCCAAGAGACTCTTGAGGCAAAACGCCTTCCACACCCTGAGTAAGACTATGGAACTGGAAAGCAGAATGAAGCAGAGTATTTTCTCCTGTGTATGTTTTGTTTTGTTTGAGTTTTCTCATGGTAACTCCCATTCATTTTAATTCTTCCATGCAACATGACTAATATGAAAATGTGTTTAGTAAGTGTGCATGTGTAGAACCCGTATAAAGCGGGGAGGCAAGGGGAGAAAATCTAAGACTTATGGAAATGATTGCAGAAAACTAAAAACAAATTTAAAAAAAAAGATCTGAAGTATAAATAAAAATGAAGGGACAAAATCAAATGAGGACAGATGAGAATTTGTGACTGAGTTCCGTTTTAAAAATGGTCTATCTCACACTAGTTGTCTGGAGAGTTTTTCCACCATAGTCTGCCTGCTACCAGTGTACTCTGCAGAAGAATACACACTATGTGCTGAGAAAGGTGGAAGAATAACCTCCCTTTCCTGAATGGAGAGAGAACCAAGTCAGGAGGCAGCACTTGATGTAACTGTTGTTTCCCTAGATTCCAAAACGCATGGGGTCAGGTTGAAAGTAATCTCCCAGCCTGACTTTGAATCTATCTGCCTGGGCTCCAGCATCCGCATGGCTCAAGAACCCCCAGAAGAGGAGCCAGGGAGTCGGGACAACTAAGATCCTCTCACACAGAGTTACCAACATTTGCTTATGAATAAAACATGATGTAATAAGAACACTGGACTGGGGGGAGGGGGAGTGTCAGGAAAATTCCCTTTTTCTTCTCTGGGCATCAGTTTCCTCCCTGTCTCACAGGGAAATTTAAATACCAAAGGTAACCATCAGACTTGATGTCTCTCTACAAATGGGAGCTAACATTAGTGGTACTGACACCAAAGGCTCCATCTGAGTGGAAAGGGAAGGGAAGCTGGTGCTTGAGAAAGGGGCAAGACTGAACAAGGACCTGCTTACTTGCCTTTTCCCAAGATGAACAGCCGCACTGTCATGTTGACAAAGATCCAGGAGAATCCTAAGAACTGAACCAGGTTATACATGAACAGGTATCCTCTCCTCAGGTTGGCAAAAGCTGAAAACCAAAATCAACAGTGCAGTTAGCTCCCAAGAGGGACTTTCACAGCAGGAGGCAGTTTTTCAGGGATTAAATGCCTGACTTTGTTCTTTCTTCCCCAAAACTGGAAGCTCACAGGCAAACCCCTTCCATGGAGGCCTGTGTCGGCACAGCTCTCAGAGAAGAGAGGACCCTCATGAACAAGAAGCAAGAATGTTTTATGACAATCACTGCACTTCCTTTCACATCTCTGAGAGGTAAAAACGCAGGTTTGGAGAGCTCAGGAAAATGAAACATACAACATCTGGTGTCTTTGGCATCTGCAGAAAACTATAGGAGGAGATGGGTGTGGATATCTCCCCTGCAATCCACTGTTACTTCAATACTGGGAAATTTTTTAAGTTGTGTAGACCAGGTTATGTCAGACAGGGCAAGAACAGGAATGAAAGAGAAGACAGGACCAGGAAAGAGAACAGGACTGGGACCAAGTGTGGGGGAAGAGGTGGGTGCAGTGCTAACAGAGAGAGTGGGGGACTCAGAACAGGGTCAGGGCAGAAACCAAGTAAAGGCTAGGCAGTTTTCAGCAGAGAAATCATGAGTTCTGCGTTTTGCTATTACATACCCATGCCCAGGCTAAAATACCCTTCAAAGATATCCAATCAAAAGACTTGGCTAATGCTCAAATAATCAAATTCCACAATATGACCAATCAAAAGCAGGCCCAGGATAGGAGGACACCAAGAGCCAGGCATCTATCACATGAGATTCATTTAAATTTCAATGTGTTCATTTTGTCTTTGTCTCTAGCAATCCTTGCCTGCCTTTGTACCAATGAAGAAGCAGAGTTCTAAGGTCTTTCATTTCTTTCTTGGGAAGCAAGGTCACTTACTTACGGGTTCCTCCCCATATTAGAAAAGTGAAGACAGAAAGCATACAAGTACCACTGAAATATATGTTGTTTAGAATAAAATCAAAGGAAGTCTGATCTCAAACACCGATGGTTACATTTGTAGAACCCATCCCTAAGAGGTAATAATGGCAGGAAATATAAATGGGATTCCAAAAAAAAGATTCTGAATAGACCATCCAGAAATGCCTACTGAGCAGTGAGTCCAAATACACCCTCTACCAGCCTTCCCACAGCCTCTAACATTCTTTGGGCAATCTCTCTTGGTAAGATAACACAAAATTATATAGACAATCGATCAAACATAGCACAGAAATATCTATGTTCCTATACCCTGTCTAATCTGCAACCACACCACATTTTTTTTTATTGCCCTGATCACCTCCCTGTATCCTAGCAGATGAAACCCAAAGACAACTCCAAGATGTGAGGACTTTGATTCAAGAATATATATACCCCCCCAATTCATAAACCACCCCCACATACACACCTAAACACCCACACCGAAACACCTTATTTCAAGAACGGGGAAGTCTGGCAGTCAGGGGAAATCATCCTTCTTTGGGAATCCACATCCACCCAAGTCTACCACTGCTTTCAGGTCCAATTTCTGTAGGTTCATCCCACTCCCACTGAAAGATAACTGTAGTTAACACTTGAAACAGTAACAGCAGCAGCAGCAACTGACTTACAGTCATTTGGAACTCTGGACTCCATCCTGATTTTGTTTATCCGTTCTTCTTCCTAGAATTCGGGGAGAAGTTTCCCCAACAGCAATGAGGAACACCACTCAGACACTGATCAACACCCCAATATTAGATAAATGGCCTAGTTTCCCCAAAGCTCTCTCAAGCCTGGTCCTTGTGTTATTGTGTATCCTTAAATATTTATATCTGGGACCAAATTTCACGAGGCAGAAAATTTCACCCTTGCTCACTAGCATTGTCAGCTGCTCTCCTCTCAGGTTCTGCAGTGGACTTCCGTTCTACAAAGGGCCTTTACCATTCATTTCTTCTAGACCTCTGCCTCTGAGTAACAGGACAATAACTAAGCAATCCTAGTCAGAGTCGAAGAATTGGCGAGTGGGGGGAGGGCAGAGGAAGCGTGTGGAGCACTTCTTAAAGATTTGCAAATTTCTCATGGTTTCGCCCATTCATTATACTTCTTCTATGCAACATAACTGGTGTGTAAATGTATTCAATAGGAAAGTATGTGTGGAGAGCATATAAGATTAAATGCCGTCTTGTGGAGGGAGGGGGAGAAAACTTAAAACATATGGAGGTGAATGTTGAAAACTGAAAACAAATTAATAAATTTGAAAAAAAATTTTGCAAACTTTTTTGAAAACTTTTCAAGAGGCTAAATAGCAAATATTTCTGTCCTCCTAGCCAACATTTCCCCAGTAACGTTAAATTAGAGAAGGGGCTGGGTAAAGATAAGCTCTATGAGCTAAACCATCACCCGACCACTTGGACTCTTACCAAATACGCGTCCTTGCATGCAACTAATCACCAGATCGTTACTGACCTTGGCTTTGAGTTCCATTTCTGCATCAGACTCATCCAGCCAGCGATCAAAATCAGGGGCCAAAAAAAGGGGGCGTTTTTCTTGCTTAGTCAGTCTCTCCCACCAATGATTCTCTTTCTTCTGCACTGTGATATTCACCTGCCTTTGGGTCAGCTTATGAGTCAGCTAGGAAACACAAGAAAACAAATGAGGTCTGTCTACCCTTCTCCTCCTCTTCTACCCTCTTTCGCAAATATACCAAACCCAAATGGCATTGTGGAGAAATATTTCACTATCTGCTAACAGCCCTAATAGAGGCTGTTCACTCAGAAGAAACTGCTATGTGGAAGTGAAATAAGCGGTATTCTTTGGAAACAACTATAACCTCTGACTACAATTTACAAGGAAAGAACAAATAGAAGATGCATGTTTAAGACAGGCATGTGGTGTGACAGCGCAGCACACCTGGCATCAGGAGGGGCCAACTCAAGTCCCAGCAGACACTTCCCAGCTGTATAAAGGCAAGCCATTTCTCTAAGCCTCCATTTCCTCATCTATAAAATGGGAATAAAAATATTGGTGAACTCTGCCTCATAAAGCTCCTGTGAAGAATGCTTTGTTGCTCTTAAAGGGATAAAGAAATGTGTTTTTATTATTATTCTCTTCCCAAATCCCACAGGACTTGAAATTAATTGACCAGAAACTTCAAAATGACTTCCTCCAATCCCAGTTCAGCCTTGAACCTGAGTCTGACTCCTGCCTTTCATCTGTGATCATGGGCAAACCAATTCCTTCTCTAGGCTTAAAAAAGACCAAGAAATGAAATGATTAGAAACCTGGTACTTAGTGGTCACAGAACAAATCACAAGAGTACTAGTTATTTTCTGCAATCCCACTGTGGGTGGTGTGGATGAGAAAACAGGTAATAGAGGCAGATGCTGTTAATGCCTGACTGGGCTAAGGGGACACATCTGCTAGCACAGGAAGGGCTCCCAGACCCTTCCAAGACCACACTCTCATGGGAAAGAAGAGATGAGAGAGGATATTCCCCCTTCCTTTAAGGAAAATATTAGCATTCTAATAAAACCAGAATTATAGAAGAAAGCCTGCTGTATTAGACTTGCAGTCAACAGACATGACAGACTGGGTTTGAGTTTTGGCCCTGTCTTAGAAGCTGCACGGTCACCTTCCCCTGCTGGATTTGCTCTGCCATCTGTAAAGTAAGTGGGGAAAGAATAGAGGAACTCCCTGATCCCTTCTGGTTCTAACTCTTACAGACTCCTTGTGGCCTAGAGGTCCTACCCAATCTATAATGTGTGTATCTTTTTTGAAAGAGCAGCAAAACCCCATGCAATCTGTGCCCAAGCATGCTCAGTCTCTTAACTACCCTCCTATAAGAGGTGACTGAACTCCATTAAGAAATGTCCACTAGTGATAGGGAACCCACTGCCTGGAAATGCTGGTATCAAGACCAGCACTTGGTCCATCTAGAAGCAGTTCCGTCCAGTGGGATCAGACAGTGTCTTTCCATTGGGGCTCTTCCCAGCATTATCCCAACCAACTTCATATTTCTTTCGAGTGTGCTACAAATAACACCAGCTCCATCCTCCTCCCTTCTGCTACCCAGAAGTCTCTTCTATACATTATCTTCATGGCTCTCCTCAGATGCTTTCTCAAGAAAAACTGAGCCTTTGATGAAATAGGAATATGAGCTCACTCCCCTGAAGCTGGGGGAGTATGTAATTCAGTCACATCCGAAACAACTAAATTAAAGCCTCTGTGGGATTCTCGCCTCCATCCTACCCCCATCACTCAGACGCACTGGGAAAACGTACATTCCAGGGCAGAAAGGGAATAGAATGCCCGTGCTCCCATTTTAAGTTTCGGCCTTTGCCAATATTGGCTCTTTTTACTATCACTGTGGAAGTGACATAGAAAGGGCTCTCCTCCCTGAAATGATACCCTGAAAGCTCTTTTCCTTCCTTCAGTATTTCTGTATGCTGTCCATGGAGTCTAGAACCAGAAAACGTTAGAGACCTTGGAGATTATGCAGTTCAACTCCATGTGAGAAGAACTGAGATTCAAAGAGAGCCTGCCACGGAGTTAGTGGCACAGCCAGGGCTAGAATCCAAGGCTCTTGCCCCACTGATCTTTCCAGCTGCATCGCTCAGCAACTTTCTGCATAAAGAATGGCCCTCTTCTTGTTGCCAGTGAAAACTATCTAATTTTGATTAAACTGAAGGCAGAGAAACTATTGCAATATTCCAAGCACAGAGTGAGAAACTATGAACTGAATTAGGAAGATAACTTATAGGGAATTTAAAGGAAAAGAAACACACGAATAACAAAGACATTACCACTGAGCTCCACCTCTCAGCTGTCAAATGAAGATAAAGCACGGATGGCTTAGGGACTGGCTGAGTAAAGTGCATGCCCTTTTAAGGGCAGGAACTGTTCTTTTCATCTTTTTATTTCAGGATCTAGCACAGTGGTTTAAACAATGTAGGTACTAAAATATTAATAACAGGGGAAGAGGGGATGCAGTTCTCAAAAAATGTTAACAGTGTAAAGGCAAAGGGCAACTAACACGGTGTTGAAGTGGATAGAGCGCTGGCCTTGGAGTAAGGAGGACCTCTGACACTTACTAGTTATATGACCCTGTGCAAGTCACTTAGTTGCAATAGCCTTCCCTCAACCCCACAACAACAAAAAAAAAGAGAGAAAGAGTAAAGGTGTCTTAAAACTGTAAAGCTTGAGAACTGCTGGTTTAAAGCAAAGGAAAGGCACCAAGGGCCTTGCACGCCATACAATGTGCCTCTTAAGAACACTCTGTAGGCCAAAGTGCCCTTAATCTCAAGTTAGACAAAAAGGAATCCGTGTTCTCTAAATCTTAGCTATTTCTAGGCTTTTGTACTGGAGGGATGGGAGAACTGTTGTTCATCCCTTAGTTTTCATCTCAAAAGTGATGCCAATGGACCCCAGCTCTCATAGGTCCTGCTGGACCTCTAAGAGTAAACGACTGGCAACCAACCATGTGTCTGCTGTGAGGGAGGTTAGCTAACTATGCTGGGGAAGTAAGACTCATCCCTAGGAGCCTCATCACCAGGTAATGGGTCTTCTGGGTCACAGCAGCTCAAGGAGCACCCCCTATTTCAGTGGTACAGCATCCAAGCCATCTTCAGAACTATTAAAACACTGAAGAAGTGAATGTTAGAAAGGGTAGGTAAATTCATTCCCCCATGGTTTTCATTTTGCCCTTT
Organism: Bettongia penicillata ogilbyi; assembly: GCA_023548195.1. Taxonomy (NCBI): domain Eukaryota; kingdom Metazoa; phylum Chordata; class Mammalia; order Diprotodontia; family Potoroidae; genus Bettongia; species Bettongia penicillata. Next base: position 3,122,668 of record JAJHZJ010000148.1, read on the forward strand.
TTCAATACTGAGGTCAGGAACATTATTCTTTCTTTTTTTTTTTAAAAGCAGAAGAAAATCCATACCTGAGGCTTCACAGGTTCTAGAAATTCCAAGTGAAATTCATACACGTTGTCTCCTTTGGCACCATGGCCATGGGCTACAAAGGAAAAAGAGGGATCAGCATGGGCATGGACAAAACAAATTTATCCCCACCTCAGCACGAGAGAGATCTTTTACAGTTCTGTCAATCCAGACTGAGTAAGCCAAGGGACAATCATTAGATATGATTGTTCAGCTTGACAAAAACTTTTTATTTCTATATGCACTTTGTAATTAGATAAAATCGTTTGTGGTATGCATGCAGTGGGGGTGGGAATGGCAGGCACGGAGGAAAAACAAGAGAAGCCACATAGGTATATATTTAACTTTCAAATTTCTTCCTGTTCCTGATCCACAGTGGAGAGCAATTGGGTTGAAGCCTTTGTGTTATCTTGTTTATGAGGTTGCAAAAGAAAAGCTGCCAAGACACACAGAAATTTTAGACTGTCTAACTATGGTTGTTCTCAGCTCCACAAACTCCCATCTGGGGAGAGAGGGTAAGGGTCAAAATAAAGGGTAATAGATTGAAAGAGCAGCTACCTCCTTTTAGGATATGGAAGTGAGCCAAATGGCAGATGGAGGCAATATGATGTAGTGAATAGGTTCTTAAACCTTTTTTGTGTTGTGGCCCATTTTGGCAATCTGGTGAAACCTACGGTCCCATTCTCAGAAAAATGTTTTTAAATACACAAAACAAAATACAAAAGATTGCAAAGGAAATCAATTATATTGGAACAGTTATTATTTTTTTTAATCAAGTTCAGAAACCCCAGGTAAAGAATCCTTGACATAAGAGAAAAAATCTTGTAGTTAGGAAGCCTGGACTCAAGTCCTTGCTCCAACAGTTAACAGGCAATCCTAGGCTTAATATCTTGAGTGAAGTCTAGCATTTCATCTCTTTGGGCCTTGATTCTTTCATCTGTAAAATGAGTAAATTGGACTAGATGTTCTCTAAGGTCCCATCTAACTAAATCCTATAATCCTAAACTGAGAAAAAATAAAGTTTTTCTGAGTCCCACTTCTCCAGCCCTTGCCTAAGCTAGAACAGTAAGGTAAAAGGAAAGATGGGAAAAGAAATGGTTTCTGAATTAACCCATAAAAAAAACAAAAACCAAGCTCTTTGTTTCTATGTACTACCAGTCCTCTTCCCCCACTCCAAGAGGTGTGATGTAAAGAGCCCAGAGAACAATGACTACTAAATATGTTGGCTGCTGACTTTCGTGACTCTATTTTTCCCTTTTTCTTTGCAAATCCATGATGATACTATTTTGTGACACTATAATAACCAACTTTTCAAACCTAGATTGCTTAAGAAAGTCAAATCTCAATTTTCTGTTCAATAGAAGTCACTATATTTCTACCCCAATGGGAACTGACATTTCAATGAAATTAACAGGAATTTTTTCCCTTTTTTAATCTTTGAGCTATTAAAGAAATTTTAATTCTTATTGATGCTTTTTCTTCTTTTGCCATTTTCTTCTTCTGGATTTCTCTTCACTTCCACCCAGGAGTAACAAAGAAACACCGTTAAACAAAACCAAATGACCCAGTTAGTGCATGTGAGAGCAGATGCAGTTACTACGAGGCTTATTTCAGCTCTCATCACTGTTCTTCCAATTATGGGCCCCAAATCTAACTTTCAGAGACATCTTTCCTGGGGAAGAGGGGAAGGATCCCTTCCCTGGTCTGAACCAGGTGAAGTTCAAGTACAATGACCTCTTAGGATCCCCCATAAGACCTGCCCTCTGCTCTGAAGAAGCTTACTGACTGCTGTAGCAATTATCTGATACAAATCTTGATTTTTCCTATTTTGTATTTTCCAAACTCATTCATTTTTCTCTAAGTCCAATGGCATCACAGGATAAACAACAGTAAAGGAATAAATCAAGGCAAATGAAAACAAAATAAAACTGCTACCAAGTTGTTTTTTTAAAAATTTCACAGTAAATAGAGGAGCCCTTATATATGGATACTAACCTTTGAAATGAAGGACATTTTCAGTGATGCTGATGTCAGGATGCTGTGGAAGGGAGATCAAGAACATGAACAGGAATTGGAGCTCTAATGGTGGGGAAAAAATTAAATTAAATAGGTATTTAATTTCCCTCCTCAACCTTGGGGCCCCTCTCTTTCCCCCTGCATGCTCTGAGTCAAAATACTTGGTTTTCTACTAATGCCAAGACACAAGGTTTCTGTATATTTATTTGCAGTCTATCTTCAACAGCAAGTTTTCAATTCAATAAAACTCTACTGAACAGCTGTTATGTTTAAGCACTGTTCTTGGCACTAAGGGGAACACAAACATGAAGAAAGACCCTGTGCACCTAGAATTTACAGTAGGAAGGTAACATACAGATACCAAAAACACTGAGAGTTCAGAGAAGGGAAAGATCAAAAACAGCAGTAAGTGCTAGAAAAGGCATCACAGAAGCGACATCTGACCTGGGGCCTGAAGAAGGAGCAGGATTTCACTATGCTGACAGTAAGGGTAAGGGCACTGTAGATAGGGAATAAAGACAAAAATACATGTTTGGGATGTCGGAGACCCTCCCTGCCAGGTAGAAAGGCTTTTTTACTCAGTGACTAAATTACTAAGCAGAAAAAACTTCAGTTAGGAAGGGAAAGATGGAAGGACAGCTCAGTTAGAATGTCTCAAATCATTAGAGCTGTCAACTGCCTGTTTTCAAGTTCCTAGCTGGTCCTAAGTACGAATGCTTACAACTAATGCCAGAAAGAGGAGAACTCTTCCACTCCCACCCCACTCCAGTGTCATTAGGCGAGAAGCAACATGTCTCCAAGGAGTCATCACTGCCTCCTTGATCAGCTCTTGAGAATTCTTTCAAGCAGCTTCAGCAATTTCTACTTCATATCTCACGATCTCTAAGAAAAATCAGATAACGGAGGAGGAAATAGACAGGCAAGCTAAAGAACAGGCTGTAAAAGCTAACCAGGCAAACTGCCAGAAGCCAGGAGGCACACTGGGTGGCAAACGGAACGACAGCTCCATAAGAATAAAAACTGTCCTCAATAAAAGGAAGAAAGGAATTCTTAAACTTCATGTTTCATCACTTTATGCCTGATTCTCGTCAGGGCTGCTTCTCACCCAGCCTGAAAAGTGATCCTATCCCATCTCCCCCCTAGCTGGCACCATTCCATTCTTTCAAGCTGGCTTCTGGCACCATCATCTAACATAGGCTCGACTGCTCACCCACAGGTGGGCCTAGGAGCCCAGTAAGCTGGACCTCAGTCAGGCTACTTTCAAATACTATCTTGGCAGGAAGGGGGAAGTTCTGTCCCATGCTTCCCACAGTATTATGAATCTTCAAGTCCAAGCTTTGCTGCACTGAGGAGAGGAACAACCAAGGGATCACTCATTTAGAGCTACAAAAGATCTTGGATGCTAGCTCATGCAAATTCCTCCCTCCCCTGGTTTGCAGGTAAAAAAGCTACGGCACAGGGAAGAGAAAAAGTGACTTTCCAAGGTCATGCAGTTGGTATAGAAGATCATCTCCTCTGAATTAATACCATCAAAGGTATTTCTAACTGTCCACAGGCCTCATGCATTTAGAGATACTATTACCAGAAGCAAGTTCTAAACTGGGGATGACAGGAAATCTCAAATTTAAAGACAAATAAGTCTCAATTTAAAGAATCAGAGCCCCTCTCTCTAGAAAGGGTCAGTGCAGGGTCCTATCCTGGGAAAGCTCAGATACTCACTCCTGACCACCACAAGCACAGGAAACTTTCTGGCTCAGCTGATGGGAAGAATCCATGGGGTTTGGGGGAAAGAAAAAAAACCCACCTGTCAAGTATGAGGGTTGGGGGTGGGGGAGAGCACTGTCATTCCAGAGTGCAAATTAAAAGATTCAGAGACATGCAGGTACTCAACTGGAGTAGGACTAACAGCAGTCATCTCAAATAAGAAAATTTATGATCTAAAACAGTGATATTCCAACCTTCACATTACAAATATGTGAAATTATGGAATAAGTTTGGCCACTCTCACTCTCCAGCCCTCCTCTCTTATCCTAAGGTCACATCTGTGACCAAACTGACAGATCAATGGTGTCATATGCGGGTAGAAGAGTTAAAAAGTACAGATGACACTATTAACTTATGAAAGACACTGACTTGGGGAATCAAACTTTTAAGTTTGGGCATTCCAATCAAACTGACCTAACCAACTTGCCCATCTCCCATAATCTGGGAACCTGACTTACCTTGACAATAACGTTCAAGTTCTATGGTACTACAGCAAAAGAGTTTGGTAAACTTCAAAATGTTATATACATGGGAAAAGTTGATAATTTTTTTTGGTCTAAATCTGTGATTGCATAGACATGAAGAACTCCAGATATGTAAATTCCTTCCACTGATACAGACTGGTGAATCATTCGTAATTTGACGCTTAAAGAGTTACCTGGGGCACCAAAAGGTTAAGTAATTTGCCTAGGATCACAAAGCCTGTATGCATTATGGGCAGCATTTGAATATAGACCTTCTTGACTCTAAGGTCAATCCCTTATCCACCACACCATGCTGCCTTCTCACTACAAGAATCATAACTTAAAATGTTAAAATGATTAATAATTCACACTTATAAAACTTTAAGGTTTATAAAAAACACTCTCTCCACTAAGACCCCATGAGATTAGCATTCATTATACCCATTTATAGATGTGGAAACTGATGAGGAGAATATGACATAACCATGGTCACATAACTAGTAAGTCTTAGATTCCAACCCATTTTTCCTGACTTTCATATGCATCAGTTCTTTCCCTTAACCCACACTGCTATTTTTATCCCTTGATCAGGCATGAATAGTTCTAACTCTGCCACTTACTAGCTATGTGACCTTTGGCAGGTACTTCACTCTCATCAATAAACACAGGAGACTCCAATACTTGTGACTTTCATCATCTAACTCATTCTCTCCATCACCAGGAGTCCTTCTGTCTTTCCTTAAGAATCAATCAACTCATTGCCTCATCTGCTCACCCCACCAATGTCAAGCCCATGAAGATCTAGTTACCTAAATAAATACAAAATAAAATACAAAGTAATTATGGGAAAGCACTAATAACTTGGGGAAGTGAGGAAGGGCCTCATAGTACCTGAGCTGACAGGGGTCCTGAAAAGTGGAAAGAAGTGCAGGAGAGCGTTCTGGCATGGAGTACAGTTTGAAACCTTGGACTCAACTTTGACTCTTCCACCCATTTTTCACATGTAATCAGATCTACCTCTACAATCTTCCCTTACTGTCCCCTCTTTTCCATTTGCATTCAAGCCCTAATCTTACCTGACCTCCTGTGATAGTCTCATAAATAGTTCCCTAGTCTTTGGCTTCTATCCACCCTAGCAGATTAATCTTTCTAATAATGCATTAATTTGAGCACATCTCATTTTCAGTGTACTGTGGTAAAATCAGTACTAGATTTAAGAAGACCTGCGTTTGAATTGTAGCTCTGCTTTCTTACTCCCTGGGTGACCTTAAGCAAATCATTTAATTGTTCTGTGCCTCAGTTTCCTCATTTTACCCTGCAAAATAAAGGAGCTGAACTAGATGACCTTCAAAGATCTCTAGAATGTATGATCTCTATTTTGATTTCTGCTCAGAAATCATCAAAGGCTTCCCACTGCCTTCTGAATAAAGTCCAAATTCCTTAACCTGGCATGTGAAACTATCCTCTAGCTTTAACCTACCTTTCTCAGCCAAACTGGGGCATTTACCTTGACTACAATCCTACACTTCCCCTCTGCCCCTATGTTTTTCTTTATGTTTTAAATGCCAGATTAATCAGTATCTGCTGGCTGAAACCCTGTCCATTCTTAACGCCTAATTTCAAATGCCACCTCTTCTTAAGGGCCTTCTCTTAAATCCTCTTGTTGTCTAAAGTGACTTTTCATTCTTAAATTTATGACGTTACTTTATTTTGTACCCCTCTTCAGCATTTATCACATTCTACTTTGGAATATTTATTTGTATACACGTTATATTCCTTGGGAGACTGTAAACTCCATGAGGGCAGTGATCAAGTCTCATTTCACCCTGTCTACACCACAGTGCCTAGCATTTAGTATGCCCTAGTTAAACATTAGGAACTGAGATTTGAACTGGATAGAGAACGTTCCAGAATATAAAATCTAGTTCTGCATAAGGCAAAAAACCATTAGGTCTGCTTTACAATGTGATTTCCTTAGGGTGAACCCTGGGACTAGGATGAACTGAGATTGCAGGAAAGCAAGAATATAAAACCGGTCTGAACGTAGACCGAGTTAATGTAAATTAAGATGAGTCCCCCACCCTCTTACCCAACCTACCTATCTAGATTTCCAAGCCCAACAGTAAACAATCCCCGGTTCTGAATCCCTAGAACAGGTTAGAGAAGGAGACTTCCTCTAGGGGGATTCGGAAATACTGGCTCTAATCACCCCTTAACCCACACTCTGATCCCGGTGCCAGTCCAGCCTAAGCAAGAGATTCTGCGACTGAGGCATCCAAAACTTCCCACTGCATCCCCTCAGAGCTACCTCTGGCCCCGCTGGCCAAACCTGCCTGTTCTCCAAGTCCGCCGGACAGTCCGCCCCGGACCCCGCGGACCGTCCCGAGGCAGGGCTAGCGCTCCGCACGACCCACGCACCGAGCCAGCTCGCTGGCCCGCGGCACACACCTCCGGGGCACTGGGGGCCGGAGAGGCGGGGGAGGCACGGGGGGCCGGAGAGGCGGGGGGGGGGGGGGCCGGAGAGGCGGGGGGGCACGGGGGGGCCGGGGAGGCGGGGGAGGCACGGGGGGGCCGGAGAGGCGGGGGAGGCCGGGGGGGGGGCCGGAGAGGCGGGGGAGGCACGGGGGGGGGCCGGGGAGGCGGGGGGAGGCCGGGGGGGGGGCCGGGGCGGCGGGGGGGGGGGCCGGGGAGGCGGGGGAGGCACGGGGGGGCCGGAGAGGCGGGGGAGGCCGGGGGGGGGGCCGGAGAGGCGGGGGAGGCACGGGAGGCACGGGGGGGCCGGAGAGGAGGAGGAGGCACGGGGGGGGGCCGGAGAGGCGGGGGAGGCACGGGGGGGGGCCGAAGAGGCGGGGGAGGCACGGGGGGGCCGGAGAGGCCCGGGGCCGCCCGCCCCTTGGAGGCGCGCCCAGGAAGAAGCCCCCACGTCGCCCCCTCCCGCCAGGGTCACGCACTTCACCGCATGGGCGGGGGAGGCGGAGAGAGGCGGGAGGGAGGGGTCGTTTCCCCGCGGGGCCGGGTGGGCCCGGCCGGGCCCTTTTACCTGCACGTCGCTCAGCTCCACGCGTAGATACACCTCGCGATGTCTCTGGGCCCAGTAGACGTGCGGGGTCAGCACCTGATTCTGCATGGCCGCTGCCGCGCTTCTCGGGTGCCGGGGAGGAGCGGGCGAGAGGGTCCTGTCCTCCGCAGGGGCTCGGCAGCCACCGGAGCCAGCGCCGGAGGAACTGGCAGCGTCGCACGGGCTGCGCGCGCCGCAGCGCCCGGACCCCGAGCCTCGGTCCGCCCCCTCGGCCGGGCTTGGTGGGGGTGGGGGGCGTGCGCCTGCGCACAGGAGCGGACGGGGCGGGGCTGGGGCTCGGCTGGTCCGGAGAGGCGGGAGCGCGCCCCCTGCGGCGGGGAGGCGGGGCGGGCAGTTGGCTCCTCGGGGTGGGAAGAATGCACTGAAAGGACGGTGTTGCCGCCTTGGATCCGGGGCCCAGGGGGATGCCCCATGGGGGACAGTCAGCGCCAGTTAGCCTCTTTAGAAATCCCCTCTGGCGCCCCCTTCGTGGGCTACCTGGAGCTGCCTGGCAGGGAGCTTGGCAGGTGGGTCTCCAAAAAAATGGGGCTCCCGACCCACTGAGAGCAAGGGGAGGTGGAACTTGGCCCCCCTACCCAGCAGGCATAGACTCTGAATCTCCCCACTTACCCTGGCTTTTCATACTCAAATTGAATTCTGCTTTAATGTTCCCACTTAATCTGGCCTTTCTTACTCAAATCCAATCTTCCCATTTGTTGCCGGTAGTCTCCAGAAGCCCTTGGGCTTTTCGTTATAACTGTGCCCAGGTCTCTATTCCACTCCCTACCCTTGATCCTATCAAAACCCCATTCCCCAGGCTGCTGTCCACTCCAGGATCCTGCCTGGGTTTGATCTATGGAAACCATCCCTGGGACCCCAGACTACCTGGCAACACCTCTGCTGGTCCAGGCCCTCCATTGTCTGATATCTCTTGATTACCTCCAGCTGTTTTCAACACTTGACCAGTCACCCCCTCCTTGGACTTCTCCTCAAGATCCTCTCTAAATCTCTCCTCCCATCACTCTAGACTAACAGACCACCTCCAGATCCCTCCTATACTCTTTTCTGTATTTAAGGTCCATCTTGCCTCCATGAAGGTGCTCAGATTCAATCCAGCTCAGACTCTGTGCACCTGGGATTCTGTCTGGCCCGTTTGTGAATACAAAACGTTACAAATGCTTAGGCTCCTTAAGAGTCAACTAGTAAGGCGAACCTTTAATAAACTTTGTTTTCTTTGGCTTTAAGAAGGCTTGAGTCGAATTCATTCGAGCGGGACCTGGAGTATTTTGGGGTCTGCAGCACCCCTAAACCTCATCACTTTCACCTCCTGGGTCACCCCTTTGCACCTGTCACAACCTGCCTACCTTGTAATATACTTCTCTGTCCTGTAGTCTAAGCTTCCTGAGAGGGCAGTTTTTCAGATCCATCTATCTATGTATCAATTGTTGAATTGAATTGCATTTGTTACACCTCCTAGTCTCCTGTAAGTCCTCCCTTAATGTTCCTCTTACCTGGAATCAAAAGAACAAAAATATAGAGTAACTTATCAGACCAAAACTTTCCCAAAGAATGACCCAGATAAGTATCATCATCCTTTCTGGATCTAGGAACATTAACAGGCCTTTGACAGTGGTTAACAGGACACATCACATAGCTCTTCTACCAGCCCCTCTGTTTGCAGTATTAGACTACTACACTGATAATCTTGAGACCTGTATTCAAATCTCAGTGGAGCCCCATATTTGACGTGTGACTACAAACAAGTTACTTAAGCTCTCAAACCCTTAGTTTTCTTGTCTGTAAAAAGAGTATAATACTTGCGCCTGCCTCACAGGGCTGTTATGCAATATGCTATGTGTTATTAATTGTGTACCTGACCTAACAGCACGTGGGAGGAAGATCCAAGACACTAAATCTAATGGAAAAAATAGACCACAGGCAAAACAAAACAACATGTACAAACTAATATAGCTTACAGCACTTGTTAGAGATTAACTTGACACACAAAAAAGGTAGCAAGAAAAATGTATTTAAAATGGAGTTGAGTAGGGAAGGCCTGCATTCCTTCCCCTGAAGGAACAGGTAGCTTCCAGCATGGCCACTGGAAGGACTACAACCAGGTCAAAATGAGGCAGGACCTGTATAGAATTCTGAACTTTGGATTTCCCGAGATACTGTCCTCTGGCCGTGTGACTTCATGTTCTCTCTGATAGGCCCCTCCTTGGGTCTGCGCATTAGTTTTTGACCTCTAACCTGTCCATGCTAGGTCACAACCCCTATCACCTACGAATGTGGACAACAGAACTTTCTTACTTCCCACAGCCTGAACCATGTGCTGAGGTGATAGAATCAACATTAAAGAGAGACAATGTAAGACATATGGTGTAAAAGTTCTTGACTCTTGATTCAGAGAATCTGGGATCCAATCCTGAGGTGATCATTCTCCTTGCCAACATTTCTACATTCACCTTTGATCTATCTCTTCTCATCTCCACCAGATGGCTCCTCTTATCACCCCTACTTCCTAATCTTAAGTATCTCCCCGGGAGTTCCTTGGGGACAACAGGATTGAATTGTGTTTTTGTTCTTTGCTTTTCTTTGTATTTCCAAGTTGGCACACAGCACTTAATAAATTATGTTTGATAATCTGACAGCCACTTCCTGTGTGTTCTTGGGCTAATTATTTAACCTTTCTGAACTAGTTTTCTTATCTATAAAATCAAGAGTTGGACTGCATGACCTCTGAGGTCCCTTCCAACTCTAGATCTATGATTCTATGAAAATAACCAAAGTTGACTCAGGTAAATTAGGCTAAGCTTCTAAGAGGTGACATTTCTCTTTAGAGAAAACAATTCAAAGTTTCTTTCCTCTGCTAAATAATTTTAACTCCCTCTAATATTTTTGCAAAGTCTTGCCTTCCAGCCCTATACTTGCACCCATCATGTTGATGGGGAGCTTGGGTGCATGTGCTTTGGTCCCAATTCTAAAATCACATTTCTCTTTAAAAACCACATTTCCCCCTAGCCTCAACATACCATCCCAGACAGTTTCTCCCTAGCCCAAGGACACAGCCTGCCCCCAGCAGCAACTGTTATCTCCTTTCCTGATACAGCAGCCAGCTGCACCTATAGAACTTATTAGTCTGAATCAACTAGGTACAGACTGAACTGGCTGTGCACTGGGTTATAATGACATTTACTACTCATTGACCAATCATAGGTATCCTAGACTTAGACATATGTATACTTCCTTACATTTATCTTGTCTAACAAGACGTTGATGAGAGCAGCCTGGTATTTCTGAGCCAGCCCTGACAGTTAGTTGAGGTAGTGACACTTCAGGCCTAAAACCACACTTCCAGGTATCCCCCCTTGGGCTATTTCTTGATGAATTTTGGGTAAAATACCTGATCAATAGATACCAAAAGTGCATGTTCCTTTAAGAACTAACCACTCCCTAATCCCACCCCAAAACACCTACTTAGCATATTTGGCACATGTTTCCTATAGAATATCCTATATTAACTTTCCCTATACCCCTTTAAGGCTGCTGGTTCCCTAGGAACTTTTGCCCACTGAAAAGCGTAATAAAATTTTACCTTGACTTCAACAATGCTTGAGTCCATGAATTTTCCAGGCAACCTGCCCCTGGTAACCTGGTCTTTATAGAGGTCTCACACACCCCTTCCAGCCCTCATCAATGTGTGCATCTATATTTATCATTAGCAAGCATTTATTAACTGCCTACTACATATCAGTCACTATTCTGGTGATACAAAAACAAAAATGAAACAGTCCTTTCCCTTTGTACGTAATTAATGTATCTGCATGTACATACTGATGTATCATACACATGTATATGTACACACGTGTATCTATTATATCCATATATTATACATATACAAGTGTTTATGTATATATATTATATAAATGTGTAAATGTTTTGTATATATAGTATATAGCTATGGATATAGATGCCAACCAAGCTGAAGGGTAGGATGGTTAAGAAAGAGTTAGAGGGATCCCTGATGAAAGGTTTACTAGAGAACAGAATTAAACAGTGTGTCATTTACTACTGATATTAGTAGTTTGTCTGATGATGACCCTATGGATGTTGATTGAATGCTAGACAAATTGGAGGGCAAGGTTAAAAATGTTAATGTACTATTTGTTACACAGAAGACTGGACATAGAAGTGTGGACTGCTCAGTGCAAATCCATCCCAACTACTGGAAAACACACACACACACATACACACACACACACACACACACACACACACACACACTCTTTCTCTCTCTGCTGGAGTTAGTACAATGATATTCCTCTACAAAAATACGATTACAACAGATTGGCTTGTATTGTCATTTACAATCTCTTATCATAGGAGTAAGATTACACATCAAGCTATATAAACATGATCTTCTGGATGACTGAAGGTTATATTCTGGGATCATAGCATGCTTTCTAATACTGCCGCTTGAGCCACAAACAGTCCAACAAAATCTTAAGTTCCTTGTGATCAAGAACAGTACCTTTCACCAGAAATGGTTGGAATGTTAAAGATATTGAATGGATGACTCGATGAATGGGGAAAGGAAAAGTTAGGAATCCAGGAATATTGTATATGATAGAAAAAATTAGATAAAGTTCCAAGTATTAAGCAGAAGCAAGTAGGACTGAGGGTTTCACTAAAGCCAACAGTCATATCAAGATGTAAATCAAAGGCACTATTTTTGTGGCTTGCCTTTCTGGATCATTTCAGATTGTTCTAACACACAATGGTCTTTCCTCTCAACACTCTGGGTTTCAGTCAATCTTTCCCACGCCTGGAACTCTCCTTCCTCATTTCTGCCTTAGTTTCCTTTTAGTATCAACTAAAGTCTAAGTCTTTTGTAGGAAGTCCTTCTCAAGCCTCCTTAATGGTAGGACTTTACTTCTGAGATTACTACCTCCCATCTACTCTCTCCATATCTTGTTTGTACATAATTGTTTGCATGAATTTAAGATGTAAGACTGGAGCTCCAATTTGGGCATCATAGAGATGATAGCTGCACTTTTAGGAGCTCATGAGATTACAAAGAGAAAAGTAGGAAAAGAGCTCAGAAGAATAAGGGAATGGTTAATGGTGTCAAACACTGGCAAAAGATCAAGAACAAAGACTGGGGGAAAAAAAGAACTTGGCAATAAAGACACCATTGGTGAACTTGTAGATAGCAATTTCAGTCTAGTGATAGGGATGGAAGTCAGATTATAAGGGGCTGAAGGTTGATAGATGAGAAAGTGGAGACAAAAAGTGTACATGAGGAGTGTGGCTAAGAAAGGGAGAAATATGGGGTGACAGTTGAAAGGATAGAAGAGGCAAACTTCTAAAAATGAAATCTGAACGTTTGAAGAGAGCTAGTTTTTTTTTCTATCCTGGTTGAATATACTTTTTACATAGTTGCAATTTGTGTATCTATCATTCTAAGTTTTACTTTTTCAGTATATTACTTTGTAATAACCATAAATGTATTAGCTCACTGGCAATAGAATACATTGTTTCATTTTCTTACTAGTCAACTTAGTCATTCCCCAGCTGTTGATTGTTTATAACCCCCTCATAGTTTCACTTTTTCTTGTTAGGAATTAGTTTTCGCTAATATAGCCATACTTTTATAAAGTCTCCCATGTCACAAAGATATGATAGGGAGCTTCCAGAGGCAAATAGTTTTAGTATGACTATAAAATGTTGTAAAGTTAAGTGGTCCGCAAAGGGTTTGAAGTCAGGCAAACTGGAACAGTGAAAAGGAACTATATTAAGACTGGTGGGATCAAGTCCTGGTTCCTGGCTCTTCCACTATTTATCTGTGTGACCATGGCAAAATCACTTAATATTTCTGGTCCTCAAGTTTCTTACATGTCAAATGGAGATAATCAAGCACTACACAAATTAATAATATGCACACTAAACATACTTATGTATGACCTTAAGGTTTACAAATCATCTTATTTATTAGCATACCTATAAGATAGCCACAGAGTTCTCAAAAGCATTCAAATTTTCCCCATGATGTTCTTGAGAAAAACCAACTGATAGCTTGGATGACAGAATGGCATCTTTAGTTCTCAGGAGAGGAAAGATCCGACAGATACCAAAGGGGCTGCTCGTTGCTCTAATCTGAAATAATTACATATGAATACATATGTAGTATATATGAATATAGACACATATGCACATATATAATATATACAAGCATGTACATATGTATAGATAATATATGCGAATGTACACATGTAGGCATATATGTAGTATATACGACTACACACATACGAATCATTATATTATCAAAGGAGGGAGACACGGGAACCCTAAGAGGGCCTGTCATTAACGTCACCACAGATTCTGCCCCAAGCTGTTCAGGGGCCCTCGGATGCTGCCTGCAGCTACGGCGCCGCTCGCTGGGATTCCCTCCTCCCGCCGCCAGGGGGCACTGTCTCTCCGGGCCTCGTCGGGGCAGGGCGCCCGCTACCCTTCTTGGCCCGGCAGCGGCGGCCGTGTCTGCGGCGAGGCCGGCGGCGGGCGGGTCCGCGAGGAACCGGAAGTGCGGGAGCCGCCACCGCCGGGAGCCGCGTTCGCCAGCGTCGCCCGCCCGCCCGCCGGCAGCTGAGGAGCCGCTCGGCGCCGGGACAGTGGCCGCAGCCGGGACTCGAGTCTAGGGAGGGCGGGGCGCGGCATGAAGCGGCGGCGGCCCCGTCTGTAGGGCGCGTCGGGATCGGCCGGCCGGGCGGGGCTGAGGGGAAGGTGCAGTATCCGCCCCCACCTCCACCTCCCGCGGGCTCGGGCCCCAACGCCTCCCCCGAGCCCTCCCCGCCGCCCCCGGGCCCTGCCCCCGCCCCTCCGGCCCTCGGTAACCTCTCCCTCCGGAGCGCTAACAGTCACTCCCCGGTTAACGTCCCGTCCCCTCCCCCCCCCCCTTGGGTCACTCCTCCTGCTTGCCCCTTCCTGTCCCAGCTCCCACCCAATGAGAGCGCTCCGACCGCTCCAGCGAGGGCTCTGGGGCCGGCCCGGGGCCCTCCGTCTCTCCCCTTCCCGGGCTTCCTAGGCCGGAGCCCCGGCAGCCGTGCCCCTCCTTCGGTAGGGACCCTGGCGTGCATCCCCCAGGGAGGCCCCTTTAAAGATGCAGTTGGGTGGCCCTGTGCCCCGAACTGAAGGAGCCGAGGCAACAAAGACTGGGTTATTCTCTAGACTGATCTGGCTTGTTGGTAAGGTTAAGACCTTTGTCTGCCCCAGGGCTCCTTATCAACCCTCCGTGCCTTCCCACCTAATCAGTGTGCAGGGACCTTGGGGGCGATGCATTGACAGATTTAGAGCATTGGTTATTATTACGTTCCCTTCTGTCACCACCCCCCAAAGTTTCAGCAACAATCCTAACAACAAATAACTTAAAGTGTTATCAGGAAAGAAAGCAGAGGATTCCTTCAACTGGTAGCACATTCCCTCCCCTCTATTGATCTTAACCCCCAAACGGATCACATTTTCCGAGTCTAACAATACTGCTAGTTTTCTGGTGCTTCTTTCTTCAGTGGTAGCCCCCAAATCAGGGCTTTCTTATTGATTAACCCGATGAGGTTTAATCCGTTTCTAATTAACGGAGCAGATTTGGTTACCCAAAAGACAGGGAAATAGAGGCACAGAGAAATAACATTGTCTTATGGTAGTCTTTTTCATTAGATTAGCAATGTATCACGGAATAATGATGCTGTCTTATATTTGTACATTTTTCTAAAAGTTTTCATGAACATCAATAAAAGTACTTTGAAATTGTAATATACAAATGTAAGGCACTTACATTACTTTCCTAAAAATAGAATACCGTTTAAACTAGATTGTGAAATGGACATTTTATTTAATAAAACAACTGTGGACTCTTGCTGCATCCTGGTGGATAAAAATTCTAGGAATATAACACCAGGAGAAAAGAGGGATGATTTGCATAAGGAACCTTCATGATTTAAACTATCTGTATTCAGTGACCAGGGCTGATCTGGGAAAGGACACATCCTGGTGAGAAGAAAACTGTAGGATCAGGAGGGATCTGTGCGTGCAGTAAACATCTCTTGAAAGAAATCTTTTTGAATGCGAAGATAGGAAGAGATAAAATTAGATACCTGGAAAGGTCCTTAAGTGGTAAAGCAGGTGGGCAGTGGTAATATGAGTAGCTTTATGAACTGTGGTATTGGCTTTTACATTTTAAAAAATGTTGCTGACGTAAGGCAGTCTAGGAAGTAATGGATATTAAAGTAATTTAAAAATAAGATAACAGATCTTGACAATTTCATTTGGGCAGAAGAAATATTAATAAGAGCAGTGGGCAATAATTGCAGAAAAGCTGATAACATCATAAATAGTAGGACAGTCATGGGCTGTATGGGCAATGCTCTCCCACTACAGAAAATTTACTAGCTATGTGGCTGTGGACAGGTGAATTAAGCTCACAGCCTCATTTTTCTCCTCTGTGAAATATAATACTTGCCTCACAGAGGTGAGGAAATGTCTTCTTAAACCTTAAGGCCCTATGTAAATATGAGTTATTACTCTGCAAGAGTAGGCAGCATGGATAGAGAACTGACTGGGAAACCAGGAAAACTTGGGTTCCAGTTTCACCTTTGATAAATCTGGCTTTGTGGCCCTGGGTAAACACTGCCAGTGTTCTAGGCAGTTCTTTTAAGTTGCAAGGAAGAGGCTGATCTGTAATAGTAGAAGGAGTTTACTCAACTAGGATTTCCCTATTCTTGGAATCAACCTGTCTGGTAATCATTCCTATTATTATAGAGTTGGGACAGTGCACTTACGTTTACTTTGTCATGACATTTTACCTTATTCCTATATTTCATATCATTGTTTTGAGAATGAATATTGTTAGCTTTGATCTTTGGTTTTAGCTAAAGCTGAGAAGAAAGATTTTGAGGGGTGAATTCTTGCTTGTATCTTGTTCTATTTAGAACTGAACTGAAGTTACTGACACAGTTCATAGAAAGTAGGCCACCCCTATTAGATGGGTAAGCCTCTGCTGTAATACACTGCTGTGTCCCTATGTATTCAATAAATATTAATTGAATTAGATGACTTGAATTCTCTGCTGAGTTGGTTTGGATTTTAATTAGTAATCTAGAAGTGAGTACTTAGTTGAAGTACTAATCTGCAGAGTACATGTAGTTCTAATCTGTTTCTCTGGGCATTTGCGGAAGTATCATTATGCTATTTCTTTGTAGCATGTGGAAAGACACAGTATCCTAGTAGCAAGAAATTTTTAGACCCAATATATGTGCTAATAAGGGCAAGCATGGGTAGACATACTTCATAAACCATTTTTTGTGACAATTGTTTTTCACCATAAGCTTATGATAATTTGCAAAACTGATCATTTTAAACTTAAATCCATTTATTGATTGCAGTCTAGTGTTAGATTATAACTATGTGGTATCTCTTAGTTTACATTTATGAATCAAAGACCTCCAAACCCAAATACCTGTAACTGGCAGTAATAAAATAGCTTTATATGTTGAGTTGACATGTGTGTGTGTGTGTGTGCGTGTATACATAAAATTTCTTTTTTGTTAAAAGCAATATACATTTATGGCAACTATATATTATCAGTGAGTCCAAGTTGTTTATAATGTTAACTCTTTTTTCTATTGGTATTACTTTGCAAATTTAATTTAGGAATACGTATTGGAATAGGTAACTAGTTCTGGATTTGTGAAAGAAGTACGGAATTTTGCGGTTTACTATAGATAAGTTAGTGTGCTGTAGTGTAAAGTTCACTTTCAAATAGAAAAAAGTACCCTTCAGATTTTTATAATGAATTTTTTGTCACAAAATATTAAGTACCTTGTTTTGCATCAGTGTGATATTGTTTGAAGGAAGTATGTTTCCTCCTAATTTGATGATGAATATAATTTATGCAATTTATGTTGACCTGAGAGAAGTTCCCATAAAACACATTTAAAAAACTCTAATTGATTTATTCCTTTTCTTTTACTCCAGCCTAAATGCCAGATGGAGAATAGAATTCTACCAGTAAATTGTGAACTAGACAGCTAAACTTTTTGACACCAGGGTTTCTTCCGAAAATATGAAAAAAAATTGAAATAATGTTATCTAAAGTATATGTTTTGTGGCAAATTACCAGTATTAAATGGATGTTAGCAAAGCACTTGAGAACTTGGGTTAAAAAGCTCCATATAAGTAACAGCTTTTTCTTCCGTTTCAGTTCATGGTAGTGATTTGGCTCAGTTTTAGCAATCTCCATTTGCCAAATGTATCCCTTCCTTTTGATGCCAAAGCACTTAACAACCTTTGCACATTCAGCTTCACCACTGATTTGAAGTCAGCTCTAGGATGAAAACTAGCTGCCAGTGGGCATGTGGCCTACTTTCTTGCAGTGTGGGAGAGGAGTCAGAATTTTGGCAAAGCACATCAGGGAAACCCTTATAGAAAGTTCCCAAGGGAACCTCTAATGAATGTATAGAACAGACTTTATTTTGATTTTTAAAATAAGTAATACATCCATCTTTTAAAGTCGACAAAGAGGAGGGAAAGCTATTGACCTTATTATTCATTTTGATTATTGTGGAAGTTGCATCTTTTTCTTTTTACTGATTCTCTTTTATTCCTGTTAGATTCTCATTTTGACCAATACAACATAAGGAAAACCTCATAAACTGCTACTCGTGGTTTGCTTTTCCAGGAAAATGCAACATGGCAGCAGCAATGGAAACTGAACAGCTGGGTGTTGAAATCTTTGAAACTGCAGAGTGTGAGGAGAATGTTGAATCACAAGAACAGCCTAAATTGGAGCCATTTTATGTTGAGAGATATTCCTGGAGTCAGCTTAAGAAACTGCTTGCAGATACCAGAAAATATCATGGCTACATGATGGCTAAGGCACCACATGACTTTATGTTTGTAAAGAAGAATGATCCAGATGGGCCTCATTCAGACAGGGTCTATTACCTTGGTGAGTTCAGTTACAGGTTTTCTAATTCATACATAGAGAATTTTAAACCATATTTGTACTTCATGGTTCTCTTGAAAAGGAAGGAAAACTTTTAGATGAAGCATTGTAACTTTAGTGGGTTCCCTCCCCTGCCCCTTTTTCTCATAGCCCACATTTTCTTTGGATTTGAAATTTTAAATTACAAATAGATAAGGATAATTATTTCATATGAAAACTTTCATGTAGTTTTAAAGTAAATGAAATGACCAGAAACTGCTTCTTTCCAATGCCAGGTGAGTATGCATTTTCCTGAAGGTGAGTTGTTAGATTGTTCTCATTCCTTGTTAATTACCAACTTTCCTTCTCCTAGCTTCCCTTTCTACTTGGTTTCTTCTCCCTAAGTCCACACGAAAAAGACACTAAAGATCCACCCAGCGTAAACATTCAATTTACAACTGTTTCCCTAAGGAAATAGTTTACACAGTAAAGCATAGATCATTAAAAGTAGCCCTTTCATTAAAGAAATTTAGTGGCATTTTTATCTTGCTATATCTTCCTAAGAGATTTAGTGTCATATGTATATTTACAGAAGCCTCCTTCATTTGAACAACAACAAAAGAAACATTTGAAACACACTCAAGCTTTGCCTTTGTGTACATAACTTTGCTTATATACCTCTTATTTGCAGGCCAGCCCAGGATTCAAGAAGACCTAGGGTCAGATCCTGTCTCTAACATCCGTGGCCATTTAAGTCTAGACCAGTTACTTACCCTCTTAATTCCCCAGACAACTTTCTGTAGACTGTAAGGTGCATAATGGTTACCAGTGTGTCTGACAAAAGAGAGGAAATTACTCAGTGAAATCACAGTAGAAAAAATTTAGTCATCTCTGGCCACACAAGTAGCATGGGACAGAGCCAGGTTCTTTGGCCTATTCCAGTACTCATTCCACCATGCTATACTGCATCCTAATTCATTATTCTTGAAATTAGTGCCTAGCTCCATGGCCAGAATTGGCTTCTCTCTACAGTCGTTGCTCACTGAGAAAGAAGAAGAGTTCAGGCAAACACATTTTCTGAAACTCTAATGGGTTGGATTAAAAGGTATTTTTGAGTTTATAATTCAATTATGAAAGACTAGCTAAGATACACAGACACACACACACATACATACACATATGTATATGTAATATATACTTGTTTTCAAACAAATAATCCATGGGATGCAAAAAAAACATAAAGTGATTCAAAAAAGTGTCCTCATTTGGGAAAATAATGAAGGATGGAGTTTTCCAAAATAGGCAAGAATATCTAGGAGTTTTGGACTTTCAGATGTTAAAGCATATTACAAAGTGATTCCCATAAAAATATCTGATGCTGTGTAGAGAAAGAGAGAGAACTATCCCTAGAACACAGTAGAAATCTCAGACATTGAATTAAATATATACTAAAGATTAGTATGTGATAAGCCCAGGGAAATACAAATTGAGGTAATCACTATTTGATACGTTAATTGGTAAAACCATTAGATAGGAAATAGATTTAAACAAAATTCTTTTTTTCCCCAATTTTGCTTATTGTGAATTCAACAAATATCAAACAAATTTCCATATACAAAGATAATTTTTTGAAAGTTTGTATATGAAACCATAATGCTGAAATTATATATAACTCATTTTTAAAGTGTATATTAAATTTAACAAATTTAAAGTATGTTGCCACATTTTTCTCTAATACCTCCAGAACTTGTTTCTACTTTTTAATATTTTAAAGGTTTCATTAACTCCATTTTCTGTATTTTTTCCTCTCTTTTTTGCATTTCTCACTTCTCCCTAGTTTCCTTCAATAACTACCCCCTTCCCTTATCTCTCACAATAAATGCCCTCTCTTAATAAATTAATATAACCAAGCAAACCAGATTCACACATTGGTCATATCTTGAAATGTGTCTCATTCTGCACCTACAGCCCATCACCTCACTGCCAAGAGGTGGGAAATATGATGCTGCTTCATTTATGTCTCTTGAAGTCATGTGTGACCTGTGCATTGATCAGAGTGCTGAAATTTTTTTAAGTTGTTTTACAAGAAACAATATAATAGAAAAATAATAGATTCGTGAAAAGATTTGGGATGAATTTAACTGATTAAAACTTGACATCTAAGTATTCTAGGGAACTGCTAAAAATATCCAAAGACATTCAGTTCTCCAAATAAAAATGATTATATGGTAAAGACAATTTAGAAAAGAGGGAACTCAGATTGTTAATTATCACTTGAAAAAATGCTCAACCTTACTAATAATCAAAGAGCTTCAGGTTAAAACAACTTTGAAGTACCAATTCACATCCACTAAATTGGAAGGAAGGAAATAAGCATTTATTAAACACTTATATGTACCATCTTCTTTTGTTGGCACTTGTTAGGCACTCCCATAAGAAGTGCTAGCAAGAGATTGTATACATCTTAGACAGTTGCCATTTTAAATGACTATTTTCTTATATAAATAAATTTTATTGCTCTCTTTTTTGTAGTTTCTCCATTTGCAGGAAGAAGACTGTTTAATGAGAAATTGCTTTTTTTTTAATTATAGCCATGTCTGGTGAGAACAGAGAAAATACACTGTTTTACTCAGAAATTCCCAAAACCATCAACAAAGCAGCAGTTTTAATGCTGTCTTGGAAGCCACTCTTAGATCTTTTTCAGGTAGGAATTTTAAAGTGTCTTTCATAGGATGTTTTCTATCTCTTCACATACAGTGTATAAATTGTTTTAGGTCAAGGGTTCTTAACCTAGGTTTCATGAACTTGGTTTTGTTGGATTTTAATCAAAACTGTATATTACCATTAAACTGTACGTTTAATAACTGTTGGTTTTCTTTGTAATCTTATGTATTTTATTTAGAAATTTATTCATTATTTTAAAATTTATTTTTTAATAAGTATTTTTATTATATATTAAAATTTTTAAATAATAAATACATAATAATAAATTAAAAATTTACTTAAAAATTTATTCCTCATTTGAAAGCTTTAAATGGTGAAGGTTTCTGTAGGCTTTGTCAGACTATCAGAGGTATCCATAACACAAAAAAAAGGTTTAAATATTGAAATTATAAACATTCCTTGGTTTGTAACAGATTATAAGGGTTTTAAAGTTTTCATAGTTTCTTGTGATAGGTCTTTTCATTCCTGTCAAATGTAATTATACAAAAAATTATATAAAATGCTCAACTAATAAGCATTTTATACTATGTGTGTTTGTCCTTCGTTGCTGAAGAAGACCATGCCATCACAGAAATAATGACATGACTTGCACTTCACTTTGTTTTGAGTGAGGGAGGGCTGTGCAGGTCACCAGCCTCACTTCTCCTCCAGAGTCATCTGAATCCAGTGACCAGATATTCATCAGGATGACTGGGGATGGCCCAGGATGAGGCAATTGGGTTAATTGACTTGCTCAAGGTCACACAGCTAGTGAGTGTCAAGTGTCTGAGGTGAGATTTGAACTCAGATCCTGGTGCTCTATCCACTGCACCACCTAACTGCCCTATTCTACTATGAAGTAACTTTTCTTCTTAGCATCTCATTTTCCTAAAAATTTTCACATGGTGCTCAATAATCTATGTAGACTACCTCAAAGTTTTTAAAGGTCTTCTTTTGTATAGATGCTATTTTTTTTACACCTTATTTACACTGTATTTCTTCCCAACAGTTGGTATTCTTATTCATGTTAGTCCACTTTTGCTTCTAACTAGTATTGTGTGCCTTTAAATTTATGCAAAATTGAAAGCATTGCTTATCTTGGAGGGAGCATGGACAAGGAGAGTTTGTTGTGATAGATAACAAACTAGTAGTTGCTTCAGAGAGGTGGGTTAAAGTCCTAACTTTGACACATACTAGCTGACAGGCTCTGGGCAAGTCACTTAATATTTCAGTGCTCCCAGCAACTCTCCCAATAATATAATTGCAGGAGAAGTTGCTGATCTGTATTAGTGGAAAGAATTTCCTCATTGAAAGTATCCTGTAATAATAAATATAAATAAATAAATAAATAATACCTCATTGAAAGTATCCCGTAATAATAAATATAAATAAATAAATAAATAATAAAATCACAGGTCTAGACACACCTTTTCCCCCAGTTAGTTTTATATGTACACACACAAATAATTGAGATTGTCCAAAGAATAATATTTTGTGTTTGTCTTTAAGAATGCAACCATCTCTTTAAAGTTCTCATTTCTTCTCTCCTCTTAAGGTAAGTCATTACATGAATAGAAAGGAAAGCAAAAGTAACACGAACAAGGAAAGAACCTACCTATCATTATATGTCAGGCACCTGATATTGAGAATTAGCTAAAATATAGTATTGTTTTTAAAAACTCATTTAAAGTTGATTAATTAGGCTCTCGTCTTGTATTCATAAGTTTTATTATTAAGCCTAATTTTTTGCTTTCACTGTAGCTGACAGTGAATGTCAGTAAATGATTATTAATCATGTTTGAATTTCCTATCTCTGAAAGTGTTCTTCGCCTCCTTAGTTTGCTACAACACAGTGTGTACCTCTTCTTTGCTCCCACCATACTTTACTTTGTGTATATGTTTGATAGATTTGATACATGTGTTTTTTTTTCCAAGTAGGATGTAAATTTCTTAAGGACAAAAGACTTATTTTTCATCTTTGCATCCCCAGGGCCCAGCACAGTGCCTCTCCTACACATAGTTGGTGCTGAATAAACAGCTGCTGAATTTATTTCTTTGAAGATAATAGACTTAGTTTATTTTTAAGTCATGTTTAATCATTTTTCTTGGCAGTCCGGCTTCTTCTTTGCATAAAAGAGTACGTGTTTTTAAAAAATAAATAGAATTTGGATTATTCTCTCATATAGTAATTAATAAATTAAGTCAGAATTCTAGGTATAGTTTTGTTGTATAGGTAATTATTATTAGCCTTTTAAAAAGGCTATTGGTTACAAATTTAGGTATGTAAATATTAACTGTTTAGCAAAGATTTATAAAGCGCCTACTATGTGTTGCCACTTGCCAAGCACTAGAAATGTAAAGAGGATAAAAGATACAGTTCCTGAATTCAGAGTTAACAGTTTAATATCAAGAAAATACAAGAGGTTTGCAATTCAAATATGCTTACTAGTCACTCTGTTGATTGCAAAGAAGTTGGTGTAACAGCAAAAGATAAGATTTAAGGGTCCTCTTTAAAAAATGAACTTTGTTAGCCTCTTCTTCCTTAAGACAATATCAGGTAGGAGTTGTTTTTTTTAAATATTAAGCCCATCTATTCAGCATATGGTAGATATATTCAGTAAACAATTTACTGGGAAAATGTGCATCTTTTAAAATTAGCATTAATGTCTTAATGTATTTTTTTACCTTATTTTATACATGTACCTGTGAGGAGCATACATATTAAAATATTTCTGGGTATAGATAAAAACCTTGAGCATCTTCATCATTATTAGCACATTTATTGAATGACTAGTTTATACAAG
Source organism: Bettongia penicillata ogilbyi (assembly GCA_023548195.1). NCBI lineage: Eukaryota > Metazoa > Chordata > Mammalia > Diprotodontia > Potoroidae > Bettongia > Bettongia penicillata. Next base: position 3,146,518 of record JAJHZJ010000148.1, read on the forward strand.
ATATTACATTAAACTCTGGGGGAGATACAGAAATAAAATTTAATCTTCAAGGAGCTTACATTGGAACAGAGGAGATAAAATATGTGTGTATGTACATATATGTATAAAAAACTGCACAGTAGTATGGTTAGTGCTAAATTATATAGGCAACAAATGTATAGGAATTAGTTCATGTAAGAAAGGTAACACTTTGAGCTAGAGGGATCATAAGATTTTCATGGAAAAGAACAGACTTGAACTGAAACTTAAGTAATAGGTAGGACTTGGTTAGAGAGGAAGGAGAGCATTTCTGGTGGGGATGATGGTGAAGGCAGAGACCTAAAGGTAGAAAGGAACAGGTTATATGCAAGGATAGTAAGATTAATCTGGGTGGAGTAGATTATTTCTTTTAAGAAAAGACAAGGTAACAAGGTTTGGATTAGTAGATTAGGACTAAATTGTGGAAAAGACTGAATGCCAGGGCTAAGGAATTTGGACTTTATCTTTGTTTTTCTTACATACACATAACTGCCAAATGAGGAAATATCTTTCACTATGTCCATTTAAGAGAGTGATAGGAATCTATTGATGTAAGTATCAAGAAGAAAATTTGAAAGTAGATACTCCTTTTTTTTTTCATTAGGCAACCCTGGACTATGGAATGTATTCTCGAGAAGAAGAGTTATTAAGAGAAAGAAAACGCATTGGAACAATTGGAATTGCTTCTTATGATTATCACCAGGAAAGTGGAACATTTTTGTTCCAAGCTGGTAGCGGAATTTACCATGTAAAAGATGGAGGCCCGCATGGATTTACTGTAAGTTTAAATGTTCTGTTTATTAAGGCTTTGGATTTTGTGGTTCTTATTTTTAGCTTTGAGGGATTTAATAATTTCCTTATTAATTCCTTTTTTATTATTTTTCTGAAATGCAATGACATTTAATTTTTTAAAAACCCTCTTCTACAAGAAGAAGAAATTCAGGTTCTTGAGTACTTTAATGAAATACTTAAGTACTTCATTGGCTTTAAGTCAATGAAAATAAACAACAGGAAGAATATTGGTATTTTGTTTTTCAAGTTTATGAAATGTTTCCTGAGAAAAAATATAGTTATTCTGTTGAAAAAAACATTTGTTATCAACCATGTACAATTTGCTTATTCAAGGTACTCAGGGAAATATAAAAGCAAATAAGACATAAAAGAGATACAACCTGCTGGAAGAGATAAATAATGTACACAGGAAAACAGAATACAAACTATAATATGAGTGCAAATAAAAGTAGTTAGAAAGCTTTGAAATCAATTCCATTTATTAAGCGTTCATTTATTAAGTCAGGATGCCATGTTAGGTTCTAGGGATACAAAGTAAGTGAAACAGTCCCTAACTTTTGCTGGAGGAATATAGCATATACTTAGATAAGTAAATACAAGTTAATTTGAAAAGGGAAGAATATTAACAACTGAGAAAATGAAGAAAAGAGGTAACATTTGTGCATGCCACTGTGTTGATCTGGGTAAAATTTTAATTTTAAATATTTTTCATAACTAAATAGTTTAAATGTATACTCTCTTTCTCTGGATAGTACCTAACTTTCAGATGTATAATATCGATCTTTAAAATTAAAATTCTATTTATACTGTGAAAAATATATGTCTTGTCATGTTAAATAAAAAAGGAAACTTTAAAAAACCTGATTATTTAAATATCAGTAATCAGTTTTCCTTGAAAAAACTCTTAACCTTTCCTTGGTCCCTTTCTTCTCTTTCTACATAATCTCCCCTGGCAATTTCCCTCCCTTCCATAGTTTCACCTATTGCCTATAAACATATCATTTGAAAATTTATATCTCCGACGCTGACCTCTCTTCCAAACTTCCGACCTATCTACTAATTGCCTTTTTCTCTGTATCCTCAGCACAGTGACTGGCACATAGTAGGCACTTAACAAATGCTTGTTGATTACCAAACATTATTTAAACCCTGGGGAACCAGTAGAGGTTTTTGAGAGTTGAGGTACCATAATCAAATGTGTACCAGAAAGACTGGTATGGTAATAGTAGGTGGGATGGATTAGAAGGGAAAGAGATTTGAGATGTGGAGTCTATTTAGTATTCCATTGCTATAATCCAGGCATGGGAAGAAAGGGATGAATATGAAGGAGATTGCAGAGGTAGAATTACAGGGCTTGGCTGCTGATTTGGAGTAAAGAGAAAGGGGAGAATCAAAAGATAACTCTAATAAAAAATGCTAACTACCTCCAGAGTAAGAACTGATGGAGTCTGAATGCAGAGCAAAGAATAATTTTTTTATTTAAATTATTTTTCTTGGGGTTTTTTTGGTCAATGTTTTCTTTCACAACATAGCTAATATGGAAATGTTTTCTATTACTGCACATGTATAATCTGTATCAAATTGCTTGCCTTCTCAAGGAAGAAGGACTGTAAAGAATCTGGAACTCAAAATTTTAAAAAAAACGACTGTCAAAATTACTTTCCTATGTAATTGGGAAAAATAATTAAAAAAGATAAATCTAAAATTGTAATACATGAAGGACTAAAAGAATGGTGGTGCCATTGATAGAGAGAGGGAATCCTTTAAAGCATGTCCTATATTGCCACTGTACCACTCCAACCTACTTCTCATCATAGTACTAGTTTCCCTAGTACTAGTTTATTCTTACTGACTTAGGTGCAAACTGTATATTCTTACTACCTCCTCCTGAACTCTCACTCTGTTTTCATTAGCCTTCCTCTTCCCCAAGTTTACTTTAGTCTGACTACCCCACCTCCAATCCATTTCATTGTACCTCTTAGAACTCCTAGTTCTCCTTTTCAGCGAACTCCTCTCTTGAAATTTTTTGTCCAGTATTTCTTGCACTTTTATTTTCCAAGGGACCACGTCCATAGCAATATGGGTGACATTGGAAGCCATTATTATTTTCATTCTCTGGAATTAAAGGACTAAGAAGAGGAAGAGGTATTAGCACAGGCTTCTTGCTTCCCACTGACGTTTCTAGACAATTCTTGTACCCCCATCCCTTTCCTCTTTTTAAGTCCCTGCAATCAGCTTATAGCAACCTCTCCATTTCCTTGTTTCTGTCTTCTCCTGATCTCTAGCTCTTTCTCCAAATTTCTGTCTTTTCTATTTGATTTAAAGCCTTGATTTCCACTCCATCCGCACCATAATTCTTAAGGATTTCATTTTTCATGTTGAAAGCATCTGTAACATCCTGACCAAATAAATCCCCAGTCCTGTCTTCCCTATTGCCCCTCCCCCATCTCAAAGCTCTCCTTTCTTACCCCATTTCAGCCACCCTCACATGAGCATACCTCAGACTTTACAGTTTCATGGAAATACACCACAGGGCTGTTCTGAGGAAATTACTTTGCAGACTTTAAAATGCTAAACATATGTGAGTTATCATCTTAAAATTCTACTGTCTTTCCACAGTCTCCTATCCCTTTACATGTCACTCTTCATTATGCATACTAAATCCTCCTTTTTTCTCTACTACAAATTTATGGTATGTAACCTTAGCTAGGCCTTCACTGAAACACAGTAATCCAGTCTGCTCTTCAGTTATCTTATTGTTTCTGGCCTTTTCGTTTTTCTCTAACCCCCTAGCTGTAACTCCTCCTCCTCCCAGTTAGTGTGCATGACTTAACTCCTTCATTGAGAACACTGAGGCCATCCAGAGGGAGGGCCTTCAACTCTTCTTCCTTACCCAAAACTTATCAACATCATCTCTGTCACCTAATGTGTCCTTCCTGCTGATCACATAGGTTATCCTCTTAATCCCATCTCCCATTTCTTCTAGGACCTTGCTTCAACGGCCATTGCCCTTCCAATGATTCCTTCCTAAATATCTACAACTGTGTTCAAATCTGTCCAGCCAAAAAACAAAAAGATAAAAACTTTTCTTGATTCTTTTAAGCTATCCAGATGGCACAGTTGTTAAAGTACTGGACTTTTAGTCAGGAAGACCCCAATTCACCTCTGGTTTCAGACACTTATTAGTGGTATGACTGTGGCAAATGATTTAACCTCTGTCTTCCTTAGTTTCCTCAAATGTAAAACGGGGATAATAACCACACCTAAATTCCCAGGATTGTTGCAAGGATAAAATGAGATAATATTTGTAAAGTGTTTTGCAAATCTTAAAGCACTATATTAATGCCAGCTATTATTATATTATAATTATCCCATTTCTCTCTTTCCCATTATTGCCAAATTTTTTAAAACAATAATTGCCTCTTTTTGATACCTCTACATTCTTACCACCTATTCTCTCTTTATAATCTGGCTACTTCCATTACCACCACTGTACTTGAACTTCCCTTTTAAAGGGTATTTTGTCAAATCTACCACCAGTTTCAGACTAGTAGTGGGATTTATCATGTAAAAGACAGAGGTATCTTTATTCATTCTTCTTCCTCCTTGGCAACTCTGTAGCATTTGAGATTATATCTTCATGCTTTGTCCTCCCTTGACTTCAGAGATGCCATATGCTCTTGGTTCTCCTTTTACCTCTCTGAATTCCTTCACTGACTCATCTTCCTCATCCCTTAATGTGCATGTTCTTTCCCCAAGGTTCTGTCTGTATGCATTCACTTCTCTCTACATACATTCTACCTTGCCAGTGTCATTTACTCCCATCATTTTAAGTACCGTGACTATTCAGATAACACATATATTTAGATTTTTAACTCTGAACTCCAGACTTAAATTTGCAGTTGCATATGGGACTCCTTTGACGATCCATCTAGCGCTTCAAACTCAGCATATACAAAATTGAGTTTTTATCTTTTTTCTAAAATGTAATCTTTTATCTGACTACACTATTTTTCTATCTGTGACTCCAGAATTCAGTCAGTTTCTAGTAGGTTTTTCTAACTCCATCATCTCTGTCCTTCAGACATTCCTTCATAATGCTTCTAGACATATTATTCACTTTTGTATATAGTATTTACATTCACACTCTGCTAAGAGGACAGGGACTTATTATACAGTCTATGAATTTCAGAGAGAATTGGGCTTAAGGCTTGGTCTTTGAGAAAGAAATCTAGCCATTAAACCCAAAGGAAAAAAGGCAGCTTTTAGCCATGGAAGTGTATCTTCCCCTGGGCAGAGCATCTCCAGGTATGGAGTGAGAGGAGAGGAGAGGAGCTGCCACTCACTCACAGGTTGTATTTGCCCTTCATTCTCAAAGAGGTTTGTGACATCAGGAAGATGATGACATGACTTGCAGTTGATTTTGATTTGAGTAAGGAAGGGCTATGCAAGGTCACCAACCTTACTTCTTCCTCCAGAGCCATCTGGGTCCAGTGGCCAGATACTCATGAGGACCACTGGGGATAGCCCAGGATGCAGTGGGAAACCCTGGCCCTTTCAGATTCTTCCCCTTCCCCTCCCCTCCTCTCCTCCCTTGCCCTCTCCTTTGCCCCTCCCCTGCCCCCTCCCCTCTTCACTCCCCTCCTCTCCTCACTGTCATTACCTGGGGCTGCTCTGCCCAGGGGAAGGTACACTTCCATGGCCAAGAACTGCCCTTTTTCTATTGGGTTTACTGGCTAGATTTTTTTCTGGAAAGACCAAGCTTTAAGCCCAAATCACTTTGAAGCTCACAGATTGGACAATAGATACCTGCCCTCCTAGCAGGGAGTGAATGTAAATGGTAAATAGTAACTGTTTCTCTTTTGGCCAAGAACCCTGAGGGTCTTCCATTCTCAGTTTAATTTTTTTTTTTTTTGTTAAAGGGGCCATCCCTTGATTCATTTCTTAAAGAAGCCTATTCACTGAATGGGCGTTATCTCAAAGTGAAAAGACCTTAACCCAGAAGGGCCAGGTTCTCCCACTGCATCCTTGGCCATCTCCAGTCATCCGGATGAATATCTGGCCACTGGACCCAGATGGCTCAGGAGAAGAAAGTGAGGCTGGTGATCTTGCACAGCCCTCCCTCACTAAAATCAAAGTCAACTGCCAGTCGTGTCATCATCTGGATGTCATGGTCCTCTTTGAGAACGAAGGACAAACACAACGATAATAACAACTTTTGGGGACATCTGATCATGCCCCTCCTCTGCTCAGAAATTTTAAATGCCTCCTTAGTATGCATGAGGAAAGTTCAAGTTCTTTTGCCTGGCATTTACAGCGTTTCACAATTTAGTGCCCCTCTAGTTTTTCAGTTTTATTTCATATTATTACACTATCCTCTAACCAAACTGAAGTCTTGGTTTCCTGAAGGTATTTCTTTGTCTTCCACCTACAGTTCTTTACTCACACTGTTCCTTAAGCTGATCTCCTCATCTTCAACTGTTGAATTTTTGTCCACTCCTTAAAACCTACTTCAAATGCCACCACTCTCCAGGAAGCCTTCCCTGATTTTCCTGTTGGTAATAACCCTTGATTCACCTAACACTTGTTTTATTTTCTTAACCTCTCTGATACACTTACCATGTATTATTTCATATTTTATTTATATTTTTATCTCCCTTTTAGACTATTAGCTTTATAAGGGCAGAGGCTTATCTAAACTTATGTAGCTTCTATTTTCCTTCAGCTTAGAATAGCATTCTGCACATGTTTAAGAAAGAGTTTTGTAAGTTAGTTTTTAGAGGTTGGGTGGAGCAGCAGATTTGGGGGTTCTGAATGAGTTCTGTTTCATATGTCTAATAGAAAAATCTCAAATGATTTTAAAAGATACTGGTTTAGTCAAAATTAGAAGTACTTACCTTTCGAACTTCTTGAAGTCTGTTCTCGTTTTTATCAAGTTTTATTATATTAGTGTAATCGTTTTATTTAGTGATGGCATTAATTCTCTTTATGTAGTTGTACAGTTAATCTACTTAATGAATTTGAAGTAATTCTGTTTCTGTTACGTATTAGTGAACAAACATTTTTGATTGAATTTACTTTTTAATGTTGAATAAAAACTAATTAATGACTAGCCATGTGTACTTCATATGTAGCTTTACAGTTTACTTCATGTATCATTTTACTCTACAGTAACAGGATTTATAGTATTGTATGGTCTCAGAAGTTTTTCCTGTTTGGTGAAATGAAAACTAAAGGTTTTATCAATACCTCTAGTTCTCTAGCTCAAAAGCCAATTTTTTCTTTGTAAGCTCAGAAATTTAACTAGAAGAATACATTATTTATCTGAGTTATCCCACTTAACATTTTACATAGAGATATCCTTCTTGTAGTCAGGGTAGAACCAAATGAAATGTCTATATATTGGCCTGCCTCTTGCCCACAAAGATTTAAGAATATCTTATGTTTGCTTTTCTAGCAACAACCCTTAAGACCCAATTTAGTGGAGACCAGTTGCCCCAACATAAGGATGGATCCAAAACTGTGCCCTGCTGATCCAAACTGGATTGCTTTCATCCATAGCAATGACATCTGGATAGCGAACATTGTAACTAGGGAAGAAAGGAGGCTCACCTATGTGCACAATGGTAATGCGCATCTAGTAGACTACATTGTTGGGAAGTATTTTTAAAATCCAGTTTGTTTTTTTTATTTTTGAAGTGGGAATGTCCTTAAATGTGAAGGAAAGCTGGGTGGTACCATTGTGTAATAATGTTCATTATCACCTTTTCTGACATTCAGTAACAGCTCTGATAAGATGAGGCATTCAACCTGGCAAAGAACTGCCAAAATTGATATGATACAAATTTCATTAAAACAATCATTAAAGTGACAAATTTTATTAAACTAGTAAATTCATTTTTTTATATTTCTTTTGTCTCCCCTTTAGAAATCAATTTTAAAAAACCTTACATTTCTAGATTCTGATAATTTCTATGCCATTTTGAGGAAGAATTGTTTTTGTTTTGAATATTTTAAAATGTTTATAGGAGGAAAATATATTTTTTATTTTTAAAACAGAATATTATGGAAGTACTTAATAAGCATACAAATTGTTGCACATTAAGACTCTTCAGAATATTGTTCACTACATCAGACATTCTCTGGAGGAGTTTTAGTACAAGTGAAAAAAGATGAAAGTAATATTTCATCTTTTTTGTAATTATAAAATTCTAAACAATCATCGACAAAAACATTCAAATAAATAAAAAAATTTTAAATGATAGTGAAAATCCAAATTTCATATTTTTCATAAAATCCAATTTTTATATTTTGTTTTTTAAAACTGTAGATTTACCTTGAGGAAATAATATAAAAAATTTCTAACTTGCCTCCATATCCTCTTCTGATTTCTTTGTTTCTATTTCTTATTATTTTATTGCTGCTATTATTATTTGTCCACAGTTGTAATTAGCTTATATATTGTTCTGATTGTTAATTCTTCACTCTTCATAATTTCATAGTCTTTCTATATCTCTTTTTAATCTTCTTCATCATTTTTATGGTCCTGTAATATTCTGTTAAATTTATATTCTATACTTTATTCAGCCATTCCTCAATCATTTGAAAAATGAACTATTTCCAATTTTTGTTACAATAAGTAAAGTTACTTTTTTTGAACTGAGGACTTTCCCCTTTTTATCTTTAAGGGATATTTCTAGTAGTAGTGAAATCAGTGGACTAAAGAATTTGCTCCTTTTTGTAATTCTTTTGGAATATTTTCATATTGTTTTAGAAAAAGATTACACCATTCATAACTACATTAGCAGTGTAAAAGTGTTCTTGTTTCTCCACATCCTTGCCAATCTTGAAGTTTATCATTTTAAGTCATTTTTGCCAATTTAATAGTTACTGGGTTGTAGCTCAGAGTTTTAATTTACATTTTACCAAATTTAACAGTTTTAAGAGGTTGTTGACAATTTCCTTGAAATGTATATTCTTCATCTTTGACCATTTATCCATTAAGGAATGGACTCTACTTTTATAAAATTTTATCTATGTCTTAAAGATTTTAGATTTTTATCAGATATATTTTCTACAAATAATTTTTCTTCATTCTGTTTATTTTGTTTTTATTTTGGATATATTAGTTTTGTTGTGAATTTTTTTATATAGTCAAATCTATTTATCTCATAACTTGTTCTCTTTCTTCAGTAGATAAGAATTTTCTCCTCTCCCTAATTGCAATGAATATGTAGTTCCATTTTCTTTTCTTTTAATTTGAAAATATTTACATTTGAATAATTTGTTTCTCCCTTTCCACCTCCCCCCCCACCCCGAATAGATTACTCAAGGCCAAGCTACATAATGAAGAAAATAAATTTTTTTTGGTTTTCTTGGCTTTTTGTTCTTAAGACTAATTTTTTAATCAGTATTTGCTTTGATTGGGGTTTCTGGACCTGTGATTTCATTAATGTAGGGAACTTCTGGTGTGGCAACTCCCTACACCAGTGCAGATTGGCAACTTGCGTACAGTCTATAGTCTTAGAGAGTTGCGTGTGTCCCTGACAGGGTTAATTTATTTGCCCAGAGTCAGTGCAGCTGGTGTGTGTTGGGTGTATAACTTGAACCCAAGTCTTCAACTGCTCAGTGAGCAGTTTATTCATTGGGTAGTAATATTGTGTTTCTACTTTATATAAGGGATTCTAATGAATAATATTATAATAAATATGTCAGAAGCCTGACATATTATACTGTGAAATCATCTTCAGCACTTATCTCTTCAAGCGGCAAGACTTCTGTGATCAAAGTAGAAAGCTTTTTATTTAAATAGTTAGCTTTAAGAATAGAAACACCATTCATCTAACTGAAGAAACATGGATCCTAATCCCAATTCTGTCATTTTCTGTGTGACCTTAGATAAGGTGCTAAACTTCTTACTGTTTCCTCATCTGTCAAATGAGAACAATATCTTCCTCACTTACTTCGTAGGAATATTGTGATGATCAGAGGCGATAAAATAATTGAAAACTTTTTAAAAAGAAAAATCTTAAAATCCTAAACAAGTATAAGGTGTTATTATGTTTTCTTCAGTTTTTAAATTGTTCATTCATCTCTATGGACATAGATCTTTAGCTGTGATTTAGATATAGTAATATGTTTTTGAAGTATTGTTGATTATTAATAGGTACTACTAATATATTACTAGTAATTATGTTATCATCATTGGTCATAATATTTTACTTTGAGAATGTATTTTATCACCTAACTTAGTTCATCAGAACTTGTTTTCTGACCAGTATATGTTGTAGGGCCCTTGGTATGTGCAAGGAGATCCCAGGGAAGTAGAAGTCACCATTCCTGTCTTTTATAGTCAGTCATTTTATTGGGGAAAAAAGACTAAGACATATAAGACAGTTTCCAGAATAGTTATAGGTTATATAGCTATGTAGTTTTTTGTGGACAAACAAGTTGGTGTCATAGAAAATTCACTGAACTAGAAATCAGAAGAACTGGGTTGTAATCCACATAGATTCAATGGTTTCTTTAACAATGATTTGTCTCTTAACCGCATATGATCTCATTTTGATCATTCTCAAATTAGAATTAAAATATGTCATGCCTGTCACACAGTGTTGTTGTTATGTGGATAAAGTTCTCATTACCAGAGGTGAAGTAACTTTGAGAAGTGTAAAGTGCTGTACATGTACAAGTGTTTATCCCATAATCAAGTGCTGCATTATATAGATCAGGCTCATAATTGCTTTAGGAGTTTTAAAAAGGTAGAGATCAATAAAAGCTGTAATAGTAGGAAAGGGCTAGATGAAGGAGGTGGGATTTTTAAAAATAGTTAAGATTTAGATAAGGTAAGAGGAGTGAAGCTATTTGAGGAAAAAGCAGCATGGGTAAAAATATGAAAGTGGGAGTAAATATGTTATACAGCGAGGAAACTTCTCTGATTGGACAAGACTTCATGTTGAGAAAGAGTAGAAGACTTAGGAGGCCAAGCACATCAGTCTGTGTGGAAAGAATGAGTAATCCAGATTTGATAATAAGGTCTTGGATAGAGTAGTAACAGGAGAAATGGGATAAATTTATTTCTGAGAGTAAGTTGATAGGTCTTAGTTGTGAATAATAAGAGATGAAACTGGTGGTTAAAAAAGTGGGTAAGTGGTTACCAACCCATGCAAAAAGGATGAGAAAAAGAATGAGGCAGGAATAAATATAGCCAGAACGGTATTTAGGTATTTTGATTCTCTTCTCCTCTTCCCCAGGGTAGATGAAGTAATAGGATAACATGAGGAAGTTGACGTTCTTTCAGGATGTACTCAATAAATATTAATTGCCGTGGCTGCTGATGATATGGTAATAAATTAGAGTGGTCTGATGGACTAGCTCATTTACACTTTGCCTGGAGTAGGCATTCTGATTTTGACCTCTCTGATGACTCCAAGGAAAAACTGATTTTACCATTAAAGATTTCTTCCATTTCCTTACAGTATATCATTTATGGGCTATTAGATATTTAATTACAGTTCTAACCATCAGATTTTATTCAGTCTTTCTGTGAGTAACATTTGTGGAACATCTACAGTTTAAAGAACCCTGTTCTAGGTGTTGTGGAAGGATACAAAGAATTATAAGGTGTATTCTCTTCCCTTAGAGAATTTACCATCCTCTTAAGGAGGCATAAATAAATATGAAATCAGTAAGCATTTATTAAGGCACCTGCTTATGCCAGGCACTGCAAATATATACAAAGACAAAAATGTGAAACAAATCTCCCCGATCTCAGGATTCTGTTGGAGGTGGGGGTAGGGAGAGGAGAGAAAAACACAAACGAGTATATACATACTAAATACATGCAGATTAGACAAAAGTAGTTAAATATAAGATGGTGAGGGATGGAACTAATAGCATAGGATGTTACTAAACAAATCCTGTTCAGAGGTAATGCTTGAACTATATCCTAAAAGCCATTGGGTATTCTGTGGGGTAAAAGTGAGTAAGGAATGTGTCCCAGGCATGGGAGTGACAATGCAGCAAGAGCTGGAGTGGAGCATTGGAAGAACAAAGTACAATTTGACTCAACAACAGAGTATGAGAAAAGAGGAACAGTCTATATAATGATATAACATACCATATATGCTATATACATACTTCTGAGATGTAGTGACTGTGAGCTCAGACAGATCATTTCACCTCTCTGAGCCTCAGTTTTCTCAGCGTCAAATGTAGCTACTGCTATTTTCTGCTTCCGCAGTGTTGTTACAGGGAAAGTGACCTTAAAAACTTCAAAGTGTTTGTAAATTTCAGTTGATGGTTGCAATTATTATTTCTGTGTAAATAGTTCATCATGAATGTTATCTATGCTCTTCTTATGTAAATCTTAGTTAAAAGAAATGCATAATGACATAGTCATACTACTTTCTGGCTTCAGACATTCAAAGCTACTTGTGATGATGATGATGCCTTTTATATTTATTTAGAGCTTGCTAATATGGAAGAGGATCCAAGATCTGCTGGGGTTGCTACTTTTGTGCTTCAGGAAGAATTTGATAGATATTCCGGTTATTGGTGGTGTCCAGAGGCAGAACCAAGTAAGTGTATTAAATCTAGCCCATTAACTAGATAACAGAAAAGTAATTTTAAGATTCATCTGCTAAAGTGCTATTCAGTACTATGCTCAGATTCTAAGTCTTAGATAGTGATAGTAAAGATTTCAGAGTGATAAAAACCAGGACTAGCCTTCTCTAGGCAAAATATTATTTAGATGAAATAGAACAAATTCCATTTCACTAAACCCTAACTCATTATTTTCTGATCCTTGCATTTGGACAGTTTCATGTCATGTGACAACGTTTTTATCGTATCTCATTGTCCTGGTTTCTCTCATGACACCTTGCTAGTTTTCATATAGAAGGTAGTAGTAACCATGGTAGAGAAAAGAGGATGATGTGTATGTATGTATGTATACATGTATATGCATGTACATATGTACATACATATATATATATACATCCACACATATGCAAATATGTAGAAATGAATTTGAGGTAAAAGGATGAACAAATGGTTGGATTGGTCTGAATTAAATGGGAGTGGAGAAACACCTTCACAAGTTTATAGCTGACTTTAAAAGTTTGGAGAATACGGTTTTAATGGACCATGCTTCTTCTCTTATTATACTTTTTCATAAAATAGTTCTTGAGATAAGTAAGCCATTAGCTGGGACTTGCCTGTCTTTTTTGCTCCAGTGATTATTCATCGACTTTCAGAGTTTGAAGGGATCTTAGAGGGCATCAAGTACAATCTACACAGTAAACAGTAATCCTCTATACAACATCCCTAAAGGAGTTAGCCAATCTGTGCTTGAAGATTTCTGGTGAAGAGGAACCTGCCATTTCCTCCCTCCACACCTACTGCACTTTGGAGCAGCTCAGATTATAAAAAAGTCTTTCTTTACATCGAGCCAAACTTTGTTCCTCTGCAACTTCTATCTATTGCCCCTAATTCTGCCCTGTGAGACCAGTTAGCACATGTCTGATCTCTCTTCCATGTGACAGTCTTTCAGAATTTTGAAGACTATTTTTATGACCTTCTTAAGTAGTCTCTTCTAGATCTAAACACTTCCAGTTCCTTCAGCTGATCTTTCCATAGTATTATCACCATTCATCACTTCATGGTGATCGTCTTCTTCTGAATATACTCTGCCTTATCACTATCCTTTCTCAAATCTCGCACTCATAATTGAATGCAGTACTTGAGAGATTCTTTGACGTAGCCAGAGTGCACTGGGACTATTGCCTACCTCATTCTGAACACTGTGCCTTTATTAATGAAGTCTCAGATCACTTGTATATTTATTTTTTGTTGACATGCCACTGTTAGCTCATATTAAGCTAGCAGTCCACTTGCAACTACATTTGTTAACAGGATTTGACATTTGTGAAAAAATTTGAAAGTCATGTAATATCTTAATTATACAACTTATTTTTTAACAGAGTATATATATTTCAATGATGTATAAAAAAACTTAACCCAAAATACATCAGCAATGTTTATTCTTTGTTTACCTTAAAAATGTACATCATGAAATTATTTAAACTTACTCAGAACAAACTCATACTACTATAGCAAAAATCATTACATATTATATAAGTAGTGACTAGGAAAATTTTTTTATTTTTTAAAATTATTCTGAATGCAAAAATAATAAATTACTTTTAAGCTTCCAGTGGAGGAAAAGTTCTTCGGATTCTATATGAAGAAAATGATGAATCAGAAGTGGAAATTATTCATGTCACATCCCCCATGTTAGAGACCAGAAGGACAGATTCATTCAGATATCCCAAAACAGGTAAGACCTCTTTCTGGCACTTATTTTTACACAATTTCCCCTCCTATATCAGTTATTCTAATTATCTGAACCTTCAGTGATTATCTTTTATTACCAGATCTTTAGTAAAGATAGCATTACTTAATTTAGTACATGTTAAACTCATGGATAATTTTCAATTTTCTTCCATTATTTTTACCTGTAGTACTGTGTTTTCATACTAGTTGCTTCATTTCACATACAATGCTGGGTTAGCTATTGGCAGCAACTGGAAACTGGAATACTTGCCTATATTGTCAAGAAAACTTTCCATAGATGTAATAAATTGGGAAAGAATTTTCATAGCTAATCTTGGGGATAAAGGCCTCATTTCTAGAATACATAGAGAACTGAGTCAAATGCACAACAATATAAGTCATTCCCCAATTGATAAATGGTCAAAGGATATGAACAGAAAACTTTTCATAGATGTTTACCAACTACATGACCCTAGACAAGTCACTTGTTTGTCTGTTTCCTTATCTATAAAATGGTAATGATAACAGCCTCTACTTCCTAAGGTGGTTGTTGAGGGTAAAATGAAATAATATTTGCAAAGCACTTTGCAAATCTTAAAGTGCTATTTAAATGCTAGATATTATTGATTATTATCTTACTAGTACAGTTGATCTGTTGTTTCCACTTTTATGTTGCTTTCAAGATTTTAATTACAAAATAGATACACATTTGCTAGCCCCTTCTTTTTGTAGTTGAGTTCTAATGTATGATGATATCATGATGTTTTATCCCAGAAAAGTCCTGATATGTAAAATCGTGCCATTTTTTTGAATATTCATTGATAGCATTGACTTCACTAAAGTGTACAGTGCACTGAACCAGTGTAGATGTCTAGTTTGGGAAAAATTGGTTATGTATGAATTTGGATACAACTCATTATTAATGTCTTTTTGAAAAGGCACAGCAAATCCAAAAGTCACTTTTAAGATGTCAGAAGTAACGATTGATGCAGAAGGAAGGGTGAGTATTAAATAATAAGTTTATTTTCCAAATTCATTTGACATTTAATTGAATCCTGTTGTGGTGGGAATCACACATGGAGACAAGTCTGCTATGAAATAGTATAATGTTTATTTAAGAGGGAAAAATAACAGTTTCCCTAGAATATATACATATAGGTAATCAACTTTGGGATTCTAATGAGGGACTACAACTTTATTTCTTTTATACAATTTCAGAAATACTTATACTGTTCTAGAAATAATGATTCTAAAATAATCATTACATTATGTTTCTTGTTCAAAAAGTAGCTAGCCACTAGTTTATCTTTCTGTGATTTCTGTTCTTAGACAACAGGACATGAGTGGGACTTTTGCTGTTAATGCCGTTTTAACAGTTTGACATTGATACATATGGCAATACTTTGTCAAAACTTAGCAGTTTTTCTTGAACAATTTCTAAAAAATATTCTATATTCTTTTAGGTGCAATTCTTGTGGTTTTATAATTCTTGTGATTCCTTACAACCCTCACACTAAGTAGCGTTGTAAGTTAAGTTATATAGTTATAGTCCTATAGTACTATTTTCAGCAGTTTTTCTTGGAACAGTTTTTAAAAATATTCTATAGTCTTTTGGGTGTAATTGTGATTCCTTACAACCCTCACACTAAGCAACATTGTAGGTTGAGTTAGTAGGACTTTTGAACACATCTGTGGACTTTTTGAAGAACAGATCGTTGTCTCATACTGATTTAATTTCAATTACTGTATTCGAAGTACAGGCAGTTGTAACAATGTAAGGATGTATAGAGAGAAATCGTCACTTGCCATTTACCACTCTGCCTTAGTTTTTCAACATACACTAGCATAAAATATAACACATTATTTTCTGGATATTAACTAGAGGTTGTCCCTCTGTAGTTGGCAAAGCCTATTTTTATGTCTTAAGGATCTGTAATTTCACTGATATGTTGACCATTGCAGATTGCAACCTCTCCATAATTTCATAAATAGTTTCTAGGGCTGAAAAATTCCTCACCTGCTAGCTTGGTGATGAGCTGGTCCTTTGACATGAGATATGTGGGCCACTAATCCGCCAGAACTTGAAACCCTTCCAGTTAAGCAGGCCCCGTTAGAGCTTGTGCTCTGCTAGCATAGCTTTTAAGAACCCAATATCATCTCCATAACAAGAGGAGGAATCAAAGAAAACATGAATGGAAGAACAAAGTCACAGAATGATGTAACACAGCAAATAGACAGTGGAGAGCCCATGCACCCCACTGGTGTTCTTGTGATATCAGGGAAGAATGAATAAGGCCCTTCCTTGAGTGGACCCTCTCTGGTGAACTTATGGAAGGATATGGGCAGGAGGCAGCCATAGATGGATTACAATTTGCATAATTGGAAGAAATACTGAGATCCATGAGATCACAGGGTCCACTTGAGTATAACCACAAATTCCTCTTGTACTGTTTCATGATGTTTGGGTGACCCATGTGTGTTGCAAAATTTTATTTTAGTTTAAAATACATCAGTGTAATTTAATGAAAAAATATTTTTGTCAGTATTTAAAGGAAAAGGAATAATATGGCAGAGAGAAAATGCAACAAATGTTATAAGCATGTTCTTGAGCAAAACTCAAGGGAATATTACTTAAAATATACATATGCAAATGTCTCTGGTTTTCTCTTAATGCCTCATGGGCAATGTATAGGCTTGGAAAAGACATTTTAGACCAGTGATTCTTAGCCTGGTGTCTGTGAACTTTTAAAACAATGTGTGTGTGTATGTATATGTGTTACCATTATCACTCAATCTTAGTTGTTAGGGTTTTTTCCCCAGAAACCAGTTTAAAATATAGCACATCATTTTCTGGTTATTAACTAGTTATTGTCCACCACTATTTTTAGTTTGATTTTGTAATTCCATGTATTTTATGCATTTAAAAACATTTTTTCTGAGTAGAGGTCCACAGGCTTTACCAGACTGCCAAAGGAATCCACAACACCAAAAAAAAGTTAAGAACTATTGTTTTAGTCTAGGTTCATTCTCTGGCTAGATTTTTCAGTAGACATTAAAGGCATTTTTGTGAATTACTAACAGATTAGCCCTAGTTCTGTTTACTGGTATCCTGCATAGTCTTCACTCCCCTCCAAACCCCTTAGTTTTAGTCAAATCCCCTAAGAATGAAATATATCATAAGAGATGATCACAATAATCCTTCATGTTTATGTAGTACTTTACATTATAAAGTACTTTTTTCATAGTAACCCAATGAGGTAAGTAGTATAAATACTATTATCCTCATTTTACAGATGAGGAAACTGAGGTACAAGTAAGTGTTGGAAGCTGGACTCAACCCAGCACTTCCGATTTTCCATACTACTGCTAATTAAGTACTTTATTTGTTGATGATTGAGTCCTCTATAACTCAGTTGCTATTGATTTTAACAGATTGCAGATGTGGTGGACAAGGAACTAGTACAACCCTTTGAGGTTCTGTTTGAAGGAGTTGAGTATATTGCCCGGGCTGGATGGACTCCAGAGGGAAAATAGTGCGTATGTTAAGTTACCCACTCTTTACATCGGCTTTAGGGTCAGTAGCTTTAGGAACATCTGCAGTTCCAGATTTGTCTTTGACTGTGAATATGCTTTTTTATTTGAAAAAGTGTCTGCCTGCAGAAATATTAGTGTAATACAAAGCCTTGAGTTGACTTATTGATTGGGAAACAGAATAAAAAACAAATAAAACTGCATTTTAATTCTATTACAACCTCAAACACTGTTTATTCAGATTAAATTTACCAAATATGAATTTGAAGCTATCCTTTTTCTCAAGATAATTTCTAGGCATTCACTTTTAGTAAATTATTTACAGGTATGCATGTAAATTTTTAAAAATAATATAAAAGCAGAGTTTACATCTGAATTATGGTATGGCAGCTGTGTGCAGTTATGTAACATGTTGACTTTAATTTGAAAGGTTACATTTGACTTTGGGAATTAGAGAGGGAAATTTTTAGGTTACCTTTTAAATGTTTTTAATTTTTAAACAAAATGGATTTAACATCTTAATTGTTTTTGATAAGCATGTTCAATCAACTAGTTCTTCAATTCTCTTTTCACTTTGCCATTGAAAAACATTTTCTCAATTTCTGGGAACTAGTGTATGGGTTAATATTGTATTATGTTCTTAAAACTATATCTAACTTATTTTCTAATCAGTTTTTCTTTTTCTTTTTTACATAAATAGTGCTTGGTCCATCCTACTAGATCGTTCTCAAACCCGCCTACAGATAGTGTTAATATCCCCTGCATTATTTATCCCAGTGGAAGATGATGCAATGGAAAGACAGAAGCTAATAGATTCAGTGCCTGATTCTGTGACCCCATTCATTATCTATGAAGAAACAACAGACATCTGGATAAATGTAAGACTTTTTTCTAGAGTCGTTGGTTATATACTTCCATAATATGTCAACGAACATTGATTTTCATTATAGTCAGCTGTTGTAATGGATTTAAAGGAAAAAAAGTTGAAAAGAAAAAACAAGTTATTTCCCTGTTTTTTAACATTTCAGAAGTATTTTAGTTTACTCTTGCTTGCCCCAAGGAAAGTTTGTCACAGTTCACCAGAAATAATACTTTCTGTTTTCTTTAGTTTAAGATTATGTGCTTTTCTTTCCCTTCTAGAAAGTAAAAGTTTCTCATTTAAAATGAACAACCCTTCATTTCTAGTAAATGTAGTAGGCTAAAAAACTAAAGCATACTGCATTATTCTTTGATATTATAAAAATAGTAAGAACAGAGTTCCAGAATTAAGCTGTTATGTAGATAGAAAGCTGATGCCATTGAAATGGCATCTCCCTGGTTGCTTATTTACAGTTGTTCCTGGAAACATCAGGTATTGGTATACAGTTACAGGTTCTCCAGCAGAGTCAGCTTTGCTGAAATGACCTTAAGAGAATATTCTCTAAAGCTCTGCACTGTGCTTTTTCAAGATGATAAAACTATAGCAAACGTAGTAGATAAATTGGAAAGGTTTTTTTTCATTTTTAAATTCTCCCAGAAGTAGTTACACAAAAGATTTATCCATTTTATATATGTTTGTGTTTTTAAAATAAATTTAAAAGGGAATCTTAAAATGTTGAATTTAAAAATAAAATTATGTAGATACTGTGTTTGCTATAGTTTCTCTCAGTCTCTCTTTGTCTCATTTTCTTCATCTATAAAATGTGGATATTAGACCAGAATGATCTCTAAGGTCTTTTCTAACTTTATATGTTTGATACTGTGATTCTCCACAATCCAAATAATCATAGTGATGTCATAAACTTTTATCATATTCATGCATTTTGGGTCATCTGAAATGAAACTTTTCCCTCTATCTTCAGCAGATACCTCCTTAGCAAAAAGAAAATTAGACTCTTCACTATTTCTTAAATGTGCATCAAAAAAAAATTATAAATTACCTGAAGTGGTATGTTATAGTAGTATTGGGATGTTAGAATCAAATAAAACTTGTATTTTTTCTCCCATCTGGAAATGCATATTGATCTCAAAGTAGGTGAGAAATCTGTAAAGTTAAGATGAAATTTGAAAGCTATCAGCAAATACTGTAGTTATAATTATAATATGTATATATATATTAGTGCTAGTAATTTTTTATACTTGAGTGTATATTAATAATTATTTTATTTTATTTAGTACAATGAATTATTTTATTTTGTGAGTAGAAAAACATTTAAGTGATATATAGTAAATTTAACTTTTTATTTCACAGATCCATGATATCTTTTATGTTTTTCCCCAAAGTCATGAAGATGAAATAGAGTTTATTTTTGCCTCAGAATGCAAAACAGGTTTCCGACATCTGTATAAAATCACATCTATTTTAAAGGAGAGCAAATATAAACGATCCAGTGGAGGATTACCTGCTCCAAGTAAGGAATCTGGTTTTTGAAAGAGTACAATGTGTTTTTCACAAAATATATAGTGATCTCAACACTTGTAATGTTAAATTTGTTTTACTCAGAATTTTAAAAGTATATTCTTTCCTCTATTCTTTGGTGGTAAAGTAAATAGAAATTTCACAAATGGGAAGCAGCATGATGTAGTGGAAAGAGTCAGGAGACCTGAATTTATTATGATTCTTCCAGTGAATCATTATAATTTGGGGCAAATCATTTAACTTTTTTGTTTCATCTCTGTAAACTAATAATAATTCCCTGAATGCCTAATATGTTATCATGAGGTTCAAATGAGGTGGTGTATGTAAAAGCAGTTTGGGAAAAAGTACAAGGCACTAACGTAAATTTAAAATGGTACTACAGATGGCTGAGCAGCATTTAAAATCTGTATGTGTCTTCCATACTTGATTCATTATTATAGCTTATTTTCAGTTGATATAATTTGAAATTTTTATTATGATGCCCATAATGAAAATAATGAAGCACACATTGTAATTTGTCTTAATTGTTAAGTGGGAGTTAAGTATTCAAAGAAATATTAAGATTGATAAAACAGGAAATAGAGAACTGTGAATAAGCCATTAAGAGAGGAATGAATAATAAAAATTATGAAAAAAAATACCCGTCTCCTCACTAACTGCCCTCCTTTCCTTTTCAGAAATAGCAATCTCACCCTGAAAGCATCACTAGAAATTTTTTTGAAACTTTTAAAGCAGAAATCATCCCGATGTAAACAGTTATATAAATTATTCCCAATTATAGACTATGATTCTGATACCCAAACTTAATGAACAAGCACAAACATATTAGCCATTCTTATAATAATAATAATGTTAATGATAATAATAACTACAAGAGTCCTTGTGTTAAGATCTATAAACTGCTTTAAGATGTTGGTTCTGATTCTTCTTTACATCATGAATAATGTGAAAATATGTTTAATCTGAATGTATATGTAGAGCCTATGTCAGATTGCACACTGTCTTGGGAAATGGAGACAAGAGGGAATGGGAGAAAATTTAAAACTCAAAATCTTGTAGAAGTGAATGTAGAAAACTAAAATGAATTATAAAAATTTTTTAAAAGATTTGCAATGTGCTTTCTTTAATAACAGCCATATGAAGTAGATAATGGAAATTTTATTGCCATTTTTAAATTTGTTTTTTGACTGAATTTGTGATTTCATCAGTATAAGAAATTCTTAGTGAGTAAATTTCCCCCTACCAATGCAGATTGACAGCTGCTCTGCAACTTACAGCCTTAGAGTTACACAGAATTGCCTGGAGCACTAGAGATGGTGACTTTCTCAAGGTCACACTGTCATTAGGTATCCTGACTCTGCTTCTTTCTACTATACCACATTAATTTGCTGTCCATTTTGTCGATGAATATATTCGAGTCTGAGAACTTAAGTATTTTGTTGAGTAACTGTTAGAGCTAGACTTGAACTTCATGTAGTCTTCTACCTCTAAAAACTGTTCTTTCTATTGCATTATTCTGTCTTCATGATGAATTTTACTTAGGAATATTTACTTTACTTCAAGACAATAACAATTAGAAATAAATATGTGGGTTGATTAGTCTGGGTATTCCCTCCATTAATGCAAATCACAACCATTCTTTATCTTATTCAAAAGTATTCTGAGTTGTTACTGAATAATTCTTTATCGTTTGCCCAACCTTTTGACAAACCTTTTCAAACTTAGCTAGTCTTATTCTTAAGACAAGCAGTCTATTGCCAAGCCTATATTCAAAGTTTTTCCAGGTTGATAGGACCTACCAGAGTTTATTCTCTCCTAGCATAGCTTTGAGAATTCTGGGACCTCTTCACATCACAATTAATCCTAGAGGCACTTCCATTAATGCGTCACTGTAGTGCTACCTTCTTCATGAAGCCTTCTCTGGTCATTTCCTCCCTTGTATCCCATCAGGTAAAGATAGTCCCTCCCCTCAGAGGCTCTCTCCTTCGAGCTTCTCTCTGTTTCCCTTGTGCCATTATTATTGGCAGACATCTTCTTCCCTATGAGGTTGTAAATTTCTTAAGGGTCAGGTCTGTCTTATCTATTATGTTTTATATGTGTTTTGTATATACCTATTATGCACACATGTGTATATACAAAAACATATATATAGATGTGTGTTTATATATACATATACACATATAAACACACACATATATGTACATGTTGTCTTTCTACAACAGAATCCAAGTTCCTTTAGGGTAGAGACTGTTTCATAATTGTAATCCCCTTTACACTTTATACTTAGTGCCTAATTAATGTTTGTTGGATTGAATATTTTGTATTATAGATGTGCACATTTTATCTGTTCTACTAGCTCAGAGTTCCATAAGGACAAGATTGTGTGTCTTATTTTTCTCTGTATCCCCTGTAGAGCCTAGCACGGTGCCTTGTGCATAGTAAGTTTTCAATAAATATCATCAGAATTGAATGTAAGGCTCATATAATGCATCAGGAAAAGAATTTTTTTTTAATATAAATTTATTTATTTAACTTTTTACATTCATTTTCACAAAGTTTTGGGTTCCAAATTTTCTCCCCATTTATCCCCTCCCCCCACCCCAATACACCAAGCAATCTAATTTTCCCTATCACCAATCTGCCCTCTCTTCTATCATCCCTCCCTTTTCTTATCCCCATCTTCTCTTTTGTCCCGTAGGGCCAGATGACTTTCTATTCCCCATTAACTGTATGTCTTATTTCCTAGTAGCAAGAACAATACTCAACAGTTGTTCCTAAAACTTTGAGTTCCAAATTCTCCCCATCCCTCCCTCCCCACCCATTCCCTTTGGGAAGGCAGGCAATTCAATATAGGCCCTATCTGTGTAGTTTTGCAAATGACTTCCATAATAGTCGTGTTGTGTAAGACTAATTGTATTTCCCTCCATCCTATCCTGCCCCCCATTGTTTCTATTCTGTCTTTTGATCCTGTCCCTCCCCGAGTGTTGACTTCAAATTGCTCCCTTCTCCCATTGCCTTCCCTTCCATCATCCCCCTAGCATGGCTGCTATTCAATGTGAGCTTAAGTTCTGGGCCAGGGTGGGGGCAGGGCTGCCTCCCAGGCTCAGTTCCCTCAGGGGCTTTATGCAGAGACCTTCGGTAATGGCCCTGAACTTCTGTCTGCTGCTCCGGGAGTTCCGGGCCGCCTCCGCTGCCTCTGCCACTGCCTCCCGAGGGGGCCCGAGTCACGGAGACACCTTGCTCCCCTCTCGGCCAGCCCAGAAGTCTCTCTCACTGACCTGTAGCGCCTGTGGGTGGAGGGACCTTCGGGGCCTGCCAGAGGTTCCGTCCCTGAAGCCTGCTCGGATCTGCTCCTCCGAGGCCACGCGGCCAGGGAAATGCAGGGCTGGGCTCCACCTCCGGAGCGCAACGGACCCCTGAGGACGGCTTTCCAGGGCTCTCTGGAACGGAAATCTCTTCCAGTGTGTTTCTGCGTGGGTTCCACTGCTCCAGAATTTGTGGGGAGTTCTTTTTGCAGGAAATTTATGGGCTGTGGATTCGGAGCTAGTATACTTGAGTCTTTCTACGCCGCCATCTTGGCTCCTCCCCCCAGGAAAAGAATATTAACCTAATCTGCCACATGTATAGAAAAAATATTTAGAATTATGTAATTATCCCTGCAAATGCCAAAAAGACCATCAGAAAAACTCATTTTCTCTTCTTGATACTTTGGATCTGGTGAAATATACATCAGTGAGAGTGTTCTTCTTTGGGTACAGATCACAACTCATCTATGCTTTATTATTCTTGGCATTTCTTTCCATGTCTTGATTAAAACTGTTTTTTTAAAGGTAAGTCTGGAGGCTTTCTTAATATAAAAGGTTTGACAAAAGAGTTAACATTGTTACGTGCCGTATGGAAAAGGAATAGAGGTTGGGCCAGTCGTAGTGAAATGCAGAGCAGCTGTCAGTCTGCATTGGTAGGGGGAATTTACTCACTAAGAATTTCTTATACTGATGAAATCACAAATTCAGTCAAAAAGCAAATATAAAAATGGCAATAAAACTTCCATTATGCACCATTCTAATGCATAGTGGAATGAAGCAGGGGAAGCAATATAAATCTCTTGAGTTTGGAAATTCTAAGTTTTAGTAGGGCTGAAGCCAATTGGGTCTCTACACTAAATGCAACGGACCTGTACGGGCAACCCCTTATGAGTAGAGACCGTCCAGCCTAAAGAGGGGCAAATTGGCCAATGTCAGCAAGGTGGAGCAGGTTAGTTTTCATGATGATCAGTATTAGGATCTGGAATGTCAGTAGTTGCTGCACTTTCAGTCAGAGCAAGTTATATAGAGCTCTAAAAGCTAAATAGGAGTTTATATTTTTTCTCAGAGGCAATAGGAAGTTACTGAAGTTGGTTGAGTAGAGGAGTCACATGGTCAGATCTGCATTTAAGGAAAATTACTTTGACAGCAGGATGTAGGAAGGACTGAATTGCATAGAGGCTGAGTCAGGAAAATGAATTAGGAGACTTGTAATAATCATTTAGGCAAGAGATGATGAGGGCTTGAACTAAGGGGGTAGCTGTGGAAGTGGAGAGAAGGGGTGGGACTAATGAAGACAGAAGCAGCAAAATTTGCCAAGTTGCCTGGATATATGGAGTGAGGGAGAAGGGAGGAATCAAGGATAATGTCAAGGTTATAAACCTGGGAAATTGAAAGGGCAGTGGCTCCTTCAGCAGAAATAGGAAAGTTTAGAAGAGGAGAGTTTTGGGGAGAAAGATAATCAGTTCTTTTTTGGATATCTTAGGTTTAAGATATTCAGTTTGAAATATTTAATAGTTGTTTAGTGATGTGGGCCTGAAGCACAAGGGGAGAGAATGGACCAGGATATATAAATCTAGGAGTCATCTACATAAACATAATTAAACCCATAATAGTTGCTGAGGTTACAGAGGGTGATTATGAAGAGAGAAAAGAAGAGGACTCAGGATAGAACATTAAGGAACACCCACAGTTAGAGGGCCTCAAGTGGAAGATGAGCTAGCAACAGCCTGAGAAGGAGCAGGTAAACTGGTAAGAGGCTAACTAGGAAAGGGTAACAAGACGGGAGTGATCATAAATGTCAGATGCATTTGAGGTTGAGAAAGCTTGAGCCTGGGTAAAGACCATCCGATTTGAGGGCTGAGACCATTGGTCACTTTGGAAAAAAGTAGTTTTAGTTGAGCGATTAAATCAGAAGCTAGATAACAAAGATTTAAGGGTGAGTGAGAGGAAAGGAGGTGAAAGCAGTAAATGTAGACCACGTTTTCAAGAAGTTTGACCGAGAAAGGGAGGCCCTAACGTTAAGGAGAACAGGGAAAGGCTTCTTATGGAAGATGGCATTTTAACCGAGACTGATGCTAGGAGATACAGATGAAGGTGAAAATGAGCAGATGGAGTATCATGTTCTTTTATTTTGTTCAATTTATCCAGGGTATCTTATTTGTACATAGTGTACATGTTGTCTCCTCACTAGACAGGGAACTCCTTGAAAGCAGGGACAGTTTTTTGCCTTTCTTTGTATCCTCAGCACAGTACCAGACACATAGAAGATGCTTAATAAATGTTGATCTACTCAACAGCCGTTTCAGAGCCAGAAGATGAAACATCAATTTTGGAATGTTAGTAGACCAATTTACCCAGAAATATAGAATCTTTGAAGGATAGTAATGTCTACAATAATTACGGAAAAGTAGGTTTGAACATCTTAAGTCAAGATAACACTAAAAGGCAGCAAAAGTCAGATGAAAAGCAACGGACAATGTTGGAACCAGGTTATTAGAGAAAAAGCACACACTGTTTTCTGTTCATCCGTAAACTACAAAGTGTAGAGAGGCATCTACTATGACTGAGTTACTTAGTTTGGTTTTCTTAACTGTTTTGGGAGAATGTACATAAGAGGAGATTTGTTTGAGTCTGTGTGGGGAAGTGTCTGTTGCATTAAAAGTGTATCAATTAAAATACACCAAGGAGTAGATCAGAGCCACATTGTTAATGTCTTTTGAATACCTGGGTTAGTTTAGATTTCTTTTAGAGAGAATTGGTAAGTCACTGAAGATTTTTGAGCAAAGGAGTGATATGATCAGGCAAACAGTTTTTGGAACAGTTTCTTAATTTGGGTCTGTGAACTTGGGTTTTAAAAATATTTTGATAACTGGTATTTCAATGTAATTGGTTTCCTTTTCAACCCCATATTTTATTCGTTTAAAAACATTATTTTGAGAAGGGGTTCATAGGCTTTACTAGAGTGCCAAAGAAGTCTGTTCCATAAAAAAATTAGGAAACAGCTTTAGGAAAGATTATTTTGATATCTGTGGACAATTGCCAGGCCTCAGTCAGGAAGACCTAAGTTTAAATCTGATCTCAGACACCTACTAGTTATGTGACCTTGGGCAAGTATCTTTGCTTGCCTCTGCAAAATAGGGATAATAATAGTACTCACCTCCCAGAGTTGTTGTGAGGATTGAATGAGATACTCTTTGTAAAGTGCTGGGCACAGTGTTATAGAGATGCTAGCTGTTATTATCATCATTATTATTGGTTTAAGACAATACCTTTTATGTCTAAGTCACATGCACATTTGTACCTTGCCTTGGTTTATAGTGTGAGATGTTGGTCTAATGCCTCATTTCTGCCAGACTGTCAATTTTCTCAATGGTTTTTATAGAATAATGAATTTTTGCCTCAATAGCTAGGAATTTTTGGGTTTATCAGACACTAGGCTACTGTGCTAGTTTGTTTCTGTATATTATTCCCCTCCCTGATGAGCCACTCTATTTTTTAACCAGTGCCTAATTGTTTTGATGATCATAATTTAATAGTATAGGTTGAGATACAGTATTGCTAGGTACCTACCCTTCCTTCCTACTTTTTTTCAATGATTCCCTTGACTTTCTTTTTCTCTTCCACATGAATTTTGTTATTATTTTTCTAGCTCAATAAAATAATCCTTTGGTGATTTGATTGCTATAGCGCTGAATAGGTAAATTTCTTTACATAAGTATGTCATTTTTATTATATTAGTTCAGCCAATCCATAAGGAAGCAATTTTAACTTCAAAGAAATATAATTTGAGGCAATTTTATGAGGAACATATTTCTAGAATTCTACTAAAATTTCAAATTAACTATGTATTTGTCTTTAGGTGATTTCAAGTGTCCAGTCAAGGAAGAAGTAGCAATTACAAGTGGTGAATGGGAAGTGCTTGGCCGACATGGATCTAATGTAAGTTCTTTTGGTTTAGTCAACATCTACTATGTCATGCTATAAAATGAATTACAGATTACAAATTAAAATGATTCCTGGTCTTAGATCAGATGTTATGGAGAGCTTGAATTGATGGGCAAGAAAAACAGAAATTTGCCTTTTATCTGACTCATGGAAGTGATTTAATAAGTATTAACAATTCACTATCTCTCTTTCATAGTAACTTGAATTTTACTTTGTCATACTTGTAATTAAAATGTTGCAGTGCTGCTTGAATATTTTGGATCAGGAGTTATCCAAAGGATTACTGGCTTCATAGGATCCTGAAGAGCCATCATATCATTAATGTGTAACATATACAGTTGGCATTTAGAACAGGACTGAATGTGTCTGCCACAAATTGATATGGGACCTGTTAAAGGATTATGTGTACTAGCTACTGTAAATGCTGCCTTTTAGTCTTCAAGGTGAATATAGAGGGAAAATGAAGAACAGGAGTCAGGCTTGTTTGTGTGGATAAAGAATCATAAACAGTTGGATGGGGGAATAGTCTAAACTTTAATTCCTGGTTAAAGTCTAATATACTCTGATGCAGTTACAATGCATATTTTTTTTAATGTGTTCAGAGACTCAGTGTCCTTGCTATTGGTCTATTACCTACTATCACTTGAGAAAGTTTTTATACAGAGTTCTAGGGCTGACAGGGAAAAGAATAAGCAGCAGTGGAATATATTTGATTATTTTGTGACAAAGAAGAATAATCATTCTCAGTCTATCAAAGAAAATTTGATTTCCCAAAATTATCTTCAGACCAGTCTGAAGATTATTCCAGAATTGCCAATCTATGGCAATAATGCCATCTGGATAACTGGTAGTGTCTTTCTACTACTTGCCATTTTACATTCCATTTTTCTCTCTATTTTCTCTTTTTACACTACTTTTATTTTTCTTCTCCTTTTTTCATTCTCCCTACATGTATTAGACCTCCAAATGAACTGTAATGGCATCATATTACCTGGTGGCACTCAGTATCAGCTTCTTGTTCCCACTCAAGGTTTCTAATGTCATAGGATTATAAATCTAAAACTTAAAGGTTCTCAGGGACCATTTAGTCTGAACCTTCATTTTACAGATGAAGAAACTGAGCCATAAGGTCATTAAATGACTTGCCCATGGTCACACCAGGTAATAAATGTCAGAGGCAGGATCTGAACACAGTTCCTCTGACTCCAAAACTTATTATATCATACTGTCTTTAAGGGAAACATTGGTTAAATCTTTGAGACTTCTGAGTTAAATCACAAATAAATTTGGACTTCTGGAAGGAAGAATAATCACATTTACATAGAATTTTACAATATTTATAAAAACACTTCACAACAATCTTGGAGGTATATAGTGGAAGCGTTGTTATTCCTACTTTACAGAGAAAAAATTGAGATTCAGAGATATTAAAAGGTGATCTTATGGTTAATAAATGACAGAGCCCAGGACTTACATCCAGTTCATCATGCTCCAATACTATATCTTTCCATTCTGTCATGCTGTTCTTTCTGCATGTGGGCATGGAATTGACTAATCATGTTCAATTTTGGACAGTCTGGCTCACAGCTGCTATTTGAAGACTATCTTTATAAAGGACAATAAGTCCTAACATTTTACAGGGATTAGCATAAACCTAGAAAGTCCCTTGTGTCTGTGTCCTGTCCTAACCCACTGGCTTCCCCCATGTAGGTTTCACATATACCCTGGTGCATCTTATTTATTTCTGCATTTATCCAGAAAAAATCCAACATCTTTAATAGTAGAAAACACAACTTTTTAGAATGAGACATTTTTTAAAATCAAAGTTTAAAGATATGATTAGGCCATCTGAAAAAAAGTCATGTTGAGTTTTAGTAAATATTTCATAGTTATTTTTAGATAATAAATCAGGTTTGTATCTGCAGTGTAGAAAATGTATAAAGGGATAACTGAAAGGCAATTTTTTTTTCCAGATCTTAATATAATTTGTTGAGAATGTCTGGTTTCTGCTGCTGTGAAATTTTGAATGCTTTTTGAGTAAAAAGAACCTTTTCACTGTACCTTCTTTCACTTATTTACAAGCTACACTGTGGTTGTAACTATGACTCTGAATTCAAATGCTCCAAGAGAATTTGAAGTAACATATTTTTCATATGTAGATATAATAACAAAGAGAGGGGATATGTAGAAATTAGAAGGAGGGCCTTGCACTGTGATGACTTGAGTTAAAGTCTTATTTATGACATTTCCTAGCGGAGTGACTTTCAGCAAGTCACAGCCTTTTGGTACCTCCAGTAACTCTCTAAGATTATAAGTTGTAAATGAGGTGCCAGTCTGCATTGTTAAAGAGTATTTCTACTAAAGTACACCCATGAAATAACAGATCTGCACCAAAAAAAGAAGAAAAGAAAAAGCATAATTAGTAGAACATTATAGAACTAGCTGGAAAACTGCCCAGAACCTTTGGTTATAGAAAATAAAGTGCCATTTAAAATAATCTGCATAATGCCTCCAGAAAAGGGAAAAACCCTACCATGCAAATTCCAAAATACAGTTAAATTGAAAAGTTCCATTGACAACACATTCTGCAAACTATCATGAGAAAGTCTTTTAAATACTAAGGAAAGAAAATTCAAATAACATAGGCACAGTTCCAAATTGTCCTCCAGAATGGTTGAATCAGTTCGTAACTCCAGTGGTGCAATAAAGTCCCAGTTTTCCCATATCCCCTCCAATATTTATCATTTTCCTTTTTTTGTCATATTAGCCAGTCTGATAGGTGTGAGGTGGTGCCTCAGAATTTATTTAATTTGAATTTCTTTAATCAATAGTGATTTAGAACATTTTTTCATATTATCATAGATAGTTTTGATTTCTTTGTCTGAAAACTGCCTGTTTATATTCTTTGACCATTTATCAATCGGGAATGACTTTTTTTTAAAATGAATTTTATCAAAGATAGTTGTTGCAAAAATTTTCCTCCAGTTTTCTGCTTTCCTTATAATTTTGGTTGCATTGGTTTTGTTTGTGCAAAACCTTTTAAATTTTATATAATCAAAAGTATTTATTTTCCATTTGTAATGCTAAGAGATTTCTTTCTAAATGTATATATAAGGAGACAAGCACAATTCAAATAGAAAAGATCATGTGGAAACAAGCCTGACCTAAGTCTCACAGTACTAGACCTACAAGTCTGAAGGCAGAATCAGTTTTTTTGCAGAACTAAATTACAGAATGGAAGGGTACATAAAAAGGGAGCAGGGTAGAAGAACATAGGAGGGGATTATGTGATGTAGCCTGAGCAGGACATAGAGCTCACAGTGAAGAGGAAATAACTTCTATAGATTCTCAAGTAGGAAAAAAACCACAATGAGCAGAGAAGCAAAGGCAGAAGCTGAAACAGGGAAAGAAAGGAGAAATCTCATTTCACTGATGAGAAGGGGTACCACTGATGAATGCTCCTATAGGAGAAGGGATATTTTGTAAAGCAAGACCAGAACCTTAAAATGGATATAATCTGCAGGGATTTGGTGCTTAGAGAGATCACTTTTCCTGCCTCAAGAGAAGAATCATAGCTCCTAGGGACAGCTGACACTCAGAAGGATGGAAGGCACAGATACAAGATCTTGAAACACATAGGGAAAAAACTACCATTGAAAGGCACAGTCAGGAACATAGGAAAATCCCTTCCATGGAACAACATCTATTACTTGCAGGAATTGGTATTTCTAAGAGTAAAGCACAATAGAAAAAACGGTGGCCAACAGGGCAAGATCTTTAGGAGCCCAAAGTATGTACCTCTAGCTTTAATTCCATAAGGAATAGAAAGTAAAGAAGGACTAAGTAAGTGTAAGAATCCTGGATCAAATAATAAAAGTCTAGAATGTACAGAAAGAAAATATAATGAAGAAACTGATGGAAAGAAATTATTTTTAGAGAAATGCACAGAAAATGGAATTTTAAAAACTAATGAATAAAACAGTTTGAAGGAGAAGAAAGGAAAGGGAATTTTTTACTTGACTATTTACTGAGAAGAAAAAAAAAAGAGGGAAAAAATTAAATAACCAGATGAAAGCAAGCAAGAAAAAGGAACTAATAAGCAAAATTCCAAAACTAGGAAAAAGGATAACTGGAGGAGAGGGGGTTGGGGAGAAGAGAGAGAGAAAAGGTATTGAGGATGAGGAGAAGAGAGAAAGTGAGAATTAGGTTGCCTTAAAATATATTAAGCTAAAATGATTGAAGAGACATAGTACTGTGTTAACAGAGGAAGAGGGGGAAAATCTTAATTG
Source organism: Bettongia penicillata ogilbyi (assembly GCA_023548195.1). Taxonomy (NCBI): domain Eukaryota; kingdom Metazoa; phylum Chordata; class Mammalia; order Diprotodontia; family Potoroidae; genus Bettongia; species Bettongia penicillata. Next base: position 3,178,131 of record JAJHZJ010000148.1, read on the forward strand.
GAAAAAAGTGTATTAGAGACAAGGGGAAGAAAATATAAAACCTAACTCATAACTTTAAGTGTGAATGGATAAACAATCCAATAAAATGAAAAATGTGACAGATTGGGTAAGAAAACAGTACCCCACAATCTGCAGCGTACAGGAAACACATTTTAAAAGCAAAAACACAGCGTAAAAATGAGGGTCTAGGAAAAAAAAAATTTTCATCAGGGCATTCCCGAAAAGCAGAAGTTGTGATTATGCTATCTGATAAAGCAAAAGCAAACTTCCAACACTGAGAAACAATAAACAAGAAAATTATATCATCTTGAAAGGAACTGTAGACAACGAACTGGTATCAACATTAAATTCAAATGCTCTAAATCCTTAGCGTCTGAATTCATAACAGGAAAAGAATTAACTGAATTACAAGAGAGTAAAGACTAAATAACAACAGATTTTAATGCCCCCTTTCTCAGTTTTAGATAAACCCAACGAAAAGGAAACCCAAGGGACAATGTAGAACTGAATGAAAGTGCTGGGAAAACAGAGCTGTTTTCATAAATGGATCTGCTAAAGACACACACACACACACACACACACACACACACACACACACACACTCACTCCACAACAGGGAACTTTTTCAAAAACTGACCATGTGCAATGTAAAAAGACCAAAATAGTAAATATATCCTTTATAGATCATAAAGTAATAAAAATAGTAATCAGTTCATGCAGCACAAACAAAAGACACAGACCCAAATGGGGACTTCACAGTAAAATACTAAATAATGAGTAGGTCAAAGAACAAATCATAGAAACAATAAATATATGAAAGAAAATTATATTTACAAAACAAAACAAAATTTCTGGGATTCAGCTAAAGCAGTTCTGGTATGCGGAAGAAGTCATATCACTAATGTTAACCAAAGAAAAAAGGAATATTTTTGAACTGAATATACATTTTAAAAAATTAGGAAGCCCATAAATAAATAGAACAAAAAGGAGATATTAAAGTTTAGAAGAGAAATAAACTAGAAGCCCCGCCTCCCAAAAAATCTACAAGTGCAAGAAATTATAAATAAAACTAAAAGCCAGTTCTTTGAAATGACTGGTAAACCTTTGGCAATCTGATTAAAGAGGAAAGAAAATCAAGTCAACAACATAGCAAATGAGCAAGATGAAATCACAACAAAACCAGAAAAAAAAAGAAAAATCAGAACCAATTATACACAGTTACATACAAACAAATGTAAGAAAACAAAAGAAATAGAGGGATATCTTCAAAAATATAAAATAACCCAAACTAATAGAACATCAAATAGACATCTTAACCCAATCTCAGAAAAGGAAATAGACATAAGAATTACCAAAGGAGGGGAAGGAAGAGGGAGGACAGGGAAAGCTACTAGCCCTGATGGGTTTACAGGAGAATTCTACTAAACTTTTAAATAACAGTAGTACACAATAGTGTGCCAATAGTATGCAAAATTATTCTCAACAAATAAGAAAAAAAGGTACCTGACTAGTTTTCTTTTACAAGACAAACATAAGGCTAATACCAACCCTGGAAGGATACAATTATCATTAATCAGTATCAATTAAAAAAATTTAAGTAAAATCCTTTCAAACAATAACTATTCATCCAAGAAATCATTCCTTATGACCAAGTTGGATTTTATTCCAGGGGATTCAAGGATATTTCAACATTGGAAAAACAATCAGCATAATCTTTTTTTTTTTTAATATTTATTTATTTATTTAACTTTTTACATTAGTTTTCACAAAATTTTGGGTTCCAAATTTTCTCCCCTTTTATCCCCTCCCCCCACCCCAATACTCCAAGCAATCTAATTTTCCCTATCTCCAATCTGCCCTCTCTTTTGTCATCCCTCCCTTCTCTTGTCTCCATCTTCTCTTTTCTCCTGTAGGGCCAGATGACTTTCTATTCCTCATTAACTGTATGTCTTCTTTCCTAGTAGCAACAACAATACTAAACAGTTGTTCCTAAAACTTGGAGTTCCAAATTCTCCCCATGCCTCCCTCCCCACTCATTCCCTTTGGGAAGGCAGGCAATTCAATATAGGCCATTTCTGTGTAGTTTTGCAAATGACTTCCCTGATAGTCGTGTTGTGTAAGACTAACTGAATTACCCTCCATCCTATCCTGCCCCTCATTGTTTCTCTTCTGTCTTTTGATCCTGTCCCTCCCCAAGTGTTGACTTCAAATTGCTCCCTCCTCCCTTTGCCCTCCCTTCCATCATCCCCCCCCCTTGCTTATCTCCTTCTCCCCCACTTTCCTGTACTGTAAGATAGGTTTTCATACCAAAATGAGTGTGCATTTTATTCCTTCCTTTAGTCAAATGTGATGAGGGTAAACTTCTTGTTTTTTTTTTTCTCAGCTCTCCTCTTTTTCCCTCCACTAAAAAGTCTCCTGCTTGCCTCTTAAATGACATATAATTACCCCATTCCATTTCACCCTCTTTCCTCCCACTACATTTCTCTCTCACCATTTACCTTAATTTCTTTTAAGATATGGTCCCATCCTATTCAATTCACTCTGTGCTCTCTGTCTTTGTATGTGTGTGCATGTGTGTATGTGTGTGTGTTCGTGCATGCGTGTACGTGTGTGTGTGGTCCCACCAACTACCCAAATATTGAAAAGTTTTGAGAGTTACAAATATGGAATGTAAACAGTTCACTTTTGGTAAGTCCCTTAAGACTTCTCTTTGCTGTTTACTTTTTCATGCTTCTTCTCATTCTTGTGTTTGAAAGTCAAATTTTCTTTTCAGCTCTGGTCTTTTCATCAAGAATGTTTGAGAGTCCTCTGTTTCATTGAAAGACCATATTTTCCCCTGAAGTATTATACTCAGTTTAGCTGGGTAGGTGATTCTTGGTTTGAGTCCTAGTTCCTTTGACTTCTGGAATATCCTATTCCACGCCCTTCGATCCCTTAATGTAGAAGCTGCTAGATCTTGAGTTATCCTGATTGTATTTCCATAATACTGGAATTGTTTCTTTCTAGCTGCTTGTAAGATTTTCTCCTTGAGCTGGGAGTTCTGGAATTTGGCCACAATGTTCCTAGGAGTTTCTCTTTTTGGATCTCTTTCAGGTGGTGATCGATGGATTCTTTCAATGCTTGTTTTGCCCTCTGGTTGTAGAATGTCAGGGCAGTTTTCCTTGATAATTTCATGGAAAATGATATCTAGGCTCTTTTTTGGATCATGACTTTCAGGTAGTCCCATAATTTTTAAATTGTCTCTCCTGGATCTATTTTCCAGGTCAGTTGTTTTTCCCATAAGATATTTCACATTCTCTTCCATTATTTCATTCTTTTGTTTTGTTTGGTGATTTCTTGGTTTCTCGTAAAGTCATTAGACTTCATCTGTTCCATTCTAATTTTGAGAGAACTATTATCTTCAGTGAGCTTTTGAACCTCTTTTTCCATTGGGCTCATTCTGCTTTTGAAAGCATTCTTCTCCTCATTGGCTTTTTGACCCTCTTTTGCCAATTGAGTGAGCCTATTCTTCAAGGTGTTATTTTCTTCAGCATTTTTTTGGGTCTCCTTTACCAAGGTATTGACCTGTTTTTCATACTTTTCTTGCATCTCTCTCATTTCTCTTCCCAGTTTTTCTTCCACCTGTCTAACTTGCTTTTCAAAATCCTTTTTGAGCTCTTCCAAGGCCTGAGCCCACCCGACATCCCCCTGGAATGTCTGGGGTACTGAGGCCCCGCCCTCCACGTCCTTCCCTGATGGCAAGAATATGTCCTCGTCGTCGTCAGATCCGAAAGTCGGGATCATTTGCATCTGTTCAAAAAAACTCTCTATAGTCTTATTTTTCTTCCCTTTTCTAGGCATTTTCCCAGCCAGTTACTTCCCTTCTGAGATTCCTGTCCACCCCCGCCTAGATCCGCCCAGCTAGTACTTGGGGTCTGAGATTCAAATGGGCTTTCCGCGGCAAGCGGCTGCTATTCAATGGGAGCTTTAGTTCTGGTGCTGAGGTGGGGGCAGGGCCACCTTCCAGGCTCAGTTCCCCCAGGGGCTTTATGCAGAGACCTTCAGAAATGGAGCGGGTGGGGCAGGGCCATCTCCCAGGCTCAGCTCCTGCAGGTGGTTTATGCAGAGACTTTCAGTAATGAAGATCCTGCCTGCTGCTGGGGGAGTCCCAAGCTGCTGCGGCCATGCCGCTGCTGCCTCCGCCGCCACCCCGCCTCTGCCTCCGGCCGCTTCCTGCCCCCTCCTCTGCCTCCGCCGCTTCCTCCCGAGGGGGCCTGAGCCACAGAGACACCCCGCTCCCCTCTTGGTCCACCCAAGTGTGTCTCTCACTGTGGGCGGAGGGACCTTCCAGGCTGCCGGAGCTTCCGTCCCTGAAGCCTGCTCGGATCAGCTTCTCTGGGGCCACGGCCAGGACAGCGCTGGGGTGGGGTCCACTTTCCAGTGCGCGATGGACCTTGGGGACGTCTCTCCAGGGCTCTCTGGAACAGAAATCTCTTCCACTATGTTTCTGCACCCCCTGCAGTGATCCAGAACTTCTGGAAAACTCTTCTTACATTAAATATATGGGCTGTGGATTCTGAGCTTGCATACGTGCGTCTTTCTACTCCGCCATCTTGACTCCGCCCCCAATCAGCATAATCTTAAAAAAATTCTCATACCACATCATTGCTTCAATAGATTCAGAAAGGGCCTTAGACAAAGCACAGCACACGTGTAGGCCAGAAGTCTTATAAAATACATCCATAGGGGGACCTTTTTTCATTATTAGTAGTATCTATTTGAAACCTTTCCCAGTAAATTCAGCAGCAAAACAAGGATATCTGCTCTCCCCAGTGGAGATAGCCCAGGACCTTGAACCCATGAGCTTTGGGGAGAGTCGTGCCCCTTAAGACTACTCCTTCAGCCTCCAACTCAGCCATCATCCTGGGATGCAGCCCCCATGGAGATGTCATCTAGAAAGTTTTATGTGCTAGAGCTATAATTACTGAAGATCCAGAAAAGAAGATTCTTGTCACCAAAAACCTTATCACTGTGAAATGTTTCAACCTCACAAAGTAATAGAATTTGTCACTGGAAATGACATTAAAAAGAGCATTACCATCTGCTTTGCAGCTAGATCTCAAGGACTTGTATTTTATTTGTATACGAGACCTTCCAAATGTGTTGTTTTCTCATCAGAATGTGAGTTCTTTAAGAGCAGGTACTTATTTACTTTTCTAATCCAGAGGTTAACACAGTGCTTTGGACATAGTAATCACAATGCTTTTTTTTTGACTCATATGCTATATAAACTACTTGCAGAAATAGAGGAAAAGGGTACCTTACCAAATTCAAAGAGGCAAAATTTTTCCTAATACCTAAGCCATGGAGAAAAAAATTAAAGACAGTTATGGACCAATATCACTACTAATATCTAACATGTATGTAATACTTTAAATTTTCAGCTCTAGTTATGCACATTTTCTTATTTGGGTCTCACAACAGACCTGTGTGATAGTTAAGTATAGGTACCATTCCCATTTTACAGTTTAAATTCAAATTAAAATATTAAGTAAAATATTAGCAAAGAGCATATTAAATTATCTAAAATATTAAAGTATTAGCATAAATTAGTAGCATATTCAAGAAATTATTTGATATGATCAGATTGAATTAATACAAGGAATGCAAAGATGCTTCGACATTAAGCAAACTCTGAACATGATATTAATAACAATTAATTAAAATAATTTGATTATATTCTGTAGAGACAGAAAAAGTCTCCAAAAATATTGTCTCCATTTTATGTTAAATAATTTTTAAGGGAATAAAAGGATCTTTTATATGTCCAAAAGTATCTATCTTAAATCAAGACCTAGCAGTATTTGTAATGGGGAAAACATGGATGAGAGGAAAGGTAATTAAATTGGAAAAAAAAAGTAAAGCACTAAAAGAGTTAAAACAAGGTCACTCATTGTTTCCACTTTTATTTAACATAGTACTCAAAATGATAAGAAGAAGGACTTGGAAACTGAGGTCATAAACATAAGCCAAGAAGAAGTAAAATTATCTCTATTTGCAGATAATCTGGTCTACTTGGAGAACCCTAGCAAATTCATTAAAAAAAAGTCTATAGCTAATAGAATCAGTAAGGTGGTAGAGTAGAGAGGAAATTCATAAAATCAGTACATATTCTGTATATGTTACTAAAAAAACTAGAGGAGTCATAAGAGCACAAAATTATATTAAATATATGAGAATTAACCTACCAAGATATATCTTACATAGATAATATGATAAAACAGTACGTATTCTGTATATGTTACTAAAAAAACTAGAGGAGATGTAAGAGCACAAAAATTACGTTAACTATATGAGAATTAACCTACCAAGATATATCTTACATAGATAATATGATAAAACAACTTTTATGAAATAAAAGAACAAATTGAAAGAGATTTTGTATTCTTGACTGGTCTCTATAATAATGGGGATGATATCATCCAAATCATTCTATAAATTTAGTATTATACCAATCAGATCATCAAAGGAATATTTTATAGAATTAAAATATCATCAGTTAATTTGGAGTGATCAGAGGTCAAGAATATCAGGAAAGATAAATTTTAAAAAGGAAAGAGGCTCTTGCTGGATCTCAAATGATACTGTGAAGCAGTAATTACCAAAAGTAATTGATACTAGATTAAAAATAGAAAACTAGATCAGTAGGATTGACCAGATAAGCTTGATAAGTTTGGAAACAAACTTTGCAGCAGTCAGCCCTAAAATAAAACAAGGTCCTGGGGAAGGGATTGCTTACTCAACAAGAAGTATGAAGACACAGAGAGGCATTTGGTAGATTTAGATTTAGATCAGCATTTTATTATACCTTGTGCCACAATAACTTTCAAACCAGTAAGTGACTTCTATGTAAAAAAAGTCACAGTTTTTTCATGGTTTTTTTTTTTTTTAGTGGAATAGAAGGAAATGTTTTGTCTTTTACCATTATAGTTAGTGAAAGAATAGATAGCTAGAAAAGGGATAAAAAAAAAATCATTAAAGACAGAAGTTGTAATCTAAATTATTTAAAATTTGAAACACAAAGGAACATAAAATCATTTCAACTAGAATCAGAAAAAAAAATACATGTAATAGGAAAGAAAATCTTTGCATTAAATAACTGCTAAGTCTTTTGATCAGTCTATATGAAATTGACATATAATTGAGCCATTTCTCAATAGGCAAATGATCAGAGAAACATGCACACATTTCAAAAGAAAAAATATTCAGAATCACTGATCAGTAGAGAAGTGTAAATTAAAATAAACCAGAGGTACTACCTTTGTCACACTCTTTAGGCTAACAAAGACCAAAAGATGGCAAGGGTGCAGGGGTTGGGGTGAGAGTGGAGGGGGAGTGGGGAGGGCAGTGCAGAGCTTGTTTAAGGAGCTGTGAAAAGGTAAGCAAGCTTCATTGCTAGAGCTATGAATTGTTTCAAGCATTCTGGAAAAAAATTAGAACTGTGCAAGAAGTTACTAAGTTTTCGTACCCTTTGATCCAGAGATCCTATTACTGGTACTACATACCTGAAGAAGCAAAAAAAAAAAATAAAACACAAAACTCAATTTCTTGGTACACTAATATTCATGGCAGTGATAACAAAAAACACTTGTGATAACAAAAAGCTGAAAACAAAACATGTGCTGATTGGGAAATGACTACACAAATTATGATATGTAAGTCTAATAGAATATTACCTTTTAACAAATATGAAGAATCCAGAGAAATGAGAAGATTTGTGTGAAATGCAGCTTGAAGAAAGCAGAGCCAGAGTACCAATGTAAGCAATGAGTACAGTACAAAGAAAGTCAATATGGAAAGACATAAAAATCCTAGTCAGATGTGACAGTCAATTAGATATCATACTGCTAAAAGTTAAAAGCCACCTCTTTGTTTTCTGTTATACATCAAGATGTTTTCTAAAAGGGTTTGTTGGCAAGTATCTTGCATCAGAACAGTATATATCATGAAAATTATTTTTAAAAACAGAATAAAATCAGACTTTTTTATACTTGCTCTAAATTTGGTTATTATATTTTTTTAATATAAATGGGATTTATTTCCTGTAATTTTATTAATAAAAATACAATCCCTGATCAGGCGGGAAGCTACCAACTCTTAACACATACTATTGTTTTATTTCCTCATTAACAGATTTTAGTTTTAGCTTAAATCATAAACTCAAACTAAATGTATTAATAATGGTAAGAAGACAGAGTAGTTTATATCCCTAAAGGGAGAAAATGCTAAACACAAGTCAAAGAGTAACCAAATGGATAAGATTGAAACTGGACTATAGAACTTAGTTTTAGATACATTATTTGTTAACTGTATAAAATCAAAATGAACATTGACTTTGATTTTTTTGGATTTGGGCAGATCCAAGTTGATGAAGTACAGAAGCTGGTGTATTTTGAAGGCACCAGAGACTCCCCTTTAGAGCATCACTTGTATGTGGTGAGCTATGACAGTCCTGGAGAGGTGACAAGGTTGACAGATCGTGGCTACTCTCATTCCTGCTGTATTAGCCAGGTATTAACTCCTGTCTGAATGGTTCATAAAGACCCTGTCCATATTTTGAAGTAAGTAAAATTGGATTGTGTAGCAATTTAACTCTTAGGCACATTAAACTTAACATTAACTTCTCCCTGAAGTTATATATTATAGATCATAAAAAGTTGAACCATTATTCTCTCCCCTGCCATAGTATAGCTCAAACAGAATTTTTCTAATTGAGATTTTAAAATCTCTTCTTATGATACCATGGAGTGAAAAAAACACAAGGAAATGATCATCTCTTTTCCCTCTCTCCAGCATTGTGATTTATTTATAAGTAAATACAGTAACCAGAAGAACCCACACTGTGTGTCCCTTTACAAGCTCTCAGGTCCTGAAGATGACCCAGCACGAAGAACAAAGGAATTTTGGGCCACTATTTTAGATTCAGCAGGTACTCAGTTTGTTTAAATTTGTGTGTGAGTGTGCACATGTGTAGTTTCTTCTTGTCCAAGAGAGAGATGGGATTGCAATGCTACTATATAAATGACCTTTGAAATTAAGATTGTGTTTTACTTTCCCATAGGTCCTCTTCCTGACTACACACCACCAGAAATCTTCTCATTTGAAAGTACTACAGGATTCACATTGTATGGAATGATGTACAAACCTCATGATCTACAGCCTGGGAAGAAATATCCCACTGTGCTGTTCATCTATGGTGGTCCTCAGGTAGGTGTGTCATTTTCAGTCAGTCTGAGTAAGCTAGGATTTTGTCTGTGTCTAGTGTCTTGAATCCTCTTAGATTTGAATGCTTTAGTATGTGCTTAATAAATACGATGGATAGTGAGTTGAAGTTTAAGAGATTTGATTTTGGCAATTTATTCCTGGTTAACTAGGCTTTCAGCTTGAGCATCTAGCCAGAATTGCAGAAGGCTGATTTATAAACCAATGCATCAGTGTTATTAATTTGCCATGAAAACTATGATTACCAAATGGATTAGAATATTTTGTGTCAGTGAGCAACTAGGATCTCATCTCAATAGGGAAATTGTTTATAAAATTGATTAAAATTAGAAGAGTTTTATTTTTAAATATAGGATCTGAGCCAAGGAATTTGGATATTGTTAAAAGGTATTTTCAGCAAGTTTAGTAGCCCAGTGAAATTCTCCACTACTCCAAGGAGCTTGGCATATTTAGGTGAGCCAGTTAAAAAGTCCATGCTTTCTCTCAGTTCTAGATAAACAATGACTAATTCTTACCCTTAAGTTCTTCTTTGTCCAGATTCTCTGTTGGGTGTTGTTATTTTAAGATTATATTAACACCCACATTCCGCAGTATTAAAGTAAGGGTGAAAACAAGTATCACGGTGTAGCGGTAATAACTGTCTTGTAGGTATTAGACTTCTTTTAAGTTTGTACTCCCTTGTGCGTGCTGTTCTTCCAGTTCCTTTCCTTAAGTAAAAATAATATTTGCCACAGAAGTTTTGATAGGGACAGAGGATAGGAATGTAGTTATTGTATCTGCACTTCAGTGTGGATTTGTGATCTCATCATGAAAATTTTCCCCTCCATTGATACCTAACAATGCTTTTGATTCTTCCCATACCCATGTCTCCACAGAGAATCTGTCATCATGGGAGACGCTGTCTGCCAGGTTTTCTAATATTTCATGAATATTCGTGCAGTATTTGTACCCTACATGTTTTTAATCCCTCACTCTTGCATGTAGTAAAACCAACTCTATTTTGTCCCTCTGATGATAACCTATGAGGTATCTTTCCATTTAGTACCATTTCTTTTTTGGGCACCTTTCCTTATAGGGAGAATGGCTGTAGATATGATTTGTTTCCTCCTGTGGTATATCAACTTGTTGTTCCTTGGATACTTGTTTCATGTTAAGAGTAACAGCAACTGAGTATTTATAGATGGTCTAAAACCTTTGCAATTTTTTGCACTTTATTCCTCAGCACTAATTCTATTTTTTATAATCCCTCAATTGTCTTCACTTTGGAAGTGGAATGGGATTGTATAGGTTTGAGTGCTACTTTATATTTTTAATTTATTATATATATTTATTAAATTTTATATATTATATATTTTGTGATTTATATTTCATGAGTCATGAAAACCAAAAAAATTCATCTTTTAGTGGCCAGGCTGCTGCTGCTGAGTTTGTCCTTCCTCAGCAACGTTGGTTTATGCAGCAGGCACAGTCTGTTGCTGGCAATATACTCAGAATTTTCTAACCTGTTAGAGTTTACCTCTGCCACAGCTTCTACTCCAAGATGAGGCATCAGAGTAAGCCTTTTGTGGAGGTATCATATCCAGATTTTGGTGGGGTGGAGTGAGGATTGATTGGATTATTTCAGGGTTTTACAACACTCTATTACAACACTAATCCTATTTCATTTGAGGAAAAGAAGATATTTTATTTTTTTTTAATATATTTTATTTTAAACTTAAATACAAAATAAGAAAAAAGAAACAAATTTAATACTAAAACTAAAATAATACAAAAAAAGTATTGCCATGTGCACAGTAGAACATAAGAGAGGATTCAAAATATACAGCAATAAATTTCCATTTCAAGAAATCTATATAATAAATACTATGCATTGTGTTGAGAGCTGTACATCTTTTCTTTGCTTCCTTATAAATTTTCTTTTGTTCTCTGCTGTGCACTTTTTACTTTGTTCTTTTTCCCCCTCCTCCCAGGTTACAATTAGATATATACACACATATACAATGTGGATACACACACACACACACACATATATATATACACACACATACATACATATGTACATACCTACACATATAGACATATACACACACAAAGATATATCTATATAAATATGTATACCCATGCATACATATACTTACACATACATACACTTAGATATCTGTAACTATACTCATATATAAACATATGCACTCATATGCATCTATGTAAGACCAGACTATATTTATTTGTCTTCTGTTTCTCTGAGGGTGGATAACCTCTTCTTTCTTAAGTCCAAGTCTTTCATGTTCTTCCAAGTCCACCAACTCATTTCCTACCAAACAACAATATTCCATCCTTATACTGTCTAGTTGTTTTAAATAGTTCAAATGGCTGACACATAGTATAGTTTCCCTATTTCTCTCTTTTGGTTAACTCTATTTTAGCCTTAACTTTGCCCAAGATAATGATTACCACCCCTGCTCCTTTTTCCCTAACAAATTCTATTGCTGATCTTTATTTTGTTTGTGCATATATCTTATTTCCTATCCTCCTGTCTCCTCTACTTCTACCCATTACCTTGACCTCCTATTACTTAACCTATTCTCTCCAAGGATCCCTCCCTTATCCTCCCATTCCCATTAATCTAAACACCCTTCTATACCCCACTTTAACCTATTCCCTCATCCTCCCCTCTAAAGATCCCTCCTTTATCTTCTCTCCCTTCCCTATCCCCTTAGCATTTCATTTCTTTCTGAATTTAGAAAACTTTTATACTCTTCCAGATATGTATGTATTGATCTCTCTTGAATCCATTCCTGATGAAAGTAGATTTCCAGAACTACCAGCCCTCTTCCCACGTCTAATTCCTCTGTGTCAGTTCTTACTCTCACACCTCATTTGTATAAGATAATTACTCTTTTTTAACTGTCCCTAAAAGGTTTTACTTTTTAAAATCATACCATACTCAGGTCTACCCCAATCTTTCTTATAAACTACTCAGTTATTAATAACAATCTTAGATACATATTTTACATTTCTTCATAAAAAGGTAAACAGTTTGTCCTTATTTAGTCCCTTGTAATTATTCTTTGGTATATACCTTATATTTCTCTTGGCTCTTGTATGTCAAATTTTCTAAGTTCAAGTTTGTTTGTTTTTTAACAAAATCCTGAAAGTCTGACAATTCATTCAATATCCATTTTTTTGTCCCCTTTTTTTTCCATTCAGGATTATGCTTTGTTTTGCTGGGTATGATACTCTCAACCAGAACTCCAGTTCTTTCTTCCTTTGATATATAATGTTTCGATTCCTGAGTTCTTTTAGTGTCAGTGCTCCTAGGTCTTGTGTGATTTTAATTGTGTCACCACCATATTTAAATAGTGTCTTGTTGCTTGTAATATTTTATCTTTGGAATGGGGGTTTCTGAATTTGACTGTGATATTCCTGTGGGTTTTCTCTGCAGGATCTCTTTTGGGTGATAATTGATGAAGTTTTTCTATTTCTATTTTCTCTTCTTGTTCTAATGCTTCAGAACAATTTTCTTTAATTATTTCTTGTATTATTGTATCAAGAGTCTTTTTTTGGTCATAGTTTCCAGATAGTCTGATTATTCTTGTATTTTCTTGATATGTTCTCCAGATCAGTTGTAGTTCTTATGAGATGTTTCACATTCTCTTCAATTTTTTTATTCTTTATTTTTTTATTTCTTGATCTCTTATGACTTCACTGGCTTCCCTTTGCCCAATTCTGATTTTCAAGGAATCATTTTCTTAAGATTCTGGATCTCCTTTTCTAATTGGTTGACTTTCTTTTCATAATCTTCTTGTTTTTCCCCCAGTTTTTCCTCTTTCCTTTGATTTTTAAAGTCTTTTTAAGTTCTTCTGTGAATTTTTTTGGGGCAAATGACCATTTGATGTTACTCATAGGATTAGAAGAGGGTTTCTTTGCTTCAGCCTTCTGTTGCAAAAATGAACCCCAGTCTTCTCCATTCCCATAGTAACTTTCTGTGGCTGAAGTCTTTCTCCTTCACCTGCTCATTTTTTTTTTATTTGTATCAGCTTGTTTTTTATAATCACATCTAGCCCTGGGGTGTGAGAGATGGTGCCTCTGGCTTCAGATCCTTCAGTTCTCCATTCTGGTCTAGAACTGAAACCAAGACTTTCAGCCTCCAATAAGTGCCCAAAGCCGGTGGTGGCTTGCCCCACTGCTTCTGCACTCACTGGGCTTATGCTGGTTCCTTCTCATGTCTCAGTAGCACAGGTAGATCTGGTGTTCCCCAGAAGAGGTTCCCTCAATTTTCCCTGACTCAGACTTTCAACTCCCCTCACTGACATAGGGGTAAAAGTTCTGTGGCTGGGGTTAAGGCTGCCTCCCAGCCCAGCTAACTCCCAGGGCTCACCTCTTGTTTAAGTGGAACTAGCCTGGAGGTGTTTAATTCTTCACAGAGACCATACTTCATCCTGAGATTTTTCTTCAGATCTTCTCCAACTGTCCCAGGGGAACACTGTTCTGACCCCACTTTTATTTGTTTTTACCACCCTGTGTTCTCTCTGAGGCACTATTTTATCTTGTTTGGGGGGGAAATTTGAAAAGCTTAGAATTTTTTGATTTACTCGGCCATCTTCTCAGAATCCTCTCTGAAAAATTATATTTTCTTTACTCATTTGTACATTTTGTGATGTCCATTTGATAGTTAATCACATATTTTTTTCACAAAAATTCTTTTATAGTACTGAGTTATATATCCCTCTCTCAATTTTTCAACTTTTCTCTTGTTTATCTTGTCTCCCTGAACCAGTTTCTAAGCTCCTTAAGGGCAAAGACTATTTTTTTTTATTTATTTAACTTTTTACAATCATTTTCACAAAATTTTGGGTTCCAAATTTTCTCCCCTTTTAACCCCTCCCCCCACCCCAATACACCAAGCAATCTAATTTTCCCTATCTCCAATCTGCCCTCTCTTTTGTCATCCCTCCCTTCTCTTGTCTCCATCTTCTCTTTTCTCCTGTAGGGCCAGATGACTTTCTATTCCTCATTAACTGTATGTCTTCTTTCCTAGTAGCAACAACAATACTAAACAGTTGTTCCTAAAACTTTGAGTTCCAAATTCTCCCCATGCCTCCCTCCCCACTCATTCCCTTTGGGAAGGCAGGCAATTCAATATAGGCCATTTCTGTGTAGTTTTGCAAATGACTTCCCTGATAGTCGTGTTGTGTAAGACTAACTGAATTACCCTCCATCCTAACCTGCCCCTCCTTGTTTCTCTTCTGTCTTTTGATCCTGTCCCTCCCCAAGTGTTGACTTCAAATTGCTCCCTCCTCCCTTTGCCCTCCCTTCCATCATCCCCCCCCCTTGCTTATCTCCTTCTCCCCCACTTTCCTATACTGTAAGATAGGTTTTCATACCAAAATGAGTGTGCATTTTATTCCTTCCTTTAGTCAAATGTGATGAGGGTAAACTTCTTGTTTTTTTTTTCTCGGCTCTCCTCTTTTTCCCTCCACTAAAAAGTCTCCTGCTTGCCTCTTAAATGACATATAATTACCCCATTCCATTTCACCCTCTTTCCTCCCACTACATTTCTCTCTCACCATTTACCTTAATTTCTTTTAAGATATGGTCCCATCCTATTCAATTCACTCTGTGCTCTCTGTCTCTGTATGTGTGTGCATGTGTGTATGTGTGTGTGTTCGTGCATGCATGTACATGTGTGTGTGTGATCCCACCAACTACCCAGATACTGAAAAGTTTTAAGAGTTACAAATATTGTCTTTCCATGTGGGAATGTAAACAGTTCACTTCTGGTAAGTCCCTTAAGACTTCTCTTTGCTGTTTACTTTTTCATGCTTCTTCTCATTCTTGTGTTTGAAAGTCAGATTTTCTTTTCAGCTCTGGTCTTTTCATCAAGAATGTTTGAAAGTCCTCTGTTTCATTGAAAGACCATATTTTCCCCTGAAGTATTATACTCAGTTTAGCTGGGTAGGTGATTCTTGGTTTGAGTCCTAGTTCCTTTGACTTCTGGAATATCCTATTCCACGCCCTTCGATCCCTTAATGTAGAAGCTGCTAGATCTTGAGTTATCCTGATTGTATTTCCACAGTACTGGAATTGTTTCTTTCTAGCTGCTTGCAAGATTTTCTCCTTGAGCTGGGAGTTCTGGAATTTGGCCACAATGTTCCTAGGAGTTTCTCTTTTTGGATCTCTTTCAGGTGGTGATCGATGGACTCTTTCAATACTTATTTTGCCCTCTGGTTCTAGAATGTCAGGGCAGTTTTCCTTGATAATTTCATGGAAGATGATATCTAGGCTCTTTTTTTGATCATGGCTTTCAGGTAGTCCCATAATTTTTAAATTGTCTCTCCTGGATCTATTTTCCAGGTCAGTTGTTTTTCCCATGAGATATTTCACATTATCTTCCATTTTTTCATTCTTTTGGTTTTGTTTGGTGATTTCTTGGTTTCTCGTAAAGTCATTAGACTCCATCTGTTCCATTCTAATTTTGAGAGAACTATTAAATTCAGTGAGCTTTTGAACCTCTTTTTCCATTTGGCTAATTCTGCTTTTGAAAGCATTCTTCTCCTCATTGGCTTTTTGACCCTCTTTTGCCAATTGAGTGAGCCTATTCTTCAAGGTGTTATTTTCTTCAGCATTTTTTTGGGTCTCCTTAACCAAGGTATTGACCCGTTTTTCATACTTTTCTTGCATCTCTCTCATTTCTCTTCCCAGTTTTTCCTCCACCTGTCTAACTTGATTTTCAAAATCCTTTTTGAGCTCTTCCATGGCCTGAGCCCACCCGACATCCCCCTGGGGTGTCTGGGGTGCTGAGGCCCCACCCTCCACGTCTTTCCCTGATGGCAAGAATATTTCCTCGTCCTCATCAGATCCGAATGTCGGGATCATTTGCATTTGTTAGAAAAAACTCTCTATAGTCTTATTTTTCTTCCCTTTTCTAGGCATTTTCCCAGCCGGTTACTTGACTTCTGAGACTCCTGTCCACCCCCGCCTAGATCCGCCCAGCTAGTGCTTGGGCTCTGAGATTCAAATGGGCTTTTTGTGCTGCTAATCAATGTGACCTTTAGTTCTGGCGCTGGGGTGGGGGCAGGGCCGCCTCCCAGGCTCAGTTCCCTCAGGGGCTTTATGCAGAGGCCTTCAGTAAAAGAGCGGGGTGGGGCAGGGCCGTCTCCCAGGCTCAGCTCCCTCAGGGTCTTTATGCAGAGACTTTCAGGAACGGAGCGGGTGGGGGCAGGGCCGCCTCCCAGGCTCAGCTCCCTCAGGGGCTTTATTCAGAGACTTTCAGGAACGGAGCGGGTGGGGTGGGGGCCATCTCCCAGGCTCAGCTCCCTCAGGTTGTTTATGCAGAGACCTTCTGTAATGAGGATCCTGCCTGCTGCTGGGAAGAGTCCTGGGCCGGCCGCAGCCGCTGCTGCCTCCACTACCGCTGCTGCCTCCGCTACCGCCCACGTCTCTGCCGCCGCCGCTTGCTCCTGAGGGGGCCCGAGTCACGGAAACACTCCGCTCCCCCTCTCGTCCAGCCCAGCCTTCTCTCTCACTGACCTGTAGCTTCTGTGGGCGGAGGGACTTTCCCGGCTGCCGGAGCCTCTGTCCCTGAAGCCTGCTCGGGTCAGCTTCTCTGGGGCCACGGCCAGGGCAGCGCTGGGGGTGGGGTCTGCTTTCCGGGGCACGATGGACCCTGGGGACGGGTCTCCAGGGCTCCCTGGAACGGAAATCTCTTCCACTCCGTTTCTGTACCCCTTTCAGTGGTCCAGAAGATGTGGGGTCTCTTTTTACATTAATTCTATGGGCTGTGGTTTCGGAGCTCGTAAACGTGCGTCCTTCTACTCCGCCATCTTGGCTCCACCCCCGCAAAGTCTATTTTTAATGTTTCTTTGTATCACCTATAATACCACCTGTTTTACACGCAGGAGGCATTCAATAAATGTTTATTATTGATTATTTCTAGTGCCACTTCCTAATTATTTCCTGGTTCCTCTATGGGGTTGAGTCACTTTATGTGGTTGATATTTACCAGAACCTTGTTTCTAATGAATTCTTTAATGCCTTTCATTCTTTAAACCTCTGTATTTTTTGTCCATACAATATAACATTCATATCACTACATGCTACTCCTGTTCTAAGGAAGTACTAACATATTTACACTCTTAGATTTTTGTCACTTTAACGTGTGAGACAGAGAAGCAATTAAATTATTTTCCTTTTCTGAAATTGAATGGATGAATGAAAAAGGCATTTATGAGGTGCTTATTATGTAAATGCTACCCTCAAGAAGCTTATGTTTGTTTTAATAGGGGAAGATAACACCTATGAGGTGAGTGGTGGGTGAGTGAGTGAGGTGAGTGAAGAGCGTTTTGGACAGAAAAGTCAGAGAGAATGGAGATTATTGCTATAGAACAAGTGATTGATGTGCTCTTTCCAGCAGTGATGGTAGTGTTCTCAGAACTAGACTTGAGGTGTTGGGGGAGGAAGACAGGATGTAATGGGAAAAGTCAGAAAGTGGTATAGTAGACCTAAAACCAAGATAAGATGATGTGAATATTCCCAATCCAGAGCCCGAAGATGGAAGTTGAAATTCCAGTAGAAGGTAGAAGCTGTAGCTGCAGACAACATGGCATAGAAAGCATCAGGAAACTAACATGGTCACATGTCGATTCACAATTGCTCTTAAATATGTGAAATAATTCTCAGTTATTGGAAAATTTTAAGGCAAAAAATAGAAAACTGAACTGTCAGCATTCATTTCAATGGCATTTAGTTTTTTCCCCAAGTACTCTGTCATCTTTGTATTTCATTAATGGCTTTTATTTATAGCATAGTCTTTTCCAGCTATAATACCCTCCCCCAAGAACATCTCTTTTAACCACAAAGACAATTAAACAGATCTAACCAATATTGTGATTATCTGATGCAATATACCACTACCACCCTTCTCCTTTAAGGAAGGAAATACACTTTGTCCTCTATTCTCCAGGAAGAACAGTTAGCATTACAGTTACTCAGAGTGTGACTTCTCTTGGGGGGGGCGGTGCGCGTTCTTTTTGGGTTACATTGTTGTAGTTACTGTGTTCTTGTTTCTTCTTATTTCGCTCTATATCAGGTCATACAAATTTTCCCATGTTTCAGTGAATATGTTATGTTAGTTGTTTCTAATGGCATAATAACGTAGATGTAATAATGTAAAGGGCAGGTAGGTGGTACAGTAGATAGAGTGCCGGGCCTGGGGTCAGGAAGATCCAAGTTCAAATGTGGCCTCAGACACTTAGGAGTTGTGTGACTCTGGTCAAGTCACTTAACCCTGTTTGCCTCAATAGCCTCATCTGTAAAATGAATTGGAATAGGAAATGGCAAATCACTCCAATATCTTTGCCAAGAAAATCCCACAGGGGCTCGCAAAGAGCTGGACATGACTGAAAATCTCTAAACAAGAATGCATTCATATACAGTAATTTGTTTAGCCGTTCCAAAATTTGTGTCACCTACTTTGTTTCCTTTTCTGGCTGCCACACAAAGTGTTTCTCTGAATATTTTGCTAAATGTGCATATGGAGCCTTTATCTTTGGGATATATGCTTAGGAGTGGAATTGCTGGGGCAAAAGGTGTGAACAGGTTAGCATTCCCAGTTGTTTCCAGACCAGCTGGGCTATTCCATAGTGCCATTAATAGTGAACTATTGTGCCTGTCTTCACATCTCTTCCAGAACTGATTATTTCTATCTTTTATCATCTTTGCTTACTTCGTGGCTGTGAGGTAAAACTTTAGAGTTGTTTTAATTTACATTTGTATTATTAATGGTTTGGAGAATTTTTCATAGGTTTTAATAGTTTGCAACTGTTCCTTTGACAACTCTTTGTTCATATCCTTTAACCACTTATCTATTGGAGAATGATCTTTGGCCATATATTTATGCTAATTCCTTATGTATCTTGGATATGAGACTTTTATTGGAATGATTTGATTCAGAAATTGTTTCTCCCACCTAACAGTTTCTCTCCTTATTTTTAATTTATTTTTAAAAAGTACTTAATCACATAGCAAAATAGTATCAACAACAACTTAAGCAATTTCGTCACTTGAGAAGTCATACCTGCTTCATTCTTTTGAATATAAATTATTTTGTGGAATTTAACCGATGTTATGTTTCCTTTCCAGGTGCAGCTGGTGAATAACCGGTTTAAAGGAGTCAAGTATTTCCGCTTGAATACTTTGGCATCTCTGGGTTATGTAGTTGTGGTAATAGACAACAGGGGATCTTGTCATCGAGGGCTTAAATTTGAAGGTGCCTTCAAATATAAAATGGTGTGTGTGAAAGAAAACATTTGCCTGTTAAGCGTTTTGATGCATTATGTGGCATGGTCAGCGTAAAATCTTGAGAGTAGAAAGATAAAAAAGGGAGAGAGAGTAAGAAGCTGGTGATCAGTAAAACATTAATTCATCTCTTCTTGTTTGAAACCTCAGAGATATAAAACAGAGGTACTTAACCTAGTTAAGTAGAAGTATCCCTGACTTCTGATTTTCAGAGTCTGAGATTAAAAGTAACATTGCCAGTATGCACCTTCCTACATCATAGCAAGAGGAGTGTTTGTTCTGTCCCGTGCAAAGAGGGAGGGAGACCAGGTGATCACTGTCTCCTTGTGACGAGCTTTTTTCTCTCTACAGGAAGCTTAAAATGCTACCTTTTAGAGATGCTCCCATGTTATACCTGCTGCATTTGGAAAACGAGAAACTGATGTTCCTTTTGCACAGTAAGACAGTTACAATATTTGCCAGTATATTCAACATGCTGAGTAGGACATGGTGACTTTTTCCTAAGTCAATTCTTTGGCCTTATACTGTACTCTCATGTAAGATGCTTTTCTCCTGGCTTAGAAAAATATGTCCTGGCATACCATATCTCTCTGAAAGTATTATGTTTAATGAGAGAGATAGAGATTGGCGAAACAGCAAAGCAGTGCCTCAAGTATGACTCCCTTTTCATATTTTCAAAATAATAGAGGTATTAATTAGCCTAGAGAAGAAATCTGAAGCATAACTTATTTCCTATCTTTGGATATATGGAGGCTTGTCACAAGGAAGACTTTGACCAGCTAATCTCCCTCTTTACAGAGGAAGAAGAAAAGAAAATTAGATAGCTGTGACAAGGAAAGTACTTTACAAGTATACAAAAAAAGTACTTTATTATTGTAGGGGTAATTAAATATTAGCAGAGTCAACTTAAAGGATGCTATAGAATTACCACACATAAAGAAGTTTTTCCCATTATTTCTTCCTTTTAGCTGATCACAGAATTTAAGGTTAGAATCCACCTTAGAGGTCATGTAGTCTGAGACCCTCATTTTACAATTGACAAGACTACTAATAATACAGTGACGAAAAAATAAGGGACAGATTCCATTTTTAAAATGGATAGATTTTAATAAACAGTGCTGTAATACTTACAGTTAAGCATTAACAATGAAATGCACTCCTTTTCTTTCAGGGTCAAATAGAAATTGAAGACCAGGTGGAAGGGCTTCAGTACCTAGCATCTCAGTATGATTTCATTGATTTAGATCGCGTGGGCATCCATGGCTGGTCCTATGGAGGATACCTGTCTTTGATGGCATTAATGCAGAGGTCAGATATCTTCAGGGTATGTGAATTCTTGTAGACTTATTTTTGAGACACGAATCAAAATATCTTTGTGACTTAGAGAGAGAACATAGGGCAGAATTCTTCTAAATGAAACACCTTTTTTTGTTTGTTTTAGAGACTCAGAAAAGCTATAAAATATCAGAGGCTTACATATGCCAACTTTCCATAAGGTACATAGACATATAAGATTTGTCAACTTTTGACAAAAATTATTACTAGAAAATTTTGACCACAAAGTCTTAAAGAGATTAATGACAATCAAGGTTTTAAATAGAAAGACCTATAGAAATTGATATCATGCATAAAGACATAATTAATAGCAGCAGAATATTTTTATTCAGCTATTAATATAAATTCAGATGACTAGCATGATTTTCGCTGGCTACTACCTATGGATAGGCTCAGTAGGATATTTAAATATGAAAGTTTATGTGGCATCCATAAAATTAAGTTATTTAATATTTAAAAATAGCCTTTTGTTGTTCTAAACCAGCAGACTCAAGAGGAACTTTTAAAAAATCATAGCAAGAGTCATGGCACTGAAAGCAATCTACCCCAGGTCACACAACTGTCAAGTAGTAAAGTGAGGATTTGAACTCATGTTCTCTGATTCCAGATTTTCCTTTACTTGATAATGCTGTATTCCATACACAAAGCTGAGGTAACTAAGAGGCCTTAAGCATATACACTCTTAATTAATTTTTCCAGTAGTGGAGAGGGATTTGCAATAAACCATCTGCAGTTTCTTGTTGAGTCACCCTTTTGACTGAAGAGTATGCATTTGTAAAGTTATTGATCAAAGAGAAAAATGCAGTGTGTGACTGCAAACCAGTGAAACCATGGCTTGAAATGACATTTTCAGTGTGACTAGCTAAGCTAATTAGAACTAAGATCCATTATGAACAACATAAGAACAGTTTTAGCCTATACATGTGCAGCTGTAAGTATTCACTGCTCGTTCTTAACTGGCCTACATTTAATTGTGATTGTTGGTTTGTATAGGTTGCCATTGCTGGAGCTCCAGTTACTCTGTGGATTTTCTATGATACAGGATATACAGAACGTTATATGGGTCACCCTGACCAGAATGAACAGGGCTATTACCTAGGATCTGTGGCCATGCAAGCAGAGAAGTTCCCTTCTGAGTAAGTATAGTCTTTTAATCAATAAGCAAAATTTAGAAATTAAATTTTTATTTTAGGATCAGTTTTTAACAAGTTGATGGAAATACTAGGCCTGGGGCAAGGGGGAGAAAGGGAGAAAAAAAAAATAAAAAGTACCCAGGAGAGAACAAAAGAAAAACTAGAAGATAGTACAGAAAATTGGGTAGCTTTGAAAAAAATGTGTAGTATTTATTAACCTACGTTTTCTTGAAATGGAAATTTGTTGTTTTATATTGAATCATTTCTTATGTTCTGCTGTGTGCATGAAAATGCTTTTTTTCTTGTCTTGTTTTGTGTTTAAAATGAATAAATTAAAAAAAAAACAACAAAACGGAAATACCGGTCCTAAATAGACAAAGTGATTTTATAGAGTCCTAAGATAGTACCTTTACTTACTTGGATAATCATTTGCATAATCCTGTTCATGTAATTTCTTTTCTTCCACCTATAAAAAGAAATTAAAGACATACTTCTACTAAAATTGAAAAAAAAAGATCTTAAAAGGTTTTTATACAATATTGCATAATTGTCCCATTTCTGGAAAAGGGGTGTGATTGATAATATGTCTGATTTTACAGCCAGTTTCTCTAAAGGAAATTGGACAGACCCACCTTCTATTCCATTCTTGATTTTTTTCCCTAAGATAAGGAAGCAAGTTAACATTGTGTGATTTTGAAGGTAAACTGTTAGAATTTGATCATGATACATAAGGAAATTGGCAGTTACTACTAAGCAGAGCTTTATATTAAATTGTGTGACTCCCTTAAGTATTCTAGCATATTACTTAAGACTCTATGTTTTGTCTTTTCTAGACCCAATCGTTTACTGCTATTGCATGGGTTTCTGGATGAAAATGTTCATTTTGCACACACCAGTATATTACTGAGTTTTTTAGTAAGAGCTGGGAAGCCATATGATTTACAGGTAAGTTCCCATGCACCATCTCAGTTAAGATATGACAATATCATATGACTGTCAATTTTCCTGGTTAATAATTCTGTGCTATTATGAACTCAAGATTTTTAATGAAGACATTATGTGAAAAGTGAATGGAATTTCCTTGCATTCTGATAAACTAGAGTAAAAGGTTAAGTTTTTAGCTCTGGCTTCCTACTACTTATGAGAACCTCAAGGATAGACCTGCTTAAGTACCTCCAATTTGACAAAAACTGAAATTTGGTTAAAGTTGTGCTGAGAAACTTGACTACCTAGTTCCACAGCTCAACGTTATCATACTCATTTTCATTCTTTGTAAACACAGAAATGGCAGTAGGAAGTCAATTTACTGTTCTTTTCCTTTTTTCTCTTAGTAGGTTGAGGAAATGATGCTTGATTTCATGGTTGAAAGGACAGAATCTCTTGATGTCATAATCTTTTATTTCTTTCTTGTCTACGTCACCATTAACATTGATTCATGTAGTCCAAAAGTCAGAATCTTCTTCTCAATATCTCTTCTCAAATAAACAAGTTTTCATTTTTTAAAACCCACTTCTGGGTAGTGAGAGGAATAAGTTTCCTTCTTATATTTCCTCATTCCACTACTTACACACATTCACAAGTGCCCTGAGCATATCTGCTTTATTTACTCCCATTTGTTGAATTTTCATGGGCATTTGTGTTTGAAGGAATACTCTGAATTATATGATTGCAGATAAGTAGGTGTTTTTTTTCCTCTTAGCTTAATGATAAAGGAAGTTGGAAGAAGAGGGGATGTATCAGAAAATTGGATGAGATGAGAAGCTTTTTTATGGACTTGTAATGACTATGTATATATGTGTGTATGTTTGTAACCTCTTTGTAAGGCAACTCTTCTTGCATATTGCTAATCTTGTTAGACATCTGTTGGGGAGATTTTGAAAGAGATGTGTAGTTATTAACCGCTTGTCCTTTGTGTTTTGTGATATTAATTTTTATTTTTAGATCTATCCTCAGGAGAGACACAGCATAAGAGTCCCTGAATCTGGAGAACATTATGAACTGCATCTTTTGCACTATCTTCAAGAAAATCTTGGTTCACGAATTGCTGCTCTGAAAGTGATATAATTGTGACTTTTGTGGAACTCTGGTACATGGCTGCTTAACCAAATGAGGAGGTTTAATCTGTAGAAAATATAGAAAACTGATCATCATATTTTGGTGCCTGCTACACAACATCCACTTCTGAAAGTAAATTTGGTGCCACCCAGGAATCTACAGTACACAAATAGCAACCTCATACCTTAACTCACATAGACAACTGAACAATGTAACCTTCCACGGGACACAGCAATTCCATGAGAATTACTGAGAGAAGCTAAAACATTTGCAGCACATATCAGCGCCATCATATTTCCTCCTTTTAAAAGCATTGTAAGCCTCATGGATTTAATTGGTGTATTTTTACATTATATTTGAGTTTGTCACATTATGGTAATGTTAGGTGATTGGTTCACTACAATTCCTGAATCTCTGATTAATTACAAATTTGATAGCACTTAAATGTAATTGAGTAGCTTATGACTTCATTGCTTGGGGTGTGTCCAGCATGTTAAGAACTAATCACTATTAAACCTATGACAACCAATCGTTAATGATTTTAAGGAATAATGCCTAGTGGCCTCCTAAAGACACTCATTTTGGTTTATTCAAGTAATCCCCACTTTTTCAGTGAGTTTCAGCTGTGTCTAGTATAAAAAATACTAATTTTTCTTTAATGATATGACAAGATGGGTTTTACCTGATTGACTTTCACATAAAGGAGAGTAACAGTATTTGTAGCATGGTTTTAACTAATCTTATGGTAGTAATAATTACAAGTACAAGCAGATTAATTTTAAATTGAATGATAATAACTTAAATATTTGCAGGCTATTTTTTCCTTTAGGAAACGAAAAGTATATATTCACCTTTGTTCTTCAGAAAATATGTTGGTACCCAATTTTCCATATACCACTTCCTTATATTGAAATATTCTAGATTTGGCAGAGACAAGGGGAGGTGGGGGAAGATGAAAGGGAAACACAGAGTTTGGAGTGAAGATATGGATGGTCTTTTTAAGTCCAAAGTGTAAGTGCCAGTTGGCTGGGGAAAGTCATGAAAAAATTTGGGAAATGAGAATTTAACTCTTTGAATATTAACTAAGAAAACCAAAATAAAATAATCACCCCCAAGCCAGCATAATCCTAAACTGACTATATTCAAAAGAATTCTTTTTCAATTTTTTAGAAACCAACATTTACATTCCCTTCTTTTTAAGTGGTTCGGTGAGCACAAAGAGCTCTTTGGAAATGGCAAGCTTAAAGTAGAAATTTAAATTTCCAACAGATTTATTTATCATAAGTTGACTCCCTTAGTGATGCATTATTCTCTTCTTCATTGTTTAACAGTTGTGTATAGTTTCCTATTTTAAGTTTCCCTAAAATAAACTCTGATAATGAAATTATTCTGGTTTACCCCTAACATTTGAATGTTCCAGGGTTTTCCTCTGCTTTCAGGTACTGATTGGGTTCCCACTGCAGTGTTGGGGTAGAAGGGCAGAATTTTCTTGATGCTAGGAGACCTGGGTAAGAGCTTAACAGGAAGGAAAACTTCACTTTGAAAACTTCCCCAGCCCTGCTAATCACAGGCATTAATGTTTTCTTGGAAAGAAGTTGCTGTTCTTATGAGCATGAGTTGTGCTTATCACATACTGACTGTAGATTTTTTTCTACAGAGCATATACTAGTCACAAAGACATTATCTTTGTGGCAGGTTTTCACCTTATGACAAGAAGGGGATAAGAAATGAGAGAAACCAGGAGTGATAATGTACCAGTGTTGGATACTCATTTGGGAAAATTCTCTCCATATTTTGACTGTAGCATATATATATATATATATATATATACCCATCTCTCATCTCTCTCTGTATATTTATCATATTTACGTATATATGTATAAACTTACATGTTTAATATCCTCCCACACCTAGATTTGTTTATATTCTTTTGATTTGGGTAACTTCACACCCCCTGCAACCTAAGAAAATATGTCCCCCTGTGACTTGAGTTTTACTTGATGAGGGAGATACATACTTCTGTACCAATAGTCTTCAAGGATCTGTGATCATTGCAGACAGTGTGCAGAGCAGAATGGGTATCCAGCAGTACCACAAGCCACTAGACAAGTATTCATTCTAAATCTCTTACTTTGTAAGACTGTCCCTTTACAATGGTATCTCTTACTTTACCAAAAGGAAAAAAAATAAAATACTAAAATACTGCTGCATACTGTTCTAATGAAACACATAGTTCATTTTTAGTTTTTCCCCTTTCCTGCATCCCAGTAAATAAAGAAATTGGAAGTTCTCATTACATCTCCTAAGCACTATTTCCCTTCTTTACCAGTGAAGAAATGCTGTCACATTGGCAGCCATACTGTGAACATGAACTGAATATTTTTCAGAAAGGGTACTTGAGTGGATTTGCTGTTCCTAAAGGAAGTGGAGACTCGTATTTACAAAGTTAGCAAGCAATAGAAACTGGTAACGTTAACTATGAGGAAACCAACTCATCAAGTGGGAGGAAACCAACTCATCAAGCGGAAGTTTAAAACAAGGAGCATATTTGGTGAGAGCCAAAAAGCACTGGGGTTAAAAGGCAAGCTGGGTTATTCATTGTCTTGATAAATTCCCATGGCCATTATTGAGTATTGTTATTTGAAATAACTCTTAAAGACTCTAATGGGTGAAATTTATACCATACTGACTTAGAAGAGATAGTGATGCATCAGCAGGAAATTCTCTCCCCATAGTTAAATTTTGACCACCTTTTCTCACTACAAGAGATGTGTGTGAAGAGCAGCTGGAAGCTCTACATTACTTGTGAGAACAAGGGAGTAAAGGCTACTCTTGAGGCTAGCTTCCTTCTCTTTTCTTTTCCAAGGCCTCAGTTTGAAAATTTTTCCCATGGGCAACAAAAGGGAATGAATCTTGGTCCTACCATCGCCATACCAGCTTCCTGACCTTTCTAAGAATGATATTTGATTGTTGCATGTTGCCAGTGTTCAGATTTTTCTTTTTGATTTTAGATTTTATTCCATTTGCTACCTAATTACAAAAAATGAAAAAAGGTATTATATAAAGAGAGGTAGAAAACAGAATAAAATCTAAAAAAAAAAAAAAAAATTTTTTTTCTCTATTCCAAATTAAATGCTAAGGATACTTATTAATGAAGTACTAATTAGCATGTGAAGTTGTTACATATGATTATGCCAATATAAAATGTTTTCCCTGGTAATAAGAACATTCGGGAATTCTTAAGATTGGTTGCTAATAGCACAATAGCACAAAAGTGGTTGCTCATGATCTAGAAGCCCATCTACCTGACCTGTTAAACTTAGAAAACAGACAGGGCCAGGACTAGTCCTGATGGAAATCTGAAAGAAAGCTAGCCCTTCTCGTGAGAGAATAGGAGTATCAGTGTCATAACAAAGATGGAAGAAGAACTTTCCTGCACCCCCCCTCCCCCCCGACTCCCAGCCTAGGATATTGGGATAATTTGATAGTTTCCTTCTGGTTCCCTGAGTGTCAGTACACGTGCGTACCATTTCCAAAGTGATCGATTCTACAGACCTTCACAGTGAAGAAACACTGGTGTTTTGGATAGTTTTTTTCCTTTTCTTTGGTGGTGGTTGAGCACAATTAGAGTTCAGGTGTGTTTAATTTAGAATGTAAAGTGCCTGCTGTTTCAAGCATTGACTTGTATTAATAGAATTGCATGTCTCACTCCAGTAAGTTTATGGGTTTCCCCATTTCTAGCTACATGGCTTTTAATCATGTAAAGTGGAAAGTGTTTTATTACAGATCCTTTTGTTGGAATAAAGATGCTGCTAAAATAAATTGAATTAAATGTTTCTCCCCCACCCCATTTTAAACACTCTCCTTGATTTAATAGCTTGTATTTAAGGATGAAATCAAATCTCTAGTTTCAGCCTTCAAAAGTAACATTTTGAGGTGAGCAGGAAGGGGGGAAAGAGGCCATTTTGTGAAGAATCACACAGATTTTTAAGTATTAAAAATAGTCAACTCTCTACACTGATGTGTTGAAGCCTAGAGGGAGTGTACAGTGTTGCTCTGAAGCTGCAGATCGTTGCATTCAAGTTTCAAATTATTCTCGGTGACCACCAGCTGGTGCTGCCGAACAAGGAAAGCAGGGGGCACAAGCTGTGTTTGTAGAAAGCATCCTGATGCAATGGAAAGAGCCCTGAATCTGGATCCAGAGGATCTGGGTTGGACTCCTGGCCCCGAAACTTAATGCCTTTGTGACCTTGAGCAAGGCACTTAACTTCTCTGGGCCTTAGTTTCCTCATCAGTAAAATGAAAGGATTGGATCATGTTTTCATCTATTCCCATCCACTCCTGTGGCTTCAGTTACCTCTATGCAGCTGATTCACAAATCTACCCAGCCCCAACTTCTGTAGCCATTCAGTCTCAAACATTAACTAATGGAGATCTCCACCAGGACATGTCCCGTGTCAACATGTCCCAAGTTGAACTCATCTTCAGAAAGCCTCTTTCCCTTTCCTACTCTTTGTTTATGCTAAAGTCAGTCATCCTTCCAGTGACCAAGCCTCATTGTAACTTGTCATCTTTGATCCCCTCTCTCTCAGACTCATTCATCTCAAAGTTTTGTTCATTCTACTTCCACAATATCTCTTAACTATTCCCTCCTTTCTGTTGCTGCTATGTTTATCCTATTTAAAGTTGTCATTTTTCCTTTCCTAGTTTCATTATTCTCTTAACCAGCCTTTATGCCTGTAGTTTCTAATTGGATGGAAAGAAGTGTATCTATTGCCCAGAAAATCTTTATTATATCCCATTAGATTGACCTCAAAACTTCCAGTCCTTGTGTACTGAATTAAAAAATAGTCCTAATCCTGGCTTTCAAGGCCTTCCAAAACCTAATGCAAACCTACCTTTTCTGCTTTACCTCATACCTTTCTGTATTCTGCTTTCCAGGCAATCTATTCTTTATTCTCCATATTTGTTTCTTTTATGTCTTTGCTTTTTCTTGTGCTTTAAATAGACTCTTTAATCTTTTGAAATCCTTTTCTTCCCAGATCACATCCTCATACCTCAACTTGAAAGTGATTCTTTCCTCAAATTCCTTGATCCTTTGTACTTCTTGTGCTTTTCATGTATCAGTCATATATTATATACTTGGATTGAAGTAATTCTTGTCTTGCCTCCATCTCCCATTAGATTGTAAGCTCCTTGGGAGTAGAATCAGTGTCATCTCTCTTTTTATCCATAGTGCCTTGTTCGTAGTCATGCTTAAATAAATGTTTGTTGAATTGAGTTATAAGAACTAATTTCTCAAACTAGATGGTCATCATGAAAGGGAAGCATACCATCCTGGTCCTAGGGAGGGCTAAACCCTGTTGAACCATCACTAGCAAAGAATAAAGAAATCTCAGTGTGGTATTAAAGAGAAGTTAGTCTCACATGCTCAAGAGAGTTCTTCTTACTCTTAAACTGTGATTGATGAAAACTTGCTAATGTTTGTTCTATTAGAGTGCCTTGCCTTCCTTCTCTGAAGAAGTGTTATGTACTTAAAGGGCTCACAAAGTTTGATAGCATAGGTAGATAAAATTCTAAGAAAGCTGAGGTAGATGTGTTTGACTAAGATATTTCAGTAATAACTTGAGAAGAGGCAGTGTGGTGTAGTGTATAGAGCTGATCTCAAAGCCAGGAAGACCAGGTGTCAAGTCCTGCCTCTGACATCCTGGCTAAATGATCCTAGACAAGTCACTTAACCTCTCAATGCTCTGGGCAATTCCCTACAACAGTGGTGTCAAACTCAAATTGTACATAAGGATCCCTGAAGCCACATGTTGAGTTTCAAAAGCATATGTTAACATTATTTATGCATTTTTGTGTTTTTATTTATTTTGTTAAGTATTTCCACAGTCATATCTTAATCTAGTTTGGAATTTACTCAGGAGTATTGAGAGGTGTTTGACAGACATCTCTGCTCTCTAACTCTGTGTTGCAGAAAAGGGCCCGACCTGTATCAGTAAAAGGAATTTCTTCACCTGGGACTTCACTATGTTATTGAAGTTAGAGGTCCAGTCCCTATTCATCTGCCCAGGAGTAACCCTCCTTTAACCATTTGATCCCTTAAACCAGGGATCCTTGAATACATCAAGGGATTTCAAAGTTTGAAGGAACCTCAGGATCCAATCTGTACCTGAACAAGAATTCCATCTACAAAATACCAGAAATGTATTCATTCAGCCTTTACTATTCTTGAAAACTTCAGTGAGGAGGAAGCTACTGCCTCCTGAAGCAGCCCATTTCACTTTTGGATAGTTCTATTTATTAAGACAGGTTTTTTGTTTTATTTCTGGCAGGAAACCTGAACTTATCTCTTTGCAACTTCTCGTATTCCCAGGTCTTCCCTTTGGAATCATGCAGAATAAGTATAACCCCTCTCCCAAATGACATCTCTTCAGATTCTTTAAGATAGCCGTCATATTTCTCCTGAGTTGTACATTCCCCAGACTGTACCTCCCTAATTCCTTCAACTGATCGTCATATGGTATGATTTCACGATTGTACCTACCCTCATCCAGCTTGTCAATGCGCTTTGTAAAACATGGTACTAGAACTGAACGTAATACAATTAAATGTGGTCTATCTGGTACCTTGCACTCATAGCAATTACCTTTTTTCTGGAAGTCCAAGGTCACAGCTTTTTGGACAACTATATTATACTCAATTATTTTCAGTTTTTAAATCCACTTAAACTCATAGATATTTTTTAAACTTCATTACTACCTTACAGTTCCTTCCCCATCTTGCTTTGGGAAATTGATTGAATTAACAAGCATTTACTTCTTTCCACCCAAGCTCCACCACCAGCCCTCTCCTGGAAAAAGAAAAAAAATCATTGTAACAGATATGCACAGGCAAGCAAAACAAATTCCCATACTGGCCATGTCAAATTTTATATATAACATATATATAATAGATACATACATTTATACATGTATATAGACATATATTCATGTGCATGTGTCATTCTGTATACTGAGTCCATCACCTCTCTGTCAGGAAGTGAGCCCCATTCTTCCTTGTCAGTGTTTTGGAATCATGATTGATCATTGAATTGATCAGAGTACTTGAGTTTTTCAAAAAATTTTTTTTACAATTTTATTATACTAAAAATTGTTTTCTTGGTTCTGACCACTTCATCCTGCATCCGTTCATAAAGTCACAAGTGTCTGAAGTTATCCTCTTCATCATTTCTGACAGTGCAATAATATTCTATTGTATTCCTATGCCATAATTTGTTTAACCATTCTCCAATTAATGAATACTCTCTTAGTTTACAAAAGTTTGCTGTACCCCCCCAAAAAAGCTTCTATAATTATTTTGGTACAGGGAATCTTTTTCTTATTTCTTTGATCTCTTTGGAATAGACCTAGTAGTGGTATCACTAGGGTCAAAGAATATGCACAGTTTGGTAGTGTTTGGGACATACTTCTAAACTGCTTCCCAAAATGGCTGTACTAGTTCATAGCTCCAACAAGATTCCATCAATCACTTTTCCTTTTTATCGGCTTTGCCAATCTGAAGGGTGTATGGTGAACTTTCAGAGTTACTTTAATGTCCATTTTTCTAATTATCACTGATTTGGAGAATTTTCTTCAAGATAGGTTAGATTTCTTCCCTAAATAATGGCTATTTCATATCCCTTAGCCATTTTCTTTGAAAGTTCAGTTGATTCCTTCTATTATCCTGGAAATGGAATCCCTAACTGAAACCTGCTCCAAAGATTTTTTCCCCAGTGACATATTTCCCTTCTAACCTTAATTACATTGAATTTGTGCAAAACATTTTTAATTTTATGTAATCAAAATTGTCCATTTTTATCTTCTATTTTCTGACCTTTGATCATGATCTTTTTTCTTATTCATAAATCTGAAAGGTAGTTTCTTCCTTACTTCTCTAATTTGTTTATGATTTTACCTTTTTGTATCTAGGTCATATGTCCATTTGAAGCTTATCTTGGCATATGGTATGAAATGTTGTCTTGGACCTACTTTCCACCAGACTTTTTCCCAGTTTTCCTAGGGGTTTTTGTTAAATAGCGAATTCTTTCAGTTTATTGAATACTAGGCTACTTGGTTCACCTTTTTCTATAGATTATATGCATACCCTTTCTAGTTTTGAACCAGTAACAAATTGTTTTGATTATTACTACTTGGTATTATAGTTTGAGATTAAATACTATTAAGATTCCTTTCCCACTTCTTTTCATTATTTCCCTTGAGATTCTTGAATATCATTTATCCCATCAGATGAATATCATTTTTTTCCGAGTTCTATACACTTACCCTTCAGTAATTTGATGTTGATTGCACTGAATAGGTAAATTAATTAAAGTAATACTGCTATTTTTATTTTATTGACTTGGATTACCCATGAGTAATTAATAGTTCTCCAGTGTTTTTTAAGACTGTCTTTATCTCTATAAAAATATTTTATAATTGTAACCACATACTTACTGTGTGGGTCTTGGTAGGTATCCTCCCAAGTATTTTATGTATTCTATAGTCATTTCATATGGAACTTCCCTTTCATAGCTTTTTATTGAAGTTATTGTTTTAATTAATTTTTACTTGACATTTTAGTGTTCTTTAGTGTCATCTGAAAAAAAGTAATAATTTTATTCCTATATTTTTTTAATTCCTTTTCCTTGTCATATTGCCATAGCTAGAATTTCCAGAACTCTCTAGTAGTGTTGCTAACAGTGGACATCCTTTTTTCCCCCCGATCTTACTAGGAAGATCTCTCATTTTTTCTCATTATGTATGATGCAACCTCTTGGCTTTTTATATATACTACTTACCATATAACAAAAACTACATTTGTTCTTGTGTTATTTAGGGTTTTCTATACAGAAATGGCTATTACATAGGGTGTTCCAAAAGTCTTAGTGCAGTTTTAAGCTATTAAAATTTATTTTTTAATATTATGCCCTAACCTTTTCCTACATCTATTGATATCATATTACTTTTATTGTTCTTGTCATTAATGTAGGCAATTAAGAGTATGGTTTTCCTAATACTGAACCAACCCTGCATTCCTGGTGTAAATCCAACTTGATGATAATGTGTAATCCTTGTGATATATTGCTATGGTCTTTCTGTTAATATTTTATTTAAAATTTTTATATCAATATTCATTATGAATATTGGTCCATAGTTTTCTTTCTCCATTTAGACTCTTTTTAAATATTAAGATCACATTTATATCATAGAAGAAATTTGACAGGTTTGCTTCTTTTCCTATTTTTGCAAACAGTTTTCATAGTGTTAGAACCAGTTGTTCTTTGAGGGTTTGACAGGATTTTATTATTAGGTTTTTTTCTTTACAATTTCATTTGTGTCTTGTTCAATTTCTTTTTTTCTGAGATTGGGTTGGGTTGATAAATTCTCCGTTTCTTGTTCTTTTAATCTGAGTATTTCATATTTTTTGTAAATTGTTGTCATTTCATTTTAAGTTGCCAGCTTTATTGCAGAGAGTTCGTCAAATATTCTCTATTAATATCCTTTATTTCATCTTTTGTGAATGCGTTTTCATTTTTGTTACTTTCTTTCTTACTTTTAATTAAATTAGCTAATAGTTTAATTTCTTCCTCAAAATGCCTAGCTCCTGGTTTCATTCATTCATTAGGGTTTGTTGCTTTCAATTTTTAACTTCATTTTTATTTTTCACTATTAATTTTTTATTTAATTGTGGTTCTTTTAATTTGTTGATTTTTCAGATCTTTTTAGATGCATCAATTTATTAATTTTTTTCTCTTGTTTGTTGACAAAATAAAGTCTTTTGAAATATAAACAAATATTAAATTTAAATTTATAAATATAGAAATATAAATAAATATAAATTTTCTCCTGAGGACTGCTTTTGCTGCATCCCCAAATTTTTGGTGTGTTTTCTCATTGTCATTATGCATTAATGAAATTATTATTTCTATGATCTATTTTTTGATCCACTAATTCTTTAGGATTAAGTTATTTCATATCAGGTTAATTTTTAAACCTTTAGTGATCCTTTGTTTACATTTTTATTGCAGTGTAGTCAGTAAAGGATGTGTTTAATATTTCTTCTTTTATGGATTTGTTTGTAACATTCTTGTTATATAGTTTTTGTCAAGATGCCATGCATAGCTGAGAAATATGTATACTTGTTTCTTGTTCAATAATTGCCAAAAGACTAATGTATCTAACTTCTCAGAAAATCTGTTCAGGAACTTCCTTCTTTAATTTTTACTTAAATTTGTCTAGTTGAAGTCACCCACTGTTATAGTTTTACATTTCTCCCTGAAACTCATGTAACATTTCCCTTTATATATTAGGTACTATGCCATTTGGGGAGGGGAGGCAGTGGACGTATATACATATATGTCTGTGTGTGCTTAGTATTGAAACGTTCATTGTGTATGGTATTTTTTCAGCAAAATGTAGTTTCCCTGTTTTTTAGTCATGTCTATTTTTTGTTGTCTTATCTGAGATCATGATCATTATTCTGATTTTTTGGGTTTGTTTTTAGTTCAGCTAGCACATAATTATTTTTTTCTAGCTCTTTAAATTTTAAGAGAATTTTTGTTTCAAGTGTGTTTTTTTATAAATAGCATGTTGTTAGATTCTGCTTTCTAATCCTTTCTGTTATTTTCTTCCATTTCATGGGTGAATTCATCCCATACTCATTCATTTATGATCATTAATTGTTTATTTTCTTCCATCCTAATCTTTTCTATTTTTTCTTCTCTTTACTCTTTGCATAGAAGAGGGTCATGGAACAGGAGCATAAGCAGCACCAGTGCTCTTTGCTGAATACAGACAACTTCTGCTCCCCTCTTTCTTTTCTCTTTCCTTCACTTAGACCCCAATCAGAAGTTCTTACCCTTTCCTTTTTTCCCTTTTATAATCTTCTTCACAACACTTCCCTTCCAAGATTTAGGTTTTTTATTGGTCTTATCACTAATCCTTCAAGAAAAGATTAGTAAAAAGTAATAATTCTCGTTCTCCCACCCACCTCTCTCCTTCCTGTTTCCTTGTTAAATTGAATATATTTCTGCAATAAACTCTGTGTGTATGTGTGTGTGTGTGTGTGTGTGTGTTCTACCAATTCCTTTGACCAGTTTATGTGAAAGTGAGGGTCAAATGTTGACCACTCCTCACCTTGTTTTTATAGACTTCTATTTGTGTACCTTTTTATGTGAGAAGTTTACCCAACCTTTACCCCCTTTTTTTACCTAATGTATTCTTTTCCCCCCTCTCCTTCTCCTTCCAATATTATCAAAATATAACAAAATCCCTCTCAGGCACCCTGTCTTATATAACTCTGTCTATGACCCTTGGCAGCATTAGTGATCTGAGAGAATACAAGTGTCTTACTTGTATCACTGCCCCCCCATTAGAAAGTAAATTTTTCAGTCTTGTTAAGTCCCTTCTGATTGCTGATGTGTATTTGCCTTTTTTATGTTCTCTTGACTCCTGTGTTTATATTTCAGAGTTTTGATTCAGCTTTGGACTTTTCATCATGAATGCTTGGAAGTCTTCTTTTTCATTGAAGGCAAATGTTTTCCCTCGTAGGATTATACTCACTTTTGCTGAATAAGTTAGTCTTGATTATAAACCTATATTTTTTGTCTTTTAGTGTTATACTTCTTGTTTTTCACTCCTTTATAGTGGTACCTGCTAAAGCTTGTGCAGTCCAGACTGTGACTCCAAAGTGTTTGAACTCTTTCTTTCAAGCTTCCTTGACCTCGAAGCTCTGGTTTTGAGCTATGACATTCCTGGAAGTTTTCATCCAAGGGTTTCTTTCAAAGGTGATTCATATTCTATTTTGACTTTTGTCCTCTTATTTTAATATGTGTGAGCAGTTTTCTTTCATGATTTCTTGAAATATAGACTTGTTATCCAGGCCCTTTTTTAAATGTTATATGGATTATAAGTAATTTAATAATTCTTAAATTATCTCAATCTGTTTTCCAGGTCAGTTGTTTTACATGTGTTGTGGGTTTTATACTTTATGTTTTCTTCTATTTTTTAATCTTTTGACTTTGTTTAATAAATATTTCTTGTCTCACAGAGCTAGGTGATGTAGTAGAAAGAGTATTGGGCCTAGAATCAGGAAAACCTGAGTTTGAATCTGGTCTTAAACATTTAGTTCCTGTGTGTCCCTGCTCAAATCTCTTAACCTCTATCTGCGTTAGCTTTCTCATCTGTAAAATAGGATTATAATAGCACTTTTTCCCAGGGTTGTTATGAGGGTAAAATGAGATACTTATAAAGCACTTGAAAACCTTAAAGTACTATATAATTTTTTTCCCTTTTTCTTTGGCTGGCAAATAGAACAGTGGATAGAGCACTAGATCTTCAGTCAGGAAGACCTGAGCTCCAGGGTGACCTTAGATACTTATTAGCTGCATTACCCTGGACAACTCACTTAAGCTTTGCCTTAGTTTCTTCATGTGTGTGTCCGTCCTTTGTTGCCGTCAGAAAAGTAATGACATGACTTGCACTTGACTTTGTTTTGAGTGAGGGAGGGCTGTGCAGGTCACCAGCCATCTGAATCCAGTGACCAGAGAATCATCCAGATGACTGGAGATGACCCAGGAGGAGGTATTGGGGTTAAGTGACTTGCCCAAGGTTGTACAGCTAGTGAATGTCAGGTGTCTGAGGTGAGATTTGAACTCAGGTCCTCCTGACTCCTGCACTGATGTTCTATCCAGTTTCTTCAAATGTAAAATGAGGATGATAATTCCATGTACCTTCTAGGGCTGTTGTACCAGTAAAATGAATTAATTTTTGTAAAGTGCTTTGCAAACTTCAAAGCACTATATGAGTGCTAGCTATCATTATTACCACTAACATTAATATATTTAGCCCGTTATATTTGGATAAGATTTGGGGCATCTGATACTAAGCTGTTAATTATTTTTCCATTTCTTTGCTCCATAACTATCACTTATTTTCCAATTCTCTCATTTCATTTATAATATCTTTATATTATAGTAGCTAGCATTTGTATATAAGTACCCACTTTATACTGGGCACCGTGCTAAGTGCTTCACAAATACCTCATTTTTTTATCCTGTTATTATCTTCATTTTACAATTGAGGAAACTGAGGAAAATTGAAATTTATAATGTCTTTAAAAAAAACTTCTTAATTTCATCCCAGAATTCAGATTGTGACCAAGTTGTATTTTCCTTTGAGACCTTGGTTTGTAGGTGTTTTTAATATTCTCCACTTCTAGGTTTGCATCTTGAGTATCTCTGATATTGTAGTAACTCTGGCTTTTTTTGTTTGTCTGCTCATTCTTCCAGCCTGCTCCTATTGCAATTTTATGTTAGGGACAGTTTAGGGACCATGTTGGCATTGTGATCCTAGCCTATCTTGTCTGGGTTCATGCCACTGCTTTCTCTAGGTATTAAATACTTTGTTCATTAAGGATCTCAGGGGCAGTTTAAGCCAAGATGCTGCAAACTTTCAGTGGGCCTTATACAGTTAGATCCAGGACATGGTCTGATCAGTACACACCTGGACTTCCCCAGGCTTCAGACCCCAGTTTTGGTGTAGACAACACAGCTCCAATCTTTTCTGTGGGTGGAGCTCCAGAAGACAATTACTAGGCCCAGCCTCTGTCAGCTATTAGATTTGGCCTGTGTTCTAGCCTGTAGAGATCTTGTTGGATCCTGATTCTGTCATCTAATGTGTTATCTATGCTTACTAGCTTTGTGTCATCTTTTACTTTTATAAGGATTCCATTTGTGCTTTTCTCCAAGGTAGTGATTAAAATGTTTAACAGTACGGGGTCAAGCACAGATTCCTGGGGAACTCCATCGGCATTGTTCTAACTTGATGTTGAACTATTAACAAATGCTCTTTGGGTCTGACTTCAACCACACCTAGTCCACATCTGTCCATATTTTATACAAGAAAAGATTGTTTATCAAATGCTTTGCTAAATCTAGGTATATACTGTATTCGTAGTATTTCTATGATCTACTTTATTAATTCTTTTTAAAAAAATGAATTAAAGTTAGCTTGGCATGACCTTTTCTTGATGTAGCCATGCTGTCTTTATGTGATCACAGCTTCCCTTTCTAGATGTTCACTAACCATCTCCTTTAATAATATATTCTAGAATTTTGCCAGAAATAGAAGTCAAACTCAGTGATGTAGAGTTACGTGCAGACAATTTGCTTCCATTTCTGAAAACTGAGACAGCTGCCGTCCATCCTCTTTAGTCCTGTGGTGCTTACGTTCTGGGGAGTTTTTCCAAATATCACTCGTAATGCTTCAACCATCGCACCCTTCTCCAGTCACTTCTGCACCTTAGGGTGTCCAGGCCAAGTGACTTAGACCCAGTGAGGCGTAGTAAATGTTCTGTTCCTTTTCTAACCTTGTATATCTACTCCCTGTTAGCCGCTTCTGTGACAAGAACTGTGGGCTTAGGAATTGGCCTACCACAACCCAAAAGAAAGACAACTTTAAGTTGTCTTGAGCAAGTTCAGTGATTTGCCCTTGGTCACACAGTTAATAACAGTAACAAGAGTAGCTAGATTTATATAGCAAGTACTATGTATTGGGCACTGTGCTGAGTGCTTTACAAATATCTTGTTTTTATCCTCTTATTATCCTCATTTTTCAATTGAGGAAACTGAGGCAAATTGAAATTAAATGACTTGCCCAGGGTCACACAACTAGTGAATGTCTGAGGCTAGATTTGAATTCAGATCCTCCTGACTCCAAGTCCAGCGCTCTATTCACCTGCTGCATCACCTAGCTGTCTCAGTAAGTTGATAAGTGGTAGAGCAAAGACTCAGTCAAGTCTTCTTACTCTAAATCCAGCGTCCTTTCCAAAACACTTTTGTTCCACTATAGTCTAAGCTTTTGTTATCTCATGCTTGGATCACTAATAGCACCCTGCCTAAGTTCATTTGACTATACTCTGCACACTGCTTCCATACTCATCTTTAAACACAAATTCACTTGGTCACCCCCACGTTAAAAAACCTTCAGTGGCATTATTTTCTGCTTCTTCCAATGCTAACCCCTTTGCCTGACTTCTGAGATTCCTATGTTATCTGTCCCCATCCAACTTTACTTCTCACTGTTCCAAATATGGTATGTTTCAAGCTTTCCTTATACACACTTCATTCTCACCTCTGTGTCTTTGTTCATGAACACTTGCATCTGGGCACCTTAGCCTAGCAGAAACAGTGAGGCACCTTGAGGGAGAGACAAGAGGTAATAGGTACCAAATGAGTCAGTGGCCACCAGCTTCTTTCAGTCCTGTGGGGAGACAGCACAAAAGCCCTAGGAAGGGCAGGGTCCTTCATACCATTGGTTCTACTTACAGCCTGATCCCTACAGTCGTCATCAAAGGGAAAAACCCTGTGGAGAACGACCCACCAGTTGCCCCTCTCAAAACAAAACACGTACAAATTACCAGAGATGGGCAGGTAACCGCAAGAATCTATGGAATAGCCTGCAAACCCCCACTCCACGGTTTACTGACCCCACTTCTGGCCCTGGGAGTCCCCACAGCCATCATTCAGAGAGATAACCTCTGTAGAAATGGAGCCACTCGAAACCTACACAGCAAGCAAGTCACCCCCCTCGGTCATCAATGTACCCTGTGCCAAGCAAGTCAAACTACTGCAGCCCCTTGTCAACCAACCTTCCATTACCCCTAGTGGAGATAGCCCGTTACTCTGAGCTTGAGCCCAAGCTTTTGCTTATTTCGTCCCTGACCCTGCTGCCACCCTAGCCTCTGTGCCCATCATCCAGAGAAACAACCATATGAAGATGCATCCTCTGTAGTCACAGCACCAAAGACCTAGAAAAAAGAATTCTTCCTGCCAGGCTTTGGCAATGCAGAAACTGATATTGTTTTGTCAGTGGAAATCACGTTCAAGAAGATGCATGTCCTTCTGCTTTAGTTCTGCACGCGAGGACCAGGGGAGCTTCTTGAGAGCAGCATTGTCTTGCTCGTCTATTTTTGTTTCCAGCCATTAGCATAGTGCTTCACACATAGTAAGCACTCTTGTACCCAT
Organism: Bettongia penicillata ogilbyi; assembly: GCA_023548195.1. Lineage (NCBI taxonomy): Eukaryota > Metazoa > Chordata > Mammalia > Diprotodontia > Potoroidae > Bettongia > Bettongia penicillata. The sequence continues at coordinate 3,218,277 of JAJHZJ010000148.1, forward strand.
GCATTCATGCATTTCCTAGATAGCAAAGAAATGAGTTCTAATCCTGTTTCTGTCATGAACCTGAGTGACCTTGATAGTCATTTAACTTTTCTGACCTCAGTTACCTCTTCTAGAAAATGAGGAGCTTGGAATGGATGATCTCTGGGGTAGTTTACAGCTCCAGCCTCTTGTGATTCTAGGCTGTATCAGAAAAATGTTTCCTCCAGCATGCCTTCCAATCATCTACTTTTTCGAATCCTACCTTCAAGATTCAGCTCAAGTACTATTTATCTCCTCCATGAAGCCTTCCTTGACTGCTCCAGCCTTTTACATTTCTTCTGAACAAAAACAAGCATCAACTCTGTTTTTCACAATTCAATCATTTTATTCAGTGTTTTGTTTAGCATGTCTTATCTCTCTAACCATATTTTAAGCTTCTTAAGGACTGGACTTTGTCCTTATAGTTTGGCAATGCCAGGCTATTAATAGGAATTGTTTTATCATTGGAAATAAAAATTTAAAAGATGAATTACTATCTGCTTACCTCTATACCTTACCCTATACCATGAGACCTTTCTGTTGAACTTGCAGTAGAAATCTCTCCTCATTTTAGAATGTGAGCTTCTTGAGTAAATGACTCCTAAATACATTTTTTTAATCAAATTGGGCCTAAGGAGGGGAAAATAACCTATGTGACTCCATAATCCCCTTTCTACAGTCTAACTTATCCTGCTCCAGGACCTCTGAAGGCTTATGGTTGGGGTAGCAAGGGAGACTCATTGAGATGTGCTTACCCTCAACTTCAGCCTTGTGCTAGGAGCCTGACAGCTGGCTTTAACATCAGAGTGACTGGAAAACAAATCTGTACATCAGCTCACCTATTTGTCATGGAGAAAACTGAATATCACCAGTCATTAAGCAGTTAGAACTTCATCCTTGATACAATTAAGAATGGGGCTTATTTGTGTTAGTTCCTCTCCATCTTTGTTTGAGGTATTAAATCAGTCAAAGCAATGAGGATATCCAGTGGAATGTTTCTCTAACTCCCAGGGCAATGACTCCACAAAGGTTCTCTGGGAGTTAGTCACTAGAGAGGAGGGAGCCATAGATGCATTTTTTTTTAATGAAGTTCAATTTATGCCTTTTGGTTTTAGAATTTAGCTTTCTGGATATATCCTCAACCTTACTGACTCCTTCAAATCTGCCCTTGGCACCAAACAAGAATAGTTAAAGCCAGCTGACAGTAACTAAATCCACCTTAATAGTTCTCTACCTCTCTAATGAATGAAAGGAAATACATTTCTTTATCTTCTTCTAGAGGCTACTAAATGGTCCACTGGCTACAGTGCTGGGCCTGGAGTCAGGAAGAATGAGTTCAAATCCAACCTCAGACACTTATCAGCTGTGGGACCTTGGGCAAGTCATTTGACCTCAGTTTACTTCAATTTGCTGAACTATAAAATAGGGATAATAATGTTAGGATCCAGTGAGAGGTTCTTAAAGAACTTCACACTGCACCTGGCACATAGTAGATGCTCTCCAAATGCTTATTCCCTTCTCTCTGGAGTTAATATTGGTCATTATAATTGCACAACCTTCAGTGTCATTTTAGTGTTCTTTTGTTTATATAATAATCATTATTGTGTATACTGCTTTTCAGGTTCTGCTTTACTTCACTCTGCATTGTCATAAAAGCCTTACCAAAGCATTCTGAATTCCTTATATTCCCAATTTCTTATTGCACAGTATTAATTTTGTTGCATTCACATATAATAATTTGTTTAGCCATTCCCCACCTGAGACTGTTTCCAAGGGACAAGGAAGAAAAAAAGTACTTAAATGATTCAGATTCAAGAGTTTGAGGATGTTGCCCTCATTCACACCCTCCCTTCCCCAACACTTATCCTTCCTGTTCATCTGGTTACAGAAAATCTAAGCTTTTTTTTGACCTTACCACCCACATTCTTGCCAATTAAAATGCAAACACTTCTAAGAAAGGTAATATCTTAAGCTCTCCTTGGTCACTTGCACTGTAATATGAATGGATTTTTCAGATAATTTCCTAAGTATAGATTTTGATGGAGAAAAGAGAAATAGAAGTTGAGGATACCTGTAGGGTAGATAGGAGCACTGAGGCAGCAAGGTGACAAAGAGGAATGGAGAGCACAGAAGATATGAGATCCATAACTCATTTCTAATCCTCATTTTTATTCTAAGTCCCATATATATGTCAGTTCTCATTCCCTGGGGAAAAAATTTTTTCTTCAACTCCACCCATAATTTGAGCCCAAGGAGGTTTCACTAGCAAACTTCAGGATTGGACTTTGCCTTCCATCCTCTCCAGGGGAAAAGCTAAGAACTAAAGGAGTACTAAACTAAAGGGCTATCTGGGAGGAAAAGAGGGAAGGATATAGGCATAGCCTGTGTGAGGATTAAGGGGTAGGAGAGATGTAGGCATTGCTTGTACTTTTAGTAAGAATTTTTAAAACTTGTTTTTTTCCCTTGGGGGTAAAGAGAATATAAGTTCTAAGTTCCTCAAGAGAGAAAAACCTTAATATGTTTTTGCCAAGACATTAAAGGTATCAGACATGTATCTCTTTCCCCCCCACCCCAAATAATAAAGAATGTAAAGTCCTTGAGAAAGCCTAGCAGTACCACATCTCAAACTATGCTACAAAGCAAAAATTAGTGAAACTATTTGATTCTAGGGTTTTTTTTTAAAATAGGTTTTTGGTGAAACAGATTAGATACACAATAGTCAGAAGCTGTATAATGTTCTATGAACCTGGAGGCCTCAGCTCTTGGGATGAAGTCTACCTCTATTTGGCAAAAACTTCTGGGAAAATTGGAAAGCAGTCTGGCAGTAATTACAGACCAGTATCCCACACCATATACCAACATAGGGTCCAAATAGTTGCATGACTTGAATATAAAAGATATCATAAATTATAGGAGTAAGGAAGAAAGTATCTTTCAGATATATTAATTGGGGAAGAATTCATGACCAAACAAGGGATAAAGAAGATGACAGAAGATATAATGAACAATTTTAATTATATGAAATTAAAACGTTTTTGCACAAAACCAGTGCAGCTAAAAAAGTAGAAAGTAAATGAGTGGAGAAAAAAAAATCTTTACAGTGAGTTTCTTATTTCCAAGATATAAAAGAACCTAATTCAAGTTAACAAGAATGAAAGCCATTCCCCGCTTGAAAAATCATGAAAGGGTATGAATAAACAGTTATTGAAGGAAGAATTTCCAAATCATAATTACAGAAATGAAAAAGTAACTGAGGTTCTACCTCACACCCATCAGACTAGCAAACAAAAAATTGGAGTAGCTGTGGGAAAAGAGGCACATTAATATCACTATAGGTAGAGCTATGAATATCTAGTTTTCTGGAAAGCCATTTAGAAACATGCCCCCAAAGTCACTAAACTCTGATTACCCTTTGACCAAGAGATACCACTACTTGACCCATCCCCCACAGAGAACAAAGAAAGAGGGAAGTACCCCATATGTACAAAATTATAGCTGCTCTCTTTATGGTGGTAAAGGCTTAGATATTAAGGGAGTGCTCATCCACTGTAGAATATCTGAAAAAATTGTGAAATATTATTATGGAATTATAGAATACTATTGAGCTATAAGAAATTACTAAATGGATGATTTCAAAGAAATCTGGTGTAACTTATATGAACTGATGCAGAGTGAAGTGAACAGAACCAGAAAACAAAACTTTATATAATCACATTTTAAAGAAAATTTCAAAAGATGGAGTAATTCAGGTCCATGAGATGACCATAATTCCAGAGGACTAATGATGAAGGATGCAATCTACATAGCAAGAAAGGTGACGGATCCAAAGTACAGAATTCGATGTATGTCTTATATTTGGACACAGAAAAATGTAGGAATTTTCTCAGCTTGATGATCCATTTTTATTAAAAAGTGGTTTGTTTTTTTCCTTTTCTTTTTATCCAGTGGGTAAATAAGTGGAACAGAGAGAGGATAAGGTAGAAGAAACAAACCAAGAAACAGTAGTAGGACGACTTTGAAAATTACATGTTAAATTATATATATATATGTATACATATGCATGCATGTATATATATATATTTATGTATGTAAATATATATGAAAAAGTTCATTTTATTCGGTGTTAAGAATAAAAAATAATGTGAAGTCTTTGAACGTGAGGTCTGTTTTTCTTTTTGTCTTTGTATTCCCAGGCCTATTACAGCATCTTGTATAGGTGCTTAATAAGTGATCATTGAATTGGCCTTCAATGTCCCTCAGAAATAAGGTTGGATGTGCCTTTTACCCAGTCTGTACAATGCATCCTATTAGGCACTGATTTTCCTATTTGTTTGAGGTGGTAGTGTGGGACTCCTATTAAAATAATGTGTTGATCTTTGAGCACAGTTTAGTTCTGACATATCATAGGCATGTATGCTTGTGTCTTATTCCTCTACTAAGCTATAACTCCCATGAGAGCAAACTTCGGGTATTCCTCAGCAATGTTCTGCACACAAGATGCACTTTGTTGAAGGAGTAAATTGTAAGAGGACCAGTGATTTGAGGATACAGTTTTATCCTGCAACTTCAGAATAAAGTTCACCTACTCCAGACTGCCTCTTTAGTGGGTAATCTGCATAGTTCTGGTGTCAATGGCCAGGGGAATACTGGAATTTGAAATGAATTTACTCCAACCCAAATAATCATTAGCCTCAGGGGAGTTCCCAATAAATAGGAAGCAAAGAAGTAAAACGATTCCACGAGGAACTCTTTGCTGTTTTTACTTCACCTAGCTGTGGGTCCTAGTCACAGAAGAGCTGCAATATCTCTGAGGCAAAGAAAAGAAGCCACCCAAGAGCTGCAGTTTAGCTAAAAAGATCATCAGAGCAGTTAGTTCAGTGGCAGAAGCAGCACAGAAGATGCTCTTGGGTGTACAGCAAGGAACATTTCAGAGGCAAATTTTTAAACTCTAGTAGCATAAATTATTCCCTCTCCTCTCCTTATAGTAATTGATGGGAGAGTGAGGCCCTAAATGGATCTGCAAAGAGAATAGTTTTCTTGTCACTTTGCTATTTTGTTTAATTAAATACCTTTGCTTTGAATTAATGTGTCTTATGTTTGGTAAAAGGAGAACAAAAGATGGGTGTTTGTGACCTGGGCTTCTGCATAGCCACCAATCCAAAAAGTTTTTTGAACTTAGGTTTGGCTTTCAGGGAGCTAAGTGAGGCAGGGGGCCCTGGACTACAAGATTTAAACTATGAATGAAATAAGCAGTTTCGATGGTAAGGGTAAAAGACCCAAGTATGGGGACCTTCTAGAAAGAGGAGTGAAGTGTCACGATGGAGAGCACTGGGCACCTGGAAAGAAGGGGTACAACTTTTAAGGGAGCTTTGCGGCACTAAAGACAAGCCATAATTCTGAAGGTAAACTCTGTTCAGCTAATACCAGCATTTCAAGCTCTGGTCAGCCTGTCTAAGCGTGAGTCGGAATGTCCTGTTTGGGTCAGAGTGGTCACCAAGCCAAAAATAGTCTACCCACTTTTTCCAAGTGGACCTGAATGGGAAACTGCAGAACCTTGGGAGAACGAAATACTCATAAACACAGTCAGAACATAAAATTGGTCGAGGGTGGGCATGGGAGCTCGGATAGGAGGGGAGGCAATTGGTGATTGGTGGTGGAAAGAAGTTAAACACAAACCAAAGTATGTCTGGAAGAAAGGAACATTGGAGAATTAAGATGTGTATAGTTTATACATAATAGAATATATAATAGAATGTCAGTTCCTTGAGGACAGGGATTATGTCATTTTGGTCTTTGTATCCTTAGTGCATAGTACATAATGATAAAATTTTTGATTGATATGATGAAACAGGCATTCAAGATGAATTCATTTTTATTCATTTTTGTTTCATCAATTTTTTAAAGAAAGTAATGCAGTCAATACTGAGAAGGCTCTTGGAAGTCAACTCCTCTATTTTATACGCAAGGGAAACTCAGATGTGGGGAATAGTATGAGAGTCAAAACCACAGCATCACTGGCTTACGGCAGGAAGGGACCTCGGAAGGCAACAGGTCCAACCCCTTCCATGTCATAGATGGGGCAACTAAGACAGCCAACTAAGGTGACTTATCTATGATGACAGCGGAAGTGAATATCAGAGGCAGACTTGGAACTCAAATTCTCTCACGCTTAATCAAGCATTCTTTCCATTTTACCACTTCTAACTACCAATTGTTTTTTGTTTGCTTTTTAAGTTCTTTGATAGTTCTTAAGCGCTCCTTGGATCTGCATCACGATCCAGAGATGCTTCTAGGCTGTATACCAAAGGGGGTCTAACCCTTCAAACACAGGCTGGGGCATAGTTGGGGCATGACTGCTTAACCTCAGAGACAACCTGACTAAAATCACATGACCAAGGCTGGCCATTGAGTGATTGTGACCATAATAACTGATGAACTACCAAGGAAAAAAGTGAAGTAATGTTTAAAGCTTTTTGCAAACCATAAAGGGCTATATGTGACAAGATTACCACATACATGAAACCATTAGAGACTAAAACAAGAGTGCCCAGCTCGCTGGACAGTGGGAGGCAGACAATAAATGCTCCAGGATTTCAGAAAAGGAAAGGAGAAAAGAAATCAGTGCCAGGTAGAGTGCTCAAGCAAAGCTTCATGGGGAAGATGACCAAAATCAAGTCTTGGAGGACAGGAAAGAGTTGGATTGATTCTAGATAACAATAGCTTACTACTGCACAGTGTAGCTTTTCTCTTTATTACCTCTACCCCAACCACTGAGCTCACCATATTAGGGATCTGAGAAAAAATCTTGATTTATCCCTACCTCTATAAACAACTCCTGGAGAAATATTCTGTATTTATATATGCTTAAGTACCCATATATTGTTCCTTTTAATAGAATGTAAGCTCCTTGAGGGAAAGTACCGTTTCACTTTTGTCTGTATCCCCGGAGTATATCCAGTGCCTGAGACATAAATAAGTGTTTTAATAAATGTGTAGGGAATTCCTTTTGGGTATGGTTGGACTAGCCAACTGCTGAGGACTATTCCAAACTCTCAATTCTGGGATTCTGGGATTAATTGAAGTGGACCTTGGGTAGACCTTGTGAGCTAAACACTGTGACCTCTGTACCTCAGTTTCCCCACTTGCCTAAAAAAATGTTCCCTGCCTTTGCAGTTCAAACAGTAGCTTCTGAGACACCTGACTCCAATGTGAAGGCCCTCTCTTCAAGGATTCGGGGCTCTCTTTCCTTGAGAGAAGCTGGGCCTCAGGCTGATCCGGGAGGTTAGTCCCAAAGGCAGAGAGAGACATCGAGATAGAGGGAGACAGACGAGAGAATGGGGTTTTGTGTACGCGTCAATGTGTGGTTTGGTTTTTGGCTGAGGCTGGTGTCTGGGGAGGGGACGGGGTGGGGCCTTTTTTGGAGGGGGGGCACTGCTGGCCGGGGTGGAGTGGGGGTGGCGGGGGGCGGAGGAGAGGTTGCTGCTGGCACAGGCTCAGGCGGATCTGGCGGACAGCTCAAGTGGTACTCGGGGCGGCTGAGCCTTGCGAGGAGCCCCAGCTCGGATTCTCGCCAAGATGGCGATAGAGGGGAGGGAGAGGCAACGACAGCGGCCCCGGCCCCGGCCCCGACTCCGGCCCCCGAGGCCGCGCCCCCGGAGCTGCGGCTCCCTGGGCCAGTGACACCGTGCGCCCCTTCCCCGGCAGGCAGCGGCCGCGGCGCCCCGGGCTCCCTCCCATGGCGCAGGGAGACGCCCGCCGCAGCCTCTGGGTGCTCTCGCTGACCTTCTGCGCGCTGTCCGTGCACGGTAAGGGGCCCGAGGGCCGGAAGAGGCAGGAGGGGGAAGGGGGCTGCGTGTGCCCCTATGTGTGCCCCTGCGTGTGTGCCCCTGTGTGTGCGCATTCGCGCCCGCGCGCCTGTGCCCTGTGTGTGCCTGTGCCCCCGTGTGTGCCTGTGCCCTGTGTGTGCCTGTGCCCTGCGTGTGCCTGTGTCCCCAGGGTGTGCGCGGGTCTGTACAGGAGGTGCGTGGCTGTGTTTGGGGAGGGTGTGAATGTGCCAGTTGTTTATGGTGCATGCCCTCATTTGTGGTGCGAGGTTGGGTGGGGTAAGGTGCTATGGGGTTGTCGGGTTTGGGGGGAAGATCTTGCGGTTTATGGGGGTGTGGGGAGTTCTTCGACTTTGGGGGATCCATGGCAGGAGGCGTGTGTGGATTTGTAGGGCCAGTTGGCGGGAGTAGGTACAGGGGTACAGATGGAAGATTTGGAGGTGGCTGCTGTGGAGGGACTGTGGGACTGCCGGGTTTTAGGGTACGGTGAGAATGACGCATATCTTATCCCAGTGCAGGCAATCTCTTGGAGGTTTGGGGGGAGATAGGGTCACGAGCGCAAAATGATTGCTCCGAGGCAGGCAGTTGGGAGAGGGGGGGAGTAGTGAAACTGCGTCCAGATTCTGGGGAGATAGAGGACGGGAGAGAAGGGAAGGCAGTGGGAAGTGCGTGCTTGCGTGTGTGTGTGTGTGTGAAGCCCTGTTAACTCTAGGTACACACACACACACACACACACACACACACACACACACACACACACACACACACACCTGTCTACACCTCTACCCCTGCCTCCAGCTGAAGATCGAAGCGTGTCAGGCCAGTCCGAAGGAGGAAGTTCAGTTTTGGGGCCCACCAGGGCCCCTGAAGGGCCAGCTGAGCTAGGACTCATTTCCGTTATCCCCGATCCGGGTTCTGCAGCGACAATGCAATCTTTTGCTTGGTTGCTGTCCTTTAGTTTGGGGGTTGAGGGTGTCTAGCCTGAGCTGCCTGAGGAGAGAAGCAGTTGAGCGGGCTGGCTTTGTTTGCTCCTTACTTGAGGGGGGTGGGGAGAGATGTGTGTGAAAGAGGGCCGAGAGTGGGGGGGAAGAAGGGGATCTTTCCAGCTGCTTTGGCTTTCCAGCTGGATTCAGAGTCCCCTAGCCACAGACCATGTGGTGGTGTTGGGAGGTGGGGCAGGAGAAGGAGGAATAGGGGCTTGCTAGAGCATGAGAACATCTGAGACCTAGTGGTCTTTTGGAAAATTCACACATACCCCCCTAATTCTTCCCTGCACGCACAGACACCCTCACCCCACTGTAACTTTGACCATTACTAGGGGTTGCGGGGGAAGCAGCAGATCCCTTCCTATTAGCCTTTTATCCTCCCCAGTCTGACTGATGGGGTCTATGGTACAAAAAAAAAAGGCCTTGGGCAGAAGTGGAGGCTGATGGAAAGTGGGACACCAGAGGGCATATGGTCTGCCACATACATGCTGCTCCCCCAGCCCCAACCTATAGAAGCAAACCTGCCTTTTCTCTTTCCAGATGTGGGCACGCACCTTGTCCTATTTTCCCTTTCCACCACCCTGACCGGGGTCATTAAAACCCGGTGGAGATTACTGTTAGAATCATACAAACCTAACCTAAGAGCTGAAAGGGCTTGTAGAGGACATCTGGTCCAAGATCTTCATTTTACAGATGATAAAACTGAGTTCCAGAAAAGTGAAATAATTTGCTCATGATCCTACCATAAGAAATGAAAACTCTAACACTAGAATTCAGGTTCTTGCACTTCCTAACTCAGCACCCTTTCCCCAGAACTCTCTTCTTCATGTCACTATTCAGAAACCTTCAGTGGTTTTCCATTACTCACAGCATAAAGTCCAAAGCCCTTTGAATCTCACCCTCACTACTTAATAGCTCAATGACCATGGATTAGCCATGTATTTTCTCTGGGTCTGAGTTTCCTAGTCTGAGAAACAGTGCTAGCAGTACCTACCTCACAAGATTGTTGACAGAATTAAATGGGATGATGCATGTAAAATGCTTTGCAAACTTTAAAGCGCTATATAAATAAATACAGCTGCTACCACTGCTACTATTTAGCCTGGCATTCAAGACTTTCTATAAATCTGTTTCCCTCTCCAGACTTATCTCCTCCTGCTACATATACACAAATTCAATTAAATTTAGCAAACATTTATTGGGTGCAAACTGTGTGCAAGGCATTGTGCTCAAAGTCACAGCAGCAAAGACAAAAATATTGCAAGTTCTTACCCTCAAAGAGTTTATATTTTACTGGGAGAATATACAGTATCCCCGAGCTAATGGACTCTAATCAAGCTGTATAATGATCCCAGATATGTCCTGACTATTTCTGCTTGTGTGTGCCTTACAATGTATCCCGCCTAGGATGGCTGTTACCTAAGATAGGTAACAGTCTCAATTCCCAGCATGTCATGCTTCTTTCCTTAGCTAAATTAAACTAGGCCCTCCATCTTATTATCCCTTGTCTTTGCTTAGAATCTCCCCCCTCACAGTTTTTCTCCTTCCTATCCTTTAAAGTTCACCCCAAAATAACATCCTTCAGGAAGCCTTGGGATCTGTCCACTGTCAGTGATGTTCCCCTCGTGGACCTTTCGAAGTACTTGGATTGTACCTCTCATATACATCTCGCGCATTATTTTGTGTTTGTGTCATGTCTTCCTATTCCAGGAATTCTTAACCTGGGATCCATGAATTTGTTATTTTTAATATTTTGATAGTTGTATTTTGATAAAATTGGTTTCTTTTGAATTTCTACCTATTTTGTGTATTTGAAAACATGATTCTGAGAAGGGTTCTATACGGTCACCAGACTGCCAGAAGGACCTATAATAAGTAATAGATAATGGTTAATAAAGTCACTGTATTAGGCTATATGATCTAAGAAGGGAGGGACAGCGTTCCTCTATGTCTTCTAGAGTCTATCATAATGCTCTGAATACAATAGGTGCTTAACAAATGTTTCTGCTTCTTGGGATTTCATTCTGTCAAGAATTTGGTTGAGTTGAATGAAACAGTTTTTGGAGTATCTTGGTTAGGACCATGGTTCATGGGTTGGCATTAGTGTTGGGATGAGTCAGGATCAGTTCCAAGGAGAAATTGGTTTAAGTAGGGGTCAGTGCTGGGGGGAAGAGGGTGTCTCTTAATAAACAACCTTTGTTCCCATATGTACTTTTTAAAAACTTATTTTTATCCTAAACTTAAACACCAGATTAAAATAGGCACTTCCTCTTACATAGTAGAAAAACAACCAGAAAAAAGAGGGCTATATGGGAAACTGCAGAGCTCTATACCATATGTGATTTCATCTCTTTCCCTTCACTTCTGAAACTCTGACAGTAAAGAACTGGACGTTAATAGGATAGGAACAATTCTTAGAGAATCCATATCTGGCCAGAGAGTATATTGGTCCTGTCTGCAGGGGCCAATTCTTCCCTTACTAGGGGTGTACCCTTCCCCATTTCATCACTGTCATTGCTTGTCTAGAAATAGACAGGAGGGGAATGTCCTGCTGAAGTGTGTGTGTGTGTGTATTAGGAGAGGTGAGGGGAGACATAAGCATGGAACACTGCACTGGAATGATTTCAAACTCAGTGTACTTTGTCCTAATGCCACCTTATTCACATGAAGCTCAAACACAAAGCCTCAAAACACCCTTAGCTAGCATAACTTGGGGGTTTGGAAGAGATAGAAAGGGTGGGGCAGTGGATGGGACATGAACAGGATGCCTTGAGTCACAATCCCTACAGCCCAATATCTTGAACCTATCCACTTCTGATCTCCAAGTCTTTGAACACGTGGTGCCTCTACCAGAAATGTAATGTCTCCTTTCCTTGACTTCCTTCAGAGTACAGCCCAGTAGCCACCTTCTAGAGAAAACCTTTACCACTTTTCCTGCTTGTTAATAATCTCTCTTGAAAGAATTTGAATTATTTTGTGTATGCTTACTTATATATAGTTGTGTCTGCCATCTTCCCATGTGAACTCTTTAAGGAAAGGGCAGTGTCTTGCATATATTAAACCCTTTATAAGTGTTTGTTGAGTAGAATGCTGATGCTAATTCTACTTATTAATGGCCTGTTGTGTACAAAAATATGTTTGTTACCTCTAACTCCAACCTCAGAGTTTGGGGATATCTCTCAAATATTTATAGCTTCCCAAAATAGCAGATCAGATATTCAGATAGAGCTGACACAGCTCACTTGGCAAAACATCTTCTCTGCAAGAGCCCTGTGTGATGTAGATTATAAAAAGTATCTCATTTTATAGGAGGGGAAACTGAGTCTCAGAGATATGTGACAGTTCTACATTCAGATAAACTAGTAAAGAGCTGGTATACAAACATATCTCTTTACTCCAAGGCCAAAGTGCTTTCTACAAAAGCCTCTCCAGGAATTTAGCTAAGTCATTCTAGAACCATCCATCTTTAATGTGGACCATTCCCTCTTGGCAGTCAAAGTCTATTTCATCCATATATTTACTATATAACACTTTTGTTCTTCTGGCTTATCCAAAACTTTGCTCTTTCACAACCTTCAAAGCAGCTCTTCCATCCAGTGCTTCTAAGATTTGGTCTGTGTACGCCCTTCATAAAAGGGGTAACACTCCAAGTTTTTGTAGTCTGCCCTTCATGCCTTTGATAATTTGAGTTGCCCCTCTGTGGACCTCTTCCAGCTTTGTTACATTTGTATTGGAGGTGAGGAGAGCCAGATTTGCACATGGTAATCCAGATGTGGAGCAGATGGCTCTGCCAGGAAGGCCTGGGGTGAGGGGTGGAGGCTCTCAAGATTTGGCTTGGGGCCATGTGTTTTGGGGGTGAGATCAGAATGACACCCCAGGGTGCCACAGTCAGAGTATGTTGGGGGTGGGGGACACCTACCCCTCCCTTTATAAGAAAGAGAAAGAAGGAGAAGGGTATGAATCTCTTGTGTGTTCCTTCCCTTATGGATCTGGTCTTCACTTTCTAAGGATTCATTGAAGAAGAGGAATAGACCTGGTCTTCAGAGGAACCATGGGGCTTGAGAAGATATTTGTAAAGTACTGAGCACAATACCTGGTACATAGTAGGCACTTTTCTTATTTCCTTCTCCCCTTGAGGTATCAACAAAGTAGAGGAGTTAGGAGAGCATAGATTTAGAGCTGAAAAGGACTTCAAGAGGTCATGTAATCCAACCATCCCATTTTACAGATGAGGAAACTGAAGTTCAGATAGGTTAAGAGGCCTTTCCAAGGTCCCACAGGTAAAATGTAGTAGTCTCCTCACTTCAGATCTAGCAGTCTTACCACTGTATCGAATTGCTCTAGGATCAGGTGATCTCAAAGTTCCCTTCCGTCTTTGACTGTGGTTCAGTAGACAGTGACAAGCTGGGATATTCAGATGTGGGTGACTAGAATAGTAAAGAGCTTAAATACTTTTCATAAGAATCAATTAAAGGAACTGAACTGAGGAGAAGGCAATCTTTGAGTGGGGGTAGAGACATGATAAGCGAATTCAAATATGTGAAGGCTTATCAATTGAATTAAATGAACATTTTTAGTCAAATTTTATTGTTTTGCAGACTGGATTCCACTTGATTTAAAAAAAAAACCAAATTGTATTGGTATCTTTCATTTTTCTGTTGCCTTTATTTCCAAATATTTCCCTCTCTCTCAGTTTCTCAGAGAGCCATCCTTTATAACAAAGAAAAGAAAAGGGAGGGGGGAAGCATAACTAGCCAATCACATCAACCAAATCTGACAGCCTATGTAATATTTCCCACCTATCATCCCCACCTCTGCAAATAAGGGAGGGAGATGCATTTTCTCTTCTTTTGGGTCAAGTTCAACAAGTCATTTTTAAAGTGCCTACTGTGTATCAGGAGAAAGGTAATAAAGCAGAGTTGATAGAATAGTGGATTTAGAATCAGGAAGCCCCTGTTCAAATCTCACCTCTGGAATTTACTTGACCTCCATCACAGGTAAGTTCTTTTACTTTTTGAACCTCAGACAACTCCCTAAGGCTGTAGATTATTGATAGGTGCCACCTACTCTGCTGGAGTGAGTTGCCACCTGAATGGAGAAAGCCACAAGTCATTTGGAAGGAGTTGATTTATTCTGGCAAGCTTTGGAGGTTGAGCTATGGATCTGGGGGATAGAAACAGCACTGGCTCTAGAGTCAATCTACTGCCAAATATCCCCCCTCTGGGCAAGTCATTTAACCTCCATAGGCCTCAGTTTCTTCATCTGGAAAAGGAGTGAGTTGGCTCCAAATTTGTGATCCTATAATCCTTATTGGGAAACAGACCAGTTCTGTTTGAGGAAGAACTTTCCGATAATTGGAACCACTTGACAATTAAATGGATAACTTCAGAATCAACTCCCTGTGTTCAGATAGTCTCCATGACCAGTTCGTGGGAATATCCTGCTCTGGATGGGAGATTGGATTAGATTCTCTCTAAAGTTCCTTCTAACTCTATGAATCTCTGTGAATGTTGCTTTTTCAACCTTTTTCTGTAGAAATCTTTCTGTCTCTGCCTCTCTGTTTGTCTGTCTCTGTTTCTGTCTCCCACTCTATGTCTTTTGATGTTTGCTTCTCCATCTCTCCGGGTTTCGGATGTCTGTCTCTGTCTCTGGCTGTGCCTGCCTCTCCATATCTCTTTTTTTTTTTTTCACATTTCTGGAAATTGGAGACATCCTGGATGTCTCTCTCTTCTTCCCATTCTGTTCTTGCTTAGTCTACCGTTCCAGTCTCTGGAGTGTTGGAGTGAGGGAAGGGGGAAGAAGAGGAGGGGGAGTCCCCCCACATCCCAAGAAGTAGTTCTTTTCTCCCCTTCCAGCTGTTGAGGGGGGAGGGGAAGAGAGAAAAGTATATGGTTCAGTGTGTGTGTGTGGGGGGGTGGTCTCTAGGAGACAATGGCTCTGTTTCCCCTCTTCCCCCACCCAAATCCCCTCAGAAAGGCCAGGGAAAAGGAGAATGGCTACATGGGGAATTTTCCAGGAACAGCCGTCTGCAGAAAATAAGTTTAAAATCTGGTTGGGCCCCTAGATGGAGGAGCTTCAGAGGGGAGAAACTCGTTAGACTGCAAATGTCAAGGCATTAATTTTTATGGCATTTTCTAAGCTTAACTAATTAGGTATCTTGAAATGCTGGAAAGACCCTCCCCCCTCTGCCCAACAACTCCCCCTTCTTGAAATTTCATTGAAAAATGCAGCTTGGAGGATCCTCCTCGGGAGGGGGAAAAGACTGGAGCCCCGCTAATCCTGCTGAGCTGCAGCAGAGCTGGCTCTGTGCTTTGGGCTGTTAATCTCCTTTCTGTTCAAGTTCCATTTAGCCACATAAAATCTCATTTCTCCTGTAAGTGGGCAAAATATTCTGTTAGAAAAGGAAGATCAAGAGTTACCCTGGAGGCTTTCAAGTAGAGAAACTCTGCATCTCTGCCAGAGATCTCACCCTGTAAATGGAAAGATGATTTTTTTTGAGGGGGGGAAGGAAATTTGGGGAAGAAATGAAGTTAAACTACATCAATCAATGAATCAACCAGCAAGCATTTATTGATGTTATATGTGATTGTATGTTATATATGATTATATGTGCCCTATATTCCTAACCAAGTGGGATGCCAAAGGCATATCCTTTGATATAGACCTGATCTCAAGGACCTCAAGTCTAGGATAGGACTTTGAATCTTAACAATCATGTTTTTTTTCACAGATGAGAAAACTGAGGTCCAGAGTAGAGACTTGACCAAGGTCACACAGGTAGTGAGTCATATCTAGTTGTAGGATGAGGCATCAACACTAAAAATGCTAAGTAGGTTAGAGTTAACCAAACAGTGAGTTAGTTGGAACTGGTAGCAGCAGGAGGGATAAAGGTTAGATATGAGAAGGAACTTCTGAGAAGTCTTGGGAGCATCCCTCCCATCCAACCACCCCCTCCCACCCATCTATAGTCTGTAATTTGGTTTCCGTGTTCTCTGTAGCAGGGGTGATATTCATCGAGGTGGGGAAGCTCTGACATCTGCTGTGCCATGAATATTCAGACTCTGAATTAGATCCCTGATCAGCAGGGGCTCCTAGAGTTCCCCTTGCCGTGGCAAAAACACAGACTGCTGATATATCCAGCAGCTGCTCTTACTCCAACTGCTCCCATTGTTTGTCCATTTTGGCAGGGGATTTTCCAATCCCGGGACAGGCTCTGGGGAGGGGAGAGGAGGGGGAGGGGGAGGGTTGGAGGATCCTTGGATTGTATAGTGTGTGGTTTTTCTCCCTTGAAATCCAAACCAACTGTACACCCTCTAGAGTAGACAGGAAGCCTTTGGACTGAGAGCCCAGCCCAGCCCAGCCAAGCCAAGCCCTCCATCCCCAATCTCTCCCTCTTCCCCCTCCCTGCTGGATAGACACCCTGCTGGATGCTCTTTGTTTTTTCTTTCTGTAAAAGGATTCCCAAACACCCTTTATAGGCAAGTTACCTCCAAAGAGTTAAAAAGCACCCAGAATTCGGGGAGGGAAAAGGGGAGGAAGATCCTGGTGGTTTTCTTGATACTAATGAGCCCCACCATCTTTTATATTTTTCATCTTTTTGTATCACGTAACAGATCTTCCTCTAGAAGACTATATTCTGCTGGGGGTTGCAGAATGTACACAGAAAAGTAAAGACAAGATAATCTGTGAGAAGAGAAAACACTAACACCTGGGGGAATGGGGAGGAAGGGCCTGGGGATCAGGCCTCTTTTACAAGAAGTATTTCCATATCCCCAGTATGCCTTCCCTCTGTTGGTTACCTCCAATTTATCTGTATATATCGTTTGGTCAGGGTTGTCTTTGTGTGTTCTCCCCCGTTAGCCTGAGAGCTAGCTCACAGAGAGCAGGGCCTGTCTTTTGCCTTTCTATCTCCAGCACTTAGCACAGGTGCCTGGCACATGGTAGGACTTAATAAATGCTCATTGACTGACTAGCTGACTGATGGGCACCTGGGCTGAGTACTTGAAGGAAAATAAGGCTTCTAAGAGGCAGAAGTGGGGAGGATGTGCATTTTAGCTTGAGGGGGAGGGGGAGAGGATGGGTAAATGTGGCCTATATGAAAACTCAGAGAGCCCAGAATGTCAGGGAGGAAAAGTTAGTAGGTCAATTTAGATAAGAAGTAGAGTTAGGGAAAGACAAGAGAATAAGCTTTTATGTAGTACCTTGTGTGTGCCAGGCACTGTCCTAAGAGCTTTTGCAAATATTACTTCATTTGACCCTGACAACAATCTTGTGAGGTAGGTGTTTTTATTATCTCCATTTTACAGTTGGGAAAATCAAGGCACTCAGAGACTAAATGATTTGCCCAGAGTCACACGTGTTTCTGGCTATAGGCCCAGCACTCTATCCACAAAATAAAATAAAATAAGCCTGGAAAGCTGGATTGTGACCAGGCTTTAAACATCAGACTGAAGAATTTGTATTTTTATTCTATAGGCAATAGGTAACCACTGAAAGGATTGGAACAGGGAGGTGACATGGATAGATTGTTGCTTAGCAAGGTTATTTTGGTAACTGTGGAGACCACAACAGGTTCCAAAGGATTGAAAATGAGTATCATATAGAGGGCAATGGGGAAGCATATGGTAAGCATGAGCAGGCTGCCAGAAATAACAAGTGAAGAACTTAGAGAAATAATGGGAACAAAGGATACCATCAGGGAGATGCGTGTGTGTGTGTGTGTGTGTGTGTGTGTGTGTTCATCCTTCATTGCCAAAGAAGACCATGCCATCAGAGAAATGATGACATGACTTGCACTTGACTTTGAATGAGGGAGGGCTGTGCAGGTTACCAGTGTCACTTCTCCTCCAGAGCCATCTGTGCAGGTTACCAGTGTCACTTCTCCTCCAGAGCCATCTGAATACCAGGTATTCATCAGGACGACTAGAAATGAGCCAGGATGAGGCAATTGGGGTTAAGTGACTTGCCCAAGGTCACAGAGCTAGTGAGTGTCAAATGTCTGAGGTGACATTTAAACTCAGGTCCTCCTGACTCCTGCACTGGTGCTCTATCCACTGCACCACCTAGCTGCCCCTATCAGGGAGATGTATGATAGAAAAAGAAGATGGGCTGGTCAAGTAGTATTTGGTTGGTTTGGTTGTTGTCCTTTGTTGTCAAAGAGGACCAAATTATATCACCATGATAAAGTGAAGTTTCAGTGTGTCTGCCTGTGGCTGATCAGACCAATAAGAGCTCGGAATGCTCTACCAAGTAGTAAGGATATGGGGGGAAGGGGAAGGGAAAAACCCACAATGACATCCTCTCAGTATCAGGAGACATGGGGGAAGGCTCCCATGCCTCTCCCATGAGGTGAACCTTCTGAGGCAAGCTTAGAGAAAGCCAAGGACAAGACTTACACAAGCTTGGATAGCTCCAAGGATAGCCCTTGAAGAGGGCATCTCAAGTGAAGACAGCACTGATCCCCTTTACTATCTGAGAGCATTAGGGTCGGAATAGTATTAACTACTTAGATATCTTGAAATGCTAGAAGGACCCTCTCTCTTCCTCAGTTAAATGGCTAAACAAATTGTGGTATATGAATGTAATGGGATTTTACTCTGCTGTAAGAAATGACAAAATTGATGAATACAAAGAAAAATAGGAAGACTTATACAAACTGATGCAGAAGGAAATAAGCAGAATGAAGAAAGCAACATATACAATGACTAGAACGGTGTAAATGGAAACAGCAACCACAATGAAAAAAAGAATGAATGTTTCAAAATTACAAAGAATAAGCACATTCCCAAAGAAGAGATATGAGAAGAGATATTGCATATACTGTCAGATTTTTTAAAAATGTGTTGATTGGTTTTGTTGATTTTTTCCCTTTTCTTCCATTTATTTTTCCTTTAAAAAATTTTTATATGAGACCATTTTCTGGACTGGGAGGAGGAGGAGAGATACAGGGGAAATTTAGGGGATGGATGTAAAAGCTAAAGATACTGATAAAATGGATTCTTTTAAAAAGAAACTTGCAACATAGAGTCATTTTTTGATCTGGGGAGCTCATGGAAGTGAACTTCCTCAAATGTTCTCCATATCCAGAGAAAGAACTATGCAGATCAAAGGATACTATTTTCACATTTTTGGTTTTTTTTCTTTTTCCTGCTTTTTTCTTTTGTTCTGATTCTTCTTTTGCAACATGACTAATGTAGAAATATGTTTAACATCATTGTACATGTATAACCTATATCAGGTTGCTTGCTGATTTGGGAGGGGGGTGGGAAGGGAGGAAGGGAGAAAAATTTGGAACTCAAGATTTTACAAAAATGAATGTTGAATGTTGAAAACTATCTTTACATGTAATTGGGGGAGGGGGAAGTACTATTAAGGAAAAAGAAAAGAAATGAACTTCCTCTGCCATTGTAGATCAGCACCTTTCCTAACTGGCTCAGTGGACAGAGTATGAAAATTGGAGTCAGAAAGATATGAGTTCAAATCCACCCTCAGGCAATTACTTATCATGTAACCTTTAGTAACAAGTCACTAAACCTCAGTTTTTTCAACTGTAAAATGGGAAGACCAGTAGCACCTGCCTCCCAGGAGGGTTGTGAGAATCAAATTCGATCTTTGCAAACCTTAAAGTGATATATGAATACTAACTATTATATTCATGATTATTCTGTATCTTAAAGTTTTAGAGCATGAGTCCTTAACCTGGGCTCTGTAAACTTTTTTTTTCTTAACTATTCTTGATAACTGCATGTCCATGTATTTGTTCAGTTGTGTCTGACTCTTCATGATCCCATTTGGTATTTTCTTGGCAAAGATACTAAAATGGTTTATCATGTCCTTCTCTAGCTCATTTGACAAATGAGGAAACTGAGGCAAACAGGGTTAAGTGATTTACCCAGGGTCACCCAGGTGTCCAAAGCTAGATTAGAATTCAGGGAGATCCAGACCCAGCACTTTATCCATTGCACCTAGCTGCCCTGTCAATATAATTGCTTTCCTTACATTTCTATGTACATTATTTTCTGCATTTAAAAACTTTATTCTGAGAAGGCGCCCTTAGGCTTCATCAAACTGGCAAAGAGGTTCATGACACCAAAAAGATCAAGAACCTGGTAGACTGAAAAGACTTGTATGACCTGATGCTGAGTGAAACGAGCAGAGCCAGGAGAACACGGTACACGGCAGCAGCCACATTGTTTGATGACTGTCTTTGATAGACTTAGCTCTTCTCAGCAATGCAAGGACCTAAGACAACTACATGAGCCAAAAGCCTCATGAAGAAAAATGCTATCCACGTCCAGAAAACGAACCACAGAGTCAGAAAGCAGATCAAAGCATACTATTTGCTCTCTCTCTTTTTTGTTTCGTTTTGTTTTCCTTTTTTCTCATGGTTCATTCCATTGGTTCTAATTCTTCTTTACAAGTGAAAATATTTTACATGTGAAAATATGTTTAAGAGGAATGTATATGTAGAGCCTATATCAATGTCTGCATGCCATCTTGGGGAAGGGGAGAAAAATTTAAAACTCAAAAGCTTGTGGAACTGAATGTTGTAAACTGAAAAGAAATGAATTAATTAAAAATAAAATGTAATAAAAAGAACCCTTGTAGAGAGTTACCTGAGGGTCTTTGAGGTTACATAAGGTCACAAAGCTATCAAAAGGCCTGAATCTAAGTCTTGATCTGAGGTCACCTCTTGGTTCAGGACGCCTTGACACCTCTCAGACAGCTATAATACATAAAATGATGTGGAAAGTGCTATTAGAGAGGAACAAAATGAAGTACTGAGTGAAAGGCTGCTGGCTGCTATGGTTAAAATAATAAGTACAGACCAGTCTTTTTTTTTGGCCTTGACCTTGACTTTGTATGCCTTTTTCTCCAGGTAATAGAAGGGAAAATTTTCTAACAACTAGAGCTAACCACAAGTGGCCTAGGCTACTTCTCGAGACAGTTATGTGCCTTTTCACAGGAGGTCTTCAAGCTTGTTGTGAATGGTATAGAAATGATTATTCTTATTCAGATGTGGGTATGACTAGATGACCCCTGACTAATTTTCTCAGATTCCCTTTCCTAGCATTTCTATGTGAAAGGAGAATCTCTGAGTCTCCCTCCCGTTATAGCCTCTGATTTGGCTCTGGATGTGTGGAAGCCAGTGTATGCATGCAGAGGTGCCAGGGGGATTGGAGACCTTGGGAGACGGGATTCATGTTCCCATTATACATATTGAAAAGTCACTCTTCTTCCCCCTGCAGGAGAGCAGCTGTTGTCACAGGAGACGTCCTTGGAGCTGGGCTGTGGCGTGGGACCGCTGTATGTGACCCTGGGGCCTGAGCAGGCAGTGGTACTGAATTGTAACCCTGCACCTGCCCCTTCCGGGCCCCCAGCCCAAGTGACCTGGCACAAGGATGGGAGCCCAATACAAGAGAAAAAACACCTGCATCTGCTACCCAATGGTTCCCTGTGGGTGTCCCAGGCAGCCCCCCAGGAGAGTGGCGATGAAGGGGTCTCTGAAACCCCAGGGGACAATGAGGGCAATTACTCCTGCTTGGCCCACAGTCCCCTCGGAGTGGTGGCCAGCCAGGTGGCTGTGATTAGGTTCTCCAGTAAGTTTCTATGTCTGGCTAGTTTGGCACTGACAGAGGTGGGGCCTGGAGGACTTGAAATGTGGAATTCCCAGTTAGTGTTAGAATGGGGGTATGACAAAAATCAAGTTTACTTAAGGAAAAGTACAGTCCTTCCTAGAGGCAGAGAGATGCACCAGGTGAATTGTCTGTTTCCCAAAACTTTATCCCTTCTTCTCCAAGAATTCTGTGACTTGCTTTTCTTTCCCATTCTTTTGTTTCTGTCTCTTTCTTCCTTTTTTCCATTCTTCCCTTCTTCCCTCCCCTCCACCAAAAAAAGCACTGTCACAGTTTTCTCTCCATCCGGAACCTCAGACGGTGGAAGAGAATGGCACTGCTCGCTTTGAGTGCCGCATTGAAGGCTTGCCAGCCCCTGTCATAACCTGGGAGAAGGACCAGATGGCAGTGCCATCTGAGCCGAGGTGAGTGTCCCATGGAAGGGGCCAGGGTTGGGGGAAGCTGGGAAGCAGCTAGTTCCAGGATATTGGTTGGGTTTTTTTAAATTTCCAGTTTTAGACTCTGGATCTTCTTTCCATGATCTAGAAATCATAACAAATAGTTACTGTCCCTGCTACTGTTACTCAGCCTTGAGATAACAGATGTTGTTTTTTTGTTACTTCAGAGAAAAGCCACTTAGTAAAATGAGGACATGTCTTCTGACATGGGCGGTGTGACCTGTGTCTTGTTCACCTTCCAGCCAGGCTAGGGGGGAGGGGACGGCAGTGGTAAGATTTCCCAGACGCTCCTCCCTGTGGTCTGGCCTTCTAGAGGAGTTCCCACCTTGCTCAGCACCAGTGTGTGTCATGTGACCACAGAATCAAACTTTGGACTTCTTAGCCTCCGACCAACAACTCCACTGATAAATTCCCTAGAAGACAGAAAGACCTATTTACTGCTCTAAGACAGGCTAACCCAACCATGACCCCTTCCTTGGGCAAAACCATGAAATGTATCTTCAGTGTCCCCTACTTCCAGAAGCTCTAAGATGCTCCTTCACCTTCCGTAGTCCCATATCCATGCTGTTCCCCATCGCCCAGGGCCCCCATCCTGTCCCATATTTCATCATCTCAGGGCAATACTTTCTATGTTTTTTTCAATATAACAATAGCTTGTGCCAGTGGAAAGGTGCCAAGAGAAGACCCTTTGGTTTTTTTTATTCTCTTCTAGGTAATAGGCATTTTAGCTGGGACCTTCTGAGGACACAATGGCCCCTCTCTCTCCCATATTTCCCAGCCTATTAGTGACTCTAATATGGAATTTAAGGGGATATTTCCTAACTATTAGGGTATCAAAATGTACAATGCTCTGCCTTGTAAGATAGTAGGTTTCTCCTTACTAAGAAGTCATTAAATAAATGCCAGATTTTTGTACAAGACTAGATGGGGTCCCTTCCAATCCTGAGATTCTCTAGTAACAGTGACTTATTCTGCTTGTTCATGCCCATCTCACAATTTGTTTCTTCTTCTAGACTCATCACTCTTCCCAATGGTGTCCTGCAGATTGTAGATGTTCAGGAAAGTGATGCAGGGGTCTACCACTGTGTGGCCACCAACGCTGCCCATCAGCGCTACAGCCACGATGCTGTCCTCATTGTCCACAAAGGTGAGGGAGTTGATGTTTGGAGTTATGTGGCTGTGACGTTGGGCTATCATAAAGTCACTGGTCATAAAACAGGGATTCTGAACTTGGGATCTACTGAACCTCAAGTGGTCTTTGGATGAATTTCAGCTGATTTGTGAAATTAGATGGGAAAAAAAATTACCTCTCCCCTCTAGCTGAAATTTAGCATTTATTTGCTCTGAATATTCCTTGAAGGGATCCATAGGCTTTGCTAGATTTCTAGAGGGGTCTGTGACACAAACACAGAAAAGGTTAAATTTCCCTATCTTAGTACTAGAAGGAGCTCATAAGTGATACAAAGTAGGTGCTTAATAAATTTGAACTGGATTAAACCACATGTAACTTCCTTCCTTCATGGAGGTACATATTGCTATCCCATTTTACAGATGAAGAATCCAAAGCCCAAGGTCAACCCTAATCCACAGGTTTCTGTACCACATCACATCACCCCCTTCCCCTTTGGATAAGGGGAATATCTGTGATGGGGAGAAGCGATGAAGTGAGACTGAGGAAAGCAGTCATCTGACCTTCCCCTCCCCCAACCTTGTGTAACATTCTCCTATTTGCCTACCTTCCCCCCGCCCCCACCTCCCCCGATTCAGTTCATGTGTTCAGTTGCTGACAGCCTGAGATTTAGGGGATTATACTCTGGGATGTCTTTGGAAAGTTTAGAAGTTCTTCTCTCCCCCTTGTCCTCCAGTCTGAATATATGTCTGCTTAAACTATGAAAGTCTCAAATTCCCCGACCTGTCTTCCCTTTCTCTTCCCCTGTCTCTCCCTCAGCCCTCACTAATCCATTCCTTTGCCTCCAGGTAAATTGATTCTTTCCCTACCCCTTCCAACCTCCTCTAATCCCTGAACCCAGGCTAAGTAAGGGTCTAGATCTCCTCTAAATGGAATCCACCTGTTGGGAAAGGGATGCCCCTGTATCTCATCTCTGGTCCCTTGGCCTCCTCTGGGTCTGTCTCTGCTTCCATCTGCCGGACGAATCAAGACTAACACATAGTCTTTGGTGAGCCGAAGCCCAGAACTTGATAGGAAAACTCAGAGTCTTTGAAATTCTTTACTTTTCTTCTTTCCTGGGCCCAGAATGGGACTAGAGAGGAGAAGAAGTTATCTGAAATCAGTTTACTAGTTTCTCTGAATGTTGAATTGGATTTCATGAAATTAGCTAAAGAATAGCTAATCAGAGTCAAGGTTAGGGGTGGGCCGGGCCATGTTGAGTAAGGGTGGAGCTGACATTACTGGCGTCCCCTCTCTCAAAAGTCCCTATTGGGAGAAGATGGACATTAGGAAGCTGGATGTAGAAAGCTACATCCCACCCCAATAAATCCAATTTCAGCTCTCTAACAGAGCAGACTTGAGTGAGGAGGCCTGCATTCTTGTTCCACACCTCCCTCAGGTAAATCATTTTCTGCACCTCAGTTTCCCTACTTGTCCCAAATGAGTTGGGAGGAGAGAACCTCTGCCCTCTCTACTTCACAAGGTTGTTTACAAGGATCAAGTAAGATAAAATGGGGGTGGGAATACATTTGGAAAAGTTTTAAGTATAATAGTACTTGTCTCTTCCACATTTTTCCAGGTTCCCTCTATCCCCCCAGTGTTGGGGATGTGACCATCGTGGCTGCTCCAGAGAACACCACAGTAGTCGCTGGTCAGAGTGTGGTGATGGAGTGCATGGCTTCAGCTGACCCCACCCCCTTTGTGTCTTGGATCCGACAGGGTGAGTGGAGGCGGGGGAATTATTGCAGAGGGAGGGAATGTCCTGGGAGAGAGTAGTATGGAGCCTCAGGGTCTTCCCCTAGAACCTATGAAATTAGCTAAAGAATAGCTAATCAGAGTCAAGGTTAGGGGTGGGCTGGGCCATGTTGAGTAAGGGTTGAGCTGACATTACTGGCATCCCCTCTCTCAAAAGTCCCTATTGGGAGAAGATGGATATTAGGAAGATGGATGTAGAAAGCTACATCCCACCCCAATAAATCCAATGTGGTACAATAGAATGCTGGGTCTCAAGTCAGAGGACCAGGGTTGAAATTCCAATTCTGCCTCCTAATATCTATAAATCCCTTCTCTAGGCCTCTGTTTTCTCCTTCGTAAAATGAGTGTTGGGTTAAATGATCTTGAAAGATGCCCTGCAGCCATAAATCTTTGATCCTTTTATCCTAAGGCTTTCCATTTATAGAGTGCTTTTATCTTTAAAAAAGCACACTTTATTGATGTCTTTTGTCTATATATCACACTTGCTTTCATCTTTCCTAAGGAATCATTTGATCAACTAATAGTTCTTCAGGGCCTACCATGTTTAGGGCAATGTGTTAGCTTCCGAGGGAGATACAAAAATAGAGCACCTACTCTCTAAACATACATAAATGTATATGTAAATACACATATTTATATAAATATACAGATATATAGATAGGAATGATAGCTTAAAGTCCCAAGTGGTCCTTGGTGAATGCCAGTTAACTGGAACCCAGAGAGTAAGCAAGAGATCACCACTTCCATCTTTTTGTTTAATATAGGAAAATCTGGTCAGTTTTGCATCTATACGTGGTCCCTGTGAGGTAGACGGGGAGGTAGGAAGATTGTGATAAACATTTTCAGTAGAGTAGTGGAAAAAAAACATGGCCTTAGGAGTCAGAAGAATAAGTTCAGTTCAATACAGTCACCATTTATTAAGTACCTACAGTGTACAAGGTACTAGACTAAATACAGGACATATGAAGATAAAGAAACAAAAACACTACTCTCAAAAAATTAAAAATCAATTTATCTAGGTCTTCCAACTACTAGTCATATTATTTGGGGGAAATCACTTCAACTGACTGTCAGTTTCCTCCTCTATAAAAATAGAGATAATACCTCTGAGGGGGAATCATATTAATATCTTAATACCTCAAATCCACATCTTCTGGCCACAACCCTATGATTTCCCCCCATTCTTTTAGTATCATCTTCCTCTTCTTCATAGATACTGAAAATCAACATCTGAAGAACTTCAAGATTACATTATCTCTATTGTGGATTGGTTGTATCAAGCTGTTTTTTCTGATTTTATCTTATTAAGTTCCATTTCCTAACATGGCATTTTAGGTACTGAGTTATTAAGGTCTAAATGTGATGGGGTACATCACCACAGAAATGCAAGGAAATCTGGTCAATTTCGCATCTATATGTTGTCCCTTAGGTTTCCTTCCTGAACACTCTTGAAATGATTGGGCTTGTGGATCTCATGCTCAATTTTCTTCAGGCTTATTTTCTCCTCCAGTTCTTTTTGCTCTTTTATGAGGTATTACTTCTTATAACCTTCTGCCATCCTTATCTATAGTGTTTTGTTAATGTGCTTGTCTTCTAAATTGGCGTTGTCCTTGGTTGCCCAGTTCCTGAAGTGGTTTCTGGGCTTTTGAGGTTTTACATTGGTTACATGGTAATAATCAGATCAAATATCTTTATTTTTATCTTGATCTCATTTTTCACAGACAGTTTGTTTAAGTAGGTTGTGTTAGAGATACGTGTTCGTCCTTCGTTGCCGAAAAAGACCATGCCATCAGAGAAATGATGACATGACTTGCACTTGACTTTGTTTTGAGTGAGGGTTGTACAGGTCACTAGCCTCATTTCTCCTCCAGAGCTATCTGAATCAGTGACCCGATATTCATCAGGATGATTGGAGATGACCCAGGTTGAGGCAGTTGGGATTAAGTGACTTGCCCAAGGTCACACTGCTAGTGAGTGTCAAGTGTCTGAGGTGACCTTTAAACTCAGGTCCTCCTGACTCCTGCACTGGTGCTCTATCCACTGTACCACCTAACTGTCCCTGTGTTAGAGATATTGTAATAGTGGATGCAGTGTCTTTGTGGTAAATTATATCTATATCTTTTCTTCTGTTTTGAGGTTGATTTTGACCTTTATTCTAATTAGTTCCACTTGAACAGAAGTACATGATTCCCACATTAGTAGTCACTTATTTCTTATAAAGATTTAGTTAATTTCAGTTTTTTTTAGTGATGTTCAGTGTTCTTCATGTTCATCAGGCCTTCTGCCTCTTCTTACATCAATTTATTAGTCAATTTTATTTAAATTTGCAGGATTCTTTTTTTTAAATATACGAGTATTTATTAAGTCTCTTCTACTACATTACAGGCTGTGTTGTAGGTATGAGGTATACAAATGAAACAGTCCCTACCTTTAAGGAGCTTGCAGTCTATAAAAGAGGGGAACGAGTCCCCCAATGTATGTAGGGGGTGCATTATAAAGACCTGCTGCCAAGTGGGAAATGATGAGCCAGCTATGCTGGAGGATCTGATCTGTTCTCATAGTGTCTGCCCTCCACCCTCTCCAGTCAGAAGGAAAAAAGGACTGCTGGGCTGGCTTCGGGGGAGGGGCTGAGGAGGTATGAGTTTCAGAGTTAATGCAGTCTTGTAAGAAGATGAATTAGTAGAGACACAGATGAAGTCAGGAGATTAGCAAGCTGGGAAAAGATGAGATAACTGCACTGGGCCACCAAAGGCAGGAATAATTAAAATGTCACCATCCACACATGAAACTGCATCACCGTCTTCCACCAATGCTTGTAGCATCCACAGAGAAGAGTGAACACACTTACAGAAACTTAGCAGGGAGGCACACAAGGGAGGGATACACATATTTTTAGGACAGCTTACATAGCTTTAGGACAATTTCTTGACCAAAGACCTGAATATCTTTAGGGATAACTAGGTGGCATGAGTGTGTGCAAATTCAGCCTCAGATACTAACTAGCTGTTTGACCGTGGACAAGGGTTTCTTTTGGCCTCAGTTTCCTCTACTATAAAGGAGGTAAATAACAGCACTATCTCCAAGAGTCATTCCAAAGTTCAAAGGAGATAATTTTCTAAAGTCCTTAACACAGTGCCTGGCAAACAGTAGGTGCTATGTAAATGCTTCTCCCTTTTCCCTACTTCTCTGCTAGGTGCCCCCTTTCTGCTCTCCTGTTGGACAAATCTGTTCCTCTCCTGTTTTTGAACTGATGAGATGATAGCAAGCTCTTTTAACTCACACGCATCCTTTAAAAGGTTCTGAGAAAATTTTACACGATGTATAATATGTTGTAAAAGGATACTGTTCTGTGTACCCCTCAGCCTTGACAAGGCAGCTACAATGTTTCTTTCCCTCTCTGCTTTTCTCTCTCACACCAGAGGGGGGCAGTAGAGAGCAGCAAGATCTCTCTCAAAGGACAAATGCTAGGTTCAGCTCTATTCTATTGCAGTTAAAGCTTCCCTAACATCTGATTACGCCTCTTGCCATCTTCATACTCAGCTCCTCCTGAGTTCTAACGGCTCTCCTGGGTGGTGCAATGGACAGAGCACCGGGCCTGGGGTCAGGAAGACCTGAGTTCAACTCTAGCCTCTGATAGTTCTTAGCTCCGTGGTTCTGGTCCAGTCACTGAAACTGTTTCCTCATCTGTAAAATGGGGATAATAACAGCACCAATCTCTCAGGGTTGTTATGTGGATGAAATGAGCATTTGGTTGGTGCTGTGTAAGATGCTCATTCCCTTCCCTTCCTTGCTCCTTTCCCTTCTCTGGCAGGGCTTCATTGTTCAAATCAGATTTGAATGATTTATCCTTCTCTTATAAAGCAAAACTTGAGACAACCAATTGTCTGTCAGTGGCAAAACACAGCAGTCCTCATCTGATTTTTTCCAGTCTCCAGTTATTTGATTTCATGGTGGTCTCTTTGTTTACATTTGTCACAAATACTGTAAGATGAGATCACCGCAGTGTCCCCTTGTCTCGCCTCCTTCGTTTGTGTCTCAGAGAAGCACCTGGAAGCCATCCTCCCCACCTAGCTACAACTTTTGGCTTCACTGAAGATTCTAGTGTTGCTTCTTTGCATTTGTGCCACCCTGAACAATGATTTAACTCCACCAAACAATTCAGCCTGCATTTATCAAGTGCCTGAAACATAGGAAGCATTGTGCTGCACCCTGGGGATACAAAGATGCATCCTATAAAATCCTTTCCCTTGAATTGATTTTTAAAAATGTGCAAAATGTAGAGCAAATTCTGGAATCTAGAAAGCCAGCAGTTAAATGAATATAAACTGTTGTTCCTAATACCTTTGGTTCCCTTTTTGACTACTTTTCTGTTGCCATCACCACAGAAGGAAAAGGAAGCCATACTAGTACCATTTTGCTTTTTTTTTTCTTTTTTGGCAGCCTCAGTTTATGAACTTTCCCACCTGCATCTGGGAAGAAACTCAAACAGTAGGTATGGTTTATCGCTGAGACATATTTGGCATTGGAAAGGACTAACTCTGGAGTCAGAAGAGTTGGGTTTCAATCCCATTGTACTTCTGTCACCTATTATCCGTATAATCCGTATAAATCACCACCTCTGCCGGCCTCAATTACTTCATCTGTAAAGTGAGGGAGGGGTTTGGATTATAAGCCTCTGAAGTCCCTCTCAGCTCTATATCTATGAGCCTATGAACCTTCCAGAGTTTATGCTATACTGGAATAACTTTTGAAAGCCCAGGGTCAACTCCCCACCGTGATGGGACATCAGTGTAGGACTTGGGTGATTTTTGTTCCAGAAAAACACATATCATGTGTTATTATCAGAAAGAACACCTGACTTAGATTTAGAAGACCCGTATTTGAGATCCATGTCTGATACTTTCTAGCAAGTCGCTTAAACTCTCCTTAACCTTCGCTTTCTCATCTCTAAAATGGGAACCATTTTAGAATCCACCTCACAGGGTTACTGTGTGAGGAAAGCACTCTGTAAATGGAAAGATCTCATTTGACATATGAAGAAAGAGATTAAATGGTTTGTTTAAAGTGATGGAGTTAGCTCTAAAACTCACATCCTGCTAACTCCCAGCCTTATACACTTGTAATTTTGTGACAGTCACCTTGTTATCTGGGATCCTGAGAAACATTTGCTTCATATTTTAGTTGGACTTTTCAGTGGTTCCCAAATATCCCTAAACATTATGAAATGAGATTAGGGGAGGGATGGACAGTAAGTGCCTGAGGACAAGAAGCATTTAAAATGCTTTCAATCTATTTCATGCATATACATTTAAAAAATTAATTTACATGGGATTATGTTTTGCATGACTTCACATACATAATTGATATATTGCTTGCTGCCTTCTCAGTAGGTGGGGGAGGGAGGAGGAAGAGATAGAATTTAAAACTTAAAATTTTAAAAAAGAAATTAAAAAATAATTTTATTAGAATCTTTTATTTTTACATCACCTTTGTTTCTGAACATATTCCTCTCCCTTTCCCTACCCATTGAGTCATACCTCATAACAAAAGCAAAAAACAATGAGAAAAAGAAGAAAAGGCAGTTTAGCAAAACTAACCGACAGATTATCTGAGTGGGATAGTAATAATAGCTGATATTTCTATAATGCTTTAAAGTTTGTAAAGTACTTTGCTTAGCTCACAATAACCCTGTAAGGTTGGTGTTACTATTATCCCCATTTTACAGATGAGAAAACTGAGGTAGACAGAAGCCAAGTGACTTGCCTAGGGCCACACAGCTATTGAGTATTTGAGGCAGGATTTGAACTCAAGTCTTCCTGATTCTAAGTCCTGCACTCTATCCTCTATGCTACTACCTAACTGTCTCAGTATATGCAATATGCTATATTCATTATCCCCCACCTCTACAAAGAAGGGCAGAAAGATACATTTTCTCATCTCTTCTTTGAAAACAAGCTTGGTTGTTAAAAGAATATAACATTCAGGTTTGTTTTGTTCTGTTTTATTCGTTTATATCGTTGTATATTTTTCTAGTCCTGTCTATTTTACTTTGTATCAGTTCATAGAAATCTTCCCATGTTTCTCTGACTATTTCTACTGATCATTTCTTAAAGCAGTGGTGTTAAAATTGACACAGGGGCCATGAAAGTATACATAAGGATCTTTGCAGGCTGTATGTTGACTTGGAAAACCATGTTTCTATAATTTTTATTAGTAAATCAATACATTAAAATTAGATAGGAACTACATTTTAATCTGGTTTGGGCCACATTTCCCACAAAATGCACAGTAATATTCTATTACTTTCATGTGCCACAGTTGATTTATCTCCAATTTGATGGACATCTAGTTTCCAGTTCTTTACTTCCATACAAGGTATCACTGATACATGTACATTTTTAAAGTTCCTAGTCCCCATGGCTGTAGTTGTACCAGAAAAACTTTTAGTCTAATCCTGACTTAAGATAGATAGGGAAGAATATGTCCTTAGCTAGTTCTCTGCTTTCTGTGGTTGAGGAAGTGAAGCTAGAACATGTGTCCACTTGACCAGACCATCTGAGGTACCTGAGTTCTGGAGGAGGGTTGGGGAAAGTTTCAGAAGAAGTTCCCATCCCCTCCTCTCCAGTGGACATCTCTCCTCTCCTCTCTACTTCCAGATGGGAAGCCAATTTCTACAGATGTTATCGTCCTTGGGCGCACCAACCTTTTGATCACGCACACTCAACCCCACCACTCTGGCGTCTATGTCTGCAGAGCCAACAAGCCCCGTACCCGACATTTTGTCACAGCTGCTGCTGAACTCCGGGTGCTGGGTGAGGGTGGGGCTAGAAGAGGGTGGAAGGTCAGAAAGACTGGGTGGACCTATGATGGAAGCAATTAAAGGAAAGGGGGTTTGGGGAATAGGTGGTCTGGTATTGAACTGTGAGAAGCAGTTAAGGAGGAAGGAAGTAGTGTGAGTTGAACTGTTGTATGGGGGAATCTTAGACAGGTAAACAAGATGAGTTTAGGGAAGATTTATGTAGAAAAAATGAATTTGGAACTGAAACTAAAATGAAATTAAATTTATAAAAAAAAAGAAATAAAGGTTGGAGAGGGAGTGGACATCTGGAACAGAAACAGTAGGGTTTGGGGGCAATGACTGAAGGAGAGAGGATAGAGGAAGTCAGATAGTTCAGAGATAGTTCAGGAAGGAGTAGTTTGGGAGGTAAGGTAAGATGGAGTTAGAGAGTGAGTTCTTGGGAAGCTGTTATTATTATTAAAGTCTAAGACGGAAAAAGGAAAGAAATTATTTATTCCAGAGAAGGAGTAAATGGTGGGAGGAGGTATGATAGGGTGGAAGGCTACAGGATAAAGGAAATTGGATGGGATAAAATTAGGAAGGGTGGGGGAGGGTTGTGGCTAATAGGGAAAGGTAGCATAGCCTGAATAGGTTAGAATGAGACTGGAGGAATGAACTGGGGAGTAGACTGTCTGGATAGGGTGGGCCTGTGAGAAGAAGAGGTTGGGGGCTGAGTGAGGTGCCTGCCCTGAAAGGAGACAGTCAGTGTTTGTCCTTCCCAGCATCCCCCGTCATCTCCCAGGCCCCAGAGACCATCTCCCGTACGAGGGCAAGCACAGCACGTTTCGTGTGCCGGGCAGAGGGTGAACCAACCCCAACACTGCACTGGCTACGGAACGGGGAACCGCTGCTGTCCAACGGAAGGGTCAAGATCCAGGCTGGCGGAGGCAGCTTGGTCATCACACAGATTGGCCTGGAGGATGCTGGCTACTACCAGTGTGTGGCCAAGAACAGACTGGGTACAGCATGTGCCACAGCTCGCCTGGCTGTCATTGTCCGAGAGGGGCTTCCCAGTGCCCCTACTAGAGTGGCTGCCACCCCACTGACCAGCACCTCAGTCCTGGTGTCCTGGGAGCGGCCAGAGCTGCACAGTGAGCAGATCATTGGCTTTTCGCTTCACTACCAGAAGGCCCTGGGTATGTCCTTCTTGTCTCCTCCCACTAGGGCACCAGAAAGGGAAACAGAGGGATTGAGATTAAAATCAGAAAGAATTGTCTTATGAGAAGTAGGGGAGTGGGGGAAGGAAAGCTTAGGTCTAAGGATCTCTGGGGATGCTTAAGAAAGAATGATACCCACTCGGTGTTTGTCTTCCTCCCTCTGGAGAAACCAGTGAGTGGGAGTGGGGTTTGGGTGGCAGTAGAGGATATATTTTGGGAGGAATTACCTGGTGCTGCAAGGGATAGGAGAGACTGAACCAGAGGATACTGGGAGGCTTTGGGGGATCTTTCAGGACTTTCAGGACTGTATGGGCTAAGGGAAGGGCAGTCCACCTGGGAAGTAAGGGGCTGGATTGTATGATCTTTTATTAATGGCTTTCAAAATTGGGGGGTGTTCTGTGGTTCTGATCTGAAAAATAGTTGTTTTTAGAAACAGATTTTGTTTTGTTACAGGGGAATTTTGTGATATTCTTAGAATCCTTATTAGAGCTCCTAGGGTGTCCTCCATCCTGACTCAATCTATTTATGACAGTAAAAGAGATTTCAGTTAGACCTTAGGAGGACAGGCAGCAAGTGAGGAAGGTTATGCATTTTCAATCCCGGGAGACCTTTAAAAACAACATTTATCCTCCCCACCCTCACCCTCACCACCAGTTTATCAGGAATGGTGTAATTATGGCTCTTTTTAGATGCAGAACACTGATCTAGGTAACCTCCTCCAACTCTGGCCAGCCTCTGGAAGAAGTGTTCATGTCTGAGGTTGAACTTGTGTCCAGTTGCCTTTGGAGGATTTTTCATGCCCTTCCCTCTCCCTCTGTCACCTCCCTTCTTGATCCCTGATCTCCCAGGCACAGACAACGTGGAGTACCAGTTTGCTGTCAACAATGACACCACAGAGATGCAGGTGCGAGACCTGGACCCAGACACTGACTATGAGTTCTACGTGGTGGCCTATTCCCAGCTGGGCGCTAGCCGCACCTCAGCCCCTGCCCTTGTCCGTACCCTGGATGATGGTACGGCCACCGAGCCACGGATCCCTTGGGGGAATGAGGGGTGGGGGGATTGGGACTTGGCCAGAGGGAGGAGTCCGAGAGATGCCCTTAACCTCAACAATGGGTCATAGTACTTCCTAAAACTGTTTAAAACCTTTCCCTTGACAAAGCACTTTTCTGTCCATCATCTTATCTTATTTTCTCAGCAGCTATGTGCAGTGAGTGGGTAAAGCAGGTGTGACTAGTTCCATATAATAGACAAGGAAACTGAGATCTAGGAAAATGAAATGGCTTGTTCAAAGTCCAACAGTACATTAAAGACAAAGTTGCTATTGGAACACCATTCTCCTGGCTTTCAGTCCAGGGTTCTTTCCCACCATGCCATCTCTCTAGGTTCCTTCTAAGCAACTTTTAACCTGAGCTGGCTTTAAGTTGAGCAATTAGCCCTGAAACTAGGCTATAGAAGGCAAGAAATGGGCTCTCAAACAGGTGCTTCCCAAGCCCCATTTGTCAAGTTTCTCACTAAGAATGGGGACCCGCCGACTTCCTGGTTTCTCCGTCAATTGTAGACTCAGTTGTGTCAAAGTCTCTGGCTTCTGTCCCACAAATCTCTCAAGTGTAGCTGAACCACATTAAAATGTAGTGGAGAAATATTTAACAAAATGAAAATACATCATAGAGAATATTAATATGCAGCTTTCCAAGTCAATGTGCAATCCATATCAGGTTCCTTATTTATGGCTTAGTGGTCTCATTTCTGTTTGAGTTTGACACATTGGTCTAGGATGTGGTGGTCTCATACGTCTCCCAAAGCTAATTAAAATGTAGTTGGGAAATATTTAACAAAATAAAAAATTAAATGTAACAAAATAAATTTAAAAAAAAAAACAACAAAAAATATCCAGAGATAGCATTACGTTTTTGAACTAAGTCAATATGTAGCCCCCAGGGATCCTTATGGCTGGCTTCAGTGACTCACAGTTCTGAGTTTGATCGTGCTGGTCTAGATGCCTCAGGCATCACCTCCGCCAGCTTTTTCGGTTTTCCCCAGGATGGCTTTTCTACTTATCTCAAAGAGTCATAGTGTTCTTTCTCTAGCACACTGTGACATTGGACAAGTTGCTTTATTTCTCTGGACCCCTATCTGATGAACCTCACACTAACACTTGGTTCTCAGTCCCCAGCGCTGCGCCTCAGCTTTCTTTGTCAAGCACTACTCCTGGGGACATCCAAGTGACCTGGCTGCCTTTGCCACCCTCCCTGAGCAATGGGAAAGTTGTGAAATATAAGATTGACTACTGCACGTTAAGAGAAGGTGAGTGTAAGGTGCCTGGCTCTGTCCTGACTTGGTTGAAGAGGAGCGTTAACGTTAGATTGGAGGGTGATTGGTGCATAGAGTGGCATGTGGTATGTGGGATTCCTTGCAGGGTGGAATTGGGCAGGTTAGTGAGAGTGGCCTGTGGCAGGAGAAATTGGGGAAGAGTACTGTAGGGTCATGTGGGAGAGGGAGAAAGGGAAGGGTAGGCTGGGGGAGACCAAGAGAAGGGGGAGTGGAGTAAGTTAGGGTAGGACTGAGTAAATGATCTCTGTAGGTACACTGAATGAGAAAATGAATGAATGAATGAAAAACATTTACTAAGCCCCAATGGGAGTAATGGATAAGATCAAGTGATAGTATGAATGGGGTTTAGGGCCTCCTCTAAATTAGGAGATTCTGTCTCCTGGGCTTGGGGGTGATGTAGACAGCAGGACAGAGATAGAACTTGAGACGTCCCACCTCTCTGTCTTTTCCCTTTAGCCCCACTATGCCCTGGCCCTGAAGTGGTAGACAGTCTTATGTTATGGGGCTGGGGAGGTATCTTCCTATACCCTAGCTTAGAAGGCATAGAGGATGAGGATTTCATTGAGGACCCCCACCTTGGAAGGGGAAAGCAGTATAGAGCAATGGCACTTCTCCAGGTCAAGCAAGCCTTGAACTTTGCTTTTGAACTTGCATCCACATGTTCAAGGGCCTAGAGTCTTGGTGTCCAGGGCCAAGTAACTGGGAGTCCAAGTGAGAGGGTCTAGTGTCAGGGTCCCAAAGCTGTTGCTAACTCTTATCCTTTTCCTGCCTTTGACAGATCAAGTTTTTTCCACTGAGGTCTCTGGGAATGAGACACAGCTCATGTTATACTCATTACAACCCAACAAGGTGTACAGAGTGCGCATTGCTGCGGGCACCAGCGCAGGCTATGGGGCCCCCTCCCAATGGACACAGCACCGAACGCCCAATACAGAAAACCAGACTCACAGTATGGAGAGCAGAGGGATGTGTTGGGGGTGTGGGAGCTTGAAGGGAGGGGAATATATGTATGTGTGGGCACAAGATCTTAGTGTGTTTATACATGTCTGCATGGGTACGTACTGTGGGGTGGGTGGTTTTCATATGTTATGAGCATATGTATATGAGAATGTAGCATGTACGTCAGAAGGTGTTTTCATATTTGGTTTGATGTATATCCTTATCGAAGTCATCAAAGTCCCCAAAAAGTGATCCCTCTAATAGGAGCTTAGGGGCCAGAGCAGATGAACAATCTATAAAATATGACTATATTTTTAGCCTTGCTCTAGAAGAGTTTTGGAGGTGAGCACAGTGTTTAACTGGGAGGCAGGCAGCCCCCAGAGAACCAGGAAGGAGGAATTCATGTAAATATTCATTAAATGCTTTTTCTTCCTACCCCAACCTTTATTTCTTCCTCTGTCTCCTCTGAACATTTGATTCCCTCCCTTTTGTTCCCTGCCATTTCTGAATCCATCTTCCTCCTTTATCCACTCCCTCCCTCCCTCATCCATTCTGCACCCAGTCCCCTTTGCTCCCTCAGATCTGAAGGTCAGGGCAAGGATGGAGAGTTTGGTGGTAACATGGCAGCCGCCCCCTCACCCTATCCAGATCTCAGGCTACAAGCTGTACTGGAGGGAAGTGGGAGCTGAGGAGACAAGTGAAGAGAGGTCTTCTGGCGGTGGGAGTCGTGGGGACCAGGTCTGGGACGTGGGGCCTGTCAGACTCAAGAAAAAAGTGAAGCAGTATGAGTTAACTCAGCTAGGTGAGGAAGGAATGGGGAGGGAGGGCAGGAGCCCTTTAAGGGGAGGGAAACTTACACATCCCTCCCTTTGTGCCCCCTCCCCAAATGCTCAACTTGAGAGATCCATGAAGCTGGGGAGTGAATTCAGGGACATTCCCAGGTCAGTGATACCAGAAGTCAAGGGTCAGAATCTCTAACTAGTTATGGGTGGATGGGTGGGTGCAGGTCAGAACTTGGGATCTTTGATTGTAGGAGTCTTGGAGATCAAGCTGGGTCAGTGAACGTGGGGATCGGGAGTCAAGATCTGTGGGTCAGGGACCAGGGTCTCTATTCAGTGATCTCTGTGCCTTCTCTAGCACCTGGACGACTGTATGAAGTGAAGCTTGTTGCTTTCAACAAGCGTGAAGATGGCTATGCAGCCGTGTGGAAAGGCAAGACAGAAAGGGCACCTGCAGCAGGTAAGAGTTTGGCTGAGTTTTGGAGGTTGGCTCCCCTCCTGTTTTCACCACTTTAGCACCAGAGTCATCATTAGAGGCAGAATGGGAACTGGGACCCAATATCTGGATTTCCAGATGTTCCCTTGAACATTCGGAGTAGTTAGGAGAAGTCTACATGGCCTACCCTCTTGGACTGAGCTCCTCATTCTCCCCCTTCCATGCTTCCTCTCCAACAGACCCACCAGTCCAAAAGAGCCCACCTCTGCCCCCAGCCCATGTACATGCAGAGTCCAACAGCTCCACATCCATCTGGCTTCGGTGGAAGAAGCCAGACTTCACCACAGTCAAAATTGTCAACTACACAGTTCGCTTCAGCCCTTGGGGACTTAGGAATGCCTCCTTGGTCACTTACTACACCAGGTAAGGGAACAGAGAACGTGCATATGGGTAAGGGGACCCAGGGAGTGATGGGCAGGAGATGTGGGGTGAGGGATACAGGAAGCCATCGCTACTTCCTCACTTCACCAGAGACTAAAGATGGTCAGGGGACTATAACTAGGGTCATCATGGACTTTAGAACAGTGAATGTGCAGGAAAAAGAAATGGGTATGATATCAGAATTAATCCCCCAGAAGACAGATCCCTCCTGTACTTAGTACTTGAGTACATATTACAGAACAGACAATGTCTTCACCATTGTGGGAGCTCCCAATCTGCTGAGGAGGACATAATATCTGCCTCATAGAGAGGGGACAGGATATACATATACCCACATATAGTGAGAACAAAATGATGTTGAGAGAGGATAGGTCAGGCATTGTGTTTTTTGGGTATAAAATAAAAGCTGGGTTAACCTATTAAATGTGCCCAGAGGAGGTAACTTAGAGTTGAAATTTCAAGTAAGAAAATGAATGCAAATTTAATTGTATCCAGGGTTCCTATCATTGGTTTGATGGGGGTAGGGTACCTTTGTGCCAAAGCTGAGTGCTTCTAGAAGTCTCTACCTCAAAGAAGAGAGTGGGGAACTGGTGGGACAGGCTCCAGTGATGGGC
Organism: Bettongia penicillata ogilbyi; assembly: GCA_023548195.1. Taxonomy (NCBI): domain Eukaryota; kingdom Metazoa; phylum Chordata; class Mammalia; order Diprotodontia; family Potoroidae; genus Bettongia; species Bettongia penicillata. The sequence continues at coordinate 3,256,637 of JAJHZJ010000148.1, forward strand.
TGGGGTCAGACTCAGTGCTTAGTGGAGTTCTTGCCTTGACAGCTCTGGTGAGGACATCCTCATTGGGGGCCTGAAGCCATTCACCAAGTACGAGTTTGCAGTACAGTCCCATGGCGTGGGTGTGGATGGCCCATTTGGTTCTGTCGTGGAACGTTCTACTCTGCCTGACAGTGAGTGACTCCGTAACTGCCTCCCTCATCCCCTTCATTCTCTCCAGGTTTCTGGTCTCTTTTCAGGGCCTGAGTCAGCCACCTTGAGATTCTTGATGGCGATGATTTTATGGTGTAATAGAAAGAGTTTACCTGCCTTGGAGTCAGGAGTTCTAATCTTGGCTTGCCCACTTACTAGCTTATCTAACTCAACTTTGGAAAGTCACCTACTCTTCCCAACCCTCACTTTTATCACATGTAAATGGGAATGATAATCTTTGCCTTCCTCACAAGGATATTAGGAGGGTCAAATAGGAAAAGGGAACAGAGAAGTTTTTGTAAATGATTTCTGCAGCCACAGTCAACTGAAAGGTGAAAAAGATACCATTTCCTGATGTGTTTACTTTGTGGATTTTTTTTTTAATTTGACTTAGAGAACAAAACAGTGGCTCTTCCTCCAAGCCTTTGCCTGTGTAAGACTCCCCCAGTATGTTAAGATCATACAAGATTCCTTGATAGAAGTAAACACAAGGGTTGCTTTGTACAGTGAATTCTCTGATTATTAACATCTAAAAGGACCTGAAACTGAGATTTATTTTCAATTGAATTCAGTAAACATTTATTAAGTGCCTGCTATGTTCCAGGCACATACAAATATGAAAAAGACAGTCCCTGCCTTTGAGGAACTTATGATCAAATGGGAGAAGATCCTGAAAAGCTGGGGGTGGGGTGTGTTGCGGAGGAGAAGAGCAAAGGGATAACTGGCAGGGGCGTGTTGTTTTGTGCAGTGAAAGTCAAGCAGAACTGCTGACGGAGCATGGAGTTACCAGCAAAGTTGTAAGCCCTCTATTGAGAAAGGCTTATGCTGGCCAAAAGTATTCACTTTGTCATGGAACAGATCCATCACAGAATACAAGTTGAAGAAAAATTTCTTATGCTTAGAGAAGTCTTATAGATGCTTCCCTTTGTGCATAGAGTCCTATCAAGATTTGGAGCATTACGGAGACTTCCTGGATGAAATCACATGAAACCACTCACGAGTTTGACCTGAGCATCCACTCAGGAAAAACCAAATGGATGAAGATGTTTATCATTCAGATTATGACATGCATTTAGACAAATAGAGCTCTTCTGTCATACATCTACCTATCTATATCTATATATAGTAATATTTTGGACAAGATAGATATATGTGACAAACAGTATAAATGGATAATGAGTTCAGACCCAAAGCAAATAAAAGTGGAAAAGCAAGCTGAATTGCCTTCAAGAAATTGCAAAACTCCTTTAATGACCTCAAACTTCTCCCGGAAATAAAGGCCCATCTGTTTTATGTGGATAGTCTAATAGTCTACTTTTCTAAATGATTTCAAGTCATGCAACACAGCCTCCAAAGAATTAAAAGTGAAAATCACTCAGAGGGCAGTAGAGAGACACATGGTAGGTGGTAGCTGGCCATAATATATGAAAAATAAGGAACTTTGAAGAACTAAAGAAAGATGTCATTGGGGAAACATATGAGGGAAAAAGGAAAAGTGAGCTGAGCATGTGGTAAGAGCAGGATAGTATGTGCGTACCACTAGTCACCTATGCAGCACCAAGAGAAATTGAAGAAGGCTCCTAGGACCATGGGTCGGCCCTTTGCGGTGAACTTATTAGAAGATGTGGGCAAGAATTGCACAGGATAGATGGGGATGGACGGATTTGCTGTTTGCATTACTAGAGGAAAGATCCAAATGAAGATGAGTCTTCTTCCAGAGATGATATTTGTCTGTGGATCCTAGAGCATCACTGTACCTGAAGAATAAAAATTGTGAATGACCCAAAGGTCAATAGAGAGACAAATGGTGGATTTAAGTAGCTCCAGCATCTTTTCAGTAGTGAGACTTGAGCACTAAAAGTAGTGTAAAATATATCCTATGATCAGAAAATAAGGTGAGCCAGTCATTTATCGAGGGCAAGGAATGACAGATGGACAGCTCGAGTGCCTCATTGTTACCTAGGAAATATTTTAAAGGAAGACTTTGTAGTGTGGTGGAAAAAGCAGTAGATTTGGAGTTGAGAACCTAGATGCAAGTCTCAACTCTTCATTTACTGCCTGTTGACCTCAGGAAACTTACTTAATTTCTCTGGTCTCCAGTTTCCTTGTCTATAAAATGAGGGAGCTGATATACATCAGAGCTCGGATCCCAGCAAGCTCATAATCTATGATTCACGTCTTCCCATGATCTACTGCTGACATATTGAGTAGACTCCCTGTGGAGGAGTATGGAAATATACCAGTCAACAAGCATGTTTTATGAGTTTACTATGTGCCACACACTGTGTTTGATGTGGGGCTACAGAAACAAGTGTGGGACAGTCCCACTCTCAAGAAATTTTATTCTACTGGGAGAATACACCATAGATACTGATAAGTAAATATAGAATGTATGCAAACTATACATCATCCAGTGATAAGGAGGAGAATACACCGTGGATATTCATAAAGTAACTATAGAGTGTATGCAAACCATATAGCCAGTGATAGGGAGGAGAATACACCATGGGTATTGATAAGTAAATATAGTGATAGGAAGGGGGACACTAACCACTAGAGGAACCAGGAAAGGCCTTTTCAAGAAACTGGTGCATGAGCCAAGCCTTGAAGGGATCTGAGAGTCAGAAATGAGGAGAGAGCATGGCCACTATGGTGGATAGTCTATGCAAAGATATGGAAGCTGGAGTTGAAAGTTGTCTGTGGGGACCAGCAAGGAGGCCATTTTGATTAGAGCAATAGTTTTCAAACTTTTTTTTATAAATTAATTTGTCTTTAGTTTTCAACATTCACTTCCATAAGTTTTAAATTTTCTCCACCTCTTTCCCATCCCCAAGACAATGGCAAGCGATCCAATATAGGCTCTACACATACATTCTTATTAAATGTATTTTCACATTAGCCATGTTATATAGAAGAATTAGAACAAAAGGGAGGAACCATGAGAAAGGAAAAAAACCAGAATGAAACAAAAAGAAAATAGTCTGCTTCCATCTGCATTCCGACTCCATGACTCTTTCTCTGGATGTGGATGGTATTTTCCATCATGAGTCCTCTGGAATTGCTTTAGGTCCTTGCATTGCTGAGAAGAGCTAAGTCTATCAAAGTCAGACATGGCACAATGTGACTTGCTGTGTGGTCCTCAAACTTTTGATCCCGGGGACCTTTATATGCTCTAAAAAAAATTCTTGAGGACCCCCAAAGAACTTAGGTTTATGTGGGTTGTAGCTATTAATATTTATACTGTTAGATATTTAAATATCTTAGTATTATTATAAAAACATTTTTGGTGTCATGGACCCCCAGAAGGATCCCTTGATCTCCAGGTATCCAGAAGTCCCCAGAGCACACATTGAGAAACATCACAGGGTGTGTGAGAGAGAGCCATGTGGAATCAGCATGGAAAGATAGGCTAGAACCAGACTGTGAAAGGCTTTAAATGCCAAACAAAGGAATTTGTATTTTATCCTCCAGATGAAAGAAAGTCATGGGGAGCTTTTTGAGTAAGAAAGTGACCTGGTCAGATTGTGCTTTAAGACTATCAATTCCTCCTGTGTGCAGGCTGGATTGAAAAAGAGAGAGAGTAGATACAGGGGGGCCAATATGGATAGGGGGAAACACCAGCTCAGTTATAATCTGTCCCATTATATCCCTGGATCCATTAGAGCCCCGAGGCACTAAATGAAAATACAGCCCTACGCAAACATTAGGGAAGGGAGTAAGCGTTTATTGAACACCTACTATGTGCCAGCCACTGTATAAATATTTTATTTGATCCCCACAACAACCCTGGGAGGTAGGTTCTCCTTTTACAGTTGAAGAAACTGAGGCAAACAGAAGTTAAATGACTTTTCTAGGGTCATACAGCTAAGATGCATCTGAGGTCAGATTTGAAGTCAGGTCTTCATGACTCCAGACACAGTGCTTTATCCACTATACCACCTGACTGCCTCTGGCTGTGGTAATGGTGTATATCCATATCTGAGGCTTCAGTGGTATTTGGATTTCTCTCTGTTAATGCAGATTGAGAATTCAACTGTAATATAGGTTTAGGGAGTCACCTGAAATGGAGATGAAGTACCTTGCTCAGTGCTGGTATGAGTCAAACCCACTGAATTTGAAGCTGGACCTTCCCCTCTCCAACCACTGCACTACACTGCTATCATGACAGTGATAATCGTAACTCATCTGTCACATTTGCACTTTCTATAGGACCTGCTCAGAAAGTCCTTTACTGGTTTTTAAATATTATTAACAGGCTGACAACATGACAGAATCCATCTGTAAAATGGCATTTAAAGTCAAATTGAGTTTTCTTAGCACCGCCGATAGGGACTGGACACAGGCTTTTATTGTATAGAGAACTCCCAGATCAGGAAAGTCCCTCTACCAATGCAAGCTGACCACCTTCTCTGTAACATGTAGTTTTAAAAGAGTTGCCCAGAGCAGCAAAAGGTGAAGTGATTTGTCCAGCAAATACGAATCAGTGGGAAGACTCGAACCCAGGTTTCCTGACTTTGAGGCCAGCTCTATCCACTATGCCAAGCTGCCTGCTTCTCTTGGACTGACTGATATGGGCCTCAGTTCTGTAGCATCTGAAGTTGGTTGACTTGTTGATCACTGGATAGGAAATAAATTGTACTGTGTACCACTGTGTGATTTGGTTATCCAAAACTTCATTAAATTTGAATCTCATTGTTATATACAGCTTATTTCTGTTATGCCTACACTTTTAGGTTACATTTCCATTATTTGGAAAGTGCAGAAGGACTTTATAGAAACTCTTTGTTTTTCAAAGTACTTTGCTAGACATGATCCTTGCTGAAACCTTGTGAGGTTGTTATCATCCCTATTTTACAGATGGGAAAACTAAGGCCCAGTGAAGTGAATCTAAAGATTCCCCAGGAAGTTAGTGACAGAGTCAGGACTAGAATGCACTCAAGTCACTTAACTTCAGACCATTACTATTTCCATTATAATACACCATATATCCCTGTACCCCCTGTCTCTTGTTCTGCACTCTGTAGGGTCCTTAATGATGCCTCTTCCCATCTAGTAAGTGGTCAGCATCCCTTTCTACTTCCTTTAATGCCACACCCCCTTCAATGTTTAAGCCTTAGTTACTGTGCCTTTGACTGTTTTCCCCTTGTAACTTTTACACAGGGCCCTCAACCCCTCCTTCTGACCTTCGCCTAAGCCCTCTCACCCCATCTACAGTTCGACTCCGCTGGTGTCCACCGGTGGAGCCCAATGGAGTGATCGTGGAGTATCTGATCCTTTACAGCTCCAACCACTCAAAGCCTGACCACCTGTGGACTCTGCTCACTACAGATGGTGAGTGGCTGGGGTCTCCCAGCCCACAAAGTCTTCTCAGGCAGCTGTAAGCTGTCCCATCTCTTCCATCTTCCTCCACAACAGGCCCAGATGGTGATTCCTCTTTAGGGGGGAACCCTCCAGCTCATTTCAGAACTTAGGAAATTCTTTCAGCTGTTTAACCAAAGCCTGTCTTCTTGTTGATAGTTTAGTTGGGAGCAAGATGCTGGGGCGGGGCAGGGACATGGGGGGTGAGGTGGGGGCAGTGAGGCTGGTTTGAACATCTCCTTATGAAACAGGATCAGAGAGCTGGCTGTCCTCCTTGGCCAGGAGGTTGACTGATGGGGGTGTGACAGGGGTGGAGAAAAGTAGCAGAACTTTTCAGAAGGCTTCTATGACCATCCCCATTCACCACCAGCCAACACTGTTTTCTCTGCTTTTCATGCTGTCCCCTAGGAAACATCTTTAGTGCTGAGGTACATGGGCTGGAAAGTGATACTAGGTATTTCTTCAAGATGGGGGCACGGACAGAGGTGGGACCAGGGCCATTCTCTGGTCTGCAGGATGTGCTCACACTGCAGGAGAAGCTTTCAGGTATGGGTTAGGGAAGGGGAGAGAACATATATCAGAGGGCTTTAGAGGAAATAACAAGGGATATCCAGAAGGAGCCTAAGACATATACCTTTCAGGAACTAGTTCTGAAATCACAGAAGACTTAAACAAGTGACATCCTTCTCTTCCCTGACCCCAAGGCATTTCACCTAGTCTCTTATGTTGAGACAAAATTAACCCTGCTTCATTTGAGGCAATTGTCCTTCTGGTTTGATGAATAGATTAGTTTAGTTGAGAGACCTGTTTCAGTCTGGAGGCTTTTTGATTCAGGAGATCTGTTTGGTAGTAAAGCTAATTCTAACTGAGGGTCTAATTTGGTGGTGGGATCTGGAGACTAAGTTAGTTTTGGACCCTGGATTGGTGGGAAGACAGATTTCATTAGGAGGCCATTTGTTGTGGGGGCAGGGAGTTAATGGCTTCATTTGGAGACCAGTTTGATTTGGCAGGCAAAGGGAGGGCAGTTGTTTCACTGGGAGATTGATTTAGAATATTTTCCAGAAATGTCATCTTCTGGATGTCCAGTGCATGCCAAAAGTCCCATAGTAGACAAGGGCTGGGTTAAGGACTCTTCCAACCTAACCTGCTTGACATGTTGCCAAAAATCAGTGTTGCCCATGTTTATATGTCAAGGACATGTTCTGGGTCTTCCCACGGGAGATATAAGGATCCTCAAGATATCTTAAATACCAGGAACTGTCTACAGCCCATGGTATTGTGATTGCCCAGTCTCTCTCTTCCATCTTCCAGATGTCCTGGATGTGCACTCGGTCACAGGCATCATTGTGGGTGTCTGCCTGGGCCTCCTCTGCCTCCTTGCCTGCATGTGTGCTGGCCTCCGAAACAACTCCCACAGGTGAGGAGATGAGATAGGGAACAAGGTGTATAAATCAGAGGTTCCTCAGCCTTTCTCCTCTTCCTCCTCCTTCTCCATAAAACATAACCCCGAAGAGTGACCATCAGTCAACACGCACATAGTGAGTGCTTACTGTATGCTAGACATTTTTCTAAGAATTAGGGGTGCAAAGAACCCCAAAAAACACAGTTCCTTCCCTTAAGGCACTTGTATTCTAACGGGGAAATGTAAGTAGCTTCCACAAAAGGTTTAGATAACTCCTGAATGAGAGCCTAGGGATGGATATCCTTATAAGAATTCCCTTATAAAAGGAATAGTATGTTTGGAGATAGCCCTAACTTGAGATGATATCAAGGAGTGAAATCATGGCCTCTCTCCAAACGGTCCTGGGACACCCGCATCCAAGATCAGACACTGGACTGGAGGAACCATTAGTGATGATTATCAGATGGAAGATGGAGTCTGGAAGCATCCACTATTACTTTTAAGGGTCTGCCCCAGAATCTCTTTGGTCACACCCCCATCCATCTTCATTGTCACTGGTTCACTGGCTCCAGGGTCTTCTCCAGTCATCCTGACCTATATCTGGCCACTGGACCCAGGTGTCTGTGGAGGAGAAAGTGAGGCTTGTGACTTTGCACAGCCCTGTCTCACTTGAATTCAATTCACTTACAAGTTATGGCATCACCTCCATGATATCATGGTCCTCTTTGAGAACCAAGGACAAACAATAAAAAACATTAGTTCCTTCTAGATTCCTTCCCTACACCCTATTTTGGTGGAGAGGATCTCAATGACGTGATGACATCACTCTCCATAGGACACAATTGATGAAAGCTGACAAAAGAAGCTTTCTCCCTCCTCCTTTGTCCTCTCTATCATCTTGGATCAGCATTTAAGGAAGAGATTAGAAAAAGGGATGGGGCTAGAGGAAAAAGGGAAAGTTGATATCATGTGTTTCCAAGTTGAATAATTCCCTTAGGTACACAGTTACCTAGTAAAATACATTGGCCCTTTGGGTCAATGAGATATTTGCCCCCAGCCAGTGGGGGTAGACAGAAAGAGGAATCAGCACTTCCTTCTGTCCAGCTTTGGGGCTTAATCTGAAATCAGGGGAATATGAATCAAGTTAAAGGCATCTTCTTTTTTAATTTATATTTTTCTTTTAATAAATTTTTTTTTAAACTTTTTAAAAACAATTTTGAGTTCCAAATTCTGTCCCCACCTCTGGTACTACCCATGCCCATGTAGAGGACAAGCAGCATGTGAAATTATGTAAAGTATATTTCCATATTAGTAAGGTGTCTTCTTTATCCAAGACAGGTTCTACCACCTCCTTTCTACCATCCCTCACCTTACCCCAGCCTGGGTTCAAAAGCTCTCAAAGAGAGCTTTTCCAGGATAGGTGGGAAAGGGACAATGGCTCCCACGTGGAGATGCCATCCATTCACACAGACCACGTTAGGTAAAATCTGGAAGAGCCTTCAAGGTCACTGAGTTCATTTTACAGATGAAGAAATGAACACTAAGAGAACTTAAATGACTTGCCCAGGGTCGCACAGATAGTGTCTGAGGCAGGATTCAAATCCAGGTCCTTCTAAACCGCATTCATCACTCTATCTACTTGTCCATAGTGATAGAATCTGGTCTTTGTCTTTGGACCTATCCAGTTGTTAGGACAATGATTTTCTGCTTCAGATGTGGCTTAGAATAGGTAATTGCTGAGGACTCTTCCAACTGAGAAATTGTTTCTTATTGGAAATGAAATAAAAACATGAGACTTCTTCACCAGGGGAATATATCATAGCTCATTCAGGAGCACTTCAAAGATTTATGATCCGTTTGCTCAGACTCCAATGCCAATGGCTTCTGGATATTTTCAAGATTTCTACCTCTACACACACACCTCAAACACACCCCTTACTCCTTTGCCTTTTTCTCCAACTCTCTTTCTCTGCAGGGAATCACTCCCTGGCCTGACCTCTCCTACTGCTGAGAACCCTCGACTTTACTCCCGTGCCCAGCTGGGTGCCCCTGGCCCCCCTGCTGCCCATGAGCTTGAGTCCCTCGTATGTCCTCACCCTCGGCTCCAGGATGGATCCCTCTCTCCTTTCCCAGACCTCGATGAGGGCGCTGAAGTGCACAGCCTCATGGGTGGTGGTATTGAAGGTCGAGCCCACACCAAGAGAAAGGTGACGCTTGGGAACCCTTGTCCGCAAGAGCTACAGGTTGACTGTTTCCCCAGCAGTTTGGTGGCTTCCTCAGACAGCTCCTATGAGTCAGTTCTCTCCTAAGACACCAGGGGGTGGCAGAGTACAGTGTGTGCTAAGTGATAATTTCCTTTTCCTCTGGGCCAGATGTCAGTGGCGGAAGAGAAAGCAGATGGGCCACCATCCCTCTGGCAAATTTGGCCAATTGGGTTCTCACAGAGGGCGAGGGCTCCATACAGACACCATGGATAACGCTTAGTGATCATGAGCCCCACCCAAAAAAACTGGGATGACCTCCAGGGTCAATCCCTCCCCTCCCCAGTAGATTCTACTCCTTGTTAGTCCTGCTTCCCACTGCCTCCCCTGCGGACAGTGATCATGTCTGAAATGGGTTCAGTAGGAAATGGCATAAACTTAAAGTAGGAATATAATGTTTTGGATCCTAATCAGTCACCCAAACTTCCTCCCTTCCCCCAATGCTCTGATTCCCTTATCGTGCCCCACACCTCCACTTCAGACTGGAGATTTAACCAGATGCGTTTCCCAATGTAAAACAGATCCCTCTCCTTTCCTATCCTGCCCCCTCTCACACAGACATTGACCCCTGCCCTAAAGTCTCTCCCAGTAGAGCCGTTCCTAACATCTTTCCCATCAGGAAAGAGCCAGTTAGCTTGATCTCCTAGTTTTTATCCTCTCTATTTTAAGGCCCATGCAAAAGGACATCTTTCAGCTATAAATTCCACCTTTCAGGCTCCCTCACACACTGCCTCTGCTCACTCCATCCCTTCCCCTTTGATTTTGAACACTGACCAGTCTTCTACCCTTTGCCTGCAGGTCACATGGGCTCAGTCCGGAGGGCTGAGCTGGTCAGGAACCTGGGCTGGATGTGGGACACCTGAGACAGGGGCTAACCCTGCTCTGACCCAGGCCCTGCTACCCCCAGCTGGAGCAGGGCAGACCTTGCTACTTCAGGCCCTGATGTATGATGCTGTGATGGTTAGTGGATATGGCAAAGTGGGAGTGGTGAGGGTTTGGCCCAGCATTTAATGGGTAGGAATAGCCCTCATTTGGTATTACCCATTAATTCTTTTTTGGGATAAAGAGGTATCTCATTATCTAAACCTGTTATCTGGAAGTCCATGGGATTCATGAATTACCTAGATTCCAGGAGTCTTCCCCTTGAAATGAATATGTTTGTGCAGAAGGGTACATGGATATATGGGCAGAGGTTCTGAAAGAAGTGGGTTTCATTTGGGGACCTCTTTGTACCTCTTTCCTCCAACCTAGGTTGCCCAGTGAATTATAAAGGTACATGAACCTCCAGACTGGCCTCAAAACTATATGGGCATGTTTGAGACCTCACAATCTCAGCCTCCTCCCCGCTCCAGTTTGGTTCTGGAGCTCCTCTCCAGAGGACATGGGGATTGGGACAGCTGACGTCTGTCACCTAGCCATACCTGTTTGATGCATGTCCAAATGATTCTGATTTATACAGCATGTTCAGGTTTTAATGAGAAGGCAGAAAGGAGTCCTGGAGGCAGAAGTCCTGAATTTTTATCTATGTTCTGCTATTTGGCCCCTATGTAACTTTGATCAAGTGACTAAGTCTTCCTGGGCTTCAGTTTTCTTATCTGTAAAAAGAAAATTGGATGAGATGGTCCTTAAGTCCCCTAGAAGCTATGAGCCTAGAAGGACAGTGAGCTTTTTTCACAGTTCTGTAAGATAGGTTATTATCCTTATTTTACAGATGCAGAAACTGAGTCTCAGGTCAAATGATTTGGCCTTGGTTACAAAACCAGTATTGGAATCTGTGACCGTAAGCGTAATATCTGTTCCACTACAGTGAGCTGCCTTTCCATGTGTAGTGACTTCTGTGTATCCCACAGGGTCTGATGGTTACTCTGGATTCCCCTCCCCCCCGATGGTTATTCATTGTCCCTCCCCAAAATCTGGGGTATGACAGCCATTTTCTTATCCCTTCACTCGGAGATATGGTGGTCCCTTGGTGTTCTTTTCTGCATGCTCACTTTTTATATTTTGTGTTCTTTTGTCCCTACCAGAGCGATGGAAGAAAGAAACCTCTTGCATCCTGCAGAAACCAAGTGGAGGCAGATGTCATCGTTCACTCTGACTTCTCAGCATCCGAAGGGCACCATGATCCGGAGCTCTATGACCCAGATTCTAGGGACCCCACACCCACTGGGTCTCCAGCCTCCCCCTCCCATATCAGTGAGCTGGGGCTGGAAATAGACTGGCCAAATAGAGACCTGGGAGGAGGTGAGCTGGAAGTCTCAGGGCTGGACAGACAGACTCACCAGTCAGAGGCAGCTAGTGTCCAAGACCTCTGCAATGGCTTTTCCCAGCATGAAGATGCACTGGAGAAAGCAGTCACTGAGTACCCCGACCCCTACAGGGGTGGGCAGCTGATCAGGGGATCCCCAACCCTTTCTGGACAACCAGACAGCCTTCAGGGTGGTTCCTCTGGCCTCCACTCAGCCACTACAAATCAAAGTCTGTGGCCCTGATTAGCAAAACTTGGCATCTGTTGGATCTGGACCATGTGAAACAGCATTTGCATTTGTGCATATATATGTGTACCTCCTCCTCACTAAGCCATGTGGAGACCTCCCTGGGGAGGTGCCAGGGGGTGCCCTGGGCTAATTAGATCCCACACCCTAGGAGCCTCCTCTTCCCAATGTGCCTCACTTCTTTTAGGCAATCACGCCTTCCTGCCCCCTTAAGATCTAGGTTCCATTCCACATTATGAGACGTGTGCTTCTGCAGACCCGAGCACACATTTGGTTAGTGGGTCGGGAGGAAGAGTGTTGTCTCTATTGGGGAATGATGAGCATCTTTTACTATTGGCTTTGCTCAGTGCTTTTGAGAACGAGGAGTAATGGGTTAGTTAATATTCTTTCTAGGACAGTCTCCGGGAGCACCTCCTGTTGCTGTGGCCTGCCAACCTTTCCATGACTCCACATCTTTTATTACACACTCTGAGAGTGTCTCTAACACCCTGTCTTAGCAAGACAGTGCCACCCCTACGCTGCCTCCCTTCCGGCTGGGGGTGGGTAGCTCCAAGTAGGTTCAGGTGCCTAACGTTCTAGGTGCATCTCCTTCCTGCTGTGCGTGCAAGTGACTCTGAGTCCTCTCTGAACAACTTTGTTTTATTTTATTTAGAGCAAAACCTGATTTTGTAGCCACTTGCTAGTCCCTCTCCCCATGTCCTGCCTCTCCTTCGCTTTGTTCTCTTTTTCTTCTTCCTCTCCATCCTCGTCCTCCTCTGTCTCCCTGTGCGCTCCTGTCCTCTTTCCTGCCACTTGCCAGTCTCCCTCCCCATGTCCTGCCTCTCCTTCCCTTTGTTCTCTTTTTCTTCTTCCTCTCCATCCTCGTCCTCCTCTGTCTCCCTGTGCACTCCTGTCCTCTTTCCTGCCTCTCTGTCTCCCTTTGCCCCCGTCCTATCTCTTTCCTGTCTCTTGCTGCCCCATCTTGTTTCCCTCTCCCTCTCTCCTTTCCTCCATCCCTTCTGTGTCCCTCACACTTTCCCTCTTGTCCTGTTTTCCTTCCCCTCTCCTCCCTTCTCTGCTCCACCGCCATTTCCCCCTTACTCTTATCGTACACCCTTCCCTGAAATGCCTTCCTCCTCTCCTTAGTTGTTGCTGTCTCTTTCCTGTCTTATCTCTCCCTACACCTCCACACTTCTCCCTTGCTTTTCCTACTTCCCCGCTTTCTCTTTCCTCTCTCATCCCCATCCGATGTATCTCCCGCATTCTGTATTTCTCTCCCCTCTTTTTCCCTCACTTTCCTTATCTCCTCCTTCCCTCTCTTTCATCTTTCACCTGCTTCACCTCCTTTTTCCCTCTCTCATCTCTCTCACCTCCTGTTCTATTCTACTCTTTTCATCTTTTCCCTGTCCTCATTACCATCTCCCCTTTCACTTCTCTTGTGGATGGTTTTACATTTCCCTCCTCACAACAGGACTACCTCACATCTGTTTCAGAGGCTGAAGTGATTCCCCTGCCCCATCCATCCATAACTGGTTCTTGTATCACTTTTCTCTAAAGATGCAACTGTGCCCACTGCAGTGACTTGAAAAAAACACAGCCATCTGCCTGTCAGGTGCCTGTATAGGAGGCTCACACTTCTCTGTGCAGCATCAACCTCCCTCCTCCACCCTGGCCATGGACACAGCTGGATTAATTCAGTTCATGCAAAAAGTTTGGGAGGGGTATTTAAATTGGGGGCAGTGGTGTCATAATCTAATTTGGATGTTCACATGGTCACATTCGCCTGGATAATCAATTTTCTCTGTGATTTAACCTGCCGGTAGAGCAGGCTGTGAGAAAAGATTGGGGTGGGGAAAAGATTTCCTTTCCAGAGCAATAATTGAAAGGGGGCCATATCCCAGCTCCCAAGACCCTACAAAGTCCCGAGTGCAGCTCCCACAGTTTGGGGCTAACCCTGGCCAGTTCTCCTACTGAAAGAACTCCACTTTTGAAACTGGACTTGATTTCTAGTACCAGGAACCAGACAAATCAGTTTAAGTAGCAGTACTCCTATGGAGCACTGAACTCTCCCAGCCTTCTTTTTAAGGCTCTGCTCTCATGGATAGGAGCCCTGAAGGGGTAGGCATCTACCCCATCTTCCCCTCCCCCATGATCTGCCTAAATAGATCTTCTAAGAAAAATCAAGAGGGGAGGGGGAAGGGAGGCCGGGGTGAGAAGATACCATATTTTGCTCCTTTGGTTTAAACTCATTTTTGAAATCATTACAGGACCTTCTTTATGGTATCTGAGGTCCTTTCCATCTCCAAATCCTGCGATTCTCAACACCAAGCACAGTGCTTGTTGTATACTAGGTTCTTAATAAATGGTCATTGATTGATTGCTCATAGTCATGTATGCCAGGTCCCATTCCCTAGGCAGGAGTATATTCACTTGCTTTTCACTTTGACCCTTTTCCTAGGACACTCACTACATTTGGGATTGGGTTGGGGAGAAGCTTCTCCCTGTTTGCTACTTTAAACAGAATAGTCATAGGTTAACTCTGGCTTCTGTGCCAAATTAAGAAACAATCTTCCTTTCTTTCTCCCTTAAATCATGAAATATATCCCAGAGTTCCTATAGTTTCAACAGACTATTGGTGTGGAAACAGAAGGCATCTGTGTGTTTATTACGTGTCTGTTTCATTCATGCTTGGAACCCTTAACCTGTAGCTCTGCTTCCCCGCCCCCCCTCCAAACCTCCCTATCATCACCAGCATCCCACAAAGATCATGGAGGTTGGCATTGGAGGCTGCTGAACCCAGAACCATTCATAGCTCCTGCCATTTCCAGTAGCCTTTGGGGTTAACGGTTTGACTACATGGCCGTGCACATTGGCTTGTTGCTCAGAAGGTTAGAATTCTCGCTTTATTTTGTTTTCATGTTTCTACCCTGATGTTTATGGCAGCAACTCAGGCCTGGCTGTATGCTTGTAGCGTGGCACTGTGTGTCCTCGTTTTTCATGTCCTTGTTTAACAGGCAGTGAAATTCTGGTTTAAATTAAGTAGCTGCAAATGAGACAATTTATAACCCATTAGGCTGGGATGGAAAATTGTTTCTCAAAAGCAAATAAGTAATAAATCTGGTCTCTGCCTATAACTCATACTTGATAAGAAAGTGGGCCTGATCCTCTCCAGCATTCCAGATGCTATTTTGCTCTGCAAATAATCTTGGAAGTGCTGGCTGTGTCTCTTAAAAGTACTTACTGGGAAAGAGACTGTTGGCGCATTACAGGGTAGAGTCTCCACTCTTTTATCACTTTTCACTGATGCTGCTTTTTAAAAATGATTTTGCTTTAAGATTTCCTTCCTATGATGCATGACAAGTGTAATCAGCACCTGCCCTACTATTTATCTGTATTAGCTCATGCTGTATTATTTAATTATCTCTTTCTTTCCTTAGCAACTTCTCGCCTCTCCTCACAGATATTCTTTAGCGTTAAGATGCCAAGTTGGCAATGACCATGTATCCCTTCATTAATGAATTAATAAACTATTTTCCAAAAATGCTGTGTTCTCCATAGAAACCAAATTCAGTTTAATTCAACAAGCATGTATTAAGTACCTATTGTGTTCTAAATATCTAAGTACTGAGAATACAAAGATGGAAAAAGTAAAAATTCCTGGCCTCAACGAGCTTACACTGGGGAGGGAGGGGGGTGCACATAAATGGACAACTTTTACAAAGATAAGTCAAAACATTTGCTTTTATTTGGATTTTGTAATTTCAGGGTGGGATGGGAGCCCAGCACGAACACCTAGAAAAATCAGGAAAGGCTTCTCCTAGGAAGTGGTGCTTGAACTTGATCCTTGAAGGAGCTAGGAGTACCAGGAAGTAGAATAAAAGATGGAGACTATTTCAGACTCTGCAGTCATGACAAAGATTAATAGTAGCTAGCATTTTCATAGCATCTACTATGTACTAGGCGTTGTGCCAAGTGCTTTACAATTATTCTACCGACTGATCCTCACAAAAACCCTTTGAGGTATATTATCCCTATTTTACAGGTGAGGAAACTAAGGCAAACAGCGGTGACTCCAGGTTCACAGAGCTAGTATGTCCCTGAGACTATATTTGAACTTGGGTTTTCTTGACTCTACTAGACTCAGGGCTCTATTTACCTCATCACCTAGCTGCCCTAGTAATGGAATGATGTATAGGGACCTTCAAGTTGGCCAATCTGACTGAAATGTAGAATTAATGGGGGGAGTTAAATCAGCTTAGAAAGAGAGAATGGAGTAAGTTTGTAGAGGGCTTTAAAAGCCCTCACAGAGGAAATATTTTATCCTAGAAGCAATTTGAAGTTAACTGGGGCTTCTTAAGTAGAAGAGGGACATGGTGAGACAACAGTGTGTTAGGTACCAAAGGGGTACATTGAAGAGGGGAGAGAGGAGGATATTACAGTGTCAGCAAGAATGTTAGTAAGAATGTTAGTCAGAGGGGTCAGAAACCATGGAGTAGTATTTACAGCGGTGGAAAACAGCTTTTCTGCCCAAGACAAGGAATGGTGTTTTTTTGATATGGGGAAAGCATGTAGCCATAGATCAGGTGATTAAGAGGAACCATGAAGTCCAACACCTTCCTACAGTTGAGGAAACTGAGGTCCAGCATGTCAAGTCAATCAAAAGGTATTTTTGAAGTTCTACTATGCCTGGTACTGGGTATATAAAAAACAGTAGTTTATGGTAATATCAAATTAGTGACAGAGCAAGTATTTGAAATTGGGTTTTATGTCTCTAAATCCAGTGTTCATTCCATGGTCACACAGGGAGTTAGGTTCTCTCTTACTTTATAAGCACAGAGGAAGAAAGATCTGAACTTTCTCCATAGGAATCTTCAAGGTGATCTGGGCGTCAATTCAGTAATCTTACGCCAGCACTGAACGAGGCCTTTGGCGATGTAGAGCCTACAAACATTATTTTCTATAACGTGAGACTCCATCACTGCAACATGAACTTTATGAACCTCAAGAAACATACATACGTGATGACTGCATTTTAGAGGTTATAAATCTAGGTTCATATAGTTAGAGTACTAGTCCACACACATGCTTACACGAACAAAACTAAAACATTTATTAAGCACCTGCTGCATGCAGCAAGGTTGTACAGTGGATAGAGCATCTGGTCTGGAGTCAGGAAAATCTGAATTCAAATTCAGCCTTAGATACTCCTATGAGACCCTGGGCAAGTCACTTAATCCTGTTTGCCTCAGCTTTATCATTTATAAAAATGAGCTGGAGAAGGAAATGGTGAACCACTCCAGTACCTTTGCCAAGAAAACCCCAAAATGGGTCTCAAAGAGTCAGATACAACTGAAACAGCTGAACAACAAGCCCTGGGCAGGTCAGGACAAAAATGAAAGAGTCCCTGCTTCAAAGAGTTGACATTCTAGAAAGGTGATGATGGTGTAACATGTATACTAGTCAGAAAATACAAAATCTGTACAAGACATAAAGGGTGAAAATAACCATCAGGGGGCAGGGGAAGCAGAAAGAATTTGTGCATATGGTGGCACCTGAATTGTGTTTTAGAGGAAGCTACAGTCTGTAAGCGAGAGGTGAGTAGGGAGTGTGTTGCAGACATGAGGGACCAAGTGCAAAATCATGAAAGTGGTAGCTGAGAAAGGATATATGAGGAACATCTAGTAGGTCACTTTGACCGAGGTAGATAGTGTATGAAGAAGAGTAAGCTTCCCTAAGAAGATTGTCTCTTTTTTTGGCTTGACACATAGTAGGTGCTTAATAAATGCTTCCTGACTTGATTTGAAAGATGGTGGAAGTCAAACTGTGATTTTAAAATGTTATGGTACACCATCATCACTTCTTTGATGATTTTTGTATGTTATCCTAGAGGCCACAAGGATATTTGAAGATTTTTGAGTGGGTGGTTGACATGAAATGTGTTTTTGGAATATTAATTTTGGATATTAATATTAATTAATTTGGCAACTATGTGGATAAAGAATTGGAGAGGGGAAAAGGGTTAGGAGGCTATAGTCTAACTAGAGGTGAGGAAATACTGAACTAAGAAACTGTAGATGGAGAGACTCACTTCTAGAGATATTGTGGAGGTAGAAACATAATTTGGCAACTGACTAGTTAAAGAGGGAGGGTCAAGGATGACCCCAAAGTTTTTAACTTGAGCACCCATAACAGTGGTGGTGTGGTCAACAGAAGTTTGGGGAAGTTTGGGGAAGGGATGGGTTTGGGGGAAAATATAAATACTGTTTGGTACAATTTAGCTTGAGACACCTATAAAACATCTAGATAGATAAATTGAGAAGGCAGTTAGTAATACAGGATGGAAGTTCAGGAGAGCAATAAAGACTGGATATGTAATTTGGAAGTAACCTACAAAGATACTTGAATCCATAGGAGTTAATGAGTTCATCAACTCAGGAATTTATAAGCAAGGGAAAATGCAGAGAGAGAAGAGAGAACACAGGACAGAGACTTGGGAGATGCCTACATTTAGTAGATGTCCAGCAAAGTAGACTAAGAATGAGTGGTCAGACAGGCAGAAAGGAAACCAAGAAAGAAGAGTGCCATGAAAATCCAATGGGAAGAAAAAATAACCTGGGGAGAGAGTGGGAAACTGTTTCAACAAAATCAGGAAGGATAAGTTTTGAAGATCATTGAATTTAGCCATTAAGGAACTATGGATAGCATTGGAGAAGAGGTATTTCAGTCAAGTAGAGGGGTAGGAAGCCAGATTTTGAGGGATGGATTGAGAAATGAGCAGGAAGAAATTGAAACAATGCATGGAAATACTCCTTTCTAGGAATTTGACTACCAAAGGGAGAAAATATGTGACAATAGCTTGAAGATAACATCAGGAAGTCTTTTTCAGGATAAGGTAGACACGGGTATTATCTGTAGGTGGTGAGGAAGAAGCTTGTGAATGAGGAGAGATTGGGAATACAGAGGGAATGGAACCCCTGAAGGGGAACAGGAAGGGATGAGACCAATAGTGTAAGTGGAGGACAGTCTGATCTTAGCAAAGAGATCATCTTTTCATCAGAGACTGAAGAAAAGAAGGAAAGAATGATGGATGAAAAAGACGAGTTTGGAAGCATTGAGGGGAGAAGGGAGATCTTTGGACAGATGGCCTCTTTTCTTAATAAGGTAGGAGGCAAAGTCTTTTGCTGAGAGAGAGTGGGAGGAGGTGGTACAGGGGGTCTGAGAAGTGGGATGCTAAGGAGAATTGGTTGTTATCCTTTGTTCTTGAAGAGGACAAAAATGACATCACCATGATAAAGTGAAGTTTCAGTACGTACAACTGTGACTGAGGAGACCCATACAAGCTTGGAATGCTCTACCACAGATCGGGCACAGATAGTCAGTGTGGACATTTTGGATGAACATGAGAGTCAATAAAAGACGCAAAGGACTGCCATGTAACAGGAAGGGTCAGGTGATATTAGATAACAAATTTACAGAAAATGGAGTCTAGATATTTGAGTGACTCTTTCCATGTGCATTCAGGAACATATCAGTAGGAATACAAGAAGACAGTAGCACACTGGATCTGAATGCAGGCTTCAGTCCTCTCCCTCTGGCTCTGTGGACATGCTACATGCTTCCTCAGGAGAGTGGGATCACCATACCGATGGGAGCAGGAAAAAGAGAGATTGGTCTGTCTAGATTCTGACCCCAGAGAGAATTGGTAGGTGAGATCCTCAAGTAATGAGGGGGTGGAGGGAGGGGATGTTGGAAGGATATCATAGAGGAAGAGAACAAGTATATGTGTACATAACAGGATCACCAATCTTTTTGTATCATTCAAACTATTAACTTTTATAAGTTCCGAAGGTTTAACACATTCATCATACTGAAAACTAGCAGGAGTCATTGATGAAGTCAACTCTAAGTTGAGAGGGTATGAAGTGGGAAGATTGTTGAACTCCTGTAGGGAAATCAATCACTTCAGCCAAGGAGGTTTATTCTCTTTCTCCTCTGACCCAACAGTTAACATGTCCCAGTGAGTCCCCCAGTGAGTCCCTTCAGCAATAATAAAAGTTCACATTTATATGGCACTTTAGGATTTGTGAAGTATTTTATATACATTATTCCATTTGATCATCTGAACAACCCTGTGAGATAAGATTCTTTCCATTTGATAGATGATGAAACTGAGACTCCATAAGGCTAAGAAAACTTGCCCAGGATCACACAACTAGTAGATGTTTGAAGTAAGATAGTCATAATAATAAACTTTAACATTTACGCATATCTCATTTGATCCTGACAACTCTGCGGGGGTAAATGCTATTACTATCCTCAACCTATGGTTGTTGAGTTGTTTCAATCCTACCTGATGTTTTGTTACCCTATTTGAGGTTTTCTTGGCAAAGATACTGGAGTAATTTGCCATTTCCTTCTCCAGCTCATTTTACAGATGAAGAAACTGAGGCAACAGGGTTAAGTGACTTGCTCAGGGTCACCCAGCTAGCAAGTGTCTGAGGCTGGATTTGAACTCATGAAGATTAGTCTTCTTGATTCCAAATGTAGTGCTCCATCCACTGCACTGCCTAACTGCCCCTTCCAAATGAGGAAATTGAGATCAAGAGAGTCTAAGTGACTTGCCCAGGGTCATAAAGTATGATTTGAACTCTGGTCTTACTGTTTCACTTTCAACACTATCTACTGATACCATGATCCCTTATGATAAACATCAGATAGTAACCAGTTAGGTACCCTTTCACCAGACCCTCGGGAACTGAGAGATGATTTACACAGTTAAGTGGTCTTCCCCTGTCTTCTTCCCTCAATACCATTTCTCCTCCCCAAATTCAACAAATATATGGAAGACTTTAGAATTCCCAAAGTTGTGCAGATCTTGTTGAAATTGCATTCATGTGGTTCTAACTTCATACTCTGTTTTAGAGGCAACCTGATTATATTGTAATCACTGGCACCCAGGTACCTTGATACAAGAACCAAGATCTGGGAAAGGAGGAGGACGACTGAAAGAGACCCTCTAGATTGCCTTGTTCAATCAATTATTTTATAGATTCAGGAACTTGAAGCCCAGAGAAAAGAATTACCTAGCAAAAGCTCAAGCTAGAACCAGGCCTGATGCTCTGCCATGCCACATGGCCTCCCAGTCAAGTAGACAAAAATAGGATTGAACAGTCTGTGACAAAGTGACAAAGCAAAAAGGGACCAGCCTGTCTTCATCCCTTCCCCCCACCCCCGCCCTAAACACACAAATCCTAGCGTCCCAGGCTAAGTGTGAGATTCTGTCCCCAGTGAGAAGTTTGCCTCATTCCAGACAAATATTGAAGGCATAGAGGCAGACAACATTTAGTGCAAGTGTTGCAGTGGATAAAATACAAACAATACAAATGTTTGGCATTTAAAGCCTGTCACAATCTGGCTCCAGCCTGTCGTTCCAAACTCTCCTCATTCTCTGCCTTACAGCCAAACTGGGCTGTTCAACTTGTATTCCCAGAACATACTCTGATCACCTCTGGTTCTTTGAATCCCTAACTTCCACTAAGACTCAGCACAAGTGGCACCTCCTAAGTGGAAACTTTCCTGATTCCCATCCCCTCCCATAAATCATTTTATATTTACTTAGAATATATTTTGTATTGCCTTTGTATAGTCTTCATTTTCCTCATATTTAAAATGAACAAATTGGATTAGAGGACCTCTCTAAGTTCCTTTACATCTCTAAATCAACAGTTCAATGTTATTGCCCGCTTTGTACAATGGGAGCTTTCTGAGGACAGGAATATTTGATTTTTGTCTTCAATCCATGGTGCCTTAGCATAATGCCTTGCACATAGTAGGTATTCAATAAATGGAAAGTGAATCAATATATGAATGAATGAACAATGAATTTTGAAGTCAGGGGACCTGGGTTCCAACTATAGCTTCGCCACTGAATAGGAAAGTGTGTGACCTTGGACACATCACTATCACTCTGGACCTCAGTTTCCCCATTTGTAAAAGGAAGAGATTGAATTAGATGACCTCTCAAAGTTTCCAACACTTGATGAGTCTATGACAGATTTATCAGAAGTCACAGTATTCAGGATTCATAAGCATGATGGAAAGCATGGACAATATTCCATGTAACTATATGTGGCATGGACGCTCCTAACATACATCCTCACCTGGGTCTTTTGTTTTATTACCAGCAATGTGTTTCTTGACAGTTTTCCAATTAGAAAGCATGGTAACAGTCTTTACTAAATTTCTGTCACATTGTAAATTTTTCATTGTGTTTAAATATTTTAGTCACATGATATAAAAAAATACCACTGCAAAAGCAGTATAGGAGGAAAGCTTCATTTTAGTGAAGGAAGAGAATGCTGTGATTTCATCAGTGTAGGGAGCTCCTGGTATGAAACTTCCTTCCCCAATACAGGTTGGCAATTCATCCATAATTTATAATCTGAGAGAGTTGTGAAGTTAAATGACCTGACCAGTGTCCCACAGCTAGTAGATGTCAGAAGTAGGACTTGGATCCCATTCTTACAGATTCTAGGCAGGCCCTCTATCCACTGTCAACTACAACTGACTGCTTTTTCATCCTAATTTTACAGATGAGGAAACTGACATAGAGAGGTAAAGTGACTCTCATTAGCTCTCTTATCCAAATAATAGATCTGGAGCTATGGATTATCCCACGATGAGAGAGTATCCCAAGAAATGTCACAATTGAATGACCTGATTTTGAGGTACTCACATGCTTCCCAGGAAAAGGTCACTGCAAACTTTTTGCTGTTTTATTCTCTCTGTCTCACTATATGCATGTCTCTCTTTCTTTCTGTCTCTCCCTCCCCCATTTCTCTCCCTCTAATCTTTCCCTATCTCCTCTACACACACACACACACACACACACACACACACACTCACACACACCCCCCTCCCTCCCTATCTGTTACCTATCTTCTCTGCACATACATACCTATCTGTCTAATCTATTACCTAGGAGGCACCAGGGTGATTCAGTGGATATAGTCAGAAAGATCTGAGTTCAAATTCTTCCTCAGACTCTAGTTGTGTGCCTGTGGACTGGAGAAGGAAATGGCAAACCATTCCAGTATCTTTGCCAAGAAAACTTCCTTCGTGGACACAATATGGTCCACGGGGTCACTAGGAGTGGGACACGGCAACAAAATCTGTTTATCTATGTTCCTTACACATAGACACCTCGAAATCTATCTAGAGTCTAGAGTTTGGTTCAAATTCTTCCCTTGAGTGGTAAGCCACAAGGGGTTGGTCAGTTTCAAAACAGGGCATCCTTCCAGTACTTAGACACACACACACACACACACACACACACACACACACACACACACACACACACACACACAACCACTTCTCCCCCTCCCCGGTATTCTGAAAGTCAAGCCTGAGGGTGCACCCCCAGTCTTTCTCGGTAACTCCTTCTCAAAGACCTTTCTCGCAGAAGGAGGGAGAGGTCCGCAGAGCTCCGAGGCTCTCCCGGGCTGCTGCAGATTAGGGAGCTCTAGGGCCCCGCCGGCCTCAGTTCAAAGAGTGGAAGGAGGGCGGGAGGGGGAGGCAGCGGCGCTGCCGGGGATGTCCGGCCGAATAAAGCGCTGGTTGGGTCTTTTGTTCCCCAGACTGGGCCTCCGGAGAGAGGGGGTTGGGGAGGAGGGGGAGGGGACAGGGTGGCTAGAGGGGAAAGGGGGAGGGAAGAGGGGAGGGAAGGGAGGCGGTGGGAGGAGAGAGCGGGCCCGCGGCGGGTGGGGAGCGTGTGCTCGGAGCGCTCGGAGCGAGAGCTGACAGATCGCTCCTCTATGTGCAAGATGGCGCAAGCGCCGAGTGCCCCGCAGCCCCGACGCTCCTAGGCAGCGGCATGCGGCCCCAGCCTCCAGCCGCCAGGGCTCGGCCGCGGCCCGGGCCCCGATCTCGGCCCCGGCGCCGTCTCCGAGGGGCGTAGGGAGGACGCTAACAGGTCCGGAGCTGAGCGGAAAAGAGCAAAGTCCCCCATGGCTCCGCCGCGCCCCGCGCTCCTGCGCCCCCGCTTCTGGCCGCTGCTGCTCCGGCTGCTGCTGCTCCGGCCGCTGCTGCTGCAGCTCGTTCTCGGAAGCGGTGAGTGTCGGGGCAGGGGCCAGGCGAGGGCAGGGGCAGGGGCACGGGGAGGCGGGGCCGAACGGACGCCGGACCCGGGACCGAAACTAGATGGGGCGGAGTCCGAGAGGGGAAGAAGCCCGGAGTGAAGGGAGATGGAGAGGGGTTGGACCCCGGGAGGGGATGGAGCCGGGACTAGAGAGATGGAGAGGGGATGGACCCCGGGAGGGGATGGAGCCGGGACTAGAGAGATGGAGAGGGGATGGACCCCGGGAGGGGATGGAGCCCGGAGTGAAGGGAGATGGAGCAAGGATGGAGTCCAGAATGCATGGAGATGGAATGGGGATGACACCCGGAGTGAAAGGACATAGAGAGAGGATGGAGCCCTGAGGGAATAGATCCTAGGGTGTAAGGAGATGGAGCGGGGATGGGGTTGAGTCTGAGAGTGGATGGAGCCCAGAGTGAAGGGAGCTACAGGTGAAGGAAGTGAAACAGAGTCTAAGAGGTAACCTAGCCCAGGTAGAAGGGAGGCAGAGAGCAGTCCCAGAGGGTTCCCATCCTGCTGTGAGCACGCAGCCAGCGCAGAAAGGAGAGTGAGAGGAAATTCAGCCGGGAGTTAGGCGGCTTAGAGCAGGATTGAAATGGGAAAACTGAAGGAAACTGGAATGAACAGAAAAGGACGGCTCCCTGAGTAAGGGGAGATGGTATTGGAAGTAAGCAACTAGTGTGCGGTCAACTGAGTGGGATTTGAGAAGGGACAGAGCGGTGACTAGGGGTGTGTCACAAGAGGAGTCTCAGTGCAGGACTCAGCGTGGGACTGAGATGTGACTTCTGGCCTTAGAGGGAAAGAAAACTCAACCTGGTCTTCGAGGGTCGCAAAAAGAGATGCTACGGGTGAGAGATGTACCCTACAAGGAGTACCGGCAAGCACTATTACTTTTCCTCCTATTCAAAAGTTCGCCGAGGTACACAGCTTCATACAGACATATGCAGGATGCCTGCATACAGGCATGCTCCTCTGGAGCTGGGTCGGGCTTGCCTGCCCTGGGCAGCGCAGGGCTATGTCAGTAATCTCGGTTTGGCTGACCAGAACGGACCGGTTCTCTGTCCCCTGCTCCCATCCTGCGAGGGCTTCCCCAACCGTAATGTCTGACCTGCGTTTATCTCCTTTTCTCCTGGGTTCCTATCCTCACTTAACAACCTTACAACCCTCTTTCTCCTGGAGCCACTGAAGAAACTTCATTCACCTCCACTGCAGCTGGGGAAGTGCTGGCCAGAGGCTATAGGGAAGGTTAAGTAGGGATTGAAAATAGGCTGCTTTATCCCATCTTAAAGAAGTTTTCAATACACAGTTATTGAAGGAGTTGATGTTTTCATTTACTCACTCTTTGAAAGTAACTCACGCACTTCGATGGAAGGAAAATCCTCTTGGCTCCTGTGGCTGTGTGTTTTATCCAGATGCTGATTAGCCTGCTCTCTAAACCGCATGCTTCCTTCCCTCGCTTGCCCCCCGGGTCAGCAGTCAGCTATCAGTCTCAGTCAGTCGGTGCCAGAGGGAGGGAACTGGTCTCGGTGAGGTCACAAAGGGAGTGAGCTGGGGGTGGGTAGGGTGGAGAACAGGGTTTGGCTCTGAATCCCAGGCTCCTTTTGTGTGGCTCCTCGGGGGTCGGGGAGGAACCCTCACCCTCAGGGTAAAGTTGAGCAGTTTGTGGTTCTGGGTCCCATTAATTGGATAATAAGCCAAGCTGGTTGTGGTGCGGAGATGGCGAAACTGAACTTCCAAGGGTATGGGATGAGAACAAGCTTTCCCTCCCCCACCTCATCTTCCTTCCCCTCCTTTCTCCCTTCTCCCCTTCCCCTCCCATCCCCTCCCATTTCTCCCTCTCTTCTCCTCCACTGGAGGGAACTGAAGTCTTCTATTTCAACCTTCTGATTTTGTACTAAAACTCAGTTTCCAGTGGGTCAATTGCCAAAGATACAGAAAGAGTAAAGTGGCAGAATCCTAATTCAAACTCACATCCTCTGAATGTAACACAAGCACCCCTTGCAGAAGGGACTTTTCCTCTTTTTTTTTTTTAATGGATTTAGGCTGACCGAGAGTAGAAGGAAGAAAAACTAGGGTTTCTTTCTCTTCTTCTACTCGACTTTTTAGCCCAGCTTATATTAATAGGGGGAACGATTTCAGAAGAGGGAGTAGGTCACAAAGTCATGCCAAAATAAAACCCAGGTATCTGATCTCCCTGGGTATTAGAGTGGGTACCTGTGTCCTGCATTTTAGGGTGGGAAAGGGCAAAGAATGCTTAAGGTGGCCCAAAGGATAGAACCCTTGACTGAGAGTCAAAAAGATCTGAGTTCAGATCCCTCTTTAGTCACTTACTGTGTGATGTGGGCAAATCATTTAACCTCTGACTGCCTCAGTTTCTTCACCTATAAAGTCAGAGATAATAATAACACCTATTTCCTGAAGTCATGAGGATAAGATGGGATATTTGTAAAGTGCTCTGTAAACCTTAAAGCTCGATATAAATGTTAGCTGGTATTATTGGGGGGGGGCAGTAATTGTGATAAAGCAGAATTAATGGAGTTTATCTCTTAAGGTCCTCTCTACACTTAAGTCATTATGATTCTATGACAATTTTAAAAAAGAAAGAAAAGAAAAGAAGTAGCCTGGAATAAGTGAGTAGAGAGCTGGCTTCTGAGTCAAAAAGACCTGGAGTTCAAGTCTGGATTTTGACACTTACTGACTCTGTGACCCCAGGCAAGTCTCTACATCTTTCAGTGCTCCCAGGCAATCTCTGAGACTAGAAATTGAAGAGAAGGTGAAGATTTGCTTTGGTCGAGACTGGTCACTTTCTCCCTACCCTAGTGAAACCCTAGATCTAGTAGATAAGCAAGAATTCTAAGCAGTTTTCCTCCACTTTTCCCTGAGATCTGCTTTCTTTTAGTCTTGAGCATTAATTGATTTCTGTTCTAAGCTCAGATCTGGTCTAGGTTTAGGTTTGCTGGACTCAGGAAGAGAAGAAATCTTTATTAAACTTGACTTTGTATTATTAGCATTTTTAACTATTCAGAGTACTCATACCCATTTCTTACCTCAGCTGACACACAACCTTAAGTGACAGGTAGACTTACTTAGGTATTATGCCATTTGACAGATGAGGAAACTGAGACATGGAGCAGTTAAGTTCATTCATTCGGCAAATATTTATTAAATGCCTATTGAGTATAATGGAGATACAAAGTTTCTCCCTCCTACTGATGCTGAAAAGGAACTGTGACAGAAAGGTAGGTTTTGTATAGGATTGAGGGGAAATGACAAAATCCTCTAAAAATACTTGTATTATCTTTCTTGGAGATTTCTCAGAATGAGAAACACTCCAAACTATTCAGCTGAGTTGTAGTAACCCAAAAGCAAAGGAATGGACAGAATCAATTAATCAATTAGAATTTATCAAGAGCCTACTATGTGCTGATCAAATAGATATGTAGATATTCATTTGGTCACATACTATGTCCATTTTGAGGCATGAGTTTCTGTTGGCTGTACATAAGAAGAGGTTAAATGGAGAGACTGGAGCTGGGATTATTTTAACCCATCTGTTTTCTGAAGAGGATTTGCATGCATTTATATGAGCCTATAACTAACTTCATGAACTCCGGGTATTGATTTGTTTTCTCTCTTCCTGGTGTTGATCCAGACCTAGGTCGCTCCACGGAGCTGGCATTCACTGTGGAACCAAGTGATGAGATTGTTGTACCTGAGCAGTCAGTGGTGCTGGGCTGCCGAGCAGAAGGTATACCACCCATTCGGGTCACCTGGAGGAAGAATGGAGTGGAACTTCCAGAGAATACCCATGCACTTGTGCTGGCCAATGGTTCACTCCTCCTCCCCAACTTCCGGCCAGATACAGGAACTGGTCTTTCTGATGAGGGAGACTATGACTGTGTGGCCCAAAATCGATTTGGGTTGGTGGTCAGCCGAAAAGCCCGAATCCAGGCTGCAAGTAAGTGAAGATTCTGTCTCTGTTTCTCTGTCCCTCTACCTCTTTGTCTCTCTGTATCTGTCTGTCTCTCTCATCTTTGTGTATGTCTCTCTCCCTCCTCCTTCCCCCACGCCTTGACTCTTGGAGGCAAGCTATTCACCTTGAATTCTCTGGGATCATCAGGTTTTTGACTTTCCACTCATTCTAATAAAACACTACAGAGAAGGAACAAAGCTGAAAGGTTGCAGTTGACCTCACCTTGTCTAACTCCCACGATGCCTTTAATAATAGGCTCCTAGGCAAGGATGGAGACCGGAGCCAGCAAAAAGGAAGGAAACAGAAGGAATACCATCTACTTTAATGATTTTTTTTTCTCACCTGCCCACATTCTAGTTTCTTTCTAGTGCTGAGGAACTTTTTATAGCTATTGGAATCCTTGAGAGGTAACATAATTCAATGACTAGGGAATCTTGAGTGAAGTCCTGGGTTTGGATTCTTCCTCTTACATACTTAGCTGTGTAGTCATGGACTTAACCTCTGAGTACTCCCAAAATACTCTTTAAGGTTATATTTTGGAGGCAGTATGATCAAGAAAGATCACTGGGTCTGGAGTCAGAGGACCTGGGTTCAAAACTCATCTCTGATGCTTATTACCTTTGTGATCTTGGGCAAGTTACTTAACCTCCCTGGGCCTCAGTTTCCCTATTTATAAAATGAGATTGTGTTAAATGGCCTCTGAGGTTCCCTCCAGTTCTAAATCTATGATTCTCTGTGTTACACATAAATTGCTGCCCTGCTTTGGTGGCGGTAATTTCCACACCAGGAGTTCTCTTCACTGATGCAATCCTAGTTCCCAGATATATCTTTACCCCAAAAAATCAGATTTCTTTTTGCCTCAGATCACTTCCATTGAGGTGGGGGAGTCAAGTGAGGCACTGTACCCCTTGGAAATCTCAGATGGAGCTATGTTGGTATAAGTAGGTTTCAGGTCATCACTGGCCTTCCATCATTAAGACTTTATCAGAGTCACTGGCTCTTGCTTGGGGTAGAGAGGGAGGTGGCAGAATAGAATCATTACCTTCCAGTTCCTAAGGACTAACTGGATCACAGAAGGTGGCTATTTGTTCTTCTGAGGGTAATACAAAAGTAGAATTGGATTTTTGGCTAGGACTCTATCTAGTCCAAGTCTCTTGTTTTACAGATGAAAAGTGTGAGTGGGGTGGGGACACCCAGAAACAGGGAAAATAAAGGGAACCTGAAGATAGGAGAAACCTCTCTTCTTTACTTAACTCCACAGTGTCTGAACCAGAGGGGAGGACTGATTAACCTCTGGAATCTAACTGCCCCTCTCCCAACTAGGTCCAGGATCTGATGACATAAATCCCAGGTGTTTATATATAGATAACCGCATACATACTCTTCTATAAATGGTAATACCTTCAAGATGTTTAGTTTTCTCCAACTCATAACAATGTGAGAAATTGAGCTGTGCTGTAGGGTTGGAGTGGGTGGTGGGCTCCAGTCTTGGCCTGGTTAACCATTTCTGATCCAGCTTAGCTATGAGATTATCTCGAGATTGCTACAGCAGAGTCTTCTTCCACATAAGACATAGATTCACTTGGGAGCAGGAAAGGGCATGAGGATGCATCCCAGTAAAGCCATGTAGCTGGACCGTCTTTTTCTATCCTACTTTTTTAAAGCAATTCTCCAGCAGTTTCCCCCTAGAAATCTCAAAAGCCAGTTAGCTCCTAAGGCCTCCTCATTCCATTAATTGCTCTCCTTCTCACTAATGATGTAGGCATTTTCCTCACCAGAATGTCTATTTGAAAAGGTACCATGAGCTCACTCTTCCACCTGGGCTACCAATACCTGTCTCTGTAAAGACCATGCCAATAATCATTGTGTATATGCATCAAGGTGTGTCTCAACTATTCAGCTCTCTCCCACCTAGGGTCTTGAACAGGTAGAGAATGTTCTGTCACTCCCTTGGCTTATCCTTCTTGGATCAAACATTCTGTCCTTTTGAGTGAGTGATCTGGCATGATGGGCTAAAATCACAGAGAATTCCTCTTAGTCCCAAGTACCAGCATCCATTTATTTATTTGTCATTCCAGTGGGGCTGCTTTTTAAGGCTTATTAATGCCTTTTGTTTTTACATCACATTTATTTTCAAAAATTTTCCTGCTTTTCCAGGCAAAGGAAGAGATGTGGGTGATGGAATATTATATACAGGTGACAGCCTAAGCCATTTTGTGGAATGTTTTAGGGGAGTAATGTGAAATTAGTTTGGAAAGATAAGTTGGAGTGAGATTATAAAGAGCTTTAAATACAGGCTGTAGAGTCTATCTGTATTTTATCCTGGCAACAGGGAGCCATTGAAGCATCTTGAGCAAAGAAATGGTGTAGACAGAACTGTGCTTTAGAAATATCAGTGTGGATATGGCTAATATGGAAATAGGTTTTACATGATTGCACATATATAACCTATATCAAATCGCTTACCATCTTAGGGAGGGAGAAAATTTGGAACTCAAAGTTTTGTGAAAAATGAATGTTAAAAATAATCTTTGCATGTAATTGGAAAAAATACAATAAAAATTAATTTTCCCCCTACTTTAGCCTTTACTTAGATGGCCATTCTAAAGATTACTGCTAAAGATTCTTTTTAATTCAGCAAAACAATTAGCATATTCACCATATTTGACAGCATATCAGGTGTCTATTTGTTCAGGATCCAGTGAGCTGAGGGCTCGTGGAACCTAAGGGTCCTGCTGTATTCATGATGCCATAATCTTGTATTAATTCCAAGGCTAGGTGGTTCTCTGGGCTCGTAGTGCTGTGTCAGTATATTACTGTGGGCTCATGCTTCAATGGATATTGATATATTTAAATGTAATCTTGACTTGCCATGAGCATTAATCACTAACATAAGAAAGTTTCAAGCATTGAATCTTCCCTAATTCCACTCCCTTTCCCCTCCCCTCTGGCAACTCTATTCCCTGGTAGGGAAGGTGTATCAGATGATAGATAATGAAACTAAGCCGCAGAGAAGTGAAATGACTCTTCTCAGATCTCACAGCTTGATCGTGTCAGAACTGGATCTGGATCTTAAGTCTTCCCAGTTTTCTCACCACTGGATGGGAGCCAAAGGTTTAGTTTCTAGACTGATCCATCAATCCCTATCCATGCTCCTCTTCTTTCCTCCTTTACTGGATCTTCATCCATTTCACAACCATAAGTATCCCCCTAGGATCTCTTCTAGATTCTCCTCTTTTCCTTCCTGGGGTACTTATTCTTTTTTAAGGTGATGATCCCCAATGGCCCCCTTCTGAGAATAATGATTTCAAATGAAATACATAGGAAACAAATAATATTAAAACATAGTTATCGATATGCTATAAAAAACAAGTTTTGGATTCTGGATTAAGAATCCTCATTCGCACTCAATGACCTCATCAGCAGCCAGTTATCAGCTCGTATGTTGATGATCCCAGATCTTTAGAGGCAGCCCTAGTCTCTCCTGAGCTCCGGTTGGCATTACTAGCTGCCCTTCTGATTCAGTTTGGATGGCCCAAACATCCAGACATATTCAAAACAGAACTCAGTATCTTCCTCCCCCAACATACGCTCTTTCAAGCTTCCCTATTATCATCCAAGGCACCACTCTCCAACTAGTGACCCAAGCTCAGAACCCTACCGTCATCCATAACTTCTCAGTCTTGGGCCACTTCTTCAGTCCATTGCCAAATCTTGACATTCCTGCCTTCATAATATCTCTCAATTGCGGCCCCTTTTCTCCCCTCACAGTCTGCGTGCTAGTTTGAACCATGATTGTCTCCTGCGTGGACTATTCCAGTAGGCTTTTGGTTGGGCTTTTCACCTCAGATCTCTCCTCACTCTAATTCCACCTCCACTCAGTTGCTGAAGTGATTTTTCTGAAGCCCAGATCAGGGTATACTGAAGTTAGCTCTGGAGCCAATCGTTAAATTTCATCATGGGCATTCATACCTCAGAAGACCGAAAATGCTCCAGATCAGGTCTTGATTTATTGTTTGGTTGATTGCTAGACTTAAAAACATGTTGGAGAAAATATGAATAATCTATATTAAACTTTAAAGTGTGTCCTGCCTTTTCAGAGACATTACTGACTGACTGACTGATCCCTGCTCAGGCAAAGGTGCGCATTTATAGTTAGCTTGACTCACAGGGTTCAACAGGTCACTTTGCTATGCAAGCTATATGGATCATTTGTTCAGTCAGTTAGTTATGTCTGACTCTTCATGACCCTATAGAACATACTGTCCCTGGGGTTTTCTTGGCAAAGATACTGGAGTGGTTTTGCCTTTTCCTTCTTCAGTGGATTAAAATAAACAGGTTAAGTGACTTGTCCAGGGTCACTATATGAGACTGGATATGAACATAGGTCTTCCTGACTTCAGGCTCAGCAATCTATTGAGCCATCTACCTGCCTTCTATGGATCCTAGGATCCTAGATTTAGGGCTAGAAGAGACTTTGGGGATTTCTAGTCAAATCTCCCTATTTTACAGATGAGGAACCTGAGGCTCATAGAGGTTGTGATCCTAACTATAAGTATTGGAGGTGAGATTTGAACCTGTCTTCCTTTTCCATATCTGACTTTTGATCACGCAGTGATAGCACAGTGCCAACTCCACAGATCTTTCTAAAGATGGTAATGTCAGGGCTATGATAGACTCAGCTAATGAACCTGTCCTCCTTTCCCAAGATTTTTTTTTTTAAGTCACTTACAGTTGATCAAAAAAAATCAGTTCTTGCTCTGTTACTAAGTAGCAGTGGAACAAGTCATTCTCTTCTCTGAAACTTAGTTTCCTTATCTATAAAATAAGAAACTTGGACTAAATGACTTCTTAAGACTCTGTCCAGCTCTGAGAGAAGATTGTGAGAATTCAAGGGAGACAGCTGTGCCTATGTGGGGAAGTTCTGGGGTAAGGGTATATATGTGAAAAAGGAGGGGAAAATGGCAAGAGGCTTTGAGGGAATCAGGAAGGCAGGGGCCTAGGGCTTACTGGGAATGACCTTCCCAAGTTTCTGGGGAGCTAAGCAGTTTAGGAAGTTGTCAGAAGTCTGAACCTTGGTCACTGCTATAGGTTGTGAAAAGATGTGGTCATTCCTGATCACAGAAAATGGGCATTGCTGATGACAGAAGGGTGATGTGAGTGCCTAGAAGAAACGATTCTCAGGTCTTGATGTATAGGCTGAACTGATCCCAGATTATGAAAACATAAGAAAACTACATATTTGGAAAAGGATTTTCTCTCCTCCTTCAAGTGCAGCCTCTTTAGCTTGCCACGTTGAGGGCAGAAGTCACCTCTGAGACAGAAGCTCTCCCTCAGTCCTGTAAGCTCCCACACATCTCCATCTTCACCTTCCTACCCACCTGCTTCCCACTAGAATGGAAAGGGGATGCCGTTGCCTGCCTGGTCCCACAGGGGCCCGAAGAGCAGGCATGTTGGCTCAAGTAGAATTCCAGGTTTCATTAATACTCTGTATGTGCTCATAACTATAACTATGTATGTGTATGTGTCTGTGCAGGAGAGACAGACAGAGAGAGACAGAGAGAGAGAGAGAGAGAGAGAGAGAGAGAGACAGAGAGAGAGAGAGAGACAGAGAGAGAGAGAGACAGAGATAGAGATAGAGACAGAGAGAGACAGAGATAGAGAAAAAGAGAGAGAAGAATGTGTCATCTTCATGATTTTGTTTGTAAATGGTCAGAATAAAAACATTTTTCCTAGCCCGAACCTACCTTACCTCTTACTATACATGGGGTGGTATAGTGAACTAGTGTTAATATAGAATGTTGGTTCATTGGGAAGAGAATTTTTGTATTCTTTGTACTCATAACCTCAGTGTCAAACACAGTACATGGCCTATAGAAGTCCCATGATAAATATTCCTGACTCTAAATCTCCTCCTGCTTTTTTCTCCCATTAGGATCCCAGTTATCTCTTCATCATGCATTCATTAATAGGTGATTGTTCAGTGGTAGGGAACAGAAATGGTATCTGTTCTGTGTGTTTGTATTTTGATGACTTCTTTTAATGATTTTAGGGAACTGTGAATGCGAGTGTTCCGTTTCTTTTGCCTGGTTCTGTGGGTCTCCTGTTTTGGCCCCGTTTTCCCCTTGGCCAGAGAACCATGTGTCTTCATCCTATTTCTCCAACTGGGGTCTCACCTCCCCCAGCCTCCAGCCCCCAAGCGCTGGAACTCCCCCCTGGTTCCCACACCTTAGTTCCCCAGCCAGCCAGATGGCCCCTTGAATACAATGTGCAAATCTTCTCCTTTCCTAGTTCTTTCTATTGTTTACTTCTCAGTCTGCTCTGGGAATGTTGGCCACTGAAAAGCAGAGGCATTTGGAGGCTGCAAGTGAAACTTGCCTCCCTGCTTCTCGCCCCCACCATCCCCCATACCTCCCCTCCCATCTTTCCCTTCACTCTACCCCTAAGGAGAAGGGATTTTTTTTCTTCTCCTGTTTGCTTTCCTTTATCTCTTGTGTCATTTGGGGGATAAGGAGTGGGAAGGGAGAGGTTTTCCCCTGGGTTAAGGTAGGGGAATTGACATTTCTACAGTCTCTTGAGGGAAGCTCTTTATACACTCTCCCAGAGAAAAGATTGTCAGAAGAAAACAGGACAGAATTCACTTCTCTAAGTGCAATTCTCAAGTGAAATATGCCAGAAACTTTGACAGCCCTTTGTGAGCATGGTGTTTTGGCATGGTTACAGTGTGCTTCATTCCGCAGAGACAACGTGCGCGCGCGCACGTGTGTGTGTGTGCCTGGGTAGGTCTGTACAGGAAGGAAGGTTCATTAGGGAGGTCAGATTCATTGGTGAATGTAAACACAAAGTCCACCTGGTCAGACCCAATCTCTCCAAAGCCCTAGAGAAGAACCAGGGAATAAGTTTTCCATCAAAGCAGCAGTGCCATGCCAGAGAGAATGAATTGATGGATGGAGGGGATTAATTATGCTGAATTTGCATATTTTTAATCCTTGTGTATTTGGCATGAAGGGATATGAAGGGGGTGGGGTTCCTAAGGTTATTATAAGGCATATCCCAGCCAGCTGGACTGAGAGAGTACAGTGTCCTACATTTCCTATTGAGACATCTTGTGAAGATTGGCTTCTAGACTCAGTTTTATCAATCTGTGAAATGGAAAGTTCCTTTTTGGGTATGTGCTGAGTTCAAGATGCACACAATAGATCTTGACACAAGAAACAAAGGCAAATTAGACAAAGAAACTCAGGTCCAACCAAGTGGTTTGGCCAAAGTCACAGAGTCTTTAATATGTCTTTAAGGTGGAGTCTGAGCTGAGGTTTTTCTTGACCTCTACAATGTTGAATCTATACTATGATACCTCCCCCACCTCTTCCCTCTACTTTCTCACCACTGTACGAGTGGCAGATCAGAGCCAAGAACTGAAAATTCTTTGTTATACTAGATGTTTCTTTTAGAAATGGGAAAGTGAAGGATATAGGAGGAAATTTAGGTGATATAAAAACCAAAAAATGAATAAAAATTTATTTTTGAAAAGAGCTAAAAGCAGTGTGATTCTTCATGAGAAATGACAGAGGAACCATCTAAGTGCTGCTCTTATACCTAGAAAAATTAAAGACAGCTAGGGCAGGGAATAGGTAGCACAGAGGCTAAGAACAGTGGATCTAGAGGCAGGAAGACCTGGGTTCAAATGTGACCACAGAAAAAAACTTGCTAGCTTTGTGACCTTAAGTTGACTGAGGCTCAGCCTTGGTTTGCTTATCACTAAAATGGGGATAATAGTCACCCTACCTCCCTGGATCTAATGTGATAATAAAGAGTTTTGTATACCTTAAAGCATAACATAAATGCTATTATAATTATTCATAAAAGAATCCAAAGCAGGCCTGCAGAATAGATCATTTACAGAAGGATTTACTAAAAACTTCCATAAGAATCGCATAAAATAAAAAAGCCTGAATGACTTTATGATCAGGCCTCCAAGGGGGGTACTGAGTCACAGATTTGCTTCTTACCTTCCTCAGATCATGGGACATAGAGCTGCAAGGGACCTTCGAAATCTTCTAATCTAAGCTGCTCATTCTATACAACAAGAAACTGAACCCAAACCCAGTCCTCTGACTAAATCCTATGGTTCTTTCCTCTTGGATACCAAACTATATTGAATTTATTGACTGCTCCATGGGGAAAAAAAATGAGAAGGATGATTGGGTGGAGTAGTTAGTCTGAAATGATGCCATGGAGAGGATGGTACATAAGCTGGTTCTTGATAAGTGGAGGGGACTAGGGAACTGAAATGAGCAAAGGGGAGATGAGTTAGAAAAAGATTAATGATGCTGGATTTTTACTAGAGGGAAGGGGAGATTGCATGTGAATGAACAGTGGGAAATAAGGTCGAATGGGGAGTTAGTACCTTAAAAGCCAGACAGAGGAGTTTAGAGCTGATGCCAATGAGAAAGGAGAAAGCCTTTTCTTTCTCCCTGAGTTTCTCTTTTTTCTCCCTCTGTTTCTCAGCCGACAATCCTTTTCTTCTTCTTATCCCCTCCTCCTTTTGCCTACCAGAAAGGCCCATTTAAAGTCTTTGATGTAGTTCCTGCCCTGGCTTAAACCCCTGCACTCAGTACCTGACCCAGTCCTGGGCTGTATGGGGGAAAGAGACAATTGAAATTTTGCAGTGAGATAGTGACTGCTTGCTAATTGGAGAGTGAGCTTGTGATCATTCACAAAAGAGGTGACTGAAGCTTGGTTCTTGTGGGGTTAAGGGGTAACCCTTGTGGATGAGAGGGGATCTGGTTAGGCATGGGAATGTTTCAGAGACTGAGGTGTGTGAGCCCAAAAGTGTTCATAGACAAGTTGAGATTGAGTATATAGGACAAACTTTTTGGTGAATAACACTTACCACCAAAGGACTCTAGTAAGTTCAGGGCATATATCTGTTTTCTGCCTATTCTCTATTTTCCCAGCCCTCATTTCCCACTAAATCAGTTTCCTTGTTTCTTTCTTTTTTTCTTCTTCTTTGATCCCTTCTTTCTCTCCCTCCCATCTGTTTTTCTTTCTCTCCTTCCTTTCTTTTTTCTTGTATCTCTTTTTGTCTTTCTTCCCAGCTCTTTCTCTGCTTCTTTCCTTCTTTATCCTACTCTCTATCCCTCTTTCACACATCCTCTCCTTTTCTCTTTCCCTCTTCTTCTCTATTTATCCTCCTCTCTTTCTCCCTCAGATGGAATCATAGAATACAAGAGTTGGAGGGGAATTTAGGGGTCATCTAGTCTAAATCCCAGTTCTCAAAGAATAAAGCCCCTTTTACAGTTGTGTATAATTGTAGGAATTCCTGTCTCTGCTAGACTCCAAGGGATGCAGAGCCCTTCTATTTCAGGAATTAGGAGTAAAGTGCAAGAAGAAAGGTTGAACTTCAAAATGGAAGCTGTGTAGCTTGTCCTACTATTACTATGGGAGCCTAGGCCTTCCTGAGGTTGAAAACTATAGAGTCCCTTCCCTCCCCCATCACATCTTCTTGGGTCAGAGAAGGGTCCCCTGGCCCAGGGCATTGACTGCCCAATACTGACCCAAGACTGGAGGCTGCTTCAGGAATGCAGGTGTTAGGTTGCTTCACAGATGAAAGTACTGATAATGGGAAGGAACTGGACTTTCTGGTCTGGGCTGCTGATGTTGGGGCCATTGGAATGTGTGGAAAAGTAGCTGCAAACCCCAGAGACCTGGGGCCCCAGGAGGAGGGAGAGACAGAGACAGAGACAGAGAGAAGACCACTTAGTAAGGGAAAGAGGGGGCAGACCACCATGGGAGAAAGAAACTCCTTCCCTTACTTTCATATTTTCTGGTTATGGCCCACTACTGGAAAGCCCTAAAATTAGTAGTATGCCCAGACCCTTTGAAGGTCATCCCTCTTGATTCTGGGTTTTTGGGACTAAAGTCTTGATAAGTCAGGGAACTTCTCTTGTCTTTAACATACCCTAAAGATACTTTGTACTTTGACTATTCTAGTGCTTTACTAAGTCACTTAGCCCTGTTTGCCTCAGTTTTCTTGCCTGTCAAATGAGCTGAGGAAGGAAATTGCAGACCACCCAAGAATTTTTGCCAAGAAAACCCTAAATGGGATTGTAAAGAGTCAGACACAACTTTTAAAATGACAGAACTTTCATTTTGGTCAGAAACTTCTTTACTGTATCTGGTCTTGGATATAAGTATATTTTCCAAGATCAAGGCTAGGATCATAGAGTGTGGAGTTGGAAAGGATCTCAAAGGTCACCTTGTATAATCCCTTGACCTTACAGTTGAGGAAACTTAGTTGTGGTGGTGGTGGTGTGTGTGTGTGTGTGTGTGTAAAATGACTTGCCTGAAGTAGTAGCACAACTAGTCTCAGAGGCAGGATAAATAAATGAGCAGATGAATGAATGAGCACCTAAATAAATGCTTATTGACTTGAGGATGACACTCTTTCCAGTGTGCTTCTGTCCTCCTCCCTCCTCAGGGTCACACAGCTGTACCCATAAGGAGGAAATGAAAGGTCTGCAGTGTGTTAGAGGGAGCATTTCAGTTTGCAAGTCAGGCTGGAGGCCGAACTGACTGGCTAAGGCCTCCAGAAAAATGGCTCTAAGAGGTGAGGAGAAGACTTTCACTCTCCCTACTTCTTACAAAAGGACTGGCGAGGTCTATGTAGCCCAAACCTTTCTAAGCCCCAGAAAAGTAACTGGTAGAGGAGATACTAAAGGGGAAAAAGTACGAACACACATTCTTGGGGGATCTCAGGCCTAGCGCTGAACTACTAAGGAATTGGAGGTCACAGGTTTAGAACTGGCAAGGACTTTTGTTCTTGTTGTCATCTCACTTTGTGACCCCATTGGAGGTTTTCTTGGCAGAGATACTGGAGTAGTTGCCTTTTCCTTTTCCAGCTCACTTTACGGATGAGGAACTGAGGCAAACAGTGAAACGACTTACCCAGGGTCACACAGCTAGTAAGTGTCTGAGGCCGGATTTGAACTCACAAAAATGAGTCTTCCTGATTCCAAGCCTACTGCTCTTTGTCTGTTTCGTTGCTTAGCTGTCCCTAGGACCATCCGACCCAACCTCCTCATTTGACAGATGAGGAAATGGAGGTCAGGAGAAATAAAATAACTTGCTTTGGTATGAAAAGGATGAAGCAGAATTTGAACCCCCGATCCTCTTGCTCCAAATCCAACTTCTGTTCTATATGGTTTGTTATACCTTTACTTCCCGGGGCTTTTGTGAGGAGAGGGCTTTAAGTAGATGAGGTCTATGAATTGCTGTCCATCTGGAGGAGTCTATGTCGGTGCGGTTGCACTGACCCAGTTTATGCGGACCCTGTTCCCATGGTGAGCCCTCCTGTACCCCTCCCAGAGAAAGGAGTGCTTCCATTGGCGTTGGTTGCCAGCCCTCTGCAGGTAAGGTGAGGGGAAGGAGGAGGATGGAGGTTGTATCCCCAGGGCTGAATGAGACTGTTGCCCACCCCTCCCCCATTCTCCCCTCCCCCATCTTTCCCTCCCCCCATTCTCCCCTCCCCCTATTCTCCCCTCCCCTTTCCTGTTCCTTGCATAATGATGCTGATTGCTCTGCATCTGTCACAATTAGTTAGTCATTGTTTGAAAATTCAGAACAAATCAAACGAAAGGAACTAGCTTGCCTTGGGAGAGGGAAAAAAAGCTTCTTTCCCCCCCGGAGGTGTGGGGAAAGCTAAGTGGGGGCTGGGGAGGGAAGGAAGGGAGGTTGCCTTCCCCCACGCTTCGCAAGTCTGCCTTCGCTAAAAGGTTGTGAGATCTGCAGCTGATGGTAAAAAGGTGGCTCTTGTCAAGTTCACTGCCTCAGACCTTCAGCACAGCCCCAGATCAGAGACTAGGGGAAGTCAAGGCCTGCGGGCTGAGCAGGGGCCACGCGGGAGCTCCTGCCTGGCAAACTTCAAGTTGGGCTGGAAGCGCTAACAACGCGCCGGGAAGCGTAGGCCACGTTGTAGCCTGAACAAGTAGCCCTCGCCGGGAAGGCGGGGGTTACTTGCTGCGGGAGGAGGTGGGGGACAGGCCCAGGAGGGAGTCCCAAGTGACAAGGTACTTGCACAGCCCACGGAACCGGAAGGCCAGGCTCTGGAGGTTGGGACTCCAGTGTCCCGAAGTGTGCGGAGACAGAGTTAGGGGGACGGGCCCCTGAGAACCTCCTCCAACCGGAGTCAACCTGCTCCCACACCGATGAAGTCCTGCGATTCAAGATCCTGGCTCTGGAACTGACGAGCCGCCCCGCCCTGTCACACCCCGGTCCTGTTTGCAGGCTCCGGGCGCCCAGTCCCTGATCTGTGCCCACCGAGCTGACTCTCTAAGTGCCTTTGTTTCCGACTCAGCTAATCCCCGGGACACGTGACAGAGCCAGGCTGCTCCCGCCTGGGACTGGAAACCGGGGGCCCCAGTGTGTCAAAGACACTCCCCTCGCTCACAGAGCTTCCCCTACTCGCTTCCTAGCTCAGCCTCGGAAGCCCCAGCCCTAGCCTTGGGGAGTATTGTGACGCGCCGTGCTTTGGGCTTTAAGCTTTGAGTAGACCTCCGGCAGGATTTCAGCCCAAATCTTGCCCCACCTCCATTTCTACTCCTTAGAGTCCCAGTAGGGTCACGCCCCCTTCCCAGAGGCTGGTAAAAACCCCCAAAAGTGTCAATTGCGTGTGTATGTGAGATGGTACGTGGCCTCAAGGTGAGGGAGCGGGGCTCTTGGTCCAATGTCCACAGGGTACTAAGCAGTAGGGCAGGGTCTCCTAATAGTAAAAGCTCCGAGCTGAGAATTCAAAGCGCTTTATAGTTTTAGTTCAGCTCAGTTCGCTTGTTAAAAACATTTATTAAAAGCTTACTGCTTTCAGATCCCTATCAGGCCCGTGGGGACTTTTAGCGAAGTTGAACTAAGATAGGGTTACCTGCCCTCATGGAATTTGGTAAGTATGATGAGAGGACAAGACACAAACATAACGAGAGTACAAAATAATAAGAGGGAACAAATTATACTGTGAGGTAGGAGGGGCCCTACTTTTATCGCTTAACCATTCTTTCTGCTGTTTCCCCTTCGGAGAGTAGGGAATAGTTTTTCCTTCCAGTTGGGGTGACCCAAAGACAAGGCTGGCTTCTGCCAGGGATCATATATCTTTTTACCCAAAGGATGATATCTCTCCCAAGTCTGGACACTCTTCAATTGGAATCTAGGTCTCTAGTGAGGTTTAGATCTAGAGCTCTAAAGAGGAAAGCCCAGCAGTCTTTGATGTACTAGAGTCATTTTAAGGTGGCTTGGGTGAAGGAAGAACCTGAGAGGAGAGGCTGGAATGGGATAGTAAGGAGCCAGAGAAAAACATAACAACCTCAGTCTATTGCAGTTTGAATATATATATGCTCCTGAGGCTTCAGTTAAGTTTTACAAACGTTAATTAGATACACAAATGAGTAGGATTGACTGATATATTCTCCTCTCGCAGAGTTTGCAATTCAGTTGAGATTGGGAGAATGTTATTGTAATTGTTGAGTTCCCCAGTAAAATCTTCAGCTTTTGGAGGGCAGGGACCAATGAATATTTATTTTTCCTTTTCATACTTCTGTCTTTTTGTGTCTGCAGTTTCTAGTAGTGCCTTGTTCACAGTAGACTCAGTAAATATTTCTTGATTTGAATAATTATAATACTGTCGGTGAAAATGCCTAAGAGGTACACGAAAGTATTAGGAGGTGAAAGAAAAGGATTACTTCGGAGGGAAGAACGATTAAGGAAGACTTCATGGGAAAGATGGCATTTGAGATAGGTCCCAAAAGATTTCAGGTGTTTCAAATGGCAGGAAATGGGGAGGGAGGATATTCCAGGCCATGGGAAGCTGTAAGATTTGACCGGGAAGGAGAACCACAAAACACCAGAACAAGGAAGGTGCCTTAGAGATGGTCTGATTTTATGGATAAGGAGGATCCTGAGGCCTAGAAAAGTGACGTGTCTCCCTTCTAGTTCTTCTAGTTTGTGCCTCACTTTCAGAACAAATCACTTTTTAAAAATGTAATTTCCAACTCATCTCCACCATTCGTTTGTTCATATATTTCTCTGCTCTGCCTCGCAAGAACTTCTTCCTCCCTTTCTGTTCTCTGTCTCAGAAAGCATCTCTCCCTCCAGAATTCGAACCTAGTGGTCTCTTTCTTTATTTAGTGTTTGAAGCTCAAAGTTTTGCAAACAAACAATCAGCCAGCTCTTTTGTTGCATTCTGTCTTTCTTTGTCGCTTAGGCTCTCGGTGTCTCTCCTCCCCGCCCTGGTCCTCTCTCTAGGCAGATGTCCAGAGTGGGGCCTGAGCTACTCCAGCTTCGTAGTTGGTCAGGGGCTGGAGTTTTATGATTCAGATGAACCTTTTCTTGGCTTTCCCTACGGTACAGACCGGGGACTTGGGCGCTAGAAGCCCCCAGCCCCGAGCACCGAGCTCATTACAATCCAGTTTCTTTGTGCAGCGGGGGATTTGCAATTGTAAGCAGGCCAGGGTTGGGGGGGTGGGGGGTGGAGGGCTGGGAGCTGGGAAAGGAGCTCTTTGCAGAAAATTAATTCCCTCCTGGCTTGGATGGATGCTCCCCGCACCCCCACCCCCACCCCACAGTACACACAGAGGAACAAACCACGGGCACACTCCCTGCACTGCGCTGGGCTGCGGTCCCTGAGGATCCAGGACGAAGGGGGGGGGAACTGAGAAGATTGGGGGACGGTGAGGAAGGGTCAGTGGAAACCCAGAGATGTATTTTTTGAGAGGAGTGAAAGGATACACTTCCCAGGTGGGGTCCTTACTCTGGAATGGCAAGGATGAGATGTTCCCCTTCCTCTCACCCTCCTCCCTCCCTTCCAGCCCCAACCTACGATCGCTTACTGGACCCGGAGGTTGTGTAGGGCTGGGGAAGGCAATGAAAGAAAGCCGCGGCTTCTTCTAGAGGCTCCTTGGTGGAATCAATGTGCATTCAATTAACCCCCGCGCCGCGCAGTCTCCATGGATCGGCCGGGAACAGACGCTTTCAAGTGTCTCGGCTGTAAAGTCAAAGCGGCCCGGGCTGCTGGGGGTGGGGGCGTGAGTGTGTGTGTGTCCAAATAGAGGGGTGTGTGTGTGTGTGTGTGTGTGTGTGTGTGTGTGTGTGTGTGTGTGTGTGTGTGTGTGTGTGTGAGAGAGAGAGAGAGAGAGAGAGAGAGAGAGAGACAGAGACAGAGACAGAGACAGAGAGAGAGAGAGACAGAGAGAGAAACTAGAGCCTGTCTTTGCTCATCGGGAGATGCAAAAGCATCCAGGCAACGTTCGCAGCAATGTCAGCCAGTTTGTGTGTTGAGGGCGGGAAAATAGGGGGTGAAGGCTAGACTAACCACTTTTAACTCTAAAAAGAGAGACCTTTCTCCCAAATAGGAAATTGAGAGCTGGACTCGGAAATGCACTCTCCATCGCCTACCCATCTCAGTCCTAAGCACTGTAACAAGGAATGGAAGGTAGAGGCAGAGAGGGATTGGAGAGGATCTCAAGTACATTGAGGGGCAGCTGTGCTAACATTACTATAGATCATGGAATGTCAAGCACAGGAATGGTCAAAAGTTCCTTGACAAATAAATATCCTTTGGTGAGTAGTTCCAGGAAAGAATTCCACTTCCTAGAAGGTGGAAAAGTACTGCCACTTCATAAGGTCCTAAATAGAGAACTCACTAGATCCTTAAAAATATTTAGAGACAGGACTTCATCATATAATGTTAGAATTAAAAGAAATAATAGGATCATAGCTTAAACGGATCAAAGATGTTCAAGTCACAGGTGCTGGGTTCAAATCCTGTCTCTGGACAGTATCTATCTATGTCAACTTGGACAAGTCACAATTTCCCTGAAGAAACTGTTTCCTCAACTCCAAAATGTTGAGGTTGGACTAGCTAGACTCTGAGGTCCCCTCCAGTTCTAAATCTGTGTTCCTATAATTTTTAATAGATGAGGAAATTGAGACTCTTGGTACAGTAGAGAGAACACCGAATTTGGAGTTGGAGGATCTGCTTTCAAATTGCTGTTCTGCCCTGTTCTATCATTCTGATTTTGTTAAGTGGCTTAACCTCTCTGGGCTTCACTTTTCTTATTTGAGGAATGAAGGAGTTGAAATAGTTGACCTTTGAGGCCCCTCAGTCCATGATGGACTTGATGAAAGACTTCAAGGTCATCCAACTAATTAGAGGCAGAATCCAGGTCTTCAGAAGAAGGTATTGCCACTTGTTGGTTGATGGATGCAGTAGATCTCTTTTCAAGCTCTCTGACTTTCAGAAGGTTAAATCATCTAAGAATATATGTAGAAAGTATTTTTATAGAACACATTTCCACCATGCTATTCTTCAAAGCCCAGCTCAAATTCTTTCATGACCTTTCCAGTCCAAAGTGCCTTTCTTTCCCCTCTGAACTCCTTTAGTAGCTTTAGTCCAATTCTACAAATCTCTATTCATCAACAGATTTTTAAATTGACCCCTTACTCAATTTATTCTTTTCCACCTCCAAACCAAAAGGAAACTTGGACCAGCTTTTGAGTTGTAGAAGAAACTCTATTTCAATTTCTTATAAATATAATATCTCTTCTTTAAAAAGGCAATATACACATACAAATAAATAAACAGTCAGTACACTCAGTTTGCCATTCTTTTTGCCCCCTTTTTCCCCTGAGAGTGTTGGCCAGCTCCTCTGCTCAGTCTTATGCCCTTAGGGAATTGAAGATTTCTGTTTTCCCAGAGAATCTTAATCCCTGAGGGCTTTTATTCTTCATCTTTCTCCTTTCCATTTCAAAATGCTTATAACTCTTTGCAGACCTAGACT
Organism: Bettongia penicillata ogilbyi; assembly: GCA_023548195.1. Lineage (NCBI taxonomy): Eukaryota > Metazoa > Chordata > Mammalia > Diprotodontia > Potoroidae > Bettongia > Bettongia penicillata. The sequence continues at coordinate 3,301,247 of JAJHZJ010000148.1, forward strand.
GTGTCCATCCTTTTAGGGGGAGGGGAGGGACCTATAATCTTGATCAACTGTTCTCTAGTCTTTTTAAATAATATATTCAGAGAGGACATGGGACTCTTTCTCCAGACCCATTCCCATTTCTTGGGCAGGTTTTATCCTTTCTACCCTCAAACTTTCAAAATCATATGCTCCCTTAAGGGAGCCTGTACCAGGATTTTATTACCTTGTTTGTCTAGCAAGAAGATGCTCCTTCATTTCAACCAGCATCTTTGACCTCTATTTAAATCCGTTTCCTCTTCTTCAGTGTGTCATATATAGAGAAGAGCAACTTAGAGCTGTCCACATATCTAAGCATAGATCATGAAATTTAAATTTGGAAATGACCCTAGAGATCATCCCCTCATTTTCATAGATGAAAAACTGGATTCCTTAGAAATGAATGTATTTCCTCAAGGATACATAGGTATCCTTGACTCCAAATCCAAGGATCTTTCCACTAAATCATGCTAGAAGAAAACAAGTATTTGTTAAGTGCACTGTGCTGAGCACTTTACAAATATTATTTCATTTGGTCCTCATGTCAACCCTGAGAGGTAGGTTCTATTATTATCCCCATTTTACTGTTGAGGAAACTTAAGCATAAAGGTTAAATGACTTGTCCAGGATCACACAACTAATAAGTATCCAAGACTGGATTTGAACTCAGGTCTAATGCTCTAGCCACTGCACCACATAATTACATCTGTAAAGGGTCAGGGTTGTTGCTAGCCTGGGGTAGCTAGGTGGTCAAGTGGATAGAGTGCCAGGCCTGGAGTCAGGAAGACTTATTTTCCTGAGTTCAAACCTGACCTCAGACACTAGCTCTGTGACCCTACCCCTGTTGCCTCAGTTTCCTCTTCTGTAAAATAAGCTGGAGAGGAAAATGGCAAACTAATCCAGTATCTTTCCCAAAAAACTCCAAGAGCCAGACACGACTGAAAATAACTGAACAGTAACAACCAAATTGTTATACTCCGAGGCAGTGATAAAGTCACCTCTTAAGTCTTTCTTCTTCAGGTTATAAAGTCCTTATTCCTTTAGCCTTACTTTTCAGAACCTTCTCTGTTCATGTGATGATTTTGGTCACTCTTCCTGCACATTCCTGTACTCATTTGGAAGTAGAGTAACCCAAACTAAGGGTTATGCTGAGTATACCAGAAAGAATGGTTCCCAGGTTTTCACATCATTTTTCTTTGATCATATCACATGTTGGTTTATTTTTCACAGTAGCTCTTTATTGATGACACATTCATTTTGTAGGAAGTAAAACCACAAATCCCAGATCTCCTTTTCTATTACTTTTGCACCTGGCCCATCTTTCCTCAGTTTCTATTTGTGCTATTGGCACTTACTGTCATCCTGTCTCTACAGGATCATTTTTCTGGCTCATCAGTTTTATTTCTGTCTTCCAGCATCACCCAGTAGCCTGTAGCAATAGTGGTAGAGATTATTCTAAGCCATAATCTGTCACCATTTTAAGTCACCATTTGGCTTCTTCCTCAGGCAAGGCTTGGAGATTTTTGCCCTGTCCCATCCCTTGGGTTGAGGATAGGAGGGGAGATAACCTCAGACTTTCACCTCTAGTCTTTGGAATTGTGGTCCTTTTCTTGGCTTCCTCTCAGCTCTGAGACCTCTGCAAGGGGTAATGGGCTTTCTGAGAGGTCAAGAAGAACTGGGTTCAAGTCTTGCCTTTGTCATGTACTAGCTGGGTGACCATGGGCAAATTCCTTAACCTCTCAGTGCCCCAGACAACTCTCCATGACTATAAGTTCAAGAACAAGTTGCTGCTGTGTTGAGGAAGTTACTACACTGAGAATTTCTCCACAGTAATGAGGATACTGAATTTCAGAGACTATAGGTGACTTATCCAGAATCACACAGCTTGTAACATCCCCCCCCCCCCCCCCCAGCCTTTTTACGTTAAAACTACTGACACTTTGTTTTCCCCTGGGCATGACTTTCCCAAGATTCATTTCTCTTCTGCCTTAATTCTCTCTGTATTAAGAAACATCAATACTATTCTTGCCCACCTTTTTGAAACAGTAAAGATTCATCATTCTTATCTTCTAAAGTAATAACTAATTATGGCAAAGCATTTTGCCATTGTGTGGTACTCTGGAAATGTTTAATAGAAATCGTAATTTTTCATTATCATCATGCTCATTATAATTATCTTCATATCATAGTACTAACCCACTAAGCAATATTAAAAAAGTTATTAATGTTCTCAGGTTTGGGGGATGAGAAAGAAATAGTTTTCATTTGAAAAACCTTTCCAGCTGCAAAGGACCAATCATCTTCATCTAGTGTGGCATTCTGAGAGGTCTCTTCTCCTTTATCTTTGGTAATATTGAAGCATTTTTAATATGCATCTGAGTAGCAACCAATGGAGTATAGCATCAATGGAGTTCTATGTCTGGGTACCAGCAGCCAGGATGTTCCCCAGCCCCTCAGCATCATCCCACATCTTCTCTCCAGGTAGCCCTTAATTGTTCCCTTACAATTCCCTGGTCACTTCCTTCCTTCTACTCTTGCTTCCCATCCATCCCTTCCCATCAGATTTCTTCCAAAGCTTCCCCTAACTGAATTTTCCCAAGGAGTATTTTGCTCTAATATACAATATCACCAATCTGGAAATTTGATACTGGGGCCACCCATCCAGAACTATGAGTAGCTATTACATTAAGCCACTATGTTAAGTGCTCTAGGTGGAGGGAACATATATGGGGGGAAATGAGATATAGAGATGACTAAAACCTGGGGTGTGCTGACAATGTTTAACAACCAGCTTGGCGGGGGGGGTGATATATGCAGATATCTTCATTCTTAACATTTTCTCTATCTCTTTCTTATGTTCGCACAATCAATAAAACAAGAAATCCAGGTCTGATTTGTAGGGCTTGCAGATTTCCAAATAGTAAATGCTCCAACTGAAAATTTAACTCAAGTAGATGTTGGCTCCAGCACACCCTGAGCCTAAAACATCATCTTAAGGCATCTCTCCAATGTGAGTCAGTGAATATAGTTCATTAACAATGAACTATGAGAACAAACCTAAGAAGGTATAGGTCTATTGAACCAAGCCTATAAAAACAGATTACTGCCATATGAGCAACAATTCTGTTGTTATTGTTTTGTTATGTCTGACTCATCTTGTCCCCATTTAGGTTTTCTTGGCAAAGATACTGGAGTGGTTTGCCATTTCCAGCTCATTTTATAGGTGAGGCAAACAGGATTAGGTGACTTACACAGGGTCATACAGCTAATATGTAACCTTAAATGCTGAATTTTAACTCAGGTTTTTCTGACTTCAGACAGGGTTCTCTGTCCATTACTCAGTCATCCACTGCTTCACTTAAATTTTCCTAATCAGCATCATGTCTTTTTCTTTTTGATCAGCTGGATAGAACCATGGCACTCGAGAATTTTTATCTTTCTTTAAGTAGAAATAATCTAATAAATAAGCGACTTGGAAGGTATTGGTTTTTCTGGTAGAACAAAGGTAACAAATAGCAGGAATAACAATGACTGTGAAGATTTACTCAGTACCTGGATTCTTACTCTACCACCAACTGAAATTGTTTTTTCCAAGGTCACCAGTATCTCTTATCAGCTATATCTGATGGTCTTTTTTCAGTTCACATTCCACTTGACTTCTCTGAATCTTTTTTTTTGTTTGTTTTGTTTTTGTTTTTTTTTTGGTAAGGAAATCAGGGTTAAGTGATTTGCCTGGGATCACACAGCTAGTGGGTGCCAAGTCTCTGAGGTTGGATTCGAACTCAGGTCCTCCTCACTCCAGGACTGATGCTCTATCCACTGTGCCACTTGATTGCCCCTGGCAACTTTTGATATAGTTGTCTATTCCATCTGCCTGAATATTTTGTCCTTCCTTGATTTTGGTGACTGCTTTCCCTTGGTTTTCTAGGGTGGTACATTGGAGAGAAAACTGATTTAGGGTAGAAAGATGCAGATTTTAGTTCCTGCACTTTTTTACTAATTGTGTGTCCTTGAGAAAGTCAGTTAACCTCTTTAGTCTGCAATTTCTTCCTCTGTAAAATGAGATTGTTGGGCTAGATGACCTCCAAGGTCTATTTTATTTCTAAATCTATGATCCTCCCACTTAACCATTCTTCAGTTTCTTTTGTTGATTTATCATCCGTTTTTGCTTCCTAAAGATGAATGCTCCCCAAGCAGGATCTAATAAACTCCCATTGGTTCAATAATCATCCCTGTGCAGATGACTCCCAAATTATCATTTCTATGCAGATGAATAAAAACTCTAACCCTCAATTCTTGGGAACTTCAGGCCTACAACAACCAATTGCCTTCTAGACATTTTCATCTGAATGCCCCGCATTGGCATCAAAACTCAGCACATCTAAAACAGAAGTCATTATCTTCCTTTCTCCTCCCTGACTCAAACCACCCTTTTTCTAAACTTCCTATTTCTATTAGGGACATGACCATCTTTCCAGGTCTCAGAGTCGTCCTTGATTATTCACTTTCCCTCACCCTCTAAGGCCCAATCAGCAGCAAGTCCTGAGAGTTCTCCCTCCACTCTCTCTTGAAGACACCCTCTTTCCACTCATATGGCTGGCCATTAACCAAGCTCATACCTTCATCACCATTCATGTAGACTAAGTATGAGTCTATTTGTTCTCCTTACTTCCTCTCTCTCTCTCTCTCTGTCTCTGTCTCTGTCTCTTTGTCTTCCTCTCTGTCTGTTGTCTCTCTGTGTCTGTATTCATATCTGTCTCTGTCTCTTCTCCAATTTATCCTTCACACAACTGCCAAAATAGTATTTCTAATCTGATCAATAACTCCTCTGTTCTCAAATGTTCAGTGACTTCATATTGCTTCTAAGATAAAATAAAGAACTCCTTAGCCAAACATTCAAAACACACTACAGTTTACCTCCAAACTACTTTGCAGGCATTTTGTATCACTCCCCTTTGTACCTTCTGCATTGTGCCTAAACCAGACTAGTAGTTCTCTAGACTCAGCATCTGGCTCCCATCTTTGGACCTTCACCCAGGCTGTCCCAGGTTCACTCCATCCTCATTCTGAAAGTGCCTTTCAGAACCCTCATTTTCCCACAAACCACAGTTCAGGTGGTGCCTCCTGCTAGAAACCTTTCCTGATCACCCCATCTGTTAGCTTAAATTTCCTTGTGTTTACTTATTTTTGTACATCATATTCCTGAAGCAGAATGTAAGATCCTCAAGGGAAAGAACTGTTTTGTTGTTTGCTTTGTGTACTCGATGCCTTGAATTGACCAGACACTTGATAAGTGCTTGTTGAGTTGAACTGAATCCATGAAACCATTAGAGACCAAGGTAAGAAAATATATAATCCATCATAAAGATTGTGGCTCATACTCCTGAACTTTGGAGAAAATCAGTGTGGAGTTGAAAATTTAGGAAAAGGTTTCATGGAGGGAAGCAGGGAGAGAGGGAGAGGAAGAGGAAAGAAAGAAGAAAAAGGAAGGAAGGAAGGAAGGAAGGAAGGAAGGAAGGAAGGAAGGAGAGAAAAGAAGAATGGATTTGCTAAGTGCCTGAAAAATATTCTCATTTGATTCTCACAAAAACTCTGGGAATCAGATACTATTATTATACCTATTTTACAGTTGAGTGAACTGAAGCAAGTGACTTGCCCAGGGTCACACAGCTAGTTAGTGTCTGAGGCTAGGTCTGAATGTAGGTCTTCTTGACTCCAGGCCCAGAGTTGCTTAGGGAATATTTTGCCTGAGAAAGAAAAATAACTTCCTTCAAATATTTAGCAAGCTGTCAAGTGGAAGAAAGATTGCAATTTTTCTGTTTTGCCTGAGAAGGAAGAATTGGGAGCAATGGTAGAAGTGGACAAGAGGAAGATTTCCAAATTTTCCAATAATTTGAGCTGTCCGAATGGAAACAGGCTGCCTCAGGAGATGGTGGATCCTTATCGTGAGCATCTTCCAGCAGTAGCTATGTGACTATTTGTCAGAAACGTTTTATATGTAGCTTGAAGCAGATGAGTTCTGAGGTCATCTCTTCCAATTTTGAGATTCCACGTGGGTCTTGCTAGCTCAGTTTCTGAGTTTTTAGCATTTCATACCAATGAGGTACTTGTGTTATATTACAATGGTTAGTGTACAGCCTGTATATCTTATCTTTGCTACTAGATTACAAATTTATGGAGAGTAGGATTGGAGTATAAATTATCAGGAACCAATGCAGTGCTGTACCAGTGCTGGACAACTAATCTTTGTTGAATTTTCCTTTAGGACTTTGCCCTTGAGTGGTCCAGTTTTCCTGGGGTTTTCTCAATGATTCCCTTGAAGGAATCAATCTATTGATATTCTGAGTTTGACTTTCAGAATTGGAATCAACTTTCTGAGATCATCTAGTACAGGGGTGGGGAACCTGTACCCTCAAGGTCATATGTGGTCTACTGGGTCCTTGGGTGCTGCCCTTTGCCTGAATCCAAACTTCACAGAACAAATCCCCTTAATAAAAGGATTTGTTCTGTAAAAGTTGGCCTTACTCCTTCTTACCCCACAGTTTGGTTCTGCTGCTTCTTCCGACTACATCAAGTCTCTGCTTAGATTTCTTTTTCCTTTGTTTGCTTTTTGTTTGGGGGTAGCTAATGGGGTTCAGTGACTTGTCCAGGGTCACACAACTAGTAGGTATTTGAGGCTGGATTTGAATTCAGGTCCTCCTAACTCCAGGGTTGGTACTCTATCCTCTATGCCACCTAGCTGCCCCATCTGCTCAGATTTTTAGGCCCTCTATAATCTGGCCCCATCCTTGTTTTCCGCCCCCATTTCCCACTACTCTCCCACACTGCTCTCTCACTGATGCCCTCTCAGGCCACAAATCATGCTTTCTTTTCCCCTTCCCCCCACACCTGGAATGAATTCTCTCTGCATTTTGTTTATTTGAATACGTAGGCATCTCTTGAAGGGCCAGTCACTCTATAAAGCTTCTGCCTGTTCTAGCTCAGTCCACATGTGACTCATAATACTTCTGAACCAGATTAAAATGTAATTGGGAAATAATTAACAAAATAAATAAGAAAATAATAAAACATAGATAATACCACATTCAAAAATTAAGTCAATATGTGTCCTGCAGGGATCATTATATCTGGATTAGTGGCCCCATTTCTATCTGAGTTGGACACTGTAGCTCTAACCCATGCTGGTTTCTCCCTTCTCTGAACTGCTAGCTATTGGCTGTGTACTGTACAGTTTAGCTCTTAATTAATCATACTTAAATTAGCGTTTAATTGTTCATATGTCTCAAACGAAGTCTAATGAACTCCAAGAGTGCCTTCCCCCCCTCTTTCTCTGCTTCTTTCTAGTCCCCACCCTAAGGTTGAGCACACAGGTGTTCAGTATTTGTTGGTTGAGTTCAATTCTGATGAATACATGACTGGTAGGTGAACATCTCAGGGAGGAGAAACCTGACTTCCTGCCCTTTGAATTGCCATCTGTACCCCATATAAATAGTCAGTATCTCCCCTCCAAAGCAAGAAATTCAACATCTTAAGAAATGTATATTCAGAAGTATAAGAAATGGTTCATACTTAAGACCATAAACTTCCAGGCCAAGAATGCCTCCCCTTCTCTTTCTCCCCAAAGATCTGAAGTAGGTTCATTTTGCTGTTTGGTGCTAGGAAAAAGAAGGGAGAAGTAACACCCTGCTAGATTCTGAGAACAGTGAATGAAGAAAGACCTTTGTGATGTTCTAAACATACAACCTAGCCATTCCAGTCCCCTGCTCAAAAAACTCAAATGAATCTCTGCAGCATTTAGGATAAAATGCAAATCTCTCTTTTTTGTCTTGGAAAGCCCTTGGTAACTAGACTCCAGCCTACCTGAATAGGCATAGGATACATCACCCTCCTCCAATAGACTTTACATTCTAATCCAGTGGGCGCATGTGCTGCTCCTCCTAACTTTACATCTCAGGTCTCCCTGCTTTCATGTGGGGATAATACACTCCCTCTTGTCTTAGTTACCTAGAACCCTTCCTTCAAGGCACAAGCCAACCTCCATCTCCTATGGAAGACCTTTCATGATCCCATCCCCTAGTGGCTAGTACTACCCCAAAATTACTTTGTATTTTATTTCATATATATGTTGTGTAATTTATGCCATGTTGTTTTCCTTGATAGAGAATGAGCTTGTTGAAGACAGTCTGTTTCTTTTTCTTATTCTTTTTTTTTGTGTGTGTATGACTTTAATACAAATCACAGGGCCTGGCACTCAATAAATGCTTATTAATTGACTTGTAATCCAGTCAGCCGTCTCTTCTTACTGATGATGAAACCAAGGCTAGGACCAGCTAAGTAATTTCCAACCACAGACTTTTAGAGCTGGAAGGGACCTTAAAGATCATCTTGTCCAACCCCCTCATTTTATAGTGGGGGGAAACTGAGGCCCAAAAAGTGACTTGTTCAAGGTCGTGTAACTAATAGTGGAACCAGAGTATGGACTCAGGTCTTCCAACTCTGAATCTAGCACTAGACACCAAGGCCATATAGATAGTAAACAGGAGAGCCCAGATTCAAATGCAGGTCTTCTGACCATAAATTCAGTGCTAATTCTACTTTAACATGTTGCCCCCTTAACCAGAGGTTTGGGATTAGTTGGTTCATATTTCTCAGGTGTGTCCTACTTTTTTGTGATCCCATTTGCTGTTTTCTTATCAAAGTTAATGCTATTTCCTTCTCTAGTTCATTTGTACAGATGAGGAAACTGAGGCAAAATAGGGTTAAGTGACTTGCCCAGGCTCAAACACAGTTAATAAATGACTGAGGTCAGATTTGAACTCAAAGCTATTTCATAGGTAGTTGCTTATTCTGCCTGTATATAAAACCAACCCTGGGGGTAGAGATGGAGAATCATGTAATGTTACAGCTGATAGATTTATCTGTCATAACCTTTACCTGGTTCATTTCCATGTACTGACCCTAAACATTGAAATATTTTAAGAGATTCATATCTATGATATTGTACTACTCTGTATTCAGAAATATAGAAAAAAGATGAACCCTACACTAAAAACTGAATATATAAAAAAATCAAAGCAAATCACAGTAGATTTAGAACTGGAAGGGACTTCAGTATCAGCCGGTGCACCCCTCATTTTACAGATGAGGAAACTGAGGCTTGCTAATGTTAATCGATTTGCTCACGGTTACATAGGGAGTCAGTAACAGAGCTGAGATCTGAACCTCAAATTTTCTGGACTGAAATCTGTCTCACTTTCCTCCAGACCGTCTTGCTTTTCTCCTAGATTATAACTCATGGAGGACAGGGATTTTCATTTTCCTTCATTCAACAAACATTTATTAAGTTGCCAAGCCCTGTGCTAGCTTCTGGTGATACACATTCAGTGAATGAAATAAGCCCTGTCTATGAGAAACTTAGATGGAAATTTACATCAGCCCGGCAGCGCCGAATCCACAGCGCTGAACTGAACTGAATTGACTTGAGCTCTGGGTTCTGTGCGGCCGAGATGGGTATGAGGAATGGGGGGCGGGGAGGCAGAACTGTGTTTGTGGGCACATCATGCGCATTCAGTAAATATTTGTGGAATGAATTGTTTGTTGAATGAATGTTTCTCATTGAATAAGAATGGTTGCGTAAGAATTCATTTTAGGGGAGTCAGGAGCAGCCGCCTCATTTTCCTTCTGAACTCCTCATCGCCTTGCAGAAGCAACTAATAGCAGCACTTTTCAGGGGAGAGCCTGGGCCTGGATGGGAGGGGGGGTGGATTTCAGATGGGAGCGGGGACAGGAGGGAAGGGAAATGGTATCTCTCTAACGACAGCGACATCAAACCCTCATTTGGCTTTGGAGGACAATGGCCAGCTTATTTTCTCCATTTGCCTAGCACAATGGCGGATTCTCTCATTCACCAGCGGTGGTGCGAACAAGGTAATTAGCCAGTGCTATTCATCGAAGACACTATTGCTATTCGCGGATGGAGGGGGGCGAGTGGGGCGGAGAACGCCCCGTGTCTGGCTGGGATTAGTCGCCTGGTGCTGGGGTGTGCAGCTGCCGGGCACTTCAAAGGGGCCCCACGGCAGTGGCATGGTGGGAACCAGCGATATTCCCCATGGCTGGCAGACCAGCCTGCATGCATGCATGCATGGGTGTGTGTGTGTGCGTGTGTGTGTGTGTGTGTGTGTGTGTGTGTGTGTGTGTGTGTGTGTGCGCGCGCGCGCGCGTTTTGGGGCACAGCGCATCTCTCAGCTCTGGATCTGCTCCTTCTGGTTCTGGGGATGACCGGGCCCCTTTGCAATGCTGTGCTGGTGCTGAATATGCCTCCCTCTAATTCCCCTTCAGCTCCCCATCCCATTTCCTTCTGCACGACTGAGTCCCATGGAGCTGTGAAATAGAACCCGGCTCCTTTAACCGGGGAGGGGGAGAGAGCATGTGGCTGGTTTTGCTCAGAGCCTTTGCAGCTTGTCCTCTGCTATCAGGGTCCCACTTTCATCGGGCTGCGGCGGGCAGGAGCTTTCTTCCTTTCAGTCCCAGGAGTCAGAGGGCAAGGAGGGAAGGAGGGAGAGTTAGGAGTGGGGGTGGGGAAGCTTGACCCTCAGCAGTGACCTCTGGAGGAGTCTGAAGCAGATGGCCCCTCTTCTTCCTCTGAGCCGCTCTCTCATGGCCCAGAGGCCAGGGTCCCCGACCCTGCCTGCCATCTGAATGCCTGCACTCTGGGGGCCCCAGCTGGGCTCAGCTTCCCTCCTCTAGCGTGCATTCTGCCTAGTTTCGTGCGCTTGCAGTCAGACCTCTGCCATCGCTCCCACAACGACGCGGTGGCTCTGGGATTATGGGTGTATGAGTTGCCAAGGTGCCCCTCCGTGGCTGGTGCTGCCTGATCTGAAGGGAGCTCAGACGGTGCCCGCTAAGTGACCTGTCTCAGGAATATTGATAACAGCTCACATTTCTAGAGGACTTTTCTCCAACAGTCTTGTGAGCTGGGTGGTCAGTCAGTAAGCATTTAGTAAGCGCCTCCCCTCTTCTAGAAAGGCAAAAAACGGTCCCTGCTCTTAAAGCAACATGGGGGAGACAACATGCCAGCAACTCTGAGCAAACCACATAGAAACAGGACGAATCCCTCCTTAGAGGGAAGACACTAACATGGCGTGCCAGTGTCGTTCCCATTTTATAGATGGAGTAACTCAGGCTCAGACATGGTGACTTCCCAGGCTCACATAACTGCCTGCCAAGTGTCAGTGTTGGGATTTCAAGTCTCCTGATTCCAATGCACTGCAGCACTGCTAACCCTTCCGTTTGGGGGTTCAAGGATGAGCAGGAAAGATGAAGAGAAAAGGGTTGAAGAGAATATTCTCTCCTGGAAAATGAATTTGTATGCTCGAGTGGGGTGAAAGACAATGTTCTTGGTAGCCAGCCTTGGCTACCCAATTTTCTCTTGGGATTTTGTGAGGGCTGAATTGTCACATTCTAACCATGGGGTACAGGTTGGTGGACACTGGAACCCAGGATTGACTTTGCCCGTTTGACCTTAAGAAGAAACAGATTCCAAGCCCAGTGGTAAAAGTTGGGCATTTATAGATTTTAGAGAGACTCCTTGCCCCTCCAATAACTAAATAAATAAAATTTCAGTAAATCGCTCACTCATGACTGTGGAACCTATAGATTAGAATATACCCTCTGAAAAAAAATGCTGACGGAGGGAGCAAGAAAACCGAGTTTTAGTTCAGCCAAGGTTCCTCTAGAAGGAATGTGTATCTGTGAGTGTGAAAGGCAAAGTCAGACCAATCTTGCATAATGGGCATAATAGGAAGAAAGAAAAGGATCTGTTGTTGTGCGGTCCTATCCAACTCTTTATGGCCCCGTTTGGAGTTTTCTTGGCAAAGATACTGGAGTAAGTTGCATTTCTTTCTCCAGCTCATTTTACAGATGAGAAAACTGAGGTAAACGGAATGAAGTGATTTGCCCAGGGTCACACAACTAGTAAGTGTCTGAGGCTGGATTTGAACTGACTCCAAGCCCAGCCCTCTATCCACTGAGGATTTTTTTGTCTGTATCTTTGTTCTTCCTGACCTCAAGGTTCGGTGTCTTGGTTGCATAGAGACTCCAGAATTGAGTTATCCTGTGAGATGAAGAAGGGACTTGGAGATATTTCTCATTAAAGTCTTAGAATTTTAGCACACAGGAGGGGACTTTAGAAATCGTCTATTCCAAGCACCTCTTTAAGAAAACTGAGACTCAGAGAGTTTGGCCGATTTGCCCAAGGTCATACAGCTAGATGGTAGAAGAGGCAAGACTAGACTCTGAGGTCTTCTGATGCCTCTGTCAGCATTCTTTTCACTACATTAGGATGCCTTAGGACCTACAAATCCCCAATAAACTTCATTCCCCTGTTGAAAGGAACCGACATTCATGTGCAAGCAATTTACTTAATAGCTCCAGGCCAGCCCCTACCCCCACTCCTTATAAGTTCCCCTTCCGGAGGATGAGGGGGATTTTGTGTGCTAACAAGAAGGGCAGAGTGATGAGATGCTGTGGGATAGCTCCCATTTTTGTTAAAGAAAACTGGAAGCCTTCAGCGTTTGTGGGCCAGAGAACAGAGTCTCTGGAGACAGGGTCATTGCCCCATAGAGCCCCAGGTCAGGCTTGGAAAAGATACTGCTTCTCCCTTTGCCTCCAAATTACTGTCCCCTAGGGGCTTCCAGCCTTCACTATAATTGACTAAATCATTCACAGAAAATGAATAGTTATAGCTTTGAAAAATGGAAATTTCTGACATTAAAATATTTACATTTTGTAGATTTAGAAGGACCCTCTCTAGATGTAAACCACACTCCCTCCTCTCTTTGCTATATGACATCTCTGTGACTGCCTAGCTACCTCCCTCTTGTCCCAGCTCTGATGCTCAGCCCCTAGGGAGCCAAGACCCATATTCCTAGGTCTGGCCTAAACAGGTCTGCATTCCCATATCTGTTTCAGATATCTAGGCTCTCAAGGGAAGCAGAATTGCATAGCCAAAGGGATGTTAGACTTGAAATCAGGAGGACCTTAGTTCAAATCCCGATTTGGACACTGATTAGCTATGTGATTTTGGTCAAATTTCTCTCTCCCTCCCACCCCTTTATGTGTGTTTGTCCTTCACTGCCAAAGAAGACCATGCCATCAGAGAAATGATGACATGACTTACACTTGACTTTGTTTTGAGTGAGAGAGGGCTGTGCAGGTCACCAGCCTCCCTTCCCCAGAGCATCTGAATCCAGTGACCAGGTATTCATCAGGATGACTGGACATGACCCAGGATGAGGCAGCTGGGGTTAAATGATTTGCCAAAGGTCACCCAGCTAGTGAGTGTCAAGTGTCTGAGGTGAGATTTGAACTCAGGTCCTCCTGACTCCTGCACTGGTGCTCTATCCACTGCACCACCTACCTGCCTTTTTGGTCAAATTACCTAAACTCTCTGTGGCTGTTTCCTCATCCATAAAGTGAGGAGTGGGATTTGATGCCGTTGAGGTATCTTGCAGTTCTGAATCTATGATCTGTGAATTATGGGACCTAAAATGATAGACTTTTAGAACAGTAAGGAATCTTGGGGATAAGTTGAATTCCATTTGAATAGCCTCTCTGCTATTTTACTACTTACCATGTGACCTTGGGCAAATCACTTAACCTTTCTAGGCCTCTAATGCCTCACCTATAAAATGAGGGAGTTTTATATAGACAACCTCCAAGTTCCCTTACAGCTTTAAATTCATGGTTCTCTATGACCATTTTATGGATGAGAAAACTGAGGCCCAACTAAGGAAAATGACCATCGCAGCTAGCCAACAATAAAAGTGGGACTAGAACCCAGGCCTCCTAATGCTGTTCCAGGGTTCAATTCATTTAACCAACATTTCATAGTCAGCTCTTGCGGTAAAGTGGAATGAACCTTGGATTGGGAGTCTGAAGACTTGCATTCACTTCCCACTTGTTTCATTCACTGGAAATCACCATCTCTTTATACTTCAGTTTCCTCGTTTATAAAATACTAGAAGTTACAGTGGAGAGTGCCATCTCTGGAGCCAGAGAACTGGACACTTCTGTAATGTGGAACAAATCACTTAACCTCCCTGAGTCTTATCTTCCATATCTGTAAAATGCCGGGGTTGTACTAGTGGGCCGTTGAGCTACAGGAGTACTAGACAGTTTTTTATTTTTGTTTCATTTTATTAATTACATATGTAAAGGGTATGCTCCCTTTGCATTTCTTATTCTGAAAAGATCTTGTGGATATATTTTGTTGGGACACAATGGACTTCCCAACAAATACCTAAATTCCTTCTCCAAAGCACATTTCCTGGAAATGGTTCATCTTATGTTAAAACAAAGAGAGCTGTGCCCTTTAGCCTTGACGATTGGGACACTGACACTGACAGTTGGCTTTGGCTAGAATTGGGTGGCCTGAACACCTCGGCTGCCTTTATGTTGTTCCAGGTGTATGTATTTCTTTCTTCTACCTCCACTCCCTTCATACTTGGATCACTCCCCTCAAGTCTCCCCAGAATTATCTGAAGGTTTCAGTCGCCAGTCCTTCCAGTGGCTGCCATCAGGATTAACTCCATTCATACGCCACACTCGCTCAGCCCTTCTCCAGTGCTGGAGCAGTTTGTTTCCAGCTTTTGATTAGCCCATGTAATAATACTAGCCCACGTTTGAAAAGGTCCTGGCCCTAGACAAGGGCAGAGGGGTGGGGAGCCAGTCTGGTATATATGCCCCATTACTTGTGGCTCAGGAACCTGTTTTCAAATAAATTAGGAAGCTTTTGTGGATGAAGTGACCCATTAGTAGAGTAATAATGCCACCTTTATCAAGCTTACTCATCGGTATTAGTTATGCACTATAAAGCTTGGACCAAAAACCCTGAGGGAATTCAATGAAAATGAAGTCAGCTGTGTGGAGCTCTGTGAAGAGCTGCGTGTGTGTGTGCGTGTGCGTGTGTGTGTGCGTGTGCGTGTGTGTGTGCGTGTGTGTGTGCGCGCGTGTGTGTGTGCGTGTGTGTGTGCGCGCGTGTGTGCGTGTGTGTGTGTGTGCGTGTGTGTGTGCGTGTGTGTGTGCGTGTGTGTGTGTGCGTGTGTGTGCGTGTGTGTGTGCGTGTGTGTGTGTGCGTGTGTGTGTGCGTGTGTGTGCGTGTGTGTGTGTGTGCGTGTGTGTGTGTGTGTTAGTGTGGAGCTCTCTCTATATTCCTGGACTTGCCAGTATCTTTCATGGAAGTGTGTGCCTGTGTATTTTCATGTATCTCTGTTGCGATGCTATGCATCTTGGGTAATTGTGCTGTCATGTTTCTGGGAGGGTGATTGGAGGTATTTAGGCTTGTGATTTCAGCCTGAATAGGTGTATAAATGTGTACATTTCTGCAGAGAGGGTGGGGCAGGATAGTGGAAAATGCCTTGGACTTGGAGTCAGGAGACCTGGATTCAAATCCTGAATTATTTCACATCTCTGTGTCTCAGCTTCCTTACCTTCAAAACTAAGGGAAGTAGGACATGGGCTGGCCTCTCAGGAAAGATGAGATTTAAACATGTTAAATTTAAGATGAGAGTAGGACGTAGGCATGGAAACGTCCAGGAGGCATTTGGAGGTTCCAGACTATCGACTTGCAGGTTCTTGGGAAGGGGGAGGTGGGGTCTGAGTGCACATTCTCTAAGGAGTAGTACCCTATCATTGAACTACATTCAGAGTTTGGGACCTCAATATGGGATATTCTCAGACTTTGATTTCCAGGGGGAGAGCTTATACCGAAAAAAAAACCAAAACCCAACAGTGGCTCCATAACTAGGGTGGGATAAGTGCTCTGTCCTTTATACTGGCAGCTAAGTGGCACAGTAAATAAAATCGGGCCTGCAGTCAGGACGACTTGAGTTCAAATCTGTCTTCAGACATTTAGTGGCTGTGTGACCCTGGGTGAGTCACTTAAACTGTTTGTCTCAGTTTCCTCATCTGTAAAATGAGCTGGGGACGGAAATGGCAAAATGCTCCAGTATCTTTGCAAGAAAACCCCAAATGACATCATGAAGAGTTAACAGCAAACAACTACTTTTAAACTTCTCAGCCTCATTTTTCCCCCTGCAACGTATTTTGCGCTACCTTCTTCAGAAGGCTGTCATGAGGAAAGTCCTCCTTAGATCTGAAAGAGCTATATAAATATGAGTAGTTATTATGGCAAGTACCTCTGGGGTTTGGGGGTAGATTAAGTTCAATAACCCCCAGAAGGTGCTTTGGGGCTCTGTGGGGGTGTTGCTTGATCAGTTTGTGACTTCTGAAACTTCCCTTTGCTCTCAGCATTAAGCCTAAGTTGTCAAGGCCCTCAGGTGGCCCCCACCCTGGGTGGCTGAGCTGTATGTAAAAGGAAGGGTCCTAAGATCCCTTCAACTAAATGTTATCTGGTGCCATGTTTGATCAGTCCCTTTCAGCTCAAATGTTGCCTGGTACCATGTTGTAATACCTCTGGAAGGGCCTTTTGTTGCTTCAATCCTGTACTATCCTCCCCCACTTTCTCTCTCTCTCTCTCTCTCTCTCTCTCTCTCTCTCTCTCTCTCTCTCTCTCTCTCTCTCTCTCTCTGCCATCTCTTAAAATCCAGTCACCTGGAGGTTCAAGGAAGGGATCAATTGAGAGCAATTCAATAAAGATTGATTTAAGTACCAACTGTATATCAGAGGCTGTTCTTGCAACCAGAACCACGAAAACAAAAATGAAAATAATTCCTGCCTTCAAGGAGCTTATATTCAACTGAATCAAACATCTTTTTTGCCTCTCTGTTATGCCTGGGAAGGTGGCTGCCATGATAGATAGGGCTACTGGGGAAACCCCATGGGGCCCCATGGGACAGGTTCTGGTGATATAACTTGTATTCTGTATGATCTATGGTATCCCACATATTCTTCAAGGTTCCCCTTGGAACACTCCCACAATCTCTAAGGCATAGCCTACATTTCTTATTCTATAGTCAGTCCTCTAGTATTGATCAAAGACCTATGATGTTCCAGGCACCATGCTAAGCACTGGGGATACGAAGGGAGGTAAAAAACAAACAGGCCCTAGCCTCAAGGAATTCAAAGTCTAATAAGGTAAATAACATACTGATAGCCATGTACACACAAGATCTGTACAGGATAAATTGGGGGTGGTCTCAGAGGGAAGGCTCTAAGATTAAGGAGGACCAGGAAAGGATTCTTACAGAATGTGGGATTTGGCTGAGCCTTGAAAGAAGCCAAGAAAGCCAGAAAGCAGAGATGAGGAGAGTGTTGTTTTAGGTATGGGGGCAATCAGTAAATACACTTGCAGTTGGAAGACAGAGTTTTGTTCCCAAAACATCAAGAAGGCCATTGTTAAAGGATGTCAGAATAAAGTGGAGGGGAGGAAAGCATAAGAAAACTAGAAAGATAGAAAAGGGGTAAGGTCTTTTAAATAACTTTAAAAGACAATGATCCTGGAGATAATAGGTAGCCACTGGAGTAGGATTCAGTTGTTGGGGCTTTCTATTGTGTCCAGTTCTTTGTGATCCCATTTGGGGTTTTCTTGGCAAAGATTCTGGAGTGGTTTGCCCTTTTCTTTTCTAGCTCATTTTACAGATGAGGAAACTGAGGCAAAGAAGGTTAAGTGATTTGCCCAGGGTCACAGAGGTAGTAAGTGTCTGAGGTCAGATTTGAACTCAGGAATATGAGTCTTCCTGATTCCAGGCCTGGTACTCTAGCCATTGTCTCACCCAACTGCCCACTGGAGTGGGATAGGGGTATGATAAGATCAGTTCTGAATTTCAGAAGATATTATAAAGTCTATACCTAGACAGTGTATGAAGATTTTTTTAAGAAGGTAATATATAAAGTATAACCCTACACAATGGCATCTGATGTTCTCCCACTTTCCCCCAAAAGTATATAAGTTCCTTGAGAGCAGGGATTGTTTTACTTTTGCCTTTGTATCCCCCTGTGCTCATCATAGCAACTGGCACATGGTGGTTGGTAAATGAATGTTCGTTGATTGATGGATTAATGGATATAAAGCACACTTCACACACTATAAAAAGTTCTGTGAAGCAGGTGGTGGTGATTATATTGGTAATAATGATAATGGTGATTGTGAGAATCAGGCAATCCCTAGGGTCTGGTAAAGGGATACCTACCTAGCTATTAACCTATACTTATTATATGGGAGAAATGGATTGAACAATGGACCTAAATTCAGCAAGATCTGAGTTCTTACTTACTAGCTTTGTGACCCAACATGAGTTGCAAATTGTCCTCAGTTTTCTCATCAGTAAAATGGGTACAAGATTGTTGGGAAGTTCAAGTTAGGATTTGTATAAAGAGCTTTGAAAACCTTAATGCCCCATAGAAAGGAGAATTATTGTGGTGCTGGGGAATGGCTTCCTTTTTATGGAGATTAAAGAATACTGGCCAAAGATTGGAGGCTTTAATTCCCTCTGTGTTATAACAAACCTAGTCCAGAGCCAGATGGAGAACCCCATATTGTATCTCCCTGACAGCTGCTTCATGCATTTTGTTGTCCATCTAAAGCCAAGATGAGGCCATAAGGCAACCTGCCTCCCTCACCCTGGACTGGCCAATGGGCAGCTCATGAAGCAGAGAACCTTCCTCCCTTCCCCCTTTCCTCCCTCCCTTTCTGCTCCCTGTTTTAGGAGGCAGAGGACAGAAGAAGCGTGGATTTATGGCTGCTCACTTTAAAGACAAAGTTGGCTTTTGTGTAAGAAATGGGGCCCAGGGATCGAGTAGGGGGTGGGAGCTGATGAGAGCAGGAGGGGGTAGGATTCAGGGACTGGGGTCTGAGAGTGGGAGGTGAGGAGGCCCAGGGGCAGACAAAGAGGATTCCGAGGCTCCCCAGGGCAGGGTCATCCAGGCAAAGGACCCAGATAAATAAATCATTTCTTTGAGCAAGGCTGAGTGGGGCCTGTTGTGAATCCTTTATTCCATTTGTAAATCCAAGGAATCTCCCCCCCATCAGCTACTCTCCACCCCTGCCCAGGCCCTCTCTCACTCAGAGCTGCTATTTCGGGGTTAGAATCTAAACTCAGGCCTTCACTTTGTTGTTTTTGTTTTTTGAGGGGGGCTCTTCACCCCATCCCCTGACCTTCCCTGCTCTGCCACAGCTGGGCTGGGTGGGAACTGCCCCCTGATTAAAGCCCATGTCCAGCCACACAGCTGGTGAAGAAGCTGGAGAGACCATCACTGTGTGGCCGGGTTCTGGTCCAGGACTCCAGAGATCTCTGTTGACTCTGTCGCTAACTTTCAAGATTTCCTGTAGCACGACCGTTTTCTCATCTGTCAGATGGGATGACAATTCTTATGAAGTCTGCTTCCCATGGTGTTTTAAAGACTAAAAAAAGGGCCTTCTGAAAGGTGAGGAGCACTGTACAGATGTGAGAAGGTTCATTGGTGTGATTATGGGGGCAATGGCCCCTGCCCCACAGCTACGCAGGGACCCCCACACCTGATATCCCTGTTGCTGAGATCTCTAGCTGGGGACTGGGCTGGAGAGCAGAGCTGGATGTTGTTGGCCAACAGCAGGTGCTTTAATTACACCTCGGAGAGCTACTTCCAGTCCAGGGAATGAACCAGGACCAATAAAGGCATGAGTTTATGGGCTTTGTAAACATTTTACTGGAGAAATCAAGGCCCCAATTACTAGACTTGGCTTCTTCCTATGAAGAGTGTGTTTATTGGGGCCTCTTAAAAGGCCCCATACCAAAGGGGTAAGAAGCTGGCAAGGCTCAGTGGTAAGCCTGACTTGATTTATAATGTGCTCACTCCTCTCCCCTCCATTCCCCCACCCACCTATCATCTGTGTTGAGGCTCCAGATCCCCGGAGGAGAAGGGACAGAAGGGCATGAGTCTTTGCCCCTTCCTAGTTGTGTGATGGGTAGACGGATTATGTCATTTAACTGGGCTCCAGTTTTTCTTTTATCTACAAAAATCCGGAAGTTGGACTCCTTTTTTGATGTCTTAAGTTACTTCCTAGTCAATATTCTAGGAGTGTGTGGCTGATTAGAAATGAACACAGATTGAAAAGTGACAAAGGCACTAAAAAGTAGTTGAATTCTGAATAACTGCAGTGAGGAATCTTCTTTCTGGAAAACAGGAGGAAACAGGCTTCTCTACAGAAAGGTGTGAGGCAGGTTCTGATGAGTTGTTTTTCTTTGTTCTAAGAGAAGGTTCCATATGTTAGGATCAAGAGCAATACTTTTAACAAGGGGTGTTAATTTTAAAATTTTAAAAATTTGTTGGAAGTGGTTGGAGAGAAGTGAGTGTGGGAACAAGGTCTGAAGTTTGGGTTTTCCTGGCCAGTGATGCAGGAGTGGAGATGGGCTTGGAGAGTGACTGGTAGTCTGGATTTAGGAGGCTCTATTTACTCGACCTGAGTGGAAGGGGTCGTAGCTTGTTGAGAGCAGTGAGAGACATTATAAATTTAGAGATGGAAGAGACTTTCATGGTTATCTAGTCCACCCTCCTCATTTTATAGAGGGGGAAACAGGCACAGAAGGGTTAAATGATGTGCCAGAAGTCATACCTTGGCTTCCTTCAATTCTCACCTAAAATCCCATCTTTTACTGGAAGCCTTCCCCAGCCCCCTTTAATTCTACTGCCTTCCCTGTATTAACTATTTTTATTTGTTCTATATTCAGCTTGTTTTGTACATATTTGTTTGCATTTGTTTAGACTGTGAGTTCCTTGAAGGCAAGAACTGTCTTTTGTCTCTTCTTGTATCCCTAGTTCTTAGCACAGTGACTGATACATAGTATCAGAGACAGGATTTTATAGTTACAGATTCTTTCTCCAAAAGAGAAGAAAGACCATTGTATCCTGTGTTAGCATGGAATCTGTCTGTCAGAAATGAACCCATTAAAGGTGAACTTGGTAAAATAATTTAAACATGGTGTGGCCCCTTTTGGAGGGAGGCTATGTGCCAGGGGCTTGTCTCAGTCCCATCTCCTTTTTTTGGGCTTTTACAGCACATCTGTGTGATATTGGGGGAGGGGAGAGTTACTGATTTTGACTCATGAAACTCGCTGAATTTCAGATAAAAATGAACTTGCATTATCAGAGGTTCATAACAGGACACCTTTGTGGCTGGTGGCCTCAGTGTTGGAGAAGGTCTTGAGGCCCAGGAGACCCAAACTTGGTTGTATTAATCAGGAAGCTTCATTTCAGCTCTATTCTATACCATCCTCCTCCCTGCTTCCTCTCCCACCCCTCACCTCCTTAGGATTTCCTCTCCCCCTCTTTCATCCTCTCTAATCAGGACCAGGCAAGACATAAGCCAAGTCCGGAGGACTCAGAGGAAAGCCCTTCCCTCCTCTTCCTGAGCTGCCTTTGGTCTCCCGGTAGACCTCCCTCCTCCCCCTCCCCAGGTGATTTATAGAGGGTATCAGGGAGTCATTTCCTGCCCTCCCATTTTTGTTTCCTTCCTCCTTCTCTGGATTGCCTTGCTCAAAAGCTGACCCCTCCCCTCTCCCCTGATCTGTGCCATGAAGTTTGGAGCCCAGTGGTCAGAGGGGCAGCTGGGAAGGGGGGAAGGGGGGAAGTTTTATCTCTAAACTTATTGGGAGTAAATGTTTCATTCCTCCTTGTCCTCCTCCTCCCTCCAGGGTCTGCATCCTACCAGTTTTTCTGATCCATAGACTTCACTGACCAGCATCCATCCCAAGTATTCAGTTCTGAAGGGCAAGTATTCAGGAAAACCTCCCACAGCCTCTCCCCAACCTTTCACAGTAGCAGGAGTCTCATGTCTCCACATCACACATCTAGAGCTGAAGGGACCTTAGAAGTTCAACCCCCTCATTTTGCAAATGAGGAAACTGAGGCCCAGAGAAGTTAAGTGACTTGCCTAAACTAAGAGGCAATATTTGCAACCAGGTCCTCTGACTGCTTTCTGCTATCAGACACTTTGATTGTCTTCAAGGGTGTGTATGTGTGTGTGTGTGTGTCTAACGGTGACTGACCATCAGCACCTTAGCTAATCACTTTCAGCCCAGGGTACAGAACCTAGAAGCTCCAATACAGGTGGGCACAGATTGGGGGAAAGATGAATATTCCCCATCTTTTCAAAGAGCTACTTTCTCCTGCGTTTCTTGGGTCTCAGATATTGCTCCTGGGCCTCGAGTCACCGTACAGTCCTGTGAGAACATCTCCCTAGGGTATCTCTGAGCTTCTGGCTCTGTAAAATGAAGGCACAGAGATGAGAAAATGTACCTCCCTCCCTTCTTTGTAGAGATTGGGGATAATGGGTTTTGAACGTGGCATAAACTGTCAGACTTGGTTGATGTGTTGTTTAGCTGGAAAATGCTCACCCCCTTTTAACCTTTGTTAGGAAGGAAGGTTCACAGGATAAGGAAAGGAAGAGAAAAAACACTAATAATAAAAATTAAATGAGAGCTAGAAGGAAAGGAGAGGACTGCAGATTTAGGGCTGGAAGAGATTTCAGAGGTCCTCTAATTCAATCCCTTCATTTCACAAGTACCCCAGAAAAGGAGATTGACTGCCTAGGTCACACAGGCAGGGTGGAAATTTGCACTCATATCCTCTGGTTCCAGGACCACTAGAATGCATTAGAGTATAAGACAACTGAGGTTCCTCCTAGCTTTAAATCTGATGATCTTATGAGCCTATGATTTAAAAAAATGTTTATAGCTGACAGTAAGATGAGCCTTCCAAATTCTTAGAGTTTATGCCTTAGCTTATACCTCCAGGACAGTATCGATTAATCAATGAGTATTCTTAAGCAGTAGTAGGGGACAGGCACTATGCTAGGTCCTGGGGATACAAGTGCAAAGAGTAAAACAGTCCTTGCTCCCAGTGAATTTATAACCTAACCCAGAGACCAACCAGAGCCGAGAACAGGCTTGCCAACCAGATATGTTCCCATTCTGGAACACCAGTGGCGAGAACTGGAGCTACTAGAGAGAAGATTTTTATTATTCCTGAGAGAAAAATTCTGCCTGGAGGTTGGGAAGTACCTTGGAAGATTCCCAGAGGCTTCAATTAGCTTTAGCAAGTCTGGCTGAGAAATAGGGGAAATGTTTACAAACTGTTGTCCTCCGTATTTTGTCTCTCTATTATAATGTGAAGGGGCAGTGAGGGGGTAAGTGGGGGCCTGGAATCAAGAGGACTCTAGTTCAAATCTGGCCTCAGATACTTCCTAGCCGTGTGACCCCGGGCAAGTCACTTAGCCCAGCTCACCTCTGTTTCTTCATCTGTAAAATGAGAAGGAAATGGCAAATGACCCTAGTATCTTTGCCAAGAATACCCCAAATGGGGTCATGAAAGAGTCAGACATGACTGAGCAACATTTATAATGTAAGTTCTTTGAGAGCAAGGACTCTGCTTTTGTATAGTGGTTTGCACATGGTAGGGGCTTAGTAAAAACGATTATTCATTCATTCCTTGGTGGAACAGGGCTGGGGAGCTTAGTGGGAAAGACATCTCCACAGAGGCCCAGGATGATTTCTTTCTTCTCAGCCCCTCACAGATGTGCAAGGAGTGGTCAGCCAGTTTCTCCACAGGTTGTGCTTATGGGCAGAGCAGGTGTAGGGAGAAGAACCATTTCCCTAGGCAGATGGAGCCTGCTCTCTGGAGCCCACACATCACCTGCAGTGCTTTGCACTAATAAACACCTCTCTTGTTAGCTCAAACCAGGGTGAATTGGGGGAGGGAGCGGTGATGGCTTCAGACACATTGCTTCCACTTCTCTGAATTCCCACCCCATGCTGAATTACATCACCCTGGGGGGCTGGTGTTGGCTCAAGCTGCTAGGGTCTTCTGGGAGGAAGCTTTCTTTGCATCACTAGATATGAGTTGCGTGCCCAAAATGTCTTGGTAGTCACCACCTGAAATTTATATTGCTCTTGGGTGGAACTGGGTATTTTTCTGGGTATTGAAGTAAATGCTAAGAAAACATACTGTGGCAGATTCAAAAATTAACCTCGGAGTCAGAACGCTCAGTGTTCAAATCTTGTCTCTGATACCTAGAGGCTATGTGACCCTGGGCCAATTTTTTAATCTCTGAGTGCCCTGGGCAACTCTTCAAGACTGTGAAGTACCCACTGGCCTTTTCTCATCAGGACAGATGAAATACTTTTCTTATCAGGAGTTCCCAATACCCATGAAATGCCATACTGTCCAGCTCCAATCCTTTTGACATGATTAAGATGGGGGAGGAGAGAGTAAAGCCTCACTTTAAAGTATATTTTATTTATATATATATTATTAAATATCATATATTGGCGTATATAGAATAGACATTATTCTGCTGTGTATATGTATATGTACATCATTAGCATATATAGAATCGATTATATACACATAATAATATACCTTTATATTGTGTATATATAATCAGATATATACACTTATATATCACACATCTATATAAATTGTATATATGCATTTATATTAGGGGGCAATTCAAGGGATTTACAGACATAAACCAATCAGCAAATATTGATCCATTGCTGAGGAGGTCCTGATTCTAATGGAAAGCTCTGTTTCAGTTTCAGAGACACATTAACTAGTCTTGTGACCCTGGGCAGGTCATTTTACCTCTGAAGGAAGCATCAGATTTGATCATTTCTAAAGTTGCTTCCAGCTCTAACATTCTGTGATTCCCAAATTCTATTTCAAATATACTCCGTGACTTAGAGTAATGGAGGGTGGTGGGGAGGGAGGCAGCACGCGCGCGCGAGGGGGATGACCATAAGGATATCAGTGCTAGCTGGGGCAACATTTTCTCTATCTCCAGCGCTCCCCAAAACAGAAATCACTCTCTCCCTGCCTTAGCCTTCCACCAGTCCTTTCTCTTCGGTAACAATTTAGCTTTGCCTTTGGCTGGTAAGTCTCTAGGGAGAGGAGGAGGGAAACACAAAAGGATTAAGCCCTTTAATGAGGAGGCAACTGCATTAGTTCCTCCCTAGGGTCCCTGGGGTAGAGGCAGCACAGGCTCCTCACCAGCTGGAGTATGGAGGGGAGAAAGGGCTCCTTCCCCCTCCCCCACCTCCCCCCCTGGTTCTATGCAGCACCCCTCCCTCCCAGCTCCCTTGTTGAAGCAGGGCCCTGGGGCCACATCTGGTCCTCACTGTTAGGGAGTCAGGAGCTATGAAGTTTTTCGGGGTCAGGGATTCTATGGGTAGATTTCAGGGAGTGTGTGCACTTGGATGGGGAAAAAATTATATCTTTATTTTCCACTATATTCTGATGGACATTTAGTATTTCTTTCAATTACTCAAAAACATTACTCTGGGCCACAAATCTGTGACACCAAAGAGGATGACCTCTTTGTTCTAGAGGCTAGGGTTTGGGGATGGGGGCCCAGACTTGGGATGTCCAGTAAGTCTTCCACTGCTTGTTAGGGCTAGCATTTGGTGGAAAAGCCCCTAA
Source organism: Bettongia penicillata ogilbyi (assembly GCA_023548195.1). Classification (NCBI taxonomy): domain Eukaryota; kingdom Metazoa; phylum Chordata; class Mammalia; order Diprotodontia; family Potoroidae; genus Bettongia; species Bettongia penicillata. The sequence goes on from JAJHZJ010000148.1 coordinate 3,326,675, forward strand.
TTTTCTCTTCCTTTCCTAATTTCATTTGCCCTTCTAACCCTCCTGGTACAGTACCTTTTAAGCTGTCATGATGGTTTTGATAACACAATGAGGGAAGGGGCTTGTGGAACCCAGGTCTCTCAATCCTACCTCCTCCTCTGCTTAGCTATAGACTGTGAGACAAGTATAGGAAATATGTTAGGGTCACGTTGTCTGTGCCCAGGGAAAAGGGCCCTGATTCTCTACTAAGAGAATGAGAAGTAGTGGCAGTCCATTTCTGCAAAGGGAGGAGACATCCAATGACTGGTCAGAATTAGCTTTAGCATCCTATTGCGGCCATCATCATGTGCTCTTGGCCTCAATTTGAGGGCAAATGACAAGCATTGATACTGAGCCGGGCGGTGATCTGAGCGAAGGTGGGTGCATGAGAAAGTGCTTAAGACTATGGTAAGGTGTGTGTGTGTGTGTGTGTGTGAAGTCTAGTTTTAACTTTTAAAAAATATTTTTATTGATCCCTTTTGTTTTTATAGCACCAAGATTTCCTAGTTTCCCTTTCAGTCTTCCTCCCAGACAGTTATCTCCTATAACAAAGAATTTTTTTTACAATTAACAAAGAAAAATTCAGAAAAACTGATCCCTACATGGGAAAAAACCTGACAGTCTGTGCAATGGTTGATACCTATGGAGTCCCCCACTCTCTGCAAAGGAGTAGGGGGAAGGGCTGAAGGGTTTTATATCTCTTCTTTAGAGTCAAAGAAAACCTAGTTTTGCTAGTTGAATGGATATTTTCCTTTTCTCCTTGCTTCTCACTAACTAAAGGACTCGGTGTAGTGGAGGAGATATCAGCCTAGAGCCCTAATTTCCCTGCCCCCAAAGGAACTGAACTAGGAACTGTCCCTGGGGTCAGACTTGGTCTCTGTGCCCTGAATCCTAATTTGGCTGGCCTAAGGACACACGGAAGCCCATTAGAGTATACAATCATTAGAGGCTCAGAATAGTAAAGTCAGTTGAAGAGGCAATCAGGCAGGACTCGAACCTAGATCCTTTGAGACCAGTGCCAATGCTTTTTTTCACTCCAGGTTACCGACTCTTCACAGATGAAAAGTGTGGTCTAGTGGAATATGTATTGGTTTTTGAGTCTGTGGCGCAATAAAGTGCTGCCACTTTATCGTCTCTGTTAGCTCAAGCAAGTCACGTAACTTGCATGAATCTCCATTTCCTTTTCTGTAAAATGAGGGAGTTGGAATAGATGACCTCCAGGGTCCTTCTCAGCTCTAAATCTCATGTATCTCTACATACATATACCTGCATAGACTAGCATACACAGACACAAATTAATTATACAGAGACACAGGCATTCAGGAATATATACATACAAGTATAAAGACAGGTTCCTATATATGAATTATATGTGTGTGTGTGCGTACATACACAGACATATTCAGATACACACATCCATAGTGTGTACCTACACAGATACATTCAGACATACATGTCCATAGTGTGTACACACACACTTGGACACACACACATCCATAGTGTGTACATACACAGACACACTCAGACACACACATGTCCATAGTGTGTACCTACACAGATACATTCAGACACACATGTCCATAGTGTGTACACACACACTCGGACACACACACATCATAGTGTGTACCTATACAGATACATTCAGACACACATGTCCATAGTGTGTACACACACACACTCGAACACACACACATCCATAGTGTGTACATACACAGATACATTCAGACACACATGTCCATAGTGTGTACACACACACTCAGACACACACACATTCATAGTGTGTACATACACAGACACACTCAGACACACGTCCATAGTGTGTACACATACATACACACACACACACACACACACACACACACTCAGGCACACGTCCATAGACATCACCTGGGCTGGAATCCCCCCAAACCACCTCTCAGCCTCCGAAATTAACAAACATCACAGATCTGGGCTTAATATATTGTCTTGTTGTTCACCTAGACCAGGGGTCAAGAACCTGAGGTCTCAAGGCCACACGTGGCCTTCTAGGTCCTCGGGGGTGGCCTTTTGACTCAGTCCAAGTTTTACAGAACAAATTCTTTTATTAAGGGGATTTGTTCTCTGAAATCTGGATTCAGTCCAAGGGCCACCGTTGAGGACCTAGAGGGCCACTGTGGCCTTGAGGCAGCAAGTTCCCACCCCTGGTCTAATAAGAGAAAATGTTAGTAATGCAGAGTCAATTTAAAAGTGTACATTTTGGAAGGGGGAGGAGTGGAGAGCCTGTTGTTAAACACTCTCCAGCACATTACTGCTCGTATACGTTTGTACATTCATGGAGGCTCGTGTGTGTCGGTACATAATCACATATACACAGATACTCTGAAGGCTGTGGGAAAAAGAGGAATGGGGCTGAGGGATTTTTCATAACGTTTTGATATTGAACAATATGTGAATGGTAAGGACATTAGCAGCAGAATATAAGCCATTTGAGGGTAGGGATTGTTTCTTTTTTCTTTTTCTTTTTGGTCTTTATATCTCTAGCATCTGTATTGCTTAGCACCGTGCCTGGTTCATAGTAGGAATCAAAATGTATTGTGTTGCTGTGGGGATGGGAGCAGTGCAGGCTCAGAGGCAGATCAGAAGTTGTCATACAGGATTCAGATCCTTCCTGTTTTCTAGCTGTATGCTCCTGAGCAGGTCACTTAATCTCTCTAGGCCTCAGTTTCCTTATCTGGAGAATGACTCAGTGAGCCCTAATTCTGTGATTATGGTTCTGTGACAGATTCTGCTTTCATCAAAGGACAGTGGAGGGCAGGGGGCAGCTGAGGGGCGAGGACCAGAGGAGGCGGCCTTGGGAGGGGAATGTCAGAGGTGGTACCAGACTTCTTTTCCAAGCTTCCCTTCTCCCTCACTGAGGGAAATAAGGGGAGGGGGAAGAGGCACCTTAGGGGAGCGGGAAAAAACTGTCCCTGTTGATGGAGTGCCTGCGGCAGAAAGGAAGGGGCCCAGGCTGCCTGGGAGGACAGATGGTGAGTTGGGCTCACAGCACTCGAAGCAAAATGGATATTAATGAAATAGGGATTCTGTAGCATTTGAAGCCTCTTGGCCACCTCCCCCCACCCCTCACTTCCCAGTGGCTTTGTGTGAGGTATGATACAATTTTAAAAGGCTAAAGCATTGACAAGGACTTTTTATTTTTTGGAGAGGGGGGGACCCTCAGTCAGCCATCCCTGTGCACATTCCCCTGGATGCAGAGTTCAAGGGGTTAATTTAGATCCCCCCAAAGGTGGTGGGGGTGGGGGTGGAGGAGAGAGTTCTGAATATTTATGACACATTGAAATGTAGATTGGTGGGTCTGAGAATCCTCACCATCCACTTGTCTGTCACTTCCATGATTAAATCCCAATCCTCCTTCCTTGCTCTAAGAAAGGGTCTCATTGGGGTGGGGCCCCTGTTCCAGAACTGAGGGTACAACAGGAGACTGCAAAAAGTGGGGTGCAGATGTGATGCTTGGTTAACATGTGGTTATACTAAAACCAAGACTGAACTGCAAGTGAGATGATGTGGGTTCCAGCTTTTTGTCCATGATAAGTGTAGAAAAGAGGTAGATACAAATTGCTATTAGGTAGGGATTTGAGGAGGGCAAGAGATACTATGCTCATAGGGATGAATGCTGAATTTGGAATCAGATGACAGAGGTTCAGGTCCCTATCCCATTACTTAACACCTGCATGACCTTGGCCCAGTCCCTTCACCTCTCCAAGTACCAAGTTGCGTTTTTTTTCTTGTGTAAAATGAGGGGGTTGGATTAAATCAGAGGTTCTTAACCTTTGTTGTATCATGGACCCCTTTGGAAGTCTGCTGAAATGTTTGGATCCCTGGTCACAAAAACTGTGAAATTTATAGCACATGAAGGAAAACAGTTATGTGGAAATAAAGATGTAGCCTCCCCCATCCAATTCACAGACCCCTTTAAATCTATCCAGGGACCCTAAGTTAATACCTTCTAGATTAGATTTGAGGTCCCTTTGTAGTTCAAGACCAATAAGCCTTTTTTTGAGAGGGAGGAAGGCAAGGCACATTGGGGTTAAGTGACTTGCTCAAGGTCACACTACTACCAATAATCCTTTTCCAGTTGTGGGGAGGTGAGAATGAAGACTTCCATGAAGTGATGTTTTGGGAGGCATGATGGATTGATAGCATTTCAAGAAATAAATATTGGAGTTGGAAGAAGGAGATTGAATTGAAAGTGTGGAAACATATGCACCAAGACTCAGAGGTAGGAAACCTCAAAAGAGATAAAAGGATGGCATGAGTTGTCCAACCAGCCAACTAATCGATTGATCAGCAAGCATTTATTAATCGAGTACTATATGCCAGGCACTGAACAAATCTCTGAGGATACAAAGAAAAAATGGAACAGGCCTGCCCTCAAGGAACTTATAGTCTATAGAGAGAGACAACACTACGTGTAACTGACATTTAGGATATACAATATCTTTTGTTTTTACATCCCTTAAATTTTCCCCTCATATCCCTCCTTTCCCTACCAGAGATCCATCACATAAAGCAGAGGATTTAAAAAAAGAGAGGACTGAAAAATCAGTAAAAAGCCAATCAATACACCAAAAAAATCTGAAAATATATGTAGCTTTCCACACCCATAGAATAAGGAAAGTATCTTCTCTGATCTATTCGTTGGGGACAGTCTCATACTTTGTAGTTTTGCAATGTTTCTTTTTGATTTTTCTTTTCATTTACATTACCATTATCTTTGCACACACCTTTAAGTGCAAGAACTGCAATCAGAAGTTTCTGGAGGAATGTCACCCCAGAACTCTTCCCATGGCCCTCTCTGAGTCAAATCTTTGATGCCCTTCCTGACCCCTACTTCCCTCCCTTCCCCTCTTGTCTCCTGCCAGCCATGTCAGATTTTCATGTGCACCCACAGGCCACGGTGGGTGAGGAGGGTGGAGTGGCCAGGTTCCAGTGCCAGATCCATGGGCTTCCTAAGCCTCTCATACTATGGGAGAAGAACCATATCCCCATTGACACGAGGAATGACAGGTGAGTGAATAGCTGCCTGTGGGAGAGAAACTAACGAAGATCAATGGTGGTCACAGGTAGCTGTTGGAGACATAAATGACTGTGAGGTTGGCTATCTGTGCTGATGAGGTGACTAGGTAGCTGGGTGCAAGAGGACATTGGCAAATGTTACTTTGGATGTGACTGGGCTGCCATGGAATTAGCATCAACCAGGGAGCTAGGAAGCTTAGCTCTGCTGTCAACTATGGGACCATTTCATTTGTCTGGGGTGCGCTTTCATTAGTGAAGTGGCAAGTGGGTAGAGAGACTAGATATCTGTGGATCCTTTTATCTATAGTTTTCTTTAAAATATGTTTTATTGATATCAGTGTTACTTCCCAATGATTCTTTCCCCTATAATAACATGATCATGAGTGATAACAATGAATGAGTCACAAACAAAACAAATCCGCACATTGATCATATCAAAAAATGGATGCCTCATTCTGTACCCATTGGCTACGACCTCTCTGCATCCCAGTAGTCACTGTTATTGATCAGAGACCAGAAGTCTTAGAGGATGGTTTTCTTTTCCATTATTATGGTCATTATATAAATTGTTCTGTCTCTTCTTCACTTAACTTCAGTTCAAATTTCCAAGTTTCTCTGATTTACTCGTATTCATCATTTTATGGTACCATAATATTCCGTGGAGAGTAGCATGATGAAATGGATAGAGAAGTGACCATGAAGCCCAGAGGATCTGAGTTCAAGTCCTGATATACCTACTGGCTGTGTGATCCTGTACAACAGGAGATTAGGGGATTTTAACCTTTCAGTCCTCCTGGCAACTCTCCAAGGTTATGAGTTGCATTAAGGGTGCAAAAGGAGACTTCAGAAAGTGGGGTCAGACAAGATGCTTCTGGGACCTTGGTTAATATCTAATTATGGTGAAAAGAAGACTGAACTTGAAGTAGGAGGCCCTAGGTTCCATGATAAATGCAAAAAAGAAGTAGATACAAAATGACTTAAGGGTTTGAAGAAGGCAAAAAGTCTTGTGGTATATTGGAATGAGTGCTGAATCTAGAGTCAGAGAAAGAAGTTCCAACCTGTCTCTGGCATTTACTAACTGTGAATCCTTGGCCAAACCCCTTCATTTCTCAGAGCCCCAATTTGACTCTATATGGAAGGACTGAGGTGGCAGCATTGGTAGAAGGACTTTCCTCACCTGGGGGTTCCTTAGGCCAGTCCCTGTGTCTAATATTATATTACATTCATGTACAATGACCTGTTTGACCATTCCCCAATCAATGGGAAGCCATTTTCCTTTCTGTTGTAAATTTTTTTTTTTTGCATACATTAGACCTTTCTCTCTCTCTGATCTTGTTGAGTTGTCTCATGGATCTAGGGTATGCCTGTGCAGGGCTGCCTCTGACTGTGATTGGCTTCCTGCCTGGGACTTTGCATCTGTGACTGTGATGGACTGTGTGTCTCTGTCTCTGACTCTGGCAGGTATACACTGCTGCCCAAGGGTGTCCTACAGATCACAGGGCTTCGGGCTGAAGACAGTGGCATCTTTCACTGTGTGGCCTCCAACATTGCCAGCGTCCGAGTCAGCCGGGGAGCTAGCCTCACTGTTTCAGGTGGGAGATGTTGCCTTTTCATCTGTCCTTATCAAGTATTCCCCTGGCCCCTGGGTAATTACCCTTATCCCTTCTCACCCACTACCCTCCTATTAATTTGATGATTATTAGAATTTTAATAGCCAGAAGTGTAACTAACATCTTGTTTTTTATAAAATTCTTATGGGCTCCTTTTCACATCGCCACTTTTGGACATACATGGAGCTACTTCCATTTATCGTCTGAATCCTCCCTTATAACCAAGATAAATAATTAGGCAAAAAGAGCCAATCCAGTGACCTTTCTAACAATCTGGCTGTAACAGTCCCCAGCCTGTCTGCTGAGATGATTCTCTTATCGACTCTTCCCTGTTTCCTCCCATTCACCAATTCATTTGCTGCTAACTGTCCTCTAATGCAGTGGTTCTCCAAGTGTGGTCTAGGGATTCCTGGGAGTTCCCAAGATGCTTTCAGGGGTTCTCAATGTCAAAACTATTTTCATAACAATTCTAAGTTGTTCTCATTTCTGACAGACTTACTATTGATAGATAGAACTCATAGAAACGAGCTCTTTGGGGTCCTCAATCATTTTTAAAAGTGTAATAGGGAACCCAAAGATTTGATAACTATTGCTGTAGTAAATAGGTACAAACTGAGCACCTACTTATCAAAGAGTATAGTCCTACTTTCTGTGGAGGATTCTTGAGAAAGAGAAGATAGAGTCCCTGCTCTCAGAGAGTTTCTACTCTAGCTAGAGGAAGCTCATCTTCTCATTACCAGCTTGACTCAATGGGATGAGACCACAATGATATTGTATTGTTTAATAATAATTAATATATTTTTGCCTGTGACATGATAATTGCCTGTGAGGCAGGATACAATGTAATAAAACTTGGGCAGCTAGATGTTGGAGTGAATAGACTATTTTTCTTAGAGTCAGGAAATTCTGACTTCAAACCCTGCCTCAAATATTTACTTTGTGACCTTGGGCAAGTCACTTAGCCTGTCTCAGCCTTAGGTTCCTTGTCTTAGCAGCTGCCACATGGAACTGCTATGGGGATAAAATGAAATACATGTAAAGTGCTTTACAAATCTAGGACTGTAGGCCTAGACAGATTCAGGTGTCTTTGAAGTTAGACTTTGGGTTATTCTGGACTGAGACAGGAAATGCTCAAACTTTCGGAGTGTCCCTGGAATGCCCTAGGTGTCCCTAACTTCAGAGTGTCCTGAGGAGTCAGGGGGTTTGGGGTAGGGTCAAATATCTCAAATATCTTCTCCATCATTCAGCTGTCTGGGGACAGGGGAGTTCTTTTTGAGACAGTCTTCCCATGGTTGGTGGCTATATTTTCCCTGAGTGCTAGACTATGGGATAGGTCTCTTGGAGTTCCAGGCTAGAGAATTTTGTTTTACCTCCTTCTCCGTTGCTTGTGCATGCTGAGTTGTCAGAGTTTGGGTCCAGGGATGGTGTGATTCCTACTATGACCCTTAGCTAAGTGAAGAGGGACGTGGTGGTGTCTTCCCAGGCTCCGGCTCCAGTGCCTACAAGGAGCCCACAATTCTCGTGGGGCCTGAGAACCTGACCCTGACTGTGCACCAGACAGCTGTGTTGGAGTGTGTTGCCACAGGCAACCCCCGCCCCATCGTGTCTTGGAGCCGCCTTGGTGAGCCCCATTCTCTCCCCCCGCCTGTCCCCTAAACCCTGGAGTGCCTGGTTTTGCCCAATTACTTGGAGATTCCAAATCTTATTTATTCTCTGTGAAGTATGCTCTGTACAGGTGGTGGGCCAACAACTTGGCCCTGTCTGATGGGATGTGGGTGGCTGGGCTAGCCATTGAATCCTCTGGCCCTGGGAGCAAAGGTTATACTGTTTGGGTTCCATTCTACCATATCCCATGGCTAACCTTAGCCCCTTACCATTCCTACATCCCAATGGTATCTGATTCCCAGAGCTCTATCTGTACTTGGCCCCTAGGATGCATAGCTCTCTATTTTCAGACCCTCAGTCTAGCCCTGTTCCCAGACCTTGGTTCCTCATCCTAGCCAGATTTTAATCTCTGCTAACCCTATAGGACTATCATCCTAGCCTCTCAGTCTCTGCCTGGAGCCTCTGTCCTACTCTGAACCTGATGTATTCTAACCAGCCCCCTCTAATCTCCAACCCCTAAGCCTCCAGTCCCAGCCTCCTAATCCCTGGTTGTCCCCAGTCCCCACTTCCACTAGGATTCACTTCCCCCAGTGCCACTGCTTGAACCCTCAAGTTACTGAAGGAGAGAGGGGAGAAAGGGTGACCGTAGGCCACCAACATCCCTGAGAAAGGGAGAAAGGAGGTGGGAGGGGTTGGGGGAGGGTAGGTAGGTATTCATGAAGGAGACTGTGCCACATTGTAGCAGCCAAGTAATTGGTAACTGGGGTGGGGGGATGGATAATAGAGTAAATTTCACCACTTCAGAGACTGAATGGGGAGCTGTCCATGTGTATTATGACTGTACTAATCCGCTCCTGGGGAGGGGGAGTGCTCAGGTCCCAGGGTAAGGAGCTGGACAAAGAAATCCTAACAAGCTAAGTGACCATTAGGACAACCAGTGGCAGAGCTGCTGCCACCCCATCCTCCTCCCCCACCCCACCCAACCCCCACTGTTGTTGCTGCAAGATGCTGATGAGAGAATCTCTTTATGTTAGAATTGGAAGAGACCTTAGAGACTGTCGAGCCTAGACCTCTCAATTTACAGAGGGGCAAACTGAGGTACCAAGATGGGGCACACCTTGCCTAAAGTCACATAGCTTGTCAGTGATTAAGATGGCATTAGAACTAGGGCTCTTAATATATGATTTAGTATTCTTAATAATCTGTCATGCTGTTTCCTTCATCCTCCAGCCTGAGAAGATAAATCAAAAAGTCAGGGTCTCACCATTCTTTGGGAAATGGGTGGGGGAGAATTATGAGATAAGCTTGAGGTCTCCTCCCTCAGGGAGTTGATACCTCTATTTCTCCTCTCAATATCTCTCTGAATTTTCCCTTCCCTGCCCGGCCCATGTCTCTTTCTGCTCTCTTCATCCCCATCTCCTCTCTAGATGGCCGTCCCATTGGAGTGGAGGGGATTCAGGTACTGGGGACAGGGAACCTCATCATCTCTGATGTCACTGTCCAGCACTCGGGAGTCTATGTCTGTGCTGCCAATAGGCCTGGCACAAGGGTACGACGTACAGCCCAGGGTCGGCTTGTGGTTCAAGGTACAGACTTTAAGGGGAGAATAAAGGAGAAGGGAGTTCCCTTCTTTAACCCCATCACTCATTGTCTTCTTTGATAGTCATCTGAATTTCCACCCCTCATCCTCATATATCAGTCTCATTCACATCCTCATTTCCATCTCATATGCCCAAACCCACCTCTCTTTCCTATCCCTTGTCCCTCATCCTTCATTCTGATATCTATCCTTTTTTCCTGTTTCTCAACCGCATCCCTTATCTCCATCTCTCATCCCCATTTCTTTAATCCCATCATTTTCACAAGCACTGAGATAGCTCCCAGACTTATGGAATCTTCCTCTATATACCCACATTCTTTCCACTTACTCTTATAGTACCATTACTATGTAGTAATCATTAGCTCCATTACTATATTGTATCATACATGGAATCAAGAACAGAAACCAATCTCATTGGATCTGAACCACCAAAGAGGTGGTTACATCTGCATGTATCCTTGCCTGCACAGTAAGCTACCCTTCAGAGCCAGAGTCTGGACCCATATTTCAGTTTTCAGGGTTAATCCTCAGTTGTTTCCTCATGAGAGTTATGAGTAGGGGATGGGGTAAAGAGAAAATTAGTGACTTAAATGCTTGCTTGTTTAGCATTCCATGTGCTACTAATCTGTCTAAATGAAAGTGACGGAGCGTTTCATTTGTAGAGTGTTAATGGAGCCTTCTGCCTCAGGATTGGTGGGAAGTGGAATGCAGGCAGGCGGGTAGCAGGGGGTGGTGCTCATGGCCCATCCATCTTCCAAGTCATTATAGCCTGCAAGGAACAGCCAAACCTATTAGCACATTTATTTATTTAACAATTTCCGAATGGGGAGCTCAGCTTGATCGTTTTCAGATAGAAATGTCAGGCATTGGCATTAAAGTGGAAGTATCTCTCATCTACGCATGGAGAGGGGGCCAGTCAAGATGTCCAGGCTCTGCACAGGGCCCCGTAACTCCCAGATCTCTCACCAACTCCGCCTGACAGAGGACAGAGTCATGTACATATATGCTGGGAGTTAAGGGAACTGGATGAAAGGTCAGGGAGGATCTGGGTCAGCGGGGACTGGGATGGAAAGAGCAAAGACACAGCAGCAGAAGCTAAGACTGGAAAAAGGTTGGAGGTTTGGGAGCCTTAGGAGATGGAAGAGCCCCGTTTTTAGTCTTTGGAGATGAGCCATATTCTTCCTAAACTGTCCTGTAGTACAGGAATTCCATTTCCCTTCCTCCTCATCCTTACCCTTCCTCTTCTTTATACCTGTCTCTGCCTCCCACCAGCCCCTGCAGAGTTCATCCAGCATCCCCAGTCCATCTCTCGCCCAGCTGGAACCACGGCAATGTTTACCTGCCAGGCCCAGGGGGAGCCACCCCCTCATGTTACGTGGCTGAAGAACGGCCAGGTCCTAGGCCCCGGAGGCCACGTTCGTCTCAGGAACAACAACAGGTACCAGCTACGTTCAGAACAGAAAGGTGTACATTTGAGTGGCAGAGGGGGGAGGCAGAGATCCAAAAGGAGTAAGTGGTATATATACATGAATATACTACATGAATATAGATGGAACTCTTTAAGCAAATCCCATATAATATTTGGAAATTTAGATGGATGGTAGGGTGAGTTCAGTGTATAATTTTACTTTACAGAAGGATTCTTGGCTTTTCTCACCATCCACCAACATTCTTGGTACATTTAAATTTATGATTTTACTTACAAAATCCAACTTGCATATAACTTTTTAGGAAACACGTATGTAACCTGTGGCTCAAAAGTCTGGATTCATATGGACCTGATTTCGTACCTTGGAGGCTTCCGAATCATAAATCTCTTTGGTTCATGCTCACATTCAGGGTTTATGTGGGGAAAGCAGGATTTGCCTTTTATCTAAATGGATACTCGGCTTTCATGCAAGCACTGAAACTAAGAACATATCAAAGATAGCACAAATTTTATTCTTTTTTTTAAAATTAATTTATTTATTTAACTTTTTACATTCATTTTCACAAATTTTTGGGTTCCAAATTTTCTCCCCTTTTATCCGCTCCCCTCACCCCAATACTCCAAGCAATCTAATTTTCCCTATCTCCAATCTGCCCTCTCTTCTGTCATCCCTCCCTTCTCTTGTCTCCATCCTCTCTTTTCTCCTGTACGGCCAGATGACTTTCTATTCCTCCTTAACTGTATGTTTTCTTTCCTAGTTGCAACAACAATACTAAACAGTTGTTCCTAAAACTTTGAGTTCCAAATTCTCCCCATCCCTCCCTCCCCACCCATTCCCTTTGGGATGGCAGGCAATTCAATATAGGCCATATCTGTGTAGTTTTGCAAATGACCTCCCTGATAGTCGTGTTGTGTAAGACTAACTGGATTACCATCCCTCCTAACCTGCCCCTCATTGTTTCTCTTCTGTCTTTTGATCCTGTCCCTCCCCAAGTGTTGACTTCAAATTGCTCCCTCCTCCCTTTGCCCTCCCTTCCATCATCCCCCCCCTTGCAATATCTCCTCCCCCACTTTCTTATACTGTAAGATAGGTTTTCATCCCAGAATGAGTGTGCATTTCACTCCTTCGTTTAGTCATATGTGATGAGGGTAAACTTCTTGTTTTTTGTTTTTTGTTTTTTTTTTCTCAGCCCTCCTCTTTTTCCCTCCACTAAGAAAAACTCCTACCTGCCTCTTAAATGACATATAGTTACCCCCTTCCATTTCCCCCTCTTTCCTCCCACAACATTTCTCTCTCACCATTTACCTTAATTTCTTTTAAGGTATGGGCCCATCCTATTCAGTTCAACCTGTGCTCTCTATCTCTGTATGTGTGTGCATGCGTGTACATGTGTATGTGTGGTCCCACCAACTACCCAGATACTGAAAAGTTTTAAGAGTTAGAAATATTGTCTTTCCCTGTATGAATGTAAACAGTTCACTTCTGGTAAGTCCCTTAAGACTTCTCTTCGCTGTTTCCTTTTTCATGCTTCTCATTCTTGTGTTTGAAAGTCAAATTTTCTTTTCAGCTCTGGTCTTTTCATTAAGAATGGTTGAAAGTCCTCTGTTTCATTGAAAGACCATATTTTCCCTTGAAGTATTATACTCAGTTTAGCTGGGTAGGTGATTCTTGGTTTGAGTCCTAGTTCCTTTGCCTTCTGGAATATCCTATTCCACGCCCTTCGATCCCTTAATGTAGAAGCTGCTAGATCTTGAGTTATCCTGATTGTATTTCCACAGTACTGGAATTGTTTCTTTCTAGCTGCTTGCAAGATTTTCTCCTTGAGCTGGGAGTTCTGGAATTTGGCCACAATGTTCCTAGGAGTTTCTCTTTTTGGATCTCTTTCAGGCGGTGATCGATGGATTCTTTCAATACTTATTTTGCCCTCTGGTTCTAGAATGTCAGGGCAGTTTTCCTTGATAATTTCATGGAAGATGATGTCTAGGCTCTTTTTTTGATCATAAGTTTCAGGTAGTCCCATAATTTTTAAATTGTCTCTCCTGGATCTATTTTCCAGGTCAGTTGTTTTTCCCATGAGATATTTCACATTCTCTTCCATTTTTTCGTTCTTTTGGTTTTGTTTGGTGATTTCTTGGTTTCTCATGAAGTCATTAGACTCCATCTATTCCATTCTAATTTTGAGAGAACTATTAAATTCAGTGAGCTTTTGAGCCTCTTTTTCCATTTGGCTCATTCTGCTTTTGAAAGCATTCTTCTCCTCATTGGCTTTTTGAACCTCTTTTGCCAATTGAGTGAGCCTATTTTTCAAGGTGTTAATTTCCTCAGCATTTTTTTGGGTCTCCTTTACCAAGGTATTGACCCGTTTTTCATACTTTTCTTACATCTCTGTCATTTCTCTTCCCAGTTTTTCCTCCACCTGTCTAACTTGCTTTTCAAAATCCTTTTTGAGCTCTTCCAAGGCCTGAGCCCACCCGCCACCCCCCCTGGGGTGTCTGGGGTACTGAGGCCCCGCCCTCCACGTCTTTCCCTGATGGCAAGAATACGTCCTCATCTTCGTCAGATCCGAAGGTTGGGATCATTTGCATTTGTTGGAAAAAACTCTCCATAGTCTTATTTTTCTTCCCTTTTCTAGGCATTTTCCCAGCCAGTTACTTGACTTCTGAGATTCCTTTCTGCCCCCGCCTGGATCCGCCCAGCTAGTGCTTGGCCTCTGAGATTCAAATGTGCTTTCCGCAGCACGCTTTAGTTCTGGCGCTGGGGTGGAGGCAGGGCCGACTCCCAAGCTCAGTTCCCTCAGGGGCTTTATGCAGAGACTTTCAGGAATGGAGCGGGTGGGGGTGGGGTGGGGGGCCCGCCTCCCAGGCTCAGTTCCTTCAGGGGCTTTATGCAGAGGCCTTCAGTAATAGAGTGGGGTGGGGGCAGGGCCGTCTCCCAGGCTCAGCTCCCTCAGGTTTTATGCAGAAACCTTCCGTAATGAAGATCCTGCCTGCTGCTTGGGGATTCCTGAGTCTTGGGCCACTGCCGCCTCAACCGCCACCCACCCCTCTGCCTCCGCCGCTTCCTGCCCCCGTCTCTGCCGCTGCCACTTCCTCCCGAGGGGGCCCGAGTCACGGAGACGCTCCGCTCCCCTCCTCTAGCCCAGCCTTCTTTCTCACTGACCTGTAGCTTCTGTGGGCGGAGGGACTTTCCCGGCTGCCAAAGCCTGCTCGGGTCAGCTTCTCTGGGGCCGTGGTCAGGGCAGCGTTGGGGTGGGGTCTGCTTTCCGGGGTGCGACGGACCCTGGGGACGGCTCTTCAGGACTCTCTGGCACGGAAATCTCTTCCACTCCGTTTCTGCACACCTTGTATTGACCCAGAAGCTATGGGGGTCTCTTTTTACATTAATTCTATGGGCTTTGGTTTCGGAGCTCGTAAACGTGCGTCCTTCTACTCTGCCATCTTGGCTCCGCCCCTCCACAAATTTTATTCTAAGAAAAATGTAAAGAACTGGAACCTGAGCCCTTAAGTAGTGAAGACAACTCCACTTTTCTTTCCATTGCCCCTCACTCTTCTCTCCTGCAAGGCGAATGAACTCAAGGTTACTACAGAATAAAATAACTCTGCCCTTTGAGCTCCATTAAATAGTAATGATAGCAATTTCTAACATTTATATAGTACCTACTCTGTCCTGGGCACTGTGTTATGTGCTTTACAAATATTATCTTACTTTATCCTCACAATTCTGAGAAGCAGCTGCTGTTATCCCCATTTTACAGATGAAGGACCCGAGGCAAAGAAAGGTTAAATGACTTGTCCAGGGACACACAGCTAAAAAGTGTCCAAGGTCAGATTTGAACTCAGGCTTTCCTGACTCCAGACCCAGTGTTCTATCCACTAGGCAATCTAACATCACTGTCCTCTGCCCCGCTTAAAATCCAAGTCCAAAAATCACAATTTAAGTGAGTAAACCAACCATGTGCTTAAGGTCAGTGGCAGAACAGAATTCCTAGGGAATTTACATCTTGTTTAGGAAGTCCACAAGAAGATAGATGAGGCTTATTAGATTTCCCTGGATGAGCTGGGGCGTATCTGGCCACACATGATATAGGTAGAGAGGTAGAAAGGAAAGGAAGAAGGGAGAAAAGAAAAGAAGGAAGGAAGAAAGGATGAAAAGAAGGAAGAAGAGAGGCTAACATGGGAATAATCAAATGAAAGAAGGGAAGGAAAGAAGGAAGGGGAGGAGAGAGGTGACCCTTCTGTAGTCAGCAATACACATGTCTCAGCATACACAGAGAACTAACATGTAAGGTTGTGTCTTCATTTAACCAGAACAGAGCATTGCACGCAGCAATGGGTAGGATCAAGAGACCATTTCTAAGAACCAGAAGAACTGGATTCTGGGCTTGACTTTTCTGCAGACTTAGCCTTAGTTTCTTCATCTGAAGCAAATGGGGTTAATGACAGCTGCCCTATCTGCCTATAGGAATTCTGGGAGATCTACCAGAAAAAGGCATGACATAATTAACAGAGGACCAGCCTTAGAGTCTGGAAGCCCTAAGTTCAAATGTAGACAATTTATTGAAGCTCTCAGTGCCCCTGGCAACTCTTTTAACACTATAAGTTAAGATAAATAACTGATCTGTATCACTGGGGGAAGGTTTTACCTCTAGAAGACTCCCAGATGGATGAAATCACAAGTTGTGATTTCAAAATGACAAAGTGGACATAAAAATGCTTTGGAAAGTTCCAAGTGGTGTCCGCACAGGAGGACACGATGGTTCTCCTTTCTACTGCTATTACTCGCTCTCCTTTCTTCCAGCACACTGACTATTTCAGGGATCGGCCCTGAGGATGAAGCTATCTACCAGTGTGTGGCAGAGAACAGTGCCGGGTCATCCCAGGCCAGTGCCCGACTGACTGTGCTGTGGGCTGAGGGACTTCCGGGCCCTCCCAGGGACGTACGTGCGGTCTCTGTGTCCGCCACTTCTGTCCGTGTGTCCTGGAGTGAGCCACTGCTGAATACCAAGGAGATCATTGGTTATGTCCTACACATCAGGAAGGCAGCAGGTGGGGCCAGAGGTGGCATCCCTCAACTTGAACCTCCTTGTACCCGTTTTCATATCTTTACCCCATTATTTGGGGGCTCTCCTCCCCTACCCCCATTCCTTCTCTGTCAGTCAATGAACATCAATGAAGTACCTGCTAGGTGCCAGGCACTGAGTTAAGCAACCAGGCTTCCTTCTCTGCATCCCTATATCTTGCAGCTCCCTACGGGCTTGCTCCCCTACTTATTTTTCCCCTTCCCTCCCCCCATGGTCTGAGTCTCTACTTTTCTCCCTACTGACCTGCCCTCTGAATCTTGCTCTCTTCCCAAGGCTTGGGGGCTCCTCACCCCAAATCTTCTCTTTGGGTTCTTATACTCATCCCTCAATACTTCCTATTCCTCAGACCCCCCTGAGCTGGAATATCAAGAAGCTGTTAGCAAGAGCACTTTTCAACAGTTGGTGAGTGACCTGGAACCTTCAACAAGCTATAGTTTCTACATCAAGGCCTATACTCCCCGGGGAGCCAGCTTAGCCTCTGTCGCCACCCTGGCCAGCACTCTGGGAGAGGGTAAGAACTGGACCTTGGGGATGGAAGAGGAGGGGGACATGAGGAGAATCCTGAAGCCAGAAGTAGTGACCAGGGAGTAAGCTGGGTCTCAGGGGCAAGGGAGGAAGGTGCTGGGAAGGCTGGGCTGGTGGCCTTGTCTGTACTTTGAGGGAGGAGAACCCAGTGCTTATATTTCAGCTTTTCTGTCTCTGTCTCCTTCCAAATGCACCTCACTCTCTCCAGTTCCTGCCCCACCACCACTCTCTATCCGGGTTCTGAGTAGCTCCTCTGTCCAGCTACTATGGGAGCTGCCCCCTAAGCTGACCCAGCGAGACGGTGGTTTCAAGCTTTTTTACCGCCCAGCAAGTCAAGCCTTCTTCAGTGGTCCTGTCGTACTGCCAGGAATTCTCACAGCCTACAATATCACACAGCTGGGTAAGGGAGCCAGGGAGTCTCACCACTTAACCTGAGAATATCTAACTTTATGGTGTTGTCAGGGAGGGGAGCTAGTGTGGTCAGTAATGTGGGTAAGAATCCTAGTACACACTGCTAGTAAAGGTGGGTGTGTGTTTTAATGTGGTTAGTAAAGGAGCTATGTAGTCAATGTGAACCAGTGTATGGTGACTGATGGGACTGGTGAGGGGCAAGCCATAGTGGTTGATGTGGTCAATAAAGGGTAGTTTGTGATGGTTGTTGAGGGCCAGTATGGTGGGAAAGGGGTGGTGTGTGGGTCACTTAACCCAAGTCTTCATTCAATAACAAATATTTACTAAGCATTTGTTATGTATGCAACAATAAAAGGCATGAAGAATATTTGGGTTTTTTAGTTGTATCTGACGTTTTGTGACCCCATTTGGGATTTTCTTGGCAAAGGTACAAAAATGGTTTGTCATTTCCTTCTCCAGTTCATTTTACAGATGAGGAACTGAGACAAACAGGGTTAAGTGACTTGTCCAAGGTCACACAGCTAGTGTTTGAGGGCAGATTTGAACTAATGAAGATTAACCTTCCTGATTCCAAGTCCAGTTCTCTATCCATTACACCATTTAACTATCCCTATGAGGAAGATGTAAACTTTTTATTAATTTACAGTCTAGTAATAATAGATGACAGAAATATAGATAACCATAATATATTTGATTACATGCTAAATGCTTTAGAGAGACACAAACAAAGGTCTGTGTGAGGTCATTACCATTGGAACGATTGAGGAAGGTTTTATGAAGAAGGGGGCATTTGAGTTGGGCTTCGGAGTTGAGGCAGGTAGGAATTCAGCAGGTATAGAGGGGAAGGAGTATTCCAGGCACAGGAAACATGATGGGCAAAGGTACAGAGTCTGGAAAGTAGGACTTGTTCAGGGGACAGACAATAGTAAAGTATGGCTAGAATCTAGATTCTGTGGCACTTATCATATAAGATGAATCTCTCCAGGTAACGTCACACTAGATTGTGGAGGGCTCTGAGTATCAGACAATGAAACAGTGCTTAGTAGTGGAAGTAGAAGGTTTTGAGCAAAGGAATGACCTGTGGAGATCTGTACATCAGCAAGATTCAGTTGGTAGCCATAAGTAGTCATCATTCCTGTCATTCCTTCCTAAGATCGGATCTCTGGTTCACCAGATTATGCCCAGAGCCCTCTAGCCCTCAGCCTAGTGTGGGCTGCTCTGGTCTCCGTATCTGCTCAAAGAAACTCTCTCTTCTTGCCCACAGATCCAATGGAAGTATATGAAGTGAAACTCCTGGCCTACAACCAACATGGGGATGGCAATGCCACTGTCCGATTTGTGTCTCTGAGGGGAGCCTTGGAAAGGACAGGTAAATGGAAACAGAAATAGAACAAGAGGAAGACATATGGACAGGAAAGTTTAGAAGGCCTCAGGCTATTTGGCACCCTGGAGGATTAGAATTTGGAGTTGTAGGTCAGGGGTCTAGAGTGAGCTGGAGCTCCACTTGGCTCCTAGCTCTGCCCAGACTAGGTAACTGAGATTATATGTGTGGGTGTGGGTGTGTATGTATAGCCAGGTTGAGGAGGAAGCAAGGAGATCCCAGAGTCACAGCATACCCCTGCCTAACCTGGCCTGCTCTGCTCCATTCTTGTCTTAGCACTGAGCCCCCCCTGTGACTGCAGGAAGGATGAGACGAGTAATAAGACCTCTGCCACAGGCATCATCATCGGCATCCACATCGGAGTCACCTGCATCATTTTTTGTGTCCTCTTCCTTATGTTTGGCTACAGGGGCAGGTAGGGACCAGAGTAGGCCAGGGATGGAGAGGGAGGAGAGAAAGGAACAGGAGGGTTACTGGAAGAAAGGATTTTCTGACTTGTGCTGCCAGGGGGACGTGGCAGGGGGTGTCCTGGGTCAGGAAGGAGATAACCTCTTTTTGCCAGGTCCTCTAACCATAGGGATGGGGGGGTTTGGTTGGGTTTGGTGCCCAAGCTAGGGGCACCCAGCCTGGGGATGGAGGAAGGCTCAGATTAGATGGAGGATGGGCAGAGGTTCTACCTAGTCACTTTATTCATCTAGCTTATTACCTCTCCTCCTTCAATCATCTGTTTTTAACTTGCCTTTCCAATTATTTCTATTTCACTCAATACTTCTCATTCTTTTTTTAAAAAATAAAATTTTATTACTATCATTTGTTTTTACATTACCTAGTTTTTCCTGTATCCTCCCACAGTCCTCCCGGTCATCCCTTATAACAAAGAACTTCATTCCTTCTTTCAGTCTTTCTTTCTCATTCTCTCTTCCAATTCTTTGATCACTTTGTTTCTATGATTCTCTCTCCCCTCTTTCCTCTCTCTAAACCTCTGTCTCAGTAAGTCTTTCCTCTTGTTCTTTGCATTATATCTTCCCAATGGAATAGAAGCTTCTGGAAGGGTGGGTGTTGTTTCATTTCTGTTTTTTAATCCCATCTCTAGTCCACTTCCTGGTACATAGTAGATGCTCAATAAGAGTATCTTGAATTGACTTGTGCATGTCTCTCCCTTAGGCTCCTTCAGTGTAAGGATGTGGAGGATCAACTGTCCCCACCCCAGGGGCCCCGGAGCCAGAGGGATCTAGGCATTCTGGCTTTGAATGGAATGGGCCAAGGAGACCGAGGCCAGCTCAGTGGGGATGAGAAACGTCTGGATCTGAATGAACTGGAGCAGCTATTCCCACTCTCTCTGGGTTCAGGCCATCAGGGCAGCAGGCTTATGGTAAGTCAACAGGGAAACTGGAAATATTGGTGTCTACCTATGAGGCATTGAGCATGGTGTTCCATGCACAAGTGTTAATATCCTCACTGAATCACTTGTGACCAACTGATGGAGGACTCCCAGACTCACCACTTAGTGCCAGTCTCAAACCTCAGCCACTGCTGTTAGGCTAATCCTTTGCCCAAGTGCCTTCTGGATACTATCCCCGACTGTGGACAATTGCTCCTTGGTCTTCATACCAGGCACCTGAAGTCCAGAGAAGCTCTGGTCTAGTCCAGCTACCTGGAGCCATGCAGCAATAAATAAATGAAAAAAATTGATTAAGCACTTATATGTACAAAGCATTGTACTAAGTACTTGGAGATACCAATAGAAAAATAAGACAGTCTCTGCTGTCAGGGAGCTCACTTTCCAATTGGGGAAAACAACAGAAGGGTTTAGCTGTAGGGTGAAGGGAAAGGCCCATTAGGCCAAAGGGTAGAGCAGTTGAGCCCTTAGGACATCTCAGTGTATTTTAGTATATAGTGACAGAGCAGATGGTGATACCTGGTTGTCTTCCATCTTGCTAAAAGATTCTAATTGTTCAGTGTCTGCTTATCCAAGTAATGCAAGCATTGGGTGGTTAGGAGAGGAACAGAAGCTGGAGGGGCCCAGCCCATGACTGTTGGGAAGAGAATGAAGGTGGGCTCTGAGTTCCCTCCTATGGGGAGTGGGGGAGGGTGGGGAGAGGTATTTGTCAGAAACTAACTGGGAAGGAAGAAGGAGATATTGACAGGAAAGTTGGGATACGGGCCTCACAGTGCCTGCTCCTTCAGTCCTCCTGGTGCTTGTTGGGAACCGGGTGGTAGGGGCAGGAGAGAGAAAGCATGTTCTGAGGCACCTGCTTCTACTATAGAAAGACATAAGTCAGCCCATGCTGACTTCACCTGCTCAAGCACTGAGTCTTGGTGCACTGTAGCTTCCCTATGGAGGGCTGGGGTTACTGGGGAGACCCTGTTCCTAATATTGCCCTTTTCCTCTTCTGTTAGCAGGACCCTGGATCCACAGCCCCATGTGATGAGACCCAGCTCTCCACTCTCCCACCTGATGAACTCAGCATACTGGAAGAACAGATAACTGAGATGTCCTGTCTAGCTGCAGGCATCCCCCCACAACGGGATGAAGTGCCCAGCTCCAGTCCCATCAATGAAGGATAGGTTGCCAAGTCTCAACATACTCCCTCCAAGATGCTGCAGCTGACCGAGTTTGGACAATAGCCAGTATCTGTCAGCTCTGAATGGTGACTTCTTAAATCTCAGGTCAAAGGAAAGATTTCTTCTATCAAGCTGTGTCTGACCAGAGCCTCCAAGGGCATTCCCCCAGTCTCATCTGGGCTGGAGGTCACTGCTAGGGAGTATACCCTTTTTTCCTGTAGGTCATTTAGGCCTGATCCTTCTTCGAGAGATACTTCCATGGCAATAATGTGGAGAGGGAGTCTACCCTGGCAATCCTTGTAGCCAGCTTCCAGATTCTTCACATGACTTGGGATTAATTCTCTTAAGAAGAAAAAAAACCTAAAAAAAAGAGAGAGTGAGAGATAAAGGAAGGTGAATCCTTCTAAGGTCACTCTAAAAATATCCTCCTTCTTCCCTCATCACCCTTGGCCCTGGCCGGGTCCCTCTTCTCTTGTTCTCCCAACTGACTCCGTCCCACCCTGGCCAAGTGGCTCTGTTCGCTTCCTCTTTTCTCAGGATGGTTTTTGGCTGTTTTGACTCTTGACTCCAAAGTGTCAGAGGCACCTCAGCACCTACCTCAGCCGGAATGAATGTCCTTGGGGGAGGGGAGGTCCAAGGACCTACCCCTCTGACCCCATAGAGCCCTGTAGGAGCTTGGTCCTTGCTCTATCCTACCTCAGGTCCTGGCTTTGGGCCCCCGAGCTCCAGGGCCTTGTTTAGTCCAGATATAAAGAGAAAAAAAAGCACTTCTAGGCGCAAAAGCAAAATGTTTTCTACCTCAAGGTTCCCTCCAGGTCACTTATTTGTGTCCCTGGGCCTCATGTCCTCCTCCTTTCATCTTCCTCCTTCCTTCTTCTGCCTCCAGTTGAGCCATCCTTGCTAAAGATGGCTCCCTGGATCTGCCTGAGAGGAGAAAGGGTAGATAGAGTTGACTGTCCCATGGTGCCCCTATCCCTTTTCTCCTCTCCTCCACCCCACCCCGTCCTTGCATAAAGACAACTTTTTTTTAAAGAAAGAATTTGAAAAAGGAAAAAATATGAACCTGAAAACCCTGGTGACAAATTCTCATGGTTACCCCCAACCCAAATGAACCATCTCCTACCCTCAAAGTCACTGTCACCCATTCCCACTCATACATACTCCCCTTTTTCCATCTAGTTTCCAAACTTGTCTCATTCACCTCCATTTCATTACAATTTCATATCCTTCCTAACTCCGAACTTACCCTGATCTCTGTCTCATCCCTAACCAACTCATTCCACTCAGTTCTTATCCCTATGCCCAATTCTAGTTTTGCTTCAACCTTATCCCTTCAGTCTCCCCCTGGCCCAGCTCCCACAGTGGTACATTTTCCCCATCTCCATTTGCTCTCATCCAAGCATGGATCCCAAGTGATTGGAGGTAGATGGAGTAGACACCCTAGAATGTACTATGATTGTGATGAGCGTGTGCGTGTATGTATGTGTGTTAATGTGCATGCCCAGCTAAAGATACACCAGCTAGGCCTACCCACCCTGCCTCACCCCTGGACTGTTGGCATGGCCTCCATTGCAGATCTTGGGCTGAAGCTATTTTAAAATGGCCCAAATGGCATGTTCAAGGTTTGAGTTTTCATGGTCTGTGTGGGTTTTGTTTGTGATTGCTCAATGAACAGAACAGAAATGAGAAGAAACAAAATAACTATTTTTGATTAAGCACAGAAACATTTTTAATAGCAAAAAAAAGCAACCCCCATCCCTTTAAAATGTACCCCTCATATATGAGAGATTAGACTATTAGGGTGCTGTCCTCCAAACCCATCCCTTTGCCCCATTAGCTAATTAGGTCAAAAAGAATTGTGGTGTGTAATAGCAGTAGGGTTGTGTGTCCATGAGGATTTAATGGGTAATACAGTGACAAAAATGTTCCCCTTCCCCAGATGCTCTGTTGGCAAGCAGGGGTTCTCAGAGCATCCTGGTCTCATTGACCATCCAAGTCAAGGAGCCTGGAGGGTTGGGTCCAGTAGAGACCACTTCTTTCATCACAAAAATTTTTATCTTTCCTTTTACCTCCAGTCCCTGTTTCTGTCCTTCCTGGGGTGATAGAGCAGAAATAGAGGGTACTGGAGAAGGAGGAGGGAAAGAAGAAAGGTGGGGCTGGAGCCCTGGGCTACCTAGGAATTTCTTGCTGTCTTCTCTGTCTGACTGAATAAAGTCCTGTTGCCAAAGTGAACACGTGTGTATGTAACTATACTTAGGGTGATCAAAGGTGGGGAAGGAGGAAGTTGTGAGGAGGAGATTGTAGTGTGATGCCTTTGGGATGGTGGAAGATGTCTGCCTATGGCATCTTTTAAAAGATCCCATCCCCCCACTCTCATATTAACAGAATAGTTAAGCCAAGTCAACTGACCTAGGAACTACATATACAGCATTCCATGCCCATAGATCACCACCTCTCTAGGTAGAGGATAGCAGTATGTTCCAGGAGCAATTTTCTGGAACCAAGACTGGTCTTACATTTCATTTGGTACCATATCTTTTAGCGTTGTTTTCACTTACATTATTGTAATCTACAGATTTTTCTTTTGGTTTGATCTCTACCACTTTATTCATGTTTTCCTATGTTTTGCAAAATTCCTTACTTTTGCCATTTCTTGTGATACAACAATATTGTGTTATGTTCATATACCATAGTTTGTCCAGCTTTTCCCTATTAGGGCACTTACTTTGTTTCTAATTATTTGCTATTATGAAAAGTATTCTTAGTAATATATTGGTACATATGGTACCTTTCTTTTATGTGTCCAGTAGGGGGTTTAGTAATGATGTATAAGGTTTTCTTCTGTAACCCCATGGAACCACAATAGTTTTTTGGTGCAGACTTCCTCTTCTAAACTTCCCTAATTGAGAAGGGGTTAATGGACTGGGCAAAGAACTCAAGCCCTGGTCAGTGTTCAATTCCACCTTAGCTGTGACATAAAGTTGTACATCAATTTCTCATCGGATGTTTCCTTTAAGCTGTCTGCTTAGAGTAATTGTCACAGTCCAGCACCTTGTCTAAAGGAGGCCAAAGACTGGAAGAAACCAGCTGAATTGTTGTCACCTGTCAGCTGATCTCTACCGTGTCCTCCCTTGGTATTTAGCCAGTTTTATGAGATTTTAATTCTGGCCTCTTCATTTGGGTTTTCTGCTTTAGACTGGTCTATTCTGGCTTGGTCTGTTCCTCTTGGTATCATAGTGCTATTGGACATCCATGTGGTTTCTGCTTCTGCCTACTCTTGGATTTGATGTCCAACTCTCTTGACTTCACCTTTGATCTTTTCCTTTGTTGTTCTTCCATCGATGTCTAGCTTATTCTAGAGTCTGATAAGCTGCTGTTAGTTTGTTGCCCCCACATTACTATGGCTCTGACCTCCAAATTCCTATCCCCTACTTCCCTGCTACAAAAATTTGTCCCCCTTCAGATATGGAGCAGGATCATCCTCATTACCCAGGAACAGAGAGTGCCTCAGAAAATCTTTCCTGCTGCATCTTTAGATTCTACCCTCTGAGCCAACCCTTTCAACTTTAAGGGACCTTCATTGCCCCTTTCTCAGCTTCCCTCTTCCCTCACAATCCTCCCCCTCCTTGATCCTAGGTGAGGGGTGGAGAACAGGACAGTAATGATACAAGGAGAGGATTTATTTCAGAGATCTGGATTAGTAGCAAATACTTGGGGATAGGTGGTGGAGAAGAGAGGTGATTAGTAGACCACAGACTTACTACAAACCAATATGGGTGGCGTCTACTTACAAAAGTTAACTCATTCTGAGGTTACATTAATGGAAGCATAGTGTCCAAATCATGAGAGGCAACAATCATTTTGTTCTGTGAGCAACTCAGTTCTGGACCCCTCATTTTTTCAAGAGTAAAATCTGGGAAGAAGATGG
This sequence comes from Bettongia penicillata ogilbyi, assembly GCA_023548195.1. Lineage (NCBI taxonomy): Eukaryota > Metazoa > Chordata > Mammalia > Diprotodontia > Potoroidae > Bettongia > Bettongia penicillata. Next base: position 3,351,883 of record JAJHZJ010000148.1, read on the forward strand.
CTATCTTTAAATACCAGAAGGGCTTTGAAATACATGATATAGATAAGTTGGCTTCAGAACTATGTTTAGGACAGGGAAGTTAGCAAGGAGACAGATACTGGCTTAATATAAGGAAGAATTTCCTGAGAGCTAGAACCATCCCCTAGACTTGATTTTTGAGGAAGAAGGCTCTCCTTTGCTGAGATCTGTGAGCAGAATTTGGATGACCATATTGTAAAAGAAATTATTACATTAGGAGGGCAGATAAATCAGATGATTTCAGAGGTCCTTTCCAGCTCTAAGACTCAATGATACTCTCAGTCTCTCATAGTTTATCTGATAAGATGGCAGTAGGAACCACTTATAAATTCAATTGGGAGTAGCCATTAATGTCCATATAGACCCATGAAGATCTTACATAAAAATTACAGCATTGGTTTAAATATTTTTTTCCCCCTACCCTCCCCGCCCAGTGGGATTTGTACAAAACTTTAGTGTAGCTTATACAATGTACTTTAGTTTTCTTTTGGTCCTATCCTCCTGAAGTAAGAGTTGGGGATAGATTGACTCCTTTATAATGGTCCCTAAGGTTTTTGATTTTTCTCCATCCACTTGTGTGTGGGTCAGTTAATTTGCCAATGGTGCTTACTTGTCACAGCCACTGACACCCCAGGGATCCAGTACCTCCCTTTGACCCTTTGGTGAATAAGTGGGACAGTGGACAGAACGCTGAACCTTGAGTCAGGAAAATTTGGGTTGAAATCCATCCTCAGAGATTTGTGACAGCTATGAGACTGGACACATCACTCAATCTTTCCTAGCCTCAGCTTTCTCATCTGTAAAATGGGTTCAATAATATCACCTACTTCCTGGGGTTTCTGTGAGGGTCAAACGAGTTAACACATGTATGGGGCTTTTCAGACCTTCTATTGCTATATAAATGCTAGCTGTTATTATCATTGTTAGTATTTGGCCTAGCTAGGAAAGCTCCAGACTTCAAGCAGTCCTAGCCTCTTCAACCATCCCATCCAGTCACTCAATGTTCACAGCAGCTATATGTCTATTAAATAAATTAATGTCTTATTTATTTTATAATGTGGATCAATTGTATATCCATATTACATATTAACTGGTTTATAGAAAATTGAATGACTGGATAGTTTATATATAGGTATATAATATACATAATATATAATATACATAGTTGTATTTATACATATAATGTATATTTGGTTATATTTATATAGAGAAATATGTGTGTGTATGTGTGTGTGTACATATCTTTATTGGACTGAGGCACATTACTTGCTAGAGTCTGAATGTAAATATCAAATTCTAAGGCCCCAGAAACCTAAGACCCAATGGCAGAGAAACTAGCTCTGTCCCACAAACCTATAAACATCTGGAAAGGGTACCCCACTTCAACTCAGATCAGGTCCACCTGGAGTCAGGGTAGGACAGTAGAGATGCTTGGTTGGTACAGTGGAGAGCCTTGGCCTTTTATTTAGACCTGAGATAGTCATGATCTATATGACCCTTTATAACCCCTGAGCTTCAATTTCCCCACCTGTAAAATGGGTATTAAAATATGGTTATATATAATTATAATGATAGCATCTCCCTCCCTCACAGGGTTGTGTCAAGGATCAAATGAGATGGCATTTGTAAAGTGCTTTGCCAATATTCATGTGCTATCTAAATGCTACTATTAGGAAGTTATAAGAAACCATCTTGTCTTGACCAGGCAACAATGGCCTAAACCAAACAGAATAAGGTTGACCTGAGAACTAAGGAAGGAAGGAGGGAGGGAGGACGCAGAGCAATGGGATCATGCAGGAATCCAGTTAGCTAGACAGAGGCAGAAACTCTACGGTAATTAGGGGACAGCAGCCCTAAGGCAGGTGCTTTCAGTCAGTGTAAGGAGTCTGTGAGAGCAGTATTCTCTGCCCTTTGATGAGAGAAAAGTTGAAAAAAGATGGAGAGTCAGGGCTGAAAAAGACTGATAAGTCCTTGAGATGATTCACTTAGCGTGCAGCAAGGTCTACTGCAGGGGTGGGAAAGTGCTGCAATTGAGGACCTAGAGCGTTACATGTGGCCTCAAGGCCACAGGTTCCTCTACTCCTGGTCTAGTGGAACAAGTGAGACTTTGGGGATCAGATGACCTGGGTTTTAGATCCTGCCTAAACTGTGTATGACCTTGGATAAGTTATTGCTTCTCTCTAAATTTCTGGTTCCTCATCACTGAAATAGGGGTAATAATATTCTCACTACCTTATTGGGCTTTATATGGAAAGTGCTTTTTTAACCTCAAAACTTGAGCTTTGATAACGTCAAAGTGATCTTACAAAAGGAAACTCTTACTATTTATTAAGCACATAGTATGTTAGCCCTAGAGGAAAATCTTAGAGCTAAGAGATTTTAGAGATAATCTAATCTAACCTTCATTGTTTAAGGATAAGGAAACTAAGGACCAGAAAAGGAAATCAACTTTTGCCTTCAAACCTGTACACAGCAACTCAGTGGCCAAAGTTAGAATTAGAATTCAGGACCTGGGACTCTTAGCCACAAATGCTTTCACCTGTTACCATGACCCCCCCTTCATAGACACTTACACGGAGAAAGAAAATCTCTGGAGGGCTGCCCTTACTTTTGGAGTATATTGCAAATCTGCTGGGCGCAGGAGGGAAAGAACAGGGAGGGATCATAGTCATTGCCCAGTTCTCCACATGCTCTCTGTTGGGGAGGAAGCTCTGACTAGTCCTGAAAAAGAGAAAGTCTTCTCCTTCCCTTCTATGGGGCCCCAGAATTGCCCTCGTTGGAGATCCCTCAGTGGCCCTTCTGGGGCCTCTGGGAGCATCTTTGTTACTTGTGTTCTGGCTGAAGCAGAGACAAAATAAGAAACAGGTCCAAGGGGGTGGAGATCAGAGCACCAAGGCCATCACAGTCTCTGAAGCATCTGCCCCAACCATCAGTGGTTTTTTTTTAGTGTAACTGATGATTACTGTGACCACATCATCAAGGAGTGCTTACAGTCTCAGAGCCACACATCTAGCTTCCTTTGTTCCCCAAGAAGGCCCCATGGGAGTTCTTCAATCTAGGGGTACTGCCCTAAGGCCTGTCTCCATCCACATCCTTCTTCTGTGCCATCTTTGCCATCCTGATCCCACCTCTGTCAGAGAAGGTGTGCACAGAAGCTAGAGAAAGGCAGGGGACACAAAAAGGGCAAGAAATAGAAAAACAACTCCAAAATAAGAGAGACAGAAGAGAGACAAAGCACTAATAATGATTATTGTAAGGCAGTGTGTGTGGCTGATAGTGGGTCAGCATGATCTGGGCTCAAGCCCTGCCTCCTCTGATGCCTGTTAACTATGCCACCCATGAACCGATCATTTGCCTTAGGGGCTCTTTGTCCCCATGTCACTCTGTAAAGCTATATTACAGGTGATCTGTCCATCTATGGATGAGAGGCATGTCTACACTGAGAATTCCCCTACGTGGATGAAATTACAGGTCCAGACCCTACCAAAAATTATAATCATAACTGGCATTTGTATAATATTTTAAATTTTACAAACCCTTTGTATACACTATCTCATTAGGACTTCATAGCCTTTTGAGTTGGGTGCTATGAGTATTATTGCCCCCTTTTTATTTTTAATTTAAATTTATTTGTTTTAAGTTTTCAACATTCATTTCCCCAAATTTTGAGTTCCAAGTTTTCTCCCCATCTCTCCCCTCCCTCACCCCAAAATGCCATGCATTCTAATTACCCCTATCACTAATCTGCCCTCCGTTCTAACATCTCTCCCTTCCCATATCCCCATCTTCTGTTTTGTCCTGTAGGGCAAGATAAATTTCTATACCCCATTACCTGTATTTCTTATTTCCTAGTTGTATGCAAGAACAATATTCAACAGTTGTTCCTAAAACTTTGAGTTCCAATTTCTCTTCTTCCCTCCCTCCCCACCCATCCCCTTTGGGAAGGCAGGCAATTCAATATAGGCCATATCTGTGTAGTTTTGTAAGTGACTTCCATAATAGTCATGTTGTGTAAGACTAATTATATTTCCCTCCATCCTGTGCCACCCCCCAGTACTTCTATTCTGTCTTTTGACTTTGTCCCTTCCCAAGAGTGTTGACTTCTAATTGCTTCCTCCTCCCATTGCTCTCCCTTCCATCATTCCCCCGCCCCTCATCCCCTTCTCCCCCACTTTCCTGTATTGTAAGATAGGTTTTCATACCAAAATGAGTGTGCATTTCATTCCTTCCTTGGGTCAAATCTGATGAGCGTAAGCTTCATGTTTTCTCTCTCACTTCTCCCCTTTTTCCCTCCATTGAAAAGTCTTTTTCTTTCCTCTTTTATGAGATAATTTGCCCCATTCCATTTCTCCCTTTCTCCTCCCAATATATTCTTCTCTCATCCCTTAGTTTCATTTTTTTAGATATGATCCCATCCTATTCAGCTCACCCTGTACTCTCTGTTATTGTCCCCATTTTAAAGATGAGAAAACTCAGCAAAGTTAAGTGACTTGTGCATGCTCATATAGTATGAGGCAGGATTTGAACCATTCACTCCAGTAAGCTGCTTCTAAGTTAAAAGACAGTGATAATGGCATAGTGAGAGTCTAACAGTTCTGGGTTCTAATCCAGACTTTGCAATTAATTATCAAGTCATTTCTCCTGTCTAGGACTCAGTTTCACCATGGGCAAAATGGGGTTGAAGGGTACTAGATGACCTCCAAGGTCCCTTCTAGCTTTGAGTGTATCAGATCCATGATCTTTGACACCAGGGGATGGGTGAGGATGGGAATTAACTGGGAATATTGACAATTCTGGCCTCAGGGAGCTATTGGAGAAGATAGAGTCAGACAGACATGTAAGGAAACTGGAGAAGAAGGTTTGGAGGGCAGGGAGAAATCCCATATACTGCTCCTCTCCATGAGAAGTGAGAATTTGTCACTCCAGAGGCTGTGTTGAGGTTGCTTCTGCTGCCATCATATGGGGACATCAGGGATTGCAAGTTTCAGTAGATTATGCAGAATCTACATAGAATTATGAAATGTTAGCACTAGAAGAGATGTCCACATCTTCTTCATCTTATGGAAAAGGAAAGTGATGCCCAGAGAAGAAGAGTGATTAGTTCAAGGTCACATGGCTAGTCAGTATCAGAACTGTGATCACAGGTGTGTGAACATAGAACCTCCTCCTTGTTAAGGCTTTTCCTGGAGTAGACGTGCCGACACGCCCGGCCCATAACCGCTGCGCACTTATGACTGTGCTTCAAACACACATATTCTGATTCTTCTAATTAAAAAGCATTTATTTTCTCTCCATCCCATCTCTCTCCCCTGGAAAAAGAAAAAAGAATCCTTTGTAACAAACATACAACTCATGGGTCATTGGAAAATGGTCTTTTCCAAAAATGTAAGTTTCCTTCTGCACCCTGAGTCTATCATTTCTCTGTCATGTTTCATCATTAGTCCTCTGGAATAATTGTAGGTCGTTGCATTAATCATAGTTTTTGAGTCAGTGAGAGGGATGGTTTCCGAGATTTTGGGGAAGATTGGCATAAAGCGATGCCAAAGCAGAGTGAACAGAAGCAAGGTTACACTTCATACCATCAAAACAACACTATAGAAATAAACAGCTTTGAAAGGCTTGTGAACACCTCTTCCGATTCTAAGGCTTGCGCTGGTTCGACCAACCAATCATTCTACCTGTCTTGGTCCGCATAGAAGTACGCTTGAACCTGTCCTAGGTGCTGAGAGAGCTATACAAAAGACCATCAGATCCATTTTCAGACTTTGAAGGGTTTATTACCTAGGTGTGGGGAGAAGGCATACATACATACGAAATCGAAGAGAGAACGGTTCAAACAGAGTTCTAATTGATTGTGTTTGTCCTTCGTTTTTGAAAAGGACCATGACATCAAGACGATGACATGACTTACAGTTGACTTTGATTTGAGTGAGGGAGGGCTGAGCAAACTGCAAATATTTCAGAGAAGGGAGATTAATCTGAGTTTGAATATTCAGGGAACATTTCATGGAGGAGATGATCTGTAAAGCCTACAGGCTTTGTTTTGTACTTTTTCCCATTCTGGGAACGCCCTCCCTTTTTCTCCTCAGTTATCCAAATCCATTAAGTCCCTCAGAGACTTGGCCCCCGTTTCTTCTGGGAGTCTTTCACAGCCCACTCCAACTCACACTGGTCTATCTCTCTTTTCTTGCTTCTTTACTCAATAACCTGTCAGTGTGCAATTATTCATGATTGCTAAGCTCTTGGCACTGTGCTAAATGCTAGGGATAAAAACAAAGGGAAAAATAGTTCTTGCTCTCAAGGAGCTCACATTCCAATGGGGTTGCTGCTGTTCAGCCATTTGCAGTCCTGTACAACTATTTGTGACCCCCTTTGGGGTTTTCTTGGCAAAGATACTGGAGTACTGCTTCTTCAGTTCATCTGACAGATAAAGGAACTAAGGCAAAACAGAGTTAAGTGACTTGCCCAGGGTCACACAGCTAAGTAAATGTCTGAAGCCAAGTTTGAACTCAGGTCTTCTTAATTCCTAGCTCAGCACTCTATCCACTGTGCCATCTAGTTGCTGCCTCTAATTGGGTGCCAACATACAGATAACTATGTATATACAAGATATATGCAGTGTTAATGGGAGTTCATCTCAGAGAGAAAGCACAAAGTTGGGTACAGGGGTGGGGAGACAACAAAAAAATCTTCTTGTGGAAGATGGGATTTGAGCTGAGTCTTGAAGGAATCCAGAGAAGCCAAGAAGTACAGATGAGGAGAGAATGTCCTAGGAATGGAGGAGAGTCAATAAAAAGGCACAGTGTAGGGAAATGGAGTTTTGTATGGGAGATACAGCAAGAAGACCAGTGTTACTTGATTATAGAATGTGTAGTAAAGTGTAAGAAGACTGGAAAGGTAGGGAAGAGGCCAGGTTGCAAAAAGCTTTAGAAGCCATATAGAGGAGTTTATATTTGATTCTGGAGGAAACAGGGAGCTACTGGTGGTTACTAAAGGAGGGTGTGTGTATGGCACCGTCACATCTGAGCTTGAGGAAGATGTTTTCTCCAGCTAAGCAGAGGAAGCTCTGATATGTACGGTACCTTACTGTATTACCTGTTAAGCAATTGGCCACAGACTTCCTGTTGTTTCCAAATTAGCGATTTGATTATTACTTAAGAGACAGAGTGGCAGAGAGAACTGATCTTGATGGGATGAAAACTCACCTCAGACACCTAATGACAGGGTGACTCTTAAGCAAGTCATGAAACCTCAGTGCCCCCAGGAGACTCAATGACTGTCACGTTTCAGAGAAGGCAGAGGTTCTCACTGGTGGAGAAGGTCCCCAACTAGAAATTCCCTCCCCTGATGAATTAAAGGACCTGGTTTTAAAAATACATATATAAATATATTTTTGCTATTTAACTTTTCTTATGTTTTTGTTTTTTCCTCCCCCAGATGAATTTCTCTTATACTTCTTATAGTTGAGCCTTGAAGAATGTCAGGCTTAGTACATAATAGATAATCAGCGTTTGAAGGCACTTCAGAAACAGAACTAGAACTAGAACTAGGCAAAAGGTACCAATATGGCGGAAATCGGCCACATTTCCTTTCTTGAAGTAATCACCAAACCTGTGCTTCACGGTCTTCCACTTGACACCTAGTACATAGTAGGAGCTTAATAAATGTTTATTGACTGATTAACTGATTCTATTAGCCCTTGTTACCTACACACACACACACTCACATACATACACACACACACACACACACACACACACACACACAGCTAGGTTGTGCAGTGGATAAATTGATGGATCTAGAGTCAGGAAGACCTGAGTTTAAATCTGGCCTCAGGTACTTACTAGCTATGTGCCCTTGGGCAAGTCATTTAACCTGTCTGCCTCAGTCTCTTCATCAGCAAAATAAGAATAACAATAGTGCCAACCTCTGAGTGTTATTAAGAGGATTAAAATGAGATAATATTTGTAAAGCACTTTGCAGATCTTAAGGCACTATATAAATGCTAGCTATTAGTATTATTACATGGCATAGCCACCTGCCTCAGGGGCCCCTGATTGTGACTCCTCTTTATCTCCAACTCCACAGGAGCCAGGGCAGGGGTTCTTAACCTTTTCTTATGTCATGGACCTCTTTGGAAGTCTGTTGAAACCCACAGACCCCTTCTCAGAATAATGTTTTTAAGTACATAAAATAAAGTACATAAGATTACAGAGGAAAACAGTTCTGATAACTGAAAAGTAGTTATCAAAATAGTAAAAAATACCAAAATACAACAAATTAATGGACCCCAGGTATAATATTATATTGACACATTAAAAGCATTTAATGAAATATAACACTCATTTCTCTTTTTTAAAAGAATGAAAAAGTATAGGATAAGATAGATATTTGCTTAATATGGTAACTAGTAACTACTTAAATAGGACCTTATGTCCATTGGGGTCTATGGAGAGATTTCAGGGGGTCTGGGAACTGGGGTGGAAAAAAATTATATCTCTATTTTCACTAACTTTGGGTTTCCTTTGTAATCCTATATGTTTAATTTTACACATTAAAACATCAGTGAGCAGAGCTCCCAAATTAACAAAAGGATTCATTATACAAAAAAAGATTATGAACCCCTACTCTAAAAAAAAAACCCAAAAAAACCAACTAAGTATTATCTGTAATGGAGAAATGCTAGAGGCCTTTTCAATCAGTTCTGGGATAAAGCAAGGATGACCATTACCACCACTATTCAACCACCTTTCCCAGTATGATAACTGTTATAGTCAGACTATCCTCTGCAGTGCCCCTAGATGTAACACCTGCCTCTGCCTATGGCTCTGAGAGGTGTTGGACTCAGAGACTGGAAAACCTGGGTTCAAATTGTGCCTTTGACATATTAACTAGCTGTGTGGCCCTGGGCAGATCACTTAACTTCTCAATACTCTAGAACAGAGGTGTCAAACCAATCTAGATTAAAATGTAATTGGGAACTGTTTAACAAAATAAATAAAAATATAATGCAATACAGAGATTGTTAATATGTGGTTTTCTAAATCAACATGCCACAGAAGGAGCTTGACATCACTGTTGTAAGGCAATTATCTAAGACTTTGAGTTGCAGAGAAGTTGTTGGTCTGCATTGCTGGAGGGAGCATCTTCATATGGGAGTTCCTACATCAATAAGATCACAGGTCCTATTCCTATCCCAAAAGTATCTCTTAGAGGTCATCTAGTCTAACTGAGGTGCCACGGGAGGGAGCTGAACTATGAGATTGTTTTCTCACCAATCAGCTGAGGTCTTGGAGAAAAATGCAGTGTCATTGTATCAGAAGAACTGGGTTCCAGGTCCACTTCTTCTATTTACTAGCTGTGTGACATTGGGAAAGTTATCTTACCTCTTCCTGTTGATTAAAGAAATATGTGACCTAGTTCCAATTTTCCCCCTTAAAGCACCAAACTTTAGAAAATCAAGTCCTACATCCTATTCCAATTTATTCACTGAAAGAGTCTGGAATGCCCCTTGTCTGACTTGGTAGCCTTTGAAGTGACTGGACCAGACTATTGATTTATTTCCATCTAACCTCTCTCTTTGAATCCAGGGAGGTCAAGGTTAATTATATAATAAAACAGACTGTGGCCAGCTGCCCCCTCCCCACCTCCACAGGAATAGGGAACCCTAGATCGTTATGAGCTGCTCAGTCCCTGATCTTAGCTCTGTTTTTCTACTCTACCCTCATTTCCTTGATCAGTGCTCATTAAGAAGAAGAAGAAAAAGAATGGGGAAAACCCTCTCATTTCCTGTGGCAGAGATAAATGTTAATTTGCTGGGATTCCAGGAAGGGGATTTAAACCACATTTTCATTCAGAAGGCAGCTGTTGGAATTCAATGCTACAGACCTTGCTTCCAGAGCTAGCAGGGGGAGGGGGAAGAAAGCTGATCAGGGTGGGGAAAACTCCAGGACTGCATCTCCCACTAATAGGTTCTTAATTTTATAAGGAACCACACACAGAGACCCGATCTACACTATGCTGTGGTCAAGGTCCCTTTCAGCTACTAAAGAATTCCAGGTCAACCTCTCCTTAGATATAATATTTAACCAATGAGGGTGATATTTTTCCTGGAAAAACCAATAACTGTGCAAATCTTATTCCAGCTTTTAAAAGGGAGGGCTCTTGGGAACAGAGAAGGAGCTGGCTAGCCTTGAGCTGCTCTCCAGCTAGTGACTAAAACATGCCAGGATCATAGGATTTTACAGTTGAGAGTTTAGAGAGTTACTCAATTTACAGATAAGGAAACTGAGGCAACGTGTATCTGCCCAAAATCACAGAGGAGATAAATATCAAGACAGAGATTCAAACCCAAGTTGTTCCATCCTAGGACCAGACTTCTTTCTATTATATCCCTGTCTCCCATCTGAGACCAATAACAAGGGTAGCAGCAGCCCTGAATATGTGAGAGGCTGTTCTCTTTAAAGAGGCTCAGCTTCCGTGTATTTCTGTAAGCTGCTGGTTCCAGATCCAAATCTCCCCTTGGGGTGTACATCCCCATTTGCCTTTACCCCAGAGATTCAAGGTTGCATTTTCTGTGGTCTGTGACCTGGATAGACTGCCCAAAGTGAAGTCAATAGGTGTTTATTGAACATCTCCCTGTTTCTGCTGAAGGCACTACCATCCTTCCAGTTTCTCAGATTTCTAATTTCAGCCTCATCCTGGACTCTTCACCCTCCAAAACCACACATAGACAATCAGTTGCCACATCTTGTTGCCTCTGCCTCCATAACATCTTTTGCATTTGACATCTTCTCACTGCTCACGCAGCTACCACCTTGGTTCAGTTTCTCATCACCTCTTTACCCAAATTATTGCAACAGCCTCCTAATTGGGTGTCCCAGCCTCAGGCTCTCCCTACTTCAGTCCATCCTACATATATTCTACATCAAAGTGATATTTGTTAAGCACATATCTGACCATAGGACTCCCCTATTTAATCAATTCTAATGATTTTCTCTGGCTTCTAGAGTCAAATAACAACTGTTAAGTTTTTAAAGCTCTGCATAGCATGACCCTAACCAGCTTCACTGGACATTATTACCCCTCCCATACTCGGCAATCCAGTCGAATTGGCTTTCTCTTTGTTCCTCACACAGGACACTTCATCTCTGGCCATCCTACAGATCTGTAACGTATCCCCCTATTGTATGTGTTCACTCATTTTTTTTAGTCATGTTTGACTCTTTGTGACTCCATTTGGGGTTTTCTTGGCAGGCAAACATACTGAGGTGGTTTGCCACTTCCTTTCCCAGATCATTTTACAGGTGAAGAAACTGAGGCAAACAGTTAAATGACTTGCCCAGAGTTACACAGCTAGTAAGTGTCTGAGGCCAGATTTGAACTCAGGAAAATAAGTCTTTGTGACTTCAGACCCAGCACTCCACTTCACCAGCTAGCTGCCCATCTTACCTTATAGAGACTCTCTCTTCTTTTAAGAGGTGCAGTTGCGGTACAGTCGTCTGCATGAAGCCTTTCTTGGTTTCCACTCACCCAAACTGCTAATATACTCTCCTGGAATGTAAAAACTCCAAAGAAACTTGTGGGATATTTCACATTTACCTCAGATCTGTACTGTCTGATCAAATCACCAAGGCTCGATCATCTAGCCAGAATGTGAAGCTTGGCCCTCATCTAGACCTATTTTTAGCACACCGTGCTGCCTTACTTCTCACTCTCCTGACTTGTACCCACCCAGATAATGCAGGCACTTTGCTATCAGATGCCATCCAGGATGCTGTCACCATCTTTGCTTGTATTTACAGAGATCACAGAGGTGAAAGAATGTCAGTCTTCTTACTCTTACCTACCCTACTTCCCACCTACTCTTTGATGTAGTGGCATTGGTGGGTTGTTTAGGTGCATGTGCTTGGAGCCCAAGGCTAAAATCACATTTCTCCCTAGCCTCAAAACACTATTCCAGGCAGTTTCTTCCCAGCCCAAGGACACAGCCTGCCCCAGCAACAACTGTTATCTCTGTGCTACAGTAGCCAACTGCACTTATAGAACTTATTAGGGAGATACAGTAGCCAGCTGCACCTATAGAACTTATTAGGGAGATACAGTAGCCAGCTGCACCTATAGAACTTATTAGTCTGAACCAACTGTGTACTGGGCTGAGATGGTTGTATACTGGGTCATAACAACATTTACTATTCACTCACCAATCATATGTATCCTAGACTTATGTATACTCCCTTACATTTATCTTGTGTAACAAGACACTGAGGAGAACAGCCTGGTGTTCCTTAGTCAGTCCTGCTAGTTGACTTAGTGTCATTTCAGGCCTAAAACTATACCTCTGTGTAGCAGCACCCCACAGTGGGCTATTTCCTGACGAATTCCAAGTAAAATACCTGCTTAGTAGATACCAATAGTGCATGTTCCTTTAAGAACTAACCACTCCTGAACCACTCCCTAATCCCACCTAGTTAGTGTATTTGGTACATATAGTACATAGTATATAGAATATCCTATTTAAACTTTACCTGTACTCCTCTAAGATTGCAGGTTCCCTAAGAACTCTTGCCCACTGGAAAGCGTAATAAATCTTTACCTTGAACTCAACAGTGCTTGAGTCTATGAATTCTTTCCCAGATGGCTCATGCAGGGTACTATATGGTCTTGGAGTTCCTCTACCTCCATCTCTCCAGCCCTCATCAGCACTGACCTCCTTGCTGTCCCAGAACAAGATAATCCACCTCTGAACTCTGGACATTTTCACTGGCTGCCTTTTATGCCTGGAATGTTCTCACTCCCAACTTCCTTTAAGTCGTAAGGCTAAAAGAAGTAAATAATATAAAGAAGTAAATTCCTTCCTTCCCCTTTCATTTTGATTTTTCTTTTTTTTTTTAATTAAAGGGGCCATCCCTTGACTCACTTCTTTTTTTTTGCAGGGGTTGGGGGGGCTACTATGATGGGTAACTCTTTCCATCTATGAAGATCAAACATTCATAGAGTTTCTAGGGGGTACTAATAGGTTTAATGACTTGTCAGAAGTCCTACAGATAGAATATGTCAGGTTGGCATTACATCCTGTTATATCACACAGCTACAATATTATTTAGAAATGGTTTCATTATTTTTAGCAAACATTTTATCTCAAGGGATTACATAACATTATGCAATAAATAAGCATAAATATGACACATTAAGGTTTGCAGAGCAATGTGCATATTGATTTTACATATATTATCATTTGATGCTCATAACAGTCTTAATTTATAGTAATAAAAATAAACTAGCATTTATATAATGTTTTAAGGTCTGCAAAACACTTAAAGACATTATTTCATTTGACCCTCACAACAATTCTGGGAGGTAGTTCCTATTGTTTTCCCATTTTATGGTGGAGTAAACTCAAGCAGACAGAAGCCAAATGACTTGCCCAGGGTCATACAGCTAGTAAATGTCACAGGTCAGATTCAGACTCAGGTCTTCCTGATTCCAAGGCCTGAACTCTGAGGTTTGGGACTTAAAGGGAAAACTCAAAAGGATTCATTGGGTACTAATAGAACAGGTGCAATCTCCCAAGGAATGACAGAAATGCCAAGCCAACAAGGACTAGCAAATGCAAGAGAATTGAAGGTAAACCACCATGCCATTAGTAGGGCAATGGAAAGACTGACTCTCTGAAACACTTAGTACAGCATCTGACACATTGTAGATGTTTACTAAATATTGATTGATTGAAAGACTCACTTCTTTAAGAGACCTATTCACTGACTGGGTGTTACCTCACTCAAAGTGAGACCCTGAAAAGGCCTTAACCTAAAATGGCCAGGGTGGTCTCCCATTGCATCCAGGGCCATCTCCAGTGTTCGTGATGAATATCTGGCCATTGGACCCAGATGGCTCTGGAGGAGAAAGTGAGGCTAGTGACCTTGCACAGCCCTCCCTCACTCAGATCGAAGTCAACTGCAAGTCATGTCATCATTCCCTGATGTCATGGTCCTCTTCGAAAACAAAGGACAAACACACACCCTTACCTGTGGGTGCTCTGCCCAAAGGAGTATAGATTTAGATTGCTAAAATCTCACAAGATATGTTGGGGTTTACTTGTTAGATTTCTTTCTTAAGGACTATGCCTTAAACACAAATCACTGACTCTCATTGATTGACCAACACTAGGTCCCAGGTCAAGCCCCACTTGGTCACTGTTTGGGCCTGGATGTCTCAGGGTGAATATAAATAGTATTTTTTCTGTTTTGGCCAGAAACCTTGAGGGTCTTTCCCTCCCCTATTGATTTTTTTTGTTTTGTTTTGACTAGGTAAAAGGGAGCATTCTTTGTCTCACCTGCCTCAGTCAAACTGAGACCTAGGAAAGACATTAACTTAAAAAGACCAAGGTCTCCCACTGCGATGGGAGTTATCTTCAGTCATCCTGATCTATATCTTGCCACTGGATCCAGATGGCTCCAGGGGAGAAAGTGAGAGTAGTGACTTTGCATAGCTCTCCCTCACTTAAATCCAATTCACTTGCAAGTCATGACATCAGGAAGGTGATGTCATGGTCCTCTTTGAGAACAAGGACAACAAACAGCTCCCAGAAGATGATGGTGATTTCATGTTCACTCCCGATTGCAGTTCTTGGGTTGTCCTGACATTGTCCTGTGCCGGTGGTTTTCAGACATCTACTTCTCATGGCACACATTGCTGGAAAGTGAGGATACTTGCATGTGCATAACCCCACAAGTATGTTTCATGGAATTCCTAGAATACCTAACAACTGGGCTGTTACATGTCCTTTGAGAACCACTAGTCTACATTCAGTCTGGGACCTGAAGAAACAGATATTGTATCAGTGCCTTGTGCCGGTGCCATGGTGATGGAGGATATTCCAGAGCTCACTTATCTTGGAGATATTTCATATCCTTGAGTTCATCTAGCTCAAGGCCCAGGAAAAGACCCTGCTCTGAATTTCTTTCTTCTTCTATAGTTCTGCAGCCAGACACATGGTTGGGCTGACTTTGATAAGGTACAGACTCTTGGGAACCTCCTTGAACTCCCCTTGAATCTTGTCACTTAATCTGGGCTTTCATACCCAAAGCTGTAACCTTCAACCTAGCCTGGTCCATCCTTGAGTACTTCCCATCTAAGCCCACCATTGTCTGGTACCTCCCAATTGCCTCCAGCTGTTTCCTACTCTTGATTACATCACTAGTTACACCAGTACCATCAAGATCCTCCTTAGACCACCTCTCTCATCCCTACTGGACCACTCCCAGATCCCTCCCACACTCTCTCTGTATATAAGCTCCCTCTCACCTCCACTCAGGTTCCATCCAGCTGTGATTCTGTCTACTAGAGATTCTACCTGGCTCTGTTTGTTAATACAAGCCTCACAAATGGTTAGACTTCTTAAGAGTCAACCCAATATGGTGAATCTTTAATAAACTTTGTTTTACTTTGGCTGAAAGAAGGCTTGAGTCAAATTCATTTGGCAGGACCCAGTATATTCGTATTTTGGGGTCCTGAGAACCCCAAACCTCAACATTATGGTTCCCTGACCTCAACAGCTCCATTGCCTAATGTCTTTTCCTAGCCAGCCACGGCCCTTTCAATGAGTTCATAGTAGTGATTATCAGAGTATGCTCTGACATAACAGGGTAGAAGTTCTGAATTTTGGCTGGTTACACAGTGAATTGTATGGAACATATACATGCAATTACATGTGCATGCATGAATCTCCCCAGTTTCCCATGGCATCATGCCAAGATGGTGCTCTGAACATAATGAAACTTCAGAAAACACTCATCTAAAGACTTGATAGAACCCCTAGTTCTTTGTCCTGCTTCCCATAAAAATTGTCTCTTCCTCATTAAATTCCTCCAAGACCAACTGAGAGGACTGATTTTCTCACATAAAAAGTCATTAATAATGATATTTCATATTTAAACAGAGTTTTACATTCATTATCTCAGTTGGGCCTTGCAATAATCTTGTGAAGTAAGTACTAGTATTAGGGCAGCCAAGGGGAGCAGTAGGTAGAGTGCTGATCCAAGAGTCAGGAGACTCATTTTCCTGAGTTCAGATCTGGCTTCAGACATTTACCAACTGTGTGACTTTGGGTAAGTCACTTAACCCTGTTTACTTCAGTTTCCTCATCTGTGAAATGAGCTGGAGAAGGAAATGGCAAATCATTCCAGCATCTCTGCCAAGAAAACCCCAAATGGGGTGAAGAGTTGGACATGACTGAAATTCAACCACAAAATCTGTCATCTGTTTATCCATCTATCCATCTGTCTATCTGTCTATCTATCTATCTATCTATCTATCTATCTATCTATCTATCTATCTATCTATCTATCTACCTACCTACCTACCGATCTATCTATGTTGGGCCAAATAATCTCTTAGGTTGCTTCCTGATCTAAAGTGCCATGAATTAAGTCTGACAGTATATCTATCCACTTTTCTTTATTCTATCTCCTACATAGAGAGCTCCCCACCCCCATGGTCCTTTTGTGGTTTCCTTCTACCATCCTTCATAAGATGCTGGAAAGAGAACGATTAAGATTAATGAAATATTGGCAAATGAATCAACCAATTTAGACAGCAAATGATCTGCAAAGAGAGAATATATACCAGTAAGCAGCCTCTGACGGATTAAGGAGCAGAGCAGTTAACTCACTGTCTCTATCCGCGAGGTCTCCTCCGATGAGCTGCCTGCCCATGTAGCATCATTTCCTCCCAGCTCCTCTGGGCCCTGCTCCCTTTTTTCTGACAGCCCCTCAGAAAGGCTCTTTGGAGCAAGGAGGACAGATTTCTAACTCCGGCAACACTGTGGGTCAAACACGCTTTCAAGTTGAACAGCCCACGATTATGGGTTTGTGAGTGTTTGCTCAGTGTGCTGACATCTCAGCATGACCTTAGGAGTTCTTGGCTTGCTGTCATCCCTTATGACCACAATAAGGAATGGTATAGGTTGGCCAAGTCAGATAAACACTGTAACCAGCTAAATGGGAACCATTCATCAGAGCCTTAAATTCCGTCACATCCTTGTCTTTATTTCCAGTGGGGAGAGTGGCAGGTCTGAAGTCAGGAAGACTCATTTTTGTGGGAACCCCAGACACTTAGTAGCTGTATGACCCTGGGCATGTCACTTAACCCTGTCTGCCTCAGTTTTTTCATCTATAAAATGAGCTGGAGAAGGAAATGGCAAACCACGTCAGTATTTTTGCCAAGAAAACCCTTTATGGGATCATGAAGAGTTGAACGTGACTGAACAACAATATTATATGTGATTATGTAGACTAGACATGTTATAACGCCATGCTGGTTTTACAATATATTATATGATATGGAGAATATATATTTCACTATACCATACTGTTATATAGGATTATATATAATATGTAATTATATAGGATATATTTCTATATAGTTATATATGTTAACATACTGTTATATATAATAATAGGCTTACATAGGATATGTATTTCACTATATTATAGTGTTATATAGGATTTTATATATATTATAGATTTTTTATATTTATATGTATATTTTATATACACATATATATTTATTTATTCAATTGTTTCACTTGTGCCCAACTTTGCAATCCCATCTGAGGTTTTCTTGGTGAAGATACTGGAGTGGTTTACCACTTCCTTGTCCAGCTCATTTTACAGATGAGGAAACTGAAGCATGCAAGGTTAAGTAATTTGCCAAAGGTCACAGAGCAAGTAAGTATCTGATGAAGCCAAGTCTTCTTGCCTGCAAGGCTAGTCCTCCATCTGCTAAAACATGCTTCCTCTCATTATGTACTCCACGATTTCTGAATTTACTATCTGCTTCTAAGCATATTGGATACTGACTCTATTTTCTTCCTGTTCCTGGGGCAGGTAGTAAGCTGATTCCTTAGATCTTTCTAGGATGCATTATTTATTCAGTTCTGTGAACCTTTCCCCTCATGCTTCTGCCAGTTTTCTTTCTCTGTAATACATTAGAAAGAACACTAGATTTTGTCAGAGGACCTGAGTTCTAATCATCACACTGATCTTACTAGCTGTGTGGTTTTGGGGAAGTCGTTCCATTTCTCCAGGAAGCCATCTCATCATTTCTAAAATGAGAGGATTGAGTAAGTGGATCTCTCCGGTTCTTTCCATTCTAAATCCTGTGATCCCTCTTGAGTCTCAGTTCTATTGTTATGCTGCTAGGGGGCGCAGTGGATAGAGTACTTGACCTGGAGTCAGGAAGACTCACCTTCCCAAGTTCAAATGTGGCCTCAGACACTTTCACTAGGTGTGTCATTGGGCAAGTCACTTAACCCTGTTTGGTTGTTTCCTCATCTATAAAATGAGCTGGAGAAGGAAATGACAAACCACTCCAATACCTTTGCCAAGAAAACCTCAAATAAGGTCATGAAGAGTGAGACGTGGCTGAAATGACCGAACAGCAAGTCTTCCACACCGATACTATTTCATCACATCCAACCACATCCCTGGCCACTATCCCCGAAGTTTGACACTCATCTTTTCATGTTTGGTCCTTTTTCTCTCCCAGCCTCCCTCTAAGTATTGGTCATGAAGCAGAGTTGGGGTACTCCTTGATCCTCAATGCCATTTCCAGAACCTCATTCTGCCACCATCACTCAACAGTATCTTCTCTGAAATTGGAATTGCCCTTGGTTTCCCCCTGGCCATGGCCAGATAGATACAGCTGAGTCAGAGGGAGGCTTGGCACATGCCACCCATGATCCCACGAGCTGGAGGCAGCTCAATGAAAAGGTGGAAGCTTTGGGGAAATCAGTAGAGTAAGATAAATGACATTCTCTGGCATCCCCTGCATTTTGGCTCCATCTCCTTATACAGTTTTCTTCAATTGAATCTTTGCCCAGAAACTCATCTCAAGTTTGGGATCTTGATGTTTCTCAGATACCCTAATACCAACAGGGTCTTCTGGGAGGTGGGGGTGGTTTGAACTAAGCTCAGCTTGCTCTCTTCTCAACTTGGCCTCAGGCCAGAATTCTCCTCCCTCCTTCTCCCACCCTCAATTCAGGGATTTGCTTCACAAGTGGCATTGGGTGGGATGAGATAACTCTTTTCAGATATCTGCCATTGTCAGTCACTGACCTTAGGACATTTTATCCTCTTTTTCATTAATTTTCATACCTGCAGCACTGCTTTCCTCTGTGCCTCAGCCTTAACCATCATCTTTAGTGCTTACTAAATCCAAAATGTTAATCCTTGGTAACTCTGGCTTCCTGACACGAAGGCATCTCTATTGCTTCTAGGAGAAATATAAATCTCACTGTTCAGCCTTTAAAGCCTTCACAACCTGGCTCCAAACTATCTTCCTAGCCTCCTGGTACATTACTGCCTGTTTGTAGTCCAAAATCTCTGTTTCTTACATCTGACGTTGCATCTCCCCTCTTGGATCCTTTGTAACAGTTCCTCTCCTGTGCTTGGAAAGCCCTCCTCTACACTGGCCTCCCAGAATCCTTCTCTTTCTGAAGACACAGCTCACAGTCCTCCTTCTGTAGCAGCCCTTCCTCATTTCTTCCACCATGCTAGATAGCATCCTTCTTAACCTTTATATCTAACTACCTTGTATTTATTCTTTATATTTATTCTGCCTAAATTTACATTTGTGCTTGTTTCTCCTCAGAATATAAGCTATTTAACATGGCTAATATGGAATATGTTTTGCATGACTTTTCACGTATAATGTAACCTTTGTGTTTTCAATGGTTAGGAAGGAAGGAAAGTATCTGGAACTGAAAATTTCAAAACTGAATGCTTAAAAAAATAAATTCCAAAAAAAAAGAAAGAAAAAGAATGTAAGGTATTTGGAAATATATACTATTTCATTCTTTGTATCTGCTTTACCAGCACCTAGCAAGATGCCTGGCACATAATAAAATGCTAATTGATTGATTAATTAGCTCATCAGCCTTTTCAATTGCCCTTTATTCCTACCTTTACTTTATATTAGCCTGTTGCTCATACCCCGGTGGAACCCGGAAACTTCCATATCTGGCCTTTCCCAACGGTAACCACATGCTCTTCTTGTAAGTACACAGGCTTACAGAGTATCGAAAGCTTGAAAAGTTTTATTTACATAGTAAGGACACAAAAAGGACTTGGACATAAGCCCACAGGGTTATAAGAAAACTTTCCTTCTTTTTAAAATTTTACTTTGTTTTTATTATGAACTTGACATCAAACAAAATGAGTCTTTCTATATACATTGGGGAAGAGAGAGGATGAAACTGTGAATCTCTATTATTAAGAGCTTGCATTTCTTCTATACTAAATTCAGCATGTAACTTTGAAAGCTGTCCTGCTTGTCAGTGATTCCTTGTGGCCTTCCTTCTCTCTCTCTTTTTCTTGGTGGATGTGTGGCGGAGGAGGGGTAAGGGCAGGTAGTTTAACAGATCTACTTTCCCTTTCTCTATTGCACTTAACTCCAGTGAAAAAGAAAAAAACCCAACAAAATCTTTGTAACAAAAATGTACAGTAAACAAAGCAAATTCCTACATGGACCATATTCAAAAATATATGTTTCATTCTGCACTGAGTCCCTCACCTCTCCATCAAAAGGTGTGTTGCATACTTCATGCTCTGAATTACGGCTGGTCATCGCATTGTTCAGAGTTCTTCAGTCTCAGAGCTGTTACGCTTGCTACTGTAGAAATTGTTCTTCCAGTTCCGCTCAATTCTTTCTATTCATACAAGTCTTCCCAGGTGTCTCTGAAGTTAACTTTTCCAAGATTTCTTGCAGAGATGATATTCCATTCCATGCATATACTATAACTTATTTAGTGATTCCTCATTTGATGGGCATTCCTTTAGTTTCCAGTTCTTTGCCATGACAAAAATTGCTGCTATAAATATTTTTGTAACAGAGAAGCTTTTCCCCCTTCCTGATGTACTGGCCTCTTACCAGGGGCCCATATAATCCCTTCCCATGTTTCACAGTATTACCTTGGATCCTTTACTGTAGCAATAAAATTGCTCTATGTTTAGACACTTACAATGTAAACCTGAGTGCTTGTAAAGAGGCATTTGGTGGCCACTGTAAAGAGAGGGTCATATGCTGATGCTCTCAGGTTATAATTGGGGAGGGGAGGATACTGAGTCAGAGGAGAGTTCCTCAAAGGAACTTAGACCCTTCATGTTTAGCTTCAAAGGAACTTAGATCCTTCATGTTATACACCTCCTCTTGCTTTCATCTATACATACCATTTAGGGGCAGTTAGGTGGTGAAGTGAGTGGATAGAGCACAATTGTAGGAGTCAGAAGGACCTGAGTGCAAATCTCACCTCAGACACTTGACACACTAGCTGTGTGACCTTGAGCAAGTCACTTAACCCCAAGTGCCTCATCTTGGGTCATCTCTTCAGATGGTTCTGGAGGAGAAGTGAGGCTGGTGACCTGCATAGCCATCCCTCACCCTAAACAAAGTCAAGTGCAAGTCATGTCATCATTTCTCTGATGGCCTGGTCTTCTTTGGCAACGAAGGACCAACACACACACACACACACACACACACACACACACACACACATACCATTTAAAAACTTGACTTGGTAGATTAGTTAACCTATCATTCCAGTCTATACAGCTCTTTTAGGATCCTGATTCTATTATCCAGTACTAACTATCGATTTCATTTTCATTCCATTCATAAATTAGACAAGCAGCCCGCTGAGCTTTCATTCAAGTCAGGGAATCATAGACTCCTAGAGTTAGAAGGGACTTTAGGATTCATCTGCTTCAATTCACATTAATTTCCTTATGGGGAAGACTTCAGGGAGGTCATTACTGACTAGGCCTGGGTAGAGATAGCCAATGACTTTTTAACATGTTTTATGGGACAAAGAACACTCATTTTACCAAATATGGTCCTAGAATATTGGGTTCCAGGATTGGCCCTCTTTTAGGATGCCTAAATTGTCCCCAGTAAGAGGTGGCTTGGCATAGTAAAAAGATCACAGAACTTGAGGCAGAAGACCTGGGTTTGATTCCCAGCTTTGACATTTCCTTAGCTGTGTGACCATGGACAAATAAATTACTTTAACCTCTCTAAGACTTATCTGGAGGAAATGAGGATAAAACTTGAACTATTTACCTCGCAGGATGACAAAGAAGATGCTTTGTAAACCTTAAAAGTGCTGACCTTCAATGTAAGTTCTTCCATTTTTATAAAAGGAACCTTTGGAAGTCATTTAGTCTAGCTTCTTCATTTAACAGATAAGGAATTGAGGTACAGGCAGTTTATTTTTTTTTTAATTATATTAGTTAATTTTTAGTTTTCAACATTCACTTTCACAAGATTTTGAGTTTCAAATTTTCTCCCCATTTCTCCCCCCCTCACCCCAAGACAATATGCATTCTGATTACCCTTCCCCCCACTTGGCCTTCCCTTCTATCACCTCCCCCACCTTCTCTTATCCCCTTCCCTCTCCTATTTTCTTGTAGGGTAAGATAGATTTCTATATTCCATTGCAGTACAGGCAGCTTAAATGACTTGTCCAAGGTCACACAAGGTCACAGGTTAGTGGTAGTGCTAAGAACAAGACTTGACCTCCTAACTACAAGTCCAGTATTCTTTTCACTCAGTAAACATTTTCTTTATGTTTTCTTCTATTTTTTTCATTCTTTCATTTTTGTTTCACTGATTCTTGATGTCTCATATAGTCGTTAGCTTCCACTTGCCCGATTCTAATTTTTAACGAATTGTTTTCTTCAGTTAGCTTTGTGCTTCCGTTTCCATTTGGCCAATCCTCTAACTTTAGGAGTTGTTTTCTTCAGTGTACTTTTTTCCTATTTTGTCAATTGTATTTTTAAATTTTTCTTCTCCCTCTCTTATTTGATTTTTAAAACCCTTCTTGAGCTCTTCCAAGAAGGCTTTTTGAGTTTGAGACCAGTTCATATTCCTCTTTGAGATTTCATTTGTGGGTGTATCGACATGTTGTCCTTTCCTGGATTTCTGTTTTGATCTTCTCTGTCACCAGGACATTTCTCTATAGTCATTATTTTTTTAATTC
This sequence comes from Bettongia penicillata ogilbyi, assembly GCA_023548195.1. Classification (NCBI taxonomy): domain Eukaryota; kingdom Metazoa; phylum Chordata; class Mammalia; order Diprotodontia; family Potoroidae; genus Bettongia; species Bettongia penicillata. Next base: position 3,374,939 of record JAJHZJ010000148.1, read on the forward strand.
TTCTTGCTCATATTGTTGGCCTTTTGAATTTGATCTCTGCTTCTGGGGTCCAAGGGGCATTGTCCCACACTTCTTGTGCTGGGGGCAAGGGGTATGTGTTACTGCCTCAGGTATTAGCAGCTGGATATTGTAGTGTCCGGTAGATTACGGCTGAGCTGGAGCTGCTGGTGTTTGCTGGTGTGTCTGGTGTTGGGGCTTACCTGTCCCACCATCCTTGGGCTCAGGATCTCCCACTGGTTTGCTAAGGTGGGGCTTGCCACTGGTTTGCTAGGACACCTCCCTTCCTGTACTGGTCCCTTTCAGTCATAGCAAGAGGGACCTTTCTGGTTAATCCCCCTAATCTCCCGAGCTAAAAGACTTTCTACCCTTTCTTACCCTGTCTTTCTGCTGGTTCGACTATTCCAGGATTTTTCTTGGGGCAATATTCTTTGGGTTTTTCAAAGTCTATAAGGGAGGATGAGAGTGACTTATTGTTTACTGTCATCTTGGCTCCTGAATAAACATTTTCTTTATCCTTCATTGTGACTCTAGGCCAACCTGGAAAACAAAATCAACCTTGCAAAAAGAAGTCACAAAACAATAGCATTTAGGGTTAGGAGAATTCTTCTCCAGCTGTGTCACAGAAAGATTTCTCTCATGACATATAATTCACTGTCTAAAGGCAGTGAGGTGGGGCTTGGACCTGACATCAGGAAGAGCTAGGTTAAAATCTAGCCTCAGATACTTCCTAGCTGAGTGAAACTGGGCAAATCACTTAAGTTCTGTCTACCTCAGTTTTCTCAGATATAAAATGGGGATAATAATAGCTCCCACCCAGTTCAGTGAGGATGAAATGAGAAAGTATTTATCACTTAATACAGGATCTGGCACATAGTAGGCACATAGTAAGTAATAAATGCTTATTCCCTCCTTCCTCTCTAGGGACAGAAACCAGAAGCAAGTTCAGCTGGTACAGTTCAGATAACAGTGCTAATCTGGATCAGAACACAGGTCCCATTATTCTTTACCTCTTTAAAAGTACATATGATGTGTGGGCTGAAATAGATCTAACCACAATGCAAAAATTATAGAGATAAAAACCTAGGTTTTATTCTACTTAAGCGCAGGTTCAGAAGGATAGAAAAACAACCCCTGATACCTAATTAGGATTCTAACCAGACTTCTTATATACAAAATTACATCAGAGTGGCAGAGAAGCAATTCTTTTATATAGTGCAATCTTATACATTATTTTAGGCTATAGAAATTTTTAAAGAAAGATCAATTCATAATCTCATGCCGCTTTCAATGTCATAAAAGTTGCACAAACTTAGTCAGGCACAATCATAATTTCATCCATTCCCTAAGGAAATAAATCTAATTAAACAGACATTATAGGTAAACTAAGTCAGGTTACAGATAAAACTACATTTAGAGAGTTCATAATAAGCTGATTGAGAGGGAGAGATTTACAAGCTTACAAAGGTAGTGTCAGTAGACTCTCTTTCTCAAGTCAAATTACTTGGGAAGCCTTGACTTCCTTTGTGACTTTTTATCTGAGGGATGGTAGAGGCTTTTAGTAAATCTTCACATTCCATGGGATAGCTTTCAGATAGCTTAGTTATCTCCTAACTAAGAGCCATGACCGTGACTCCCTACCTCCCATAATAAAAACTAATAAAAGGAAATAAAAATAAAGAATTCCAATTACAACTCTAATAACTCAGAGATGCAAATACAAACACAAAATATGCCACTCCCCCACCATCTTAGACTCTTTTGGGCTCTTCCACAGCATCACTCTTAATGACCCTAACCACCGATACTGCTCAGTCCCTTCCTATTCCTAAACTCTTTCATATATCAGAAGCTTCCTTCTCTTAAAAGTCCTTGGTAGAAATTCCTGTGCCCTCAGCTTCTACTTGCCTCAGATTTTCCCCACCACTGAGAGAAAGAAGCAGCAGAAATGCTCCCGTGCTCCATCTGCACTCTCACATTTTGCAAATGGGAGTCTGATTGTGAAAGGCTTTTAAATGCCAGGCTGAGGAGATTGTGTATCTGTTAACACCTGGAGATACTCCCAACTCCATGGTTCCCCTGGAAAAGAACATGGGTCTACATCACCCCAAACCAAAGCTCCTGAGTTCCTATCAGTGTGTTTGCCTTTTCTAATTAGCCAAAGAACATGATTTAAAGCACAGACATTTCATTTAATGGCATAATAATGAAAAAAAGTAGTAAATACTTCCCCCATAAACATGGGACATGCTCCCACAAATAAACACACACAACTTTCTTAGGAAGAATGGATGTAGGTAGGGAATGTTCATAGAGAAGCTTATATATGTAGGGAACATAGCCAGAAAACTTTCACAGCATTTGCAGTGAAAGAGGAACTCTCACGTCTCCTGGATCCAGTCTCTTGCCAGAAACATGAGAAATGACAAATTACAACTCCCAGCAGTGTGGGACTGAGCTAGTGAGCTAAGCCAAACTCAAGAGATATTGACTCCATTCGACCTGCTTTTTGCCTAGTCAGTTCTGCATAATGGGGTTTGGTCATCATGGGGTCAAGGTTTCCTTCCCCCTGCTACGTTTTGATTTTGAAAATTAACACCATGAGTACCAATGAGTCTTATGAGTACCATTTAAGAGAGTTTTCCGATATGACAATAAAACATTAATTAGCACTCTTGGATTCTGGTGATTGGACTAGTTCTAAATTTATTATCTAATTATCTAATTATACCATCCCCCAAACCACATCTCTCCATCCTGTCCACAAGTGTTCTAATCTTGTTCTGACATAAAATTGATTATCTAGAATGACTCCAGAGTTGACTCTGGGGCTTAGGTTTACTCCCCAGCTTTTCTCCTGCTACTTTTTTGTATGACAGAGAAAAAGAATCTTGGCATTTAGAAACTGAGTAACCCAAGAATTACAGAAGCTTTGGAAGTTTGCTCCAAGATTATTATTAATTCTTGATCTCAAGGAGGAACAATGACATCCAAAGGATGATGTCTTGATTTGCAAGTGAATTGGATTTAAGTGAGGTAGAGCTGTGCAAAGTCATCAGTCTCACTCTGCCCTCCAGAGTCATCTGAATCCAGTGGTAGGACATAACTTAAGATGACTAACAGTGGCTCCAAGATCAGTCTTTACTCAGATGATGAGTTGATGTAATGGAGTTGCTAGAAATTAAACAGGGAACCAAATGAACTTGATAGCCCTAAATTAGGATGTGGTCTTTGACAGAGACTCAAACCTCAGGGAATAAATTTTTGAAATAGACTTAAATTTAAGGGCAAGATGGCTAGACCTGATTCTGCCCTGACTTGGTGTGTAACACAAAGACTTTCTTCCTGTATAGTGAATCTCCGCTACTCCAGGCTATGAAAGAAGTATACACGGATAACTTTTTATAGAAAAAGCAAAACCAGAGACATTTCCTCTTTCACCACAAATGCTGTGAATGTGCCCTGGCTATATTCCCTACATATATAAGCTTCTTTATGAACATTCCCTACCTACATCTGTTCTTCCTAAGAAAGGTGTGTGTGTTTATTTGTGGGAGCATGTCCCATGTTTATGGAGGAAATATTTACTACTTTTTTTTCATTATTATGCCATTAAATGAAATGTCTGTGCTTTAAACCATGTTCTTTGGCTAATTAGAAAAGGCAAACACACTGATAGGAACTCAGGAACTTTGGTTTGGGGTGATGTAGACCCATATTCTTGTCTAGGGGAACCATGGAGTCGGGAGTATCTCCAGGTGTTAACAGACGCACAATGTCCTCAGCCCGGCATTTAAAAGCCTTTCTCAATCAGAGTCCCACTTGATTTTGTCTTATTTCCCATTATAAGCCGCATGCACTCCCTGCTTCATTTACACTAGTCTGTTAGCTGTCAGCCACCTACATCTGGTTCCTATTTGCCTTAGTACAAAGAATTCTCCGGGTCCGTAATGCACTCCCTGCTTCTCTCCAATACAGAACCCCGGGCTCGCGTCACAGCTCAAGAGCCTCTGCTTCCTGAAGCCTTAGCTGATACTCCCATTATTTATACTTTCCTTCGGGTTACTTTGTACAAAGGAGACTTTGCATTGTTACTTTGTTGCTGTGGTCTTCCCTCATTGGAATATAAGCTTCCTGAAGGCCGGCTCTGTCTTCTGTTTTTCTGTCTCTTAGGACCTGTACAATCACGTACATAACATGAGTTTGATAAACGTTTGATAAATCAGATCTCTGTAAGGAAAAGGTTGTTTGGTTGCGAATTCGGGCTGTGTGTGTGTGTATGTGCATGTGCATGTGTGAACGTGGGGCGGGGAGGAGCCGTGTACCAGGGAATTATTCTGATTTTTAAGGCCACCAGAACGATATTTTAGGGGAGGGGAGAGAGGAGCGGTTCTGGGTGCAAGGGGATGGATTTAAGCGGGGCATGGATTCAATTCAATAAATATTTATTAAATGCCTACTGTGTGCCAGGCACCGTGCTAAGCGTTGGGGACGCCGGGCGCCCTCGGCCCATACACTTCTTAAACACGTACACTGCCCCTGCCTCTGGCTGCGCTCCTCGGTCCCCTAGGCTCAGGTAAGTCTCCAGGCCACGCCCTCTGCTTTGTCTCAGCCAATCCAGCTCAGCTGGGGCGCCCCTCCTACTGGAAGCCTTTCCTGATTCCCCGCCCTCTTCCGCCCCCTCAGCTCTCTGCCCCGCCCCCTCAGTCGTTCGTATTTACTTAGGGAGACTTAGAGCTTAAATGTCTGTGGGGACGGCCTGTGGGTGGCATTTCTCTTCCCAGTCCGTAAGTGCCTAAAGGTCAGGGACTGCCTTGGTATCTCCGGTAGGCGCCTAATCGTCGAATGGGGGCGGGACGGTCCGTAGAGGCCGTTCCTGGGGGCGGGGCCTGGGTTGACCGCGTCCCTGGAGGGGACGTGAGTGGGGAGGGCTCGGTAGAGCTCGGGGTGGGCTCGGGCCGGAGTCGGGCCGGGGTCGGCCGCGCTCGGCTGGGCTCGGGACAGGTCGGTGGGCGGTGACGGGTAGTGCGCGCGCACCCTCGTACGCAGGCGGAGGGCCGGGCAGCCTCATTGTGGGGCCTAGGCGGCGGCGGCAGGTCGGGGCCGGCCCAGGCAGGGCGGGCGGAGAGCTGAGAGAGCGCGCGGGCCCGGTGGCGGAGGTGCGGCGGCCGGCGAGGAGGGGCGCTGACGGGTTTGGGGAAACCTCCGACCTCCCTTGGGTCTCCTGTCCGCTGCGGGGCGGGGGACGGCGCCGCGGTCCCTGGGGAAGGCCTCGGCCTTGTCCCCGAAGGCTCCCCCTAGCGGTGGGGCCCTAGTCCGAAGGCTGTGCCCTGACCGCCCTCCTGACCCCCGCCCCGGCCCTCCCCATGCCAGTGGGAATCCCTCACATACTTCCCATCCGGGGGCGCCGAGCCACCTTCCTCACGAAGGGCTCCCGGGCCCCTGCCCTCTGGCTCCCCCACCTGACGCCCTGTCCCCGCCGGTGCCCCGGTGGGGATCTGCCACACAGACCTCTGTCCAGATGTGCTGGGCCACCTTCCTCACCAAGGGCTCCCCGCTCCCCGGGCCCCTGCCCTCTGGCCCCCCTACCTGATGCCCTGACCCCCGCCCTGCGCCCCAGTGGGGATCTGCCTTCTGTCCAGATGTGCTGGGCCACCTTCCTCACCAAGGGCTCCCCGCTCCCCGGGCCCCTGCCCTCTGGCCCCCCTACCTGATGCCCTGACCCCCGCCCCGCGCCCCAGTGGGTATCTGCCACACAGACCTCTGTCCAGATGTGCTGGGCCACCTTCCTCACAAAGGGCTCCCCGCTCCCCTGCCCTCTGGCCCCCCTACCTGATGCCCTGACCCCCGCCCTGCGCCCCAGTGGGGATCTGCCACACAGACCTCTGTCCAGATGTGCTGGGCCACCTTCCTCACAAAGGGCTCCCCGGGCCCCTGCCCGCTGGCCCCCCCACCTGATGCTCTGTCCATTCCAGCTCCCCGGTGGGGATCTCCAGGTGCCCTGAGTTCTCTTCCCGACCCTTTGCTCCTCAAATCCTGGTCTTTTGACTCCTCCCATTCACCCCCCAACTTTACAAATGCCCCCCATCTCCGCGCCCCTACCCCCAGTCTCTGGGGCTGCCTTAATCTCCAGGTCTTGGTGTCCCCTGCAACCCCCCAATACTCTCCCAGTCGTGATCCCTGTCCAGGTGCCTAGAATTTCCTTCTTGACCTTTTTCCTTCATTCTGTCAGGATCTTCTGGCATGGATCTTTACCTACCCTCAGCTTCCCCGACTTTGTCCTCCCATCTGTACATACTCCTCCATTCCATGCCCTAGTGAGGATACCACCCCATGTTCTTCCATGCAGGTGACTGGTCACAGCCCTGGGGGTGCCCCTAAGGCCTCTTTCCCTTCTGAAGTGACCCTTTTCTTCACCTATTACTCCAGCCCAGTCCCCCTTTCTGAATTAATGTGTCCTCAGAATTCCTGCTTCATCCCTTTCCATCTGAGATTCTCCCCACCCCCTCTCACATTCTGTCCTGAATTTATAGATATTTTATTTTATTGACAAAATGGGGGGATGGGTGGAAGAGAAACAGCTTTCTAGTGTCTGGTGTCCTGCGTACTACCTATCCCCAGAGGTACCTTTGGCCTCTTATCTCACTTCACACATTCCTGCCTTTTTGGTTTCCCCTTTCCGATTCACAGAGGCTCATTCTTTGCCTACTGATCTCTCACTTTTGCTTTTTCTGAGTACTAGTTAGAAGCAGGACCAGGATAGACCCCCAGAGCACAAGGGGTAGAGGGGAGGACAGGGAGAGGAGATCATGAGGACATTTTTAATACCGATAGTTTATTTTAAATGCCAAAGTTTCTGTTCTTTGTGGCACAGGGGCATTAGTTTTGTGCAATAAGTCATGTGAGAACTCAAAATATCCGGTGAGTGGTTTGGGAAGCCTTCCCTAGGGCACATAAATGCCTCATTCTGGCTTTGCTTCTTACCTCCACTACCCTGAATCCTCCTGGTAGGAGTCCTGTTTTCTGCCCCACTATACACACATCCCGATCCAGGATTCCATCTCCCCACAGTGCCTCCATCTCTGCCGAGGGGATGCAGCCTTTCAGCCTGGAGGCAGCCAGGGAAGCAGCCCAGAGGGATGTGCTGGCAGCTGATCTCCAGTGCAGCTTCTTTGCCTCTGCCCTGCAGAGCTACAAGCGGGATTCTGTGCTGAGGCCATTCCCAGGCTCCTATGTTAGCCAGGACAACAAGGACTTTGAGGCCCTGGTGAGTTCTTCTCAACCACTTGTCTCGTTTATTTCTTTTTAAGCATTTTATTTAATAATTTTTAAACATCACTGTTACTTCCCGTTGACTTCCCTCCCTCTGTAGAACCCTCCCTTTTAACAAATAAGTAGTCAAGCAAAACAAACTCATTTACCATGCCTAAAAGCCTGTGCCTCATTCTACACCTATTCTACTTAGTACCTGTGTAATCTTGAGCCCATCACTTAACTTCCCTAGGCCTCATTTTCCACAACCATAAAATGAGGGGGTTGGACTTGGTGGCTTCTGGGACTTTCAAGCTCTAAATCAGTGATCCAGTGAAGCTCCTTGTCAGAAGGCTGGAGGTACAGTTACCCCATTAATCACAGGTCTTCCATCATTGTGATCACAATGCAGAATTATTCTGTGTCTGCTTGCTTTGATGTATATCAGTTCATACAAGTCTTGCCAATTCTCTGAATTCTTTGTAGTCATCATGTCTTATAATACAATAGTCTGTTACATTCATATACCACAATTTATTTAACTATTTTCCAGTTACTGAACTTTCCACCCGTCTTCCACCAAAATACTAGTGCCCTCTCTCTGTATTTTTCTTTATCTTGTATTTATCTTATCTTGTATTTTTCTTTTATATTCTGTACATGTATATGTTGTCTACCTGAATAGAATGTGAGCTGCTTGCAGGAACTAACTTACTTTTGTTTTTGTATTCTAGACACAAAGCAGTCTCATAATAAATGCTTGTTGAGGTGGTTGTTTTGTGATACAAAAAGTGCCACTATGTATTGTGTATAGGACTTTTCCCTTAGTATGACATGACTACCTTGGGGTGTATGTCTAGAAGTAGTATCACTGGATCAAAGGGTATGTACAGTTTAGTGACTTTTTTATAATTCTAAACAGTTTTCCAGAGAGGTTAGATGGATTCACAGCTCTATCAATAGTTTATTAATGTGCTTGTCTTCTCACAGTCCATCTAGCATTTACCAGTTTCAACTTTTGTTATCCTGTTTTCTCTTAAGGGAAGTTCAAAGCTGTTATATTCTGTTTGCCCCTGTACCTCCTGGGCCATGGCCCAAGACCAGTTGCTCTGGCAGGCCATGGATGGGAAAGAGGCAGATGTGTCTCTGTTACTCCAGGTCCTACCCTACATTAATCTGGCCCATGCTCTCACTGGATAATTTCCATGAGATAAATGTTTTTCCCTCAGGATCTACTACTGCAGTACATACTTAGATTTTTTAGGATGTTAATGACACATTACATACTGCAAATTACCTAGTAGAGAATTTAGTGAAAACACATGGTACAGCAAATGCTTCTAGGTTAGTCATAGAGTAAGAAGTTCTGCTTAATCAGCTATTCTGATGAATAGAAAATGACAGTATTTGGATTACCAGTATACAGGCATTAAAGTCACGTTTAGCATAAGCTTTCTTTGATGATTTAGAAGGGAGCGTGGTACAGTAGATAGTCCTGCCTCTTACACTTACTAGCTGTGTCATTTCGAGGCCTGCACATATTCTGTTCCCACTGTATGGGATGCATTTCCTCCTCACTTCCTTCAAGACACAGCTCAAGCACCACATGAAGCTTTTCTGGACCTCCAGCTCCTGGCGTCCTCCCATTCAGATGATTTTGTCTTTAACTGCTTTGTGTTATGTTTGTATTTCTTCTCTTTGTGTTTATTCTGAATACATTTATATAGGGTGGCCCAAAAGTCTTAATGCACTTTTAAGCTTTAATAGCTTCAAAAGTATGTACAAAATTTTTTGAAAGGTTAATTATTTAAAAGATTGAATATGTTTCATATTGTACGTAACCATCATTTATACTGTTCATTGCTCAAGTTGATTTTGTAACTTTGTAAAAACTTTTATCAGCTGCTGCTCAGTAACTGAAAGGACTGGATTTATAGTCCTAGTCTTAATAACATCCAAAGAACAAGGGTATGATGCATATACAACAGTTTTGACATGTCCTCACAAGAAAAGGTCTAATGAAGGTAGACCAGGTGACCAAGGAGACTGAGCAAAACGACCTCTATCAGTCTGCCAGTTGGGGAAAGTGGCATAATAACTGGGTGCCCCCTGGTGTAAAAACTTAAAAATTATTCAGAATCTACACAACTAAATATAAAAGAAATTACAATGGTTAAACTTTCAAATGATGGGGTTTTTTGGTAAGTTTTGTAGTGTTTATACTTACAAAGGTATGAATGCTTAACGTTGCACTAAGACTTTTGGGACACTGTCTCTTTGGTATTTCTCCTATTAGATTGTAAGCTCCTTTTGAGTCAGGATTGCTTCATTCATTGTATTTGTATCCCCGTCACTTAGCACAGGGTCTAATGCACAGTAGGTGCTTAATAAATGCTTGTTAATTTGATTGACTTTGGCCATCTCTGCCGCCTCAGCTTTCTCATCGATAAGATAAGAACATAATGCCTGTAGCATCTGCCTTGGGATTATTGTGAAGTTCAAATAAAATAGTGTGTTTAAAACAGTTTACAGTCATTAAAGGTGCAGTATACACACACAATGATGTTTGGAAGTACTTGGGACGGATATAGGTCCAAACTGTGTCTTGTCTGCTAGTGAATCTTTGTATCCCCTTTATTGCCACTCACGCTAGGTTCTCTTTACTTAGTGGGAAGATTTCTCACCACAGAAGACTGACTTTTAGGTGGAACTGCTTTCACATCTCACTTTGTCCTTGTTGAGCACACACAGGAGCACAGCTAAGCTGCATACTACAGTGTGGGGAAATTTTAGGATTCAGATTACGTATAATCAATGGGTTGTAAATACAGTTCATGTTATTCAGTTAGGTTGACTTGGGGTAAGAGTGGAGAATCACCACCAGGGAAGGCACAAATGTCAAGTTTCAAAGTGTCAGATGGACCCTTCTGGACATAGCTTATCCTTGTCTCCAGTTGGTCCGGCCCTTTTAGTCATGAGCTTTTGGATGATAATAATAACTGACAATCTAAAGTTTGCAAAGTACATATTTTGAATATGAAGTTCTCAGCAACCCTTGCAACCCACAACCTGTAGGTACTTCATTTCTATCCCCATTTTGCAGACAAGAGACTGATGCTCAGAAAGGTGAAATGCCTTGCCCTTTGTCATACAGCTAGTAAATGGCAGAGATTGGATTGGAATTCAGGCCTTTTGGACTCCTCAGCCCAACTCTGTCCATTGTGTGGGTAATATAACTTATGCCCAGTTTATTCTAATTTCAACCTTCTGGGTCCTTGGAAGAGTATGGTTTCTTACTGTTTTTGATCTCTAACTTTTGTCCTAAGTCCTTCTCTAGATATCCTCTAGGATATCACTTTTTCTGTCTATGGGTCAAATCAAAACAGACAAGTGTAATAATGTTATAATAACTAGCACCATTTTAGACTCTTAAGAGATGTTGGGGAGACTTTTAGATATATCATTTAGTTCAGCCTCACGTTGAGTTATATGGACCCCATTTTTCCAATATTTCTCATAAAAATAACCTACAAAGAATGGGTTATTTTCCTGAGATATAAGAAAAGCAGCCTAGTAAACTTATAAGGAAAGCAAATTTTTTGGAAGGATGGAATCAAGAGGCGAACTGCATGGCAGATTATATGATTCTGTTTTCTGAGAGACAAGGCAACCTGTAATTGTGTTTAATAGTTCTTCATATCCTACCCTCAATTTGGTCGGAAGGAAAATTTGTAATTTGCCAGGCAATTAAGTAGGAATGCAGGCAGAACCCCTAAAACACCTGATTGGTTGATTCTCAGTTCAGGATTGTAGAACAGAGAATAAGCACCAATCAGGATTGCCCACTCTGGTGGGCATGTTTTGGGGAGAAGATGACAGTCTTAAGGTAGACAAGAATGGTGGCAGAATAGCATATGGGCTCTGGATGACCTGAACCAGCCACTTCCATAGCTCCTCCTGCCATTGGGCGATAGGAGAACAGACCAACAGTTCCTCGGGCCACATACCATTTCCTTCCTCAGCCAACATAGGTGCAGGATGTTCGCTGTCTGCTGGATTCTGACTCCTAGCTTTCTGTTGCAAGTATCTCAGAGTTCTGAAAATTGCACACTATCTTCTTGATGTTGTTCAGTTATTTCAGTTGTATCCAACTTGTTGTGACCCTTGGCAAAAATACTGGAGTCGTTTGCCATTTCCTTCTCCAGCTCATTTTACATATAAGTAAACTGAGACAAGCAAGGTTAAGTGACTTGCCCAAAGAGAAGCATCTAGTAAGTGTCTGAGGCCAGATTTGAACTCAGGAAGATGGGCCAGGCACCCTATTCAGTGTGCCCTAACTGCCATAAAGTGGTGTTGCTTTGGCAGTGGACCATAAAACCCCTTGGTTTCCAGCATCCTGGGACCTTAGTATCAATCCTACTACTTCTTGGCCTTTCTCTCTGCTGTGAACTGAACACCCTCCTTTATGTGTTATCTCCCCCAATTATAATGTGATCTCTGAAAGCAAGGAGTGTCATAATTTTCTGTTTCTATCCCTACCACTGAATGTAGTTTTTCTCTCACATAAGCTCTTAGTAAGTGCTTTTCCATTCCATTAGGTTAAGAAATTTGGGTACTTTTAATTTTGGAATTTAGTAGTTTAATATACAGTTGTAATTATTGTTATAAATTTTTTATATTCTTTTTTCCTTTGTGACTAAACCCTAGAAAATGTACTTTGTGTTTCAGAGAAGCAAAATAGGTGAAGGGAATAAACGCCAGAATTTGGGCATCTCATTACGGTGGCAATGGCAGAAGGGCTAAGAAGTGATTTTGAATCAGGTGTAATAATAAATCTCCAAACCTGGAGAACCACAGAAACTCAGAGACCAGGAAGATGAGGAGCTTGGGGGTTTAGTTATCAGTGGAGGTTTTGCAATCAGTAAAAGAAGAAGCCCTGTGCCAAGAGCAAATTTACCTAGAGTGACTTCAAGGAAAGAGTATACTCCAGGTACTCATGCTCTGCCCTTCAGATCCTGTATGCCATGGTGTTACCGACAGAAGAGGTGACAGCAGTTTGACTTTAAGGGAGGTGGGACTCTAGCATGTGAAAGTAAAGCTGTGTGGGGGGCTTCCAGAGTACCTTCTGGGGATATAAATTCCCTTGCATTGGAGCATTCAACCCTACTTCTTTTGTCCTGGGACGACTGGCTGTTGTTCCAGCCTTTGCTGGGAGAAGACTTAAGAACTGGGGACATACCCTTCAGGGCCTCACTCTTTCCTACGAAAGAGTTCATCCTACTGTTGAGGGAACTATGCTATGGAGTGCTGGACCATAACTGGTCTGCTCGAGGGTACTGAAAGGAGTTAGTACACTGCACTTTGCTGCAAATACATGTAGGATCTAATTGAATTGGACATGTTTTCTTTTTTGGTCTGTCTCTTCCTTTCCATGAGCTGAGTCCATAGTCTCTGCTTTCAGACTCCCTAAATTTACCTTTTTCACAATGACTTTTTAGGAAATGGAAGTATTCTTTTGTGATACTCTCTACTACAGAGCTCATTGTGGTTTTATTAGCGTTAGCTACTCTTTTGAGAATGTCCAAGAATTTCCTACTCTGTTATCCTACATATTCTTAACTTTCTTATGAGGGACAATGGGAATATACTATTCATTTTTCAGATTTAAGAAAATGCAGGACAGAGCCAAGGGCCTTCAGCCAGTGTACTTGACAGAGAGGGGTGCTTGATCCCCTGTTGCCTCTAGAATGGATTGTAGAGGAGCAGATTCTCAAATCAAAATTTGTTTTACCAATTTAGTCAACAATTATACCACAAAATTGTTACAGCAGAAAGAGGATTGTACTGAGTCAAATGATCTGGGTTCTAATCTTGTCTATGCCACCTGTGTGACCTTGGAAAAGTCCCAAAATTGCTTCGCTCTGAACCTTGACATCTTTAGTTCTAAAATGAGAGAATTGGACTTGATCAGGAATTCTTGGAGTCTGTGAGCTTTTTTGTTTTTACAAAGATATTATAACTACTTCAGTATATTGATTTCCTTTATATGTTGATTTCCTTTGTAATCATATATTTTTTATACAATTAATAACATTATCATGAAGACTCTATAGACCTCAACAGACTACTAAAAAGATCCATGAAACAAAAAAGCTTAAGAACTGCCAAATTAAATGATCTTTCAAATCTTGAGTTCTATGATTTGGAGACTTGGTTGTGACCATCATGGTTGTTTAGGGTTTTGCTTTATGATAGTAGCTTCTTTCCTTGTTTCTTTCAGAACTTGGAGGAAAACTGATTTTTTAGTTCTTGGAATAGCATTCCTTTGTCTCTTACCATCTTCTCTTTTTTTCTGACCTATTAGCCTTCAGTAACTCTTCAAGATTCGGTCTTTGATCATTTGTGTTTTCTCCTAGTATTCCTCTGCTTGAATAGTGTGGTGAACTGAACTTGTGTAAAATGAATCATCTCTAATTTTGATAAACTGTAATTTTGTACGCCTTAAAGCTAGGCATAGATAATATGGTCATCAAATCTGTGTCTCCAGTTTTGATCTGTCACTTTCTCCAGGTGTTTCCAGTTGAATATCCCAAGAACCCCTGAATTTAATCTTCCTCAAATTTCCCATGTTAAGGGGTCAAGAAGGAACCAGAAAATGAGTAAGTTAGAGAGTCAGGAGAATCAGGTTGTCTGTGAAGCCAAAGCAAGAGAGTATTAGGAAGAGAGGCTATGATTTACAGTCAGAACCTGTGGAGAAGACAAGGAGGATGAGGTCTTTAAAAAGGAGGCTATTGGGATTTGTGAGTAGAATGTCTTTGGTATCTTTAAAGATAAAGAACAGTTTCAGCAGACTAGTTAGAGCAACAATCTTATCACAAGAAGTTGGGTGGAGAGTAGGGGGGAAATGGGGACATCTGGTAAAGACATCTTTTTTAAAAGTTTGGTGGGGAATGGAGATCTTCCTGACTCTAAGCTCAGCCCTGCTGCCTCAAATGTCCTTCCCCATCCTCTCAATCAATATTCTACCCACCCTTCAAGACCCAGGTCAAATCACATTCTGCAATCTTCTCTCCCTGAAATGATTTATCTCTCTGAAGTCCTCTTATTGTTCATATGATTCATTTCACAGTTGATTATATAAATCCCTTGTGATATCTGTTATTGTCATGAACTGTGACTTAAATCTAATAAGGTCAATTAGTTTTTTGTATGATTTATCCTCCTAACTGGATTGGAAGTGCTTAGATTGCATTTGTATTTGCTTCAGTTAGCAAAGCGTCTAGTACATAGTAGGTGTTCTTCTATCTTTGTATTGCCTTTAACAGCCCTTACTATCCTTTGTACCACAACTTTATGCCATACTTTGCTATCTACCTTTTGCTGCCTCTGACATATTATTCATGTCTCAGAGCCATTGCATGTACCATTTCTCTGTTTCAGCATGGATCTACCTACTATGTGATTTGTGGGAATTGAATTCAGAGGAATTGAAACAATTTCCCTGTTCTGACAGGCATTTGCTCTTTAAAAAATTTATATGTTGTGAACCTAGCAATCCGTCTATCTAGTTCACACTAGAAATATTTCCCATGGCAATACATTATTTTTGTATTTTTATTGTTGTGGGGTGCCAGAAGGTCCTTTGGCCCCCCAAATGCTTTCCCTACTGATTTTCCATCTTTCCTGAAATTATACCATTAAAAAAGACTCCTTTGGATTCTATTTTCATGTAATGAAATCTTATTGGTCTTTTAAAATTGAAATAAATGTCATCTTCTCGTGAAATTTTCCTTCATCTTTCTCTATCCCCATCCCATGCCACCCCCTACTAGAATTGTACCTTTTTATGAACTCTAATAATTCTTTGTACCTTTATTATGTTATTTGTCACATTCCTACTCTGCGTGTAATTATTTGTATACATGTCTTACCTCCCTACTGAATTGCAAGGTTCAGAATGGATGGGAACTGAGCATCTTATATAACATTTTACAGTTTTATGCACACAGTAGGCATTTAGCAAATATGTGTTTAATTGAATAGACCTCTAGTGTAAAGGAAAATCTGGCTAACTTGAAGGTAAAACAGGATAGATCTAAGTTTTATATTAAAAGGAGCAGTCTCGTGTGTATTTAAAATTTGCCTTCATATACTGGAGACTTCCCTATCTTGTTCTAAAGATCCTGTGATTACCTTTGGGAGATGGAGAAAACCTTCAGCTAGGGACCAAATTACAAAATGTTAAAGAGAGATTTAATGCATGTTCTTTTGATACATTTTCTGGATGGAATTAATCCAAGACAAGACTACAAATGATTAACTGAAATACTAGCTCATGAATTGGCTGGCACACATTGGGAACTACAAGATGGATGGGCTGGGCAGTGTGTATATAATAATTTTGTTCTTGGCAGCCTGAACATTAGCTATATGGCACTACTCACCACAAATATTAGAAACCTCAAATTGTAAAACCACAAATCAGGAGATTTTCCTGTAGTTTCTGCAACAAGATTCTTTATTCTATGATAAAGTCACTCTTGCCTCTGAACTGTTCCTGCATAAGAAAGGCACTGAACAAGAGTTAGGGGTGAGGCTTTGATCCCAAAGTTGCATTCTGAAGGGAATACAGCAGTAGAAATAGTGAGTGATGAATGATAGGAGTCTTCTGACTTTTTTTTTTTTTTTTATCATATTGAGTTCTTTCTTTCAAAACCATTCAGAGCCCATACCATCTTTGAAAGCCCACCTCTGGTCTATTTGATATAATACTTGTTAATATTTTTGGTATTTGTGTTTTGGCAATATAATGTTTTCATGCTTCACTTAACTCTTTGTATTGATCAGTATTCAATCATTTATCAAATATCTGTTATGTGTAGTGCATTAATTAGATGCTGTGGTTAACACAAAATTATAAAGCAGTCTGGGGGTTCCTCAAGGTGCCTGTGATCAAATTGGGAGATATGTCTAACAGTACTAAGTAACATATGCTACATGTGAACTGAACGATACTGACAAGTGCTAAAGAAGTTCTGGAGAGGGAGAGATCAGTGGGGGCTGGGACGCTTGTGGAATTCTTCATGGAGAAGATGAGATTTGGATTGGGGTCTGACGGATAGAAGAGATTTGGATAGATGAGGGGAGGGAGGTAAGCATTTCAGATGAGAAAGAGCATAGTGACAGAAAAACATTAATTGTGTTTGGTGGAGAGTGAATAAAACATATTTATGTGTGTACATATAGTTTTTGTTTATCTGTAGTTTTAAGACTGTGAATTCCATAAGGCCAGCCCCCATCATTCGGTTTGTGTCCTCACATTGTCTAATATAGGACTTTGATTATTAAACATGTGCTGTTGATTGCCTACTTCCAAAGTTTAATTATATTAATGTTACCTTCATAAAACACTTGAAGAATTATGAAAGTCTTCACAATAGAGCTGTAAGATAGGGAGAATGTAATAAGTGACAAATTCTAAAATGTGCATAGTCTTAGAGACCTAAGAACCAAGGAAATCCCTTTTTTGTAGTTTTCATTCTTAATGAAATTGTTGGAAAAGTGAAATAGAATCAGTAAGTAAATTATTTACTAATCACTTACTATGTACAAAGTATTAGGAGAATGCAAAGGTATAAAAGATACAGTTACCAATTTCAAGAAACTTAGAGTATATGTAGAGAGAAAATATTAACAGGAACAGAAAAAATATTAAACAATACAAAGCGACATGTGATGAATTTAATCACTGTGGTCATGGTACCATAGACGCTGTCTAGATCAACTCCCTCATTCTACAGATGAGGAAAGTAAGGTTCCATAAGGTTAAGTGATTTCCTACTACTTCTGCACTACACTACATCTAACTGACAGAAGCAGTATTTGAACCAAATCTTCCGGCTCCAAATCCAGTACTTTTTCCTCTGTACCATACTGTTTTTGTTAGTGTCAAGTATTACAGAAATAAGTGTAAAAAATTCATTAAAGAGATTACTGAGGTCTTGGGGTTGGAAGTAGTCAAGGAAACTTCATGGAGGAAGTGGAATTTGGGCTTGACTTTGAAGGGTATGCAAGAATTAGGTCTTCAGTGAGGAAGTGGGAACAGGAAAAGCACAGCTCTGTATGTGGGAGACAGTGTTCCCTCTAGAGTAGGGGCTAGATCTAGGGAAACAGTGGAAGAAAAAATGGAAAAGGTATTTGAGTTACAATGCCAGACTAAGGAGTTTGTACCCTAGCCAAAGGCATTGAAAACTATTGATGTTTTTTATTCCTTTTGGGAAAATAATTTTGACCTGAGAAATGAAATTTTGTTTCATTGCCACTAGAGGTCTCCCTGTTGTCATGTTTCATGAGCCATATTCCTTCTTTAGCTTGAAGATGCCAGTATGCTACCAAACCTGAAGGAACTTCTCCAGTCTGCAGATGACAAAGATAAAAGGGCATGGAATCTCGTGAGCTGGATTTTGTCATCAAAGGTTCTTACACTACACAGCATAGGGAAAACAGAGGTAAGATTTTAGTATTTAGAATGACAGATTTCTAGACCTTAGAGATCACCCCACATTCAATCCTTTCATTTTATAGGTGAAGGAAACTGAGACTTAAAGAGATTAAGAGATTTGTGCAATGTCACACAACCAGTTAGTGGTAGAGGAGGGATTAAAAGACTGAGATTTTAGACTTGTTGATTTTACATTTAGTCTTCTAGACTTCTTGTCTTCTCTCATTCAGTAAACTCTAGTGACTCCCTGTCATCTCCAGGATCAAATATAAAATCTACTTCATAACAGTCCCCTCCCTGTCTCTCCATTCTTTTTACATCTTATGCCACCCCATGATTTAGTGTGTGATCTAGTGACCCCAGCCTCCTTGCTGTTCCTCACAAGAGACATTCCCGTCCTTCGATGCTGGATATTTTCTTTCACTGTCCCCTGTACCTGGAATGCTCTCCTCTCTCTGCCTCCTGGTTGATCCAGCTAAAATCCCACTTTCTAGTGGAGACCCTTCCTGATCCCTCTTAATTCTAGTGCCTTTCTTTTGTTGATTATTTCCAGTTTATGCTGTATTTAGCTTATTTGTATGTGTGTAATTGTTTACTATGCTGTCTTCCTCAATAGACTCTGAGCAGCTTGAGAGCAGGGATTGCCTTTTATCTTTGTGTTACCAGTCAGTGCTCAGCAGAGTACCTTGCATGTAGTAGATAGGGTAGATAGGCTGCTCAACTTGAAGTCCATTAAGAAGACTGAAATTTGATGGCTATGTCCAGTACTTACCAACTTAGTGACCTTGAATAAGTCAGCTCACTTCTCTGAGCCTCAAGTTCCCTCCTCGCAGAATTGTAATGCTTAGTTGTAACAACATATGTTAAAACACTTGGAAAACCTTAAAGCCCCACCTCAGTGAAGTGCTTGACTTTTGGAAAGCACTGGGATTAAAAAGGGAAGCAAAAAGAAAGACAATCAATCCCTGCTCTCCAGGAGCTTGGTGTTAATATATATCCTGTAGCTTTGCTGCTGAAATCCAGGTGGCCCCAGCTTTAAATCCTTCTAATGGGAAAGCACATAAAAGGGAGCGAGTGGAGCCAGGGAAGGAGAGGGGTGAGCATGGCTGTCCTGGCCATGTCCTCCAAATAACGGTTCCAAAAAGAATTCATCTAGAGGAGCAGAGTGCTGCTGGGAAATAGTAGAGAAAAGAGCAGTTATTCTCACTCCTAATCTCATTTGCTGTCTGCTACAATAGGGCTGCTTGGAATGGGGGCAAGAGTTTACATTAGGAAGTGCTTGATTAATTCTAATTTAAGAGTATAAAACGTTGCAAAGCCTCCATTGAAAGACTGGCATCTTTCACAATTGGAGTAGAAATTTGGACAATATTTCTAATGCTGGCTGATAACATAATGGGAAAGAGTACTGGACTAGTTGTCAGGAGACCTTGCCTTTAGTCAGGCCCTCCTGCTATCTAGTGTCATGACCTTTGGCACATGACTTAATTTCTCTTGGCCTTACTTTAGGAGAGTAGCATTGAAGATCAGATGAGGTAGTAGATGTGAAAACCTTTGGAAGTCAGAAGTGCTGCATGTTGCAATGTGTTATTAATATTTCTTTGGTTCCTTTTTTTCTGGCAGATTGGGCAAATACAGAAAAGAAATCTTGAAATGGTAGCTTTTAAATTCTTTTTTCCAGGTTAGTGTATTTATTGTGATAAAAACATGTTCCTAGGTATAAATTCCAATATAGTAGTTTAAAATAAGAGGAGTTGTGATATCATTTGTTTTATAATACATTTTGATAGTTTCCCAAATAACATTGAAAATTCTTTTTTAATTTTCAAGTATGTGAAGATCCAAGAACTCATGGGAATTTCCGACACTAGTGTCCCTGCGCCTGACTTTCTGTTTGAAATAGTGTATTCTGGTCGAATAGATGCCAAATTTCATGAGACCAAAGGAGAAAGGGATCTTATCTATGCATTCCATGGGAGCCGCCTGGAAAACTTCCATTCCATCCTACACAATGGTTTACACTGCCACTTAAACAAGGTAAGGCTTTAAGGGGAATTTGAAAATGTTGTGGGTTAAAACCATGGCAAGGTCATCAAGGAGAAGGACATACCACCTTGACCAGTCCTAGAGAAAATTGTGAAGGCCAAAGCTGTTTCCATCTTGGATTTCCTGCTCCTTTTTGCTTCCACAGAGGAATCACCTGTCTGCCTCTTTCAGGATAGGAGGTTTGCTCTGTCCTGCTAGGAAAAGACCCAGATAACAATTTTTTTTCAGTTGTGAATTTTAATCACTCTTTTTTCCTACTAATTAGGGCATTTGCATGTTTTAAGCCTTATTTTGTAGTGAGGGATGAAAGACTGTTCATGTTAGAGGATTTGCAGAGAACAGCCTGGTGGGTGGGCTATGTAGGTTACTTTGTTGGGAGTGGGAGAAGACCTTCTAGTGCTGCTCAGGTCATCCAGTATGCATAAGTATTTTGCATATGACCAACCTAACATGCCCCATGTCTAGTCTGAAGCACTGTTTTCCAGAACTCTGCTGTGCCTAATTAATTTGCTATGTTTAGATTGAAGAGGAAGAGCTTGTTTACTCTGGAGTCTCAGATGCATAGCTTTGCTACTGAAATCCAGGTGGCCCCAGCTTTACGCAATAGTTGAGCTCGTGTAAAGTTAAATCCTACTTTAAATATGCTAAGGGAACTTACTCTTTGAAAGTAAATCCTTTTGTGAAACTAAAACTCCCTTTGTAACCTGCTTTCTGTCTAGACCTGGATTTTCATTTATCAGATTTACTTAAAGGCCCATCTCTAATTCTGATCTTTCACATTATTTCTATGGCAGATGTACCACAAGGTTTCAAATCAGACACAGCTGTGTTGGAACACAGCAGTCTTGCAAAAGATCTACAATTTTGTGATAGGTGTGGCCATTGTACACTTAGCCCAATAGCAACTATGGGGTTGTGGAAAAAAGAATTTATTTCATTAGCTGGGAAAAATATATGTTGGCTAGGGTACATGAAAAATGGGGGAGCTACTGAGTTCAATAATGAGGATATGATTGTTAAAACAATGGCATGAGCTTTACTGGACAAACGGAAAAGATTTAGGTCCTTGAAAAACTCACTATTGAAAAGACAGTTTCTTTTTTTATATGTAATTAATTGATTTATTTTTAGTTTTCAGTTCATTTACTGCTTACATTTATTCATTTATAATTCATTAACTCTTTTCCCAGGAAGTGTGGGCCTTAACAATTTTTGTGAGAGGCCACTTAAAATAATCTTTTAAAGAAAGATGTGTCCTACAACTGTACTACCTCTAGACATTGATTCAATTGGGTGTATTTCTTTTTTTATTTGACTCTGCCCTTCTAGACATCCTTGTTTGGTGAAGGGACCTACCTTACCAGTGATTTAAGCCTGGCTCTTCTTTACAGTCCTCACGGTATGGGGTGGCAGCACAGCCTCTTGGGTCCTATCCTGAGTTGTGTGGCATTGTGTGAGATCATCGACCATCCGGATGTCAAGTGCCAAACCAAGAAAAAGGGTGAGCAGACAGCACTGACCAAAACTGGGGCCTGTGACTTTGGGCCAAAGCCCATCCATCTCCAGACTATGTGAGAGCTTGCAGTAGGTGTATCAGTTAGTCTGTAGGTATTTATAGGATGCTTACTATGTATAAGCTATAGTGCAGGTAAGGTGAAGGATACAAAGAAAGAGATGACATATTCCTTGCCATTGAAGAGCTTAATACATGGAAAAAAATAAACAACAGTATAACCAACCAGTAAACTGCTGGTACAAAGGGTCATAGGTGTTCAGAGGAGGGCTGGGATAGGTCAGGCAAGGCTTCTCAGGTTGGTGAAGTTGGATATTGCAGGTGGGTGTATGAAGCAGAGGAGCTGTAATTCATCATCTCTCTTGCCAGGCTGCCTAGAAACTTTAGAGTCCCAAAGACAGCAGTGGGAACGGGTGGAGGCCAGGAATTCAGCTGTGAGAAGAACAGTAGCCAGGTAGATGTATTGGGTTTAAACTCTGGGTCCTCGACCATACTAAGTACTTAATTGTTTCTTATGTCACTCTAAGTATTTGGGAAGCGTGTTATTGCTCACCCCCAAGATGTCAGCCATTATATGTCAGTAAATTGCTTCACAAAACCAGTAATGGATAAAGTGCAGTCATTCTGTACTCCGCAAATGAGCCTATTTGGTCTATTGAGAAAAGAGTACCCAGAGATGCAGAAATTCTGTCTGTTCCATTGCCTTAATCTAAAACAACTGGCATTCCAAAGAACAGACCCATGTCTGACACCACTCACCCCAACCGTACAGCACGAAATAGTTGCATTTATAATTCTTGGAGAGATTGCAAACCATGACAGTTAAACATCAAAACAACCGTTTCATTCTCTGCACTCACGCATCCACATCCTCTTTTAGCTTTGCAGCACTGTCAGGCTGGAATTATTTCAAGGATAGAAAATAAGTAGCTACTCTAGAAAGTTATCACCTTGGGCTGAAATATAAAATGTTAATTTTATAGACATCAGTTAACAACTCTTTATTAATGTCCCTGTAGACACATCAGGCCTTGTGCTAGATACTGGGAATAGAAAGATAAATCAGAACTTTCAGTAGCATTGCAGTTGTAGGCAGGGGCGGGGGGGTGGTGTGGTAAAAATATTTCTTTTAAATCAAGTTTCAGTTTTTGGCAGTTTATGGTATCAGTGTCATTTTTATTTCATACCATCTCTTTTCTGACTTTTGTCCATTTCTGTTTTCTCCCTACCTGTTTATCTAGTTTGGCCTCAACTGTAATTGTGCCTGTATGTCTTTCTTTTGCTGTTTCCCTACAATGCTTTCTCTCTTATGGTTTAATTTTATTTTTCAGTTAATAAAAATCTATTTTCTCTTCCTCTCATCTGTGCCTTCCCCATTGAGAGAGAGAGAGAGAGAGACAGAGAGACAGAGAGAGAGACAGAGAGAGACAGAGAGAGAGAGACAGAGAGACAGAGAGACAGAGAGAGAGAGACAGAGAGAGAGACAGAGAGAGAGAGAGAGAGAGAGAGAGAGAGAGAGAGAGAGAGAGAGAGAGAGAGAAAACCCTCATAACAAATAGCCAAGCAAAACAAAATCTCACATTAGCCATATCCAAAAAATAAATGTTGTTCCATGCCTTGAATCCATGATCTGGCTATCTAGAGATGAATAGCACGCTTCATCAGTCCTCTGGATTCAGTTGGTCATTGTGTCAGAGTTCTTACATTGTTCAGAGTTGTTTGTCTTTACAGTATTGTTGTGAGTTAGAATGTTTTCCTAGTTCTGCTCACTTCACTCGACATCAGTTCATTGAGGTCTTCTGAGGCTTCTCTGAAACTATCTCTTATCATTTCTCATGTCTGACAAGCTTTCTCATTTCTCTTTTAACTCTTCCTGCTTTTTAACTTGTCCCCGTCCATACCTACAACTTATTTCTAAGTCTCACCAAGGGCATCTTCAGGTATTACTGGGCCATACTGTGACTGTGGAAACTAACAAGGCTTCTGAGTCCATATCTGCTTATTATTTCTTACCTTCAATAAAGTTTTCCTGGGCTTTTCACATTTTGGCTGTTTTCTTCTTTTTCAGATTCAGAAGAAATAGATCGAAAAAGAGCGAGAGCCAAACATAGTGAAGGGGGAGATGTTCCACCTAAATACTTTGTTGTTACCAACAACCAACTTTTACGAGTGAAATATCTGTTAGTTTATTCTCAGAAACAACATAAGAGGTAAAACAAAGATTCACTGCTTTAGGTGTGGTAAAAAAAGATGTGGGTTCACTTAGCAGCAAAATGATTTTATTTGACAAAATAACTGTGGTGTGGGCAATGACAGAAACTGGTTTAGGAAGAAGTTTAAAGACTTGGAGTTGCCTGAAGCACTAATGACTCCACCCAGCTTTTGGTGGCCTCTTCATCTAGTGGTTTTAAGTGACTTTTTCCCTTAAAAAATTGTGATTGCCTACCTATACTTGACTTCTTCCTATTTCTCCCAAAGCTCAGAAACACAGGGACCCCTGAGTGTCCACTGCAACCCCTTTAGTGATCAATTTCTTGGAATCAAAGCATGATTTCTCTGGCTCAAAAGAAACTGAAGACAATTGATAAAGTATCCTCGTGATTGTTCCTCCTAGGCAGATGCTAGAATATCCTTTGTTTCAAGAAATTAAACCAGAGGTTTGCTTAAGGAAAGATGGGTCAAAAAAGGTAAGAACAATGAGGTCATTGCTGTTGCTGTCTTTGTACATTTAGACAACGTCCTGTTGAAAGCAGCTCTAGGGCCAGGGAACACCAATACGCCCCAGATTTCTCTGGGTGAGGGAGCCCAGAGAAGTGTAGCCTTGAGGCTCACTTAGCAAGTGGAATTTATTACAGTCGTCCTTTTGGTCAAAAAATATTGCATGGCTATAAAAAAATGTTTTTATCTCCCTCTGCCCCTCCCTTTTTGTGTTTTTAAATATAGGGTCTCAAGCCAGCCCTCCTGGATTTCTAACCATCGCTTCACTCTCATGATGCTCCTGTATCTGCTGTTGCTGATCATTATAGGTGTCAGCAACTCTCCCTCTTTTTTGCACTACTGGAATCGAGCATTGGAGTCAAAAAGATAAACTTCACCTGGCTCAGCGAGGTAGCCTCTGCCACATGCCTTAGTACTTCCTGATCTATTCATTCCTGCACCTCCACCTAGAGCTCTGGGCTAGAGACTAAGGAGGGGCAGTGATTGGAACCTTGCAATGATACCAGAGATTTTGACTGCCTTCTGATGCTCCTAGAGAACTTTGGTCGCATTTTGGAGGATAAAGTCAGTTGGTCACATTCGCTCAAGATTTCAGGATCACTTCGGTGTTTTCTCTGTCCTTAGCAGTTCTGGGAAGATGACTTTTTAGAAAGGGCCAAAGGAAGAAACTTGCTGTATTGAAAAATAAGGTGTCCAGGCTCTTGGCAATATGTTTATAATTGCCTCTGGCAGAAATCCTCCCAGTCTTCATGCCTTTGGAAGGTGGAAAAATTTGTTGTGTAAGGTATAAATCATCAGGCAGTTGGCTTGTTTTGACTCGAAATGTTACAGAGGAACAATAATGTTTCTCACGAAGTGGGGGGATTGTTTTTGATTTATAAATTTTGGCTTTAGACTTCTGAATGTGACAACAAAAACTTCAGTAGTTTTAACCATTTTCTTGAACATCTAGAAAAGCTTCTGCAGCAATGGTGTACTCATTCATTTATAAAATTAAAGGATTCATAGCTAGAAGGGGCTTTAGAGGGTCCAGTCCTCTCATTTTAGATGAGGAAACTAAAGCTCCAAGTTGTCAATGATTTACCTATGATCTAACAAGTGTAAGAGCTGGGTTTTGAACTATGTCCTCTGACTTGAGATCCAGTGTTCCTTCCACCACATCCCACTGCCTCCCAGAATGCTTTCACTCGTATTCATTCAGCAAACATTTCTGAAGCACCTCTTCTGTAGAAGATATGAATGGATGAGAAGGAAAGGTTTTTTGATGTTATTGGAGCCTCACAAGAGAAGATTACCTACTTATGTCCATCTGAATATTTCTTTTAAATCAAGGAACTGAATGTTTAAAAAAAAATGACAAATGGGTAACATCTTTGTGAATATATTTCTACATAGTGATTCATTTGGCTGATGTCCACATAACACAGACTTTTGACTGTTTTTAAGAAAAGAAACCGAGCTATGGACTTGCCCATTTCACGAGATGGATTTGACATGCTGCAAATAAGACCCATGGAATTTGAACAAACATGTCTGAAATGGGAGGCTTTAACGATAAGTGTTTTGTTTTTAAATCTATCACATGTTCACATGTAGTCTTATTTGGAGGAGCATTTGATTTTTGGTATGCCCCCTGTCAGTACCTGTATGTGCTGTTTTATTGGGAGAAGAATCTCTTGGATGCCAGGATAGTAGTCTCATTTGTTGCTGTATGTATTATCACTACCTGCTTTCTATTAGGTCTCCAATTTGATTTAAATAAATCATAGCCCTATTTTTTCCAGTTGGTGATTTAAAAAAATATATATATTTATGTATACAAACATATATAATGACATATATGTATGTATACAGACCTATACATTCAAGCAAATGTGATTTTCTGTAAAAATAAATAAAATTGGTTTTCTATTATTTGTTTGCTATCACCATTTTTACACTGAGAACTGGGACATTCCAAAATAATAAAGATACATTCTCAGATTATGTGACAAGCAGTATGGTGCAGTAGAAGGGGAGCTAGCCTCAGAGCTAGGACTCTGTGGATAAACGTCCTGCCTGTGTGATCCTGGGCAAATCTTAACCTGACCTACCTGGTATCTTAGCAGAAAGGTAGGGAATGGCCGCGACGTCTGGAATCTGGAGAAGTACACTCCAGGGATAGGATTTCTAGTCTTTCTTATTTCATCATATGAGGCTAAATTACAGGACTGTTCCAGTTACCAGTATACACTTGTTGAAAAAAAGAGGAGGTTGAGTCACTTATGGGGTCCATGTGTGCTGGCTGCCTTGTGCTATACTGTATACTCTGGTAGGAAGAAATTTATGATTTGACCCTTGCATAGGAACTGAGGCCCCAGCTTGTCACAGGTGCATCAGTGCAAGGTGGGGAACTCCTAAATGGCACTGGGCATATGCTTATGTGACTTAATGGTTACTTGCATGTTACGCTTGGCAGGACACAAAAAGTATAACCCTGTTCCAAAATACTCCCTTACTACCTTGATGTGATGTGTGTAATCCTCATCTGGTAAAGGTAATAAATTCCCATGAAGCACTTACTAAATTGGGGAAAGAGGTCTAAAGAGGAAATACCTTAAGCTTTTAGCATTTTAACAAGATAATTTGTTGCCTCTTTGGAAAGATGAACAGATCTCTTAGGAATTGAGACACAGGACAGGTAAGTTTTGATATGTGAGGGGGAGGGAAATTGCAAGGGCTGAGTGACTTTAGAGATAGTTGCTTTGGGGGGGGGGTAGAGGGAAACCCCAGGGTAAAGTCAAACTTGACTGACTTCACCATTTTGCCCTTCCATCATATATTCTTTGGCTTACATATAGATGAGCCATCCCCCAGTTCAGCTTTTTGTAGATGTATTTCTTCTGGGCTGTCAGAATCCTGGGGTTCTTCCACTCTGGCCAGATTTTGGGTGGCAAGTATGAACTGATCATGATCTATTATCTCCTAAAAAGGGGAAGGTTTTTTTAATTGGTTTAATTGGAGAAGGAAGTGTTCTACAGCTGATTATTCATTTTTTTAACAATTGATCAAAAATACCTTTAGTCTGCACAGATGATCATAAAACTGGGGAGCAGGGAGAGGCTGGAGTTTGCAATTTCAGGAAAGCTAGAAGACCTTTTCATTTCAAAATATTGTCCCCTTCCCACTCCAATCCATCTGAGCCCATTCCCACTGCAAAGGACTGAGATTTGTGTTGGCCCTGATACTGGTTACACACACCCTCCCTGTTGCTATGGTGATCTTTTGGCCTCAGAGATGAGATTCCACTCAGTTTGTCCTATGAAAACATAATTCTCCCTGACGCACCCCCCCACCCCAGCACGCAACACAATTCTGTTCTCCCCATCCCTCCGTTCTGTCCTCCACTACCCCAATCCTTGAATTTTCCATCTGCCCTCCATTATTTGTTTTCTCCTTTGTCAATCTTCCTCTGGATGAATTTCTGTTTATTTCAAAACTGACTTGGACACAGCACCAGGGAGACAATGTACTGTGCAGTTTGGTTAGAATAATCCCTTTCCTTCACATGCATCTCAGACCTGACATTTGGCTCATCCAAACAAATCCATCCCAAGATGGAAGACAAACCCAAACTAGCATCATCACCCACCCTGGCTGGCGTTTTCATTCACCTTTTTTTAAGGTTTTAAGACAGACTTGGATTTCCCAACTTAGGGACCAAGGCCCAGTACAGGGTGTGTGAATGTGGAGAAAGGGAGGGAAGGAAGGAAAGATGAAGAAAGGGAGAAATCCCAGGAGTGACTGTTCTGTTAAAAGACAGAGTGGCAACAGATCACATTGTAAGTAGACCATGGCAACATGGGAGATGTAAAAGTTTCAAGGGAGGTTGCAGAATTTCTCGTTTGGTTTTTGGGAGACTAGACTACTTATCACCAAACCCCTCTTCGACTGATGCCCTGAATTTCTTTAAAGGGAGACGGAAAGTTTTCATTCCGCAATTAGAGGCAAAGTTTTAAATAGAAGTACCAGCTTTGGAAGAGGAGACAAATAGAGAATCTTACCAAGGTGTAAATGACTCATATGGTTGATTCCCTTTCTGAGAGCAAACTGGTGGCAGAGAACGCCAGGGCACTGGGGACAACAGAACAGGAAGGAATACCACTGAATAGGTATGCTAGGACTTGATGGCAAACTTTGCTTGAGAGTTTTTCTCACTTAATGGCACTGATCACAGCAGCTTTATCATGAGGTATTAAAATAGCAGTTATGGTGCACTGATTAATTCAGTCATGCCTCATTAATTCATTCTAAGAGAAGGGAACAAGGAAGGTTTAAGTGAGGAGGTCAGTCTTAATTAAGGAAAAAACTCCAGTGTCTAATCCTTAAATACCATGATGCTCAAAAAGATACATGATTTGATGACTTTAAAACTGGACTAACCAAGTTTTCCCTGGCTCTTATGAACAGATAAGAGTGATTTGTAATTAGCATATCCCTTAAAGAGAGTGCTTTTAACGTACTCTGGGGCACTTTTAGTAGTTTTTAAAAATTATGAACTCAATATTCAAAGAAAAACAGAATTGTCTATGAAACTGTGAACTTAGGTTGTGTATGGTTTGGGTTTTTTAAGGTATATATTAAATTTGACACTGGAGTAAGAAAACTACCC
This sequence comes from Bettongia penicillata ogilbyi, assembly GCA_023548195.1. Classification (NCBI taxonomy): domain Eukaryota; kingdom Metazoa; phylum Chordata; class Mammalia; order Diprotodontia; family Potoroidae; genus Bettongia; species Bettongia penicillata. Next base: position 3,403,616 of record JAJHZJ010000148.1, read on the forward strand.
TGTTTGTGTCCCTTTCTGAACTTCTCTCTGGTGTATTTTTTAAATGTTTCATTGATAAGTTTTTTCCTTTTTTTTTCTTTTTAACCGTTACCTGTCGACCCTCCTTCCCTCAAATAGAATCCTTCTACCTTAACAAATAAGTAGTCATTCAAAAGAAACCAGTACACGTTGTTGAAAATGTGCATCTCATTCTGCCCCAGTAGTCTATCCCTTTCCCAAGAAATAGGAGGCATACTTCATTCTCCATCATCAGAAGTCATATTGGACTTTGCATTGATCAGCATCCTGAGGTTATAATACAAATTATTTTCCTGGTTCCCACTTCACTCTAGCGTAAGTTCATGCTAGTCTCCCCAAATTTCTCAGAATCATTTTTTATCCACAGTAATAGCTCATTACATTCATAGTCATAATTTTTTCAACCATTGCCCGAATGACAGACACCTATTTTGTTTTCACTTTTTTGCTACAACGAAAAGTGATGTTACAAACATTTCTGTAACACATGGGTCTTTCTAGAGCACTTTGAGGGTACTTGCAAATATTTTGTTCACAAGGCCTTTGAATCTCTTGCACTCCCTTTATTCCATTTGTGGAGAGTCCAAAACTTTTGGGCAAGTTCATGACCAACTATTTACAGATTTTAAAAGAAAGAAATAGAGCCCACATTAAGAGAGCTGCCTGCCTGTTCCCACTGCCAGGTCATCTTACTAGTCCCCAAATCTGTGTAAGACACATGCAGGATCTATAGCCTTGGGATGAAAGCCTAGGATAAGTTTAGATGCTTTGGAAGAGAGGCTTCCATCTCAGGGAAGCAGTTGCTTTTTGTTGGGGAAAGTGTCTCTATAAGTAGGGAGGGAGCAGGTAAGAAATAGGAAGCTGAACATAATCTTGTACCACTGTAAGACCCTTTCAACCAGGTGCCATGTATTGTTTTTTATAGCTCGTAGGACAATATGTTATATGTATTAGTCATTCAGAAAGCATTTATTAAGTGCCTACAGAAGTCTTAAAGTTAACAAACTGAGACAAATTGCTACCAGATTTAATATCATATAACATTCAGGGCTAATTCCTACTATCCCTTAGGAGCCCACATCTCATGTGTTCACCATTGATGATCACTGATGCAGCGCATTTTTTTAATCCAAAAGACAAATAGAAGAGATGGTTGGATGAAAAAATGTTTGCATCAGTTGACACACATGTTACCTCTAGCCAGAGGTTTTAGTGATGTTTATTAAGCAAGTATAGTATGATAGTTATAAAAATATCTCTCTAAAAGCCAGGAGCACACTCTCCCATAAAAACACAAGGTCCATGGTAAAAATGGGCATGAACAAAATGTGGTGTTGAGACTCACATTGAAAAAAAAAAAACACATGGGACAAAGGGGCAATTTACTCCCTTTGTTGAGTCCTTAAGAGGTTCTTTTGAGGAATAGCTCTCTGTTAAGTCTCTGAGGATCAGGGAACTTCTAGAACCTGAACCTTTCCTTCTTTTGTGTGTCTGTGTGTAAGTGAGCGAAATATTTATTATAAAATATGCTGCATTTGCTCATGTATTTCATTCCCTAATATATATATATATATATTCCCTAATATACACATACATATATTTTTAATATATGTAGAGTGTCCCTAAAAAATCTTAATGAAGTTGAAGTTTAAAACTGCACCAAGACTTTTGGAAAACCCTGTATATATGTGTATACCTATAAACATATGTATGTATCTGTGTATGTGTTTGGGAGTCTCTGAAGGAAAGTATGGGAGAGAATTAGACTGCCTACCAAACTGAAGGTCTACAGAACTGTTGTGCTGACCTTGTTGTACGCCTGTGAAACCTGGACGGTCTACCAGCGCCATGCCAGGAAACTGAACTATGCTTTCATTTGAATTATCTTGGGAGGATTCTGAAAATCACTTGGCAGGATAAGGTATCAGACACTGAGGTTCTTACTTGAACTAAACTGCCAAGCATCCAATGCTTCAGAGAGTGCAACTCTGATGGACTGGCCATGTTTGAATGCAAAATGTATGCTTGCCAAAAGGACTACTTTATGGAGAACTTACACAGGGCAAGCAATCACATGGTGGTCAGAAGAAATGATACAAGGACACTCTTAAGGTCTCAAGAACTATGGAATTGATTGTGTGACATGGGAGACACTGGCACAGGACTGCTCATCATGGCGGGTCCACGTCAGAGAAGGTGCTGTGCTCTATGAGCAAAGCAGAATTGAAAAAGCTCAAATGAAACGCAGGATGTACAGATTTAGAGTATCCTCCTCAAATGTTTACGTGGATTATTTGTGCCTGGTCTGTGGTGGAGCGTTCCGAGTTCTTATTGGTCTGATCAGCCACAGTCGGACACATTGAAACTTGATTTTATCATTTTGCTCCTCTTTGAGAACGAAGGACAACCACTGTGTGTGTATGTACTCTTAGGGGCTTCATAAATGTTGAACTGGTGGACATAAACATAGGATATGCAAACATAGGAATGTAAACAATAAGGACTATAAGAACTTTTCTGGCTGCAGGTATACATGCATATACACACACATAAACACAGTTTAGTCTGATACTTATGAGGCTCAAAATTGATGATTCCTTGGGTTACTATTCTTAAAGTTATATCTTTTTGTTTCATAGCACATATATTTCCAAATATTTCCTTCCTTCACTCCTTAGAAAGTCCTTCACTCCTTTACAACAAAAATTAAGAGGAAAAAGAAAAAAAATCACTTCAGGAAAACTAACCAGATCTGGCCATGTATATGTTCCACACCCACAGTCCCTTGGGTTACTTTCAATATCAGAAACCTACGTGGTAATGAGCTGAGGTATTTCAACATTTCAAGGATCTGTAATTTTTCTGCTATGGCTATTCCCTCTGTCAACACAGAGCATAACTGCTGAGTAGACAGTCTTGAGGAGGTGCTGTGTCCCCAGTTGTCTACATTCATTAGAATCGTTTTTGAGGAGACAGTCTGCGGGACCACACTCAAAGTCATTCCAACTGGCTTAGGAGCCGCTCGAGCTTTGCTTGTCTATTAGCCTTCAAGAGTCTAGGGTCCTTTTCACACCATGATGAGGCACCAGTGGAGAACTTTGGCACATAGTAGGTGCTGCATAAATGTTGAACTGATTAATTCAGTTAATGATAAGCAGTTATAGGGCATGTAAACAAGAAAGGATATAAACAGTCATAGAACCTGACCACAGAACTGGTCAGGAAGGTCCAGAATCCAGTTTCTGGCCAGGAAGAAGCTCAAAGGTCTGTCTTCTAAGTGGAGTGGATCATAGGTTGAGTTTTCAAGAGGATGACTGAGGCTAGAAGGACCAGGTGGATATCAGAGGTCAGAGCAGGCAGAAGATCAAGTCCAGAGAAGTTGGGTGAGGTAGGCAGAGGCTCAGGCAGGTGCCATATGTCTCAGCATTCAGAGTCCAGAAGATTAAGGGCACTGGAGAGAAGCAGAGTGAGCTTTGATCCCAGAGCAGAGGTTATTCTCTTTCCTGTTCCATACTCTCTGCTGGGTGTGGGGAGCAGTTATGGATCATAACCAGAATGATATCAGAGACTATATTGTGACCCTTTCTGCTGACTGAGTGAACGACTCCCCTTCTCTAACCTGTTTCCTAAATAAATGCTTCCCTGACTCTCTCACAGAGATAACTGTGTCAGTCATTTGTTCAGTCAAGATTATTGTGCTAAGTGCTGAAGATACAAGTCCTATACAAAATATAGCCCCTAGACAATACAAAGAAGCTGAAAAGCCTGGGGAAGGGACAGGGTGCCCAGTAGGGTCACGATTGCTACCCTAGACATCCCCTTTGATGGGAGCTCTAGGAGGAGATCTCTGCTGTCCTCCTTTGATACTCTTCAATCAGAGGGAGGGAAGAGTTCCAGGTGTAAAGGGTCCAAGGATGTCAGTTTCAGGGTTGATGCAATTTTGCAGGATGATGAGATACTGGAGAATGTGAATGAAGTTCAGAGGAGTACAGCAGGGTAAGAAATGATGAGATGGCTGTCTTGGGCACCCTCCTTAAATGTCACTTCATTATTATCTGAGACAATAACTTTGCCTGAGTGTCAGGGAAGTGAATTTTTTTTTAGAGAGGAGATAGCATAAAAATGTCGATAACTGTGTTAATGGCATTGGAAATTAGCCTACCTTTACATTTTCAAAAAATCCCCCAAGAAATCTATTTCCAAGATTCTGTAAATGACTGCAGAGAAGCCAAACTTATATTTTTCCAAAACAAAGTACTGTAAAAAACAAAATACCCATAGAAAATATTTTGCGTTCTATCAAGAACACAAGAAAAAGGAAGATACTTTTTTTAAGATCTTTTCCACTACATATTAGGGCACTTAGTCTAGCTTCTTAGCACTCAAGAGAAGTTGGGGATCCTTTGGCATCATGGTGGCATGCATATAGGAGAAGGATCTGAAGACAGTGTAAGTATACTGGGCTCTTCAGGCTAGTTTTGGTATTTTCTTCTGTGTTCAGCAAGGTGGTGCAGTAGATGGAGTGCCAGACCTGAAGTCAGGAAAGCTTACCTTCCTGAGTTCCCATCTGACCTCAAACACTTACTAGTTATGTGTGGCCCTGGGCAAGTCACCTAATGCCATTTGCTTCCATTTCCTCATTTGTAAGAATGAGCTGGAGAAGGAAATGACAAACCATTCCAGTATCTATGCCAAGAAAACCCCAAATGGGGTCACAAAGAGTTGGACACAACTGAATAACAACCATGTATGGTAACAGCTGGCAATTTATGGTAGGTAGACTGTACCCCAGTCTTTTTTCCTCTCTTCCCCCTCTACACCAATCCCATATGCCAGCCTCCAATCTTCCTCAAATATCTGAATGCTTGCTTGAAGTTTGTGCAAACACTTTATTTGTGGGTTACAAAAAAAACTCACATCAATTATCTCAGAATGACAGGCTGTCAAAACTGGAAGGAATCTCATGGATCATGTTAGCCTAATGTGTACCCAAATAGGAATCCTTTTTATAGGATCACAGATCCAGAGCCAGGAGTGACTTCAGTGACTATCTGGTCCAGTTCCCTTATTTTACAGATGTAGAGATTGAGGTCCATGGAGGTTAAGTGATTTGTCCAGCATCACAGAAGTAATGTGTTAGAATCTGGATTTGAACTCAGGGCTTTTGACTCCGGTGTTTTTTCCTGTGCGCCACACTGCATCCCATCCATCCAGCTTTCCATTCAGGGATGAATCCCAGTCTCCTGTTTGGCGCCAGGTTGGGAAATCAACTTTCATGAACACAGTCATCCTTCTGCCACTACCAGAGCTGGATATGTGACCAGAGCTCAGCTTTCCCCACAAATGGCAGGCCATGGGAAATAAATGGTCAATGAATCCATCAGTCAATGAGCATTTATTAAGCCTCTAGTATGTGCCAAGTAATGTGTTAAACATTGCCAGTCTGACCCTGAGGGCCCTGAGATGAAAGGGACTCACCATTATCACTACTAGTTATTACTTAACAAAAACTGCTCACATCCTTCGCACTTTGTGGTCCTGAATTGTAGTCCTACATTGTCTCATTTGATATTCACAAAATCGCCTGTGAACCCTTCAGGGCTCCTTGATTTTTTGTGTGTTATGGACCTCTGGTAGTCTGGTTGAAGTCTTAGAATTATATTTTTAAATGCATAAAGTAGAATACATAAGGCTACAAAGGAAACTATATTAAAATTTTTTAAAAAAACAAGTTCGCAGAGTCCAGGTTAAGAATCCAAACTTACAGTGATGTAGGAAGGGACCCACAAGGCTTGCTATGCTACCTCAATATCTCACTATTACACTTGGGTCTCCAGAAAGCCCCTGTTTAAATATAAGCATGTAGTCAGGGAGGAATGACCACTAAAGACCAGCGATCAAGTCATCAGAAATAAGGACTCTGAGTGGATGAGACACAGGAAAGGTAATTTTTAATGGGGAAAAAGAGAAAAATCCAGAGTGTTGGGATATGAGCCCTGGGTGGGGCAATTCAGTGGATTGTATGTGTGTGGGGGGAATAGTCACCAAACAGGCAGCAGGAGATGACTGGGTACTTAGAACCACGAAAAGGGATAGATAGCTGGATGCCTTGAGACAGTTAGGATGTAGTTAAAAGCACCCTAGACTTGGAGTCAGAAGACCTGGCTTTGAATCCTAGCTCTATGAATGTGAACTTGAGTAAATCACTTCATTTTCTTGAGTTTCAACACCTACAAAATGAAAACAATAACACCTTCCCTGCCCACTCACTGGGTTGTTGAGAGCTGTGTTCAATTCTGATCATATTTTGAGAAGGACTTTGACCAAAAGTGTGTGATGGCAATAAGGAGGGGACTGGGAACCATGCCAACTGAGAACCGGCAAAATAACTCAGGTGGTTTACCCTGGAGGAGAGAAGACTTGGGGTGGGGATAATATGATAGTTTTCCTCAAGTATTTGAAGAGTGGTCATATTACGAAGGATCATATTAAGAAGGGCTTACATATTAAAATGGATGGGAAAAGTTTAAGAAGCCTGGAATAGAAAATGGATGAGACCTTTTACTCCAGCAGGGAGATTTGGGAATGTGGGTAGAAATTAAAGAGGCAGATTTCTGCTTGATGTAAGAGGGTGAAAATCAATCTCCCAGTAATCAGGGCTATATGGAAGTGAAATGATGCAACTTAGGAGGTGGTAGGTTTCCCATCTTCACGGGGAGGCTGGATGATTCCTTGCTACTGATCTTGTGGATAAGATTTTTGTTTGAGAGACACATTAGATAAAGAGAGTTGCTTGAGGTACTCAGCCTCGAATATACCCCCAAACTTGGAGATCCTGTGATCTTGAGATAATTGATGTAATATACTTTGTAATTATATAAGAATGATTATCAAGTCATTACAAAAGCTATCATTACATGTTGCTGCATTCAGTTTCCTAGAACTAATTTGGAGCCAATATCTGTTAAAATCACTGCTCACAAACCCTAGTTTTCTCTCTGAATTTTCCCTGTCCAGCCATGGGAAGGCAAAGGGACATTTTCTTAAAATATAATATAGAATAAATAAGGAATTAAAAGAAACAGCAGGCACTTCATCACTGATTTCCAAAAGCTACTTTCTCCCATCACTGCAGTCCCTGAAGGGTCCAAGTCTGCTCACCTCCATTCCCCAAGTTGCCTCGTCAGCCCAGAGTTGCAAGCTAGAAAGCTGAATGAGTATAATGATTGTCCCGTCAGATGAACACAGGAGCCTCAAGGTCTAACGGAATGTTGCTGCAGTCTCAGTGTCCAAAAGGTGCTGCTGCTGCTTTAGTATCTGAAAGCATCAGTACCACATGACTGGGTGGGAGGTAGGGAAATGAACTGAAGTTCAGGGAAAGCCACCTGGCTCCTTGTTCATGTTTCCCTTAGTTGCCAAATCCAATGGCCTTTTTTCAGTCCTCATCCTCCTGAACCTCTCTTCTTCAACCTTTGACACTTGATCACTCTCCTCGACACTATTACCTCTCTAGGCTTTCCAGATACTCGTCTCTCTTGGCTCTTCTCTGACCTATCTGACCACTCCAGATCACACCCTGTAATCATAAATGGCTTCCGTCCTGGGCCCTCTTCTCTTCTCCCCTATACTATTTCATTCGGTGATCTCATCAACTCCTATGGGTTTAACGACCACTTCTATGCTGATGATTTTCAAATCTCTCCATTCTATGAAACAGAAGTGAGGAAGATTGTGTTTGTCAGGAAGGTGATGCCACAACTTGCAAATGAATTGGATTTAAGTGAGGGAGGGCTGTGCAGAGTCACCAGCCTCACTTTCTCCTCCGGAGTCATCTGGGTCCAGTGACTGGTTGTTGATCAGGACGGCTGGAGATGGCCCAGATGAGGAAGGAAAGCCATCCGTGAGGGAAGACAGCAAAGTGATTCAGCTAATCAGTCAATTGCCCACTTGGTGCCAGATGCTGGGCTATACGTGTAAGTACAAAGAATGAAATAATTCCTACTCAAAAGAAGTTTACATTCTAATGGGGGAGAGAAGTGTCCACAAAATAGATATTGTTTAAAAATAAAGTTAATAAATGTAAATATATAAAAAGTAGTTAGATAGCTAAGTATCACAGTCAGAGTTCTAGGCCTGAATTTAAATCAGTCCAGATGTTTTCTATCTATCAATGTGAGCCTGAGCAAGTCATTTAACCTCTGTCTGCCTCAGTTTTCTCAACTGAAAAATTAGAATAATAATAGCACCTCCTTTGCAGGGTTGTTGTAAGGATCGAATGAGGTAACATTTGTAAAAGTGCTTAGCATAGCATCTGGCACATAGTAGGTGCTGGGTAAAAGCTTGTTCCTTTCCCTTTCTTTCTCTAATTAAATGCAAAGGTACTGTGATGGGAAATAGTGGTGGGAAAGAGCATGTACTCCAGCGTCACGAGATCAAAGACTGCGGAGGGGCAGAAGAAGGTTGGAAAAGTATCTTAGTATCTGGGGCCGTTTGTGAAGGGCTGAAATGACAAGCAGAGGAAGGTAGATTTGACCCTGGAAACAGCTTTCACCCAGCTTGGGACATATTCAGCTCTTAGCCAGCACAGTGGTGGGTGGGAAGATGTGTGTGAGCAGGAACAGAGTTGTTTTTATGAGGGGGCTTGGGGTATCTGTTCTCCAAGGAAACTTACTGAGAAAGATGGTGTCTGCCTGGGTTGGGAACGGTCAGCCATCCTCCCAGACTTTGACTTGATGTGTGAACAGCCCCCTCATCTTATTCTCATTACTCTGCATTCTTTGAGGGCTCCAAACCAGGGACCATCAGCAGCCAAATCCCTCTCATTGTCTGAGACGTTCTAGTGTTGGATAATAAACAGGCTCCCCTAGTCAAGCCATCTGTGCAGAGAGTAGTTTTCTTGTCTCCCCAACTGGCCCATCTGGGTGGGGCCTCAGTCTACCCCTTGGGGAGGGAAGGATCTATCCATCCATCCGCTTCTGGTTTGAATGAGCCATCCTACCGCCTACACCCCTCCACCCTCATCCCTGACTCAGGCTTTCAGGTCTTGTGAGTCCCCCCAGTGGAGGTCCTTGGCAGAATGCCTTTCTCTAGGCATCTGGTCAAACCTCAGACAAGGTTCCGTAGCCCCTCTCCAGCTGCAGCGTCTCCCTTCCCCCTTAGATCTCATATATACAGAGGCTCAGAGAATCACAGTTCTAGAGTTGGAGGAGATCTTCGGGATGCAGTTTAACATTTTAACAAATGAGGAAAATGAGTCCCAGAGAAGTCAAAGATACAGCTGGTAAGCACCCTAGATAGGATTTCAAGCTGGGTCTCTCCTGAGTTCAATTCCCACCTTCCTTCTGCTATACCCACTGTCTCTAAATCAGCTTTTACAAATGTTATCTCATTTGACCTCACAACGTCCCTGTGAGGTACGTGCTATTATTAGTTGCATTTTACAATTAAGGAAACTGAAGCAGATAGAGGTTAAATGACTAGCTCAGGTTCTCATAGAGAGAATGGATTGGATTCAAATTCAGGTCTTCCTGCCTCTAGGCCCAGAGCTCTATAGACTGTGATACCTAGCCACTTTGTATTTAGCTACTTTATCTATTTTCATTTATTAACTTTATATTTATGCTATCATCTGTTTTTATAGATGTTATCTTGTTCCCCCATAAAGTCTCAAAATAAATCTTACACTTTTTTGGTATATCATAGCCCCCTTTGGGAATCTGGTGAAACTTATGGACCCATTCTTAGAATAGCATTTTTTAATGCATAAAACAAAATACTTAGAATTACAAAGGAAGCAATTATATTGAAATATTGTTATAAAAAATAAGTTTATGACCAAAGGGCTATAAAACTGTGCATACCCTTTGACTGATCAATAGTACTTCTAGGTCTGTGTCCCAAAGAGATCATAAAAATTGGAAAAGGATCCACATGTACAAAAATATGGCAACTCTTTATATGATGGCAAAAAATTGGAAATTGAAGGAATGCCCATCAATTGGGGAGTGGCTGAATATATTATAGTATACGTGTGTAATGGAATTCTATCTTTCCATAAGAAATGTTAAGCAGGCAGATTTCAGAAAAACCTGGAAAGACTTACATGAACTGATACTGAGTGAAGTAAGCAGAAGTAGAACATTGTAACAGCAGTAACAGCAACATTGTTCGATGACCTACTTTGATAGGCTTAGCTCTTCTCAAGCAATTCAAAGATCTAAAACAACTCCAAAAGACTCATGATGGAAAATGTTACCTATATTCAGAGAAAGAACTGTGGAGTCTGAACACATATTGAAGCATACTATTTTCTCTTTCTCATGGCTGTTCTGATTCTTCTTTACAACATGACTAATGTGGAAATATGTTTAATATGATTGTACATGTTTACCGATATTAGATAGCATGCCATCTTAGGAGTGGGACACAGAGGGAAAGGAAAACTTAAGAACTCGAAATCTTATAAAAGTGAACGCTGAAAACTAAAAATAAATTCATTGGTTGACAACAACCATAAAAATAAGAATCCTCACTAATGTTGCCTGATGTTCCTCATTCCAGGGTGGTCTGTCATTCCCTTGCCTTGCCCCTGCCATAGGGCAGCCAATCCTGTTACTCTTTCTTCTTCTGATCAAGAGAGAAGACATTGTTCTGTCTGACCTCTGCTCAAGTTAACCTGATCTAGAGACCCCAAACCTAAGCCAGTTATGGACCTTTGCCCCACATGAGTGAGCTCTTCTCTTCTGCCTTGCTTCTTACCCCTCTGCTTTCCTTCATAATATAGTAACACTTTGTTAGGAAGAGGACTGGAAAGATCCGAGTCCCTGGGCACTCCTGAAGATGGGGGAGGATGGAGAGAGGAGGACTGCACCTTAAGGGCTTCCCTTCCAGCATTTCCCAGCATTCACCTACAACAAAAAAAGGCAAACTCTTCTCCTTACTCTTTCCAAGCTTGGAATGGATCCTAAAACAGTCATCACCCCCATCATGGAATCAAAGGCCTTAGAACTGACAAGGACTCAAATGATGATTTAGTCTAACCTCTTCATTTAATGAAATGATGACCCAGACAACAGCAGGGACCTGCCCAAAGTCCCACGATAAGTATCCAAGTCTGGATGAGAACGTAGATCATCTAACTCTGAATGGAATCCTCTTTTTACCTTATCCCTAGAGACAGCTCACACTATGACTATAAAGTGTCATATGTCTATGGAATCTTACAGCCTCTTGAGGCAAGTGATTTCAAAGAACTATTACCTCCATTTTTTTACCTTGGAAATCTTAGAGATCTGGTAGTCTTGCCTTCTATGGGCAGCTAGGTGGTTCCATGGATAGAGCACTGGGCCTGGAGTCAGGACATTGTTTGATGGTTTCCGATTCTTTATGATCTCATTTGGGGTTTTCTTGGCAAAGACACTTGGAGTGGTTTGCTATTTGGAGTCAGGAAAATCCTTCTTCATACTCATTATCTGTGTGACTCTGGGCCCACTGAACAGCACTCTGCCTCAGTTTTCTTATCTGTAAAATGAGAAGGTTGGACTTAATGACTTCCAAGGTCCCCTCCAGCCTGGAATCTATGATCCTATGCTATTTTGGGCCTTTAGAGATGTACTACATATTCTTGTTTTGGGTTTCATTATCCAGGGTCACAGAGACAGTTAGCAGCCCAGTCAGGACTAGAGCCCAATTTCCTAACCCCACCCCCCAGCCACCTCCTGAGTACTCTGGCTGGTCCAACAGTGGGAGGGGAATCTACGAGAGAGGGTAGAAGTCAGGCCTTGGTGCCCCAGTGTCTCCAGCTCACCACCAGGCAGGCCATGTTTTTGGTGAAGAACATGTTTTGTTCCTAGGCCTGTTTTCCACATTAGTCTGGCGGCTAAGCCACTTCCTGACCCAGTAGAGGAAAGCCGTTCTCCTCATTGGAAAAGCTTGGTTCACCAGCTGCTCCTAAATCATCTTATCCTGTCATTGAGCCCCAAGAAGCCTTCAGGAGCTGAGCAGGACCCACCAGCCCCTGTCTAGGCTGCCAGGCCTTGGAAAAGGACCAGAGACAAAGTGCAGAGCATTCTTGGGTGGATGTTCCCCTCCTTCTCCCACCATTCCACTCAAGAAGGACTTATTAAACACCCACTGTATGCCAGTCACTATGGATACAAACACAAATTACATCCTCCCTCCCCCTCCCAATCTCCAGGACTTACAGCTACATATTTCTTCATGTGGAACAAGAGGAATAGCCTTTATCATTGGTTGTTGTTAGAGGGGGAAGCCTAGACCTGTGATTTCATTGGAGTAGGGAATTCTGAGCAAACTCTGTCTACTAAAGTAGATAGACAACTGTTCTGCAATTTACAATCTCAAAAAGTTGCCTGGGACAATGAGGCTGGCCATTGTCATGCATCTATATATGTCAGTCAAGATTTGAACCCAGGTCATTGTAACTACATAGGTCAGCACTATGATAAGTATATCTTTCTGGCATATTCCATTTACCAAGCTACCCTTTTAATTAATAGTCTCTAAATTCTAATTCCTAGAACAGCTAGGTGGTGCAGTGGACAGAACTCTGGGCCCAGAGTTAATCTTCCTGAGCTTCAGTCTGGCCTCAGGCACTTACTTACTAGCTGTGTGACCCTGGGCAAGTCACTTAACCCTGTTTGCTTCAGTTTCCTCATCTATAAAATGAGCAGGAGAAGGACATGGCAAACCATTCCAATATCTCTGCCAAGAAAACCCCAAATGAGGATGCAAGTGGAAAAACAACAAATAACAACAGATTTTTAATTCCACAAACAATTATTAAGCACCTAATGTGTACAGAACATTGTATTGGGCACTGGGAGAGATATTAAGTTTTGATAAAGCACGGTTCTTGCTCTTGAAGAAGGCACAAACACAGGTAAATATAATGTATCATAATATATGACAAGGTCATTAGGGAGTGGCAAACTAAGTACTATGTGCAGTTGAAAGTAGAATATTATTACCAAAAAGCCATGAGGGAAGGCTTCTCCTAGGATGTGTATGTGTGTGGAAAGGGAATCAAGTATAGACTTATTAAAGAATGTAAGAGATGGGAAGGATCCCAGAAATCATCTAGTCCAACCTTTTCTTTTTACAGATGCAGAAACTGAGGCTGAGAAAGGACCTTATGAGTCATGTAGCCCTGGATTGTGTAGAGCTACACTCCCAAGTACAGCACGAATCAGATTAAAATGTAATTGGGAAATACTGAACAAGATAAACAAGTAAAAATACAATAGAACATAGATAATCTGTGGTTTTCTAGGTCCTCAGTGGCCCTGTTTGTATTTGAGATTGACACCACTGCTCTAATCCAACCCCTTCATTTTACAGATGGGGAAAATGAAGACAAGATGGGGGTGGGGAGGAAGTGACTTGCTCAAGGGAACACAAGTAACTGGCATTCTAACAAGCATCAAAAGGCCCCTGGCTCCAGATTACGATGGAATCTCTCCTGTGTCTGCCATCTCTATTACATCTGGGCTCTTGACTAGGGTCAATTCAATACTTGAATCTATCCCATTTTGTCTTATCCTCTGATTGCTTTGTGTGGGAGTTTTGTTTCCTCAGCTACACCATAAGCTCTCCAAGGGAGGTCATGTCTTCACTTCTTCCTTGGCATGCTCCAGAGCTCAGATCACAGTAATAAAAACTCTTTGATTGATTGGCCCGAATTAAATTGAGTTAATGTAAATGAAAGGTTTAAAAGAAGTAGGGACCCTTCTGCAATAGATGAAGGGATGGGGGGGATTTGGATCATTTCCTGGAACATCCTCCCACCTTCAGACCCTCTAGAGACACACCTCAGAGGCCCTCAGAGGCCCGCACCAATCTGCCGACTCTGACTTTGCCGTAAGGCTGCAGCCAAGGAAGGGGGAGAGAAGCTGAGCTCAGCAGGCCTGGATCAGGATAGGGTGATGTGGGCTAAGCTTTTCCTCCTGTCCTCTTCTGGACCTCCCCCCCGCCTTAGATTCCCATCTCTCCAGTCATGTCTGGACCTGCCCAACCCACCCAAATAGTGAAAATTTCTGGCCAGGCAGAGGGCACACAAGGCTCCATCTGTCTCCCATGATTGATGTGCCCAAGGCACTCTCAGGATGGGCACTCTGTTCTCAGCTGGGACTATTCTGAAGGGCCCAGGAATGCCTGGGTCTCTCCTTGTTGATCAACAGAGGCCATCACAACTCCCTCACTTTTCCAGGGCTACCTCTGGTTTTCAGTTTAAATGGGAGGGGGCAAAGAAATATCCCCAAGTGGAGGGGCCTTGGGGAAGAGAGAGGAGGTAGAGAAGAAAGGAAAAAATGCTTTTTGGCCCCCCAAATTAGCGATCCTGCCAGGGATGAGTAGGGAATGTCACATGAGTTCTTGGGGAATCCCCTAGAAGCCTGGAGAGATTGACGGGGCCCCCTGCAACTTTCTAAAATATCCCTGTGCCCTAGTGGGTCGGTACAGAGGGTAAGGGTGAGGCAACCAAACCTGCTGAGCAAGGGGAATGCTTTAAGTGTCAAGTGTCAGCCCAGGAGAGTCCCTGTGGAGGGAGTGAGGAAAGAAATCGCAAGTATGGAGTCCCCACCCAACGGAGATGGCAGTGGTTGCCGCTGAGGCTACTGAGGTCATCTTCTCACCTCTGCAAGCAGATCTCTTCATGCTTACTCCGTACGTAATGTATATATGGTCTGGATGTTTTCTTCTGTTAGATCGTAAGCTCTTTGAAAGTAGGGATTGTTTCATTCTTCGGACTGGTGTTCCCAGTGCCTGCCATAGAGCCTGGCACAAATACATGCTGGTGGATTGACTGAGTGCAAGAACTTAGGGCAGGAAGAGACCTTCCTAGGTCACCTAGTTCAACTCTTTCATTTACTGGGAAATAAAGTTTGGCTCAGAGACTAAGTGACTTGTCCAAGGTCTCATTTACTCATGCAGCGGTCATCTTCATAGCATCTCAGACCATGCTTGAACCCCTGTTCTCTTCTGTTGTTTGGCCTTTTTCAATAAGTATTTTATTTGTTTTCAGTGTTCTACATTCACTTCCATATATCTTAGATTTTTTTCCCCTCCTTCCCCATTCCTTCCCCGAGAGGGTGTGTAATCTTGTATAGGTTCTACACATACATTCCTATTAAATACAATTTCACCTCAATCATGTTTAATAGAAGAATTAAAATGAATGGGAGAAACCATGTAAACAAAACCAAGCATACCACAAGAGAAAAGGGTCTGCTTCATTCTACAATCTAATTCCCTAGTTCTTTCTCTGGATGTGGAAGGTGTTTTGCCTCAAAAGTCCACTGAGAATTTTTTAGGTCCTTGCATTGCTGTGAAGGGCTAAGTCTACCAGAAAAAATCCTCGCACACTGTGGTTGTTGCTGCGTACAAAGTTCTCCTGGTTCTGCTCCTTTCACTTAGCATCATCAGTTCATATAAATCTTTCCAGGCCTCTCTGAAGTCTTCCTGTTCATCATTTCTTATAACACAATAGCACTCCATTACATTCATATACTACAACTTTTTCAGCCATTCCCCAAATGATGGAAATCCCCTTGATTTTCAGTTCTTGGCCACCACAAAGAGTGCTGCTATAAATATTTTTGTACATGTGGGACCCTTTCCCATTTTTATGATCTCTTCAGGATTGGTCTTTGTTTTCAAAGAGGACCAGTGACATTATGGGGGTGATGTCTTGATACCAAAGTCACCCATTGCTTGAACACCACCAGTGATAGAAATCCAAGCTCCCTCCACTATCTGGGTAAGTGGTGAGCCAGGACTCAAACCTGGCCTCTTGCCTCCAAATCCAACATTCTCTTCACTACAGATAAAAGAGATAGTCCCTTTATGGGCTATCTTCCTCCGAATGAAAACTCCTTCCATGCTGCTTAGTTTCATCTATATGCTCAGAGCTTAGCCTGTCATAGTTAGTGTTTAATCAATGCTTTTTCATTCATTGATTCATCCATTGATTGATTGGTGGATTCTTCTAGTTGAGATGATGACCCTGAACTTGGGGGTGCTACAAGCATCCTGGGGGAATGTGGCAGGGAGAAAGGCAATTGTCTGCCCGAGGTCCTGGGGTACAGTAGAAAGAAGACTTGGATTTGGACTAAAACAAAGTGGGCTTGAATTGGGATTCTGTCACTTACTTCCTTTGTGACCTTGGGCAGTCACTGAAGCTCTCTGGGCCTTAATTTCCTCATGTGTAAAATGAGGGATTTGGGCTAGATAAATGATCTCAAAGGTCCCTTCCAGCTCTAAATCTGTGATCCTCAGAGGTCATCCTCTCTCATTAGGAGATATACAATTGCTACACACAAATAAACTCTCTCTCTACTCCCCCAGGACCTGGGCCATAGCAAAGTGACATGGACATTTTTCTCTTTTTCAAATTAAAAAAGTGGAGAGAGAGAATATGGGAGTTGGAGTTGGGTTGTCTCAAAAGTAATGTGTTTAAGGAAAGTTCTACCTCATGCTGGCTGGGACACAGAAAGTCTAGTCAGGAGCCATCTGATGACCAGTGTCTCCGTGAGTAAACACAATGCATTGCCTGCCCCCTGAGCTCATTTTCCTTGGCTGGGGAGGAAGGAGTGATGATGTCACCACTGGGCCTGACTGCTCCTACTGGCTGCAGAGTTTCTGAGTTAAAACTATGATTGAGTTATTAGAAACAGGCGCTCCTGGGCTCTGTTCCCAAACATCCGTCTCTGAACCCCTTTCTAAGTTCAGATGGGAAGAGTTGGAGTGAGAGAAGAGAGAGTGTCCTGTGGTTTCCTTTCAGGGATCCCAAAGAACTGAACGTCTGCCCCATGGCCACACTCTCTGGATGGTGTCGGGGTGGTGGGCCACCACCTAATCATGAGGGAGTCCCCAAATGCCTAGGTGGAAAAGGTGCCTGAGGTATCTTCTCCTTTCTATCCCATCTACCTCAATCAAAGAGATAAGCCACAATGGCCCATGCTGAACTTGTTCTTCAGAGAAGGCAGATGGAGCAAGCACAGAGCTGAAAGTTATGGACTGATCAGAGCCCACAGTTTGGGTCTGAGACTGAGCCTGGTCTCCAGAAGAGCAGGGAGTAAAGGCAACCTGTGTTTCTATCCACTTGGTGTTGAGGTCACTCCTAACTCTCCCAGGAGGATACCATCTCATTCCAGAACTGGGAGACTTTTCCATAAGCCGAATCCAAGTCGAGGGTGGGAGGGAGAAACTGCCTACAATGTACCCTCTGTGTCTTCATTCTCCACTGACTAGGTTAGTGTACCTGGTCAGACAACTTGCCTTAATTCCTCCTAATCCTCAGTGCACCTAGCTGCCATTTTTATAGGGTTTTGAAACCATAGAATCATTGAAGAAATTAAGGTCTGGATGAGTCAGTGGTACAAGTAACAGAGACTGGGGCTGATGCCGAGTTCTAGAGCTATTCTCAAGTCTGGTAGTGCCCTTAGTCCTAACTAGGAATTGTGGTGTCTTGGGTAATTAAGGTGGGGGAGTGAAAGGCTGGACTTAGGGAATAGTTCATCTCAGCTATGAGAAGACCTCAGGATCCTACCTCCAGCATGGGTGGGCTTTTACTTTCTTCCTGCTCTAAGCAACTTTTCTACAAGTGGTTTGTAGAGTCCAGTGCAGTGAGGGTGGGGGAGGGATGCCCTATCTCTCAAAGAGTTTGTGCTCCTACACTTCATCTGCCAACTGTCGACCTTACTCCCAACCCAAGGCTGGGATGGGACATGGTGTTCATCTTTGACTCTCTGCCACCCCCAAAACTTACTGTAGATTCAGAAGTAGCCTATAGGAAGTGGGGTATAACAAGGAGAGGCTAAGGGATGACCAAGGGAATGGAGGAAGCCCAGCTGTGGCAGGGGAGAGCAAAGAAGGAGTGTAAACTGTAGAGACAATGGACAAGGAATCTTTTGGAAAGGAGACATGCCCCTGGGGGCAGTTAGGTGGTACAGTGGATAGAGCTCTGGGTCTGGGTTAGGAAGACCTGAGTTCAAACCTGGCCTTAGACACAACCTATATGACCCTGGGTAAGTCCCTTAACCCTGTTTAATTCAGTTTCTTCATCTATAAAATGAGCTGGAGAAGGAAATAGCAAACCACTCCAGTATCTTTGCTTAAACTCAAATGGTGTCATGAAGAGTTAAATATGACTCAATAACAACATGCCCCTAGAAATTTTTACACCATGGACAAAGTCCTTGTTGCCCAACCCTAGTTATAGCTTTGGAATATTTCCTGCTCCTTCAGTCCCCTGCCTAAGGGGAATGGGAGGAGCAAGGATTCCATGTCATTCCATGGAGTACCATGGTAGTCCAAGAAGGGAGTACAGACTCCATGTCATTCCATAGACTACACATGGAGTACACACCTGCGGGGGTCTCCCTTTTCTGTACTTTTCCCCACCACCTAATTCTGAGGTTTTGAGCTACATATTGAGAAGTCTCTACCCTGAAGTAGAACCTCTAGGGATGTTGAAAAACTTCCTGAATCCATTCCTCAATGATAAACAAACTCCCATGACCTCCCTCCCATCCAGCTACCATTAATCAAACCCTATTCTCTATCATTCAAACCCACTCTTTTATTCCCATCTCCCTCAACCCAACTCCCCCACAGTATTCCCCTCTAAATCCTATTCAGTCCTTACCTTGGGCTCTCTGGAAGGCTGCTCTATAAGTAACAAACTTGCTTTATTTTCCCATTCCTGCTTCCCATTGACATCTAGGTCCCTTCTGCTGACACAGCCTCCCTGGCTATGCTTTATAGCACTGGCCTCACCTTTCCTCATACCCTGAGACTCACTGGCTGAGGTGGAGGACTTGGAATATCCCTTGTCCCCACTGTCACTTTTAGATTCTCCCCCTACCATTTTCACTTACTCCTCTGAGGTTCTTGTTATCCAAATCAGTCATGAAGTCCTGTCCATCAACCTCTAGGACACTGGTTCTTCTCCAGATTTCTGATACATGATCTCAGTTGGGCCTTCCCTGCATTGAGGCAGTCTTTTTACATTTCCCTCATTGATTCACTATCCCACTCACCACAGCAGTTTTTCCAAATCTTTTTAGAGGCAGATGGTAGCAAAGTGATTGGAGCACTGGACCTGGAGTCAGGAAAGCCTGAGTTCAAATCTAGCTTCAGACTCTTACTAACTGTGTAACTCTAGGCTAGTTAGTTTGTCTCTGTTTACCTCAGTTTCCTCAACTAAAAAATTGGAACAATAATAGTACTCACCTTGGAGGGTTGCTATAAGGAGTAAATCAGTTAATAAACATTTACTAAACACCTACTATGTGCCAGGCACTGTGCTGAGCACTTGGGATACAAAAGGAAGCAAAAGACAGTCCCTGTCCTCAAGGAGCTCACAATCTAATAGGGGAGAAAATTGGCAAACAAATATGTGCAGCATGTGGCTGCTCGGAGGACGGATTGGAGTGGGAAAAGACTTGAGGTAGGCAGATGGCCGCCAGTGGGCCCTTTGAATGGTCCTAGTGTGAGGTGTTGAGTTGTGCACCAGCATGGTGGCAGTATCAGAGGAGAGAAGGGGATTGATGTTGCAAAGGTAAAATTGACAGGCTGTGATTGGATATCAGGGTGAGATGGATGACAACTAGGTTGGTCCTGTGGAATGGGAGGATGGTGTTGCCCTCAAGAGTAATAGGGAAATTAGGTGGGGAGGGTTTAGAGAGGATGATACGAATTCAGTTGGGAACCCATTATTTCAAATAAAATAATATTTGTAAAAGTGCTTAGCACAGTGCCTGGAACATGGTAGGTGCTATCTGGAGACTCTCAGGGGAACTCACCACTGGGAGAAGGGGATCTGGCCTTGCCAATTAGAGTGATCAAGAGTGTGAAGAACAGTCAAGAAAGATGGGGATTGAGAGAAGACCACTGGATTTGTCAGTCGGTAACCTGAAGCCAGACAGCTCAGTGTTAAGAAGAGAGTGAGACCAGAGGAAGTTGACAGACTAATTATAGACAGCCTTCTCAAGGAATTTCACCACAAAAGGCAGTGGAAATATTGGATAATACTTAGCAGGGAAGGACAGATCAAGAGAGGGTTTTCTGAGGATGGAGGAAACATGTTGGAGGTGTGTTTCTAAGCCATAGAGAAGCAGCCAGTAGACAAGGAGAGAGACCGAAGAGTAGTAAAGAGGTAGGGATGTTAGAAGGGGAAATCTGCTGCGGAAGATGAAGCAGAATCGTATCACGTGTTTGAATGAAGGGGTTAACCTTGGCAATAAGAAGGGCCACTTTATGACATGAGACAGGAAGGAAGGAAGAGATAGTGACAGAAGGCACTTGAATGGTATGAGGAGAGGAGAGAAAAATGAATTCTAGGCTAATGGCCTCAATTTTTTTCAGGGAAATATGAGACACGATCTCATCTGGGAGGGTGGAAGGAGGGGTACCCATGGTAGGTTTCAAGAGGGAAAGAAAGAGAATAAGCACTGTATCCATAATCCTATGATCAACAGAAATTCTCCAAGAGAAACGTCATGGGGTCATATATTTAGGACCGGAAGGCATCTGGGAGGCCAGATAGTGCAGCTCGTAATTTTAGTAATGAGGAAACGAAGGCTCAGAGATGATAAGTTATGTGCCTACGGTGGCACAGGTAGTGAGCAGCAGTCTGTTTTTGAATGAAGGTCCTCTGACCCCCAAATCTAATGTTCTCTGTTTCTTTCATTTGTTGGATCAATCAATCAACATTTATTAAGATCTTACTATATGTCAGACAGTGCTGAGTCCTGAGGATACAGGAAGAAGCCAGACAGCTCTGGCCTGAAGGAGTTTACAACCTAATAACATAACAAACAAACATATGTAAACAAGCTCTACCAGGAAAAATAGGAAATTATTAACAGAGAGAAGGCACCAGCACTGAAAGAGGGGTTGAGAAAGGCTTCCTGTAAAAGATGGAATCATAATTGGAAATAAAGGAAGTCAGGGAGGTCAGTAGACAGTTGAAGAGGGAGAACATTCCAGGCATGAGGGACAGCCAGAGAAAACAACCAGAGCTGAGAGACAGAGTGTTTTGTTCCTGGAACAGCCAGGAGGCCAGTGTCACAGGATTAAAGAGAGTATGTTTTGGGGAGTAAGGTGTGAGAAGACCGGAAAGGTCGGAGGAGACTAGGTCATGAAAGACTGAACACCAAATAGAGGGCTTTATATTTGATCTTGGACATGGCTGAAGGGAGGATGGATTGAAGTGGGGAGAGACTTGAGGCAGGCGGACTAAAGCAGGCTATTGCAGTAATCCAGGTGTGAGGTAATGAGGGCCCACACTAGGCAGTGTCAGAGGAGAAAAGGGGGTGTAAGCAAGAAATGTTGGAAAGGTGAAAACAGGCTTTGGCCCTCGAAGTAGGTTTAGTGGACAAGTGGAGATGGATATTCTAAAAATATCAGCAAGGATGGGGGGCAGAAGCTAGAAACAAGAACCCTTTTAGGCAACTAGGGCATGGGGTCTGGGAGTTACTCCCAGAGAAGGAAAATAGTAGAGTTTCCAAGACAATTTAATTAGAATATTGAGAGATCACACCATGTGGAGATCCATTGAAGGGGCTCTGGATATTTACCTGAAGAAGAGAATATTTAAGGGGACATGACAGGTGTTTTCAAATTGAAGGGCTCTCACAGACAACTCCCTGATGCTATAAGCTACTGAGCAAATGCCACTCTGCTGTATGGTCATATTATCAGATAATTTTTAAAAACTGGATATGTGATTTCTTTGGTAGGGGAATTTGCTCACAGGAAGTTCCCTATACCAAAGAGATCTCAGGTTTAGTTTTTTTTAAAAATCACATGGTAGTCAGAGACAATTTTTTCTCAGAGTTTTGGAGAGATAAGTTTAGGTTTGATATGGGGACAAATTCTGAAAAAAGTGGAACAGATGGCCTAAGGAGGCAGTGGGCTCCCCTTCATCAGAAAGCTTCAAATGGAGATTGGATGATCACTAGTCAAGGATATGCTAAAGGGAATTCCTGTACAAGTACAGGCTGGACTAAATGACCTCTAAGGTTCTTTCCAAGGACCTCTGAGAGCCTGAGATTGTTGGGATTCTAGTTTCCCCATCAGGGTTAGTGTCAGTGGTATAGGTATCTCACATTGGCAGAGAGAGGGGTGGGGAGAGACAGAGACAGAGAGACAGAGAGGGAGAGAGAGAAAAGAAGAAGAAGAAGAAGAAGAAGAAGAAGAAGAAGAAGAAGAAGAAGAAGAAGAAGAAGAAGAAGGAGGAGGAGGAGGAGGAGGAGGAGGAGGGAGGAGGAGGGAGGAGACAGAGAGAAGAGAATAAGAGAGAGAAGAGAAAGGTAGCTAGATGTGTATGTTCGTCCTCTGTGGCCAAAGAAGACCATGCCATCAGAGAAATGATGACATGACTTGCACTTGACTTTGTTTTGAATGAGGAAGGGCTGTGCAGGTCACCAGCCTCACTTCTCTTCCAGAGCCATCTGAATCCAGGAACCAGATATTCATCAGGATGACTGGAGATGACCCAGGATGAGGTAATTGGGGTTAAGTGACTTACCCAAGGTCACACAGTTAGTGAGTGTCAAGTGTCTGAGGTGAGATTTGAACTCAGGTCCTCCTGCCTCCTGCACTGGTGATCTATCCACTGCACCACCTAGCTGCTAGATAGAGAAGGATAGGTCAGTAGAAGACTGACAGAGATAGATGGATAGATAGATAGATAGATAGATAGATAGATAGATAGATAGATAGATAGATTGGCCATATGGTGCCTGGTACAGAGTAGACAGTTAATAAACTCTTGCTGATTGATTTAAATATCCAAAAGAGGAATTTATACTTTCTCCTAGTGGTAACCTGGACTCCTAGGGAGTCCATGAAGTTTAATGACCAGAGCAGTGACAGTGGTTAGGTCTGATCTGCTGTTAAATGTTTAACAACCAGCCATCTAAAAAGCATGACCCTTATGATTTTCATCTTCATTATTGACATTTTCTCCATCATTTTCTCAAGTCTAGAGTAGACGATTGGTAAAACAATAAATCAACTTCATTTTAGCATTTGCTGATTTCCCAGTTGTATGTGCTCACACAGCTGGCTCTGGAGCAGGCAGGAGCTGGATCCAGCACCCCCTGGAGGGGCTCTTCATTCATACCCTTACTCCAGAAAACACATGCATAAGGTTAGAGGAAGTGGAGAAGGAGCTACAGAAAGATAAAGATAGGACACCAGTCATTGCAAAGGGGACTACTAGGCCCTAATCAATCAAAATAAACATTTATTAAGTACCAACTATGTGCCAAACACTGTGCTAAGTGCTGGGGATATTAATACCAAAGATAATCTCCCAGCTTACAATCTAACGGGGGAGACAACATGAAAACAACTATGTATGGACAAGTTATTTACAGAATAAACAGAAGATAATTAACTGAAGGAAAGCACTAGAATTAAGAGGGTTTGGGAGAAGCTTCTTGTAAAAAACGGAATTTTAGTTTACTCAGTGTCACTGAATCAAAGGATGTATGTAAGGAGTAAGGTGTAAGAAGACTGGAAAGGTAGAATGGGGATAGGTTACAAAGGGCTTTGGATGACAAACAATGCACTTGGTCCCAGGGCTCAAGGGGCCAGTATATTGGTGTAGGACCATCCTTCCACAAAGTGGAGTGGGTGGCCATCTTCAAGGTATGGTCTGTGGGACACCAAGACCTCTACCAGACCTCCCTGGGATCTTTGTATCCCATCCATCATTTGGGTCTTTCTGGGGTCATGGCATGATCAAATCTTAGAACTGGAGAAGCAACCCACAGGATGCACTCATCCACTCTGTAGCATCTTGGATGAATGGTCATCTGGACTGTGATTGAATACTTCTAGTACTGGGGATCCAGGTTCACCACGAACACATTCTACTGTTTGAAAATTATTGTCATTACAAAGTTCTTACTTATATTGAGTTGTTTCCCTGTAATTTCTTCCCATTGTTTCCTGATCCCTGGAGCTGAACAGAATAAGATTTTTTTTTCTTTGACAAGAAAGCCCTTAGGGTAGGTTATCATGGGGCAGTGAGGCAGAGCAATGGATAGAGCACTGGCCTTGGAATCAGGAGGACCTAAGTTCAAATCCCAGTCTCAGACATTTGTCACTTAATACTTGAGTGACCCTGGGCAAATCATTTAACCCCAAATGCCTCCAAAAATAAAAAAAAAAGAGTCAGTTTTCATGTCTCCTCTAAATTGTTCATTGTCCAAGCCAAATATTACCAGTTTCCTCAATTATTACTCCCGTGAACTCTCCCTAGTTTAATGCCTCTCTTAAAAAAAAAGGTACGTTGGATTGGATATAATGCCAGATATGATCCAGTGATGAAGCCCAAGATTGTGTTAACTTTTTGAATATCTACATCCTACTTACTATGTGAGTCTGGGTAAATGATTTAACCTTTCTGGACTTTGGTTTTTTAAACCGTTAAATGAAGGGAATGACTCAGATAATCTTGAAGGTTCTTTGCAGCTCTATGATTCTAAATGCCATAATGGAGGGACAAACCTTTTAAATACTTGAGGTTCAGAGAACAGGGAGAAAATCATACTTGGTAGAGGGTGAGGATGGGATCAGGGAAGATCTTCTCTCTCTGGAAAGGGAAAGGAGTGGAGGTGGCATTTGACCTGAGCCTTAAAAAATTGGTAGGATGAATCTATCAATCAATGTGCATTTAGTAGCTACTATGTGCCAGGCACTGTGCTAAATGCTAGGGATTAAAAAAAAAATAGCTAAAGGCAGTCCATGCCCTCAAGGAGTTTATAATCTAATGGATGTATACAAGCCAAGAGCCAGAAGATATTCCAGGAAAGGATACAATTAAAGTCACCGTGATAAGGAAGCATAGCCTATTTTCTATGGAGTATAGAGCATATAGAGGAACTGTAATGAAAATTGCCTTGGAATTGTCTTGGATCACTGTACTGATCAGAGCAGACAAGTGTTTCACAGTTGGTCATCATCATAACATGCACAATAATCTCCAGTTCTCCTCATTTCACTTTGCATCAGTTCATATAGGTCTTGTCATGTTTTTCCCCCTGAAACTACCCCTCTCATCATTTCTTAAAGTACAATAGTATTCCGTCACAATCATATGCCACAATTTGTTTAGCCATTCTCCAGTTGATGAACATCCCTTCAATTTCCGATTCTTTGCTGCCACAAAAAGAATTGCTATGAATAATTTTGTACATATAGATTCTTTTCCTTTTTCTTTGATTTCTTTGGGGTGTAGACTTAGTAGCAGTATTGCTGGGTCAAACAGTTTTATAGTTAGACCTTTTGGACATAGTTTCGAATGGTTTGACCACTTCACTACTCTGCCAATAGCTCATTTAATATACCTATTTTCTCTCATTCTCTGTCATTTGTCATTTCTGATAAGTGTGACTGACATGGTACCTCAAAGTTATATTAATTTGCCTTTCTCTAATCAATAGTGATTTAGAGCATTTTTTCATGTGACTAGAGATAGCTTTAATTTCTTCTTTTGAAAATTGCTTGTTCATATCCTTTGACCATTTATCAATTGGGGAATGGCTATTATTTTTATAAAATTGACTCAGTTCCTTATATATTTGAAAAATGAAGCCTTTATCAGGGAAACTTGCTGTAAAAAATGCATATAAACTGAATAACTGTATTATTACCATTTTACCCCATCACTTTTTAAATCATTGACAATCAACAGAACAATAAATTAAGACCTGATTTGTAGCCTTTGCTGAAAATTTAGCAATCACTCCATCATACTATGTGACCTTGGACAAGTCAGGAGAGATTGAGAGGACTGGACTACACAATCTTTAAAAGCCTTTCTTTTTTTAAAAAGATTATTTTTTCCTCCCTCTCAAAAAAGAAAAAGAAAATTTTGCAATAAAGAGGGTCAAGGAAAACAAATTCCTATATTGGCCTTGTCCAAAAATGTGTGTTTTCTTCTGCACGTTGGGCCATCATCACCTCTCTATAAGAAGGCTGGGAGCTCTCCCTTATCAGTCCTCTAGAAATGTTGTTGGTCTTTGTGTCAAACACAGTTAAAAGCCTTTCCAGTTCTAAATCTATGCTTCTACATCTGCCAAATGGTCATCCAGCTTTTCCTGGTTTACCCCTGGAGGATTACCAGTGCACTTTGGATAGTTCTAATTGTTTGGGAGGTTCGTCCTTTTATTAAACCCAAATCTGTCTCTCTAAAACTTCTACTCAGGGCCCCTAGTTCTGTGACCATGCAAAATAAATCTAACCTCTCTTTCCCCTCCATGTTAAACACCCCAGTTTCTCCCGTTGATGAAAAAGCCCTTTCATGATTTTGGTTGCCCCACTCTGGATACTTTTCAGCTTATCAATGTTCTTTCTAAAATGTGGTACCCACAACTCCACTCAATACTTCGAATATAGTTAGACCAGGGAAAAACACATCAGAACGATTGCTTTCTTCATTCAAGGAAGAAAGGAAAGGATCTTTTTATCAGAAAAGCATAATCAAGCAAAATAAAAAGGTTAAGACCTAGGTTATTGATTATAATACCAGATTAACTTTTCCCAAGCCTGAATTTATAGCTGTTTTTTTCCCTTTAATTCTCCCCCACTAAAGAACCTGACTTCTTACAAGAGGAGGAGCTCTTCACACAAAGTGTGATCTGTTCACATAATATTCCAAACAAAACAGTTTTGGTGATAGAGATTGTCTGTGTCCAATAACGTATTTCTTATTCTGCTTATCAAACCATTGTCTCAACCACTTCTATATCTACCAACTTGCACTGTCATCTAGCCTATGTCTCCATCTTGTCTGCAAGTACTGTATGAGGGATTTTGTCCCCTTGGGCAAGTCAGTTAACTTCTCTAAACCTCAGTGTCCTAATCTGTAAAATGGGGGTAATCCTAATTGCACTACCTAATTATAACATTACAAGAACATAACTCTAGAGCTGGAAGGGACTTTAGAATATCTAAGTTCAACCCCTCTAGTCCATCTAGTCTAACCCCTTTCATTTTACAGGTCAGGAAACTGAGGCACAGAGAGATGAAGTGATGCCCAGAATCACACAAGTATTAAGTGGAAGAACAGGGGTTTAAACCTGGGTCCTTTAACTCTGCATCCAACACTCCTTCATTATTACTACACTATAGGTCATAGGGTAGTTGGCAGAATCAAGCAAAATCATGCATATGAATCACCATCTTACCCAGGCCAGAAGGGCAACAGTCACTCATGGGCCTGATCCCAAGTGATTGGCACAAGAACTTTGACCAGCTCCATTTTTTTGGACCTGTGCCAACCTTACATGGTCTGGTGGCTCCCTGCTCCAAGGGGCTCAAAATCTTAGGATGAGATTTGATTCAGATACCTGACTGGCTTTGGCTCTACTCCAGCTCAAAACCTCTGAGCTCAAGCGATGAATCCACCAGCCTCTGTTTCCCTAGCAACACAGACAGACTACATCCATGCATCACCATGCCCTGCTAAACTATACATTTCTACACAGATGTTCACTATTCTTCAAGAAGCCAGGCTATATCAGTCTTCTGGATCCTTGTCCTGAAGGCAGCGTTTGGCCTTTGGACTATTTTCTTTCCTTTGTAATACAGAACTTTCTGCAAATCTTCTCCACGGGATGAGGAAACCAGATGTTAGCTTTCTCCTCCCAGCCCCTTAACATAACTTCTCTATTCCCCAGCCTCCAGTCTGCCCTCAGCACAGGTCAAAATGCCTTCCCTGACATCTGATTCCTCATTCTTTTTCCATTTCAGCCCCCAGAGGAGTAAGAAAGAGCAGGGAACTGCTAACCCCCATAACCTTACTCTATGGACCTGGTGGTCAGTTTGCCCTGGGTCGAGGGTGAGGTCAGCTACATGGCTGGGGAGGAGATCTTGGGAAGAGACAAAGGTCTTGGCAGCAGGATTCCTGTTCCCAGACAAAGACTTTGTTCACAAGCTTGGAGGAGTTGATTGTCTGGATATGTGAGTAGGAGTTGCTCTCAACTAAATTGTTGTCTTCCAGATTTGTCTATCTTTCCCCTACTTTCTTATTTTATGCCCTATTTTCCTTTTATAACCCTCGAGGAAAGAGAGCTGATAAGTTTACTCATACTAAGGTGTTAGTGACTCTTCCCAGTGGGGTCTCCACTTCAAGAGTAGCTTGGGGAGGACAATACTTAACCCAAAAGATTTTCTAGAGGTGGTATTTTAGATATTAATGAGGGTGTCATACTTTTAGAAAGGAAGGGAACCTGCTACTGCCCCTCAAACTATAGTAAGTACTTCCTACTCTGTCCATATTTAAAACAAGCCTAGTCTATGGAGTTATGTAGGAATCTATGAGCATCCTGAATGGCCAGGAACATGACACCCTCATTCCCTGGGGTCCAGTATAGGCCACTGAGGTCTTGTGTGCTTGTTTTGTTGGAAAGATTTTTCTTTTGGCAAGGGGGAGAAAACATTTTTGAGGTGAAATGTTGTATAACAGCCTGGATTGGAAAATATGAAAACCATGTTGGCGCCAAAAGTCAAGGCCAAGAAATAGGAGGGAACTTCTGGGCCCTTCCTTTGATGTCCTGCTTTTTTACATTCATAGGACATTGTGAATATTTGGGACAACCAAGGAAAACACCCATCACAAGCTTCCAAAGATGGTTTTATTAATCAAATCATCTTTAGACTTTTGACGAGTTTTTTCCTATGACATGGAAGGGTCATGGAATAGTGACCCCTAAGTGGAGGAATGAGGTCTCTTCCCTGATGGGCATGAAGTTTTTGCATCATTTTCATGGTTTTCTTTGTTTCTTCTTTGGGGATACATGAGTACCAGGACAGTCACCCTCTGTGTCCATTTGTCTTTGTGACTCTTAGTACATCCAAGCAGCCATGACTATATGTGTATAAAAATGTGCATGACCATAAACGTGTGGATGAGGAGTCTTGTGCTTGGATCTATCTCTGCCTGTGTGTCTCTATATTTTTCAATATGAAAAAGCATCGCATCCTTTCCTAATACCATACAACATAAATATATATACACATGAATATACACAGAGGCACACACAGGCAACAACAAATACTACAGACATGTGCAATTACATATATGTGTATATCGCCACAACATACACACATGCACACATGTATACAGAGTGATGGATAGAGAATCCTATGTTGAATCATAGAACATTGAAGCTAAGTTCCCTTGGGATCCCTTCCCATTTTCTCATTTTATGGATGAGGAAACAGGCCCAGTGAAAGGAAGGGACTTGCTGAGTAGAGTATAACTTGTTTTTGTGTGTTGTCTTCCTCTACTAAATTATAAAATCCTTGAAGACAGGGACTGTCTTTTTCCTATTTGTATCCCCAACACTTAGCACAACGCCTGACACATAATAAATGTTTGCAGTCTGATTCTGTATGTATATATACATCAGTACCTAAATTGTGGATACTTCCTCCATCAGAAGACCACAGGATCAGAGCAGTAGAACTGGAAGGGACCTCAAAAGCCAGGTAACCCAACCCCTTCATTTCACAGATTAGGAAACTAAGGTCCAAGGAAGATGAATGACTTGTACAAGGTCTTGAATTCTGGTCATCTCACTCCAGACTCCACACTTTTTTGTGTCTTGTTTCAACATGGCCTCCATAAAGATCACAACTCTTCCATGATGTCAAAAGGTACACTACTTGCAAGTAGGGAGTATTTCATTCTTTGAAAGAGCTGAGTTCTTCCTTCATAGTTGACCCTTTTCTCAACTCAATTCTGACTCTCCTATTTACCTGTATAGTTTATTTCTGCTATATGTATATATGCATGTGTGCATATATATGTATATACACATACATCTTATTTTTAAATAGTTGTTTGACTATTAGACTGAACTTCTTCCAGTCAGGGTCTGTCTTCTGCCTTTCTTTATGTCCTTAGGACTTAGTACAGTGCCTGGCATGTAGTTCATGATTGTTTAATAAATGCTTATTGGCTTGACTTAAGCAGACAAAAGGCATAAATGCAAAGGAGGTGATTGGGAAGTCTATCAGCGGTGCTCAACTGCATTCTTAACCATTTCACACGCAGACATGGTTACCTAACGTGGAAGAGGTACTTCCTTTTGTCTCAGGAGCTCCATTGTGTGATCCTTATATCTGGCAAATGGGGGTTACTCCCAGCCTGAAAATACTATAATTTCATCAAATAAATTGTGAGACTTAATTGATCAGACTCCTCTGATCACCCTACAACAGGTTTATGGGGGGAAGAGAATGTGAGTTATGTCAGTGGAAGGAGACTTGTCACTGATACAAGCACAGATCTTTAAAGTAGCATTGAAATATAGTTGAAGGGAATGTGAGAGTCTTTTTATCAAAAGAAACACATTACCTTCCAATAAAGTTCTCTTCTGATACCTCATAATAGCATGGAGATGATCTTAGGTTCTCCAAGGCTGTGGAAGTATGAAGGAAATTCTGGTGGTCTTTATTGCTCCAAGTTAGGAAGACTTCAACTGTAGGTCTAGTGAGAGACTATACATTTAGACCTGCCTAGCTTACTTGGAGAGACTCAAGAAGAATATTGCAGGTAGCCATTTCAAAACAAGCAATTCAGTTGTTTTTCAGTTGTGTCCAACTCTTTGTGACTCCATTTGGGGTTTTCTTGGGAAAGATACTGGAGTGGTTTGCCATTTCCTTCTCTAACTCATTTTACAGATGAGGAAATTGAGGCCAACAGGGTTAAGTGACTTTCCCAGGGCTGCACAGGTAGTAAGTGTTTGAGGGCAGATTTGAACTCAGGAAGATGAGTCTTCCTGACTCCGCTTCACCATCTAGCTGCTCTGAGTTCAAATCAGGTGTCAGATGCTACCTGGATGACCCTGAGCAAATCCCTTAACTTCTGTCATGCTCAGTTTCCTCAACTGTAAAATGGGCATAAAAATAGACCCACCTCCTAGGATTGTGAGGATCATGGGAGACAATCGATGTAAAGCATTTAGCACAGTGCCTGGCACGTAGCTGGAAATTAATCATGCTTGTTCCCTTCATTTCCCCATTAGGACAGTATCCGGAAGTGTCCAGTAGAGCAGTGATCAGAGGAACCTGTGAGAACAAGACCAGTGGGAGCAGCCCAGACATCAGTGACTCTGAAGCACTATGGTCCTGGAGACAGGAGGTGCCTTGACCACCCATTTTCTCTACACATCTGCCTCCCCACTCATGACTTCTAAGGGTGTCCACCCAACCTGCTGATACCAGGTATGACTGTGGGAGAATGTGGCCCAGGTTTATGGGAGGATGCTTTGTTGTTACTTTTCTTACAATGCTGTTTCAGTCAATGCCGTTGCTGATTGTGTCCTCTGGTTGACTACTGAGAGGTAAAGACGTTGATGGACACTTGGGAACTATCTCTTTAGGAGAACGGACCCACATGTCTCCAATGGGTAATGCACAAGAGTCATGTGTACTGTCCTCTGCCTTCTTCAAGAATTGGGACACAAAGTACAAGAACTTGAAGGTGTGTCCAGGAAAATTTAAAACTATTATAATCCATTGATTACCTCCCAATTCTTTATACTTTCCTGAATGGTAAAGATAACTTTATGAGACTGTATTTCAGATGTTGTCCATTCACTTTATCCTTGTACTCTATGATCCACTCATTCACAAGGTTCAAATCTCTTGGCTACCCAAGACATAGCTTGGACTTTCTTGGTCCTTTTGATATCTTTCTGAGGTTGTGGGTCTAACCCTCAGAGAAGCAGTAATGTTTCAGTCATCACCCCACCCCCACCCCCACACATGGCAGTCAACCTCAAGATCTTTCTACCTCTCAAGCACATAAGGTTGCCACCAGTGAAGGATTGCTAATCACCGGCCTCTGCTTAGGGTAGAAAATAAAAAGGAAAGTGGCCAAAGACTTAGGCAAGCACATTTTCTCACTATCATGTACTTATGTAGCCCTCATTGCCAGGAGAGTAGAGGAGGAAAAGAAATTCCCTTCTCATCCTCTGGAAGTCCAGACATAGAGCTCTAGAAAAGTCTCAAATAAGAGCGACAAGGTGAGTCTTCTTCTCTCTCCTCCTCCTCTTCCTCTTCCTTCTTCTTCTCCTTCTCTTTTTTCTTCTTCTCCTTCTTCTTTCTACTCCTCCTCCTCCTTATTATTATTATTCTTGTCTTTCTCCTTTTTCTTCTTCCTCCTCCTCCTTATCCTTTTTCTTCTTCTCTTCTTCCTTATCTTTCTTCTTCTTCTTCAGATGCATTCAGGATTAAGTGACTTATCCAGGGTCACACAGCTAGTTAAGTGTCTGAGGCTAGGTTTGACTCCATGGCTGTGAGGCATCAAGAATAAGTCCAAGATTGTGAATTTAGGTGATTGGAAGGTAGTGATACACTCTACAGAAATAGGGGCAGGTTTTGGAGGAAACGTATGAGTTCTGTTTTAGGCATATTGAACATGAGATGCCTGTAAGACACTTTTAGTGTTTAATAGGGAGTTGGTGATATGGGACTGGAGTTCAGGGGAGAGACTGGACTGACTATATCGATCTAGGAGTCATCCATGTAGAGATGATAATTAAGCCCACAGAAGTCTATGAAGTCACCAAAGTGAGAGTGCAGGAAGAGAAGGATGCCCAAGTTAGAGGTTAAGGGATACCCAGAGATATGGGTGATGAATCAGCAGAAGACATCCAGAAGGCAAAGTGATTGGAGAATGAAGACCCAGAGAAAAGAGAGTATCTGAGAGAGAGGTAGGTTAATAGTGTAAAATGCTCAAAAAAATGAGGACCGAGAAAAAGCTATCAAATCTGGCAAACAAAAGATCATGGAAATAGCAGTTTCAATTGAAAGATGAGATGGGAAACCAGACTACATAAAGGGTAGATGATGAGTGAGTGGGAGACACAGATTATAGATAATTTTTTTAAGGAGTTTGTCTATGAGAGATATAGGGCAATCAGTGAGAAAATGGCAGGGCCTGGTGAGGTTTTTTTAAGGATGGGGGAGTTTTTAGGCAACAAGAAAGGAACCATTAGTTAGGAAGCTGTTGTTGATTGGAGTGGGGTGCAGATGATTTGTTGAGACAGTCTGCTCAAGGAGACAGGAGAGTATGAAATCAAGGGCCCATGTAGAAAGGTTGACTTTGATGAAGAGAAGAGTCTCTTCTTCGTCAGAGATTGGATGGAGTAAAGGAGGAGAGAATAGGAATGATGTCAGAATTGGAAGATGTAAAGAAAGAATTCACCTGAGAATAGTCTCTGTTCTTCCAGAAAAGTATGAGGGGAAATCATCAGCTAAGACGATGAGAAGAGGAGACTTGAGAAGAAAAGAGATGATTTGGGAGAGTCTTTTTGGGAAGTGGGTTAGAGCATTAATTAGGGAAGAGTAAAAGGCTGTCATGTCATTCTATCCCATATCTGCTATATCACCATCCAGAAGATAGTGAATATTTTGTGCCATGAGTATGATAACCAACATTTACATAAGGTTTCCAAAGCATCTTTGATCCTCAAAATGACATGGTGAGAAAAGTGCTAAGTGTTATCAATCCCATTTTACAGATGAGGAAAATGAACCTCAGAGAATTTAAGTGACTCTTCTGGAGTCACACAGCTAAGATGTGTCTGAGGTAGAATTCGAACTCAAGTCCGTTTAACTCCAAATGCAGCACTCTATCCTCTGGGCCATCTAGATGAATAGATAAGTGCACTAAGGTGATCACTCTAATTAATTTGTACTTGAGCTTGCAGTTGACCCAAACCCCTGCAGCTTTTTCAAACTTATCTCTGGTTTGTGAAGATTCCTTGAATCCAAGTGTAAGACTTTATATTCATTCCTATTAAATTCCACTTTCCTGAATTCAGGCCAATGTACTAGCCTGTCAAGAAATTTCTGAGTGATTTGATAAGCATACTATATATGTTTTTATCCAAGTCACTAATAAAAATGTTAAGCAGCAATGGGTCAAGTCCAGATCCCTGAGGCACTTCCACAGAGCCCTCCTTTCAAGCTGACATTGAACCATTGATATCTTTCTTTGAATATGGTCATTCAACCAGTTCCAAGTCCATTGAACTATACTATGTTTTAGCGCACAGTTTCTCATCTTTTTCATAAGAATATCATGAAAGATTATTAAGTCCTGACACAGCCCATATATTTCCTGCAAAAAGAACTCCCCACAAATTCTGGAGCACTGCAAGGCGCGCAGAAACACAGTGGAAAAGATTTCCGTTCCAGAGAGCCCTGGAGAGCTGTCCCCAGCGGTCCATCGGGCTCTGGACAGCGGAGTCCACCCCTGAGTTGCCCTGGCCGGGTGGCCCCAGAGGAGCAGATCCGAGCAGGCTGCAGGGATGGAACCTCAGGCGGCCGTGAAGGTCCCTCTGCCCACAGGTGATCCAGGTCAGTGAGAGAGACTTCTGGGCTGGCCGAGAGGGGAGTGGGGTGTCTCTGTGGCTCGGGCCCCCTCAGGAGGCAGCAGCGGAGGGAGCAGCGGAGGCAGCAGTGGCAGCATGGGACTCCCGGAGCAGCAGGCAGAAGTTCAGGGCCATTACCAAAGGTCTCTGCATAAACCCCCTGAGGGAACTGAGCCTAGGAGACAGCCCTGCCCCCACCCGCTCCATTACTGAAGGTCTCTGCATAAAGCCCCTGAGGGAACTGAGCCTGGGAGGCAGCCCTGCCCCCACCCCAGCACCAGAACTTAAGCTCACATTCAATAGCAGCTGAACCTGCCTAGGAAAGCCCATTTGAATCTCAGACCCCAAGCACTAGCTGGGCAGATCTAGGTGGGGGTGGACAGGAATCTCAGAAGTCAAGTAACTGGCTGGGAAAATGCCCAGAAAAGGGAAGAAGAATGAGACTATAGAAAACTACTTTGATGGGGTTCAGATGTTCCCATCTTTCAATTCTGATGACGAGGAACAATTCTTACCATTAGGGAAAGACGTGGAGGTCGGGGCCTCTGTATCCCAGACATCCCAGGTGGATGTCCAGTGGGCTCAGGCCATGGAAGAGCTCAAAAAGGATTTTGAAAATCAAGTTAGACAGGTGGAGGAAAAACTGGGAAGAGAAATGAGAGAGATGCAAGAAAAGCATGAAAAACGGGTCAAAACCTTGCTAAAGGAGACCCAAAAAAATGCTGAAGAAAATAACACCTTGAAAAATAGGCTCACTCAATTGGCAAAAGAGGTTCAAAAAGCCAATGAGGAGAAGAATGCTTTCAAAAGCAGAATTAGCCAAATGGAAAAAGAGGTTCAAAAGCTCACTGAAGAGAATAGTTCTCTCAAAATTAGAATGGAACAGGTGGAGGCTAATGACTTTCTGAGAAACCAAGAAATCACCAAACAAAACCAAAAGAATGAAAAAATGGAAGAGAATGTGAAATATCTCATTGGAAAAACAACTGACCTGGAAAATAGATCCAGGAGAGAAAATTTAAAAATTATGGGACTACCTGAAAGCCATGATCAAAAAAAAGAGCCTAGACATCATCTTCCATGAAATTATCAAGGAAAACTGCCCTGATATTCTAGAACCAGAGGGCAAAATAAGTATTGAAAGAATCCATCGATCACTGCCTGAAAGAGATCCAAAAAGAGAAACTCCTAGGAACATTGTGGCCAAATTCCAGAATTTCCAGGTCAAGGAGAAAATATTGCAAGCAGCTAGAAAGAAACAATTCCAGTATTGTGGAAAAAAAATCAGGAGAACTCAAGATCTAGCAGCTTCTACATTAAGGGATCAAAGGGATCTACATTAAGGGCGTGGAATAGGATATTCCAGAAGTCAAAGGAACTAGGACTCAAACCAAGAATCACCTACCCAGCATAACTGAATATAATACTTCAGGGGAAAATATGGTCTTTCAATGAAAAAGAGGACTTTCAAGCATTCTTGATGAAAAGACCAGAGCTGAAAAGAAAATATGACTTTCAAACACAAGAATGAGAAGAAGCATGAAAAAGTAAACAGCAAAGAGAAGTCATAAGGGACTCACCAAAAGTGAACTGTTTACATTCCTACATGGAAAGACAATATTTGTAACTCTTAGAACTTTTCAGTATCTGCGTAGTTGGTGGGACCACACACACACATACACACACACACGTACACACATGCATGCACACACACATACACACATGCACGCACATACAGAGACAGAGAGCACAGAGTGAATTGAATAGGATGGGACCATATCTTAAAATAAATTAAGGTAAATGGTGAGAGAGAAATGTGGTGGGAGGAAAGAGGGTGAAATGGAATGGGGTAAATTATATCTCATTCAAGAGGCAAGCAGGAGACTTTTTAGTGGAGGAAAAAAGAGGAGAGCTGAGAAAAAAAAAACAAGAAGTTTACCCTCATCACATTAGACTAAAGGAAGGAATAAAATGCACACTTATTTTGGTCTGAAAACCTATCTTACAATACAGGAAAGTGGGGGAGAAGGAGATAAGCAAGGTGGGGGGGATGATGGAAGGGAGGGCAATGGGAGGAGGGAGCAATTTGAAGTCAACACTCGGGGAGGGACAGGATCAAAAGACAGAATAGAAACAATGGGGGGCAGGATAGGATGGAGGGAAATACAGGTAGTCTTACACAACACGACTATTATCGAAGTCATTTGCAAAACTACACAGATAGGACTATATTGAATTGCCTGCCTTCCCAAAGGGAATGGGTGGGGAGGGAGGGATGGGGAGAATTTGGAACTCAAAGTTTTAGGAACAACTGTTGAGTATTGTTGTTCCTACTAGGAAAGAAGAAATACAGTTAATGGGGAATAGAAAGTCATCTGGCCCTACAGGACAAAAGAGAAGATGGGGATAAGAGAAGGGAGGGATGATAGAAGAGAGGGCAAATTGGTGATGGGGAAAATTAGATTGCTTGGTGTATTGGGGTGGGGGGAGGGGAGAAAAGGGGAGAAAATTTGGAACCCAAAATTTTGTAAAAATGAATGTAAAAAGTCAAATAAATAAATTTATATTAAAAAAAGATTATTAAGTCCTCTGATAAAACTTTGGTAAACAAAGTCTACAGCATTTCCCTGATGTACCAATACAGTGTACGGGAAGAGGCATTGAAGTCATCTGAAGTCAGAAGACCTCGATTTGAAATCACTTCATGAGGACTACTAGTTGTGTGGTTAGTTGGAGGAGACAGCAGCAATTGGCCTACTGAGGCCCAAGAAGAATCCCTATACGGATTCTGCAGGCTCAAGGCCACATGTGGCCTTCTAGGTCCTTGAGTGTGGCCTTTTGATGAGTCCAAGTTTTATAAAACAAATGCTTTTATTTAAGAAATTTGTTCTGTGAAGTTTAGATTCGACCAAAGAGCCACACTTGAGGACCTAGAGGACCACATGTGGCCTCAAGGCTTCAGATTCCCCACCCCTGCTGTAGAACCTGAGGTTACAATGGAACCTCCCTGGAATTGGCCTTCAAGACTCCTACCTCTGATCCTGTGAAGGGGTTGTCAATCCCAGTCTTTCAGCCTGGTTATTGTACAGGTAGAAGACTGTCCCTGGAGCAAGGAAAGCTTCTTACACTCACAGCATTCCACAGTTCTGGCCCATAAAATGCCCACACATGTTTGAGGGAAGGGATGTCATGGAGGGCAGTTGCTCTGGGCACCACCCCAGGCCCCACCTCACCAGAAATTCTCCTGCTCCAGCAAAAACAGTCTCACACCCTGAGCCACCTGGGTCTCCCCATGCCTGGAAAAAAGGACATGGAACTTGGATGTGAGGAGAAGAGTCACCCAGAAAGATGGTGAATATTCTGTGTCATGAGTGTGATAACCAACATTTACATAAAATTCTGTGGTGGGGGAAATGCTACTGTTATCCACCCCATTTTATAGATGGGAAAACTGAAACTCCAAGAGTTTAGGTGACTTGCCCAAAGTCACAGAGATAGACTGTGTCTGGGGCAGGATTTTAACTCAAGTCTTCCTGACTCCAAAGTACTCTATCCTCTGGGCCACCGAGATGAATAGATAAGCATACTGTGGTGAATACACTACAAAAGGTCTACCATTTCATTGGGAGGAGGACTCCCTCCACTAACACAGAGCGCAATCCCTTCATGGTTTTTTTTTTTTTAATTAATTTATTTATTTAAATTTTTTACATTCATTTTCACAAATTTTTGGGTTCCAAATTTTCTCCCCTTTTATCCCCTCCCCCCACCCCAATACCCCATGCAATCTAATTTTCCCTATCTCCAATCTGCCCTCTCTTCTGTCATCTCTCCCTTCCCTTCTCTTTTCTCCTGTAGGGCCAGATGACTTTCTATTCCTCCTTAACTGTATGTCTTCTTTCCTAGTTGCAACAACAATACTAAACAGTTGTTCCTAAAACTTTGAGTTCCAAATTCTCCTCATCCCTCCCTCCCCACCCATTCCCTTTGGGACAGCAGGCAATTCAATATAGGCCATATCTGTGTAGTTTTGCCAATGACCTCCCTGATAGTCGTGTTGTGTAAGACTAACTGGATTACCATCCCTCCTAACCTGCCCCTCATTGTTTCTCTTCTGTCTTTTGATCCTGTCCCTCCCCAAGTGTTGACTTCAGATTGCTCCCTCCTCCCTTTGCCCTCCCTTCCATCATCCCCCCCTTGCAATATCTCTTTCTCTCCCACTTTCTTATACTGTAAGATAGGCTTTCATACCAAAATGAGTGTGCATTTCACTCCTTCGTTTAGTCAAATGTGATGAGGGTAAACTTCTTGTTTTTTTTTTTTTTTTTCTCAGCTCTCCTCTTTTTCCCTCCACTAAGAAAAACTCCTACCTGCCTCTTAAATGACATATAGTTACCCCCTTCCCTTTCCCTCCCCCTACATTTCTCTCTCACCATTTACCCTAGTTTCTTTTAAGGTATGGTCCCATCCTATTCAGTTCAATCTGTGCTCTCTATCTCTGTATGTGTGTGCATGTGTGTATGTGTGTGCATGCGTGTACATGTGTATGTGTGGTCCCACCAACTACCCAGATACTGAAAAGTTTTAAGAGTTACAAATATTGTCTTTCCCTGTATGAATGAAAACAGTTCACTTCTGGTAAGTCCCTTAAGACTTCTCTTTGCTGTTTACTTTTTCATGCTTCTTCTCATTCTTGTGTTTGAAAGTCAAATTTTCTTTTCAGCTCTGGTTTTTTCATCAAGAATGATTGAAAGTCCTCTGTTTCATTGAAAGACCATATCTTCCCTTGAAGTATTATACTCAGTTTAGCTGGGTAGGTGATTCTTGGTTTGAGTCCTAGTTCCTTTGCCTTCTGGAATATCCTATTCCACGCCCTTCGATCCCTTAATGTAGAAGCTGCTAGATCTTGGGTTATCCTGATTGTATTTCCACAGTACTGGAATTGTTTCTTTCTAGCTGCTTGTAAGATTTTTTCCTTGAGCTGGGAGTTCTGGAATTTGGCCACAATATTCCTAGGAGTTTCTCTTTTTGGATCTCTTTCAGGTGGTGATCGATGGATTCTTTCAATACTTATTTTGCCCTCTGGTTCTAGAATGTCAGGGCAGTTTTCCTTGATAATTTCATGGAAGATGATGTCTAGGCTCTTTTTTTGATCATGACTTTCAGGTAGTCCCATAATTTTTAAATTGTCTCTCCTGGATCTATTTTCCAGGTCAGTTGTTTTTCCCATGAGATATTTCACATTCTCTTCCATTTTTTCGTTCTTTTGGTTTTGTTTGGTGATTTCTTGGTTTCTCATAAAGTCATTAGACTCCATCTGTTCCATTCTAATTTTGAGAGAGCTATTAAATTCAGTGAGCTTTTGAGCCTCTTTTTTCCATTTGGCTCATTCTGCTTTTGAAAGCATTCTTCTCCTCATTGGCTTTTTGAACCTCCTTTGCCAATTGGGTGAGCCTATTTTTCAAGGTGTTAATTTCCTCAGCGTTTTTTTGGGTCTCCTTTACCAAGGTATTGACCCGTTTTTCATACTTTTGTTACATCTCTGACATTTCTCTTCCCAGTTTTTCCTCCACCTGTCTAACTTGCTTTTCAAAATCCTTTTTGAGCTCTTCCAGGGCCTGAGCCCACCCACCACCCCCCTGGGGTGTCTGGGGTACTGAGGCCCCGCCTTCCACATCTTTCCCTGATGGCAAGAATACGTCCTCATCTTCGTCAGATCTGAAGGTCGGGATCATTTGCATTTGTTGGAAAAAACTCTCTAAAGTCTTATTTTTCTTCCCTTTTCTAGGCATTTTCCCAGCCAGTTACTTGACTTCTGAGATTCCTTTCCACCCCCGCCTGGATCCGCCCAGCTAGTGCTTGGCCTCTGAGATTTAAATGGGCTTTCCTCCTGCCAGCTGTCAATCAGTGAGCTTTAGTTCAGGTGCTGGGGTGGGGCCAGGGCTGCCTCCGAGACTGATCTCTCGGGGGCTTTATGCAGAGACTTTCAGGAATGGAACGGGTGGGGGTGGGGGCGGGGTGGGGGGCCCGCCTCCCAAATCCCGCTCCTTTGGGGACTTTAAGCAGGAGCCTTCAGTAACAGAGCGGGGTGGGGGCAGGGCCGTCTCCCAGGCTCAGATCCGTCCGGTTTTATGCGGGAATCTTCCGTAATGAAGATCCTGCCTGCTTTTGGGGGATTCCTGAGTCTTGGGCCGCTGCCGCCTCAGCCGCCGCCCACACCTCTGCCTCCGCCGCTTCCTGCCCCCATCCCCGCCGCGGTCGCTTCCTCCCGAGGGGGCCCGAGTCACGAGGACGCCCCGCTTCCCCTCTCCTTCAGCCCGGCTTTCTTTCTCACTGACCTGTAGCTTCTGTGGGCGGAGGGACTTTCCCGGTTGCTGGAGCTTCCGTCTCTGAAGCCTGCTCGGATCAGCTT
Source organism: Bettongia penicillata ogilbyi (assembly GCA_023548195.1). Taxonomy (NCBI): domain Eukaryota; kingdom Metazoa; phylum Chordata; class Mammalia; order Diprotodontia; family Potoroidae; genus Bettongia; species Bettongia penicillata. The sequence goes on from JAJHZJ010000148.1 coordinate 3,444,473, forward strand.
CTCTGCGGCCTCGGCCAGGGCAGCGCTGGGGGTTGGGTTTACTTTCCGGGGTGCGCCGGACCCTGGGGACGGGTCTTCAGGGCTCCCTGGAACGGAAATCTCTTCCACTCTGCTTCTGCACACCTTGTATTCACCCAGAAGCTATGGGGGACTCTTTTTACATTAATTCTATGGGCTTTGGTTTCGGAGCTCGTAAAACGTGCATCCTTCTACTCCGCCATCTTGGCTCCGCCCCCCTTCATGTTTTAGCGCATGGTTTTTGTGAGTTGCTGTGGTCAAAAACTTTCATCACTTGCTGGCCAAGTGATAACTCACATTTTCTTTATGGTTTACAAAGCACTTTCTTCCAAACAACCTTGTGAGAGGGAGGTAGTGCAAGTGTGACTATGCCCAGTATACAGATAAGAAAACTGAGACTGAAAGGTTTTAAGTAACTTGCCCACAATCACAAAACTAGTTAAGTACCAGAGCCAGAATTAAAACCTGCATCTACTGGCTCCAGTATGAACATGGGAAGTCTGGATATAACAATAAACACAGTGAGTGTAATAAACACTGTAGAGAAGAGAATATGCATTTGCATAACATCCACTTTGTGCAAGGCACTGGGCCAGGTGCTTTTTACAAATGTTACCCCATCTGATCTTCAAAATAACCCTGGGACGTTGGGGTTATTATTATCTCTAGCTTACAACGGAGGACGTAGGCAGAGGTACGTGGTTATTCAATTGATTTTTAGTCATGCCTGACTCTTTTTGACCCTATCTGAGACTTTCTTAGCAAAGACACTGGAGTGGTTTGCCATTTCTTTCTACAGATCATTTTACAGATGAGGGAACTGAGGCAAGCAGGGTTAAGTGTCTTGCCTACAGTCATGCAGCCAGGAAGTGTCTGAGGCTGGTTTTGAACTCAAGAAGATGAGTCTTCCTGACTTCCAACTCAGAGCTCTGTCCATTTCACCACGTAGCTGTCACATAGGTGAAGCTAATGTGTCCGAGGCCATATTTGAACTCAGGTGTTCTTGACTGCAGCACTGGATCCACCACTGGATCACCAGAGTAGTGAGATTGTTATGGTGACCACATTGTGATTAATTAGTTTATAATGACAGAAACAATGAACCTAGAATCCTAGTGGCTGACATGGTACCCATATGGTGAATCCAACCCTGACTTTTAAGCCTTAAGGATTTACACCAGCTCCTCAGTGGAAATGATCCAGATGACCTTTGCCCTCAGGTCTTTCAGTGTTCTTTATTTTCTATAGATCCCCAGATCTCAAGAATGAACCTGATGACTTCCTAGATTCCTGAGCTGGTTTGGCTTCCTAGGTTAATAATAATATTTACACAGCACCAGGCACTGTGCTTAACACTTTACAAATATTATCTCATTTACGAGATAATCTTAGGAAGCAGATGTCTTTATTACCCCCATTTTATAGTTGAAGAAAGTGAGGTCAAGGACGTGTCCAGGATCACACAGCAAGTAATTATCTGAGACTGAATTTGAACTCAGGTCTTCCAGGCTGTAGGCCTAGCACTCTATCTACTGAACCACCTAGCTATGTTCTTCTCTTTTTCTGCCACTGAGAACTTTCCTCTAATTTTGCATTTATTGCCTCTTTCCCCTCTGCCTTCCCATGTTTACCACACAATTAATACCCCCAAAATGGGTTGTATAGGGCAGAACAGTCAAAACTCAAGTAGAAATGGACCTTTGTAGGTTGTATATTGACTTAGAAAACCACAACTTAATGTTATCTATGTTGTATTGTATTTACAAGGGCAGGGGCATAGTGGATAAAGTTTTTGGCCTGGAATCAGAAGACTCATATTCCTGAGTTCAAATCTGGCCTCAGATATTCACTAACTGTGTGATCTTGGGTAAGTCACTTAACCCTGTTTACTTCAGTTTCCTCACTTGTAAAGAAAGCTAGAGAAAAAACTGACAAACCACTCTAGCATCTTTGCCAAGAAAACCCCAAATAGAGTCAAAAAGAGTTGGACATGACTGAACAACACTATATTTTTCTTTAATTTGTTAAACATTTTCCAATTACATTGTAACCTGGCAATACTCAGGAGATATGCTGGCACCCATGAATTTGACACGTTTGGTCCAGAATTTCTTTTCTAAAGCAAAGAGAATATACAAAATACCAGACTAAAGTAAACAGAAGTGTATATAAAAGATAACTCTTCCAACTCTACAAAATCTTTATGTGGCTCATCTATACATGAATAGAGAGCATCTTTTATAAAGGTATTAGTAGGGAGCAAGCAGGCTTTCAAAACATATACTCAATGATGAACCATATCATTATCATCTTACAATTCACTGAGAGATGTAGAGAATGGGTTATGAATTATGAAAAATCATTCCATTCAATAAAACAAAATTCAAAGCTCAGTCTTTTAATCTTTTTTAAAGCATAGTGTCTCCCATCCATAAAGCAAGATCATTTAAGATTCCTTTGAAGATGCAGCAACAGAAATGACCCTCTCCAGTGACTGTATAATAATAAATATTTAGAGAAGGATAAAGTAGGGTAATGTATGGCACAGTAGACAGAGCAGTAGAGAGTAATGAAGATCTGCCCCAGATACTTATTAACTGCATGATCCTGACCAAGGCGCATAGCAATCTCTCAGTCTCCAAATCTGTAAAATGGGGATAACAATTGTACCTATATCACAGAATTATTGGTGATCAAATAAGATAAACTATATAAAGTGCTGTGCAAATTGTAAGTGGTTATAGCTATATTATAACCCAAAGCGTTCGCCACTGTGATGGAGGAGATCTAACATTGAGTGTAGGTTAAAGAAGGATTCCCAGTTGATGATGACCTACTCCAGATGCTCCTGTTTTTCTATGACATTGTGTTTGATTATACATCAAGCTCCAAGACATTGCAGAGTCTCCTGGAAGAGACTTGTATTCCCTCAAAGGAGTTTGACTTGTCTACCTACACAGGAAAAGACAAAAAGGACAAAGTATGGCTATTGCCCAGATTTCAACATGCATATTAAAGAACGCTTGTCCAAGTGTATGTATATATGAAACAGATAGTACAGATAGGCTATGAGCTGGGCTCAGAGGAATAGGAGGAAGAAAAGAGCAGGCTGGATTGCTCTGGGGAAATTGCAAAGCATTTATATTGACCTCAGACTTCTTCTAAAAGCAAAGAACCATCTTTTCAGTATAAACATTTTACCGGTATTGCTGTTTGGCAGTGAGAACTGGAACTTCATTGGTTCCAAAGAACTAAAGATGAGCATCCCACAGAGGATGATGGAAAGATGCATGATGGGAGTGCACAGGCTGCAAGATATAACTGAGGAGGAACTCTAAAGAAGAGAAGGAATAAAGGATGTCACCGAAGAATGGTGGGCTAGTTATAGGCAGAGAGCAAGAGATGACAGGTGGACATTGAGAATACTCTGCTGGTATCTTCATGAGGTCAGTAAGAAGGGAGGAAGGCTTCTGAAACACTAAACTTTTAGAAGGACATAGATGCTAGTGCTCAAGATGGGCAAGCAGAAATGAATCCCAGTTTATATTTTTGAAGAGATGTCTTGAATCAATGGAATTATAGATCCATTTGAACATTTGAGTGCTCTGGTACTCTGAAGGTTGGTTGTTGTCCTTCGTTTTCAAAGGACATCAACATGATAAAGTAAAGTTTCAGTGTGTCTGACTGTGGCTGATCAGACCAATACAAGCTCAGAATGCTCTGCCACAGGTTGAACACAGATAGTCTGTGTGAATATTTGGGGTGGATACTCCAAATGTGCGCATCCTACATTTACTTTGTGCTCTCTCAATTCTGCTTTGCTAATAGAGCACAGCACCCTTTCTGATGTGGGCACACCATGCTACGCGGTACTGTGCCAGTGTCTCCCATATTACACAGTCAAACTCAAAGTTCTTGAGAGAGACCTTGAGAGTATCCTTGTTTTGCTTCTTCTGACCACCATGTGATCGCCTGCCCCGTGTGAGTTCTCCATAAAATAGTCGTTTTGCCAACTGTATATTTTGCATTTGAACAAGGTGGCCAGCCCATCAGAGTTACAATTCCTATATAGCTCAATAATATATAGCTATGTTCCTATATAGCTCAACAATAGCTCACAAGCCCCCACCGATGGGTATATCTTTTATGGATAGCCTGAAGAAACAATAAATTCAAAGAAAAGATGTTTAATATAATTGCATTAGGAAATCAGCAACAAAGTATTTCTCCTACAAATATAGGATACACTCTCCCATAAATAAATGCAACACATTAATGATGTGAACACATATAGGGACTATGTATACAGGATCACATACAAAAGGAACATATATATGGATGGAGAGTCCCACATTCAGGGAACACACTTAGATAGGACACATATGTGGAAGGACAACCCTGCTTGGATGGATGCTGAGCCACAGGACACTACTCCATTATGTCAGACAGTCTCCTTTCTACTCTGCTGGATGCTGCTTAGATGTGTGATTCTAAGCCATACATGTCCTCTCCACTGGACACTGCTTAGCTAGACATAGTTCGGCTGGACATCATTTGCCATCTCCATCTTCTGGTTCATCTGAAATCTTTGCTTTGTCTTTCTCAAGAGAAGAATGGGAGCTGAGATACTTTTGTATCATGAAGTTCATAAGCCAGTTTTGGTTTTTTAATTTGGTATGTTTTTTTTTTTTAGCTATAATCCTTTCAGAAAAAGACAGAAACCCTTGGTAGGGACCAGAAAAAAGCTTTCCTTTAGAGTTCTCCCATCTCGTTCTTTCAGTCCCGGTTGAGTACCAGTAGCAGGTATAATGGCTATTTGCCCAATAACTACTAAGCAGTTCTGGAGGTTGGGCTTCCCCAGTTTTTGAACCCTAGGCCTTTTCTGTTCTCCCGTGGAGGCGAAGAAATAGGGAAAAGGCTCAGAGACAGTGCCGATAGAACCCCTAACCCCTCCTTCTTCAAACTCATTGTCTCTTCCACATTTCTGATACTTTCCTATGCATTTATAGCCATTCTGAAAGCCTTGATGGAGCTTTGTACACTTCTGTACTATTTCCTTTATTTAAAAAAATTAAGTATTTTGTTGATGGATTCTGGTTTATTCACTACAATCATTCCCTAATTCTCCTCCCCCCACCTCGAAAACCTTCCTTTTGTTAGAAAGAGAAACAGTTAAATTAAACCAACCAGTACATCAACTATAGCTTATTCCACACCCATCCAATTTTGCCTCCCTACTGGTCCTTGCTGAGATCAGCTGCCTTTGAGCATTGCCTTCAGTGAAACTACTGTAGTTTTTGTATATATCAATCTCTTGAAACCTTCCCCCAACAGTCTGTGTTCTCAGGTTTATTGTACACGGGGGAGCTATTCATTTACTTTAGGGTCTGGTTTATATAGTCTGTTTCTCAGGTATGCGTTTCCATTTTTTTCCCCTACCTAGGCCCTCTGACCTGAGCTCATTGGTTCCTGCCTCAATTTCAAAATCAGCTTATCAAAAAACTTTTAGATTACGTAAGTCTAATGGGTGCCCTGACCTTGTTCTGACTAACCGCCTAACCATCTCTCCTCAGACCAAGAGAAAAACAAAGAGGCAAAGACGGGATTTTCCATCATCTCCAAATAGAATACAACATCCCTTAGAAAACAGAGGAGTATTTTGTCACACAAACATGGTGAATTTATTTTGCCAAATTTAAGACAAGAAAGTACTATGATGAGTGTGGTGGACAGATGATTTTCCAGTACTGTGTTACCCAAACCTCATCTGCCTAGGAGAGGGATGCTGTATGCGAAGGAAGAGCCATAAGCAGGGCAGCAGATTTGGGCATTGCCTCAGGGTACCAAATTGAGACTGACATTTACATCACTTGTTAAATGATGAGCTTCAGAAGCTTAGAATTGATAGAATTTAGTGCCTAATTAGCAATAGCAATTAATTAACATAAGAAGCTAACAGATGGAGGATGGGGTGAGCTGAGCTCCTCCCCAAATGCACCTCACTATTCTTTTGCCTATAAACACCCCCATGAATGGTGGCCCACTGGGGTCCTAGTGTCTCTCTCTCCTTGGGGTGGCCCCCTCTCACATATGAGGACATTATTTGTGATACTTATCCCCTGCACGAAATTCTTAGTTATGGCTCTCTCTGGAGGGTAGACTTGTAATTCTCCCTTAAAATCTTTACAATGAAGAAATTCTGTGTCTCTGGAGCCTGGAATAGGAAGGGGCTCTCTTGCCTGGAAGCAAGGGAGGGACCAGATGACTTCTGGAAGACTCTGTCCACATAGTGCATATTTAGCTTAATATTAAAAATCTTCATTAATCTCCTTCAAGATGCAAAATGCTGTGCTAGGAAACAATAAGCGGGCAAGCAATGAACCTGGAGTCACAAGGCTCTGGGTTCACTATCTTTGCAGGCTGTGTGACTCCAAGTAAATCATATTTCCTTTCTGTGACTCAGTTTCTCCATCTATAAAATGAAGGGAGTGAATTTGATGGCCTCTTCTGGGGAAGGGGGGCTGATGAGGGTACCTGGGGCAAAATGAGACACTCCTGACTCAGGTAGTTACTAGGTGTGTGACTGAGCAAGTCACTTAACCTCAGCCTCAGTTTCTCATCTGTAAAAATAGGCTAATGGCATCACTTGCATCTCAGAGTAACTGTGAGGATAAAATAAAATAATATTTGTAAGGTGTTTTGAACATTTTAAAGCATGATATAAATGTCAGCTGACATATCATTGTTGTACTCAAGCTTTGTAGACCAGCTTCCCCCATCTTGTTATGGAGATTCATCTAGTCACATGTGGTCTTGGACCAACTCTGGGAAGACAGTACTGCATGTGAAAGAGACTTTTTATGCCCTTAGGTGACCAGGAAATTGCATCAGTAGTAGGCAGAAACCAATCAAGTCCTAGGGACAGCCTAGTTGCCTTTTAGGGAAAGTAATTCCTGTTGGGAGTTAAAGTGGGGTGAGGTGACCCTAGTTCATGTCATAGGGAGGAAGGAGGGGTAGGGTTGGTTCAGGCAAATCCTGGTAAATATTAATAATATCATAGCCTCTAACAACCCTTCCTTCTCTAGATCCTGTGCTCCTATGTGGAAGGGTATGGATGTGACTCCCGGTTCCAAACAAATGCTCGTCATCATTCCTGCTTGGCCAGTGGGGTGGTTAGAATTTTTAAATAATAGATCAAAAGGCTGAAGTTCAGGCAACATAAACTTGGGTAGAGTCAAAGCCAGTATGGAAGGTGCTGGGAAAAGAGATATCAATTATCAGTTATCTCCTCAATATAATTTAACCAAATTAGCATTAATTACCTTTTACTGAAGGATATTTAACTGAGAAGGTATAACAAGAACTGAGGCAGCTAGGTTGTATAGTGGATAGAATGACAGCCCAGAAGTCAGTAAGACTCACCTTCCTGAGTTAAAATCTGGCCTCAGACACTTACTAGCTGTGTGACTCTGGGCAAGCCACTTAACTTTGTTTGCCTCAGTTTCCTCATCTGTCAAATGAGTTGGAGAAGGATACTCCAGTATCTTTGCTAAGAAAACCCCAAATGGGGTCATGTGATTGAAAAAAAAACTGGATAATGACAAAATAACAAGAACCCAAGAACAACTGAGAGCATTCTTTCCTCTACCTCCCCTTCTCCGAAAAGAGGGGACTCAAACTGAAAGTGGTGGTTACGAAACATTCCTGCCACTAGGTTCATTTTTGAGGGTGGTATAGCCTACAAAGAAGTTGCTCCCTCACTTGCAAGACAAAGACTCCGTGGCTAGGTTACTTCCTCTCTAGAGAGGATTAAGCAAAGTTCTCCTTAGAGAAGTCACCTCTCCTCACCCAGCTCATTTGCTGCCAGTTACTGAAGGGATCTTTGATAGATCTTCTCATCATTTAAAGCTCACAAACTGGTCTATTTCATCTCCAATATTTATCCACTTAAGATCAGGAAAGAATAACTCCAAGAGAGAAACAAAGTAGGGTATGAGTTTGTGGACACATGGTGACTGGATGGGGAGATAAGGCAGCCTGATGGTACCACTGTCATTTCTATCACTGATACTTCTTCCTCCAACAAGAGGTTTATAGCAGTTCTTGTCTGTCTCAGCACCAGGGAAGAAAGAGAGTTTGTCCTCTCAAGCCTTTGCCAGCCACACACAGTTCTGACTCAACAGTCAATTAAAAGACTTTTTGTCACCATATAATAATCCTATAGAAAATAGAGAATATCTGCTATACATTGTGGGGGGGAAAGGGCCTTTCCATCATGCATTTCTAGATGCAGGCTCACCAAGCCTCCACAAAAGTTGGTAGCAGGAAAAGGTTATTATCCATGCTCTAAGCAGCGGGCCTTCAGTGGTCTCTCCTAATTATAACAAAAAGCCCTTATAGAACTCCTTTGGATTTCAGTATGTGATCCATAAGCATCTGAATGTTGGTACTAGTTTTGGGGTACAGGACTGGTGATCTGAATACAAGATAGAAGATGGGTTTCAGATGAATTCTTAGAATGTTATAATGGGAAGAGATCTTAGAGATCATTTAATCCAACCACCTAATTTTACATATTAGGAAATTAAGTCATCAACTGAATAAATAACCTGCCCAAGGTCACATGGCTACTTATTGGCAGAGCTACAACTAAAACCCAATCCAGAGTTCTTTCTATTTAAATCAGTACAGGAAACATAACTCTGGGAAGAGTCTTCCATTGGGATGAATTTAGTGGTGATTTGGGGAATTGTGACTTTTGATAAAGCTCTGGACCATCCCTCACACACTGACATCTTTGCCTCATCATTACAGACGTGATAGCATGGACTTTTCAGAGATACATGAGAAGGATCTCAGAGTCCTGACATCCCGGCCCCATCTGGACCTGAGGAGTCCGGGGTAATAAGTGAAATGGGAAGATAACAATGTCAGTGGTAACTCACATTTGAATAGTCTTAAAGTTCACAAAGTACCTTTCTAACAATCTCTCTTTGAGGTGGAAAATGTGCACCATGATCCCATTTTGCATATGGGGAAACTAAGGCTCACAGATGAGAGCTTCCCCCATGTTGCCACCTTCCCCATTAACCGGCTCTCTCTTTTTGGCCCATGGCAATATGACTTTCCCAGAACCAGTCAAGCTCATTTTTGGAATAGCAGACCAGGGGTAGAGATTCTTGGGGTTTAGTTCATTGTTGCTTCCTCCTGTCTTGGGACCAATAAATCAATCCATAAATCCATAAATGCGTAGGGACTGCCTAAGAGAAGGACTGATCCAAAAGAAGAAATCATCTCCCTTCTGAAGAAGTTTTGTTTCTTCTGAGAGACAAGACACAAGATGTTAAACGTAGTGAAGGGCAGCAGTCATTTGGTGCCAAGTCAGGGTCAGGAGCACTAAGTATTTATCCCCTGTTGATCTGAGAGTGAGGAGATCTGGGCTAGGAGCAAGGAGAGAGCCCTGTTGGCTGGGGTGCTTAGGGAAGGCTTCCAGAAGACAGTGGAATCTGAGAGTAGCCTTTAAGGAGATGAAGGGAAGGTAGATGGAAACAGGGAAAGCAAAAGTTTGGAGACAGAAATATGTGATTCCTCTGTAGGGTCCCAAGCCACATTCCCTTTATCCTTTTATCCCTTGCTTAAGGCCCCTGGCATGTCTCTTCTTTGGCTCCCAGGCCTTGGCCAGTGACCCTAAACATTACATAAAGATGTGACAGCCAAGACTTCTAACTATCCAACTCTCAGCTAGCAATGACAATCAGCTGCCTCAGTCTCAGGGACTCGTGCTTCTCATCAATATTGCCTAATCCTCTCTACCTCAGTACAAGAATCTTTGTGAGTGCTGGAGGATGTATCTCTGAAATGTATCTCATAGGGTCCCCTCTCCTCCCTTGCCAAACCAAAGCAACAGGGCAAGGCTTTTTAAAGCCAGAGAAATGAATGGTGGAGATAGGGGTGAGGGCAGGATGGATGGTCAAGGGCCCAGCTGAAAGAAACACCATACCCAAGACCAATGCCTGCCAATCGGTAACACTTTGTCCTTTGCTCAGGCTGGACTTTTCTTTCCCTGAGGCCTTAGTTTTTTCTGGGGAGAAAGAAAATAAACTGTTTAGCAAGGAGATAGGGGTGGGGCAAGGGATGGTTGGTGTTACGGTAGGCTCAGAGGCACACTCGTTAAAGTCAGGATGGTACAATGGAAACAGCATGGGCGTGGTTCACAAAACTATAGATTTAAAGCTTGAAGGGATAAGGGCTTGATGTCAGGAAGACCTGGGTTCAAATCCCAACTCATATACTTATAAATTAGGTAACCCTGGACAAGTTGCTTAACCTCTCTGTGCCTCAGTTTTCTCATCTATAAAATGAAAAGGATTAGATTAGATGCTTTCTACAGCCCTTTCCAGTTCTAATTCTGAAAGTGTCCCATCCCATCTCTAAACAGACCAAGACCAAATGCCATCTGGAGTTTCCAAACTCCTCCATCTCTGGGGCACAGAGAGAGTTAACTGGAAGTGGGCTTTAGGCCACAGGTGACTGAGCCGAAAATCCCACATGCCCTGTAAGAAGGCCTCACCCAAGGGAAGGAGAGGAGGCTAGGTTAGTCAAGTGGAGAGTGATTGATGGTGACTGAGATTTCCAGGCAGCAGTTGGAAGCTGGACAAGAACTATGTGCATCTGGATGGTGGTTGGATGGTCACTGGTGTTTCCCAATACTCAAAGATGATCATTGGCTAAGTCCTCTCTCAGATAGCTAGGGTCCAAAGTGTCCTTTGTTGTTGCTGGTCCAGCCCTGTAGCTCACCTTGGACAGACTATACAATAATGTATATGGGTACAGAAAAGGGAAGCTATATGTCAGCAGGAGGAAGAAACAGCAGCCACCTCATCTTTCAAGGGAAATAATCAGGACCCATGAAAGTGGTCACATAATTCCCCATGGAAGGTTGGGTCTGGGGGTGTTTAGCACCCTGGCCCAAAAGAATCAATATTACTGTGATGACAATTACTCTGTGGCAGAGGTTGCAGGAGAGAGGAGGATTTCAAAAAGAAGGGAAACTGAGGCATGAGAAGAAACAAAGACTCTTGAAGGCATCAACAAGGCTGAGATAGTTCATCTCCATGTTCCCTCCTTACCCCAAGTCTGTCCAAACCATGAAAACATCCATTACCCGCTTCCCCATCCCTTCACCCCCCTGACCTCTGCATGTCTCTCCAGCAGCCAGGGAGGAGTGGACAATGTGTGGAAGAGGAAACCCTAAACATTACATATGACTCCTGATCTTGGCTCAGTCCCTGGTCCCATCCCATCTCTGAGCCCGTCTCTTGGTCTTGGATTGCAATGTCAGTTAGACATGGCTGCCTCTGGCCTCTCTTTTGGACACCAAACTCTTTGGAGCACTCTGTTTTTCTCTCTCCTCTGTGCTACTGGCAGTTTCTCTGAGAGACACAGAGCCACAGTATCCTAGAATGTCAGAGCTGGAAGGGCTGTTTGGAGATCCAGTCCTCTCATTTCATCAGTAAGGGTTGGGTGACTGGTCCAAAGTCATTCAGCTAATCCAGGACAGAGCCAGGAGCCAGATTCACTGGGTGCTCTGTCTCAGAGTTCAGGATTCTTTGTCCTGTTCCATTCTGGCTGTCTCCTAGCTCCTTTCTCCTCAGGCCACTCGCTGTGATTCCCTCCATCAGGGATGTAGAACTCAGGTCAGATGTTTGACAAGATCCATAGCCATGGCTTTGATGCAAACCTGATGCTGGATTGGGCCGGCTATGGGGCTGCCAGAGGCTGGAGTTAGCAGATTATGGCCAGGGTTGGAATTGGGCGGGACAGAGGAGGGGACTGGTTTCAGGTGGGAAACAGAATTCTGTAGACAAGACCTCAGCCTCTCCCAGTGGCTGTGTTTGATCAAGATGGAGAATTCGTTCACAGTCCAAATTCCGGACAATCTCACCCTACCTCTAACTCACAATATGTTGAGAGAGAGAGAGAGAGAGAGAGAGAGAGAGAGAGAGAGAGAGAGAGAGAGAGAGAGAGAGAGAGAGAGAGAGTTCAAAACACTATGGTGTCTATTCCCATATAGCTACAAATTTCTTCCCACCTTGCCATCAGCTCATAGTCCCCCAGCTCTCCCTGAGAGTCTCCCCTAGGATCAATCATAGTATCATAGGTTTAGAGGTTAGAGTCATCAAGTCTAATTCTTCCATTTTAGAGATGAGAAAACTGAGGCTTAGAGGGTTTAAGTCACTTGTCCAGAGTCACACAGCTAGAAAGTGTCTGAGAATACTCAGGTGTTCTTGACTACAGGTCTGGTGCTATCCACTATACCATCTAGAAGGAAGAGTGTGTCATTTGGAGATTCTTCCCAGGCACTTGGTGGAAAAGGACACCTCACAGAGATTCAATAAATATTTATCAAGCACCTACTATGTGCCTGGTAAGCACTGGGCTTACAAAAAAGGCAAAAAACAGTCCCTGCCTTCAAGGAGCTTACAATCTAATCCAGTAAGAGACTCCTGAAGCCAGGGTGTAAACTGAATTCTCCTCTGTCTGTCCTTCAGTCTGACTCTGTCTTGAGACTTGGTTCAGAATTTGAGGATGTAAAGCTCAGCACTCCAGACACTTAGAGATGAGCAATTGTAACTGGTCCCTTGCAAATTCCTTTGCTTCCAGCTGGTTGCCCACATGTGTCAAACTCTCTTGGTCCATGTATAGGACAGGAGTTCCCAGGCTATGATGCAAGTCAGACCCTCAGGTCAGAGTGTGGTCACAGATACTGGAAATAGGTTCAGCGCCCCCCCTCCCAGAGGAGCCCCAGCTTTGCCAAGACAAGGGCAGAGAGAGGAGGAAATCAGCCAACATGGCCACAATGAATCTAACAGGGAGGGATCCTTATCATGGTCAAAGCTGGATAGGAGGAGGATGCTGGGAGATCTACCACTTCACACTAAGGGGGGTGGCAGAAAGGGGAATCAATCAATCAACTAGAATTTATTGAGCACCTACTATATTTCAGGCATTATGCTAGGAATTGGGAAAACAAACATAGAAATGAAACAGCTCTTGCCCTCAGGGAGCTTATATTTTAGCAGGGGGATACAACACGTAAACAGATATGTACAAAGCAAACAGTGATTTGGTGAGGCACTAACAGCTGGAGGAAATCAGGAAGGGCCTCTTGAAGGAGGTTACTGCTGAGCTGAAGGTCAGTGGGAGTTCCAAGAAACAGAAGGGAGAAGGGAGAGCATTCTAGGCATGGCAGACTGGCCTGGTGCCCAGGCAAAGAATCAGGAGATGACATGCAGCATGCACAGAAGAGTAAGTGGACAAATTTATCTGGAATATGAAGTGCACAAAGGAGAATATCTTATCAGTCTGGAAAGACAGGGTGGAGGCAGAATGTGAAGTGGTTTAAATGTCAAACAGAGGAATTTGGATTTTATTTTAGTGGTAATAAGAAACCAGTGAAACTTCTTGGATAGGGGAATGGCATAGTCAGATCTGGAATATTCCAATGAATGGGGCCATGCCCCATAGCTCCCTCCAGTGCTGAGGCAGAGCCATCCCCAGCAAAAGCAAAAATAGCTAGTTAAGTTCTGGACATGGATATGGTGATCATATATCTCCGACTTTCCAGAACAGCCAAAATATCTTTCATGTTTATTTTTCGGTTATATTTATCTAGTTCCGAGAGGGGGGAGTTGCGGTCCCTCACTAGTATAGTTTTATTGTCTATTTTCTCCTGTAACTTATTCAGCTTCTCCTTAAAAAATTTAGATGCTATGCCATTTGGTGCATATATGAAGAACAGCCAAAATTTCAAGAAAAGAAAGTGTATTTTTAAGAAAGCTTTACAAAAGGAATATTCTTAGTTTGGATTTGGAAAATATGGTCCCCATCCACATCCAGAGAAAGAACTATGGAGTCTGAATGCAGAGCGAAGCAGACTATTTTCTTTTTCTTTTTTCTTTCTCACAACTCCTCTCATTCATTCTAATTCTTCTATACAGCATGACTAATGTGAAAATATGTTTAATAGGAATGTATATGTGGAGCCTGTATCAGATTGCATACCATCTTGGGGAGGGGGAACTGCAGGGAGGGGTAAAACATTTAAAACTTAGGGAAATGAATGTTGAAAATTAAAAATAAATGAATTTTTTTAAAAAAAGAAAATATGGTCCCCATAGATCAAGGGTCAATAAACTATAGCTCTTGGGGCAAATCCAGGTTTATTAGGGTTAAGAGCCCCAAGACTAACATCATCTATGGAGGGGTGGGCAAACTATAGCCCAGGGACAGAATTTACTCTGCTGCCTACTTTTGTATAGTCTACAAACTAAGAATGATTTTTACATTTTAAAATGTTTTTTTAAATGTGAAAAAGTGTTCTTAGCTCCCCAGCTGTAAAAAACAAACAAAAACAAACCCCAGCCATGGATCTGCTTTGGCCCCTGGCCATAGTTTGCTGACCCCTGCCATAGACCATGGTGGTAGTAAGACTCTTAAGAACCCTAATCAAAAATATTTCTCATGTGCCACCATATTCTTGGGTTCCTCTTTACTGAGCTTTAATCAGATGTCACTTCTGCTAGAATGTTAGAGTTGAGAAGAAATTAGGAGACCATCTAATCCAACCCTCTCATTTCACAGATAAGGAAAATGGCACCCAGAGGAGAGATGTGCCTTAACCAAAGAAATAAAACATGAATAAATGGCCGAACTGGAACCTGGTCTCCTAATTCCAAATCTAGTTATGTATCCATATCCATAACCATCCATATCCTTTGCCTTTCAGGCAAAAATTTCTCATGTAAACACATATACACCATCAGGTTGCAAGCATGGCCATACACTCTCTCATGTGGACACATATGTTATACCCTATCAGGCAAGGAAAATCAGGTGGTGGTATCCAGGAACCTCCAGTGTCCAGGGATAAGGAGGGAGCATGTCGCTACTGTAAAAGACCATTGGTGGATCTGCTTTGCTAACCATCACGCTGATGTCTACTACTTCATTTCTTGGGGTCTTGACTTCTACGGTTTAGGCCAGTTGCCAAGACTGACTTTACTGCTCCTTGCCTAGTATTTGGTTAACTTCTGAACTCTGTCTTGGGCTCCAATTGCTTTGGAGTCAGAGGACCTGGATTTAAATCCTGTGTCTGATAGTTAATCGCTGTGTGACCTTGGGCAAGTCCCTTAACTTCATCTGTGAGTCATCATATATAAAACAGTTGGGGGGAGGGAGGTAGTTTGAATAGATGGTTCAAAATCTACGACCTTATAATCCCGTCAATTGCATCTTGTACTAGGGAGCTCTGCCTCTTCTCTAGGAAGAAAGCCTCCTCTTACTCTGCCCCTTTTCTGTCTCTGTCATCATTAAAAGTTTTCAAAATCTGGATCTGACATTAGGTGCTTTATTGTTCAAGATATAGTACATCTCCGTTTTCTCTACTTTGGGTCCATCTCCTCTCTGCCTCATGCTTCACTATCATCAATCTCTGAGATCTTATGATTGGTCTCTCCATTAATTTGCATTCTGCAGTCTTTGCATATTGTTTTCCTTTACATTTTTGTTGTCATCATACAAATTGTTCCCCCAGGTTCTGTCTGTATCAGTTCATGCAAATCTTCCCAAGTTTTTCTGAATTTTTCATCCTTATCATTTCTGATAGCTCAATGATATTCCATTACATTCACATGCTGCCATTTTTTTGAGCCACGTAAGCAACTGCCTACTCCAACTCCTGAAAAATCTGGCTGCACATGTGTATATGTGCATGCGCGCACACACACACACACACATGCACGCTCAGAAACACATGCACTGGGGAGATTTACTAAAGGGCTCAGAAGAAGCTGGGGCAAGTGCCCAGTTGTGCCATGTGATGAGAATTGGGACTGAACTCTCAAGGGGCACAGAGAGGGTTAGAGTAGGCTTCCAAATGGCACAGGGTAGTATGTGCTAAGGGAAGCAAGGGTGCAATTTCAGGCAAAAATAAGAAGGTAAAACTTCTCTATGATTTCCACCTCACATCTTCCTACCCCAGGGCACAAGTTGTGGTCCCCTCTTTTCCTAATAGACTTTCTCTGAGGGCAGGGGATAAGCTCAGGGGTCCCTGGGCTTGCTCAGGTCTGGGAAGGAGAATTCAGAGTATGCTGAGCTCAGCTTTAAACAAATTACTTCTCCATTTCTGGGAGAGAGGGCAAGAAGGTGACAATCACAGCTTGACAGGAAAAAAATGCCCTGACCCACTTTGAAAATAGCAGAAAATGTCCAATTCCCTACATCCCCTTCCTCTGAACGGTTCGTGTTCCACAGAGCCCTAGTCAGCTCCCAGGGCGCTTCCAAATTCTAGGAGTCCAGAAACTCTTTATCCCCGCTTTTGCAAAGTGTTTCCTGAGGGAGGGTCTGGATGTCAAATCATTGTTTCTGTGGGTTGCTGTGGGGAAGGGAGTGGGTGCTGAGGTTTCCTCAGGCTCAGATCTTGTTTCGGCCTCTGCTTCCCATGGCTCTGTGCCATGAGCTGAGCCACCAGCTGCGCTATATAAGCTGAGCGGTCCGGCTGGCCTGTGTGGAGAAGACAGTCCCCTGGCTGAGGAGCTGAGCTCAGGACTCCGGTAAGCAATGGCTTTCTCCATCCCCATCCCCATCCCCATCCCCATTCTCATCCTCTGAGTGCTGAACCTGCTCCACACCCTCACTCTCAACCACTTTTCCTTTCATGGAATTCAGGACTAAGTATGCTCTCCCCTGTCCTCAATCAAACTTGAGCAAGTTCCTTTTCAGCTTGTTTGGAATTTGCACATCGTGAGACCAGAGTCTCTATTTCTTTTAAGGAAGCATAATGTCCTACCTTTATCCATCCTTTTATCTCCTTGTTTCTTTCTCCCTTTTCCTCCGTTCCCCAAACCAAGCAGTCTCCTTTATTCTTGGTCCTACTCAGAACCTTGGTACCTCTGGAAGAATCTCATGTTCTCTTTGCGATGCTTCCTGGAGCTGCTTTGTCCACTGGCTTCAGTTACACGTGGAAGCAGGAAAGGATTTAAGTCAGGGAATGTGGTTAGGAAAGCTTACAGAGCTGCCAGAAGGGAAATGTTTTTTCCACAAGGTACCTGAGGCTACCCTGGTTTCTACAGAGAGTAGGCTCAGATTTAAGTCTGACAGATATTTGGGCCTTTTTGTTTCCCTCTGTCACATCTCTACCTAGTCTTTAGGCTAAACAGTCAATCGTGCATCGACTTTGGGCAAAAACACCACCTCATCGCTCTGGGTCCCAGTTACCTTATTTCTAAGTTGTAAAGGTGACATCAGAGGCTTAGTAGATTTCTAAGTCCTCTACCGGGACAAAATTTCTATGAAATAGGTTTCTAGAACCAAGGGTGTGGTTTGATTCTTCCTCATGGGTGGCTATCACCCCACCCTTCCTATCCGGCCTTCTCTTCCCCATCTGGAAGATGTCTCCCACCCTAATCCCTCCTCCCTAGCTGTTTCTCCACCCTTTAAGTTGAGCTGGACTTCGGAGGTTGAAGTTAAGGATTTTTGAATCTCCCTCTGCTCCAGTTTTCCAGGAACCAGCTAAGATTCAAGTCTGGTCAAATCCCTGGGGGAGAGATAAAAATGTCCTGATGGTTGATGATCCATATCTCCTTTTACAACAAATCTGATTTACATTTTGTTGCAGTAGTCTTTATAAAAACAAAAACCAAACCCAAAAAAACAAAACACCAAACCCAAGAGTTCCCCTGATGGGATGTGAGGCATCCACACATGGCTTGGCTAGGCCTGGGACATTTGGGAAGCAAGTCTGCTTTCACACTCAGTCCTCTCAGTTCCCTGCTATCTCACTCTCATTTCTTGCCCCTCAGCTTGGCCTCCAGCTCAGGGCTTCCCAAACAAAACGAATGAAATTTGTTCCAGCTGCAACCCCTGTACATCTGGAAATAAATTTGCTGAGGGGTCTGTTTCTGATTCATTTGCCTTCCACACTGATTGTCCTCTCTCTCCCAGCTCTCCCAGTCGTTCCCTCCCCCCTCCTCCCCAAAGTGGTTGGGGGCAAAGGTTGAAAGGACAAGACCTTGAGTAGAAACTGTGTTGTGGCTATAGATTCCACAGCCTCCTCATTTTTATGGAAGGGGTTGGGGTCCAGGAGAATATTCTGAAGACCTTGAGGCACTAGGGACTGAAGGTGTGCGCTTCGAGAGGAGTAGGGTGGAGGATCTGAGCAGAGAGAAGGGAGATGACCAGTAGTACATTGGAGTCTTGCTGGAAGGGGGCAAGGGAGGAGGAAAGTGCAGCTCATAAATAATGCAAGACAGTCTGCCATTGGAGAGCAGCCCTGGC
Organism: Bettongia penicillata ogilbyi; assembly: GCA_023548195.1. Classification (NCBI taxonomy): domain Eukaryota; kingdom Metazoa; phylum Chordata; class Mammalia; order Diprotodontia; family Potoroidae; genus Bettongia; species Bettongia penicillata. The sequence continues at coordinate 3,462,827 of JAJHZJ010000148.1, forward strand.
TCTTTTGTTGGATGTTAGTGGCACAAGTAGTGAGAATAAGCCTAGCCAATCCACTTGTTTCCACATGCTGGTGTGTGGAGGACTGAGCTGAGAAGCAAAAGGGCACTTGCTTCAAGGGAGAAATTAGGAGGCATGTGTATGAGGAGGGGAGGGATATCTACCTGGTTTGACCTGTGGGAGAGGAGTAGAACAGTGATCCCAGTGTGGTCTAGACCCAGTGAGGAAGGCATCTGCCTGCAACTGCAATGTTTCCACCCTCCCAACATGAGAAGCTTTTCTCCCTTAAACCATAAATGCTCAGAGAGTTAAAGAATCTAATAAAACCAACCTTATTTACAGGTCACTGAATCTGGAGAAACTTGTGGGAAAGTTATCTTTAGAGGAAGGACTGGCCAGTCCACCACCCTTTCTCAATTCGCCACCCTCTCCATCCAGGGGCCAGAGGGAGCTATGGCAATAGTGAAGGCATGGGTGGTCTCCCTCCTGATCCTGAAGGTTACCTTCACACTAGGTAAAGGCTAAGTATCCATTATTTCCTGAGTATCCCACAATGAACAAAAATCTGTCTTCTCTCTCTCCCCCACCTCCATCAGTGAAGGAAAAAGAAAAGAAAATATGTGCAATATATGTACAAGCAAACAAAAAAAAATCTGCACTGGTCATATCCAAAAAATATGTTGAATTCTGTATCCTGAGTCTCTCAGCCTTCTATCAGGAGGTGGGTAGCATGTCTCATCATGAGATCTCTGGATTCCTTTTTGATTACTGTATATTGTATTCTTGTATTGTGTATTATATATACAATATATTGTATTGTATATCGTATGTATATATATGTGTGTATATATATATATATAGTATATTTTGATTATTGTATAAGTCTCCCGCCTATGGTATCAAAGGCTAGAATTAACCATGTTTGACCCAGACTCCAACTGTAGGTCCACTTTAATTTCCACTTTCAGCCCTTCTCCCCAACCAAGGAGTGCTAAAAGACTCAAAAGGTCTGGGTCTTAGCCCACTTTTCATTTTCATTTAAATCCATTCAGTTTAATTCTGATGCCTGATTTCAAGTAGGCAACATGTACCCATCTTTATACAAAGAAGTCTGATGAAATACCTGGGCCTAGGGCCGATCCATGCCTAGTGGCTGACTTAAAGCTGTGGCACAATCTTCCGAACTTGGGATGGGTCTGATCAGCCGCAGTCTGACACATTGAACCTTGACTCTAGATGCCATTTTGGTCTTCTTTGAGAACGAAGGACAACCAAGAGTCAGGCCATCAACTAGAAAATTCCTTTCAGCCCCATCTGCTCCCAAAATGGGGAAAGAAAAGGGCAAGATCTCCTCTAGCTGGGCTGGGTACTGCCAGGGACTCTGGAATCTCCTTTTCCAAATTGTACTATTCAGGTGGGCAACAAGAGTAAGTGGTTTCAAATGCTCCCTCCCATGTTGCCATTCCCCTGCAGCTTTCAGCACACAGGTGTTTGAACAAATGTTGTCTCAGCACCCCTTCCCCAACCCCCTCAGTTTCTTCCTCGATATTTTCCATCCTGACAGCTGGCAGCTTGAAAAAATGATTACACATTCAGCAATCTGGGAGAAAATCAAATTAGTTTGATTAAAAAGAACTCCTGTGCCTCAATTAAGCAACAGAAAAAAAATTCTAATTTGGGTTCTGAACATGAGAGTTAATTGGTTTTCAAAACTGCTCTTGCTATACTGCTGGGGCCACCTTCCCGTCTTTCCTGCTCTCACGCCCCTCTCCCACCACCTCCATTCTGAATTGGGAAGTTGATCAGGGCTGCTGGATTTACATGGAAGAGGACCTGGCTTTAAATCCCAGCTCTGTGATGTATGACCTCTGTGACCTGGCCAAGTCACTTGGCCCCTGCCTCAGCTTTCTCATCTGTGAAATAAGGTGTTTAGACTAGAAGGTTCATTTCAATTCAAAAATCCACTTCAGTTATAAATCCTGTGACTTTCTATGGTTATAAACACATGACTTGGATTGCAGAAGGTATGGATAAGGTCTAGTAGTAAGGCAAGAGGAGATGGCCTTCAACAGCTAATGCTCCTCTGGAACTCCCACTGAAGGCCCTACTCAAAAAAGCTCCCTAGGGATGGGCGGGCAGGGTGGAATAGTTTTAATCTCCAGTGGTTTGGGCTTTGTATGAAACCAGGCTTCCAAGAAAAGGCTCAAGCTGAAGGGTCAGAGACAACGGAGGTCAAAGTGGGGCAGGATAATGCTGTTCAGAGACATGCTCCCCAATCTCTTCCTCATACTATTAGTGACTGATCACTGACTTTTGGGGTCCTCTTCTGTAAGATGGAGACAGTAATAATCCTTTTCTCACAGACTTATTGTAGGGATCAAAGGAGATAATGCATAAAAAGCGCTTTGCAAAATTTAAAATACTGTATAAACATCTATTGTCATCAGAGTCATTTATATATCTATTATTATCATCTAACTATTCCCCAGGGAGGTTATAGAGAAGTAAGGACTTTTAATGGCCAGGGAAAGCCTAGCGTGAACGTTGATGCCGTTGTGGGTCGCGTGCTGGTAGTGTATGACTGATCACTACTTGCTTGTTATAGTATCATAGATTTTCAGAGGTGGGAGAGGACTTAGAGACCGCTTAATCTGCCTTGCCTCCACTCATTCTACATATGGGGAAAGTGACTCTAGAATGATAAAATAACTTGCCCAAAGTCACACAGCTAAGCCTAAAATCCAAGTGCCCTGACCCAGGTCAGCGTTATAATCTCACTGTCTCCCTGTGTTACTGTGTATTGTGAAGGGGCCTTATGGCAGTGTGGAAAGATAGATATGCTGGTGTAGGGGCAGGAGCCTTTTCCTGAGCTGGTAAAATTCCCATCTCTATACCCTGGGTTCCTGGGCCCTTGTGCTGATGCTAAAGCAAACACTATATTCCAAGAGGCCCACAGAGTGTGTCTCAGAGGTAATGCCAAGTATAGATGGGGTTTGAGGCTCCCTAAAATCCTGCCATTTTCAACGTGATATAGTAAAAAGAGCATTGGATGGGGACAAGGTCAGGAAATCTGAGTTCCAATCTCAGTTCTGCTTCTAACTTGCTACATAACTATAGGCAGGGCCTTTATAGTGTCTTCACTTACAAAAAAAAATGGATGAGTTAAGATGATCTCAGAGGTCCCTGTTAGGTCTAAAGAATCTCAAGATCAAACATTTTAAAATGCAAATCCCTCTAGGAGGTGGAACATATGAAGCCACATCAGTCACTAATACTTTAGCATGAAGGAGTTTATTACTTTCCCCCATACAAGAGGGTAGCATGCTGGTACTGGGTGTTCAATGGTGGTCAGTGAAGTAAGAGAGGGAGAGGATACAGAAAAGAAAGGATGGTGCTACCAAAGAATTTTAACCTTATAGACTTCATAGTTTTTCTCAGGGTGACATGCTGGGTTCCCCAAAGTAAATGGCCAGGGCATCTGAGAAGGATGATCCTTACAGTCATCCAGATGCCAAGTGCAGTTGTCAGGTTCTCTTCCTACAGAAGCTGCATCTTTACACCCCTAACCCCAAATCTAGTGTCTGCTGCAGGTCCTGGAATGAGGCAGACAATGCTTTCCCAATCTGTTCGAAGAGTGCAGCCAGGGAAGAGGAACCTCAATGGTTTGGCCAAGCCTGCTGACCCCGAAGACAGTGAGTCACTGACCTCTCTGGGCCCTCAGTCCCTGGGTAGTGGGAGTCTGGAATAAGAATGATGAAAGTAGGCAGGACTGGGAAGAAGACTGTTTCATAAGCTATGAAGAACCCCGATCACATCTTACAAGTAAAAAGGTAGAGATGACCAGGAAATCAGAAAAGCCAGCACACACCTATGCTGGAGCGAATTTAGTTCACAGGAAAAAAAATAAGGGCACCATACATTATTACTGCATTTTTGCACTTTTCAAAACGCTTTCTCTACGAAACCAAAAATGTATTTATGAGGCACTTCTGCCCAACCCTATAGTAGATCTCGTGGGCTGACAAAAAGTGGTATAAGACACATTCCTTCCCTTCATGAGTCTTAACAGCCTAGTAGAAGAAATGAGACGTGCACAAGGTAGAACAAGGATATGCCATAAATGAACTACAAAGTGCTGTGGGAGCTGAGAGAAAGAAGGGATTACTTTTAGATGGAGGGAATCATGGAAGGCTTGAGGAAAGAGTTGGCTTTGAGTTGACTTTGAGTTGGGATTTTTAAAAATTGGGCAGAGCTAAACAGGAGAGGAGGGAGGCAAAGGTGCCCTAGATAGAAAGCACAGCATAAGCAAAGATGTGACAATGGGACACTTCATTGATATTTAGGATGCATGGAGTAAGAGGTAAGGCTAAAAAGGTAAGATTGGGATGGATCATGGAGTAGCTTGGATGCTAGGTTGAGGGAGCTTGGATTTTATTCAGATATCAGAGAACTATTAAAAGTTTTTGTGCAGAGAGTTGACTTGATAAGAACCGTGGTTTAGAAAGATTAATTTAGCAGCAAAAGCAGCCAGTCCTAATATTTCCTTTTGGCAATACTGAGTGATCTCCCCAAATCAGGAAAGGAGAATTCTTAGGACACCAGGCCACCAAGTGTTTTCTATGGGCTTGGGCCATATTGTTTCATCTTCTTCCTTCTCCTGCCCATCCCACTCCCCTTCCTCACCCCTAATAGGACAGGATGCTCCCAGAGGCTCCATGACCTCTAGTTGTAACCCCACTCTGTCTCTTGGTTACTCAGGTCCTGGGGAATGGACGACATGGTTCAACATTGACCACCCGGGTGGACAAGGTGACTATGAGCGACTGGATGCCATCCGCTTTTACTATGGGGACCGAGTGTGCTCCAGACCTCTGCGGCTTGAGGCACGGACTACTGACTGGATACCTGTGACCGGAACTGGCCAGAGGGTTCACAGCAGCCCTCATGAGGGCTTCTGGTGCATAAACAATGAGCAGCTGCCTGGCAAAAACTGCTCCAACTACACAGTCAGATTCTTCTGCCCCCCAGGTAAGTAAAGGATACACATCTTCCATTGCCCTTCAGCACATAGATCTGTTATGGAACAGATAATTTCGTTGAAACAATGGTAGCAAAAAGATGTGACTCTGGATCATACAAAGGGACAGCAATACCCCATGCTCCTCCCTGAACCTCTCATAATAGTCAGTGATCCAGAGGCAGCCTGGCAGAGTGGAAAGAACCTTGGATCTGGAGTCAGAGGACTGGCCCTTGAATACTAACTCTGCTTATTTGCTTCCTGCGTGATCTTGGACAACTCACTGTACCTCGGTATGCCTCAGTTTTCTCTTCTGTCAAATGAGGCTGTTGGACTAGGTAACCTTTTCAGCTTTAAAGATATGATCCTATGACCCTTTCAGACCTCAATCCTCTGATCCAACAGCCTTGCTCTGGCGTGCAGATTTGCCTTCATCATGCTTTGAGTGTACACCAAGTGCTGCTGGAGAATGCTGGGGGTTGGAGAAGCCAGCTTGTGAATAACTGAGAGTGGCGCAAATCAGCGGGCCTCTGGAGTTCTTCCAAGCCTTTGTCCTGCTTGAACTAGCAAATTGTACATTTTCAAGACAGGCACTTATACCTCAGAAATCTGTAAATATTACCAATTAGGGCTTGGTTTATTCTTTTGTTGATTATCTAGATTTAGGAAAGGAGAAAATAATGCAGGTTAAATTTAAAAGTGTGTCCTGCAAGGTTTGGTTTTTGGTTTTGCCTGGAAAGCTGGTTCTGCTCTGCAGTCTCTCATTTACCTATATACCATTCATTCCCATAATGGAGCACGAGAACTAAGACTCATTCTCTCAGCTCTACAGACGGGAGAACCCAGTAAAGGTCTGTACCAAGGTGTCAACTACCTTAACCTCTAGTTCATATGATCATTTTATGTCATGATAATTTTTGTTCAGTTTCTTCCCAGCTTGAACTCTTGGTCGGCAGATCACTGGGACCTTTCTCCCAAGGATCCCAATATTTTGCATTCATTGTGTGAATGCCTCACTCCCTGCCTCCCTGCCCAGTATTGCTCCTCTTGTAGACCTTCCCCCTCTCTGGTCATTTTATGCCAATTCTCATTTCAGAAATCCCTAATCCAGACTGTCAGCTAGAGACAGCTAGGTGGTGCAGTGGATAGACACCAATGCAGGATTTAGGGGGACCTGAGTTCAAATCTCACCTCAGACACTTGACACTCACTAGCTGTGCAACCTTGGGCAAGTCATTTAACCCCAATTGCCTCATCCTGGGTCATCTCCAGTCATCCTGATGAATATCTGGTCACTGGATCCAGATGGCTCTGGAGGAGAAGTGAGGCTGGTGACCTGCACAGCCCTCCCTCACTCAAAACAAAGTCAAATGCAAGTCATGTCATTATTTCTCTGGCAGATAACCTTTGGAGATGAGAGAGGGAAATGGGACATGGTCTTCTTCAGCAATGAAGGGATGAACACAATCCAGGCTGCCCATTCTACACAGCCTAATGTTGGGTTGGGGACAATAGATTATTAGCCTTCATGTGGTTTTCTGCTGAAGGCCACTGATCTTCACTCACCAAGACTTTGGTGGAATGGGGGAATACATGGGATTTCAATTCCAAGCCCCGCTGTGATTGATGATTATTTCTGTGCCCCAGCTCTCTGGTTTAGGAGACCCATTTAGGAGGCCCAGGGCCTGCCAACCTCAGTGAAGACACTCAGGTTATGTCTATACAGACAAGAGAGTATAAGTTAATTTTTTGTTGCCTGCTATACTGCTGGATTTATTTTATTTTTTCAATTAAGAAAAATCAATTTTCTCTCCTTCCTAACTCTTCCCCCATTATTAGGGAAACATGATAACAAAAGACTTGTAACAACTATGCATAGTCAAACAGAAGTAATGCCTGCATTGCCAGTGCCCCAAAAATGATATGGTTCATTTTGCAACCTTGGTGCATCATCTTCTGTACAGGGAGGGTAGCATGTTTCATGATCTAACCCCTGGAATCACTGTTCATCATTTAGTTATTCAGAGTTCTCAAGCCTTTCAAAGTTGTTTGTCTGTAGGATACTATTAATGTATGAACTGTACTCCTGGTTCTGCTTATTTCACATGTCATTCCAGAATTCTCTGAGACTTTCCCTTTCATTATTTCTTATGGCCCTAATAATATTCCTTTACATTCACATACAATAATTTGCTTAGCCGTTCCCCAGTTGGTGGGCACTCCTTTAGCTTTTTGTTGACCCTACCAAAAAGTTGCCTTAAGTATTTTTGTGCCTCTTTCATCTCTTTGGGGCACAGGCCTAGTAGTGGTATTTCTTGGTCAATGGGCATGCAGTTTAGAGACTTTTGGGGACATAGTTCCAAATTGTTTTCCAGAATGACTAGACCAATTCACAGCTCCACCAATGATGCTTAGTGTGCCTATTTTCCTAATGTGCTATTTTTAAAAGTGATGTGTTCAGCAAATAATTCCTTACTCTTTGCCAGTGTAGAAACTGTCCATAAGGATAGGTCTGTGGATTCATAGGACCTCAGAGTTAGAAGGAATCTTGGTGATCACCTAGTCTAACTTGTATCTGAGCAAGAATTTCTTCTATTCTATCATGCACTCTATGCAAATCACTGCAGACTTCTGCTACTTTCCAAGGTTAACCCTTGGTCTTTTGCCTTCCTGCTAGTAGATCTCCTGGACAATTTCCCTGGAGAACCGTATTTCTTGGCAGAGAGATGCACAGTGAAAAGTGGCTGTCTGCCAATATAGGGTCTTTGGCAGATGTCCTTTGGAAGTCTTTGGGCGACCTCCGGCAGATAACCTTTGGAGATGAGAGAGGGAAATGGGACATGAGGAGTCTGAACAGAGCCCCCTGCTGATTCCCCTTTTTTAGGATCTTTACGGCGAGAGACTGAGAAGATGTGGAGTCCTTGGTCTCAGTGGAGTGACTGCTCAGCCTCCTGCGGTCACACTGGTGTACAAACCCGCACTCGGAATTGTATGGTAGAGACACCCTGGCTCTGCAGCGAAGCCACAGAGGAGGGCCGGCTTTGTGTGAGCCCGGCTTGTGCAGGTACGGGAAGGCTGTCTGTTCTTTCCCCTGTCCATCCCATCCCTCTCTCCCAGGTGGAAACACTCCTACTGAGCTCTGCCAGTCACGTCCCTTAGGTGTGAAAATCAGCACAAGATTGAGAAACAAGCTATCCAAGCACCTTTCATCTTCCTTAGCCTCTTCCCCTAACAGAGAGAGATGAGAAGCAAATGGATGAGAATGGGTGGGATGTTCAGAGGGAGGGAGGGCCAACAGAAAGGCCTGGGGTGATGAGGGTTAAGAAGGGAAATCCTCCAGCTTCTCTCCAGAGAAATCGAAGGCAACATGAGATTGCTTCCTTCAAGACTCTGCTCAGATCCCCGCTTCTGTAAGTGCTTTCCTTGTCACCCCTTTGCTACTTGCCTTCCCTCTGAGCTTTCCTTTCATATATATCTTGTATGTACATAGTTGTTTGCATGTTGTCCTCACCATTAGAACATAAGCTTCTTGAGGGAAGAATTTGTATTTTTTTTTTTCGCCTTTCTCTGTGTTCCCACTGCTTAGCACAGTGCCTGGAATCTAGTAAGGGTCTAATAAATTCTTGCTGACTGACATAAATATCCCAGTCTGATAGGAAGCTCAGTGGATAAATCATTGCACTTACTGTCAGGAGGACCCGAGTTCAAATCCTGTCTCAGACACTTACTAGCTGCATGACCCCTGGACAAGTTACTCAAGCCCCAGCCTCAGTTTCCTCATACGTGAAATGGAGATATTAATGGCACTTAACCTCACAATACTGTTGTAAGGCTCAAATCAGGTAACAAATATGAAGAGCTTTGCATACCTTAATGCTCTGTATAAAATGTTAGCTACTGTGAATGGATAAATAACACCTTTATTTAGCACTTTCTAAGTACAAAACTCTGTATTAAGTACAGAAGATACACGCAGAAAAGGAAGATGCTTCATTTATTTAAAAAAATTTAAAAAATAAATAAAATAAGATAAAAAAGAAAAAGAAGACAATCCCTGCTGTCAAGGCACTCACATTCTACTTAATGGGTGAGACAACACATAGAGAAGATTTCAGCTCTGTCAGATGGAAAGGTCCCATGATCCTTAGGGTACAATGGCAAAGCAGATGGTCATGCCTCTCCTTTACTGCCATTTCCACCAAGAAAATCACATCAGTTTCTGATGTTGAACCCTTTAACAAGGCAAAAGAGAGATCTTTTTGTTAAAGGGGGTGAGGGAGTGAGCTGAAATCAGAGCAGCTCTCCCAGAGAGGCAGCTTAAGGTAGGAAAAGGACCACAAGGTCAGAAAACCTGAGTTCTAGACCTCATTTTACCATTATTTGTTTGACTACTTTCTGGGCCTCAGTTTCCTCCTCTGTAAAATAAATGGTTTGTACCAGATGATTTCTAAGGTCCTCTCAAGTTCCACCAAAGCCCTGAAGGAGGGGAAGAGCACTGACTGATAGAAAGAAACAAAGGTGTTCCAGTTGCCCTATTCTGTTTCCCTTGTTCACTTACCTTTTCCCACCCCCGCCTCACTTCTTCCCCTCCAACTGGAAGGAAAAGTCAATCAATCCACATTAAGTGCCTGCTATGTACTAGGCACTGTGCTAAGTAAGCACTGGGGATAAAATTAATGAAAAAAAGAGTCCCTGCCCTCAAGGAATTTACAATATAATGTAAACAAATATATACAAAACAAGCAATATACAAGATAAGTGGAAAGAATGAACAGCGGGAAGGCATTGGGATTAAGAGAGGTTGCAGAAAGCTTCCTGTAGAAGGTGAGATTTTGGTTGGGACTTAAAGGAAGTCAGGGAGGTCGGTAGCCAGAGTAGAGGAGGGAGAGGATTCCATTTAGGGGAGGACAGCCAGAGAGAATACCCCAACCGAAACAGTTAGCTTTGTTCATGGGACTGCAAGAGGTGTCACTGGATCTAAGAGTAGGGTGTCAGAAGGCTGGAAAGGTAGGAAGGGATTAGATTATGAAGGATTTAGAATGCCAAACAGAGGATTTTGTGTATTTGCTCCCAGAGGCAACAGGAAGGTATCGGAGTTTATTGAGTGGGATGGGGTGCAGTGACATGGTCAGCCTGAGTTTTAGGAAAATCACTTTAGTGGCTAGAGGATGGATTAGAGTGGGGAGACACTTGAGGCAGGCGGATTCACCAACAGGCTATTGCCGTAATCCAGTAGGGACGTTGACAAGAGCCATAGTCCACCTGTCCATGTTACTGTTTTTTCCTTTCCCAGTTTGTGACTTGTCATGCACCATGGGCCGGGTGAATGCTGACTGTGATGCCTGCATGTGTGAGGATGTCACACTGCACGGGGCCATTTCTCTGCCTGGGGGTGGCCCCGCCACAGGAGCCACTGTCCATTTGCTGACCAAGACAGTTAAACCACTGACCCGGACTGATAGTAATGGGAGGTTTCGAATCCCTGGCTTGTGTCCTGATGGTAAAACTGTTCTGAAAATCACCAAAGCTAAGTTCGCACCCATTGTCCTGACAATGCCCAAGACCAACAAGAAGATGGCTACTGTTAGTGCTGAGTTTGCAAGAGCAGGTACCCATTTGACCCCTCTTGGGTTAGGAGATAGTCTAAAACAAGAGTTCTTAGCCTAGGATCTGTGAAATTGTTTTTAAAAATATATTTTTTGATGTCTATATTTTAATATAATTGGTTTTCTATGTATTTCTATGCTTTTAAAAACATGATTCTGAGGTTGAGAGGTCTTTATAAGCCTCATCAGATCACACCAAAAAAAAGTCAATCTCTAAACTAGAAGATAGCCAGTCTTCTTGGAAGGGGCTTAGGCTCCTCTAAACCACAAAGTAATGATATAATGAGGTCAAAGAGGCTGTCCTAAGATAGACCAGCCTGGGAAGTTGGGATGGGTCAAAAGCATGTGTAGAGATCCTGGAAGGTTTCTGAGAGGCTCCTGTCCTCACAGGATTCCCCTTCTTCCTCACTTTCCTTCTTCAAATGCCAGAAGAGAAAGATACAACCCCATCCCTGCCCAAGATAGTTATATTAGCACCTCTAGTGCAAGAGTTCTTAACCTGGGATTCATGAGCTTGGCTTAAAATAATATCTTTTGATAACTGTGTTTCAATAGAATTGTACTCATATATTTTATTTTATGCATGTAAAGACATTCTAGGCCTCACCTGGCTGCCAAAGGGGCCCAGGACACACAAAAACAGTTAGTAAGAACCTCTGGTTTTGTACCAAGTAGGAGGACATAGGACCTAGGATGGGAGGAGGGTGTGGCAAATATGGATTCTGCCCCAGGCAAGGGGATTAATGGTTTAAGGAGGAGTTGGGGGTGGAGTTACAGGACTCCTGGTAACTCAGAGATAGCCTAGAAGAGCTTCACTGATTATTCTATAATTTATGTTCAGCTGAGCGTGGGTCAAAGCGAAAACACTCATTTTACAACTGTAAAGGTTAATTTCTCCTCCCAGAGCTACCTTACATTGTGAAGAATCCAGTGACTAAGGCAAGGAAAACTGGACAGAGTGTGTCTTTTTGCTGCAAAGCCACAGGGAAGCCCAGCCCAGACAAGTATTTCTGGTAAGAAGCATCACTCCACTCCATAGGCTCCCCTTCCAGTTTACCCTTATTCTGTTCCCCAAGAAAGCCAGCACTTCTCTTGAGGTGGTTCAAGAACGGTCTTAATGTTGACTATAGGGACCTGGGGACTTATTTTTTGCCCTTTTTCTAGGGCTGTCTATTTAATAGCTGCCTCCTCTTTTGTCCTTCCGGTATTTCCAGGGGTATGATGGCTGCCACATGGTCAAGCTATCTGCTCTGGGAAAGACAGATGGATGGGTTGGAATAGGAGGAGAAGACTAATTCAGTATCTCTGCCCTTTGTAGGTACCACAACAATACCCTGCTGGACCCTTCATTATATAAGTACGAGAGCAACCTGATACTGAAAAATCTGCAGAAGGAGCAGGCTGGGGAATATTTCTGCAAGGCCCAAAGTGATGCGGGAGCTGTGAAGTCACAGATTGCTCGACTGTCTATCATAGGTAAGGCCAAGAACAGTTCTCAACTTCCTGAGCACATGCACAGCAGAGGATCTCCATTGGCATTTTATTTTTTCTCAATTACATGTATAAAAAAATTTTTTGTTTTTAAAATTTTTGAGTTCCAAATTTTCTCTTTTTTTCTCTCTCTTTTCTCTGTGAGTCTGTCTTTCTTTCTCTCTCTCTTTTTCCCTCCCTCTCTCCCTCCCTTCTCTCCCCTTCCCCTTGAGAAGGCAAGCAATTTAATGTAGGTTATGCATGTGAAGTCATTCACATACATTTTACACCAAGCTTTGATGGCTAAGATGATGCTCTGGTTTCCTTCACACTGAAATGTCAAGCTGAGAGGATATGCTTCATTATGCTCATAGGAGGGGAAGTCTGTTAGTGGATGGTGGGAGAGGAGCCAGACAAGCTTCAGTGAGGGCAAATGTCAGCTAATACACCTAAAAGGAAATAGTTCATGCTATGTCTTAAAAAGACAGGTTCTACACAATGAGTCTTGATTCTGCAGGGGCTAATTCCTTCACTAAATCATGGGATACTAGAACTAGGCAAAGCTTACTAACTCTCAAAAGAAATATCTAGAAGGGGATCAGGGATGCTAGATAATACTGATGTTATTTTTACTAGGACCAGTTTTATAATTTCATCGGTGTAATGAATTCTCAGTGAGGAATTTTGTCTCAGTGCTGATGAACACCTTTCCCTGCAACTCCCAATCTCAAAGAGTTCCCTAACACACTGAGAGTGTAAGTAATTTGCTCTGGGTCTCTGAGTCAACATGTGCCAGAGATGGGATATGAATCCAGGTTTTCTTGACACTGAAGCTAGACGACTATCTACTATACTACTCTGCTTCTCAATGAACTAGGGAATAAAAAAAAAGAACAGTAGAAGGACATATCTTCAAAACAATTCTCTATATATCTGATCCTCACAGCAAAGATATGGAGTAGGCTGTGCAATTCATATTATCTGAATTTTTATGGTTGGAGAAACTGAGGCTGAGAGGTTAAGTGACTTGTCTAAGTTACACAGCTAATGAGAAGCAGAGCCGAACCTTGAGCCCAGGTCTAATGATGCTGAATCCAGTACTCCAGTTAGAGAAAAGTTGGGGGCATATCCCTGGTTCCTTGAAGTCAGCAAAATGCAGGGCAACTGTGTTCTCTCACAAGGCATTATGTAGTGCCACTATAAGGGACAGAACATGGAGAGTGGGTGGAATACTGGTTATAACCCAGTAAAGCAGTTTTTATAGTAATAGAAAGAGCAAATACTACCAACGGTGGCACATTTTGAGATAAAGGATGGGAATATAGATGAATATAATGTAATATAAATACATATAGACACATTCACAAAGGGAAATACAATGGATATAATAAATTCCAAGGATATTCCATAGGGATTGTTTCTGACAAAGAACCCATGCTTTGACAGAACAAATGCTTTGATAGATATTAAAGTCAGAGAATAGTAGAATATCAGTTTGTTGCTAACTTGGATTTTCTTTTGGGGAGTGCAGTTGGGAGTGCAGCTGGCTTTCAGTGGTTTGAAGGAAGGCATTTATTTACCAAAGAAGTCTGAGGTCGCTGAAAGAATCAAGACATCAAGACTGTCTCCAAATCATGGGGTCCCTTCTCCTAGTCTGGGTGTTGGGAGAAGGGCAGAGAGGAAACAGCAGCCACTTACAGCATCTAAGACACTACTGAGTCCTTCCTGACATGGGGAATGTAGAAAAGTAGAAAAACTCCCCAAAGCAGAAAAATCTCCCTCTTGTCAGATCAGCAGGTAGGGGACTCCAGGATTTCTGGTCATTATCAGTCCTTTATACCTTGGAAAGTGACAAACAGTATGGTTTACCGCCCAATAATCCTGTCATATGTCCTTTTGGGGGCGGGGGGGCTTTAAATATGGGTTACTCGCTCAAGCTCTCCTTTGTCAAGATCATAAAAACAAAACAGTCCTCAAGCTGATACTTGATATCAGTCTCCTTACTCTCAGGTGCCAAGACTCTAATAATGCCTGGCTAATATAGGTAAATTAAAGTTGTCTATGGTGCTTTTTAAACTTAAGTCCTAGTTCCTTTAACTATGGGCATCAGAGGGAAACTTTCCTGAGACACTATTGAGATACCTTCCCCTTAAACCTGTAGGATACAGTTCTGTCTGCAGAGAGAAGGAAGAGGTCATGGGGCCCCCAGTTAATGTTTAGTCTGGGTACTGTCTCTGTCCCAGGTGCTGGGATATGGGAAATGGAAATTTCCACCCCAGCACTATATATACGTGAATATGAAATAACTTTTTATGCTATTTACATCATTTACCTTAACAGAGCCAAATGAGCCTCCTTGCAACCCGACACCTGAGAGTTACTTCATCCAGCTGCCTCATGATTGCTACCAGAATGCCACCAACTCTTTCTACTATGATGTGGGGAGATGCCCAATCAAGACATGTGCTGGGCAGCATGACAATGGGCTCAGATGCAAAGATGCTACAGAAAGTTGTTGTGGAACGTCCAGGATGGAAGAGAGGGAGATCAAGTGCAATGGGTACACACTCCCTACAAAGGTGGCCACAGAGTGCAGCTGCCAAAAGTGTACAGAGACTAGGAGCATAGTCAGGGGCCGAGTCAGTGCTGCAGATAATGGGGAGCCCATGAGGTTTGGTCACATTTACATGGGGAACCACAGAGTTAGCATGACAGGCTACAAGGGAACCTTCACCCTCCATGTGCCCCAGGACACTGAGAGGCTGGTACTCACTTTTGTGGATCGCCTACAGAAGTTTGTGAACACCACCAAAGTGCTTCCATTCAATAAGAAGGGCAGTGCAGTATTTCATGAGATTAAGATGATCAGGAAGAAAGTGCCAATTACCTTGGAGTCTACAGAGACCAACATCATCCCCTTGGGAGAGGTGGATGGAGAAGATCCCATGGCAGAGCTAGAAATCCCTTCCAACAGTTTCTACAGGCAGAATGGGGATCTCTACAGAGGCAAAGTCAAGGCCAGTGTGACTTTCCTGGACCCACGGAACATTTCCACAGCCACAGCCACCCAAAGTGATTTGAATTTCATCAACAATGAAGGAGACACATTCCCACTCCGGACATATGGCATGTTTTCTTTAGATTTCACAGATGAAGCTGCCACCGAATCACTTAATGCAGGCAAAGTGAAGGTACATCTTGATTCCTCTCAGGTCCAGATGCCCGAGCACTTGCGTATGATGAAGCTATGGTCGCTGAACCCTGATACAGGGCTGTGGGAGGAGGAAGGAGATTTCAAGTTTGAGAACAAGAGGAGAAACAAAAGGGAGGAGAGAACCTTCCTGGTGGGAAACATGGAGATCCGTGAGAGGAGACTCTTCAATCTTGATGTTCCTGAGAGCAGAAGGTGCTACATCAAGGTGAGGGCTTATCGGAGTGAGAGGTTCCTTCCCAGTGAGCAGGTCCAAGGGGTTGTGGTCTCTGTAATCAATCTAGAGCCCAAAAGTGGCTTCTCATCCAATCCCAGAGCCTGGGGACGCTTTGACAGTGTCATCACAGGTCCCAATGGTGCCTGTTTGCCTGCATTCTGTGATGATCAGTCCCCAGATGCCTATTCTGCCTATGTTTTGGCAAGCTTGAGTGGAGAAGAGCTGGAAGCTGTGGAGTCTTCACCCAAATTCAACCCCAATGCCATTGGAGTCCCCCAGCCCTACCTCAACAAGCTCAAGTACAGAAGGACGGACCATGATGACCCCAAAGTCAAAAAAACTGCCTTCCAGATCAACATGGCCAAACCAAGACCAAATACAGCTGAGGAGAGCAATGGTCCTATCTATGCCTTTGAGAACCTCCGGGAGTGTGAAGAAGCCCCATACAGTGCACCCCATTTTAGGTTCTATAGGGTAGAGGGAGACAGGTATGACTATAACACTGTCCTCTTCAATGAAGATGACCCCATGAGTTGGACAGAGGATTACCTGGCATGGTGGCCCAAGCCCATGGAGTTCCGGGCATGCTATATCAAAGTTAAGATTGTGGGGCCTCTGGAGGTAAACGTGAGGTCTCGAAACATGGGTGGCACACATCGGCAGACAGTGGGGAAACTCTATGGTATCCGGGATGTGAGGAGCACTCGAGACAGGGATCAGCCCAACGTGTCATCTGCCTGTCTAGAATTCAAATGTAGTGGTATGCTTTATGACCAGGACCGGGTAGATCGCACACTGGTCAAGATTATCCCCCAGGGCAGCTGTCACCGGGCAAGTGTGAACAGCATGCTGCATGAATACCTGGTCAATCATCTACCCTTAGCCGTTAATAATGATACTAGTGAGTACACCATGCTGGCACCATTAGACCCACTTGGGCACAACTATGGCATCTATACTGTCACAGATCAGGACCCTCGGACAGCTAAGGAGATAGCCTTAGGCAGGTGTTTTGATGGCACATCTGATGGCTCCTCCCGAGTCATGAAGAGCAATGTTGGGGTCGCTCTCACATTTAACTGTGCCGAGAGGCAGGTAGGGAGGCAGAGTGCCTTTCAATACCTCCAGAGCCCTGCAGCTCGGGCCACCCCAGGGTCCCTCAGAGGAAGAGTGGCTGGGCAGAGGCAGGAGAGGGAGAGTCAGTCTGGACGGCGGCGTCGAGCAGGGGCAGTCTCTCTGAGGTTTCCTGGAAGGGTTCAACAACAGGAACCACTTAACAACTAGACCCTCTGGTGTTTCCTTTATCATGGAATATCTTGTGAAAGTGTGGTACAAACTGCTACCAAGGTAATTTAAGTATATACATCCTGGTACAATTTGCGGTGTGTTCCAAATGATGTTGCTGTATCTGCCCCATGCTAGCTGCAATTTATTCTGAAAGTCTATTTCTAGTAAATTCCCTCTAGAGGCCCCTCTAAATACACACACACACACACACACACACACACACACACACACACACACACCTCTGGGGGCCAGGAAGAAAGAACTTGAAGCCTCCTTCATCAAGCGTGATTGACATGAATCCCCTATGGTGCAGCCATCTCTAAGATAATGGTGGATTATATGACCAACGTAAGATATGTGAATGTGCCCTTGATCAGTGGGACTGAGTGAATCAAGCAAAGTTCATACAAATGGTAATAAGGTAGAAGAATAAACCACAAGATTTTGTACTTGAAGTGTAAATAACTTATTTATTTCTTTGCTAGATTTAGAATGATTTGTATGTATTCAAGGCTGAGCTATTGAGTGGTGAGTTATAATCACAGGTCCTTTACTGCAGTTGTGGGAGATGACTCTCTTGATCCATAAATGTATTTTTGTTAAGAAGGATAACTTCAGTTGCTACTCCGCTTTTATTCAAGCTGAAATACCAGTGTAGTTGAGGGCAAATTTAAATAAAAAGGTATTTTTCACTTTGATTTGGCTCCATCTTCTGCATTTGACCATAAAAGCATTCACATGAAGAACCATGTAAGCTAGATAGTCAGAGAAGCCTGATTGATTTCATTCCAGAATGTGTGAGAGACCCAGTGCTCTTATAGAGTTTACTTGGAAGAGTGTCCTCTACTGTGTAACAAAGCATAAAGTACAACCACCAATGTTGTTATTGTGGATCACATTTTCCATTAGCAAAGATAAGCTGAGATCTATGGGTCACTGAGCACATTCTAGGTCCTTCAAGTAATGTTAAGAGCAAGAATCAAATGTTTTTTCCCAGTATTAAGGAACTTATACAATGGGTTGGCCTGGGAATCTGCTGATCAGTGCCAAGTGGACCTTGGCTTTCTCAACCCTGGCTCTCCCTCCAGCTGGACTGGTTAACTTCACTGAGTAATGGTATTTTGTTTGTTTGTTTTTTGCCTTTTGCCTTTTCTAGGATATTCTAAAGATGGACAACTTTTGTAGACACCTAATCAGTGTTATGTATAACCTATGTCCCGTTCAGCTAAACCATCAGTCTAAGTGTTTTTTTTCTTTTGGAAAGGGCTTAGTTTAAAATAGTACATCAGAGGCTAGTGCAGGCTGCCAGAGGCATACTGCATCCTGAAACTCATTCTCTACCTACAGTCCAGGATAAGCTACAGCTTTCCCTGACCTTCTCCCATGACTGCTAAGGAAAAGAGCTAAGGGAGGGGGAGATATTTTTTGATTAGGAGAACTATTCCATGAGAAATGGAGCAAAAGAACATCCACTCTCTTCCTGGACACCACGTGATAGCTCTTTTTAGCCACTGCCATCCTGATCTGGGTTTGAGCCCCTGGCTTGTGCTCATTTGGGCTCCCTAAGGTTTCTTGGCCAATTACAAATTTCTCAAGTTATTTAACCATATCTTTGAAGTCACAGAGTATTAGTTGATGCTGAAGCCTGGTGTGGCTGTGATTGCTCCTTGACCCATTTCCAGCGAGTGCTTCTGTCCACCGGTTCCCAGAAGGGCCATTTGCAGCCCAGCCTCTTAGTCCCGCCCGGTCAGTTTGGCCAAGGAACCAATGCTGGCTTCTTTGCAGCCATCTGGAGCACACACTGAAAAAAAAGGGAGGCAGCCACATTCTTTTTACTAGCTTCCTGAGCCAGAATTCTCTGCTGCTGGGTCCAAAATGCCCTGTGTTTCCTTTTGAAAGGAATACTTAACATAAAGGGTACTGACAAATTGAGAAGACTGTCCTCCCTACCAGTTTCCTCTTTCTACCAGTTCACACTTCTTACTGACCTGGCTCTCTTGAATGAATTAACACCCCATCAGAAGTGCTAGAAGCTGGCAAACCATTCTTAAGTTAATTCACAATGATTCTTCATTCCCAAGTTGTATGCCTTTTCACTGAACCAAAGCCCTACAGGATGAAGACTGAGATTCTCAAGTTCTCTGAAAACCCTCGTTTTACCAAACTTCTAATTATTAATAAAATGTCCACATTCACCGTACACACTCAGAGAGTACCATAAAGGCAAAAGGTTTTTTTATCCTATTTCATAAAAAGCTCTGAAATATGAACAGAACATGAAGGGATGTTGAATTGTCATCACCAATATTTTTTTTGTCAGTAGAAATGAAGTGGTTTATTTTGCAGAGAAATATTACATTATTTTATTGTATTTTTAAAAATTTAATTAATTTGTTTTCAGTTTTCAACAATCACTTCCATAAGTTTTAAATTTTCTCCCCCTCCCTCACCAAGATAGCATGCAGTTTTATATGGGTTCTACCCATATATTCTTAAGTCCCTTATGATTTATCTTTGCTGTTTACCTTTTCATGCTTGTTCTCATTCTTGTGTTTGAAAGTCAAATTTTCTTTTCAGCTCTGGTCTTTTCATCCAAAATGCTTGAAAGTCCTCTATTTCATTGAAAGACCATTTTTCCCCCTGAAGTGTTATACTCAGTTTTGCTGGGTAGGTGATTCTTGGTTTTAGTCCTAGTTCCTTTGAATTCTGGAATATCATATTCCAAGTCCTTCAATCCCTTAATGTAGAGGCTACTAGATCTTGTGTTATCATGATTGTATTTCCACAATACTGGAATTATTTCTTTTTAGCTGCTTGCAATATTTTCTCCTTGACCAGGGAACTCTGGAATTTGGCCACAATGTTCCTAGGAGTTTCTCTTTTTGGATCTCTTTCAGGTGGTGATCGATGGATTCTTTCAATACTTATTTTGCCCTCTGGTTCTAGAATATCAGGGCAGTTTTCCTCGATAATTTCATGGAAGCTGATGTCTAGGCTCTTTTTTTGATCATGGCTTTCAGGTAGTCCCATAATTTTTAAATTTTCTCTCCTGGATCTATTTTCCAGGTCAGTTGTTTTTCCAGTGAGATATTGCACATTATCTTCCATTTTTTTCATTCTTTTGGTTTTGTTTTGTGATTTCTTGGTTTCTCAAAAAGTCATTAGCCTCCATCTGTTCCATTCTAATTTTTAAAGAACTATTTTCTTCAGTGAGCTTTTGAACCTCCTTTTCCATTTGGCTAATTCTGCTTTTGAAAGCATTCTTCTCCTCATTGGCTTTTTGAACCTCTTTTTCCAATTGAGTTAGCCTATTTTTCAAGGTGTTATTTTCTTCAGCATATTTTTGGGTCTCCTTTAGCAATGCTCTTTTCATGCTTTTCTTGCATCTCTCTCATTTCTCTTCCCAGTTTTTCCTCCACCTCTCTCACTTGATTTTCAAAATCCTTTTTGAGCTCTTCCATGGCCTGAGACCATTAAATATTCATTTTGGGTGTTTGGGATACAGAAGCCTTGACTTTTATGTCTTTCCCTGATGGTAAGCATTGTTCTTCCTCATCTGAAAGGATGGGAGGAGATATCTGTTCACCAAGAAAGTAACCTATAGTCTTATTTTTTCCCCTTTTTTGGGCATTTTCCCAACCAGTTACTTGACTTTTGGGTCCTTTATCAAGAGTAGGGTATACTCTGGGAATCTTGCATATCTTACAGATCTCAGTTCCTCCAATGTGGCACAATCAAGTGTGTACACTGATCTGGAAGCAGGAAGAGATTTTTGTGTCCAGAATCTTAGCAGTTTCCTCTCCACAGCCACCTGGCCTCCAATTCTGCCAAGTCAGCACTGGGGGCTGATTTTCAGATAAGCTAGATGGGCAGGGCTGCCATTCAGTGTGAGATAAAGATCCATTCCTTCAGGGGCTCTACACAGGGCTGAGGTAATATTAAGCTCCTCAGTGCCCCCAGGGGTTTTTACGCTCCAACAATGGATGCTGGTGGCTGTACAGCTGCTGTGGGAACTGCTGCTGCCTGCCCAATGTGGCTTCTGTGGGCCACTGCCTGAGGTCAGAGCTATGGAAAGGCCCTTCTCCCTTCCTGGTTAGCTGAAAAAACCCTGTCACTGATCTTTGGTGCCTGTGGGATCTGTGGACCTGCTGCTGCTGTGACTGGGGATTCCTAGACTGGAGATTCCAGCACAAGCATTTGTAATTGCAGGAGAGCAAGGGTTTTAGTTATAGTTCCAGGGCCAAGAGAGCACTAACACTTGTGGCTGCCAGAGAGCAGTGTAAAGACCAGAACACAGACTAGGACAGCAACGACTACACCTCTCCTCAGGTCACACCACTTTGGAATCACTAAAAACTTGAAGACCCCCAGAACTAGCTCTGAAAACAGCAGCACAAAAAAGCCTGAAGCTTGGGAGAGTACTTCCTCACCCCCAGGTAAGTAGAGCCCAACTTTAACATTGAAAAAATAGGCTGGAAAAATGGCCACACAACAGAAAAGGAATTTGACCATACAAAGCTAATATGGTGGCAAGGAAGATCAAGTCATAAATTCAGAAGGCAATAGTGTGAAAACAGCTGAAAGTAAAGCCTCAAAGAAAAATGCTAATTGGATCCAAGTCAAACAAAAATCCCTGGAAAAGTTAAAAAAGAGAGATGAGTGGGAGAGGAAAAATTGGGAAAAGAAATGAGAGTGATGTAAAATAATTATGAAAATGAGAAATAACAGAGGCAAAAAAATACTAAAGAAAATAATACTAAAAAAAAAAAAAAGAATTGGCCTAATGGTAAAAGAGGAACAAGCATTCACTGAAGAAAAGAACTCCCTAAAAAGCAGAACAGGCTAAATGGAAAAGAAGGCACAAAAAATTCACTAAAGAAAAAAATTCCTTATAAAGCAGAGTAAGACAAATCGACAGGGAGGTTAAAAATAAACTCACTGAAGAAGATAATTCCTTAAAAATTAGAATTGGGAAAGTGGAAGCTAATGACTCCATGAAACACCAAGAAACAATAAAGTCAAAAAGCATGAAAAAATAGAGGAAAATAGGAAATATCTCATTGGAAAAGCAACTTACCTGAAAAAATAGATCAAGGAGAAGTAGTTTGGGAATTACTGGGCTAAATGCAACCAAGATTTGAAGAGAAGCAGAAAGCTGGGAAATAATTTTTATAGCCAGTGTCTCTGATAAAGACCTCATTTCTAAAATTGGGAAGCTAGGTAGTGCAGTGGATAGAGCACCAGTGCAGGAGACAGGAGGACCTGAGTTCAAATCTCACCTTGGACACTCGACACTCACTAGCTGTGTGACCTTGGAAAAGTCACTTAACCCCAATTGCCTCATCGTGAGTCATCTCCAGGCATCCTGATGAATATCTGCTCACTGGATTCAGATGGCTCTGGAGGACAAGTAAGGCTGGTGACCTGCACACCCCTCCTTCACTCAAAACAAAGTCAAGTGCAAGTCATGTCATTATTTCTCTGATGGCATGGTCTTCTTCAGCAATGAAGAATGAACACACACATTTCTGAAATATAGAGAACTGAGTCAAATTTATAAGAATACAAGTTATTCCCCAATTGCTAAATGGTCAAAGGATATGAATAGGCACTTTTCAGAGGAAGAAATTAAAGATATCTATAGTCATATGAAAAAATGCTCTAAATCACTCATGATTAGAGAAATGCAAATTAAAACAGCTCTGAGGTACCACATCACACCTTTCAGATTGGTTAACATGATAAAACAGGAAAATGATAAATGTTAAAGAAGGTATGGGAAAATTGGAACACTAATGCATTGTTGGTGGAATTGTGAACTGATCCAATCATTCTGGAGAACACTTTGGAATTATGCCCAAAAGGCTATAAAACTGTGCATACATCCTTTACTCTAACAATACTACTACTAGGTCTGTATCCCAAAGAGATCATAAAAAAGGGAAAAAGACCCATACGTACAAAAATATTTATAACATCTCTTTTGTGGTGGCAAAAATTTGGAAGTTGAGGGGATACCCACCAATTGGGGAGTGGCTGAACAAGTTGTGGTATATAAATGTAATGGAATATTACTGTTCCATAAGAAATGGTGAGCAGGGATACTTCAGAAAAACCTGGAAAGACCTGCATGAACTGATGCTGAGTGAGGGGAGCAGAACCAAAGCATTGTGCGGTGACCAACTTTGTTAGACTTAACTCTTCTGAGCAATGGAGTCTGAATGAGGATTGAAACTTACTGTTTTTCTTTTTTTGTTCTTTTTTGTTTCTCTTTCTTATGGTTTTTCCCTTTTGTTCTGGTTCTTCTTTCACAACATGTTTAATATGATCATAAATGTATAGCATATATCAGACTGCATGCCATCTTGGGGAGGGGGTAGTGGAGAGAGGGATGAAAATCTGAAACTCAAAATCTTATAAAAGTGAATGTTGAAAACTAAAAATAAACTAATCAATTAAGTTTTAAGAAATAATCATTAGGCTACCTGAAAGTAAAGATTATAAAAAAGACATCATATTTCAAGAAATTATTGAGGAAAACTGCCCTGGTATCTTAGATCCAGTGGATAAAATAGAAATTGAATAAATTCACCAATCATTTCCTGAAAGAGACCCCAAAATGAAATCTCCCAGGAATATGATAGTCAAATTCCATAGCTCCCAGGTCAAGGAGAAAAAAATGCAGGCAGTCAAAAAGAAACAGTTCAAATATCATGTTAAGGTAATACAAAATTTATCAACTTCCATGTTAAAAGATTGGAGGGCTTGGAATGACATTCAAGAAGCTAGGGTTATAACCAAGAATCACCTACTCAGGAAAACTTCAGGGGGGAAAGTAAGCATTTAATGCATTAGAGGACTCTCAAGCATTCCTGATGAAAAGACCAGAACTGAATAGAAAATGTGACATTCAAACAGAAAACTCAAGAGAAGCATAAAAGGGTAAACATGAAAGAAAATCATAAAAAAATTCAAAAAAGTTAAACCATTACATTCCTATGTGGGAAGATGATACATGTAGCTCCTAAGAACTTTAGCATTAGGGCCGTTAGAAGGAGTCTACATAGACAGAATGCACAGGTGTGAGCTGCTTATGTTGAGATGATTTCTTGAAAAAAATGAAGGGATGAGAAAGGGAGATGCATGAGAAGGGGGGAAGGGAGAGGTAATATGGGGAAAATTTTCTCACATAAAAAAGAGATGCAAGTAAGAACTTTTATAGTGGAGGGGAAAATAGGGGGTGGTAGTGGGTAATGCTTGAGCCTCATTGCCATCAGAATTGATTCAAAGAGTGAAGAATATATATACACATTCATTGAGCATAGAAGTCTATCTTATCCAATAGGGAAATAGGAGGGAAAGGGGATAAAAGATACAGTTGTCGGGGGTTGGGGGGAAGGTGGGGGAGATGATACAAAGGAGAGCATATTAAGAAAGGCAGTGGTCAGAAGCAAAACAGACTTTTGAGGAAGGACAGGATACAAAGATGAAGAGAAGGATAAATAGAAGAAAATGGGATAGAGGGAAAGACAGAGAGTAACCTTAACTGTGAATGTGAATGGGATGAACTAAGCCATAAAACGGAAGTGGATAGAATGGATTAGAAAGCATAATCCAATAATATAGTGGGCATAAGAGATATGACTAAAACAGAAACACACACCAAGTTAAAATAAAGGACGAGAGCAGAAACTATTATGCTTCAGCTGAACTTAAGAAGGTAAGGGTAGCAATCATGATTTCACACAAAGCTAAAGCAAAAATAAAACAGGGTAACTACATTTTGCCAAAAGGTACTATAGATAAGGAAGTAACATCAAAAAATTTTACGGCAAGTTTCTCTGATAAAGGCCTT
This sequence comes from Bettongia penicillata ogilbyi, assembly GCA_023548195.1. Taxonomy (NCBI): domain Eukaryota; kingdom Metazoa; phylum Chordata; class Mammalia; order Diprotodontia; family Potoroidae; genus Bettongia; species Bettongia penicillata. The sequence continues at coordinate 3,487,487 of JAJHZJ010000148.1, forward strand.
ATTTCTCAAATATACAGGGAACTAAGTCAAATTTATAAAAATAATAGTCATTCCCTAATTGATAAATGGTTAAAAGATAATAAACAGGCAGTTTTCAGAAGAAGAAATCAAAGCTATCTATAATCAAATGAAAAAATGCTCTAAATCACTCCCGATTAGTAAAAAGCAAATTAAAATAACTCTGAGATGCCACCTTACATCAATCAAAAATGAGAAATGCTGGAAGGAATGAGGGAAAATAGGTACATTCATGAATTGTTGGTAGAGTTGTGAATTGATACAATCATTATGGAGAATAATTTGGAACTATGCTTGAAGGGCTATTAAAACCATACATATCCTTTGACCCCGAAATACTACTTCTAAGTCTATACCCCAAAGAGTTGAAAGAAGAGGGAAAATGATCTATATGTACAAAGATATTCATAGCGGCTCTTTTAGTGGGGCAAAAAATTGGACATCGAGGGGATATTTATCAATTGGGGAATGACTGAACAAATAGTGGCATATGATTTGGATGGAGTACTATTGTGCTATAAGAAATGACAAGCAGGCTGGTTTCAGAAAACACACACACACACACAGTGACACCGGTGTGAATTGATGTGAAGTAAAATGAAAAGAACCAGGAGATCATTGGGCACAGTAACAGTAATGATGTCATGATGGTTAACTGTGAAAGACTCAGCTATTCTGATCAATACAATAATACAAGACAATTCCAAAGGAGCCATGATGAAAAAATGTTATCAACCTCCAGAAAAACAACTGGTTAACTCAGTGTAAACTGAAGTATAATTTTCTTGCTTTATTTTTCTTGCTTTTTTGTGATATGGCTAATATGGAAATATGTTTTGCATGATTTTACATGTATAATTGATATCATTTTGTTTGTCTTCTCAGTGGGTAAGAGGGAGGGAGGGAGAGACTTTGAAACTCAAAATTTCGAAAGAATGTTAAATAATAAATAGGAAATAAAGGGGGGAGGAAGGAAATTCCATTCTGATGCTCTACTAAATAACTGGCAATAATAATAAAAAAATGGTTTCTTATTAATTTAATATCACAGTCAAATTAATCAAGTTTAACATAATTATAACCCCCTCCTTACTCATCTCTAATGGGAGCATGAGAAAAAGAAGGAAAAAAGCTTTTTGTGCTCTGTCCCATGGAGATTTCGGGCTTTTGCTGCTTAGAGATGATGATAAATAACATAAGACCATGGGATGGAGATGACATGGCATGTGGCCAGTGCTTGAACTTTAAAAGAGAGAAAGTAAGTAAAGACAAAGAAAGGGAGAGAGAGAAATATGGGGTAAAGTGCTAGGTGAATGTTTTCCCCTAACCACTAACCAAGAAAGGCAAGGGAGTTGGTTAAATCCTAAGGCACCTAAATAGCACTCCCCCAAACCCCAATAGCTAATGCTTCATCCTTGCTGAATGCTGAAGCATTGGGAGCTAGAGATTTAAGTCTAAGCCACATAAGCTATGTACTTTCTTAAACTCCTAGGTTTGGGGTATGCTTATAGACTGATTTTAAGGGGCTTAGGTTTGGAAGGAGCCATAGTTATGCAACTCACATGGATTACAATATATTTGAGTTCATTCCTTTCTCTTCATTGATCAAAGTAAGGGATAATATATATAAATAAACCATATGTGGGTTTATTCTATCTTGCAATGCACATGAGATCAGAATCCGCTTAAATCCATTACAGAAGGGAAGCGGTCAATCTTCCTGTGAATGACGGCTAAACCAAAAGACTAATTGGATAAATCCACATGTGACTACACCCCTAGACAAAAGAGAGGACTACTGGTCCCCTATGAAAGGGGTGGAGCTAAGGAAATAGAGATTGTCAGCTGTGTGCAAACCAAAGAGAATTTAGCTTTTGCCTCTGGCAGTTCTGGGGTTGAGTGGAGCAGGTAACTGCTGGGAATCTGGAATTAGTAATCCCTGGCCTTCATCAAAAAAATAGGACAAGAAAGTGGACAGCAGTGCCCCTCCTCCCATCAAATAATAAATGTAAAAGTGCTTACAAAACAGGCCTCTTTCATCTCTTCTCCTTCCTTGTTTCTGAGGAAGCTCCTTTTGAAATTGAAAGGCTCCCTGCACTAAAGAGAAAGGATAAAAGTAGAGAGGGGCATGAGAAAGAAGCTTCAAGACAATAAATTTGAACTATCAAAATAAGAAATAACACAGGAAAACACTCAAAACATGTTCAAGAAGCCATAATTTGCAACACTATACATAAACTCTAGGTGAGACTCCAAAGTTTAATTTTCAACAAGTTGACTGGCTACAACATGGAGATATTTCCAGTCCTGCATTTCATAAGAGAGAGTATATTCTTAATTACGGTGTTTTTTTTTTTTTTTAAGCTTTGTGAGACTACAAGTCCCATTTTTTTGTTTGGAAAACATACTCACCTTATCCAGTAATATTTTTTTCCCTATCCTCGGGACAAGCGTAATGTGGAACAGTGGTCAGATGGTATGTTAGCGCCATCTATTGATCCATTCCCTGAACATAAAGAAGGGGAAATCGAGTACTCTGTCCAGTCCCAACTCAGGATGCCAAAATTTGAAGCTGAAAGTGACTCATCTAATCCAACCCTCTCATTTTAAAGAGGAGGAAACAGAAACTCAAAACATGCACTGAGGTACCCAGAGACACACAGTTAAGTGAGCAGCATGGCCAGAGCCTAGGACTCTGACTCTGAATCCAATGCTCTTTCCACTATACTATCAACTCTAACTCTGCCATTAACATCAAAATAAAGAGAACCACAGTCCTTAGACAGTGGTTCTACACATGTTACTGTCACAGAACTGAGACCATTACCAAGCAATCTCTCTCCAGCTCTGACCTCTTAAATGTTATTAAAGACAAAAAGACTGCTTATTATCCTTTTCTGACTTCACTATATCTGTCCATCATTCTCCCAGTCTTTCATGTAAGTAGCTACGAGCACTAGACACTGAGTCAGAAAGAGATGAGTTCAAATCCCACTGCAGTTACTTACTAGCTGCATGACTGTAGGCAAGTTTCTTTATTTCTGTTTTAGTTTCTTCATCTGTAAAAGGAGAAAAATAATAGCACTTCCCTCCCAAGATGTAGTTAGGATCAAATGAAGCACCCTACAAACCTTAAAGTGCTATGTGAATCGAATCCTAGCTTCTCTTTCTGGGACCTATTGCTCTTTATATTTCAAATCCAATCTCTAAGTCCACCTCTGTAACATCTCTTTTGTCAGCCCCCTTCTCTCCCTTCTCACTACTGCTAGAGTAGAAAATCTAACTTCTACCCACCTGAAGGACTGCAAACATAGCCACTCTCTCCCCATTCTATTCTAGGGTTCAGACTGCCATCAGAGCATTCTTTCTTATGCAGAGATCGTCATGTCATTCCACAACTTAAAAGTCCTAAGTAGTTGCCTATTAACTACAATTTGAAATTGTTTTTTCCTTCATTTCAGTTGTTCCCAACTCTTCGTGAGCCCATTTGGGGTTTCCTTGGCAAAGATAGTTGGGGCAGTTTGCCGTTTCCTTCTCCATCCCATCTGACATGAAGAAACTGAGGCAAACTGGGTTAAATGACTTACCCATGGTCACACAGCTAATAAGTGTCTGAGACTGGATTTGAACTCTGGTCTTCCTGATTCTGGAACACTTTACCCCCTAACTGCACCCAACTACAAAGTAAAACTCAAACTCTATTGCCTGGCATTCAACGCCCTCTATAATTTGGAATCAGCTTTATCTTACATATTGCTCTCTTCCACACTGAGAAATAAAATCAACCATTTACTCTCTGTCCTCTCAGCTACTCTACATTTTCCCACCTCCATCCTTTGTTCATGCTGTTCCCTGAGTCTGGAATATCCTTTTTACTTATTGACTTCCTACTAATACTTTAAAGCCCACCTTAAATTCTAACTCCACCAGGGAATCTTCCTAGTCAGTAAATCAATTCAGCAAACATTCATCAAGCAGCTACTATGAGCCAGATACTGTACTGAGTGCTGGGAATACCCAAATCATAATGAAACAATCCCTGTGCTCCAGCACCTAATGCAATGCCTGACCCATAAAAGGCATTTAAGAGATAGATATTTGCTTGCTCACTCAAGGAGTCTACATTCTAGCAGTCAACCAATAAATCAATCAGTGAACATTTATTAAGTGCTTCCTATGTGCCAGGCACTGTGTTAAGCACCTAAAGTATAAACATAAAAAAAGATAGCTCCAGCCTTCAAGTACGTTACAGTCTAATGGATAAAACACAAGGCAACAGGGAAGGTGCCTGATGAGGGAGTGGTGGAAAAGTCAGAGAAGCCCTACAAATGCTTTGACCTGAGCTCCATCCTTAAATGGAGGTTTTGGAATTCATGCTTCCACCCTTCTGATCACAGGGACTGAGCATGGGGATAAGGTGGAGTACCGAGCCCGATGTGATTCCACTGGAGAGATTCAACACGTACACATAAAAAAGCAAATGCAGGGTCATCTGGGGAGGGAAAGAACTCTAAGTGAAAGGTTTCATAGAGGAGGTGAAACCTACATTGAGCCTTAAAGGAAGATAAAGATTTCAATAGGCAGAGATGAGGAGGGAGTAATGATAATAGCAGCTAACATCATACAATGCTTTAAGATTTGCAAAGGATTATACAAACATTGTATAATTACAACAGCCTTGTAAGGTAGGTGCTCAAATTATTAACCCCATTACACAAATGAAGAAACTGAGGCGATCAGCTGTTAAGCTAGTAAGACTATGTGACTGGATTTGAACTCGGATTTTCCTCAGCCATCTAGCAGCACTAACTTTTGGATCTTGGCTCATTCAAACCAATTTTTAACTATCCCTTCTGGCTTTTTGCCACTTGAAAATGTCATAAGCATCCATCTGTGCCTTTATCCAAGTCATTGATAAAAATATTAAATTACTCAGGACTAAGCACAGATCCCTGAGGTTCTCCTGCTGTCACATTGGTTATTATATTCTTTGAGTCTGGCCAACCAACAAGTTCTAAATCCATTTGATTATATAATTGTTTATATCTCTTTATCTTATCCTCAATAACATGAAAAAATAGCTATTTTTTTTCAAAATCAAAATCGAAAAGTTTGTTAAAATCCCAATAAATTACATATCCACAGCATTCCCCTAGTTCAGTGATCATCTCAAAAAAGGAAAAGAGGTGAGTCTGGCATGAATTGTTTGTGATAAAACTGCACCGGCTCTGTAATCACTTTCTCTTTCCAAAGGTCTGCCAGCCATTGATTTAATAATTAATGTGAGAGTGTCCTAGGAGATAAAGTTAAATTAAAAATAAAACAAAATTTAAAAATAAAAAAAATTGAAATCAAGTTCACTGATCTGTAGTTTGCAGATTGTGTTCTCTTTCCTTTTTGAAAAATCAGGATAACATTTGCCCTTCTCCATTTTTCCTGTACTTCTCCTATTTCCATGATCATACAACAATCACCAATAGCGACTTAACACTCCCAACAGCAAATTCTTTCAGGACCTGATCATGTTGTTTATTTATCTGGCCCAGGAGACTTGAATTCATCAAGGGCGGGTAGGAATTCTTTGATTTTCAGTGTATAGGTCATTCTCCTTGGCAGAGAAAACGAAACAAAGTATTGAGTGGCTCTGCTTCTTCTGCTGTGATTCATTCTCATCTCACCCACCCTAAGCAAAAGTTCCATACCATGTTTTTTTCCTACTTTGTCCCAATGGAGCTAAAGCAAACAATGAATCTCCCTTTTTGTTATCCTTAGCTTACCTCAACAGTCTAAGTTCATTCTGTGCTTTAGCATTCCTGATATGAATTTTACGGATCATTTTTATGTTCTTTTGTCATCTTCTGTTACCTGACCTTTCTTCCATCTTTTAGAAATTTAAACTGTTTGGTGAATTCCCTCTTCATCCATGTTGATCTGTTCAGACGCATACCATTTTTCTCATTGGAATTGTTTCCCATGTGTCAGAGTTTCATCCCTAAGCAATTCCTATCCCACGTGGGCTGACTTCCTCTGAAACATTTTACCACATGGGATCCTACCCTGAAATCTTAGAAAAGACAGAGACAAGTTAGAATGTTTCCAGAAGAAATTGACCAGAATAGTGAGAGGACTGGAAAACTTCCAAATCATACCTGAGTCTTTCCTGTCCTTTACACCCTATATCCAAGCATTTGCCAAATCCTGTTTTTTTAAATCTCTAAAACATCTTTCAGAACCAGCTTTTGCTACCTGGTTATACCTCCTACTTCAGGAGCTGTAATATTATAATAAACTTTCATCTAGTGTCTTTACTCTAGGTCTCTCCTACCTTCAATATATCTTACACATCGTTACCAAAATTATCTTTGCAGAAGTCTCACTGCATTACTCTCCTCCTCAAAAATTTTGAGTCACATCCTACTGCCTAAAGCATAGAATTCAAACTCCATAGTTTAGCACTTAAGGTATTCAAAAATCTAGTTCCAACCTACCTATCTAGTGTTATCTCGAAAACAACTAGGTTTCAAAGTGTTTAGAGTGCTGGACCTAGGGTATCAAGAAGACTCATCTTTGTGAATTCAAATTTAGTTGCAGACACTTCCTAGCTGGGTGACCCTGGGTAAATCACTTAACCCTGTTTGCCTCAGTTTCCTCATCTGTAAAATGAGCTGGGGAAGGAAATGGCAAAAGACTCCAGTATCTTTGCCAAGAAAGCCCCAAATAGGGTTATGAAGACTCTGACGGGACTGAACAACAGTTTTATCTTGTGTTATTCTTAGAATTCACTGAATCTCACAGTTGGGAGAGAGCTACATATACTTGAATGATAATTCCCTCTTGAACAAACCCAAGTGGTCATCCAGTTTTTTCTCTAGTGATAGGGAATGCTACATTATCCAAGGCAACTCAATTCACTCTTAAAGAGCTCAGATTAATAGAAATGTATATGCAGAACCTATATAAAACTGTATGCTGTCTCAGGGAAAGAATGGGGAGGTAGGCGGAAGGGAGAGAGGGAGGGGAGAAAATCTAAGATATGTAGAAGTGATTGTAGAATACTGAAAACAAATAAAATTAAATAAGAATATGTCTTTTATCAAGCCAAAAGCTACCTCTCTCACTTCCAACCACCTCTTTGCCCCAGGGACTAAATGGAACTAGAATCCCTCTTTTGTATGATAACCTTCAGCCACTTGAAGACAGATATTAAGTCTGTAATAAGTCTTTCTTTATCTTTATCTTTCTTTATCCAGGCTAAACACTCCCAGTTCCTTGAACGTACAAGATAATCTCCAGGTTCACTGCCACATTAGTTACTCTGTGCCAGGAACATTCTGGCTTATCAATATTCTTTTTGAAATGTGACACCCTGAAGTGAACATTATATCTCAAATGTGTTCTGACCTCAGGGATCAACACTATTACCTCCTCATTGTGGGCTCTAGGCCTCTCTTAATAAAGTCCAAGATCATGTTATCTTTTTGGCTTACTTGTTTTACTTTTGTTTGTGAGTCTATCTCATCTGTCCTTTTAAACTGTAAATTCTATGGAGTCAAAGATCTTGGTATACCCATTGTCAACCACAATACCTTGTACACAGCAGATATTCAATAAATGGCATTGAACTGAATTTAAACCACATTAGTTTGGGGAGAAAGTGCTGCCATATCAGAGTTTTTATTATTGAATCTGTAGTACATTAAATCCCTCAGGTCTTTTCCTGATGGAAAATATCTTAACACGCACACACACACACACACACACACATTATACAGTATATATATATATATATATATATATATATATATATATATACACACACACACACACATACACACATAGCATTTATTTTACATAATACATGCCATATATGTGAAATATACATAACATATGTATGTATATAGATAGTAGTATGTAGTTATTTGTATGCTGTTTTCCCACTTCCATTAGAATGTGAGTTCCTTGAAGGCAAGATTTTTGTCTTTTATCCACTATGTTTAGCACAATGCCTGACCCACAAGAAATGCTTAATAAATACTTTCTGAATGACTGCATCCTGTGCTTGGGCAGATGATTTTTTAAAAATATTTAAATTCATGGCTTTACGTTTATCTCTTTTAAATTTAATTTTCTTTAATTTTCACTATTTTAGTCTGTTGGAATGTTTTTGGGACCTGATTTTGCCATCCAGGATATTAGCTTCCCTTCCACAAATCCTGACAATTATGCCATCTATTTTTTTTAAATAGTAAATTAAAAAAAAATCTAGTCTTTACGTAGTAGTCTAAGGTTCATAAAGTGCTTTGCATACATTATTTCATTTTAATAGATAACCATCAATGTCATTGGTGAAAATGTTCAAAGGAATCCTTTCTTGTTCATATCATTCTGTACAACTGTGTTCTCAGTAAGTTACCACTAAAGCAATGGATATATCTTTTTTTTAAAAAACTGGTTGTTTGTTGCTCTAAAAATATTTTACTTGTGTATATTTTGTTTCTCAACTCAGTCTTTACCTCCTTAAGGACGATGAATCCATCTTGTATTTCCCTTGGATCCTCTCTCAGGATGTGCTTTGTACACATTAGATCAATTATGCCGACCAATTAATGAGTTGATAAACTCTTAAGTCTCTACTCTTCATAAACAAGAGATTTAGTTTTACAAAACTGGAAGGTGCAAAGAAAATATTGAAATAAATACAAAGAAAAGAGTTCTGCAGAAAATGAAGTCATTCAAAGAGAAAACTTGCTTTCAGATATGCAGCACATAAAAGGTAAGTAACTGAAGACCAAGTGTCATCTCCCCAGGTGAAAGGATTTGAGCTGGAAAATTACATTTGACTTTCTTTTTCAAGCATCATTAACTTGTCAGGAAAGAGCAGAAGGATATTGTGATCTGGATGTATTATGTTCTAAAAAGGGATGATAAATTATGATCCTGAGTACTTTCATGGGCATTTGTTATTCCCAAGCCTCACTTCTTCACTTTGGGCTCTGATGCCTCAGAGTGAATGTAAAAGCAATTGTTTCTGTTGTGGCCAGAAGTGGAGGGTCTTCCCCTCCAACACTGATTTTTTTTTTCTAGGTAAAAGAGGCCATTCTTTGCCTCATTTCTTACCTAGCCTTAATCACTGAATGGATATTGTCTCAGACAAACTGAGATCTGGAAAGACCTTAGCTTAAAAAGGTCAAGGTCTCCCACTACTTCAGGGGTCATCTCCAGTCATCCTGATCTATATCTTGCCAGTGGACTCAGATGGCTCCAGAGGAGAAAGTGAGCCTGGTGACTTTGCATAGCCCTCCCTCACTTAAATACAAATTACTTACAAGTCATGACATTACCTTCCTGATGTCATTTATCTTTGAGCATGAAGGACAAAAACTATGATTTCTAAACTGAGTTGAACTATCATAAATAGTAATTGCACTTTGACCTAGTAGTCTAAAAGATAATCTGATAGAAGATTAGTAGGTGTTTTCCTATGCAATGTCTGGTAGAGAAATTCCTAACCCAAATCAAATACAGTTAAGGATAATAGTTACCAGGCTGCTTGCAAAAATGAGTACATAATTCTGCCTTTTTAATTTCTGGCTAGAAAAGGTACACATGTGAAACAGAATATATATTCTTAAGGAGCCAGTCAAGTCCATTGACTAACAGAAGACAAGAGAGCATAGATGGGTTTAGTTAAATGGACAACTAACAGAATTTGAAGTGCAGAATGTTAAAAAGGTAAGACATCAAAAGTAATCATTCAAAATAGAAGTAGATAGAAAGATAAGGGGCTAACTCAGAAAGTCAGTCTGTAGCAAGACCTAGCCCTGTATTAAATCAATATAGCTTACATAGAGCTCCTAGTTAGATGAAGATTCAGAGAATATGGTAAGCTTCAGGAAAATAGCAGAGACCCCTTAAGTTCCTTACAGGAAATGTGTGCTTATCTAGTGCTATCATCAAATAGTAGAGCAGCAGTAGGGATCTCTAGATCCTCAAGTGTTGCCCTCTGACTAAATCCAAACTTCACAGAACAAATTCCTTTAATAAAAGAATTTGTTCTGTAAAACTTGGACTTAGTCAAAAGACCGCACCCAAGGACCTAGAAGGCCACATGTAGCCTCAAGGCTGCACTAGAGCATCAGGACAGGGCTGGCTGGTCTATATCTTTTTTTCTTTTCTTTTCTTTTTGGACTGGGTCTCCCTATCTTGCCCTAGGCTAGAAGTTCAGCAGCCACTCACAGAACTAAATCTCTCCTATGGATCAGCAGAAAAGCTTTAATCTGCTGTTTCCAAACTCTTTAGGCATCCTGGTGACCTCCCTAATCCTGGGGACCCCTCCTTTTGGTTCTGTAATTAGGGAAGACACCTGATTAGCTTTAGCTCTACTGCACACAGCTCAAAACTCTCAAACTTAAGTGATCCACCAGCCTCAGCTTCCCCTAGAACCAAGTATGGCAGGCAATTATATGGAAATCATTCCCTAAAGTTCTGGAATTTATATTAAGAACTCTAAGTCAGAGTTCTTTAACAAAGTACAAACAAAAGGCAGTGACTCTCTCCTTCCTGGCCAATCCTTGAGGGTTGGTATTTAAAAGGGTGGAGTTAAGGTACGGTAAAGGAGGTCCCAAAACACTTATATCATCGTAGGTCTCAGCCTTGACTAAAAGATAAACTTCTTTCCATAATTTACAACAGACAGAAAATTTCAAATTCTTAATTTTCTCACTATAAACTCCAGAACTTTTGGCAATGATTTCCATACAATCATCTACTTGATATTTTAAACTGGATGTCCCCAGTCACATGGCTTGGGATTGCTGGAAACCCCAAAATGTCAAGTTATAGGGCTGTATCCACCTGGAATGAATTCAAGTATTCCAGTTAAGATGCAGGCAAAATTTATTGCAAGGCCAACAGAAGTGGGCAGGCTTCCTAGTGAACCTGCAGCTTAATGGGGGTGATGCTTCTATACAAAGGGGATGGTGAAAGGATCTGGATGGGATTAAGGAGTAGTAAATAGTATGGGTTGGGCTAAGAGTTACTGTGAAAGGAACGTCAGGTAAGCTAATTAGATGATCAAGTTGTCTGGGGTGGTGCTACGGGAAAATTCAGGGACTGGGTTGCTTTCAAAGCCATGATCTTTTCCTTTTAGGGGTCTAAGTTCCATCACCCCATTACCAGTTTCTCAAATTTAACAAGTCATGAAGAATTGGACAGGCTGAGCAGCAACAAAATTTATCTGTTCATTGCTTAAAGCAATATCCATGTTTGTTCAGGTTTGTCAAGTTTATAATAATAAATAATTTTTGATTTATCATTGTTCAATACAGCAGTATAAAAGTTTAGTACACGTATAGCAAACCTTTCATGTGCTACCTGTTATTCATGATGCCGATTTCTGTAAAATGTACCTCAATGGCCCATTGACTTACATGTTACTTTTAGCCAGAGTTCTTACATCTATTATTTGCTAATTCTGAAAACTCCTACCTCCTTACCTTGAATATGAATGAATGAAAAATATTTATTAAGTGTTTACCGAGTGACAAGCACTATGCTGGGGATATAAACAGAAAAGAAGACAGCTCTTGCCATAAGGGTGCAAGAATCTGCTTTGGTTCAGAAATATCACCTACCAGGTAGTGAAAGGGGCCCTGGGGGAGAAGATTGATGCTGTCCTTCCAAAAACAATGGCAGAAATAGATTGGATGACTTTTCCAGAACTGAAGGCAGTGAAAAAATGCATTAATTAGAAGGGGAGGGGTGGTCTCCCCTGGTAACAAGGTAGTTGGTAGAGCTGGGCTGATGCAGGAAAGTAGGAAATCAAATGAAGTTTGGTGTCTGAGACTTGGTAAGATGTAGAAGCCCGTAGAGATTATGCATGTCCACAAGGTTTGTCTAAATGCGGTTTGTAGGCAGTATGATTTCTACCCCCACCTTTTTCCAAAGGAGATCAAATCTCTGCCTTGAGAGAAGGGCTGTGACTGGGAGTTTGCTCCTTCTGTCTCAATCTCTTAATTTATCAGCTTTTATGGATTTAGTCATCATCTCTGTCTTGCTGAGTCTCTAAATCTATTAGTGCCAATCTCTTTGCTGACCTCCAGATGTCTATTAGAAACCTCAGACTGGATATACTGGAGACATTTTAAACTCCAGACTGAACTCATTATCTTTCCCTCCAAATTCTACCCCTTTCTAAATTTCTCTATTACTGTGGAGGGTACCTATGCTATCAGTATCCTATCAGTTCCTCAGACTCCAATCAAGGAGTCATTTTGGATTTCTCAGCATCTTTCACCTCTCATATTCAGTCTATTGAAGCTGCCACCTCCCTGGTGCAGGCCTTCATCTTCTCACCCCTGAACTATGTGCTGGTAGGTTGCCTGGCCTCAAGTCTCTCCCCACTTTAGTCTGTGGCCTGACATTCAGCTGACAAAGTGATTTAAAGTGCAGGTCTGACTATGTCAAGGCTCTCTTCATAAACTTTAGTGGCTCCTTACCACCTCACCTCTAGTAAGAATTACAAACTCTTTTGTTTGGTGTTTTTAAAAAATTGTAACATCAAACTCAATTTTATTTTATTTTCAGTTCCAAATTATCTCCTTCTACCCATTGAGAAGACAAGAAAAATAAAACCCATTACAGATATGTATAGACATGCAAAATAGATTTCTGCATTAGCCATGTTTCCCCTCTCCCCAAAAAAGAGAAAGAAATAGAAGAAAATATGATTCAATTTGTTCTCTTGAGTTCAGCAGTTCTCTTTCTGGAGGTGGAGAATATGCTTCATCATGGATCCTTAGGAACTGCGGTTGGTCAATATGTTGATCAGAGTTTTTACGTCTTTCAAAGTTGATTATCTTTACAATATTTCTGTTACAGCATAAACTGTTTTCAGTTCTGCTCACTTCACTTTGCATCAGTTCATACAAGTCTTCCTAGGTTTTTCTGAAACTGTCTCTTTGATCATTTCTTACAGCACAATAGTATTCTATCACATTTATATACCACAACTAGTTCAACTATTCTTCAGCTGATGGGCAACCCTCTTTGCTAGCAGGGAAAAAGCTGCTATAATTGTTTTGTATGTACAAAACATATGCACGTATGTGCCCTTTTCCTCTTTCTTTGATCTCTTTGAAGTACAAACTTAGTGCCAGTATTGCTAGGTCTACTCTGAAATTCAAAGTCCTTCAGAACCTACTCCCCACCCACCCACCTTTTCAGTCTTACACCCTTCAATCCTATGAAACTGGATTTTTTACTGTTCCTTGAGACAATCCATATCTTGACTCTGGTGGATATTCTGTAAGCCTGGAAAATTCTCTCTCATCTCCACTTCTTGGCTTCCTTCAAGTCTCAGATAAAATCTCACATTCTACAGAAAGCCTTTCCAAATGTCTCCTAATTCTAGTGCCTTTTCTGTGGTGACTACTTCCTATCTCTTCCTTATATAGCTTTGCTCGTACATGGCTGTTTACAAGTTGTTTTCCCCATCAGACTGTGACCTCCTCAAGGGCACCTCTTCTGTGTCTGGAGCACCTACAACAATATAAGCTTATTTACTGGCTTGTTGCAAGAGGGGTATAAGACTAGAATTATGGCAGCTCCCCTTAAAAACTGCTGTTCTCAGGGTTCAATGGGTTCAGAAAAAAAGGATGCTTTTCTAGTTTGTAGCCTTTAGCTTAAGTGGGGAAAGTAGCCTCAAACTTACACCAGTCAGGTTGGCCTCTTCCTACTACACAAAAGACTACCAAAAATAGTGAATAATGAGTAAACCCATTTATTCAAGCAAGCAGAAACACAGTTACAGAGATTAGAATATATCAGATAATATGCGATATTATCTGAGAGAGAATGAGCTCTCTTTGCTGAAAGTGAGATGATGTCTCAGCTCAAACCAAGAGGCAGGAGTTCCAATCTCACTCACAGGAAATGTCTTCCAAGTCTTTTGGTAGGTAAGCTGGCAGTCAGAGACATGATGAGAATCAAGCTTCCCTTATATGTTTGCAGCTTCCAAAGCTTCTTTTTCTCCTCTCCATTAGCCTGTGTCTTAACATAAGCAACTTTCCCCAAGTTCTGGTAAGCTCCACTTCCTGGATAGGGTACTCAGTGTCATATCTGCTTAGTATTCTCTCTATTATCCAGGTATGTCTCATATAACAATGAGCTTACAAAAGTAGCTTACAAAAACACCCCAGGCTTGGGTGAAAACCAGGTTATACTTGAAATAGTGACAATATAATCCCAGTGACTAGCACAACACCTTGTGCAAGATATCTTACTAAATTGCAAGGGAAACAGAAGTCAAGAGGTACTTAATGTCAGAATATGTCACAGTGAGTTCAAATCCCAACTCTTTGTTTTTTATTAGCTATGTGACCCCCCAAGCAAGTCACATAACCTTTCTGAGATTGTTTCCTCACCTATAAAATGAAGGGCCTCCTTCATTTAAATTCCACCTTACTTTAGGAGTCCTTTCCTGGATCCCACACCTACTACCATTGTCTTTCTCCGGGAAATCTTCCAACTAGATATACCTATATATATTGTCTCCCTCATTTGAATATGAACTCCTAAAGGCTAGGGAGTGTTTCATCATTTCCTGTATCCTCAGTGCTTATATAGTACCGGCTACTCAATAAATATCTATTGATTGAATGACTGACTTCATGATCTGTAAAGTCTCTTTCAGCTCTAAAATTATGATTCAACAATGACATCATAAAAGAACAGGAACACCAAGTGTAAGCGCTGTTGCCTTTTGTAGGTGGCTGACAGCAAGATCACATACATCACCTTGCCCTGAAGGAGGAAAGAGAGGGTGCTAACTGTATTCTTTGGTTTCAATTCCATTGGGGGGCCTTGTTTTCTAATGTCCCATATGTCTCTAAGACTCAGCACACAGCGTACGCTTCCTTACTGCTTCACATCCTCCAATGCCCACAAATCCTGCTTTCATTCACCATACTGCCAGCAGTGTAAGGAGGTAAGAGTATTAAATCACTGTATCAGCTTTTTTGGAGTGCATTTTGCAGGTCTTCCTGAATACAAAGCTGCTCCTCTATCTACTAAGCCAAAGGTAAATAAAAAGCTAATTACATTCCTAAAAGGGATGAGTAATCAAAACAAGGTATTTGTGTGACTTGTGAAGACTTCACTGGCTCGATTCCAAATGGACATGAACTTTTTTCATAGCTCTGAGAAAAAAAATTGCATAATTCCTCCTGTTTTATCATCTTTGAGAAAAAACTCTCAATTCACTTAGGAAAAGTATTGAAAAATCTTGTTAAGATGACTAATGGAATTCTTGATAAGAAATTTATAGAATTTCACTGATTTATCATCTTCCCAATTACATTATACATAACTTTTTGTTTAGCATGGTTCATATTTAGGGACTGTTTAGGCAAACATTAGTTTGGTAGTTTTGTAAAGTCAATATCCTAAGTTTTGGGAAATAGATGCCATACAATGGTCAGCTGGTAGGGGATAGGTGGATAAAGAGAGATTACGTTTAATCAATCAAGTATTTATTGTATCCCTTTTCTTCCTAGACATACATTACCCAACCTATATAATTTGTTGACTTGTCAGAGCTTGTGCTCCACTGGTATATAGCCTTAAAAAATTTAGTTTCACCTCCACACCCTAATGAGACTTCAGAGACAGAAGACAGAACTTAACATAACCTATCATTTTTAATCAGTTCAGCTGTTAAAAGCTAAGAAAAGTACCAAGTTCCCTGAAGTCTTGCTAGGCTATGGTACATTTTCACGTTCTGATGCGTTTTGATCTTCATCATAATTTTAGAGCTGAATCTTATAGGTTACATAGTCAATCCATATAATTAATGAGACCCCAAAAGTCAAGTGGCTTGCTTGTAGGATCATATATGGAGATTCAAACTGAGATCATCTTATTTCAAATACAAAGCCCAAGCACATTGATTCCATCCATAAAGGAATCCTAAGACCCCAATTCTTTTTTTTCAAGTGGCAAGAGTATTTTAATAACTACTGAAAATTACTTTTAGGCCGTCATTTTACTAATGAGATGGGATAAATTTAAAGAAAATCATGTATACACAATCTCTCACATACACATAACATAGACAATACACTTGTATCTTACTTTTTTAACACTTAATTTTTATTTTTTTCTCAATTACATGTAAACAAAAAATTTTAACATTCTTTTTAAAAATTTTGAGTTCCAGATTCTCTCCCTTCTTCATTGAAAAGGCAAACAACGTGATGTAGATAATACATGAACAATTCAAGTCTCAGGAAAATCAAACTGAATGTAAAAAACAATTCTAGGAAGCATTTGTTCACATTAAAGGACTAAAATTATTTTTTTGCATGATAATTATCCCTCCTGGGCCACATTAATGGACTCCCAGGGTTTACTGTGACTGCCTTCAGCTTTCCTATCTTCCTCCTACTGGAAAGAATTTCTATACGATCCCCACCCGGTCGGTAGTTACAGAACCACAACTCCCGGCAGGCTCTCTGGGAATCCAATCCGAGGACACGGAAGGGAGCGCACCTCCCGGAATGGCCTGACGGGACGTGCAGTCCTCAAATGGTCTTGGGCACGCGAGGCCGCTTGCGCATGTCTCCGCCCCCTCCTTTCCTACTCCGCCTCACGTTAACCTCACGTACCCACGCCCCCTCCCCTCCCCCCTCAGCGTCCCAGGGCGCAGGCGCGCGCACGCTCCCGAGCCCGGTGGGCGGGAGGGGGGTGGGGGGAGGAAGGGAAGAGTGGGGTGGGGGGGTGTGTGGTTAGATATCTACCCGGCGGAGCCGGCGGCTGCGGGGCGGGAAGGGCGGTGCGGCCTAGTGACGAGGCACGCAGGCTCTGCACCGAGCCCGGGACGGACGAGGGTGGCCGGAGCCGAGCCGGAGCGGACTGCCGGACGGAAAAAGCGGCTGAGGCCGGGAAGCGGCGGCGTGAGGGCAGCCGGCGGGGCAGCCCCGGCCTAGGCCCGGCGGAGATGTCCGGCTGCTGCGCTTGTACCTGCGCGGCTGCGCGACTCATCACCTCCTCGCTCGGCTCCGCGCAGAGAGGTAACAAAGTAGTCCCTCTTCCTCCTTTCCCCAACCGTGCGGCTCGCTCTGGGACAGCGGGACTTTCCCCGGTCGGGGGGCGAGGCCTTCTTCCTCTCGGGCCGTGGGGAGGACTTGTGTCGTCTCTAGGAGGCTTCACCCCCACGCTCCCCTCCTGACAAAAGAGGGGGTAGCCCCCTTCATCCGCATGAATCCCCTCGTGCCCCCCGGCCCCGGAGCGAGGGCTGGGGGCTGAGGCTGCTTGGGAACCACCGAGAGAGCCAGGGATCTCCGCGTCACCGGGGGCAAGCGGGGGACGGCGTCCCGAGCGCCGCCCCCTCCCCTCGGTCCCCGCGTGTGTTTTGTTAGCAAACTGGAGCGGGCGGGGTGGGGGAGGGGGGATGCTCCTCGTCCCGCGGCTTTCGCCGGGTCGGGCCACCTCGGGGCGCAGGCCGCCCTGAGGCCTCCGTGTCCGGTCCCGTGACCCCTTGGGGAAACTGATCCCGAAGCCGCCCGGCCGACTTAAAGGACGAGCGGAGCCACACGGGAGGGTGCGGGAAGGGGGGTATGCCGGCAGGTTTTCTACCCCGTGGAGTCGGCTGCCCCCTCCCCCACCCCCGTGTCTGGCACCTCCCCGAAGTGCCTGGTCCGGCCGTCCGTCTTGCACAATTATAGTTTTAGTAGATTTTAGCTGCGGTTGCTCAATCCTAGCGCGCAGCGCGGTGTTCTGCTTGTGTCCAAATTTGGCTGCAGGTCATTGATCTCAACAGGTAGAACTCCCGATTCCAAGAATCCGATTGTAATGGAGAGAGAGCCTGGTGTTTAACACCAGAGTATTGGTATTTACTCACAGAGTATGTCAGGAAATAGTCTCCCAAAATAATGTAAGGAATAGAGTTTTACGAAGGGTGATGATAGGGAGGAATGGAGTTTTTGTTCTTGGATCCTTAAAAAATATTGTGAAAAAATAAGTAGAATATTAGGATTGTCAGCCATCATTCAAAGGATTCTTTGGAATTGCCTTACTACTAATTTTAGCTAGCATTTACATAATAACAACCAGATACATTACATATTTCTCTTGGTCCTCAAAACAACTTTGGGTAGTAGTGTAGGGAGTTTTATTATCTCCATTTTACAACCGAAGAAACCGAGACAAACAGGTGACGTGACTCACCAAGGTCACCCGCCTATTAGATGTCTGATGAGTATAATACAAACTCGGCAGTCTTTACACTGGGCCATTAGTGTATGTTAACACTAATTTTGTGAAAGGTACAATCTTCAAGCTGTAAGGGTAATAAGCCTTTTAAAAATGCTATAGATACAGCGTCCGCATAATGTATTGTTCAGCCATCCGATTCTTTGTAACTCTGAAGTTTTCTTGGCAAAGATACTAGAACCATTTCTTTCTCCAGTTCATTTTATAGATGAGAATCTGGGACAAGCAAGGTTAAGTGACGCTTGCCCAGTGTCACACAGCTAGTAAATGTCTGAGTCTGAATTTGGACTCATGGAAGATAGCCCAGTGCTCTACCTAGCTGCCCCTATATTACCTATAGACTTTTAAATGTCTTCATAAAATTTCTGTATTCATATCCACTAAAGTAATTTTTATAGGCTTGATTCTAACTTCATTTTTCTAAACCTACTATTAGAAGGTTCTTTAAAGTCAGGTTTTGAACTTTTTGTAAATTGTAGTTATTAATTTAATAAATATTTTATTATTTTGGGGGGAAGCAAAATGAATATGAAGTAGTGGATTGTAGTGGACTCAGTGAAGTACAATACTTCGTTTCAGATGTCCTATTGGTTATTTCAGGCCTTTTCAGTTTTCAAAGAAAAGTTGAAAAAAGGGTTATTTGGTAATGGCTGTAACACCATGAAGATGCATATACATCTCCTACCAGAAAAAGGTAGGCTATGTGCACCCATATCTAATGCAGGCCTGCCAGGCATAACATTGCTAAGACCAAACATAGTCTTTATAACTGAACATGGTCAGTTTATAACTGAACCATCATGTTTCATAATCTTGCTGTAATGTTGTTTGGTTGATCACTGATTTATAATATTGTTCCTGTATAGACCAAGTATGCCCTTATAATGTTATTTTGCCTAATGTCATATTTTTGCAGAACCAATTAGGTCAATATGACTATTGGGTTTTTTTCCACGTGCTTTTACTTCTACAGAAGTAAGCCTATAGCTCAATGAGCTGTATAGAATTTTATTTCTAGCTGAAATAATATACACAATTTTAATGTTGTATATTTTAAAAATTAGTTTCAACTGCTTACAAGTAAATTTGCTTTCTAAAATATAGTTATCCAAAACCACAATTCTCTCTTCCCAGTCCTGAATGCCAGTAATCCTGACATTCTTTTTTGTATTTCTGTGATTTCATTTGCATGGAGAACCTCCTCTACCAATGCAAGATGGAGTTAAGTGACTTTCTCAGGGTCACACAGCCAATATTATGTCAGGCAAGATTTAAAATGAACCCATGTCTTTAAGACTCTAGGGTAGGCTTTTTATTTTTTATTCATTTTTCAAAAGTAGTATTGTATTTTTTCCCAATTACATACAGACAATTTTTAACATTCACACTCCATAATAGTCGTGTTGTAAAAGAAGAAACAGATCAAAAGAAAAAAAGGAAAGTGGAAAAAAATCGTATGCTTCAAATTCAGATGCCCATCAGTTTTTTCTTTAGAGGTGGACAGCATTTTTCATCATGAGTCCTTTGGAATTATCTTGGATCGTTCATAGTTGATTATCATTCAGTGTTATTGTTACCATGTACAATGTTCTTCTTGTTCTGTTCACTTGACTTTGCATCAGTTCATACTAAGTATTCCCCAGGTTTTTCTGAAATCAGCCTGCTCGTCATTTCTTAACAGCATTTCTTATATCACAATCAGATACCACAACTTGTTCAGTCATTCCTCACCACAACTTGTTCAGTCATTCCTCAGTTGATGGGCATCCATCCTTCAATTTCCAATCCTTTGCCACCACAAAAAGAGCTGCTAAAAATATTTCTGTGCACATAGGTCTTCCCCCTCCCTCCCCTCTTTAAAAATCTTTTTGAGATACAGAACTAGTTGGTCTGACTGCATTGCTTCTTCAAAGGGTATGCACAGTCTGCCCTTTGGGTATAGTTCCGAATTGCTCTCCAAAGTGGTTGGATTAGTTCACAACTCCACCAACAATGCATTAGGGTCCCAGTTTTCCCACATTCCCTGCAACATTTATCATTTTCCTTTTTTGTCACATTACCCAATCTGATAGGTGTGAGGTAGTAGTTGGTATCTCAGAGTTGTTTTAATTTGCATTTTTCTAATTAGTAATGTTTTGGAGCATTTTAAAAATATGACAGCTTTGATTTCTTCATCTGAAAACTAAGGATAGGCTTTTTGCAGTGATTGCCAAATTTAGATTTCCTGAAACTCTTTGGTTATCATTTCTTCCCTAATCAAAGGGAGTAGCTTCTTGGGGATTAATGTGAAGATTTAGAGTTATTCAGATACTTTTCCTAACGCATTTTGCAGGGGTTATAAATTAACAAAATTGATAAATGCTTAGTCATTTCCATGTCTGCTCTAGCAAGCCTTGTTTTTCTCTTCTTGCCATTTACCTCTGGAAACCATTGGACTAGTTAATGATAATCCAACAAATATTCTGAAACTTTATTACATCACCAGTAGTTTGATTGCCAGATGTTGAATTTTGTGGCCATGTCAGCTGGAGAAGGAACAAGAAATGTGGTCTGCATCAGTTGAGAGAGCCCACACCATAGAAATCATTTTCAGAGTATGAAATTTTCATATTTCAAATATTAAAGTAGGGAAAGAGATCTTAAAAGGTGAAAGCTTTGTTATTCAAAGTTAATCCTAGGAATAGGAATGAATCTTAGGAGTACAGGATCCTATAAAAGACAACCAAACTACTTTGGTGTTGGAAACAAGAGGTATATACTCATTTACAAAATTGAGAAAGTATTATTTATCCTTACTGATTTTGCTTGTAAACAATTTTTTTATGGAAACCAAGTGCTTACTTAAGCAATGTATTTGGTAACTTTAGAACCAAAATGTGTACCTGAAAAGTGTTGATCATAAAAGATCTTTGCCTAGTTTTGGTTTTTGGGCGGGGAATGGATCATTTAAAAGTTTCTTGCTCAGTATTTTGGCTCTGGAATTGTTAAAGATTGCTTTCAATTGTACCCTGAATAATTTTATTATTCTAAAGGTGTCCATAGTTGAATATTAATAATTCAATTGAACATAAGAGTAAGTGTTAAAAATTGGGCAAATTACTCTTCTATTCTTGCCATTTTCTCATAATGAGAAAATATTTTATTGGAATATTTAAAATGACTGCTCCACTGTACCTTTCTCTATGAAAACAATAGCGATGTATAAAGAGTAATCTTGTGAAATACAACAATACGTAACACAAAATACTTCCTTATTTTGGTCTGTTTTAACCAAGCTGTAATTGTTTATATTTTCGTTGTAAATTGATATCTTAGTTTCTCTTAAAACCTTTTGGAGCTTACGAATGTGAAATTGTATAGACTGGTTTCATCAGCAGAGGCTCTGTCTAAGGAAACAAATAATTTAACTTCCTCTGGCATGATTGAATTAGGAGTCATTTATTTAGAACTAGTCCTTTAGGTGTAGCAGTTTGAGGTGCTAGTTGATTACAGCCTTAAGTTTGACTCTCCTTGTAAATATTCCTGTTTGTTAAAACAGTACTATAAAATACTGCTGATGTGAAGAGACTAAGAAGAATTAGATTCTGAAATTTAAAAAAAAAGCACATTAATTTGTTTAATAGGTACTTTTTTTGGTTGGTTAATAGAGTTGAATTGGTCCCACAGTAAATTCTTTATCCCAAAGGTCAGGCTTCTCAAATCTTTACAAAATGTATTTCTACTTATCAGGATCATTAACATGATTGTTTAATCTGATTATTTTTTTTTAAATCTCTCCAGTGCGATTCTCTTGAATCTATACTGTTTCTTTCTAATAACAAATAGACTAGTATTCCTGCATCTTTCTGAAATTGCCTTAAAATGTACATTGAAAGAGAGGGTGTGTGTGTATGAGAAAGAATTTTTTATGGGGAAGAAATGTTTATTTAAAAATAGTCAGAATAAAACATTCAAAAATTTTAAATCACAAACTCCCCTTTGCACTTTAGTGGTCTCTAAATTACTTTTATAAAAAGCTCTCTGAATTACGCTAGTTCTTTTTAGCTTGCGTATTTATTTGACCTACTTTGCTGGGCCCATAATGTAGGGGGAGGAAGCAGGGAATAGGGATGTTAATAGTTACCTTAAAGTTTATCCAGATTGTCTACCTTAACTTTTTGTTCACCATTAATAGAAGTATTTATGGAGTATTTGTTTTGAGGCAAAGATAGGAATATAACTGCATTAAAGCAGTGGTTCTCAAAACTTTCTGACAACCCCTTAACACTCAAAGATTATAGGAATCGTCCTCTAAAAAAGTTTTGCTTTAAAAAACAAAACTATTTGTGTTATATCTATTGGTATTAGAATTTATAATGGGGGTGGCTAGGTGGCGCAGTTGTTAGAGAACTAGGCATAGAGTCAGGAACACTTGATTCAAATCCAACCTTAGACACTTTCTAGTTATGTGACCCTGGGCAAGCCACTTAATCTCTGTGTGCCTCATTTTTCTCAACTGTAAAATTAGGGATAATAATAGCACCTACCTCCCAGGATTGTTGTGAGTATCAGATAAGATAATAATTGTAAAGTTCTTAGCAGTGCTTGGCACAGAGTAATACTGTATCAATGTTCACTATTGTCATGGTGTCATAGTGTTATAAAAATAGTTTTGACCACAGGATCCCCCTGGAAGGGCCTGAGGGGGTTTTTAGACCATACTTTGAGAACCACTGCATTAGAGAAAAATGAAATTAAATAGAAAAGAATCTCTTTTTAGTTGTAGCTGGCTATATTAGGCATAGGACAAATAGCTGATTTTTTTTTCCTTTCCCCATCTATTCATCGTGAAGTGTAAAGAGTTATGACTTGGAAGGATCTGGATCTCAATCCTGTGTGTGCAACTTGTTATGCAACCTTTGACAAATCATTGACCCTTTCTGACTCTTAGTTTCCTCATCTGTAAAAGGATGACTTTGCTCTGACTCAAGTGTCAAACTCAGATAGAAATAGAGCCACTAATTGTATGTAAAGGTCTTTGTGGGCCTCGTATTGACCTAGAAAACAACATATTAACATTAATTGTATGTAAAGGTCTTTGTGGGCCTCGTATTGACCTAGAAAACAACATATTAACATTATGTTCTGTTGTATATTCATTCCATTAAAGATTTTCCAATTACATCCTAATCTGGTTCAGGCCTCTCTAGGAAAGTCTATTTGATGTTTCTACTCTAGGTGACCCTTGAGGACCCTTCCCAGCCCCAAAGCTATAATATTATATAGGTTCCCTGTTCAGTTCAACCAGGTATATGAAGAAGCTTTTCTCTCTGTTTTTGTCTCTCTCCTCCTTCCCTTTTTTCTTTTCCCTTTCTCTTTTTCTTCCTCCTTCCCCTCTTTCTCCTCTCTCTTTGTCTCTCTCTCCCTGTCTTTCTGTGTGTGCGTGTGTGTGCTACTGTTCATTTGTATACTAATATTGAGTGCTATTTTTAGGACGTATGGATCTGGTTGCTGGATAAGAACCTTTAAAATTTTTTAGGAAAAGTTGTTTGTAGGATTATGCACACTGGTTAACGAATATATTTCCCACTCAACTCTTCTCGTAAATAATTGAAGAATATTATTTCCTAAGGTGCTTTGGTGGGTACATTGTTTTGGGGGAGACCTAGCATAGGAAAATTAGGTTGCATAATAAAGAAGGAAACTAATTTGGAATTTTTAGGAAAACATGGATAAATGTTGTATATGAGGAAACGTTACAGAAGAATTGTGACCAGTGTGATATCATGGATCCATTAAAAATAGACTGCCCCTAGCCCTTAATGGTTTACAAAGTGCTTTTTTCCTGGTATTCTCATTTTAGAGTAACACAGCTTTGAAAAATAAGTTACTTTGTGTTAAAAATACAAAAAAGTAATTTGGTGGTTTGAATTCAACCATTTATTTTTAGATCAGTTTTGGGGTATAGATATTTAGCCTGAATACATTTTGTTTATATGTCAAAAATCCATCTATTGTAGTAAATAAAAGTTGAATATCCAATTTGGTGTTTTGGAAGAAAAAAAAAGAAATCATTTGCAGGTTGTAGATCTTGCTTTGTCAAAGATGTTATCCTTTGGATTTTAATTCTGTTTAAACATGAACTTTTAGTTATGTCCTAACTGTGTAGTTGGAATGCTGAAAATTTTGTTCAGTTAACTACCTTTTATGAATGTGAGTATAATGACAGAAACTGTTCTAGTAGAGGCTGAGGTTTTATACCTTTTTAACAGGTTGTACATTGAGTTTTCTGGATTGTGACAAGTTGTTTCTGTTGTCATAAAAATAATAGGAAGAAGATGTGTTCCAAAGATAGTAATCTTTTTCAGAAATGTCATTTTTGGAGGTAAAAATAATATAGGAAGCTTTTGACTACATTTCAGGATTATGGTTTTATAGGGTGCTCTCTTTATTCTTTAAAAGTTGAGACAGGTTGCAGCTCCTTGATCTTCGTTACTTACCTACTTTTACGTGATGAGGCTGTAGCAGGTCTGGGACTTATCAACCAGACTGAGTCCTAGAACATTTTTCACAAAGAGCCTATAACTGAAAAACATTTTTATCTCTTCCTCAGCCTCCAATGTCACTGACTCGGCTCTGAGTTGACTACTGCATCCTTCCAACTTTCTCTGAACCCAGGCTGACTTTGTTAAAAGAAAAACAACTTTATCGTCCTCAGGTGATTTGTTACTCTACATACTATGTGCTGCTTCTGTTTTGTAGGCTAACCAGCTGTGGTTGGTTTTTTTTCCAGGTATTTCTTGTGGACGAAGTCACTTCCCTGTTTTAGGAAGGCTGGGGACTTTTGAAACACAGATTCTTCGAAGAACTCCTTTTAGAACTTTTTCAGAAACACCAGCATACTTTGCTTCAAAAGATGGGACTAGCAAAGATGGCTCTGGAGATGGAAATAAGGTAGACATTATACCTTTAATAGTCTATTTAAAATACCTCTTCCAAAAGAGAACTTAAAATTGTGATGGTATGTGACAGTCTGAGTCCTTGCTAGGTTTGGCTTTTGTTTGTTTCTGATGTTGAATATAATTTGTTGATGAGAAAATGGTTATCAGGTGCTCAGTATGATGTTACATAAATGTGCAGTATTTCATCTGTGCACTATAAAATCCTTTATAAGTAAGAATTTTAATATACATTAAGACATAGTATCCCAGAATGATACAGAAATTGAGATCGAGGTGAAATCTGCTATTCAGCCAGTCAGTGGTATTGTTTGTAATATTCTGGTTCTTAACATGATGTGATATCTGTGCTTAAAGACATCTCCCAGCCTGCTATAAATAAATTTAGACTTAAGTTTATCCTCTCTCATCTTTTATAGTTATTGAGTATTGTGTAGTTTGATGTTTACATGATAATTGAGTTACTCTTTAACTAGTAAATAGAATGTTAGCATTTTTCCTCTTTGGGCATATTTTGCCTGTAACCCTGTTTTGTGTTTTGTTTTTAATGTTTTATTGATGCTTTGAAAAAAAAAATCACTGTCCCTTCTCAATACTGCCCCCATCCTTTCTTGTAACAAAGATAAACTGATAAGCAGAACAAACTAATAAATCTAACGTATGATAACATCTGTAGCATGCTCATTCCTGGGCTGTTCCAACATTTGCTGAAAGAGAGAGTTTCATCATCAGTCTGCTACCATCTAGAATGGTCATTATTGTCCTGCTACCTTTTGATGTTTTTTTCCTTCATACCTTTGTGATTATTATGTATGTACAGGTCTTTACAAATATTTTCAAATTCCTCATTTGTTTTTTCTTATTATTTAGTAATATTACTGACTTTCATATATAACAATTAGTTCAGCTTTTCCTAAATGGTTAATACCTAGTTTGTTTCCTGTTTTTGTTAGCACAAAAAGTCTTGCTATAAGACTTAAAAAATTTATTGATGTCCTTTGGTTTTTTTTACATCACTACCCATCTTTACTTTCATCTCCTCCCAAAGAATCACCCCATATAGCAATATTTTTTAAACACAAAAAAGAGAGGAAAAAAAAGCAGCAGATTTGATCGATAAACACAAAGTCCGAAAATATGTTCAGTTTAACACAGCTGTGGGCTTTCCCCTTCTACAGAGGAGTGGAGGCATCTTGTATCTCTTATTTGAAGCTATATAATTTTGTAGTTGTAATTCTTTATAATTTTGCAACACATAGTTTTGCTTTTTTGTGATTTTTTTTTTTTGATATGATGGTAGTCATTATGTGTAATATCTTTTGGCTCTGTTTATTTCACTTTATTTTCTGTATTAGTTGTCATTTCTTGTAGCACAATAATACTCCATTTTATTTATGTACCACAGCTTGTTTAACTCTTCCCCGTTCGTGGGCATCTACTTTGTTTGCAGTTCTTCACCATCGCAAAAAGTGTTGCCATAAATATTTTGGTGTATAGAATTACTTCCTTCTTGGCAATGGCCTCCTTAGAATATCAACCTAATTGTAGAATTTCTGGGTCAAAGAGTATGGACTTTTTAGGCACTTTATTTACAGAATTCCAAAATACTTTCAAAATAGTTGTATTTATTCATAGCTTCACCAATAGTATACTAGCATGTGATTAATTGCCCACAGCTAATTGTACTTTTCACAAATAGCATTTTCCCCACATGTTGCATGGTGGTAATGTACTTTATCTTGTGATCCATATGGGAAGTCCCACTTTCACTCCAGAAGGAATTGGAATTATGACTATCTAAGGCTGAAGAGCCAGTGATCCCATGATTCCACTTTTGGCTCAGCTTTGCCCCATTTATTGATTTTTTTCAAAAAAATTTAATTTTTTTTGTTTAACAAATGGAAGCAAGGGGAGGAAAAGAAAAACAAAACCCTTGTAACATATACATAGGCAAAATAAATTCCCACATTAGCCTTGTCAAAAAAAAATGTCTCATTTTGCATGGAGTCTATCACCTGTCTGTCACAGGGTGGATAGTACACTCTCTTTGCATTAATTCATACAGATTTTCCCAAGTTTCTCTGAAACTATCCTTTAATAATTTTATATGGTTCAATAATATTCCATTAATACATACATGTGCCATAATGTAGTTAAGCTGTTCCCTTGTAGTTTCCAGTTTGCCATCATAAGAAATGCCCTTATAAATAAATGTGTCTTTTTCTTATTTCTTTGAGTTATAAGCCCAGTATTTGGCCAGATGATTTGCACAGTTTAGAAACATTAGGGATGCAGTTCTAAATTCTCTCCCAGTGTTTATTGAATGCAGTGATAGGCATTACAAATGGACAGTATATACCACATAGATGGATTATACAAACAGTTCACAAACCTGTTTTTTAGACAGAACCTCACTTGATGACTTGTAGATGGAAAAACGTTTGATACTTCCAAGTACGGTGATTAGAAATTGTTTTAAAAATAGTAGCTAAAATGTCTGTGTGTTTGATCCTGAGATTCCCCTGGTAGGCCTTTATACCTCAATATCAAAGGGAGAAAAGGATCATGTGTGTCTGTGTCTGTGTCCGTGTGTCTGTGTATTCACAGAAGCATTTTGGGGGCAGGAAAAAAACTGGAAACAAAAGTGCTTATTATGAACTTACAAGTAAATTGTGGTATGTTAGTGTAATGGAATATTACTATGCTGTAAGACATAATGAATATGAATAAAACATGAAAAGACTGAAGTTGATGCAGAATAGTAAAGTTAAGAACCAGGAAAACAATATACACCATGATTCCAACATAAAACAGGAAGAAGAAAGTGAAACAAAACACAGTGTTATAATGACTAAGAGAAGTGTTAAAGATCTTGTACTGTTTCCTTTCTTTTATTGGAGGAGTAAAGGATTCTGGGTGTGGAATGTGGCCTGTGCTGTTAGATACAAATGTTGATTGGTTTTGAAACTATGTTACAAGGAAAGGCTTACTTGGCTGGGGAGGGGGAGGAATATATTCAGAAATGAAAGTGATTGTAAAAAATAAATTAAAATGAAATGAAATTGACAGACCTAATGAATAAATCAGATTGCAGAACTTCATTGTGCTAACACATTCAAGGATTAGAAGGTGGAATAAAAAAAAATTAGTGAATTTTACAATATTATTAATTCAAATGTTGTATTTTGTCAAGTTGTATATAAAATAATTGTGTGAAACTAACAATTTCTTCTTTTTCTCCCACAAATATTAGAAATCAGTGAGTGAGGGAGGCAGTAAAAAATCGGGCTCTGGGAGTTCTGGAAAAGGAGGAAACCAGCTAAGATGTCCAAAATGTGGTGATCTATGCACACATGTGGAGACTTTCGTGTGTAAGTGTTAACATATTGTTGCCTTTTAGTGTTCTTTCCTTTTTTTTTCTTCCTCCTTCTCTCTTTCCTAGTACCATTTCTATAAATTAATTGCAGTGATTTTGAAACTGGAGTTGTTTTCTTCCTTATTACATGTATTTTTACATTATATTTAAAATAAAGTGTTGCAAATGCTTATATTTGTCGTAGTGTAGAGCAGAGGTGTCAAACTTCTTCCAGCTGTACCATGTTAAAATGTAATTGGAAAATGTTTAGCAAAATAAAATACAGTAAATAAAATGACAGTACTGTACAACTTAATGTTCATTTGTGACTTTCTTAGTCAGCATGTGATAGGTGGGAATCTGATTCTATTTTAATTTAACACATTAGTATAGAGAATAATTTTAGATTACTAACTTTATTTTTGTCTTTAATATATTTTATGTGTGGCATAAGACTTGTTTTTAAGTCAAGAATACATTCAGTAATTCATTAAGCAAGCATTATTGAATACTTCCTATGTACAAAGCACACACTGATACATTCTGGGAAGTGAGGTGGATACAAAGAATAAAGTACTGATTGGAGCTCCAAAGGATTTTAAATCTAGTAGGTGAGGTTTAAAGCACATAAGAAGTATAAAGTAGTTTATAAAAAGTGACATAAAGGCAGTATAAAGAGTAGGAAAAGGAAGACTTAAGTAAAAAAAACCAAACAAACTCATATTGTACTATACCTTTATAAATAGTATTAGTTTCTCAAATCCAAAGGTGCTGTTACTCATCATGTTACTTCCTGAGCCAAATGTCACATTTGCCAGCAATACTTAAGCTAATGGCAGTGATTCAAAAAGTGAGTCAGATGGCACCACCCTACTCACCTTCTCCTTTAATTCCAGGTGTAACAAGGTTGAAGGGCAGGGTTGTCAAACTTTTGAGTCTGTGATTATTAATTGGAAAAATAATTTTAAGGACCTTAAACCCACCACCCCCATTTTGAAATATACCTAGTTTCCAACATTCATGTTTTATAATTAGTTCAGATTGTTATTTTGAAACATTTAAAAGCACAAAATTCTCACTTAAAGAAAAAAATATTATATTTTTACAGTCTCAAAAAGACTTAGGTAATAAAAACCTTAGGTAATAAAAAAGGTTGATGCTCACCTTTTCCTAAACCCATGAATAAAAATTCTGAGTAAACTAGACTCAGAAGTCATCTGTGCCCATGAACAACTTACTTAAACTTCTTGTATTTCAGTTTTTTCATGCAGAAAATGAGGTGGGAGAAGTTTAGATGATCTGTAAGGACTCTTCTGGAAGTAATATTACATGATTTTCCTTCTTGAGATCAGTATGAGAAATTTGTACTGATCAGTGTAAGAAGAGCTTTCTACCTTTTATGATTTTGGAGGTATTTCGTTATGCTCTGAAGAGATAGGAGAAAGAATCAATATGAGTGGCTTAAAACTAGGATTATTTGATTCAAAATTATTCAGTCTTTAATAGCAGTATTATGTAGTCTGTGGTGGTTTTAGCACAAATGGCTTTGTCTTAAGGGAAATTCTTAAGTTTCACAAACCTAGAAAGTAACTCCTTATTTTAAAAATTAATTGCAAAGAAATTTGTACAAATGAATGGATACTGAATGTTATATTCCTAGATTCTTCCTTGAATTTTTAAAAATTGGATTTTTGATATTTCATTTTGAGTAGCTCTTAACTTATGTCCCAAAGGCAGCTATTTATTACAGTCATTTGAAAAGTGGAGGAATCATAATATTTAGTTATATACTAATTAAACAAAGTGGATTCTATGTATATGTATTTACCTTTCGGTGTTCTAGTCAGAGTGAGAGTTGATATTTTGTGGGTGACTGCAGTGAATGACAGTGAAGAATTAGCAGAAGGTTACCTTTCTCAAAACTATCCCCCTTATATGTCCACCAGTTGGAACTTCATTTGGGTAATAAACTCTTCTTCGGTGATAGAGGTGGGGTTAAAATTTTGGCTTTCACACCTTAGTGTCAAAGGGAGATAGAATCAAGAAAAAAGAGGAAGGGGAGAAAGGGCTCTCTTTATTTAAAGCTATTCTTAAAGTCCTCCAGAACTCCTGCCCTCCACAATATCTCATATATTATATATATTCTGAATTGGAAATAAGGTAATATAGGAATAGGTAACAATAGTAAACTATTCTTTACAAAGTTCACCAATAACATGGATGCTATGGGTCAAAATTAAAGTGAAAATAGAGAATATCTAATACATAAAATTTGTTTACATTTTAAATTTATGACTAATAAAATATGTAGTTGTTTTATTTAGAACATTGTTTACATTTCTAAATATTCTCTAATTAGCATTGAAATCTATTAGCTATTTTTTAGAAGTCCCTACAAAAACTTGAATTTTAGGAGGATAACTGTCCATTTCAAATTATTATTCTGTAGGAAATTTCAGCCCTCTGAATTAAAAAAATTATTATTTTATCTTATTTATTCAATAAAAATACTTTCTCTTCCCACCTCGCCTCCTTATGGTTGGTGGGGGTGGGGAGAGGAGAAAGAAAAGCAAACCCTTTTAACAGATATGCCAAGTCAGGTCAAACAAATTCCATCATTGACTACGTCTAAAGGTATGGGTTTCAGTCTGTGCCCCAATTCTGTTACCTTCCTTTCTGGAAGCGGACAGCATGCTACTTCATCAGGATCCCTTGAAATTCTTAAAACTTGATCCAAAATTTTAAAATATGGATGTCTTCTTTGGAAAAAAGAATATACTTTTCAGAAGTTTTGAAATTGTCTTGCCAGTTTAACTCAGAAGAAGCCCTGCTGAGTTAGCACTTCTTCATTCAGTTCAGTTTGGTTTACTAAAGGCCTGCTCTCTACTATATGTAACACTCTGCTCTTTTGGATCACAGGTATGAATAGCCTATAAAATCTCAGGACTCTAGGGGCTTATAAATAACTTAATGGAGGGCGAGGTCAGGGTGACTAAATTAATGTATGATTTCCTGAGTCTGCCTTCCTTTCTCTTCCTTCCTTCTTTTTTTTAAACTTTAATCCATTTGAAACTTTTGGTTGATTTGGAACTTTACTTAGTGGTCTCTGGTAGAAAGTTCATAATTGTTGGAAATTTCAGTAAAGGAATCTCCTGGCAAGATCTGACAAGCATGTGCTGTCTTGTTCTGCATTTGGTGCTGTAGAAAATTGCAGTGATGGTTTTAGGCAAGAAATTTGAGATTTTCACAGTATTGAGTTTTATTATAGAATATAAGATACTTGGGAGATCATTTTAAGGAATATACTTTTAAGTTTTACAAAATAATTAATGAATTTCTGATTCAGAATTTTAATAAATGAGATGTTAAAGTTTAATCGCCCTTCCTTAAGGAAGGAAGTTAAACAAAAAATTTCATTTTGATATGTAAAGTTCACGGATTTAGTTCTATGATACACAAGTGCTGGTAATGGGAAGGGGATACCAGGAAAACAGGTCCAAGTGAAACATACAAAATCTGTTCCTTCTCTCTCTGTTATGAATATATTTCATATTGAATATGTTTTGTGCATATTATTTTACATTCATGTATTATATCATATATTTATACATTTATATGTAAATATGTTTTATTATATATAAAAATATATTATTTATATTGAATATATTTTCAAATCCAGCTCAGTGTCAAGGGTCTAGTTCAGGTAAAAATCAAGTAATCTCTTGACAGAAAACAACAGTTGTGTCATACTGGCAGTGCTTTCCCTTTGACCTAGTTTCCCTGAGAGAAGGGATATTTTACTCTTGCATTCTTGAACAGGCAGGATTTTTTTGTCACATAATCTGAAACTAGGAGAAACTCTAGTAGTCTTTAATTCTTGGTTACCTTCTAAACCCATTGTAAATAGGTGCTTCATTACAAGATGAGAACACTTGCCCTTTGGAAAAATTGTTAGAAATTTGGGGAAGGGTTATGTGAAGATTTGGGTTGGCTTTTTTTTAATTAAATGATTACCGAGTTCTCACCTTGGTAATTAAAAAAAGTAAAAGGCAAATAATCTATTTTCCTAATTTGCCATTTAAAATTTATTAAATATATAAAAGATAAATTTTAAAAACTATCTTGAATCTTAGAATGAAAACATAAACCAGAATTACAACAAACATTTGTTTTCTGAATTTGCAAGCTTTACCTTTCTCATAATTTTTTCTTTTGAATTATTGTATGGATAATTGGGTGTGTTTGCTAATGCATTTTTCCCCAAAATATGCAGTTGTAGACATTAGTAAAGATAAGGTTGTATTTGTAGCTTTTCTAAAAAGAAAACAATTTCTTGCAATTTTTTTAGAATTTGTCAATATCGGTAATTGTTACAGTATTCTACAGAGAGACTGAGAGAGTAAAATTGTTGATTATCCAATTGCCAGTGACATTGGTGATCTTGAGGCCTTAGAGACCACCAAAACAAGAGTGGAGTGGAGAGAGAAGGGGGCATGGAAAGGGATAAAATCCTGTGGGTTTCTGACCACATTCTAAAGCCCTGTAAATAAACCCTGATTTAGTTATTGTTCTAGATTATCTTTCCTCTGCTTTAATGTGAACGTAATTGTTATTTGGTCTTGACTTTCTAAGGTCCTGTAGTCCCATAGCATAGGACATTATGTGTAAATGACTTAGAGTTCAGAGCTGAGAAATCTTTCCCAGCCTTCCTGGTTTGTCCTTTAGGGGTTGTAAAGCCCGTCAGCTTGATTTTTTTCTTTTAAATCACATACAGTTGGGTGATAGACTTGGCCTTGATAACCTAACTTATTCATACTTGGTACTTAGTTTATATTTCTTTACTTTTCTATATTTCGTTACTCTAGTTATTTAAAAGTCTCCCTCTTGTAAACAAAGTGATTTTAGGTCAAAAGAAGAATTAGTAATTAAATAGCGAAGTAAGGACTGAAATAATTGTGGTTATTTGAAGTTAGATGATTTATTCAAATGTTCACATTTGACTTCCTTTTACATTTTTACAGGTGTAATGAGCTTTAATCTGTCCTTTGCTACTTTAAAGATTTGACAGCTTCAGAATTTCATCAGCACCTGAGTAGTTTGTGTTAGTTAAGGGTCAAAGTGCCTGGTCCTACTGACTTATTTTCAGCTTTTTACAAACTACCACCACCACAGTGTGTTATGTTATTCAAGTACAAATATGCTTTCTGCTTTCCATTTCCTTCCTCTAAGTGATTTCATTAATTTAACATAATTTTTTGGAGAAAAGATTTGCCAAGATTTTACATGGCTTCATATTTAACTCAACCCATCTATTTTTATAATTCGTTCGGCATGTTACCTTGAACTAATAATTTTTTGTTGTAGGCCTTTTTGCTGCTGGTGAGTGGGCTGTCAGGGGTACAGCTTTCATTTATATTGAGTCCATAAGGTAAAATAATTGCTACTTGAATAATTTCTCTTTTATTTGCCCCTGTTCACCTTTTTTCTTTCACAGCTTCCACCCGATTTGTGAAGTGTGAAAAATGTCATCATTTTTTTGTTGTGCTATCTGAAGCCGACTCAAAGAAAAGCATAATTAAAGAGCCTGAATCAGCAGCAGAAGCTGTAAAATTGGCGTTCCAACAGAAACCACCTCCTCCCCCTAAGAAGGTATAGGTGTTAGTTCAATCTTTGTGAGCATTCTTTCCATGCCCTCACCCCCAAATAAATTCTGAGTCTAGAGTGAATTCTAATCTTTAATAATCTTGGTGTAGTGATCTGAATTATTGTAGATATTTAATGTTTAACATTTAGGTAGAGAAATTACCTGCTTTTTGTGAACATAGCTGCTGCATTCATTTATTGTAATTTGAATGTTTTTTCCTTCTTTTTAAAATACCAGTAAAAAACCAAAAATATTCAGATGATTATTAAAGATGCTTTATATCAAAAATAAGTTACTTGGTTCTTAATGAGCAGCAGCTTTAATCTTTTATGTATTAGTTTTAGCCTGTTTACCTAAGTAGTTCAGCATACTGTTAAGGCTTTCCCCTTTTTAAACGGTGAATGAAATACTATAGTTCACATGTCTACAAATCTGCATTTTAAACTATATACTGAAACTATTCCTTGGTCAGGATACCTGGTGTCACTGGTATGCCACTGTATGTTCTTATAGCCCTTGTGGTAGATGGTTTTGGCTGTACAATGACCTGGCCCTTTCATGGAGAGCCCAGAGCCCTTGTCATTGACTGGGTGCCTCCTGCCCAGGCCTTATGCAGGCAACATGCAGACTGAGAATCTCCCTTCCTTCTACCAGAGGGTGATCTCTTTCATTTCCAGCTTCTCTCAGTATACTTCCCCACTCTTTTCTGCATCTTATGCCATCATCAGTTTTCATTAGTGGGCCTAGGGATTCCCCTATTCAGGTATGTCCTGACAGATTTACTTGATTTATAGATGTGATGTGTGTAATGAAATGTAGAAAAGAATTGCACTAAAGTGTATATTGTGAACTTAGAAACTGTTTGTCAGTGTAAAATAATAAAATAGGAAAAAGTAACTTTTAAGATTATTTTGTGCTAATCTGTGCGGAATCTAGACATCTGTTTTCAGATGACACTTCAGAAAATATGTAGGTGATCATTTTTAAAGGTATAGTCCTTCTCAAAGGACTATTGATATCAAAATAGAATTGAATCTCTTAATTATTTGTCATTCCACAGAGTCATAACATCTAAGTTTTTCATTATATCTATTAAATTTTAAAGGTCTCTCATTACTATATATTGTGAACATGGTGATTATTTGATAGTTATGTAACACCTTTTCCTGAAAAGGTGAACCTTGGTTCTTTTAGTCTTCTGTATCCTCGTGAAGAAGGTAAGAGTTCATGTGATTAAGTTGGAAAAAGGTCAATTTATTGACCAACAGTGAGAAAAACCCTTTTTATACTCATTTATGTTGCGGGTCTTTAAATGTTTTTGTTTGTATTCATATCTTTGTTTCTTGTACTAGACATTGACAAAATACAAGTAGTAGAAGTGCAAAGTACTTTTAAAAACAAATAAAGTTGAGCTTCTGTTCATTAAGAGTTTTTGTGTCTCTGAATTAGTCAACAAAGTCAGCATTTAGTGCCTGCTCTGTGCCAGGCTCTGTGGTGGTCTAGGTGTACAGACACAAAGAAGGCAATCACTCCTACTTGATTTCATTTCTTAGTATCTTAGGTCAGATTTTTTAAAAGTAGAATATGCTTGATATTTTGTCTTTATGTTATGTCTTTGTTAAGTAAATTCTGATAATTTTTTCATTCCTGATCATTTTCCCTCCAGATTTATAACTACCTCGACAAA
Organism: Bettongia penicillata ogilbyi; assembly: GCA_023548195.1. Taxonomy (NCBI): domain Eukaryota; kingdom Metazoa; phylum Chordata; class Mammalia; order Diprotodontia; family Potoroidae; genus Bettongia; species Bettongia penicillata. Next base: position 3,523,399 of record JAJHZJ010000148.1, read on the forward strand.
TATGTTGTGGGTCAGTCTTTTGCCAAGAAAGTGCTTTCAGTTGCTGTGTACAATCATTACAAGAGAATTTATAATAATATCCCAGCCAACCTGAGGCAGCAAGCAGAAGTTGAGAAGCAAACATCGTTAACTCCTAGAGGTAGTGTTCTTGGTAATTTTTACAATTTAAATTTCACTCTGTTTAGGAGGTAGTAGCTGTTTTCCCTTTTGTGTAGTGCTTTTGCTATGGAAAGGTGGAATTTTTTTGAGATTCAATTTTATGACATCTAGTTCCCAGTTATTTTTATATTTTGGAAGAATTTGTGTCCGTGGCTCACTCAGTTGTCATTATACATGGTAAGATTGTGATACCTCACTCAGCTATCATCTTGACATATTATGGATAATGACATAGTGAAAAAGTTTGATAAATAAAGTAATTTTAAGTAGCAGGAATTAGTGACTGCTACAACTTTTTATTAAATTTGTATGATCGTAGTATCAGAGAATGACTTACAGTAACTAAATATATAACTGATTAAGTGAGGCTACATCTTTCAAGATACTACAAAATAGTTCTGTAGTAGAAATCAGTTGCTTTTACTTTTGGAAGACAATGTGAGATGAGAGAACTGGTATCTTTATTTTTTGCAGACAAATAACTACAGTGCAAAATAGCAGTGTACACACTGTTCATTAAAAGTTCAGATTTCTAGTAGGTGACAAATCTAAGGTGTCTCCTATTTAAAAGTATAATCTGTTAAGAGTAAAGCATTTGAATCTCTTGTTAATAAAAACTACTTTAGATAAAGCTGGTGTTTGTATATGTATATATATGTACATATGTGTATATATGTATATATACTATAATTTAATCTTTGTATCTTTTAAAAATATAAATATTTGCAGTGGTTATACCACTTTTTTATTTTAATTTTTTAAAAATTATGAAACTATAACCATCAACAAACTAAAACATACAGTAATAGGAATTTTAAAAGATGGTATATGAAGCTATAAATTTTCATTATTTACAGCTTGTTTAAAGACAAGACATTACAAGGCAAGACATTACAAGACAAGACATTATTTACAGCTTGTTTAATTTTATTAATGGTAGGAAAAACACCCTTTTTCCATGTCCCTTTTGAATTTTCTATTTTGTGTATTTTTCTCTTTTATTGCTTTTATTATTTACATAGTTATAGTCATGTGTGTTGTTTTTGGCTCAGCTTTCTTTATTCTCCATCACTCCAAGTAAGCTTTCGCTTTTTTGTTTTTATATTTGTCAGTTGTAGTACAGTAGGGAAGCCAACATCAGATCTCAAGAAACAAATATTTATTAAGCCTCCTACTGCATAATAGATATTGGGTTAGGTCCTGTGGGTACAAAGACAAAAATTATGTAATCTCTGCCCCCAAGGAGCTTTCCCCAGTTTGTTTCTTTCCTTTTTATTCTGGATGCATTGCCTTCTGTTGTATAAAATCTCATATATGAAAACTATGTATTTTTGCATCCTATAATTTCTTTTATTTGTTGCATAGCCAAGAATTTTCTGTTCTCTCTGCAATTGTCATAGGCATAATAGTCCATTATTTCCTTTTTTAAAAATAATTTAAAAAATAGAGAATCCAGTTATAATATATTGGGCTATGTAGTATATCATATAGACGTTACCTGATTTTCTACTCTACCACTATGCAGTATTTACAGAATTTTATTGGAAAATTTCTCCTTTTCCAGTGTTTTGCAGTTTTAAGATATAGCAAAAATTAGTTTGTTATAAACATTTGATTCTAGTCCTACATTAATCTAGTCATTATTGATTAGTTTTTCAGATAGTTTTGATAATTACTGCTTTATAATATAATTCGAGACCTGTCAGTGCAAGTCCTCTTCCCTCCTTTTCTCTTCTTCATAATTTCCTTTAATCTTCTCTGTTATTCCAGATAATTTGTCATCCCCTCTTCTGATTCTATGAAACAGCACGTTGGCATTTTGATTATTGTTGCATTAATGCGTAAATTCACTTGGGTAATGCTGTTCAGATAATGCATAGTCAATAATTCTATGCTTATTTATTTCTGCTCTATTTATGTAAAAAATGTTTTCTAGTTGGTTTTTTAATAGATCTTGTTTGTGTATGTCTTGATAGGCTAATCCGCCTGTGTCTTATGTATTTTGTTATTATTTTGAATGAGATTTTTTTAAAAAAGTGAAGCGTTTAAGTTTTTTTAAAGGTGAAAACTTGAAAAAAATTTTTTATAAATAAGGGGTTTTTCTTTTAAGTATAGTCAGAAGAAGGAAGGGGGTAGTATTTTTTTTTATCTGCACCCTGAAAAGCAAATACATATTTTTATGTCAAGTCAGCTAGTATTTACTGTATGCTAAGTTCTAGGGCTACAGAGAGAGACAAAAGACAGTAGTCCCTGCCCTCAAGGAGCTCATTCTAATGGGGGAGACAACATGCAAACAGCTATGTGCACAGAAGCTATATATGACAAATTGGAAGTGGTTTCACAGGGAAGGCACTAAGATTAAGAAGGGCTGGCAGTAGTTTCTTGCAGAAAGGAGCACTTTGGCTGAGACTTCCAGGAAACCAGGTAAGAGGTGGTGGAGTATTTCAGGCATGAAAGAGCTAGTGGCAGAAGGAATGTCATGTATAAGGAGCAGTACAGGCCCAGTGTCACCACATCACAGGATGGTGGAAGTGAGTAAAGTATATGAGGGAGTACTATAAAAGCCAGAAGATTTTATATTTATTTTCTGTCTTTGAGGTGATAGAGAACCACTGAAGTTTTATTGAATGGAGCTGGTGAGGTGACATGGTCAAACCAGCATTTAATTTAAGGACGATCAGGCTGACAGCTGAATGTGAAATGACCTGAGGTGGGGAGAATATCCAGCAAGCTACTGAAAAAGTTTAGTAAAGTAGGTGAGGGTCTTTACCAGGTTTGAGAGTCACAGGAAAGAGGGAGATACATGTGAGAGATGCTTTGAGGATAGAAATGACAAGTCTTCATAACTGATAGGTCAAAAGTATCAATACAGAAAACATTTAAGGAATCAGCAAATGCAAAGTTTGCAAAATTATATCAGTGGAACTGTTTTGTGAGGTGAGACACTGGCAAAAAAACCCCACCTGACTGATTAGAGTTTAAAATTTATTTTTTGCCAGTTTCACTAGGATCATTAACTCTGTGTTCAGATTTTAAAGTTCTGGTCAAAATCTCTCCGGGTCCCACAAATACAAAGGGCCCATTTTTATGCCTGAGAAGGGCCCACATGTAACCAGTGATTATTTGGCTGTTTTATTTCTCTCTTAGAATTAGAAATAAGAAGACGGGAGGATGAGTACAGATTTACAAGTAAGTGACTTCTCAGGTCCTCCTCTGTGATTTATTCCTTTAAATTTTGCTTTAGTGAAATACCTCAATAGTAGTGATAGGACTATATCTGTTTGCATGTATATCTTTGAGAAAACTTACTACCTTCTACACGTTTACCCTATATGAAGTATATAAATCTGGTGGAGTTCCTTCAGCATTAATTTGTGTAGTTTGCTTATGTGGTATTCTTAGCTCTTTTCTATTGTGAACTTTTTAACATGCAGAATAATAGTCTGTATTGTTTCTCTGTAAATAATTATGTCATTGCATATTAATAACTTTATTTTTGTAACTGTGGGTTTCCTCTTTGTCAGATTACAAAAAATAAACTATTAGCCTGCAGATAGAACTCACCTACTTATTAATGATAAAAGAGCGTTAGGGGGCCAGTTATCTTTTAGTTAGTTGCTTTTTGTCAGCTATAGTTTTGTCCATTTTAATGTATTTGCAAAGCATTTTACGTAAGGGCTCTTTGAAAATTAAAAATGATTCTTGCATTTAATTTCTATTTGATAAACATTAAACACCTACTATGTGGACATTGTGATAGAAGCTTGAAAAAAGAATAACAGATTTTTATATTGCACTTTAAGATGTACAGAACTGTTTCCATCCATTGTCATGTAATCTCACAGTAACGCCATTGGGTAGATATGACAGGAGTTGTCACCATTTTAGATGATGGGAACCAAAGCCCAGAGAGGTTATGTTTAAGTGACTTGTCCAGTTTTACATGTTTCCTCACTTTGGTCACTCTTGTCTGCAAGTTCTCCAACTTGTCATTGTCCTTCCTAAAATAGCTACTTCCTAAAGTGGCTTCTAGAACTAAACATGTTTCTCGAGTAGTATGACCAGGAGAAGAGTGTAATTTGGTGAGATTATCACCTTCCTTGTTCTGGATATTCTGCCTCTGTTAATGCAGCCTTTTTGACCACCATGTCACATAGTTGACTCATTTTTATCTAAAACTCAAGATCTTTTCCTCATGTCTAGGTAGGCTTTTCCCATCCTTTCCTTGAGAAGCTGATTTTTTTAAAACTCCAAATGTAAAACTTTATACTTATCCTATTTAAATGCCATTTTATTGGATTCCTATCATTGTTCTAAATCTTTTTGGATCCTAATTTTGTTATCTAATAGGGTCATTGCCCCTTCTGCCAGGAAAAACTGCTGGATGTTAGAGTCAGAAAGTCCAAGTTCAAATCCAGGGCTCAAATGTTTTGGCTTCAACTACAATATTCTTTCTAATTACGTCATGTTACTTCTTTTCATCTGAGCTACCAAGACACCTTACCAGCACATTTTACCTTCAAATTATTTTCATCCCAAATCCATCTCACCTTAGTATTAAAAGAAAGCTATTAAGCTGGTAGAATAGACATTATTCTGATTTTACAGATGAGGAAAGTGAGCAGTGGTGAGTTTCAGTGGTTTATATGCATGGTCACGTGCAGGATAGTGTGTTACAGGGGTTAGAGAACCAGCTATAGAGTCAGGAAGCTCTGAGTTCAAATACTGGACAAATGCTTAACTGTGACTGAGCTAAGTCACTTAGCCTCCAGTGACCCAGACAGACTCCCTAAGACAGTTGATTTCGTAGAAAGTTTTGATCTGCATTGGATGAGGGTCTTATCTATCCCATGTACATTTCATGCAAACAGGAGCAGCCCTACCTCTAGACTTACCTGTGTATTTTAGTTTTTTCAGCCAGCCTCTGGCTGGTATTTTTTACTTCACTGTTTAATAGGGTGATAACAAAATTAATTAGAAAAAATTAATTTTCTTGGCTTAAAGTGCATCTTATAAAAAGATTTGTGGTATTAGCTGTGCTGTCATAAACTAGCACAAAGCATTCCTGCATGTTGGGTAAAATCTCACATCAGCCTAGTTCTTTTAATAAGGTACTTGACTTGTGAGGAGGGGGTGTGTCTGTGTGTAACAATAGTGAAACTGCCCTTGGTACATTTTCAGAATTGCTTCAGATTGCTGGAATTAGTCCACATGGTAATGCTCTAGGAGCGTCAGTGCAGCAACAAGTGAATCAGCAAATACCTCAGGAAAAACGGGGAGGGGAAGTCCTTGATTCTGCCCATGATGACATAAAGCTTGAAAAAAGTAACATTTTGCTGCTGGGACCAACTGGGTCAGGTAAGTAACTCAAACGTTTTCTTGCTTCTTGAGAAAACATTACTGTTGTATAGAAAAAGTAGGTTTCGGATTTTTCAACATCCTTTATTGTAGGACTGTGGTTCTTTCGAAGAAAGTCTAAAGGATCAGTCTTACCATAAGTTGTCAGCTTCATGTAAGCTTCATGCCCAACAATGGGCCTGGTGTTGCTCCCTTGGAGCATCTTTGATGATTTGCAAAGGCCCCTGAATCTGAGGAATAAAAGCCAGCCATGGGAACGGGGTTGGAGAAGAGTTTGGGACTTCATCAGTGGGACCACCTGGGTCAGTGCTCTGACAAGTGCTGCCAGTCACTGGCACATTTGTGAAGCTCCCGTGTGCCCTGCACTGGACTACGCGCTGGGGATACTGAGAGAGGCTGAGCTCACAGTCTAGTGGTGGAGAAGCAGCATGATGACTGTATTGCACCCAGAATTCAGCTTTGCTGTATTTTCTAGAGTATGTGCCAGTGGGAGTCCCCAGAATTCTTGGCTATTGTTTCTATTTGTAGGTAAAACATTGCTGGCCCAGACTCTAGCTAAATGCCTTGATGTACCTTTTGCTATCTGTGACTGTACTACCTTGACTCAGGCGGGATATGTTGGTGAAGATATTGAATCTGTGATTGCCAAATTGTTACAAGATGCCAATTATAATGTAGAAAAAGCACAACAAGGTATGTCTCTCTAGAATTCTTCTATGCCCTCCACTTGAGACCCTATAGAAATAAAGCTGCTGAAATAATTGCGTAGGGGTATTAGAATGCTGGCTTTTATTTTGGGTTGAGAAGTAAAATCCTCTAAGTGTTAAGAAGGTTATATTTGTCACATACTCCATCACATTCAGTGCTCTCCCAAGAAGTCTACCCCAAAAGGAAGTTGATGAAGTGACAGCACAGGTGGAAGTGGGCCAGACTACCCAACCATCTAGGAACCCCCTTCTTGTTATTTTGCCAGGCTCTGTCTGCCAATGTCATGGCTAACAGAGCAGCTTAAGGGCACAGAGGCTCACTGGCTGCTGTGTGAACTTTTACTCTAATTGGAGACAAAGGAACAATAGAAGTAGCCTCTTGTACAAGATCCTTTATGTAGCTGCTGCTCCCTGTTTCCAGTCCTGCCCTCCCTCTACCCCCATTTCTCTGGGCATTAGCACAAGCAGATAAGCCCAGTAGAAGTGAGAAAGGGCTGCCAAGACAGGTTCTTTTCCAAGATTCTTTTCAGGAAAAAGAACTGGAGACCTTTAGCATGAAGCAGAGACACGCATTCCGAGGAGGAAACATGAATAGGGTGTAGTTATCCTGCAGCCTAGTAACGCTGTAAATTATAGGGCATGAAAAAGGTGAATGGGCTAAGCAGTGTGTTTGTATAATAGCAAACAAATGCATATGTTAAGTATAGCATTTTATGAGCTTACTTTCGCTATTTAATATTTTAAAGATAAGGTTATTGTATGTATTTCATATTTCATGTTATAAATAGAATCCTCCTTAAATTATAGGAATTGTCTTTCTGGATGAAGTAGATAAGATTGGCAGTGTGCCAGGCATTCATCAGTTACGGGATGTAGGTGGAGAAGGCGTTCAGCAAGTAAGCAGTTGAATATTTTGTTCAAGCCCACTAAAAAGAAGGGAATACATCAACTTCCCAGATACTGTACATTTGGTTTGACGTTTAATTAGAGACCATATTATTCATACTATCCCCACAGTAAACTTCATGTGCCATCTTACAAAATCCCAGAGTTTAAGAATGTTATTTTTGAATGCTTAAATACGATATCACTCAGAAAATTTGGGTTATTTCAAAAGAGAAAAGATCAAATTTAGTTTTCAGTGTCATTTTTCCAAAGCCCTTAAACTAAGCTCTAGTGACCTTTAAGAAAGAACTTTCTCACAAATTACTTGGTTGTTAGAGAGTGTTCTATTATTTTTTACACATAAATTTGTCTTGTTTCTTTTTCCCTTATGCTTAGTTAGAAGACATTTTAAATAGTTTCATTAATTTTTCTAAGAGTTCTTTGTAGGGTAAAAAGTGAAATCATCATCTGTGTAGCATCTTAGAATGTTCCAAGGAAAAGGGGCCTTAGAGATTTTCATTGTCTCAGATTACAGAGAAAGACATTGAGCCCTGAAATTAAGTGTTTGCCCATATGACTCTAGTTAATGGCAGAGTCAATATTGGAACCAAAGTCTCTTGACTCCCAGTTTTGTATTCTTTGCATTATCTTTGCTGTAGTAATCAGCTAATTTGATTTATGATTTTAGGCAAGGAATAAACAGCAGAAATGTGTCAATAATGAAAATTCAAAATAGATATTGTTCCAGTGTTCCATTTTTAATGACTAGTCTCACATTTAAGTGTAGGTAAGGGGAGTGTTTCTGTTTTTATATGTTGAAATATTGTTAAACTACAACATCATTTGATTTTTTTCATCTATTTATATATCTATGTTCAGAAAATATAAGCCTCTTGAATTTTTTTCTTCTTTTGGAAAAATAAAAATAAAATCCTTGTAACAAATAAGTGCAGACAAGCAAAACAAATTTCTATATTGGTTGTGTCTAAAAATGTCTTACCTTACTCTGCATGTTAGCACTTCACTTTTCTAAGAGGAGGTTGGTGGCATTTTTATCAGCAGTCTTCTGGAGTCATGATTTATTACTGCTTTGAATTAGTTCTTAAATTAAAGGGTACTTCTTAATTAAAATGCCCCTTTTTTCTTGAGGGTTGAGAAAAGGCTAAGGTCTGTAAGCAGTACCTCAGAGATACTTCATAAATTCTGGGTTGAATAACTAGCTAGCTCCTGTTTCCTAGTCTAAGGCAAAGGGAGAGATGTAATCACACTTTTAAATGCACTGAATACTGTAAAATTGTTTTTAAATATATTTTGTGAAGGTTTTCCCAGAACCTACAGAGTCTCAGTGTTCAGCACTAGGAATACAAAGAGGACTTTTAATTATGTTAAAGGAAAATTAAAATTTATTCACCTGAAGATTTTCTGATCTTTCATATGCTACTTACCCTGTATAGAAATCAATTATAAACAGTAATAATGAATCTTGAAAAACTTGAACACATGAGCTAAGAAATTCAGATTGATGATTTCTTGGGTCTTGCAATACTTCAGAAGAAATTAACAACAGATTATAATTTACATTTTACTTTTTTATTTTATGTTAAGTGTGAAAGTTGGAGTTTTTTTGTTTGTTAATCCTATCTCTCTGCTTTTCCTCTTTGACAAAAGCAGTTGCAGTTTTTTTTTTTTCCCTGTCCTATATTTATTATTATCTGGTGTTATAAAACTTTTATTTTTTTTTCTTTAGGGTTTGTTAAAATTGTTAGAAGGTACAATAGTCAATGTTCCAGAAAAGAATTCCCGTAAACTCCGTGGAGAAACAGTGCAAGTTGATACAACAAACATACTGTTTGTTGCATCTGGTGCTTTTAATGGTTTAGACAGAATAATCAGCAGGAGAAAAAATGAGAAGGTGAGCTTTGACTTATTAAAATGAGACTATTAGTAATATTTTTTAATAAGATGTTTTATTTTACTTGCTCCAGGAATTAAGCGTGTCCAAAACTGAACTCATCATCTCCCTTCCCTCCACCCCTCATTCTACCCCCTCTTCATTGAGAGCTTTACCTAGGTTCCCAGCCTCAGAGTTATCTTTGACTTTTTACCCTCCTCACTTCACCACCACATGTCTCCCATCCATTTCTTTGTTTCTCTTCACTTAGCTATCACTGTAGTTCAAGCCCTTTTCACCTCTCGTGGTGGCCTTCTCATTTATCTCCCTGCCTCAGGTTCCTCCTCACTCCAGTCCCATCTTTCATATAGCCACCAGTCACTTTCATACTTTAAGCCTCAGTGTCTTTCTGATACTTCAAGGGTTACTCTGGCATTTAGAGGCCTTTCCTGATCATCTCCTCCACAGTTGAGTGCCCTCTTCATACCTCCCATTAACTTGTATTAGTTTTGCATGTTTTTGCATATACTTATTTGTATATGTTATATCCCTCAATATATTAGAAGGTTCTTGAGGGCAGAGACAGTTTGACTTTTGTGTCCCCAACAAATCATAGTGTCTGGTTACAGTACCTGTTGTTCATCTTTATACTCAAAGAGGACAAATGACATCACGATGTTGGGGGCCAGGTACAGGTTGTTCACCTGTGGCTGATCAGTGCAGTAGGAGCTCAGAATTCTCTACCACAGGTTGGGCATAAATATTTATGTCCATTTGGGATGGAGATGTCTCTAGATTTGCACATCTTACATTTCTTTTGATCTACTACAGTTCTACTTTGTTCATAGAGCACAACACTTTCTTTGATGCAGGCCTGCCATGCTGGATAATCCTATGCTAAAATTCTTCAGAGAGACGTTGATAGTGTCCTTGGACTGCTTCTTCTGACCACCACGTTAGAACTCTGCCTTAATCAAGTTCTCTCTAGAATAGTCTTTTAGGTACTTAATAAATATTGATTGGTTGACTTTCTATACTATTAGGGCTGTAATATGAAGTCTCATAGCTATCTTGTTGCAAGTCATAGACCATTTACAAAATGGTATGTTTTCATAAGAAACACTATAGGTACTATAGTAGATAGTTGCTTAACTTCTGTTTGCCTCAGTTTCCTCATGGGGATAATGGGCATAATCATGGTACCTACTTCTCAGGGTTTTTCATGATGCCTTTTCTGTGTCCTTATAATAAAAGGCATGGTATGTTCCTTCTATAGCTATTTAATGTAAAAAAAATTACTTTTTTCTTAACTACATTTTTTTTAAAAATAACTATCAGAAATAAAACTGAAGGTCTCATTACTGTAACAATATGCAAAAATACTTTTTTGCGGCTACCGTCTTTTGATCAGGCTTGATTTTTAGGTGTGTATACCTTCTCTTAATAAATTGACAGTTCAAAGGCAAGACCTGTATAAATGTAAATATAAAATTACATCTCCTTACCTCCTTGTGGTTTAATTCGTGCATACAGATTATCTTTCTGCATTCAGTCATCTTATATTATTTCTGTCGATCAAAAATTCTTTCCCCATTTCTAATCAGCTCAACTGAAATGTGTGTGTGTACACATATTATGACTTTTCTACATTTGAACTGATTACTAATTAGTTTTTTCCATTTTTTTACTAGTGCATATAAAATAGGAGTACTCTTTCAATTTTCTTGTATGTTTTGTCTGTAAGAAAAGTTTTTCAAAAAATAAGATTTTTCAGAAAGGTCTGTAAAAAGAGTAACCTCAAAAGAAGGAATGGGCACATTTCTTGATATTGATACTTGTTTCAGTTTTCAAGAACAGTTGTGATGAGTTTATTTTCTTTGTTACTTTAAAAACTGATACTTGTTCTGTAACCCTACTGAGTATATCATATCCACTTTTAATCTTCTCACTTCTCATAGCTACCTATTTTTTTCTTTGGCAGTATCTTGGATTTGGAACACCAGCTAATTTGGGAAAAGGCAGAAGGGCTGCAGCAGCAGCAGATCTTGCCAACCGAAGTGGGGAATCAAACACTCACCAAGACATTGAAGAAAAAGATCGTTTATTGCGCCATGTGGAAGCCAGAGATCTCATTGAGTTTGGCATGATTCCAGAGTTTGTGGGACGGTTACCTGTGGTGGTTCCCTTGCATAGCCTAGATGAAAAAACACTTGTACAGATTCTTACTGAACCACGTAATGCAGTTGTTCCCCAGTACCAGGCATTATTCAGCATGGACAAGGTTTGATCATTTTCCTCTTATTCAATCTGATTATTTTAAAATTTCTCTTGTGGAATTCTCTAAAGTAGCCCTGCAAATAAAAAAAGCTACTTCCACTACTGTGAATACCCACTCATAGCTAACCAAAGATAGAAGACAGTGAGATTCAAAAAGCTGAGGGGAAGGCACACACAGTCAGAGCTATGATGGTGGTGGTTTGTTTCTTCCTTGTTATAGAGTGATAACAGCAATAAAGGAAAAAACAGCAACCCCAAACTCAGAAACATGGAGAGGCAAGGCACAGCAAAGCCTCCTGGGAATATATCAGTGCCCATTTTAGCACGTCAGCTTCTCATCGTGGGATTATCATATATCATATTACTTTAAAAAATAATAGTTATAGAGGGAAGATGGTAGGTAGTGAACTATAGACTCCTTATTCAAGGAAGAATAACATCCCAAAGATCTGTAACTCATTTCTCCCTAGACAAAATGGTTACTTTAGCTCCTTTTTGAAAGAGCTGAGATCTGAAGGAAACCAGGGAATATAAAAGATGGAGCTGGAGAAGGAATTAATTTAAGTACAGAGTATAAACCTGTGCAAAGGATGAGAATGTAAAATGTTGATTTCAGAGAACATCTTTTATAGGCAAGTTTAATTGAAGCATAGTGTGTGCAAAGGTAGAAGTAATATGAAATAAATCTGGAAAGGTAAGTGGGAGATGATGCTTTAAATGCTAGGATTAGAAAATTACATTTGATCCTGGAAGCAATAGAGAGCCTGTGAAGGTTTTAGAGCAGAGGGTAATGCAATCAGAATTGCTGCTTAGGAAGATTATTTTCACAGTTCTGTGGAGAAGAGCTTGGTGAGGAGAGAGATTAGAAGCAGGGATGCTTACCAGGCTGTTACAGTAGTCTAGATGTGAGAAAATGAGTTGCTTAACTAGATTTCACATGTGAGGGGAGAGAAAAGGAGAGATGTAAGAGATGTTCTGGAGGTAGCATTGATAAGTCATGACAATTGATTGGATGCAAAGAGTGAAAGAGAAGGTTCCAAACCTGGTGACTGGTAAAGTCTTGGTAGCATCAAAAGAAACTGGGAAATTTGGAAAAGGTGTGGGTTTAGGGGAGAAGATGAGTTACATTTTAAGCACAAGTTTGAAATAATGTCTAGTTAAAGATGTTCACCATTGATGAAGTGAGGCTGGATGTGAGCCTGGAGCTTAGGAGAGAAGTTTGGGCTGTATTTAATAGTTTTTATTAAATATTAATAATTAATAGATTTAATAGTCATCTGTGAAAAGATAATTGAATCCATGGGAGCTGATGGGATCTTAAAGAGAAAGAGTGTAGAGATAGGAGAGAAGATACTCATTACAGATGGGTAAGAAATGGATAATCCAGCAAAGATTCATCAGACAAGTAGGAACAACCAGGAGATAGTAATGTCATGTAAGCAAAGGGGGAGGAGAAGTGTTAGGAAGGGGTTTGGTTATCTGTCAGAAACTAAAGTGAGCTCAAGTAGGCTGGATATTGAGGAACAGCCATCAGGTTTGGTAGTGAAGAGAGGCTGAATGGAATGTTAAAAAGTAGAAGGAATAAATGTAGATGACTTTTTATAGTTTGTGGGAGGAAGAAGAAAGATAGGGCAGCAGAGGGGATGGCATGGTCAAATGAAGGTATTTTTAGAATGGAGAAAACCTGGGCATGTTAATGGGCAGCAAGAAAAAAGACTGAAGATAAGGGAATAATTGAGAAAACAGTCTCCCAGAGGAGATGCTAGGGGATGAACCAAGAACACAAGCAGGGGTTCTTGACAAGAAGTTACTTCTTTCAGAAACTGGTGCAAAAGAGGGATAATATAAAGTTATTTTGAGCTATAGAGGAGGAAAATAGAGGGCACTCACAGCAGATGAGTTGTGTTTTCCTAATAAAATGGTAGGTAAGATATTTTGCTAAGAGAAAAAAGTGGTAGAAAGAATCTTTGCAACAACTGCTGTGTAGAATACGGTAATCAGCTGTAGAAGAAGGATAAGCTTGCCTTGTAGAACTAAGGGCTCAGTTGAGATTAAATAACAGATATTTAGAAGACCCAGTCATTGTGGATCTCCTTGGAACATTAAGCAAACGAAGGCATGTGGGGATGATACAGGATTGGCAAACAAAGAGGTGGGAGATTCAATGGTAGGGATAATATAGTCAACAGTAGGATTGAGGCAGAAGGGAAACATTGGAGCCAGAACAGAGGTAGTGGATTAGGAAGATCAGGGAGGGATGGGAGTGACTGTAGAACTAAGGATATGTAGAGTAATTTCAAGAGTTCTGGGTCATGGTAGTAGAGTAGCTTTGAGTTATGATGAGATCAAGCATGTGACCATCCCTTTGTGTGCCCAAGGTAGTATAAAGGTGCAGTAATGAAAGATAAGGTGAAATGAATGAGGGGACCAGCATGTTGACGGCGATGTCAGTATGCATGTTTAAATTGTTGAGTAAGGGCAAGTAAAAGGTGAAATGAAAACTGGAAACCAAGAACTGAAAAAAGAAAAATGATCTTGAGACAAAGAAATGACTGAATCGGGGATCTGGTCTGGGAGATAGAAATAGATGGAGTAAACCTTAAAGAAGGAGGAAGGTTGTTCTGTGATGGGGATCAGACATACGAGCTTGAATTGAAGCTGCAGTAAAAGGTCAGAGAGTGTCCCTACTCTTCATCAGTTTGTCAGGAAACACAAGAAAGCACAAAGGTGGTCATGAAGACAATGTTTTCCAGAGGGATATGAGTTCTCTGATTGCAAAAAATTGGAAAAAGTACAAGAGATCTGGGATGAAAGGAAGTTAGTTATAAGGATAGAAATTGCAGAGGATACAATGGAAAGGCTGATGTGGGCAGGAATGAGAAAGACTCATGTAATTTTAGGAGAGGGGAGTTTTCATCTCACCAGATAGCAGTTGAATCAAAGGAACTAGGGAGAATTTGTTGTAGGAGTTTGCTGGCCATAGTTTGGGGCAATCGTCAGTTGTTGAGTTTCCCACCTCCTAGGGTCACAAAAGAATAAGACTCAAATATTATGGAAGGAGGTATTGAACGAGCAGTTGGGTTAAATGTTTGGATTGACAGATACCTTAGTCCAAGCAGTTCTTTTGCCTCATCTCAAGATGGTGATGTTTGGTGCAAAAATATTTGGAAAATACTCTACGTTTGGAGTATACACTTTGTTCCTCATTGGCCCTGGTTTCTGAAACTCTAGTCCCGACCAGGGTCCTAGCAGTGAGAAACTGGGCATAAATTAAAGAACACTGGGGCATTATTGTTTTATCTTATAGTGCTTTGATGGCGAATCACCAGGTAGGTAGTTCCTTCAAATATAATAGTAGCTTTTAGGGCAAGAGGTCTCCAAATTCAGTCTCTCAGAGGGACTGGTACTACAGTTTTATTCTCCAGTATCCTGTGATTAAAAAAAAAGCAAGCAGTAGGTTATGGGATAGAAGTTTTAGTGTCAACCTATGCCCTTTTTTATATTAGTTGGACTTAATCGGAAGATTTTTCCATTTCTAGTAGTCTGTACTTACATAATTCAGAGACATCATTATGTTAATTTGTTTACACTAAAAATTGAGAAAGCTTGTTACAAATCATTTGTAGCTAGCTGTTCATTAAAATAAATACCCTTGGGGAAACTATCTTTTGTAAAGTTAGTTTGTTATTGTACATCTACTCTCAAATTTTTTTAAAGTACATTTCCTGAAAAGCATTGCACAATACAATTTTTTACAGTTTAGACTGTCCTCCAGTCATTCTGAAGTAACGTTTTCACTTTAATTTAAGAATATTACGAAAGACCAAATTTTTTGTTTTACATATAAAACCTAAGCCAAAGGAGTTGATATTGCTCATTAAAGACTAAGCTCAATGATGTTTTTGTTGTTGAGTCATGTCTGACCTTGTTTGGGGTTTTCCTGGCAAAGATACTGGCGTGGTTTGCCCTTTCCTTCTAGCTCATTTTACAAGATGAGGAAATGAGGCAAACAGTATTAAATGACTTACTCAGGGTCACAGAGCTAGTAAGTATCTGAAACTGGATTTGAACTCACAAAGGAGTTTGCCTGACTCCAGACCTGGTGCTGTATTCATTCACCACCTAGCTGTCCTGACAATAGTGTCTTCATCAGGACAAAATAGTTGTCTCACTCATTAATTGCATTTCCATTTACACAAGTGTTTTCAAAGATATCATTTGTTCTATAACCATTAATAAATAAAAGTCAGTTTGAATTTTCATAAATTTTGCATTTCAAACCAGGGAATAAATTCAACCAGTACTTCTTTGGCTGATATAGCCCAAATGATGCATGAAACCATACTTTTAAAATCAGTCATTATAACAGAAGGTTTAATAAAACTGTAACAATTTTTTTCTAATTTTTCTTTTTTTCTAACATGACACTTTTTCATTTATTGAGTTACTGAATCTTTAAAATGTATAACACAGAAAAATATTTTCAATGGGACTCTGCAGAATCACAAGAGTTGGGAGAGATTTCAAAGGTTTTCCAGTCCAACCCATAGCTGAATAAGATTTCCCTCTAAAATATCCAGCCTCTGGTTAACTGCCTGTTCCACTTGCAGAAGTTTTCCTTACATTGCCCCTAAAGCTGCCCATGTAACTTCCACTCTTTCCTTTTTGTTCTGACCTTTGGGATACAGCCAGTCCAATGACCACAACCACTTTTTGTTAATGCTCTGCTTTAAAACATGACCTCCAAAATAGGACATTGTTCAGAGAAAAAGGTCCTAACCAAGAAAAGGTCAGGGACTGTTTTGTTTTCCTATAGTTTTCCCCCAGCATTTAACAGAATGCCTAGCACATAATTAATGGCATAGAAAAGTCTTGCTTTTCCATTCAATCCATACTAACCTTTTTGGCTGTGATGTCATACTCTGTAAGCTCATTGAGCCTGTTGTCCACCAAAGACACTCTAAATCTTTTTCATGATAACTCTTACCTGCTTATGCTATGCTTATCTCAAACCTGGTAAAGTTAATTAACTTTTTGTACTCTAGTATAGGACTTTATACTTATTCTTTTTAAATTCCATGTTACTATTAGATCTTGTCATTCATTATTTTAGCTATTATCAGCTTGGGGTTGGCTACAAATTTTGACAAACTTGACAATCTATACCTTCTTTCAAATTATAGAATGTTTAACAGAACCAAGGACAGAGTTTTTTTCATCTTTGAAAAACCTCTTGATGTAACTGACCCACAATCAGGCATGTGGTTTTATGGATTTTTGCCAGTAGTGTGTTAATGGTTTTGTATTGATTCCATCTATACTTTCTTGTTTGGACCATTTGTGCAGATTTGAAAAGGTAACTAAAATTAGGAAGCATTTTGTGGCCAATATTGGTAAAACCTGAATCCTTGGCTTCATTGACATAATGTTCTTATTAATGCAGCTAGTCCAGAGGCAAAATGAATTCTACAACTTCTTCAGACTTTCAAGATGATATTGGACCGTGTCTCAAATCATATGCTAACAGGATATTTGCACAGAATGTAATAACAGCATTTCAGGATATTTTACATTTTAAAAAATACACTTATGTGCTCTGCCTAAGTCAAATACAGATTTGAGAAACAGAGGGGAGGATGATTATTTGCTCAGTGGGGCAGAGGAAAGGAAAAGGAAATAAATATTTATATGGTACTTGCTATATTCTAGGTACTATGCCAAGCATTTTTTACAAATATTATCTTACTTGATCCTCAGAACAGCCTTTTGAGGTAGGTGTTATTATCCTCAGTTTATATTGGAGGAAACTGAGGCAAACAGAAGTTACATGATTTGCCCAGGGTTACATAGCTAGTGAGTGTTGGGACTAAGTTTGAACTTCCTAAATTCAGACCCAGTGCTCTTTGCACTGCGCACCAGCTGCCTCTGGCTTTTATGAGTATTTGGTAGAGAATCCCTTTAGTTAAGCTTTCCTAATTACATGTAACTTACCAAAATTCGATCCTTTTCCAGGATGCATAAAGTGACACTTTGTGTTTAGTTTCTAATCATAGTTGTAATTAAATTCCTAAAAGCTGCAAAGGTGGATCATTGGTATTCTATTTGAAATGCTTATTTCTTTGACTAAATGAAATGAGATTTTTGTGCTCTCAGCCACTTTTTCTTTGGCTGAATTGGTTTCCTGTAACTGATTTCAGTATATTCTATATTTCACCACTTGGAGCGATGTGATGTAGAATTTTCATCTTTCATACATGTTTGTAAAAAACCCACGTTTCTGCTTTCTGACATTCTCACGCCTGTGTACACATGGACTGGGCAGAGACCTTTGTGGGCTCTCAGAGAGGCATGATGGCCATGCTCCTGTTTTTCTACACAGAGACATCAGACCCTCACCATCGTATCTGTGACTCAGAAATATCACACAAGAGCAGAATTTCCTGGTAGGAAAAGCGTGTGCAAGTTATTTATAAAAAGTGAGGTAGAAGAGGATCTCTCCCTCCTTGTTCACTTTCCTACTCATGGTCCTGGCTCCATTCAAGGTGTAACATTGTTAAAAAACAAAACAAAACAAAACAAAAAGACTGCAAGTTAGTTCTTTTCATATAGTAATAGAAATATAGTTAGTTTTGTTGGTGGTTTATCTTGCTTTATGCCCGATGATAAGGTTCCTGGAGAAGAGAAGCTTCTGTCAGACCACATTAGAGCTCTTGTTTTCTAGGGCACATGTTGAACCTCGTCCATTCTTAATGAGTGATTCTACATGGTGTAGTACATACCACGATTAATAAGATATCCGAAGTCAGTATTTAAATGCTCATAATGTCTGCATTAAAATATTTTATGTTGTAAATAAATGACACAGTGGCTAGATTGCTGGACCTGGAGTCGGGAAGACCCAATTTAAATCCAACCTCAGATTTTTAGTAAGTGCGGGACCCTGGGCAAATCACTGATCCTATACTACCTCAGTCCCCTCATTAGTACTGACATCAGCTACCTCCCAGAGCTTATGTGAGGATAAAATGAGATATTTGTAAAGTCACTCAAAAACTTTGATAGAAATGTTAGTTGTTATTTCATTCAGTAAATCTATGAATACCTGCTTTGCGTAATGCCCTTTGTTAGGTAGTATGTTGGATACACATATTAAAGACATGGTTCCAGTCCTCGGCTATGTACATGCATAAGAAAATAAAAAAGCATTACTGTTGTATGTGTCAGCCACTCTTCTATGTGGGAATATGTGATAAGTGTTGGAGTGGTACAGCCAATATGCTGTTCCATTTCAGAGAAGGGAGAAATTACTTCTGGGGAGGATGATTCTCACTGGAAGGAATAGCATGCGAAATGGGTATTAAAGGATGGATAGAAAGATAGTTGGGGAGAGGGCTTTTCACATAAGGGAAAATCACATGAGCAAAAGCAGGAGAGGGTAAACTATGTTGAGAGAATAAAGAGGTTTAGTCAAGGCTTAGAGACTGTAGAAGAGTAGTGAGAGAGAAGACTAGAAAGGTAGCTTTGGGGCCAGATCATGGAAAGCCTTGACTGCCAGCTGAGGAGTATGTACTTTATTTCCTAGGCATTGGGGACCCATTGAAGATTGTTCAGGAGGGGAGTGACATGATCAAAATGGTGTGCAGGATGGATTGCAGGGAGGAGAGACTGGAGGCAAAGAAACCAGTTTTAGGCTATTGCGGTAGTCCAGGCATAAGGTAATAAAGGCCTGGACTAGGGCGGTGGCAGTGTTGGTTAAAGGGTAAAACACCCTATGGCCACGTAAGAAATCTTTATCAAACATCTAACAAATCTCTTTTTTTTTTAATATGTAGTGTGAGCTTAATGTTACTGAAGATGCTTTGAAGGCTATAGCCAGATTGGCACTAGATAGGAAGACTGGTGCAAGGGGCCTTCGCTCTATCATGGTGAGTTTGCATTGCCTTACATGAGCTATATTGTTTCTGCTTTGAGTTTCAAAAAAAAAATTGTGTGTAGGTTTCTGTACACACACACACACACACACACACACACACACACACACACACACACACACAGAAACCTATACACGCACACATACATAAATATTCAGCACATCAAACAGTAGTTTAGTTCAGAAAGAGGTCATTCAGAGGGAGAGAGGGAGCCTTCAGTTGTAAATATGAAAGAGGGATACTTAAGGAGAGGAAACTATAGTAGTTATCTAAATGTAGCCGAATGACCTCTTTCTGAACTGAGTTATTTTTTGGTATGCTGAATATAAAATATTATATAACATTGGATATTTTTATCATTCAGTGGCTATACCCAGAATGCAAAAATTTAGGGTTGAACTTCAGTTTTCTGTGTAATCTTTTTCTTACTCCCTTAGGAAAAGCTGTTACTAGAACCAATGTTTGAAGTACCAAATTCTGACATTGTATGTGTGGAAGTTGACAAAGAAGTTGTAGAAGGAAAGAAGGAACCAGGATACATTAGGTAATATGAATTGTTATGCCAAAACAAATTCATAATTTGAAGTACACACTTACTATGTACATAAAATAGTATAAAACTTGTTATATGATTAATACATGACTTAAAGTTTAAGGAATTTCTCAAATATAATTTATTTCATGGGCTTATAAAATGCAGTATTTATGAGCCTTTTTTTTTTTTTAAAAAAACTGAAACTTGATTCTTTTTTAACTTAAAGAAAAAACCCAAAAATAAATAGAAGATCACATGTGGTTTGGATTTATGAATAAGTAGGTAAAATGTGTATGTAGTGTATGTGAATTGACAACACAGTCTTCCCCTTCTTATCTTAGAGGAACTCTTCCACTTGTATCCTATGTTTTATACCCTACCTTCTCTGAGACCTTACTTCTTCAATTACTTCCTCTTTTTCTTGCATTTTTACTTTTTCTCCTTTCCTCTGGCACCTTACCTACAGCTTCTTCCTGCAAAAAAAATTACATCTTCCCTATTTTGGGGGTTAGGGGAAATTTCCTTGAGCTAGCTGTCATTTCTCCCCTCTTTACCATCAGACTTCTTGAAAGAATGGGCTATGCTTACTGGCTCTACTTTGTTACCACTCATTCACTCCTTAGTTCCCCCAATATGATTCCTGTTACCCCAGGACTTCAACTGAGGATGTTATCTCACAACTCATTAGTAATTTCTGATTGCCAGTTCCAGCTCTCATCTTTCTTTTCTTTGCAATAATCAGTTGTCACACATTCCTTCCTTCTTTTACTTTCTAATCTTTTTTGGTTTTTTGATTTACTTTTTAAATCTTTTTTTTGACTTCTGGTGCTTCTTAGTCTCCTCTTTCTCCTTTTATCCCTTAAATATTGGTTTTCCTCATATTTCTCCTTCTCTTTCTCTCTCTTTGTCCCCTGCAATGGCATTCATATCCATTCTCACACTTTATATTGATAGCTCTGTGCTAACACCCCCAAGTATATATGTCTCTTCTGAGATACAAACTCATATTTCCAGCAGCTTACTGGATATATTTGCCACTTGCATGTTCCATAGGATCTGCAATTAAATACATTGTCCTCATATGTGCCCTCTACTTGTTTTTGTTCTCCTGGCTTTGCTATATCTATTAAATGATGCCACTACCCTCACAGTCACCCAGGTTTCAAACTTGGCATTTTTTTTATCCTTTTTTCCTTGTACCCAATATCTGATTAGTCATCAGTCCTCTTAGTTCTGCTTCTTTGATATTCTTCACATAAATTCCCTTTTCTCTCTTCTTACAACTGCTATCCTGATTCATGTACTGAACATTTGAATTGCTATACTAATCTTCTGGAAATTCTTCTAGTCACTCCCTTCTTCACTTGTCTTATACTGATTGTCAGATCTTTCTCAAAAAAGTCTAATCATGTAAAATCTCCATTCTCACTTTCCAGAAACCTTCAGTGATTTTGTTGTCTACCACATCAATTCCAAAGCATTAAAATCCCTCTCAAACTACTTTTTCCAGCTTTGTCTCAATAAGAGAATATTTCTCAAACATTTTACTCTTATACTCCCATCCCTCTAGTTAACCATTTGCCACTCTTCTTTTCAAGTTTTGCCATGCAATCTTTGCCTAGGGGTGCATTACACCTCCTTTATTCCATCTTCACATCTACTTCATAATTACATTTATTCCTTTCATCACACAGCACATCAGGAAAATCCATGTAAAATTTTTTTGTCCTTTCCTTCATACCAGACAAGAAGTCTGAATTTTTTTTCTTTTTCTTCTGTGTACCTTATTATAAAATTTTTGCTGACATTATACAATACTATACATATGTTTTATGTATTTCTGACTTTCTAAACTTTTTCTTTGTCATCTGCTGACCTTTGTTCTCTGTGGCTTCTGCAAAACTCCCCCAAAATTCCCATTTCTTATGCTGACCTGTGATACGTCAAAACTATGAAGGGGAAAATCAGGATTTGGAAGGGATAACTTTATGTCTTTATATCCTTATCTAAATTGTAACTCCTTCAAGCAGAGGCCTTACCTTATTAATCTTCCACACTACAGGGTTTTGCACATATACTTATATGTATGTACATTTGTACACACAAGCTACATAAATAATTTTTTCAGCTATTTAATGAATACCAAGGAGAAAGAGTAAAGCTGACCAAAGCATTTGTTTCAGTTTGAATCATAATGAATTTTACATTCATCTATTCTCTTTCATTAGAAAGAATTGACTGCTTTTTAACCATATTTGATTTACTTGTTTTTTAAAAACCAACTGAAAATAATTTTATACCTGTGCCAGAATATATTGTGGAAGGTGGCGAGTAGGAAATTTTTACAAAGAACTCTCTAAAACCCTCCAGGTTAATACAGCATATGTTTTTATCTGAAGATGAACATAGAGGTTTATAGTTAAAAATAATTGCAAAAAATGGATCAGATAAAAAACCAAAACAACCAAAGTCTTTTACAGACATTTAAAAAATGCATATAGATTGTGAATATTCTCTTTAAGAAAAAGATATGCAGGCACATGATGTGGCAAATACCAAATAAGTATGAGAAAAAGTTAAATTATTTCTATCCTAGCACTTGAGAAACAACTAGTTACTGATACAGGAACTGATTGAAAAATCAGCTCTGTAGTCAGACCATGAACTTGTTAGTACCAAATTAGAATTAAAATGAGATGTAGAGTTAAAACAAACCCAACTTGCCCTATTCAAACTAGCTTTTGACATCTAAATATGAAAGATGAATAAAGAAACAGATCTGTCGATACAACTCATATCCTAATGAAGTTTAAAAATAAATTGCTACAGTGAGAGAACTAAAAGAACCTAGAAACTGTCTTATCTAGGCAAACACTTGAACTCCTTAGCAGGGAACTGGTATTAACTAAGGATAACAACGCAGCTTTAGAATAAACTTATTAGTAAAATTTATGAGTGTGAAATATTATGACCAGTTTCAGCTTATAAGACATTGACCAATGTTGGAAGTAAAAATAGGCTTACAGAAAGGGTGGCAAGAGACCCAACTTAAAGGTGAACATTTTAGGGAGAGCATTGAAAAATGAAATGGAAGGAAGACAACAGGCAGAAATGAGGAAAAGATCTGAGCATAGAAAAATCATTAAAGAAAACAGTGTGGGAAAAACCAGCTATACTGGGCCAAGTACACAGTCAACAAGCTTTTATTAAGCACTTACTAGGTGCAGGCACTGTGCTAAAGTGTTGGGGATACAAAGAAAGGCTCCCCTAAAATATTCCCTCCTCTCAAGGAACATCTATTCTAATGGGAGAGACAATGTGCAAACGGATAAGACACATATTGCGGGTAATGCACTTTTTTGAGGGTGTTGAGGGTTTGATTCTCAAGATACATTTGAGAGAGCTATAGCATACATTTGGGGGGAGATTGCAACAGTTAATACTATCCCAGAAAGTCAGTCGATATACCAATAATTGTTGAATTATATGCCTGCTTTCCCTTTTCATACCTTCATCAAGAGTGGGCCCCTAACACAGCTATAGATTAGTTTTACAGAGATGGGAAAACAGGTAAGTATTCACAAATGATACAGTAATACAATCGATTGCATGGTACAGAGAACAAAAGATCTTAACTGCGTCTTAACTGTGTTTATTGCTCTTTGACTATTAAAAAGGATGTTCTGGTTTGGTAGGGTTCTGCCCTAACAAGGAATCTCTCATATACATATTAAAATCATGCAAGATTTTTTGAAGCTCACAGCAATAGAGGCACTTTAACAGTTTCTGATTAATATCAAGTAAGACATACAAGAGGAAAACAAATGCATGCCCTGAAGTGTTGGCCATTGTCTTGAAGAATGTTTAGTGTAGTTTTCAAATGGAAGAGGATTCTTTATAGTTAATGAAGTCCTCTAGATGCTCCTGTTTATGGATTGCATTATGATGAAGTAAACATTGCATAGCTTCCTAATGAAGTCTGTAATCAGAGTTTCTATTTAAGATATACAGTTGAATGGACAGCCCACAGAGCTGGTCAAACACCAACAGAGAGAGAGAAGGAATGTGTCTGTGTCTCTTGAACACATGATGGATAATAAACCCAGGAATGAATAGAAGGAAAAGAGAATGTAGATTGCATTTGGGAATTTGAGCAATACTGTTAATTAATACGGTTAGCTTCTTCCTGTATCAAAGCTTTTCTTTTTCAGTATTTTTCTTGGGATATCAGATTGCTATAAGTCATGGAATACAAGTCTCCAAAAAATTGTTCACCCAAAGAGCAACAGAGAAATGCATGATGAGCATGAGTAGGTGCAGCATGTTGCCAATAAGCAGCTTCAAAAATCAGATCAGTAAGATATTTGATCAGGAAAGGAGATGGGTTGGCTGTGCAGAGTGGTAGAGCTAAACAAATGCTGGATTGGGTTCAGAGGACATCTCTGGGCCTCAGTTTCTTATATCTAAAATAAAAGGGTTGGACAAGGTATTCTTTAAGGTTGTTTCTGATTCTTAAGTCTATGATATAGCGATACTATGTTGATAGAGCAAAGGATAATCTACATTCTTCATGGGTAGAGAGATCCAAAGGAAAGCCTTTGGCACATCAGGGACCCCTGTGGAGTGCTTAGTGGTAGTTTATGAACTAGAGTTGCATAGGATGAGGAGGCATGGATTGGTTGCTATCTGCACTACTCATTCTACAAGCATTTTTAAGCAGTTTCTGTTTGGAAAGCACTGGAGGGATGCAAAGACAAAAATTAATATAAATAAATAAAATAAATAAAATAATATATATATTACATATATATGTATTATATATATACATATGTATATATATATTATACATATATACACATATATATACATTATACATATACATATATGTATAATGTATATTATACATATATATATACATATATACATTATACATATACATATACATATATATTACATATATATATAACAAATAAAATAAAATAATAAATATAAATATAAAAATAAATAAATAAAATAAAGAAAAATAAATAAATAAAATAAATATAAATAAATAAATAAATAAGATAAATAAAAATTAATATAAAATTAATCCTGTCCCCACAGAACTTATTTACATTCTACTGTGGTAGGAGTTGGAGAGGTGGAACATATACAATCAGTTCAGTACAGAACATACACAAAGTAAATACAAAGTGTTTTCTCAGGGGAAGGTATGAACATCTAAGAAGCTCAGGCCCCTTGTTGGAGAGGCTTTTGAAGTCAGTTCAAGATTCCAAGAGGCTGAAGTGAGGAAGGAGTGCATTGACGACAGCCTGCGCAGAGACCAAGAGTCAGAGTGTGGGAATGTGCAAGGGGGCCAGTTTGTCTGGAATATAAAGGGAATGGTGAAGTAAGAAAGAATTGGCCTGGGAAAATAGCTTGGAAGCCAAACTGGGAAGGGCTTTAATTGCCAGATAAAAATATTCTGTATTTTATCTCAAAGACAATAGGGACCTAGCAATACTTTTTGAGTAAATGACATTGCCAGACTTGTGCTTTAGAATAGTACTTGAGCAGTTGTACGGAGAATGGATTAGAAAGAGGAGCCACTGGAGAACAGTTACAACATTCCACTAGTTTGGGCCAGAGATGAACATTTGTTTGAGTATTAAAGGTGTTGGGGAAAATGTTGGATAAATATTCATTAGTTGTGTTAAAGTTGAGTTTTTTCCAGCTATGAAACACTGACATGTTGATTGGAATTTATTTTTATTTGCATCTAGAAAGACATACTTATGCAGAGACTTTTCAGGTTTTTTTTTTTAAATGCCCAATTGCTTTTCATCATAGGGCTCCAACTAAAGACTCATCTGAAGAGGAGTATGACTCTGGAGTTGAAGAGGAAGGATGGCCTCGGCAAGCAGATGCTGCAAACAGTTAAACACTGTTAAAACCTTTATGCCATAGAAATTTCTCCCTTTTGTTTTAAGATCGTAACTGGCTTTACATAAAGGCATTGAATCTATCCTGGATATTATACATGGTCAGAAGCCTTTTAGGATAAGAGTCAGATCATGTATGTTATTGTAACATCACATTGATTTTATGCATTGGACATTATGTGGACTTTAATGGCACAGTGTTCAAAAACAAAGTGTACATTTTTTGGTTCAGTTTTTTAAATATGCTTTAACAAAATTCTGAAGTTATATTAAGCAATGCAGATGTTGCCAGTAACTAATGAATTTTACAATAATGTTACTCTAAAGATGGGAAAATAAATTTCCTTAAAAACTGAGCGTTGATATACCATTAGTTCAACTTTTTTTACCTGCATTTGTTTCCTGAAGAGATCAAACTTTTTATTCAAATTTGAAATTGAAATGGATCCTGATGTTGACTATTAGTAATGAAAAAGTGCCCAAGATTACTGAATTTTGATGATGATTAGTTACGTTCTTAGGCTGCTTTGCTAATTCATGACACCAACTTACCAGTTGATTTCAGTATAAAAGGCAGTGTGCTTATTGGCTGTTTGAGATGTCTTTCAGTGTAATAGAGAGGCAGATGTGATTGGAATCTCAGTAAATTTCTCACAGGAAAAGCAAATGAGGAATACAGCATGTAGGTATATTTAAATTTTAAGTAAAATACTTTTAATGTTACACAATTACCTAAAGAGCTAGTGTGCATCAGTTTTTTGGTGCTGGATATTTGTCCAACCTCCTATTTCCACATCAAAGAAAGAAAATATATTTTTTTTCTGTAATCAGTAGTGAACTTGTTCATACAAAAATGACTTCTAAGTTATTTGTTCTCATTTGTTATATATCTTTTTCTTGGTCATTGTTGATTTGGGACTTGCAGCAAAACCAAGAGGAACAAAACTGCATCCCTTGGAGGACTTAAACATGAAGAAAAAATTGATCCGTTAGCAGAAAACTCAGGAAATGAGTAAAGGATTTTTAAAGTTTTAAAATATCAGAATCTCCAGATACCTTTTCAGTTTCTTTTTCCTTTCCTGCTAAGATGTTACTGCAGGTTTTGTTATTCATCTAGTTGGAATTTTTAAAAAAAATTAAGACTGATTTAAACACTTTCGTCCTTTAGCCTGCTTGCTAAAGATGAGGATTTTCTTCAAGCATTTTGTCAGGAAGAAAAAACATTAAGCTCTAACAGTTTAATTCCAAACCCTAATCTTGTACTGAAGAGCCTAATCAGGGCTTTACGTGTCTTAGATAATAGGAGAGCTGTGAAATGTTTCTCTCTTGCTGGGAAAGGTACAGAGATGCACGTTCCCCGAGTCAGCGTTGTGAGAATCCTTAGTCTCCCCGGTGAGGAAGCCCTTGATGCTGTGTTGTAACTCCAGCTTTCCTTTTAGTGGAGTGGGGAAATGGAAGATTTCAATTCTTGTGAGGATAATCCCCCAGAAGCAGACCTGAGGCAGTACAGTGACAACAGGAAAACAACTTGCATTTGGTCTGGAAGTTGTTTCTAACATTGCGATCGATGTTTTTAAATCAAACGCAAATGCGGTGTAGCTACAATTTGTATCTTGGGACTTATGTTTTGGCATTTGAATAAAACGAAGCTATTAATGAAAGTTACTTTGTCATCTCCATGAAATGGGCCCAGCTCGGGGGGTGGGTCGGGTGAAGGAAGGGAACCAAGGCGTTCCTTCGGAGCAGCGCAGGGGCCTCCGCGCCCGCACTTGGGGGCCTCCGGGCCCGCACTTGGGAGACTCCGCGCCCGCACTTGGGAGACTCCGCGCCCGCACTTGGGGGCCTCCGCGCCCGCACTTGGGAGACTCCGCGCCCGCACTTGGGGGCCTCCGCGCCCGCACTTGGGAGACTCCGCGCCCGCACTTGGGGGCCTCCGCGCCCGCACTTGGGGGCCTCGGCGCCCGCACTTGGGGGCCTCGGCGCCCGCACTTGGGAGACTCCGCGCCCGCACTTGGGGGCCTCCGCGCCCGCACTTGGGGGCCTCCGCGCCCGCACTTGGGGGCCTCCGCGCCCGCACTTGGGGACCTCCGGGCCCGCACTTGGGGGCCTCCGCGCCCGCACTTGGGGGCCTCCGGGCCCGCACTTGGGGGCCTCCGGGCCCGCACTGGGGGCCCGCACTTGGGAGACTCCGCGCCCGCACTTGGGGGCCTCCGGGCCCGCACTTGGGGGCCTCCGCGCCCGCACTTGGGGGCCTCCGGGCCCGCACTTGGGGGCCTCCGCGCCCGCACTTGGGAGACTCCGCGCCCGCACTTGGGGGCCTCCGCGCCCGCACTTGGGAGACTCCGGGCCCGCACTTGGGGGCCTCCGCGCCCGCACTTGGGGGCCTCCGCGCCCGCACTTGGGGGCCTCCGGGCCCGCACTTGGGGGTCTCGGCGCCCGCACTTGGGGGCCTCCGGGCCCGCACTTGGGAGACTCCGGCGGCTTGCCTGGTGGCCTCGGGGAAGCCAGGGGCTGAATCTGCCCAGCACCCGGAGCGAGGGGACAGCGAACGGGCGGGCTCATTCATTGGCTCGCAGGCTCTCGGGGCGGGGCTGTCAGCCTGACGTCATATCCGGAAAGTCGCCCTAGGAACCTCTCGGAGCAGGCCCGGGGGTTTCTTCCGGGTCTCTAGTACTTCCTCTCGGCCCACTGGGGCGGCAGGGTGACCCCTCTATGGCTCTGCCGCCTTTCCCCGGCCGCTTTGCCCCTGTCTGCCCCGTCCCGCCGCCGCCACCTCCTCCTCCCCCTCCCGCTCCGTTCCGATGCCTTCCCTTCGGGCCGCCCCCGCCTCTCCAGGCCTATCCGCCTCCACCACTACCTCCGCGGCTAGGTCCCTTCCTGGGGACCCCAGGCCCCAACGCGGGCCCCTTCCTACCGCCTCCCATCCCGCCGCCCCCGATCCCGCCACCGCCTCCTCCCCCTCAGTGTAGGCCCTTTCCGGGGCTCGAGGGCGGGGAACGGCTTCCGCCCCCCTCCCCGGCCCCTCCGTGGGCCCAGCGCTGGGCAGAGGCCCCGCCACCCGACGGGCTCGGGGACGCGGCCCTGCAGCGCCAGCGGGACCGCCAGTGGCTGGAGGCCGTCTTCGCAGCCCCGCGGCGAGCCAGCGGCCCGCCGGCCTCGGGGGGAGCGTTGGCCGCGGCTGCTCCGTCGGGCCCCAGCCTCGGCGAGCTCCGGGGGCGGCTGCGCGGAGCCCTGCGCCTGGTGAGCCGGCTGCGCGGTCTGTGCCGGGCCCTGCGGGAAGCCGAGGCGGACGGGGAGGCCTGGGAGCGGCTGCACCACCAGGCGGCCCCGCTGCGGGAGCGGCTGCGCGGGGCCCTCGAGCCTCTGGGCCAGGCCGCCTACGTGGGCGCTGCGCGGAGGAAGCTGGAGCGCGTGCGGCGGCGGCGGCAGCGGCTCCGGGAGAGGGCCCGCGAGCGCGAGGCCGAGCGCGAAGCGGCCCAGGCACGCGCGGCGGAGCGCGAGGAGGAGATCGACCGCTGGAGGAACAAGTGCGTGCAGGAAGTGGAGGAGAAGGCGCGGGTAAGGCCGGCGAAGGCGGGCCCGCGGGCCCCCCAGCCTCCCCGGGCGCCCCCGCACCTCCGCCGCCCCGGGCCCCCCCCGCACCTCCGCCGCCCCGGGCCCCACAGTCTCCCCGGGCACCCCCGCACCTCCGCCGCCTCGGGCCCCCCAGCCTCCCCGGGCGGGCCCCCCAGCCTCCCCGGGCGCCCCCGCACCTCCGCCGCCCCGGGCCCCCCAGCCTCCCCGGGCGCCCCCGCACCTCCGCCGCCCCGGGCCCCCCCCCGCACCTCCGCCGCCCCGGGCCCCCCCCGCACCTCCGCCGCCCCGGGCCCCCCCCCACCTGCGCCGCCCCGGGCCCCCCCCCGCACCTCCGCCGCCCCGGGCCGCGGGGAAGGCAAAGGGAGAGCGCCATTCAGACTTCCCTCAGACTCCTGCCTCAGGGATTATGACCCTGCCACAGGTGGTGTTGGCCGCCTAGGCAGGACTTCCAGAAAGACCGAGAATGTCCTTTCGCCCATTTCACCCACCCCAGTGTCCCGCGGTCACTCCCGCGTTCCTGGTCTCCTCCGCATCCCTCCTGTTAGCTTCCCGTGTGCCAGGCACTTTTAGGATCGTTACCTCATTCGTTCCTCACGGCAGCCTGGGAGGCCGGTGCTGTTATTATCCCCGTTTGAGGCAGACAACTTAAGTAACACGCTGGTAAATTCTGAGTCTGGGTTCCAGGCCCAGCTCCCTGCTCCCTGCCGCGCCGCCTGTGCCAAGTTTATTACTGCACAGTACCTAAATAGTCGTCCCTTCGTCCCACCATCTCCCAGTCAAAACTCCTGTTTCCTCAGTGCCATGATCTCAGTTGTTATAACTCAAAAGATCTTAAGTCTAGAGCTGGAAGGAGCCTAAGAAGTCTTCTAACCCAGCCTCCTCATTTCACAGATTGGGAAACTGAGGCCCAGTCTGGTTAAGTGAAGGGTGCACAGTGGTACTAATGGATAACAACTTATTCTTTCTTCCCCCAGTAATCCACAGGGTATTATTACTTGTGATATTTCAGGTACTGCTCAATTAAATGGGGAAAACCTGGGGGTAGGAAGATTTTATTGCCACCCATAAAATTATACTTTCTAGGCAACTACTTACAAGATTGGCCTTTGAAGATAGAGGCTAATAATTTCTTTTCCCACCAGGAACAAGAACTCAAAGTTGCTGCTGATGGTGTTTTATCAGAAGTGAGGAAAAAGCAAGCCGATACCAAGAGAATGGTGGATATTCTTCGAGCCTTAGAGAAACTGAGGAAACTGAGAAAAGAGGCTGCAGCTAGAAAAGGTAACCTGGGGTGTGCTGGAGCCAGTTGGTACCAGTTGACTTAAATTTTCAGTGTGAACGTCTACACTTTGGAAACCAACGTATACTACACATCAGGGCCTGATTCGTTGTCTCCTTCTTGATGGGGAATATTTAAATAATGCAGATGAAACTTTAAAGTGAGCCTGATAGAATTTTCCCCCAGATCTTACTATTTACAACCAGTCCTGTTGCCAAAAGGATTCCCTTGCATTTCAGGTGTAGCCCTGTGACTTTATCCTGGATCAGATGCAGAATCTTCTGTTCAGCATTTGAAACCCTTTCCATGCTGGCTCCGATCCACCTTTCTAGCCTTATTATCTGTCACTCCTCTTCCTTTGCTCGGTTCTTTCCTACCATGTTCCTTTGGCTGTGTCTGTACCTTTGCAGAGACTGCTCCCTATGCCTCCACTTCTCTCATCTCCTCCTCTGGGTGGCACCTCTGGATGTCTTCTAGTACAGTCTTCCAGCCCCTCCCATGAAGTTACCTTGCAATTTACATTATAATGTTGTGTCTGCTTGTATGTGTTTTGAGTTGTCTGCCCTACCAGAATGTAACTTCTTCCCCAAGCATAGAGAACTATTTTCTGGCATGGTAGCACTTAGACTTAACCGTGTTCCTGGCCCATAGCAGTCACTCATTCCTTAAATGTTGAGTGCTTTGATTAGCAAAAAATCTGCTTGCTGGAGATAGAAGAGAACTGAGTTCAAATTCTGCCTCTGATTTCTCAGTTTTATGAGAACTTACTTCATGGGATTGTTGTGAGCACCTGCTAGGTGGCGCTACACTGCACCGAGGACTGGACCTGGGGTCAAGAAGCCCTCAGTTTAAATTGGCCTCTCAATTTAAGAGAGGGGACCCTGGGCAAGTCGCCTAACCTCTCCTTGCCTCTGTTTCTTCATCTGTAAACTAGGAATGATAGTAGCACCTACCTTGAAGGGTTGTTACCAGTGTCAGATGAGATGATACTTATAAAGTGTTTAGCACAATGCCTGGTGCATAGTAAGCACTGTCTAAAGGTTTTGCTATTTAGTCGTTTGGATCCTGTTTGACTCTGTGACCCCATTTGGGTTTTTTTTGGCAAAGATACTGGAGTGGTTTGTCATTTCCTTCTCTGTCTTATTTTACAGATAAGAAAACTGAATCAGGGTTAAGTGACTTGCCCAGAGTCACAAACCTAGTAAATGTCTGGGGCCAGATTGAGTCTTTCTGAGTTCAGACCTAGTGCTCTATCCACTTTGACACCTAGCTGCCTATATAAATGTTAGCTGCTATTATTATACCTTAAAACATATATGAATTGCTTTTATTACTGTGATTTAGAATCAGAAGAGCTGAATTCTGTTTCCAACTGTACTAGTAATTACAAGTAACTAGTAATGTGAACCTGGATATATCACTTACTCTAGGGACCATCTTTTTCTTAATTAAGTCTTAGAGCCTAGCTCAGAAATAGCTTACTAACTTAAAATCACACATTAAGTGCCAGAATCAGAATTTAATTTTGAGTCTCTCTGGCCTCTAACACTCCAACAATTAGAACTTTTATATAATTTATTAAACTTAGTACCCACTGTTTAAGTGTCATGCTCTAAGTACTGTGGGATGAAAAAGAAGAAATAAGTCCCAGATGAAACCTAACATGAAGCAAGTTAATTTAAAAATAACAGCTCAGCAGTTTAAAATGAGTATAAATGTGTTTTTAAAAGTTTGGCCTGGGAAAAATGTCTCATGCCTTTTAGCAGCCTCTCTGGGGTGTAAATCCATTTAGGGTCTGGTTCTCTAGTACTTCGGAGTGTAGACATTGTGACAACCTCCAAGTAGTCCTGGTGAAAGGCATTGCCTTCTTATAGAACAAAAATTTAGAGCTGAAAGAAATTTTAAAGATCTTCTAGTCTTGCTCTCTCATTGTTCTGTACCCAGAGTTGGATTTCCTGAATAGGAGAATTTCTTACGCGTCATGCTAGGAGCCTAATGCCTACTTTTTTGGTGCATATAATTTACTTTAAGGGAAATGTTGTGGGTTTTTTTTTTTAAACCAGAAAAGCCCCTATCATTAAATTCTCATATTTCTTTTTGAAACAAACAAAAAAAGATTAGCCCAGAAGCTTAATGCGAGATAGATTAGATTGGGGACTGTCTGAGATAAAGTGTGAAACCTGCCAGCAGGAAGTTACAGGAAACCAGTTAATGATAATAAGGGTTTTTGTGGTTCAGCGAAAGCACTAATGTGCCAAGCGAGTCCGGCATTTTATACGATGCTATGTACAATTTTTAAAAATTATTATACATGTAATAACCATCAAAAGGGAAGCAAACAATCAGGGTTAAAATCTTACAAAAGTGGGTTGTCAGTGTCTTTTGTCAAGATAACTTGGAATTCCATTATCTTTGCCTTGGTTCTTGTTCTGTGTGTGTGTGTGTATGTACACACATATATAGGTATTTATATATACACATATGTATATGTGTATGTATGTATACACACACGCACATAGTTGTTGTCAACATGTATGCACTACTCGTTTTCCTGCCCTCACTTTGTGCATTATTGCGTACCGTTCTTTCCATTTCCATGTATTTCATTCCTTTAACAGCACCTTAATAGCATTGCATTAAAATACTGTAATTCAGTCATTCCTTAATCATTGAATGTAAAAGTTGCTTGCAGTTTCTTGCTGTTGCAATTACAAATATTTTTTGTATTTAGAGATCCTTTTTTTCCCTTACTTTAATGATTTTTTAAAGGGAAAAAGTCATAGCAATTTAGTCTGTGTTAAAAATTGTGATCATTTTGGTGGTTTTTGGTGACTCCTGTTAGAGTACTCTCCACAATGTTCATTTTAGTCCACGTTTGGGTGGCAAGGACTTTGAGAGATGCCAAAGGTGGACATTTTCATATTGTAGCTGGGATTTTGTGGTAACTTCATAAAAGTAATGGGTTTTGCTACTTAAATGAGATGAGATATTTAGATACATGTATTTAAATTGTTATTTGACTCTTTTCAGGGGTTTGTCCACCTGCCTCAGCAGATGGAGCTTTTGACCATCATGTAGAGAGACTGAGAAAATTAATCAAAAAACGCACTGAACTCTATGAAGCTGAAGAAAGGGCACTGCGAGTTATGTTGGAAGGAGAGCAGGAAGAAGAGAGAAAAAGAGAATTAGAAAGGAAGCAGAAGAAAGAAAAAGAGAAAATTTTACATCAAAAACAAGAAATTAATTCCAAGTTATTTGGGGATCCAGGTATGTTCTGTAACTGTAAAAGAAATGGGTGGAATTCTTATAGTAGGAATTATTAAGCTAGGGTCTCTACAGACTAAGTAAAACTTAGTATTTCCTTGTATTATGAATTTAAAAAAGCAACATTATTTTGAGAAGGGGTCCATAGACTCCACCAAACTGCCAGAGGAGTCTGGGACACAAAAAAAGGTGAAGAACAGTGATAATAGATAATCTGAAATTAAGTTAGAAAGCTGCTAGGTAGTAAACTATTTCTGTAAGGTCTTAAATAATAAGAATTAAAAATCTATCAAATCATCATAGTAATAGACTAAGTCTATGTACTTTGCTGAACATAGTTTTATAAGTTATTCTGAGCATGAGAAACCAAAAGCTGTATATGGTTTTCCTTTTCAGCTGAGTTTCCACTTAGTCACCTCCTACAGCCCTTCAGGCAGTATTATCTACAGGCAGAACATTCCTTACCAGCTCTCATTCAGATCAGGTAAGAGCATCCGTTATTTGTAGTCGTGATAAGCTTCCTTTCCAGGAAGCAAACAAGAAGTTGTTAATGTGACATAGTAGAGTTAGGTTAATTTGTCAAGTTGCTTGTGTATAGCCCTATGTCATATTACTTCTGAAACACAATTTCAGAATCAAAATGCTAGTGCTATCATTTTTGTAAGGCTAAGACCTAAGAAAGGACTTGAGAGATAATGTGGCCCAACTTTTTTATTACATAGATAACAAAATAGGTTCAGTGGGGTTTAGTTGACTCCTCTTGAGTCACATAGCTAGTTAGTGGCAGAGCCTGCTCCAGAATCCTGGGTCTTCTGACTTTTATCACAGAAGTTCAGAGGTGGAAGGTGTCCCACAAGCCTTCTGATGCAGTCTGTTTCTGAAAAGGAATCCCTTGTATAATATGTGACAAGTGACCATCTAGTTTCCACTCAGAGAGTTCCAGTGAAGGGGAACCCATCACCTTCCAAAGCAGTGCATTCCACCTTTGGATAACTATGTTAGGAAGATTTTCTTGTTCACCAAGCCAGACCTGCCTCTGATTTCTATTTCAAGTCTTCTAAGCCCTGCTTTCTAGGGCTAAGAAGAAATCTCTATTGCCCCTTCTACATGATAGCCTATAAAATAGTTGAAAACTATTACCATTTCTCCCTGTGCATATACCTAGAATCTTCTTTAGGTTAGGCATCTCTAGTTCCTCCAGTCCATTTTCTTGTGACATGGTCTCCTCTTTCCAGTAGTCACCTTCTCCAGATGTACTCCAGCTTATCATTGTAATTAATGATTACCTACCCCAGTTTTGGTCTGATCTGTACAAGATTATGACCTTCCTTATTTTCATACTTCCTCTTGCTACTGGGGTCTTGGAGTACATTTGCTGGAAAAGGGAAGGTTATTTTTCCTTTTCACCATGCTGACACTCAAACAATATTGATTTGAAGTGCTTGCATTGTTTTTCCAGTTCTTTATGCTAATGCAAAATAAACTTAGCCACAAGGAGTATAATCTGTTGTGGAATTGACAGTTATAATCTTGAAAAATCTGTTCTGGATTTAGGTCTTTGTTTGAAACTTAGGTCCTGAGAGCAGGTGCCCTGTGTTTTCACCCTGTCCTATCTGGGTGACCTCAGGTGAATCACTGACTCCATTTTCCTTATGTCTGAAATGGAATTAAATTGTGACCTAAAGGACAGGGATTTCCAAGGATGGATATCTGAGTCTTGGTTCTGTCAGTTATAACCCATGTAATCTAGGGCGAGTCACTTAGCCTGTCTTGGTCTTAAGGGTTCTGATCTGTAGAGTCAGGGAGTTGGATTGTAGATAACATTCAGAGATTCCTTCCATCTCTCACATTTTGTGATTCTCTAAGAAAGCAGCATTTTCCATACTAAGGAAAGCCACCTTTTTCTTGTGAAGAACAAAATATTTATGTTTGGATACAATTGTGAACCTCCAGAAATAACTTTCCATATCTTAGTCAGGAGTTTAATCAATTGGCAGCATTTGTAGTTGAAAAAAATGAGTAAAGAATGCTTTCCTCTCTTTGTTTACATTTGAGAAAATTAGTCTTTTACATTTTAGGACAAGATAGGTTTTATTATATTGCAACACAAATAAATTGTATGTTTTGCTAAAGTGAAACTGAAGTAAACTTTTGTTCTGAAATCTTTGAAAGGCATGAATGGGATCAGTATTTGGTACCTGCAGATCATCCTGAAGCCACCTCTGTCCCTCAAGGATGGGTCATTCCTACACTCCCCAGCAGTGATGCCTGGGCAGCTGCGCTCAGACTCAACCAGTGAAGATGATGGTCACATGAACACGCTTGTGTCTTTGCGGACTAAGCCAGGACAGACTCTGAACTCTCTTGGGCAGTCCTGAATGCAAGTTCTGTTTTCATGATGTAGAGTCCTGGGCTAGAGGGACCTCTGGAATCAGCAGGTTAACACTGGTCATCAGGAAAGGCCAAGGGCAGGAAGGAAGGGATGTAAATTGTGCTCTTACTGTATAAAGTGGCCTTTGTTGTTGCACTTTTAAACTTAATTTGCCCCTGTTTTGAGGGGGATTGGTTAAATGTACCTTCTCTTATGCAGTGTGTGTGGCTGTGTTCATGTGCACAAACAGAAAATCCAGGTATGTCTTTCCTGAAAGATGTGAAAAAAAGAGCTGATCTTTCCTGAAAATGGAGGGTTCTGAATGGGTGTGAAGGCCAGATCGCTCATTCTCTTCACCTAATGTCATAAGTCCTAGGTTGGTGCTAGTAGTCTTTAGTTGGAGTAAGGGCTGTACATTTGAAAACACATCAAAGCACTGAAGAGAACAGTCCTTAAGCTTCCTCCCTCTTGCCAGCCTTCCCCCAACCATAGTTTTGTAGCTTCATTGTCAGTATTACTTGTGTCCATACAACAAGAGAAAACATGTTGGTGCTTCCCAGCTGGTTCCAGCCTGGCTTGGGTCACTTATAGTTTTGGGATATCAGATCTGACCTGGGCTTTTTTCTAAAGGAAACTTGAATAAGGTGTTAAATATCTCTTTCCACAAGTTGGATGGATATGCCTTAATTGTAGAGCCATGCCTCTTCTGCAGATTGAGTTGTGAATACCTTTCTGTGTAGAGGTTGGAAGGCTTAGCATCTTCATTGAAAAAGATTCTAGTTTGCCCCTGGGAGCAGACTTCCTAACCTGAAAGTGTTACACACTGGAGGAAACACACAGCTATACTAAAAGGTTGATCTTACATTGTTTACCTGTTGTAGGTGAGATATCTGTTGAAATGCTGCGAAAGCAGCTCTCTGTAGCATAGGCTGAGAGGACAGATTTTCAGAGTAAAATTTATTTTTATCAGTGAAATGCTGTTCTTGAAGACATTTAGTACTGTAAAATGAGAGTTTATACATGCTTTATGCCAG
The DNA here is from genome assembly GCA_023548195.1 of Bettongia penicillata ogilbyi. Taxonomy (NCBI): domain Eukaryota; kingdom Metazoa; phylum Chordata; class Mammalia; order Diprotodontia; family Potoroidae; genus Bettongia; species Bettongia penicillata. Next base: position 3,560,587 of record JAJHZJ010000148.1, read on the forward strand.
ATGGTATAAAATTAATTTATATTTTTATAAAGCCGAATAAACATCATTTTATTTTTTAAATTAAGGCTTTTCTAAGTTGTTTGACACCCAAAACAATGGTTATGTAAAGTACACAGCCCCCAGTGCAAAAGATATTGAAATGTTTTTAAATTGTGAAAGCAACAGTAATTCTCCAGAAAAATTGTTCCCTACTGGCTGAAATATTTCTCTGCCTTTTGATGAGAGAAATAGAACACTTGCCAGCTTCAAACCTAGAGGCAAATATTACTACCAACCTTGAAAATCCTTGAATGTAAGACAATTTTTACCCGATTTGAAGACTAGACCATTTCTACATATTACCCCTCTAATTTAATTCAACAAATGTGTATAGCATTTGCCAGCAGCTCTGGCAGGTCCAACCAAACAGTCTTGAGTATGAACTCCATGAGGGGCTCTATGTCTGGTATTACAAGGACTAGCCTTGCTTAATTTTGGACATGTTTCTCACCAGGTCATCCATGGGATGATGAAAATTTTCAGCCACAGAAATTTGAGACAGGACAAATTATAGAAGAATAGTGGTTTTCATTAGTGGAGGGAGTGTCTCTATGAATGAACTCTTTGAATGATGAAATAATTAAGTTTTAAGAAATGTCCAGAACACTGCATTAGGCACTGGGGGAAATAGAAAGTTAGGGAAGATGCTTTCTAAAAGAGAAAGTTAACAAAAGATTGGCCTCATGGTCTGGTTGGACAGTGACTCAGAGAACCAGACGCGGTATCAGGGCTTGGCAAACTGGCCTGAGGGCCAAATTAGACCCTACGTCTGTCTTTGTAAGGCCAGTCAGTGAGTTAAGAATAGTTTTCGCTTTTTTACAAAAAAACAGGCCACCTGCTGTATGTTGCCAGCTCCTGCTTTATATGATGAGAATCCTAGATCGTCCAACCCACCCATTTTACAGATGAGGTTACAGGCTTAGGGAGACGCAGTGATGATCAGGCTGGCCGCTAATAGGATCCAGAAATCGGAACCTGACTTCTGTGACTCTAGAGCCAGCGCTTTGTTTTCCACTTCACTGCACTGTCTCCTAAGGTGAAAAACCAGTGTGAAGTTTGAGCTGGAAAAGGGCTGGTTACCCAAGGAGAACGTTTAGGAAGACTTCAGAGGTGTCAGAGTGGCATTTGAGTCGGGCTTTAAGGGCGGAATGGAATTTAATAGGCAGAGAGGAGAGGAAGAGGTTTGGAGGATACAGAATTATGAAAACAGATAAGGAGGAAATCATGTTTGCTCTCTCTAGAATTTTTCAGCACAATGTTAAGGACTATGTAATTCATTTCCCCTTTATTACACCACATCAGACTCATAGGCCATAATGTCTGTACGTTGAAACTGGGCTATTTTGACAACAGATTTAATCAGCATTATAGACAGTTGATTTGTCCAATGCTGTATGGTAAACTATCTACATCAAGGTTATTTTATATGTGGTTGGTTTTTTTTCACTCACTGTAGAAAGGTTATCTGAGTTGAGACACACCGAGGGAAAGTACAGCTTAGTTTAGGTATGATAATCTGGTACAAAGATTTATGGAAGGCTAAATGGTAGAATTTGATTACATAAATACAGCATTAGGGCATGTTCAACTTTTGTAACTAGGGTTAAGTTGTGAGAGGATTTGCCACTATACCAGTAGGTGTGCTCCCTATGATTTAAAGCCATTCACCTTGCTGAGCCTACGTCACTGCCTCTGCATGTAAGAACACAAAAGAAGATCAACTTGTCATAGCCATCTGGCTAGTCTTACAGCTCCATCCACTCCAATGAGAAGAAGGAAGCTATGCTGCATGCTTGCTAGGTAAGCACCAAATTGTGTATGGAATGTTGGCATTTGGTGTGATCCAGAAGGCATTTGTTAATATGCAATTACTGTTTTATACTTGTGTGGTTAAGGAAACAGGCAATATATTACAAGATTTAAGGGGAGGAAAACCATAAATCATTTCTCTTTAAAATATATATATCTATAGACAGGTAGATATTTTAATTTAGCACTGCTAACTTATTCTCGGATAATGAATGGCTGTCCACATGGTTGTTTTCCAACTTGACCCAACCTAATCCCACTATGTAGAGTTTTTTTATACAAAGCAGACCCTGAGCAGAGAAAGAATTCATGACCAAACAGGTTTTGGAGAGGCTTACAGTAAGTAAAATGGACAATTTTTATCATATGAAATGTTTGTGAAAAAATAAAACTAATGCAGTTAAAATCAGGAGAAAAGAAAGAAATTGGGGAAAAAATTTGCCACAATTTTCTCTGATAAAAGCCTCATTTCTAAGATATAGAGAACTAACTCAAATTTATAAGAGTAAGAGCCATTTCCAAACTGATAAATGGGCAAAGTATATGAATAGGTAGTTTTAAGAGGAAGAAATGAAGATATCAGTAGCCATGTGAAAAAATGCTCTAAAATCACTAATAATTAGAGATGCAAATTAGAACAATTCTGAGGTACTACCTTATGCTCACCAAATTGGCTAATTTGATAGTAAAGGAAAATGACATGCTAAAAGGGCTGTGGGAAAACAGGTACCTTACTATTACTCGTCCATTCTATAGAACAATGAACTATACCCATAAAACTGTTCAGCTGTTCACGGGGGTGCCCATCAATTGTAATAAGTATGTGTAAGTGATGAAATACTATTGTGCTGTAAGAAATAATGAAGAGATGATATCTGAGAAACTTGCGAAGACTTGATGAACTGGTGCAAAGTGAAGTGAACAGAACCAGAAGAAAAATGTATATAATAACAATATCGTAAAGATACCATTGAAGGACTTAGGAAATCTGATCAACACAATGACCAACCACAATTGCAGAGCACTCGTGATAATACATGCTACCCTATGTCCAGGTAGAAAAGTGATAGACTCAGAGTACAGACTGAGACATATTTGGGGGCAGGGGGCATGGCCAATGTGGGAATTTGATTTGTTTGACTATATATATTTATAATTTGCTTTTTTTTTTTTCTGACCTTGGGATGGGATGGGGGAGGCAGAGAGAGGAAGGTCAAAGGGAGAGAATTCAGAACATGAAATTGAATTTATTTGAATATATATATTTGAATATATTATTGAATATTTCAAAATAAAAACAGAATGGGGGTGGGTGGGAACCCTCTATGATTTAACTTTTTAGAGGCAGTGTTGTGTTCTTGCTGACTATTCAGATTCTTGGACATGGACAAGGTCTTTGATTCAATTTATGTTACTCAAGCACTTACTGTGCAGAACTAAGACTGCTTTAATCAAACATCAGACATTTAGAGACTGCATTGACCTTAGGGCTAGGGGTGGGGCATGGAGGGGAACATGAGCGATGACTGATGATTCTGCTGCAGTTTCCGTTCCTGAAAGGATTCTCTCTTCAGGAAGCTTGTCTCGAGGCTTTCCAACAGTCAACTTTGCAAAGCAGTCTAAACAGCTTTTAGCTATAACAGATATCACCTAAAAGAGAATTTGAGACTTAAAGTATGGTGAATTCATCATGGCGGCAAGTCTCCAAGCAAACCCACTTCATTGCATTCCTTATGCCTGTATGGTAGCTTAGGCTTTCTGGCTTGCTTTCTGGCTCTTTCTGGCTCTGCCTTTAGTTGCTCTCCATTCCCACTAACACCATCTTGGTCTGGACCTTTCTCAGTTGCAGCTAGATGCTAGACCATTGTGGTAATCGCTCAATTCACCAGACATTCATTAAACTCTTGCTAGGACAAGAAACTGTGCTAGGGCTCAGGATTCATGAGAAGAAAAAAATGAAGCACACCTTGCCCCCAGGATGCTTCCATTCTACTGCTGAATCTCCCTGCCTCTAATCTGCCCCCATCTCCAGTCCATTCTACACACTGGTGCTCTGTAAGATTCTATTTCCAACACTGCTTTGTGTGTATATCAAGATCCTGCACAAAAGCCTTCAGCAGCTGACTGTTTCATAAGAGGATCAAGTCCAGTCTCCTCACCCTTGCTTTCACAGCCCTCGACAATCTGTCCACAGACTTCTCCAACTTTATTCCTATGGCTTCCGCCTGTGTCACCTGCCACAGCCAAACCAATTCTCCCTGTCCCCAAAGCACAAGGTGCCATTATACCTTTTCTGGCACTGCTTGTGATGACTTTCTTTCTCTCCATTTAATTAAATCCTGCCTGTCCTACCTGAGAGCAACTAAGTGGTACAGGGGGTAGAGCACAGGACTGGAGTCAGGGAGACTCACCTTCCTGAGTTCCAATCTGGCCTCAGACAAGCTATGTGACCGTGGGCAAGTCACTTAAACCTGTTTGCCTCAGTTTTCTCATCTGTAAAATGAGCTGGAGAAGGAAATGGCAAACCACTCCAGTGTCTTTGCCAAGAAATCCTCAAGTTGGGGTCCCAAGAGTCAGATGCAGCTGAGCAAGCTGTAAGCTGTCTTTTAAGGCATAACTTGTCCTACTATGAGGCTCCTGCGGCTGTTCGAAACCACAGGGTTTCCTCCTAAGTAGGGGCAATATTAAATTTATTATTGTTATTCTTTGTCCTTTGGATTGTAAGCTTTTTGAGGGCAGGGACTGTCTTGTTCTTATTTGTATCCCCAACACTCAGCACAGCACCTGGCACACAGTAGCCACTTAATGTTTATTGTACTAAAGGACCTCCCCCCATTTATTGTTTGTACCACTCAACTGGCACTTAGTATGTGGTATCTTGTATTGTTTAACACTTCAGAATATGTGTAGTCTCACCAATAAGATGACATTAAAATCCTTGAACTCGGGGCTCCCACATATCACATACAGAGCAACTCCCATAGTGCTTTAGACATAATTGATCCCTGGATAGGTTTGTTGATAATGATTTACCTCCAAGCACTGGACTAGGCTCTTTGCCCCTCTGTTCTTCACTCCCTTGTCCTCTGCCTATGGAGGAAGTGCAGATGCTTGCCACAAAGTGGGGCTGCCGTGAGCTGAGCCAAGACAGCATCAACGACTAAGAGGTTTAGCCAGATGGCCTTATGCTACCTTTCCAGGCTCGGATGACCCTATTTCCCACGTGGAATGATGTCATCATTTGTGGAAGAGGAGGCTTGGAGCTGCTGGTCCAGAAGTGGTAGGGGATTTACGTTAATCCCTTATGCAGTAATTCAAGGCCTCCCCCTTGGCCCCTCACCTCATTGAACCCTCTCTTGTAACAAGCAAAAACAGTTAATCAGCTGACTGGCAAAGTGTGTAACTGCAGATTATCAGCAAATTTAACTGGCTTCGTTTTACCAATGGAGAGAGCACTAGGTCCCATTTCTATAGCATTTTGAAGCTTAGTTCTTGTAAAGATGGTTTCATGGGATCACTGCATTGAGGTTAAGAAGGCAAGGGACCTTGGGGACCCCCTGGACCTCTCTGCACAGCCAGCCTGCAAGGCTAGTTTTCTTATCCTCTGGATGGATAGCTCATTTTTCAAGTGAAGAAGATGAGATGAAGTGACATGATTTGTCCAAAATTGCACAAGCAATGACTTGAAGCCAGATCCTGTGGTGTATTATCACCTATCAATAGAATCTTAAATGTTGTCCTTAAAAGAAAAAGAACTACCTTGTTTCTTGGTGTAAGGATACACAGAATGATGTGCTAGTAAGTGTTTAAAAATTGGTTCTCTGTGGGGGGAAGGAAGGAGGTAGGTTTGCACTAACTACACATTTTTAACTTTAATCTTTCATTGTTAACGTTTTCTCCATCACTTTTTTAAGTCTAAAGAATTTGTGTTTGCTGATTTCCACAGTATAAATGTTCATACTGATCTCACAATCTGGCTGCTGGGGGATGTGATGGATAGAGCACTGGGCCTGGAGTCAGGAAGATCTGGGCTCAAAAATGACCTCAGATATTTACTAGCTGTGTGACCCTGGGCAGGTTATTTAACCTACCTCAGTTTCCTCATCTGTAAAATGAGCCGGAAGAAAATGGGAAATCACTTCAGTGTCTTTGCCAAGAAAACCCTAAATGGGGTCACAAGGAGTCAGATACGACTGAACGATTGGCTACACATACACATCTGCTTTTGATGTGTCTGGGAAGCTTTCACTCTCTTTCTCCCTGAAACTGTTTAGCAAGACAAGATGTGGAAAAACAGTCCCATGCATTACATCTTTACTGTTTTGCTGAACTTTGACCTGACTGTCCCAACATTCAACCGTAAAGTTTTCCTCTTTTGTTCCTATGAGCTCTCCATTCACCTAGAGACATCCCCTGGAGCCTCTGTGATTACAGCACCTGAAAGCCTTGGAAGACCATCTCGCAGAGCAGGCTCCTTAGATACAGAGCATTTTTGTGGGGTTAGCCAATGAGAAACATCCTGAGTGTGTAAATATGTAAATCTGGAAGGAAAAAGAGAGTGAGATGAAGTCATTTTGGTCTATAGTGATTGGCTCAAAAGAAGGAAATGCAATGATTGGCACATCTTCCCCTGGGCAGCTCATGTGTGCTTTTCCTTAGTCCCTTGTAGGATGCTGTATCTTTCCTTCTAGTGTCTCTTTCACAAAGCCTTGCTGTGCCTCTCCCCTGTCCCCTTACCAGTAAAGAAAGTACCATGGACAGAAATTAGTGTGACCCTGGGATGTGGAGTATTTCGTCATTTGCAGAACAATTTATAACCAATTACTGATGAACAACATTAAATTGTTACTGTTTGAGGAATTCGTACCTTGTCTCTCCTCCCTACCTCAAGTACTTTTTGTGCCAACAAAAACTAGTTTCAATGAACTTGAAAAGGGAAAGAAGGGGAAAAGATACCACAAAAGGGTACCATTCAGGCAGCCAGCATAGAAAGAGTATGGAAAATGAAGTGGGGGCTTTGTTGTTAACCACAGTCTCCTAATGGCAGGGTAACTTACAGGTAGGATTGAGTGCACTTGAGCTCCTTGTCCTTTTCAGCACCAGCCACATCAGCCAACAAGTACTTATTAATTATCTGCTACATCCCAATTAAGTTTTCTTCTCTCCGACTGCCTTTCCCAGTTATTGCCTCCAGTTTTTTGGTCACAGAAGCAAGATGTTCCATCCCCCCCAAAAAACCCACTGAACCTAAAAATGGCTACCCTGAGTTGCCTGTATATCCTCGGGGCCAGTTCTAATGGCATAAGGTGCTGTGCTAGACACCGTACCCTGATTAATTGTCTAGAGAACAGTACTGGCAAGTCTCTCTTCTCTAATTCAGTGTCTATATAGATTAGTTCAGGGGTGGGGAACCTGCAGCCTCAAGGTCACATGTGTCCCGCTAAGTCCTCAAGTGCAGCAATTTGACGGAATCCACTTGAAGTCCCAACTTGGAGTGGTCTCAAGGTCACAGATTCCCCACCCCTGAACTAAGTCTTTTCCATGGCTTATTATTTTCACAAGGAAGACCCATTGGCAGAGTATGGTTAATCCACTGGAATCCCACTTCATTAGTTCTTCTAAGTGCAGCCTATACTATGATCACATTCTTTTCTGTACAAAATACAGCATATTTACATTTAACTAAATTTAGTCATAAAAGAGAGAGTCCCTGGCCTCTTGGGCTTTGTGTCAAGTGAAAAAGCATGTATTTCACAGATTTTTTTTGTTCAGTTGTTTTAGTCATGTCTGACTCTTCATAACCTCATTTGAGGTTTTCCTGACAAAGATACTGGAGTAGTTTGCCATTTCCTTCTTCAACTCATTTTATAGATGGAGAAACTGAGGCAGACAAGGTTAAATGAATTGCCCAAGGTTACACAGTAGTAAGTGTCTGAAGTCACATTTGAACTCAGGTCTTCCAGACTCCAGGCCCAACATTCTATCCACTAGTTGTCCTTCACAGATGAAGATATAATTTAAAATCTGATTCTTTGACCTGTACAACAGAATATGAATTATGTAATATGGATTATTGTAATACTAGGGAGTTACCACCTACCTCACAGTGTTATTGTGAAGAAAATGCTTTGTAAATGTGAGTTATCATTATCACAAGTTATGGTTATACCACTAGTTGACTCTATGGCTTTATCTCTGAGGGTCTCAGTTATGTCACCTGTGAAATTGAGGGCTTTGGTGTAAATGACCTCTAAGACTGCTCCTAGCTCTTAACCTGTTAATTAATTTAATTATAATTAAAGATAAGAAACCTCAGCATCACTAAAGCATGTTAGAGGCATCTGTGGGGAAAGGGCTTGAACCAGGCCTTGGTTAGGGTTAAAGATCTTACCTGCCCATTAATAGGCCTCACCTGAAGTCCATTAAGGGAAGCTTGATTGAGGGAGGCCTGTTTTTGTAGGAAGGTCCACAACTTTTATTAATTGTTAATGAGACACTGGGTCATGAGGGTCATGATGCCCTCAGGTTCTGAAAAGTGCGTATATGAATATATACATCAGAGATGTGAGGTTTTGTTTTGGGGTCTTAGAAGAAGGTTCATGTGCCAGATGAGACTCTGTGCAGCAGCTAAGGAGTCTCCCCAGCTTTCAAAACCTAGATGCTGCTGCTTCTCTCTCTGGTAACTGTGTATGTATGTAATGGTCAGACAGTTGGATCTGTCTATTGATCTCTGATGTATATATTACTGATGGTCAGACAGTTGGAAACCCTGTCTGTTCATCTTTTCTCTGCTTGTATTTTCTCTGTTGGTGAATGTAATTAAAGAAGATTGTTGACCCCTCAAAAGTTGCTTTCCTTTCAGAAAAGCAGACCTAAGAACCTGTACAATAGGCCCTCCTGTGTATGGCTGGGTGTTTGATGTAACAGATGGCCGTGAGAGAGGGGTAGGAGAGCTCCGAGCTTGAAGCTTTTCTAAGCAGCTCCATGGTCATAATTTAATTCAGGACAAATAAAAACCTTTAAAGACTGATTTATACATATGTGTATATATATATGTATATATATATAATGCTCTTCAAAACAATATGAGTAAAGTTATTATAATAGCTAATATTTATCTAGTGCTTACTATGTACCAGGCACTGTGCTTTACAACTGTTATCTCATTTGATCCACCTAGCAAGACTGAGGGGGTAGGAGCTATTATTATCACCCTCATTTTACAGATGGGGAGACTGAGAAAAAAGAGTAACTTGCCCAGTGTTATAACGCTAGTAAGCATCCGAGGTCACATTTGAACTCAGGATTTCCTGACTCCAGGCCCAGTGCTATATGCACTGCACCGTCTGTGTGTAAGGTCCTGTGGAGATGGAGGATACAGAAGTAGAATTAAACATGATCCCTGCCTTCAAGTAGCAGACGGTCTCTTTGGGGAGAGAGATCATAAACACTTGAAAATGTAAATAGCAACCTAAGATTTAAGAAGCAACTATGAAAAGGAGAGCCAAGATGGTCAGTGTTTGTTAAGCACCAAAGACAGGGTACAGACAAGAAGTGCTATGTAGAGGAAAGGATGGGTACCATGGGCACAGGTATTTAAGAAATGCTTTGGCAGAGGACAATGGACCTTGAAGGATAGTAGATACATAGTAGTGGGGAAAGGATGCCATCTGGAAAGAATAGCGTGAACCGAAGGTGGAAAAAGGAAGGGTACAGGGTGTGTTTAGCAGAAGAGGGCCAGAATAGGAGTTTGGGGACTCATAAGGCTAGAAAGGTAGATGCGGGAGAGAATAGAGCGCCCAGCCTGGAGTTGGAAAGCCTGAGTTCAAATCCGGCCTCAGTTTACTCATCTGTAAAATGGGGATAATGGTAGCACCTACCTCCCTGGGCTGTTGTGAGGCTCAAATGAGAAAAATTTATAAAGTGCTTAGCACGGTGCTTGGCACATAGTAAGCACTATATAAATATGAGCTATTATTATTAAGTAAGCACTACACAAGTATCAGTGGTTTATAGCATTATTATTGTTGATAACATAATCATTGAATATTTTTTTCTTCCTTGGGCAGAGCCGGCCTCTTCACCTGTTTCCTTCCTGAGTCTTCCTCCAAATTCCACAGGGAGCTGTCCAGAGATCCTTGAACTGCTGAACAGCCAAGTAGGGTTCAGGATGAGTTACCTGGATGGAGTCCCTTTCAGGGTTTCCAAGAATTTTCTGGTAGAATGGGAACCAACCACAGCCTCCAACTTCTGTGTACCTGACTGCAGAGAACTCCTGCTAGGCTCCATGGTGAGTATGTCTGCATGCCACTTCCTTTTTAGCCTGGGCCTGTGAACACTGATAGTTCATGGAATATTAGAGAATCCCAGCATTCTTTTTGGAGAAGCACCCATGCTGTCAGAAGTTGACCATATATGTGTTCTTATGTGCATAGATTTTGCCAAGTTTCATCCCTTTAAGGCTGTGGGTTTGTATATTAAGCTCATAGATTAGACACAAAAAAAGATTGTAGAGGTCACCCAGTCCTACTACCCCAACCCTGTCTAAACTAAATCCCCAAAGAGAGATGACGACCAAAGTTTTGTTGTTACGTCACTTCAGTCATGAGCAACTCTCCATGAACCCATTTGGAGTTTTCTTGGCAAAGACACTGGAGTGGTTTTCCATTTCCTTCTCCAGATCATTTTATAGATGAGGGACTGAGGGAAAGAGGGGTAAGTAACTTGCCCAGGGTCACACAGTCAGTAAGCGTCTGAGGCTGGATTTGAATTAAGGTCTTCCTGATTCCAGAGCCATGCTGTGCCACCTTGCTGCCCTAAAGACCAAGGTACACAGTTATTAAGTGACAGTGTCAATATGTATTGGATAGAGTGTTAAACTTGGAGTCTGGAAGACCTGAAAAGATCTCTCTGCCCCTTCCTCCATGGTAAATTCCTCCTGGAGCCCCCATTGTGAGGAATTCTCTGGACCAGCCATAATTTCTCCTTCACTCCTCTCTCTTCTCCTCTCCTCTGAATCTCTGGACCTCTTCCTCCCACTCCATGTCCCTCTTTTAACTTGCTTTTTATGTACTGTTTTCCCCCATTAGAATGGGAATTCCTATAGGTTAGAGTCTACCTTTCTTTATGCCGTATTTCTATTCCCAGCTCATGGCATAGGTGCTTGGCACAACGTAAGTGCTAAATAAATAATTGTCATTGACTCAACCTGAGTTTCCATCCTCTCACATCCTTGAAAGCTGTATGGCCCTCTCTGAATCTCAGGAGGCTGGACTTAAGACCTTTCAAGTCCCTGCCAACTCTGAATTTATGATTCTCCTAATTGACTGACTCCTAATCCCTTCCCATTGCCCTATATGGGAATGAACTTTAGAAGAAAAACAAATTACTGTCTCACCTATGGCAATAACTCTGTATCCACTGTAAATCACATTATAGCTAAATTAGATATCGACATGCTATTACAAGTCTTCATGGTCCTTCTGGATATTCCAAATGTATCTTCCTGGTTCTTCTTTTTTTGAAATAATTTTTATTTATGCCTTTTGCTTTTTACATCCTTGTCATTTTCTCCAGTGTCTCTCTCCCTTTCCTTACCCTAAAACCATCTCCTGTAACTAATAGTATTTTTTCCAGTTTAAGCTACCTCATCCTCTTGCAGCCTGTGGTAGATTCTGCTGCTTAGTCTTCAGACACTCAGGCTCACTAAGACTTCATGTTCTGTGCCTTCCATCCCCTTCCCTAGCTGACACATGATGAATCCTGGATGTATTAAAAAAAAAACATGAAATAAATAAGATAAGCAACACTTAATCCAATTCATTCATTCAACAAACATTTATAAAGCCCTGACTATGTTCCAGGTGGGCAGGTAAGTGGCATAATGGATATCTGGGCAAGTCCCTTAACCCTCTTTGCCTCAGTTTCCTCATCTGTAAAATGATCTGGGAAAGGAAATGGCAAACTACTCCAGTATTGCCAAGAAAGCCCCAAAAGGAGTCACAGAGAGTTGGACACAACTGAAAATGACTGAACAGCAAAACAAGGGCCAGAGAATGCAAAGACAAGAATTAAATCATTCTTGCCCCCAAGAAGTTTCTGTTCAAATGGGGGAAAGCAGCACAAAGAAGTCAATACAAAATATATCCAGAGTAAATACAATTTTAATTTTAATTTTTGCAAGGAGAGGGAAGGTAGCACTAGAGCCCAGGAGAGCATCATGTAAAGGATTGTAAAGGGCCTTGTAAAGGAAGGGGTGTTTGCACCAAGCCTTGACTTCCATCCAAGAAGGCGAGGTGTTCTAAGTAGTAGAGGAGAAGGCGGGACTCATGGCAGACACAGGAGCCAGCCTGCACAAAAGCACACAGGCTGGAGATAGTATATTGGGTAGAATAAGCCCATTAGCCTGTCCTTTAAGACTGATCGACTCACGGAGACTTTCAGCCAACAGTCTATGAACTTCCCTTCTGTCCTCGCTGACATGGTCAGTGCCCATTTCTGAAACTAGCATTTTTAGAACTGGAAGAGAACCCCCCTCATTTTACACTTCAAGAAACTGAGACCCGGTGTTTTTCATCATTCAAGGAACTTCTAAATAAGGCTAGGTTTGTTTTTGGAAGCATTGAATTCCAGCTCTGCTACTTACCACCTGTATGACCTTGGAAAGGGTCCTCACTGGGCCTCAGGTCCTTAATCTGTCCAATGGGGCCTCATTTTCCTCTTCTGTAAAATGGAGGGTTTGGACTGAAAATCTTTTAGGCCTGTGTCATTTCTAGGAATTCTGCGACTGATAGCAGGCTGTATGGCATTGTTGGACCATAAAGGGGAGCCTTTGTCCTATGCCTTGGACTCCTCTCCCAATGAGAGCAGCCCTTCTGAATTCCCCTGAGAATTTTACTCTGGGCATAGAACTACTGTTAGGGAATCAATTGATCGGCGAGGGGTTATTAAGCACCTGTGATGATGCCGGGACCAGACTCTGGGGAGTCAAAGGCAAACATAAAATCATCCCTGCTCTCAAGGAGTGTACCCTGCTTCACTTTCCTCCCCAAATAAAATCCCCTTGGGCTGACTTCTGGTCACCATCATCATCGTCATTGCTAGTATTTATATTAATGCTTTAAGATTTGTGAAGCACATTGAAAATATCTCATGCTAATCTTACAACAACCCTTGGAAGATTCATTTATTTCAGTCATGTCTGACTTCATGACCATTTGTAAATTTGATGGGGTTGAAGAAGCCATCTGGGGCTTTAAAAACATTGGAAAAGTATTGTAGTGGTTTGCCATTTCTTTCTCCATCTCATTTTACAGATGAGGAAATTATGGCAAACAGGGTTAAATGACTTGCCCAAGGTCACACAGCTGGTGTCTGAGGCCAGATTTGAAATCAGGGAGATGAGTCTTCCTGACTCCAGGCCTGACATTTCTATATACTGTGCCACAGTGCTATTATTATCTCTATTTTACACGAAGAAACTGAAGCAGACAGAATTTAAGTGATTTGTCAGGGTCAGCAGGTAGTAAGTGTCTGAAGTTGTATTCAAACTCAGGTTGTCCTGACTTTCAGTTCGGTATTCTATCCACCTAGTGGCCTTCCAGTTTTCCTTTGGCATTCATTTTATTTATTTATCTTTGTGAGTTTTATTGATACCTTTTATTTTTGCATCACAGTCATTTTCTGACAAAGCTTGCCCCATCCCTACTGCAGCACTGAACCCTCAGTCAGCAAAAACAACAAATCCAGTGACCATAGATGTGAGAACATATACAGCATTCTAATCCTATCATCCCCTACCTCTCTGCCAGAAAGAGGAAGACATGTTCCATATTGGGTCTCTCTAATCCAGATTGTTTATCACAGTTACTCAGAATTTCATTCCCATTCATTTTAACCAGATTACAGATACATAGAAATGCATGGGAGGAAAGGCACAGATGCCAAGCACTCTCAAAGCTCCCTGATGAAATCTCAGCGGAGGGGGGCAGTATTACACTGTCTTTCTGAGACACCAATCAAACTGTTAACAGAGGAGAATGGGAAATGGGTGATCTGGGCTCCTCCTTTGAGTTCTTGCTAAATCCACCCGCAAGTTTAGCTTTTAGGGAATAGAAACACAGAGTCCCCCGGGATGTAGCAGGATCTCTAAGAGTCTCCCAATATCTTGTCCTCTTGACCTGGAAGATGGCAGCTATCACGTTATGGGTAAAAGAGAAAAAACTTTTTGGCCAGAGATTTCTGTCTTCAGATGGACTTCCGATTTCATCCAGGAAGAAAAAGGGAAAGCATACTTTCAAAGAAAGGTATATTGAAAGATTGGCCTCACCCTAGATGGAAGATGGTTTGACAAACACTCCATGGCCCCATGTCTCTTGCTACTGATATCTGGAATGTCACTCTTTGATTCATTACTTTGTGTTAAGCTTCTCCCAGTTCTTCTTTCTGGGATGGGTAATATACAAAATCTCTGATTCTTTCATCTGAATGCATTTTTTAAGAATAAGTTTTTATTGATGTCTTTTTATATCATCATGCTTCCCCTCTATAGTCCTCTTCCTCCCTCTCCTAATGAGCCATATCATCTAACAAATAATGTTTTTTTGAGAGAGAGAAAGAAAGGAGAAGGGGAGAGTGAGGAGAGTTGAAGGGAGGGGAGGAGAGGAGAGGAGAGGGGAGGGGAGGAGAGGGGAGAGGAAAAAAATCAGCATAACTGAGCAGTACACCAAAAAATTCACCACCACCCCACCTCCCTGCCCCATCTCTGCCAAGGGATAGGATGAGTCAATAAATTTAATATCTTTTTCCTTCCTGAAAGGAGGAACTTGGGAAGCATGAGCACAGTAAGTGTCTTATGGATTTAGGAACTAAAGGTAGTGCGGAGAGGGGAGATTGGAAGGAGAAGGGGAGCCTTCAAAGGCAAATTTCAGCAAATTTGTACTATTTCATATGATTATATTGAAATTAATTAGTTACTCCCCCCCCCCACATTTTTTGAGGTAAGTTCACAGATCTCAGGTTAAGAAGCCCTAGTGTTAGAGAGGGAGTCTGTGGGACCCTGGCATATGGGTAGTCCAGGGAGCAGCAGAAAGGACAATTCCACCCAAAACCAAAGGAAGTAGGTATGGGACCCAGCTGGGAAAAGGGTCTACTTCCCTTGGGACCTAGCAGACCCGGACACTGAGTCCATCCTTGCAGTAACACTGCCATAGCCAGACCCTTCTCTGGACTGAAGGGGAAAGTGCCAAGAAGGAGCTTTGGAAGCCCCAAGCTAATGCTCTAAACCTGTGCCAAGAGAACTCAGTGTAATGAGGCTGTGGTGAGGTTTCTACTTAGGCTGTGTATCATCCAGACTTTGAACTTTCCTCACATTGTAGTAAAGTATAGTCATGCACCTGAACTGACTGTGAATTAAGGGTGCAGTGGAGGAAGAGATACCCTCTCTGGGGAGGACAGAATGAAGAAAGGTCATAACCTTCAGGAGAAAAATGTCCCCCCCCTTTTTTTACCCTTCAGTAGTAACACTGGAGGGGGCAGCTAGGTGGTAGAGTGGATAGAGTGCTGGGATTGGAGCCTGGAAGATCAGAATTCAAGTCCAGCCTCAGAAACATCCTAGCTGTATGTCTTGGGCAAGTCACTTAACCTCTGTTTGCTACTGCAGAAGGAATGGCAAACCACTCCAGGATCTTTGCCAAGGTAACCCCATAGACAGGGATCCTGGGGGTCATGAAGAGGCAGACATGAGCAGATTGAATAAACAAGAAAACTGGAATATTGTAAACAGGGGCAGAAACATAGGGTGGAGGGCAGTCTTTGGTGTGCTCCCTATTTCATGAGGAGCTGATTTCATATAAAACTATAGAATAAATATTAAAATGTTTTGGAGGTAGAGGGCCTGGGTTCAGATTCTGATTCTGCAGTTCTTCACCTGGGTGACCTTAAGCAAATTAGTGAACTTCTCTGGATTTCAGTTTCCTCATCTGCGAAATGAGAGCTTTGGATTAGAGGACCTCTGGTATCCCTTCCAGGCATCAGTCTATGAACCCGTGTTCCCATGTGAAGCTTCCTTTCGGAGTTTCTCCTCCCTCCTCTTTAGTGCTGAAATCCATAAGACACCTACTGTGCTCATGCTTCCCAAGTCCCTCTTTCCAGGAAGGAAAGAGATACTAAATTTATTATCCCTTTGCAGAGGTGGGTCAGGGGGGTGGGGGTGGGGTGAATTTTTTGGTGTACTGATCAGTTATGCTGATTTTTTTCCTCCTCCTCCTCCTCCCTCCCTCCCTCCCTCCCTCCCTCCCTCCCTCTCTCTCTCTCTCTCTCTCTCTCTCTCTCTCTCTCTCTCTCTCTCTCTCTCTCTCTCTGTCTCCATATGTGTGTGTGTGTGTGTGTGTGTCTATCTGTCTGTCTGTCTCTGGCTGTCTCTCTTTGTGTCTGTGCTGTCTTTCTCAAAAATATTGTTAGATGAGATGGTTCTTTAGGAGAGAAAGCAAGAAAAATAGAAGAAGTATGTTGATTTAAAAAACACATCAATAAAGTTTTTTTCTGTGTGTATCTCTGTGTGAGCACTTCTCAACAGTGGCCCCTGTGCGTCATGGATGAGGGACTCTGTGCCTCTCTGCATATATTTTTTCATATTTGTCTCTTTTCTCCTCCTTTTACCCTGCCCATCTCAAACTTCACCCTTGTCTTCTCTTTCCTAACTTGGCTATAATTAGAATGTGAGATTGTTGTCTTTTAACATTTTTTAAAAATAGAATTCTATGTACCCTGTTCTTAATCTTAGAAGCAGGTAAATGGAATGTTTCCTATTTCTCTTTCTCTCAAAAGGAAAAAGTTGCGAACCACTTAACTAAATTAGTTTGCTTATTGCTTTTGCTTCTATAACTCTCAGTTGCTTTTTCTTTTCTTTTTCTATTTTTTTATTAATACCCCTCTGTGCTAGGTGCAAGGGATGTTGGGAAAAAGGGAGAGGAAAAGAGGAGAGATACAGTATGTACATGCACACACACACACACACATATACAAGGTACCCTAATGGGTGCAGAGTTTGCAATTTTCTGAGGGAATATGAATGTAGGTGATGATGAGACAACCCCCCCCAAAAAAAACCAAACCAACCAACCAGCAGGTCTCTGCATCTTTGACCTAAACCACCCCACCTTGTAAATGTCTTCTGTTGTTTAGTTATTTTGGTCATGTCTGGCTCTTTGTGATCCCATTTGGGGTTTTCTTGGCAAAAATACTGAAGTGGTTTGCCATTTCCTTCTCCAACTCATTTTACAGATGAGGAAACTGAGGCAAACAGGGTTAAGTGATTTGCCCAGGGGCACACAGCTAATAAGTGTCTGAGATCACATTTGAACTCAGGTCTTTCTGACTCCAGGCTGGGTGCTGTATCCACTGTGTCACCTGGCTGCCCCTCAAAAAAACTGGAAGGGAAGTAAAAGGGAAGCTTAAAAACATTTGAAATAACTTTGTCTTTTGGCATCTTGGGTACTGGATCTCACTCTTGCTTTTTCTTCTGTAGCATGATTTTTCCCTGGAGAGAAAGGTGCTTTACTGGTTGGAGGCTGCAACAGGACAAGAAATGAGTTGGGTTAACGAGGCCCCTGGGATGGCCACTGCACCTCCGTGTTGGCTTCTTTTGGTTGACTCATTGGATACATCCAGTATAGCTGAAGCTGAGCCACAAGAAGAAAGAGAGGAAAACTCTGCTCAACCTGGGAGCTGGAACTGTGGGGAAGATGGATTCACTGAGGAGGAGGAAGAAGAGGAGGAGGAGGATGAGGAGGAGGATGAAGGCACTTTTTCAACTAGCGAGGATGATAGTAGCCCCAAGGAGATGCCATCCCCCAGCTCTTCTTGGAGCCCCAGGCCATTCCTTGAGAAAGGTTATACTAGCTCCCCAGGGTCACCAAATCTAGGCCATCGGAGGAGGTCTCTGGACATCTTCCACAATGTGAAGAATGAGCTGGAGGGCGTCCGAAGAAGGTTATCATTGCTGGTGCCTCCAATGAGCCGGGCAGCTTCACCAGAGTGCAGACTGGCTGCCAAGTCCTTGGCGCTGTACCACCGCTCCAGGAATAACAGGACCATGACGTCTACAGCACATGTCCTTGACATGCCTCCTCCGACCCCCCCAACAATGCCACCAAGACCATCCACAGCTGGCTCTATCCCTCCCATCCGCAGTCACAAACCCACGTTCCCAGTAAGGCTAAGAGTTGTGAACTCACATACCATATCCACAGAACTTTTCTCACCAGTGCCCTTCACTATCCCATGCCTCTCCCAACCCCCCAAAAGAACACCAAGCTTTAATCTGTAGAGAGAAGGAGATAAATAGTATTGCCTGCCAAATTCTAAGGCTTCCCAGAAACAAGGGCTTTGCCTGCATTGGCTAGTGCCAGGTCTAATCAACCAGCCAAGCAGGAAGCTTTTATTGAATCAATTCAATTCAACAAATATTTATTAAATGACTACTATATGCACGAAAATATTCTGGGTGCCAAGAACACTGGAGGGAAGGGAGGGACATAGCATTTATGCATATATATGAGACACCCTACTGGGTGTAGAACTTAAATATTTTTCTGATCATAAAAATGCAGATCATAAAGAAGGCAAACACATGAAAAATGAAATAACAATAAGATAATGTGGAAGATTTCACAAAGCAGTACATGGTGATTGCCCGATGGATGGTACAGGCAAGTGAGAATCTAAACGCAGAGAACTTGGGTTCAAATCCCAGCTCTGCCACCTATTGCCCATGTGACTTAAGACAAGTCATTTTAACCTCTCTGAACCCGTTTTCTTATCTATAAAATGAGAGCACTGGACTAGATGTATGGAAGGGCCCTCCCAGCTAGCTCTAAGTCTATGATGGTTTGATTTGGGAAACCTTCACAGAGGAAATGAACTACGACAGTGACAGAGATAGAAGTAGGCTTCCCTACTAATAACTGAACTGTCATTTATTAAGCACCTAATATGTTCCGAGCATACATTACATGGATATTGTGTTTTAAAATCATAGAATACTATAGGGGATTGTTGATTTGTTTTAGCCATGTCTGATTCTCTGTGGTCCCCTTTAAGGGGTTTCTTGGCAAAGATACTGGAATGGTTTGCCATTTCCTTCTCCAGTTCATTTTACAGATGGAGAAACTGAGGTAAACTGACTCAAGTGACTTGCCCAGACCTTATAAGTGTCTGAGGCCAGATTTGAATTCAGCTTCTCCTGACTCCAGGGCCAGCACTCTGTCCACTGCCCCTAGTTGCTATGGGGGGAGGATCTTTAAAGGTCATTGTAGTCCAACTCCATTTTATAGTGGAAAAAATCCTGGTTCAGAGAAGGAGGATTAAGTGGCTTAATTAAAATCATACAGCAAGTGAGTGGAAGAGCCTGAAGTAGAACATATCTCCAGATTCCTAGTCTTGGATTTTCTCTACTGTGCCATGTGGCATCCTATCCAGTGAGCAGGCACTAAGATGAAACCATTGCAAGGAGGAGTGGGACAGATACAGGAAGAATTCCCGTCCAGGCCCCAGTAGCTGAGTCTGTTTCTCTGGGGTGAGTCTTGGAAGGATGGTTTTAGTTATAGTTACACATTTCTTTCTCCAGGTGACCTAGGGAACAAGTAAAAGGGAATTTTCTTTCATCTGGGAGAGGGAGATGTTTTTAAAACAAAACAGACTGAGACTTTCCCAAGCCTTCTATCTTCTGATTTTTATCAGTTCTGGCCACAGGACTGTTTGAGGTTTCCCAAGCAGCATAACAAATTATATTAGACTCAGTCTGTTTGTCACAGAAATAAGCTGGCAATAAGCTTTTTCAGAGGACATAATAGGAAAGAAAAGGCTGGTGTAGACAAGATGGAGAAATACTCTGCCTTTGTGTCCCACTCTTGGAATAGACCAAGTTAAACTTTCTGCTTGACTTAACTCTAGCTTCTCAATGTTCAGGATCTGAGGGAGAAAGAGTACAATCTAATTCAACAAGCATTTATTGACCACCTACTTTATGCCAGGCACTGTCCTTGGTGCTGGGGTCAAGAAGACAGAAGCTTATATTCCCCAAAAAGCTTACGTTCTACAGGGGGGAAACAGCACATGCACAGATAAGTCTGCGCAATATGTATTCAGAGTAAATGCAAAGTAGTTTACTGTAAGAGGCGACCAGAAAACAATTAAGGAGATCAGGAAAGACCCTAGATAGGAGATGGCACCTGAACTGTGTTTTACATGCCTCCTTGGCTCTGAAGAAATCAGAATAATAAGATCCAACAGGCCCTCCCACTGCCTCTTTCACTGATTTGCCCACACATGGTCTCAGTGCATCTTCCCAAAATCTATCCTCTCTCTTTGTTATTTCAGTCTCTCAGCCCATACTCCTGCCTCCCACCCTGCCCTGGCACTCCACGGCCTCTCAGTTCTGATAACAGCCACCCAGATTCCACTACTGACCTGCTGTCTGCCCTGAGTCAGGAGGAGCGGGACCTCATTGAACCCGTGCTGGCTCTGGGGTACCCCCTGCGCAGGGCCATCCTGGCTCTGCAGAGGACAGGGAGGCAGAGCCTGAGTCAGGTGAGTGATGGAATCCAAATCAGGTAAGTGGGACAGTCTGGACCAGGCAGATGGCAGAAGTGAGGGCAGGGAACTGATACTTCTAACTGGTTTGAAAAGCCATTTACTTCAATAAATTCAGTTCAAAGAACATTTGTTAAGTACCTACTGTTTGCAAGGCACTAGACTGGTGTTGGAGATACAAAAATGAAACCAAGAACAGTTCCAGTCTTCAAGGAGATGTCATTGTACTGGCAGAGGGTGGGGGAACACAACATAAACACAGAAAGAAATACAAAAGAATTTGGTTAGGGAGAGAGCAAAAATAATTTGGGAAATCAGGAAAGGGGAAGCAACCCACTGATTCTCCTTACTCTGGGGTAGCTTATTTAGCTGAAAATAATGATTCTTGTGTTTGAGTCTTTTATAATTTCAGAAAATATAGATCCTGATAGCTTTAGAATGTTCAAAGCCACCCCTTCCCCACAGCCCCTAAAAAAAAGAAAGGCAGAATTGCATACTGGATAAAATTCTAAACTTAAAGTCACCAAGATCTAGGTTCAAATCCTGCTAGAGATCCTTATTAACTCTGTCTCTGGGTAAGTCACCTAACCTCTCTGAACCTCATTTTCCTGGAAAATTATAATAGAGCTCCTTATAGCTTGAAAATTACCTTGTAGAATTGTTGTAACGGTCAAATGAAATGATGTATTGTTGAAGAATTGACTTGGTACTCTGCAATTATTACCTTAGCCAAGACATTGTTGTTTATTACACGGCTGTAAGAGAGGGAGAATTTAAAACACAGACACAAAGTGTTGTTGCTCTGAAAAAGATCTTTCCTGAGTCAGTCAAGTTATTTGGAGCCTTTCAAGAAGACAAAAAAGAATATTATGAGAGTATTTCAAAGTTATCTGAGAGATGGAAGCACAAAGTTAAGAGATTAATAAAAAAAATCTACTTTTTTTTTAAAAGAGAGAGATTAATAAAGGTGTACAAGTGCAGTTTGGTAGAATGGTGGCTATCAGGAAGACCTGAGTTCAAATCCAGCCTCAGATACTTACTAGCTGTGTGACCCTGGGCAAGTCACTTAATCTTTTTTACCTCAATTTCCCCATCTCTAAAGGAGCTGGAGGATAAAATGGCAAACTTTTTGACTAACCTGGAGGCAACCTTATCTGGAAATACTCAGGTTGTCAGTATCATTCCTAACATGCAGTATGCAGAGATGAACACAGTATTCCAGTGATCATAGAGCACAGTTGGACTTGCTAACCACTGTGGAGGAGGAAATGGCAAACAATTCCAGTATCTTTCCCAAGAAAACCCCGAATGGGGTCACAAATAATCAGACACAACTAAGATGACTGAACAAAGGTATACGAAGTTTGAACCTATGTGCAAGTATGTGAAAGAGTCCATGAGACTCAGCAATTGGAGGAGGACTTTTGTAGTATTCAGAGAATAAGGTTGCACAGTGATAGAAAGGTGAGTACAGGAAGTTGATTGGATGCTTCTCATTGTTCTTTTGGAGAAAGCCAATTCCCTCATAGTCTTTCAGAGTAGCAATGCCTTGCCTACTCATAGACCTTTGCAATCAGTTTGCACAACCAAATACGATGGGTCTAGAGTCCTGATTCAGCAATATGTAAAGCTCTTTGCAAACCTTATTGCATAGAAATGAGTTATTTTTATTATCATAAGGGATCACTCATTCATTTACATTTATCAAGGTCCATCTAAGTGCCCTGCACTGTTTTAGAGAAGGATGGGTCTAGAGTCAGGAAGACTTAAGTTCCAATTTGACCTCAGTCATTTCCTAGCTATTTGATCTGGAAAAGTCACAACCTCTGTTTTCCTCAGTTTTCTCATCTGTAAAATGGGACTAACATTCTTACCTCTCAGGGTTGTTAGGAGACTTAAATGAGATCATATTTGTAAAGCACTTAGCACAGTGCCTGGCACATAGTACCGTATCAATGTTAGTTATTATTAGTGGGGGTGGCTAAGTGCCTCAATGGATAGAGTGATGGGCATGGAGTCAGGAAGACTCTTCTTCCCGAGTTCAAATCTGGCTCAGACATTTACTAGCTCTGTGACCCTGGGTAAGTCACTTAACCCTGTTTGCCTCAATTTCCTTATCTGTAAAATGACCTGGAAAAAGAAATGACAAACCTCTCCTGGATCTTTGCCAAGAAAACCCCAAATAGAATCACAAAGAGTCAGACACAACTGAAAAACATCTCAACAACAATTATCATTAGCTCTCATTAGACACCATATTGATTACAAAGAGGAATGACACATGATTCCTACCCTTAAAGAACTAACAGTCTTGCTGGGAAGACACAGCACATCCACATGATCAAATGAAAGAATATATACCAAGTGCTTTACAAATCTTTAAGTGATATATAGATGCTAGCTGCTTATTACAATATAACAGATGCCTCAGGGTAGTACATGACAAATTGGCCAACGATGGGTATGAGTGATAATGGCTACGGGAAGTCAATGAAGATAGAGATCACTGTGGAGTATGTTCCTGAAGAAAGATTTCCCAAAGGACTGGGGATATTTGAACTGAGCCTTGAAGGGAAGGAAAATGCTGATTCCAACAGTCAGTGATCAATAGAGAGTATACCCACCCTCCCTATCTATCTCCACTCAGTAATTTCACCCAACCAACATTTATCATGCTCCTACCACTGTAAGGCAAGGGGAACACAAACAAAGGTGTGCTGATGAGTATTTAGCAACTGGCTATCCAGAAAACTGCACCCAGGACACACTTTTAAATTTATCAGCATTATTAACATTTTCTCCATCACTTTCTTAAGTCTAGACAATTAAAACAATAAATCAGACCCTGATTTGTAGCACTCCTGAGGTGTAAATGCTCACACTGAAAGTTTAATAATCATTCTCCCGAGCCTCTTTGAATTGGCTCCAGCACACAAGGATGAAGAGGAAAGCATGAATTTATATTATAGTATATTAAATGAATTTAATATTCCATATGTTATAATATATAATGAGTTTATATTCTCCTAGAATAGTCCAATGTAAGTAGAGATAATTAGAGAAAGGAGGGAGTCCCAACACCTGAGGCAGAGTACAGTAGAGAGGGGAAGAATTCGGGAAGGCTTCTGAGGGCTCAGTTGTGAGCCATGAGCCATGAGAGCTCCAAGCGGCAGATGTGAGAAGCATGTGTATTTCAGGGACTCGGGAGAGAGGACAGAGAGGGAAGTTTAATTTGAAGAACAGCTAAGAATCCTGTTTGGTTGGAGGAAAGGCTGTGGGGTATAGAGTAAAAGGTAAATTGAGGCTAGATTTTTGAGGGCCTTTTAGGGCGAGGCTGAGAAATTTGTATTTCATTCTAGAGGCAATGGAGAAGTATTGAAGGCTTTAGAGCAGTGAAATGGTCAGTCCTGTACATTAAGAATATTATTTTGTCATCTGTGGAATTAGAGAAGGAAAAGACAAATCGAAAGAATATTACAGTATTCCAGGCCAGAGGTGATGAGTCCATGAACTAATATGGAGAGAAGGCAATAGATGCAAGATAGGTTGTGGCAGGAGAATCAATAAGGCTTGGTGATTGATTGTGTATGGGAAATATGCAGCTAGGTAGCACAGAGGAAAGAATGCTGGGCCTGGTCAGAAAAACTCCTCTTTGTGAGTTCGAATCTGACCTTAGACACTTACTGTCCGTGATTCTGGGTAAGTCACTTCACCCTGCTTACCTCAGTTTCTTCATCTTTAAAATGAGCTGGAGAAGAAAAGGGCATTCCACTTCAGTATCGTTCCCAAGAAAACCCCAAATGAGGTCATTTAGAGTCAGACATGACTGAAATGAAGGGAAAAAAAGGCTCAATTTGAGAAGTGATGGAGAGGAAAGAGTCAAAATGATTGATATTATGGCACTTCCATATACACAATAGAATAGAAAAAGAGGATTGCTTATGAAATTGCAGACCTCTATTATGTACAGTTTGCTTTTCTTTTTAAGTGTACAATAAGCTCAACCTGTAACTCTCAATGCTATCCTCCTTATCTGTGCTTCTTTTTGACCTTCTGTCTTCTCTGCATTAGTATAAATGTGGGATCTGGCATTTAGGTCCTGTCCAGGTGGCATTCCTACACATGCAGAGATACCATCTAAGCAAGTTGGGTCTTCATTACACAAGGCACCAGATCCCCATTATATTTGTTAAAAAAAAAGATGCCTCAATGCTTCTAGGTTGTTTTTTTTTTCTATCCTTATCATCCTTTCTATATCCCACTGGAAAAAGAGAAAAGCAAAGTCCTTGTAAGAGGCAGCTAAGTGGTGCAGTGGACAGAGTGCTGAGACCTGGAGTCAGGAAGCCTTGAGTTCAAATTCAGCTTCAGATACTTACTAGCTATGTGGCTTTGGTGAAGTTCCTTAACTTCTATCTGTCTCAGTTTCCTCAACTGTAAAATGGAGATGATAATACCATCAGGGTTGTTGTAAGAATCAAATAAAATAATATTTGTAAAGTGCTCAGCACAATGCCTGGCATATAGTAGGCATTCTATAAATGCTGGTTATTATTAACAAATATGTGTAGTCAAGTCAAACAAATTCCCACATAGACTCTACCTAAGAACCTAACAAGACAGATCCAATGGTCTGAACATCTGTGAGAGTTCTGGAGGCAGGTTCTATGGACATAACTCCAAATCTTTGATAATAGGTTAAGTCCTGGAACATGTCAGAGAGGTCCCAAGGTGATTCATTATAAAGGCTGTTGTTGGGTGAAAGGGGGGCTTTGAGAGGTTAAGCAGATCTGCTTAACTTCTCCTGACCAAAGGCACAAGGAGAGAGAACTCAAAGACCCAATATTTTAAAACTTTAAAAAAAATTATTCTGGGAATAAGAACATAGAGATCCAGGCCATAACTTAGGGATGGGGACAAGGAGAACATTTTGTCTCCAGATTCAGGGCATGGCCTCAGAAGGTACTGCTTAGACTCCAAAAGCATGTCCAAATGGAATGTCAGATTCTGTGATCTCTTTCCTTTAGAGGAGATGGAGGGGGGAAGGGAGAGATCCGTGAACCTTCATCCCTAGATAAGGGGCAGAAAAATTCAGCTTTTGACAAGTGAAGCCCTGCAAGGGCCAGAAAGAGGGAAGGCAGGCAGTCAGTGATGTTCCCTACAGATAAGACGATGCCAAGGCCCAGAGGGAGCAGGGTGTCCTGTTTGCATCCAGTCTGAGGGAGATGGAGGGGAGAGAGGGGATGGTGTTCTTTCCACTTCAGGTATAGCTTGAACAAATGTATTACCTCTGTGCTCTCGCCAGGTCAATTACACTATGCTTCACTTCCCTGACATAGTCTTTATGTCATTTTTAGCCTTTTGGAGGAAAGATAACATTCTGAACCTGTTTCCTTTGGAGCTAGTGGGACTCCAACCAAGCTGGATCCGAGCAGGGCTGCTCTTACTCAGGGGGTGGGGTATGATTCTGGTTCCCAGGTGACAGTGTAACAATGATAACAGTATTTTAGAAAATAGTAACAGTAGCTAGCAAATATATTTCCTTATCAAGTGACATTCGTGGTCCTTCTCAAGTTTAACCTCTTGGAGCCTCAGTTTTCTCATCAGCAAAATGGGATAATAAGAGCATTTCTATAGCTCCTTAAGGTTAACAGCATCTTTTAAAATATTATCTTATTATATCCCCACAACCCTGTGAGATGGGTGCCATTATTATCCCCATTTTACAGATGAGGAAATTGAGGCTCAGAGAAGTTAAACATTAGAAGGACCAGGTATGTCACTTGGCAAGGAAATATATTTTGATAATAAATATTCTCTTTTTCCTTTAAATACACTTTAAATACAAATAATTACAAGCAGAAGTACTTTCAGAGATACTGTGAAAAACAGATAAAAGTGCTGGATTTGAAATTTGTATTCCAACTCTGACACTAATTAGTTTATCTGTCCCTTGGTAAATCACTTAAAGTCTCTCAACCTTATTTTCTTTATCTGTAAAATAGGGTTAATAATAGCTATCATCTCTACTTTAAAATTAGTTATGAGGCTCAAAAGAGAAAATGTATATAAACTGGCTTGTAAACTTTTAAGTTATTAAGTAAATGTCAGTGATTATTTTTATCCCCGCTATAGTAAGTAATGAGAGGAGATAGAATTCATCCTGCGAGGTGTTACTCAGAGGTTACACACCTCCATCCCCAGTATCTTGCATCCTGGCTACCACCAGGCACACACATGCTTGTATTTGTGTCTATATACAAGACACAGAGTTTTCAGTTTTAATGGCTTGTGGGAGGCAGTTAGGTGGTGCAGTGAGTGCATTGCTGGACCTGGAATCAGAAAGTTGTTCAGTCATGTCTGATTCTTCATGACCCCAGCTGGGGTTTCCTGGACAAAGACCCTGGAAGAGATTTGCCATTTCCTTCTCCAGCTCATTTTACAGATGAGGAAACTTAGGGAAACAGGGTTAAGTGACTTGCCCAGGGTCACATAGCTAGTAAGTGTCTGAAGCCAGATTTGAACCCTGGAAGATGTGTCTTCCTGACTCCAGACCCAGCACTCTGTGCACTGTATCACCTAGATATTCAGAAAGACCTGAGTTTAAATCCAGCTTTAGGCTCTTACTAACTGTGTGACCCTGGGCAAGTTGTTTAACTCTATTTGACTCAGTTTCCTCATCTGTAAAATGAGTTGGAGGAGGAAATGGCAAACCTCTCCAGGATCTTTGTCAAGGAAACCTCAAATGGGGTCATGAAGAGTTGGACGTGACTGAAATGACTGAACAAGACTTACTGGATACCCTCTATCTGATTATAGAGGTAATAGGGAGCTATTGAAGTTTAATCAGTAAAAGGGGGTAGGTTGGAGTGGTCAGACCTGTACTTCAGGACCATTACTGGGCAGATGGGTGGAGGCTGAACTGGAATTGGGAGAGATTTGGGGCAAGAAACCAAATAGTTAGGCAGTCTGAATCAGGATGATGTGTGAATGACTCGAAGGAATCAGATATATACAAGAGATGTTATAGAGTTGGAAATGACAAGACTTGGCCACAGATTGGAGATAGGGGTTAAGTGAGTGAAGAGATGAGGGTGACACCAAGGTTACAAACGTGGGTGACTGGGAGGATGCTAGAGCCATTGATAACGTTATAGACATTTGGAAGAGGGGTGGGTTAGAAAGGAAAGATGAATTCTGCTTTGAAGAGTTGAGATGGAGATGCCTTTGGGACATCCAATTTGAAAATATCCAATAGAAAGTTGATGATATAGATCTAGGACTATCTGCCTGTGGAGGTTGTACCCAATTCTGAAATTCTCTTTTTCTGTGATCCTATGAAAGGTAGATCTATATATACGCACAAAATTATAAATGCCAACGTAACAGTGACAGTGTGCACTAAGTACAAAGTTATGATTGGCCATCAATGCTGTAGATTATAAGAGGGAGAGATCCTTGGTGCTGGAGTTGTCAGCTTTTCAGAGAAGGTTTCATGGACGGGTGGGGAGCTCTGCTGAGCTTTGGAGGATGGATCGGATCCTGATGTAGAAAAAAAATGGGACAAAGGGCCTTCTAGGTGGGGAACACCAGGCAGAGAGCATACCAATTGACAATGGAAAGGAGAAAGCACAAGGTATGTTTGAGTTATAATAACACCTAGTGTTTATAGAGCACTTGAAGTTTATACAGAACTTTAAGTATTTTAAGTCTGTTTATATAACACCATATAGAACGTTTTATAGCACTTTGCAAAGCACTTTACAAATAGCTCATTTTTTCTTTACAACCACCTTGGGAGATAGATGCTATTGATAGGTAGATGCCATTATTATCTCCATTTTACAGATAGGAGAACTGAGGCAGACAAAGATCAAATGACTTGACCAGGCTCACACAACCATTAAGTGTCTGAGGCTAGAGCAGAACTGTAACTCAAGTCTACCTAGTTCCAGGTTCAGCAGTGTGTCACTTAGTTGCCTCTAAAATTCTCTCTCTCCCTTTCTGTGTCTGTCTTTCTGTCTTTCTGTCTTTTTCTGTCTCTGCTCTCTGTCTCTATTTATCTTTCTTTCTCTATCCATATCTCTCTTAGAGTTCCAAAAGTTCAGTGAATCTAAGCTTATTCCCCACTAAAGGCTTCCATAGCTTTATCTTGGCTTCTTCAAAGACTGAATTACTGCTAGACCAACAAGAAGGTTTTTTCAACCCATAAGTGGGACTGGAGATTAAGCCTCCCAGTCCTGAGGGTCTGGCCACTCCTCTTCCTATGGAGCTAGAGTAAGGGTCATGGGATCATAGACACAGAGTTGAAAGGGATACACTAAAGGTCACTGAGCCCATCTTACAGATGGGCAAACTGGGATTTTGAGAGGTTAAGGACTTGCCCAGGGTCTCACAGCTAGGACATGTGTGAATCTGTAGGCCTCTCTGACTCCAGTTTCTTGCCTGCTCTGTCAGGCTGCCTTTCTGCATATGATGAAAGGTCTCAAACTGACTCAAGGACTGGAGACCTCCTTAATCCGGAGCTCAGCCCAGGATCTCAGCAAGATCTCTTCCCAAGGGCCAGAAAGGAAAAAGAGGAGGACTGCAGTCAGTAGAGGTTCCAAGCGATTCCCCAAAGGAAGCCAGCATTATAGATAACATCCAGCAATATGCAGGACACATTTTAAAATTTAACCTGAATTATTAACAATTTTTCCTCACTTTCTTAAGTCTAGACAATCAACAAAATAATCAATCAATCTCTGGCTTGCAGCATTTTCCAGTTTCTCAGGTGTACGTGGGCATTCTGAAATCTTAAAAAAAATCTATCCATTCTTCTGAACCAGCAAGAAGTGATTCTAACCCACCACTGGACAGTACTCAGGGTTGTCCAGGAGGACTGACCCCTGTTCTCTTGACTGTGACCTTCTGGGGAGGGGTAGCAAGTTAGAGATGCTAACTAGGAGGTCAGGGCCGCTGAGTTAAGTGGGGACCAGGAATCTGGGCTCATTTCCAACAACATTTCCCCTTGAACCAGGTCTTTCCTCTTTTAGAAGATTCCTCCCCCATGCCTTCCCTTCATCCTCTCCCTTTCCCCATCTCTAACTCAGCCATCCCTCTACTCTTCCTTATCCCCAATACTCTATTAAAGGTCCTCTAACCAGTTATTTCTCTGTTTCCTTCCTCCTTGCTACAGTTTCTCAGCTACCTCAGTACATGTGATCGACTGGTCAAACAAGGCTACTCGGAGAGCCTGGTGGAGGAGGCCATGGAGATGTTTCAGAACTCTGAGAGCAAGGTCAGGCCAGGCTGAGGCACTCAGCACTCTATACCCACACCCCTACCCCTCTGCCTCCCTCTGAGGCACATTCCTCATTTCGCTTTCTCACCCCAACTCCCACCACCTCATGGCTCTACCCTGGACAGAAGGGAAACTCCCTGGGGAGAAAGGCCCTGCCAGCGTCTGAGCTTGTGAGTTTTCATTCCCAGAGCTGAGGCAATGTCTCAGAATATGCAATCCTGAAACAGTTCAGCTCAGTCAGGATTCCATGGGGATCATGGGAGGTCAGGGGGACAAAGGAGAAGTAGGAGGAGAGGTAAACACAGAGAAGAGAGTTAAGAGGGACTGGAAGGCAGGGACGAGGGGCAAAGAAAGATGCTGGAGTTGGAAGGAGCTGAGAGGGAGGTGTGACAGAATGAGAGAGGATGACTTTTACAAATGGAAGGTTACAAGGCACAGGCAATGTAGCGCAGTGGGAAGAGCAGTGGATTTAGAGTCCTTGCCTCTGAAGTCCTTCTCAGCCCTCAGCGAGGGCTGAACTGCTCCCCTCTAAGTATCACTGATTCCATGGCCAGACTGTCCTTCTCACCACTGCCTTCCTAAGCCTGATCAACTCTGAAAATATTCCAAGGGAAACTATTCCTAGTTAGGGCTTTGCCCGACCTGTTGGAATTTGCAACCTAAATCTTCTTGATTGTCAGTCCTCAGGAGGAGGCAAAAAGAGAGGGGGTAGCAAGGAATAGATAAAAGAATGAGAGCAGAGAAGAGGGTGCTGGAAGGAGAGAGAGATGAGGATAGAAGACAAAAGGTCAAGCGGAGGAAGGGTGGGAGCCGAGGGAGAGAGAAGCAGAGATGAATGACCAAGGACCAGGTGGAAGGAGAAGAGGGCTACGGCCAGAGAGGAACAGTCAGAATTTTTTTCCCCAGGGAAGGGCTATTGCTTATCTGCTCCTTGATGGGAATGAGAAGTTGGAGTCTGGAAGCTTGCTACATGAGAGATGGGTTTTAGCCATTCTTATACACCTTCTTTTAGTCTAGGAAAGTCAAATCTTTGCAAGTCTCCAGGAATCTAGAGCAACATCTGTGTCCAGTGACAGGACACCTCTTCCCTGACCAGTGGCCAAGTCTGTCCTGTTTCTGTCCCCATCAAAGACAGTCTGTTCCAGATGGACTGTGGAGAGAAGCAGCAGCTCCTCTGCCCTCCTATGTTGGAGTGTGTTGCTTCATTTCCTGGAGCTGGGACCCACCAACCTTCTCCCCTTTCTTTCCGGCATCACAGGCATCAGAGTTTCTGCATCTCTGGGAGCAGTTCAGTGACATGGGCTTCCAACAAGACAGGATTAAGGAGGTCCTCCTGCTTCATGAGAATCACCGGGAGCATGCTCTGGAAGAGCTCATGACTCGAACCCAGTGAGGAGTTATACCAAGGCTCTCACCTTGATGAACTCTGGGGGAAAAGGAAATTCAGCGCTGGATAATTAGTAGTCCCCTAGCCAGGAGCAGGAAAAGTAGGGCTTCTCCATTTCAGAAATGCATCTCCTGAGCCAGGGAGCATGTATGAAGGTGGGCTTAGCCTTTGCCCCAGATGTCTGCCCAATCTTGATGTGGTCCTAGAATTAGAAATAGAAATAAGTCCACTGTCATAGACACCTGTGCAAGCTTTGCAAGGCCTCTAACCTCTCAAGACAGAGTGATAGAGTAGAAATGGGGCTGGCATCAGAAAACCTTGCCATTTATTACCTTGGTTACCTTGAACCTCTTAACCTCTCTGGGTTTTAGTTTACTCTTCTGTAAAATGGGGATGCTGATAGATACAACTGCTTACCTCACAGAGCTGTTCTAAGGATCAAAGAAAATTGTGTAGGTCCAGTGTTTGCAATCTTCAAAGCTCTATAGCAATCTAAAATGTAATTATCACCCATCAGGGAAGTTCACTGGATGTCTGAGGTGGGAGTGATCTTAGAAATTCATCTAGTCAAACTCCTTCATTTTGTAAATGAGGAAACTGAGGAGTAGAGATATAAAATAAACTCAGGCTCTGTTCAGCTCCAAGTTTTAATCAAATTCTTCACAGGATCATAGAATTAGAGCAAAAAGAGATTTCAAGATCACCTAAACCAGCAAACTATGGGCTATGGGCCCTGGCCAGCCTGCACCTATTTTTGCAAGGTATAGCAAGGTAAGAATGGTTTTTGCATTTTAAAAAAAACTTTTGCTGTATTTTTGGATGTGAAAACTATTCTTAGCTCATGGGCTGTGCAAAAACTGGCCTACATAATGTCATGTCAAGTCAACAAGCATTTATTAAGAATTTACTATGCGCTAGGCACTTGGGATATGAAGAAAGACAGCAGCCACAAAAGCAGTCCCATCTCTGAAGGAAGTCATCGTCTAAAGCAGAGACAATATGTGAACAACCCTGTACAAACAAGTTAGAGACCAAATAAATTGAAACTGATTTTAGATGGAAGGCAGTGACATTAAGGGGGATGGGGGAAGGCTTGCAGGGGGTAGGGTTTTAGTTGGAACTTGAAAGAATCTAGAGAAACCCAGAAGCAGAAACAAGAAGGGAAAAATTGCCAGACCACGAGGGGGCAGCTAGGTGGTTCAGTGGTAGAACACTGGCCCTGGAGTCAGGAGGACTTGAGCTCAAATGCAGCCTCAAACAATTACTAGTTTTGTGACCCTGGGCAAGTTACTTAACCCTGATTGCCTCCAAAAAGAAAAGAAAGTGTTGGGATATATAGTGTCTTGTGTGAGCAAAAGCAAGGCAGCCAGTGTCACTATAAGGAGACTGGAAAGGTAGGAAGGAAAATTATAAAGGGCTTTAAGAAAGAATATTTTTCATTTGATCCTGGAGGTGAGTAGAATTTGTTGAGTGAGAGAAGGGTGACATAGTCAGACCTACAACTTTAGGAAAATCAATTTGATAGTTGAGTGGAGGGTGAAATGGACTGGGGAGAGATAAGGCAGGGAGATTCAGCAGCAGGCTGTTGAAAATAGTTCAGGATGAGAGCCAGCACCAGGACGGTGGTGGTGTCAGAGGGGAGAAGGGGATATATAGGAGAGATGTTACCAGTGTAGAAATGGCAGGACTTGATGATGGATTGCATGTAGTGGGTAAGACAGTGAGGAAATGAGGATGACACCTAGGCTTGGAGTTTGGATGACTGGAAGGATGGCCTTGGCCTTCACCCTACCTTCACCCCATCAGAGTCTGACTTAACTATATCAACATGGAGGCCATAGAAAATGGCCTTTTTGCAATCATTCAAAATCCAAGAGAAACAACCACCCTCCCATAAGTGAGTGGTTATAGTGGTGACGGGGAAGGGACATTTTTACCTTCCTCCCACCTTTCAGGAAACTAAAGTCAGAAATAAATAAAATGAGAATTTCACATTGGGAGAAGAGACCCTAATATTTTCAAGAAATCATCCCTAGACACACTACAGAACTTTGGGCAGAATAAAAAGTGTTCCTGGCAAATAGTAGGCATTTAATAAATATTTATTGATTCATTGATAGGTGGATAGAATTCCTGCCCCCCAGTTTTGCCTTTGATACACACTGTGTTACTTCAAGCAATGTAGTTTCTCTATGTCTCAGCTGTCTTCCTCAGATTCTAAGTTGCAAACTCAGACTAGTATCTGAGGAAACTAGGCCCCTAAAAAGACGAAATTATAGATCCAAAGCCCCAAGCCCCACCTCCAACCAGAAAACAAAAAGGAGATGCTGTAAAAAAAAATTAAACAGAAGGCTACTTTTCAATTGGACAAGCATTTTACCCAACAAAAAACTTCTCTTGTGATCTTTTGGTTCGGGATAAGCTAACAAACACTTCCACTGAGTCAAACTGATATAAAAAGGAAACTTTAATAACTTTAAAAGGAAATAATTTTGGCTTAAGTTTTTTATTTCATTTTCTGAAAAGTTTTTTTTATCGATATCTTGTTTCATATATTATCATAGCTATTCCAATATCCCTCCCTTCTTCTTAGAGAGCCATCCCATATAACAAATAGTGTTTTTTAAGAAAGAAAATAAAATCAACACAACTGATTGAAAAGTCCAAAAACATGTGCAATCTATAATCGTTGTGGACCTCCCACCTTCACGGAGAGGTAGGTTGGGGGATATCTTCTCATCAATCTTCATTTAAATGCTGCTTGATCTTTATAATTTCACTACATTGAGGAGCCAAGATGGTGGAGTAGAAAGACTCACATATGCTAGCTCCGGAACCCACAACCCATAAATTTCCTGTAAAAAGAGCTCCCCACAAATTCTGGAGCAGTGGAAGCCACACAGCAACGCAGTGGAGGAGATTTCCCTTCCAGAGAGCCCTGAAAAACTGGCACCAAAGGTCCGTGGTGCACCAGACAGCCGAGCTGAGCCCTGCCTGTGTGGCCCTGAGAGGAGCAGATCCGAGCAGGCTTCAGGAACAGAATCTCCGGCGGCTGTGAAGGTCTCTCCACCCACAGGCGCTAAAGGTCAGTGAGAGAGACTTCTGGGCTTGCCGAGAGGGGAGTGGGGTGTCTCTATAACTCAGGACCCCTCGGGAGGCAGCAGCAGAGGCAGCGGCAGAGGCAGTAGCAGCCAGGGGCTCCCAGAGCAGGAAGGAGCTCCATTGTTGAAGGTCTCTGCATAAACCCCCTGAGGGAACTGAGCCCTGGGAGGTGGCCCTACCCCTACCTGAGCACCAGAACTTAAGTTCACATTGAATAGCAGCCCCACCTGCTGCTGAAAGCCCCGAGGCTGGGGAGCAGCATTTGAATCTCAGACCCCAAGCACTAGCTGGGCGGATCTAGGCGGGGGTGGAGAGGAATCTCAGAAGTCAAATAATTGCCTGGGAAAATGCCCAGAAAAGGGAAAAAAAAATAAGACCATAGTTTACTTTCTTGGTGAACAGATGTTTCCTCCTTTCCTTTCTGATGAGGAAGCACAATGCTTACCATCAGGGAAAGACATAGAAGCCAAGGCCTCTGTATCCCAAACATCAGAAATAGATATCCAATGGGCTCAGGCCATGGAAGAGCTCAAAAAGGATTTTGAAAATCAAGTTAGACAGGTGGAGGAAAAAATGGGAAGAGAAATGAGAGAGATGCAAGAAAAGCATGAAAAACGGATCAATACCTTGCTAAAGGAGACCCCAAAAAATGCTGAAGAAAATAACACCTTGAAAAATAGGCTCACTCAATTGGCAAAAGAGGTTCAAAAAGCCAATGAGGAGAAGAATGCTTTCAAAAGCAGAATGAGCCAAATGGAAAAAGAGGTTCAAAAGCTCACTGAAGATAATAGTTCTCTCAAAATTAGAATGGAACAGATGGAGGCTAATGACTTTCTGAGAAACCAAGAAATCACCAAACAAAACCAAAAGAATGAAAAATGGAAGATAATGTGAAATATCTCATGGGAAAAACAACTGACCTGGAAAATAGATCCAGGAGAGACAATTTAAAAATTATGGGACTACCTGAAAGTCCTGATCAAAAAAAGAGCCTAGACATCATCTTTCATGAAATTATCAAGGAAAACTGCCCTGATATTCTAGAACCAGAGAGCAAAAGAAGTATTGAAGGAATCCACCGATCACCACCTGAAAGATATCCAAAAAGAGAAACTGTTAGGAACATTGTGGTGAAATTCCAGAATTCCCAGGTCAAGGAGAAAATCTTGCAAGCAGCTAGAAGGAAACAATTCCAGTATTGTGGAAATAAAATCAGGATAACTCGAGATCTAGCAGCTTCTACATTAAGGGATCGAAGGGCGTGGAATAGGATATTCCAGAAGTCAAAGGAACTAGGACTCAAACCAAGAATCACCTACCCAGCTAAACTGAGTATAATACTTCAGGGGAAAATATGGTCTTTCAATGAAACAGAGGACTTTCAAACATTCTTGATGAAAAAATCAGAGCTGAAAAGAAAATTTGACTTTCAAACACAAGAATGAGAAGAAGCATGAAAAAGTAAACAGCAAAGAGAAGTCATAAGGGACTTACCAAAGGTGAACTGTTTACATTCCTACATGGAAAGACAATATTTGTAACTCTTAAAACTTTTCAATATCTGAGTAGTTGGTGGGACTACACACACACATACACACATACACACATACACATGTATACGCATGCGTGCACACACAGTGATAGAGCACAGTGTGAATTGAATAGGATGGGATCATATCTTAAAAGAATTAAGGTAAACGGTGAGAGAGAAATGCAGTGGGAGGAAAGAGGGTGAAATGGAATGGGGTAAATTATCTCTCATTCAAGAGGCAAGCAGGAGACTTTTTAGTGGAGGGAAAAAGAGGAGAGCTGAGAAAAAAACATGAAGTTTACTCTCATCACATTCGACTAAAGGAAGGAATAAAATGCACACTTATTTTGGTCTGAAAACCTATCTCACAATACAGGAAAGTGGGGGAGAAGGAGATAAGCAGGGTGGGGGGGGATGATGGAAGGGAGGGCAATGGAAGAAGGGAGCAATTTGAAGTCAACACTCAGGGAGGGACAGGATCAAAAGACAGCATAGAAACAATGGGGGGCAGGATAGGATGAAGGGAAATACAGTTAGTTTTATACAGCACGACTATTATGGAAGTCATTTGCAAAACTACACATTTTGGCCTATATGAATTGCCTGCCTTCCCAAAGGAAATGGGTGGGGAGGGAGGGATGGGGAGAATTTGGAACTCAAAGTTTTAGGAACAACTGTTGAGTATTGTTGTTTCTACTAGGAAATAAGAAATACAGTGAATGGGAATAGAAAGTCATCTGGCCCTAGAGGATAAAAGAGAAGATGGGGCAAGAGAAGGGAGGGAGGATAGAAGAGAGGGCAGATTGGTGATAGGGGAAATTAGATTGCTCGGTGTATTGGGGTGGGGGGAGGGGACAAATGGGGAGAAAATTTGGAACCCACAATTTTGTGAAAATGAATGTAAAAAGTTAAATAAATAAATTTATATTAAAAAAATAATTTTGCTACATTTACTCTTGATTGTTTTTGTCTCGTCATTCTTTCTGCTTGCACTGGTGTAGTTTCTGTGTATGTTGTTGGTTCTGCTCGCTTCAGTCTGCGTCAGTGCATACGTATCTTTTCATGCTTCTTCGTATTCACCACACACATCATTTCCTGTAGCTCCGTTGGATTCCATTGCAT
Organism: Bettongia penicillata ogilbyi; assembly: GCA_023548195.1. Classification (NCBI taxonomy): domain Eukaryota; kingdom Metazoa; phylum Chordata; class Mammalia; order Diprotodontia; family Potoroidae; genus Bettongia; species Bettongia penicillata. The sequence continues at coordinate 3,597,448 of JAJHZJ010000148.1, forward strand.
TGATGTACCATAGTGTTCAGCCATTCTCCAATCAATGGGCCCTTGCCTTTTTTTCTTTAATTCTTAGCCATCACAAAAAGTGCTGCTATGAATATTTTGGAGTATGTAGGGACGTTCCTTTTTTTTATTGATGACTTTCTTGGGGCTGTTGGCATTTTTTGTCTTTTCTGCCAATTTACAGAGTGTAAGGTGAAACCTGAAGATTATTTTGATTTGCATTTCTATTATTATTAGTGATTTGAAGCACTGTTTCCTATAGTTATTAATACTTTGTATTATTTATAGAACTGTTTATATCTTTTGATCATTAACCTATTGAAAAATGGCTATTACCTTATATCTATACATATATATACACACATGTACTACGTAATATATGTAACATATTACATAAGTAAATGTTTACTGTATACCTCTTTTCCTTGGAGTGTCATCATCAGGACCCATTAGACATGTCCCTATAAAAGGCTCTGCCTGTTTGAACCCAGGCAGCTAAGTCCACCTGAAGTATCTGTCCAAATTCATTCATTTATTGATACTTTCTTCATTCCTTCATTTTTCAAACACTTATTATGCATTGCCCACATGTGGAACTCTGAGTTAATGACCACATACAAATGAGAATGATCACAAAGAGTTCTAGGACACAGTGGTGTTGGGCACTATGCAATGTCAATTTTTCTTCATTTTTACAGCAGTTCCTGGTCCCACTGTATCATCAATCACAACTCTCAAGGAATCCTCAGGTCCTCCAGCCTCCAAAGGGAGAAAATCAGCAACATTAGGTGTCTGTCCATTAGATTATACATGGAAGCTGGGTACAGAATATGATTATGATAAGAAAGATAAGAACCTTGCATTAAATGGGAAGAATCACCTTATTCTAAGAAAACCCTTACAAACAGAGATAAAGCAGTACCTGAAACAGGGTATAACATCTTGTGTGGGGGAGGGTGACCCTCAAAGACCTCCTACCAAACACATGTGCACATATACACATGCAGAAGATAGGACATAAATTTCTTGCTGTTGAATGAATGACTAATTATTGACATATATATACATATATATCATTTAAATATTGATATGTATAGTATACATAGATATCATTTATATATATAGAAAAGTAGATATATTGATATATATGTATATCTATATATGTATGTGTATGTATATATATATATATACATATATATATGTATATATACATGTGATTTTTTTCCACATGGGCATCCATGTATCTAACCAATTAGCTACCATCCATGAATCAGTCAATATGTCACTCTGTCCTCCTTGGAATGTTTTGACAGCTTGATGTACTGCCATAAGTTCAGCATATTGACCCCTTCCACCTACGCAAGGACTTTCCAATATCCACCTAGTACTTAGCTTGGAGGATACTGCTTTCCAGTATATTCTGAGGCCCTAATATCCTGCTGAACCATCAGTAAGCTATTCCTTTCCCTTTTGTTCTTCAGTAAATCCATCAAATCCCTCATTCTATTTTACCAAGGATTATACCAACTTTTGCTTTGGTTCCGGGGGAGGGGGGGCGTATCATTTCCCTCAGTGGGTATGTTTGCTATTCATTTATAGAGAGGTGATTTAAATTTATTTTGAACATAGCCTTTCCAATGACTTCTACCAGCCTCCTCAACTTGTCCAATTCTTTGAGAAGCTGGGGTGATCATTATCCAGGTCTTTCATCCATTTGCCAGCATTAATGTTACCCCATGACTCAAAGTCAGTTGTCTAGTCTCTACCAAAGGCAGCTAACAACTGCTTTTCAAAAGGGGTATATTGAATTCCAGATGAAAGGTGTTTCCTAGACAAAAATCCAAAGGGCACATTTCAGACAGTTTGAATATGCCATAAATAAAGGATCAAATGTATAGTGGTCTATGATTCCACAAGAGCTTACTTTGTTGAAGTCACCACACAAATTCAATGTTTTTATTGTAATCTTCTATAAGGGTTCAAATTTTATTCTCGATGCGATATGTGATGTCCCCAATATCCAAATAATCCTTGAAACTTTTGGGTCTCTATCTTATTGGTGCAGATGGAAAAATTCTGAATCTCTTGTCAGGTTTGTGGGAGAATGTCTGTCAACACCTTATTCTTTTTTATACCCTTCAAATTTTCCAAGTTCAGTTAGCTCTTGAAACTTTGCATGGTTAATTTCCAAATTTTATCCCCTGGAACACTGTCCGTGGTCCCAAATGAATCGCTAAGGCAGTATTTACAGTACTAGTGGTGACTATGAATATACTGGCATAGTTCTCAATTGCAAAGTATAACAGATGCTCCATAGAGAAGGCAGAAAAAAAGCATTGATTGGGACCTCAGAAAGCTACGTTCCAAAACTACAAAGCAACACCATTTATAGAAACCAAGAAGTCAATACACATGATGGCAACAGTTTTTCCGTTTACATTACCATTATTCAGGTACAAAGGGCAAGCTTAGTATGCATTTCCTCAGGAGTGTCTTACCGTATTTTCCTAGAAGTTGAGAGGCATAGGCAAGGGAGGTTGGGGAAATGGCAGGGGTACCTTAAGATGGATGTTATTGAGGCCAGGGATTACCAGTTTTCCTTCCATAACAAGATAAGAATAGACTCGTCAGTGCATCTATTTGTTTGATATGCCCAGAGTTCAGACATGAATATTTTTTCCTCTTCTACAATAGCTGGTGTACACAGCCTGCAGCCTTTACCACTCAACTTCATTGTGACCAGCTTGTCCTACCAAGACCACAGGGATCACCCTGGCTCTGTCTATTTTTGTTCCATCAAAAGGACCTTGCAGCAGCTGGTGAGATTTCTCAGTCCTTACCCTGACCTTGGGATGTTATAATGGAAAAAGCATTGGTTCTGGAGAGATTGGACATTGGGTTCAAGTATGATGTCTGGTGCTTCTTGCCTTTGTTACCTTGGGCTAATTATCTAATCTCCCTGGGCGTCAGGTTTCCTTATCTGTGAAGTCAGGATAGCAAAGTAAGAATAAACGAATGAATGAATGAGCCTTTAACAATCAAGTGCTTACTGTGTGCTGGATACTTTGCTAAGTACTGGGAATACAAATAAAAGTAAAAAAGACCATCCAAGCCTTCAAGGAGCTTCAATTCTAAGCGGCCGAGCGACGATTAAATTCTTCGAGGAGATAGGGTTTCAGGTGAACCACTGAGAGGATGAGGGGTTGCTAGCAGTGGAAGTGAGGATGGACAGCTTTCCAGGGGTGTGTGAGCACTTGTGTAAGGCTAGAAGATGGAATGTCACATGTGGGTAAAACGTAACAGCTACAATGTATAGTGTATGACTGTGAGACATGTAAGTCAAATGGATTCAGATCATTTGGCTGTAACTAGATTTATTGTTGGCTTAAAATGTGAAATAGGGACACTTCTATTTTATTCCATGGGTAATCTTAAAGAAAGGAGTCTGCAAATTTTAGACCAATGAAGGTTCTTTAGGATGTGTGTGACATGACCAGACCTATGCTTTGGGAACTTGAATTTAACAAGTGTGTGGAAGATGGGTTGAAGTTGAGAGGGTAGAATCAGAAAGGCCAGTTTGTGGAGGCTATTGTGCTATTCCATGCCAGCTAGTGGGGATGAGGACTTGAATCAAGGCAGTGTCTATGTAAGTTAGTGTGTGTGGTGATGTAGAAATAGAATAGATGTTAATTTTGGAAACTGGAGGCAAGGGAGAAAGGCTGCGGGTGAGTGTTGTGAACCGGGTCACGATGGTGCCATCAGAAGAAATAGGTAGATGATGCTGAGATGTGGGTTTATAAAGACATCTGAGCCCCCCCTCTGGATAGGTTGTGTTTGAGATGAATTTGCAACCTTCATGTGGAAATGTGCAGTCCTTGTGTCCCTCAAGATAACAATTAAATCATATAATGCTATGAAAGAGAGAGCCTCAAGGAGGAACGATGTGATCAGCAGTGTATATATCATAGACATTTCAAAGGGAATGAGGAGTGCATAAAATTCACTGAATTTAGTAATGAAGAGATGATTGTTCAGACTCAGGGAGTTTCAGTGAAATGGTAGGATCAGAAGCCAGATGGCAAGAGATTGAGAAGTGAGTGGGAGAGGGAGAAGCAGCTTTTTTCTCAATTGACTGTAAAAGGGAGAAGACATGTAGGAACAGGGGAAGGTGATGACAGGATCAAGTGAAAGGTATTTTTCTCCCCCTAAGGGTGGAAGACATTTGTAGTAAGGAGAAGAGGAATCGGTTTGTGAAATGTTCCCATGCTAATGTTATGGACAGTATGGACAAATGGTGACCAGATGGCAACACAGCTAAGTAGTTTACAACTGGTCAAATGGCTGGACACAAAGAATAGCAAGTAATTATTCATGGAAGGAGGTGTGTAGTGAATTGTCCCTGGGATATTTCTTGGTCCCAGTGCTACCTAGGGAAGGAAAACAGCTAGAGAATAGGTAGAAATTACATGTTTACTGATTTTACATCTAACCCCAATGGTTTGAGATAGAACCAATCGATATATTGGATGACAGATTTGGGATCCCAAACGTTAGGCTAGAATGGTGGGCTCAGATCTAGGAATGTGACATTTAATGGGCACAATACAATTTTGCATCTGTACTCTCAAAACCCTTTTATGAGTCCAAGATGGAGGAGTGGAGACTGGAAGTGTTCTCTCCATTCTATTCCCAACTCCTTTGATATTTACATTCATTCCCTATCCTTTGTTTCCCAGTTTGTCATGAGCACAGTCCATTTCAACTCATGAAAACTAAGTGCCTTGTTACACAAATATCCGTTGATTCGCAGGCAATTGTGATTTCAGAAATATTTTTACAAGTGGAGTTGCTTGTCAGAACCAGAAACGTGAAATTGGCATGACTTTCTCTCAAATCTATGCCTTTGTAACTCACTTGAGCCCTGTTTCAAAGGACTCCCTGTATTAGAATCAGCTACCTCAATATGGAATGAGTTTCCTCTCACTGTAACTCTTTAGGCAGAGGATTATTATCCTTTTTTTTCCCCGGGGTTTTTTGGGAAGTCCTGTTTCGTTGCCACCTAAGGAGGCTTCCAAGGATGAAATTCTACATGGAAAAGTAGAACATCTCCATCCTACTGGATCTTCCTGACAAGAGACATTGAATCAAACTCTGGGATTCTCATGTCCTCTCTCCAAGGTTCCATGGTGATAAGGTTGCCCTCACAGGACCATCCGGATTATACACATAGTGTTCCGTATGTAGCTCAAACAGAAAAATGTTCCTGGAGCAGGAATTACATGTTGAGAATCTTCCTTGAGAGCTTTATTCTGTTTCTGCCAGAGACCTTACTAGCAGTGAAAATAACCTTAGCCCCTGAAAGCCCTTCTGTGCTCACTTAAGCACCAATCAAATGAGTGTGATGACTGTCATGTATTGACTTTGTCATTTCCTGCATAGAGAACCCAGAGATGGTGCCCAGTGTAGAATCGTTCCTTAATCTCCTACCATATGCCAAACAATATTCAATGTCCTGGGAATGCAAAGAAAGAAATAAAAATACTCAGTCCCTGCCCTTAAGGTATTGGCCAACTTAACTTTCTCCCACTTTATGTCCTCATTTTAATAAGACTCTTCTTTTGCAGCTTCTGGGGTAGCCACTATAGCAACCTTCACATATTCCTTGGGATCAACAGGACCTGAAGCCTACACAGTTAGGACTTTAGCATTCTGGAAAGGGCTCAGTAAGCTTTTCAAAGGTCTGGAAAGAAGAAAAAAAGGAAACGAACGTAGAGTTTCCAAACAAACCCCTTGACTCTAAAATGCAGAGGCCACACAAGACAGGAGTGGTGAATTGGTATGACTTCTGAAGTCTCCTATAAGCAATTCCAGAGAGGATTTAAATATCTGGTGATTTGCCAGAGAGATCCCTGCAGGCATGTGGCACAAACTGTTGCATCTCAGGCCAAAGAGGAGGAAAAAGGAAGGCCCCTCCATCAGCCTCCATCTTGTCTGACCAGAGTTAGCATTTGCCCAGAACCTGGTACCTCTTGTGATAATTCAACTTCATGTCGAACTTCATTCTCTTCGAGATTGTGGGTCCCCACATAGTCATCTGGAAATAGATTGGGAGCTCCTTGAAAGCAGGGCCTTCTTTTGCTTCTGTTGGTATGTCTAGCACTTATTACAATGCATTGTATATGGCAAATGATTAATAAGTGCTTTCCTGATCAATCTTGACCAAGTCAAGCAGAACCCTTTTCCCATCCAATCAACTTCTCTTGGTTCTGTAGTTTCCCAATTGTGGTTTTATCAGTGGTTGTCTTTCACCTTGATTTAGTTTGAGCTCCTTTGTCAACCATTTTTGCTCCACTAACATCTTCCAGTCCTTTACCATTCCTTAGCACCAGCCTTACCACTTACCAAAGTGCTAGCATCTCAGGATCCTTTCGTGGATTGTCTTTATGGATTTTGTCATTAGATTAGGACTTGAAGAAAAGCTGAATAAAGCAGAACTGGGAGAGTGAGAAATCGTACCTACCCAGAGATATCGGTGCAACCAGGTTAATGGGTTTCCCTTCCAGAAAGGAATAAAACAGGAACTGGGTGACCTTGGGCATGCTAGTAGAGTGGATAATCCTCACACACAGATGTTCCTCTCTGACTCACATTTCAGTTAGTGGCACGTCCAGCATGGAATCTTTTGTTGTAAACTTTACCATTATGAACTTCATCTGCTCAGAAGATATGGGGAAGCCAAGTTCTGACACACTGGCCTCAGCTGAGAATGTAATGCAACACATGGTTAGTCTTCCCTGTATCCTACCCCATCACCCAACTACACAGCTGATTTCCCCATTCCTTGACTGGGATCCATTTTCTCTTACCCCAAGTTTACTTGACTCTTTCATTCCTTTACCAGATTGGCCTCTTGTTTAGGGGAACTACCATTGGGCCCTATTTCCCTGAATGCAAAGGGTCTTCTTTGAGGTAAGAATTGTAACACTTTCCCCACACCCTTGAGGATAACCCTCTAATGGACTGCTATATGTAAAAAATAGTCAACTCGATGATACACTTACCTTTAGTCTCATTTTCTCTATGTTCAAATTCCCAAACAACTTCATCCCAGTGCCTCTAATCCCTGAAAGTTCAGGAAATAAAAGTGAGTTCATTCGTAAGCATTGATTTGTAAGAAACAGTCTAATGTCAAGAATGTCTTCTTCAATTGAGGTCCTATGGCTTCTCAGCACTGCTACCCAGACAGGTAATGCTAGCTCATTGACCATTCCAAAGCCACTGTCAGCCTTTCTATGAGCACTTCTGGCATATATTGAAGCCCCTCTCTACCCAAAATCCCATCAGATTTCTCAGCACCAATTTTATGGATGTTCATATCACCCCTATTGTTGTTGTGTTTTTTATCTAGAGCTATGATGACTGGATTGGCAACTGGAGTGGATTTCCTGTGTACCCATCACATTGTCCCTGTCAAGCCTGTCATGGACAGTGAAGTGCACTGGGAGATGAGCAGGGTAACACATGGCATTACCAATCTGTGCCTGGACAAGGACAGTCATTACCTTGTTAGTGAGCTACCTAACTGAGCCATCATCTTGGCCACTCTCCCAACCAGTCTTCTGATACAACCTCAGTATTATTTTCTCTTCATTTTAAGACTTATTCTTTTATCCTTTATTCCACCCCTTCCCAGAATCCTTTATTCCAAAGCCCCATTTATTCATCCAAGTGCAAAAGATAGAACCTACGTACAACTGAGTAACTAGACTGCCCACTACTTGGTGCCATCTCTGTCATTCTCTTTTGTAGCCAGAGATAATTGTTCTTCTATCCATTTTTTGGTCTTTGCAAATGCAGACTTTGAAGTAATTCCTTGGTTGGAGGCTTAGATATCAGCAAGTAGAAGGATGGATGAGGTGACGTGAGGAAGTATAAGTATCTAAGAGTAGGATGGAATCAGGAGACGAAAAGGTTTCCACCTACTACAATGATGGCTTTGTTCTAATCAAGTGAAATTTCCTAAGAATCGATATGTACTGAAGGGGAAGAAAGTGGATTTGAAGGAAGAGGACCTGGGTTCTAATCCTACCTTTCTGATTCCTCTCAGTTTGACAGTTGACTAATAAATTAACCTAGATGATCCTCAACTCTGTCCTCTGTAAATAATAATGTTGACCCAGATGTGGTCATGGCCTGGTCTCAATATGTGATTCTGATTCAATTGGCTGTTTAGTGGTTTCTAAATCAAATCCACGTACATATTAATCAAATAGAAGTGTATAGTTTTTGAGGAGACAGATCTCTATAGCAATTCATTTCAAAGTGGCCTTGAAGATTACCTTGAGGGTAAGTTTAGTAAGAGCCATCAAAGTGTCAGAGCATGACAAAAACCCAAAGAGAACCACACTGGTGTGCTAATATGTCTATGGGTCCTCCTTGAGTGTGCAAGTTCCCTCCCGGGAGGCAAAGTGCAATCTGCCAAAAACCTATCATTTTAAGGACTTACCTGAGCCTGAGACATTAAGCAATTTCACAGGATCACACCATTCATTCAGTTTTTAGGGATGGGTTCTGATTTCAGAACTCCTTAATTCTGAATAACCATTTCAAACCAGTTTGCTGTGTGATTTCTGGTCATCAATGTGTCTCCATTTAGCCGACTACAAGGAATCATACTTGAATCTACAACAGAAGTTCAGTAGCTTGAAAGGAGGGAGGTGACAGTTCAATTTTCCTCTTCCTTTAAAAGTTGAAGCGAGTTCATTTTGAGGAGCCCCAGGATAGCCAGGCATCTTGAAAGTATGAGGTAGGCAGATAGGCAGTGCAGTAGATAGCGTCCCGATCTTAGAGCCAGGAAAAACCGAGTTCCAGTCCTGCCTCCCAAGCTCACTGGCTGTGTGACATAGGGATGTCACTTACGTGAACTGCTTCAATGATCCATTTGCTCATCTGAAAAATGGGGATAATCATAGTAACACCGATCTCAAAATTCCACAGTGAGGAGAAATGAGAGAACATTTCTAAAGGATTGGGAAAACCTTAAATCACCTTGCAAAGAGCTACTAGTGATGATGATGGCAACAGCTAGAAAGAACTTCTCATAGTTACCCAGGAGACATCATGATCACATTCTTTGATTTTTCAGGACACTATCATGGACAAGAGGTTTTCATTCTACTGTATCCCATAAAGCAGAATTAGGAGCCATGAATGATTGCTGAGGCCAGAGAAGAAAATGGGGGGACCGGTACTAGTTGACATTTGCTCCCACAGGAAATCACAGAAAGATACAACCCTGTTTTGTCTCTCACCCTTCCTGGCTGGGTCTCAGACAAAAGAGTGAGTTAGGCAGCGCAAAGGAGGATTCTCCCTTTCTCCAGGATACAAATCCCTAGGTTGCCCAGGGGTGATAAACTAAGGCCTTATTTCAGCAGAGTCTCTAAGTCACTCTCTTCCTTGACTGCCCATTCTTTGTTTTCTAGGTTACAAGGAACAAGGTATGGTCCAGTCTACTGAGGTTTTGTGGAGTCCTCTCATGTTACCTTCCTGGGCTACAGGGAAGAAAACCTCCGCAATTCATCCCAGGGCTGTTGCCTTGGAAGAAGAGGGCCACAGTGTGATGAGCAATTGGGTCCCCATCTGTGCCAGGCCCTTGACTGAATGTGCTCTTCATCAGATGGCCTTCGTGAGGGTCAACTGCAACTGCAGCTTCTCCTCCAACCTGGGTTCTAATTCCATTGGACAAGATTTTCTGGACAGGACCAGGAATACCACAGGCCACTGCTTTGGGTCTTATTCAAGCTGGATAACCTCCACATGACAAGTAGGGAAGATAGAATCTAGTGGGGGTGGGTAAGCTGCAATGGGAATAGGAGATGGGAAGGGGCCTTGAGGTGAGCAGAAGCCGAAAGGAAGCTTAGGAGGCTTGGAATCGAGCAAGTAGGGGTGAAATTAAGACTGATGTTTCTGAAACACTGCAGAGTAAGGAAATTCCCTACAACAGAAGGCATAACAGGATAACCCCAGGAAGGTTCTTAGGACCTACAATGTCAGGACTTGGGAAGCCTTTAGAATTGAGATTGTCAGAGTTTTGGGTGCAGCACACAGAAGTCAAGATGTCAGTGCTGGGAGGGTCCTTAGAAGCCAGGATGTGGGAGATTGGAGAGCAGCATTAACATATAGAGTGGAGAAGGTTGGATCGGGGAAGGGACTCAGAGGCTCCAACCCTATAATTTTGAGATTGAGCAAAGTGAGATCCAGGGAACAGATTAGACTTTGCCCAAAGTCACTGAAAGTTAGTGTCAGAGGTGAGAAAAAACAATTCCACTTCCAGACCATCCCTACATTCCCACAACCCCAAGCAACACACGGTGGTCTGTGTTTAGGGCAGAAACTTATGACCTTTCTCAATGCCTTCTGAGAGCCCCAGTCATGAAGGCCTCCCTGAGGACAAAGGGAGTCCTCCAAAGAGCCACAAGACACACAAACCTTGTTGCCATTTACCCCTTCAGGCTCCTCCTCCCCTCTTTTCTTCTGTGGATATTCAAACCTCTTTCACTTAGAAAAAATTTATTAGCATCTCCAATAAGATATCATTTCTAAAGTAAGTAGCATGGAACAAGTACTTAATGGAATGCTTCTTCCTTTTTAAAAAAAAATTATGGAATATTTTGTTGGATGTTATCAATGCAATCGATCTTAGCATGACAGACAGCTCTGTGAAGACCTAGTGGATTGGCTTTTCATGGCCCTCAGACTTTAAGAGAAAGTGACATTGGAGCTGGGCTTCCACATCTTGTGTGCCTGTTACATGAGGGGGCTGATCCTGTTGGGAACAATCCACACACTGTGCTGTCCTCACATCCCTATGATGGCCCCTCAGCACCATCTCTATTTCTCCCCAGACATGACCTATTGGGCCATCATCCTTTTCTCCCTGGCTGTGCTCCTGGTGCTCCTTGTTAACCTTATATGATACTTCACGGTAAGAGAAATAGGGGAACCCCTACGAGCCTCTTGGTACAGTGTGTGTGTGTGTGTGTGTGTGAGAGAGAGAGAGAGAGAGAGAGAGAGAGAGACAGAGAGAGAGAGAGAGAGACAGAGACAGAGAGAGAGACAGAGAGAGAAAGAAAGAAAGAAAGGAAGGAAGGAAGGAAGGAAGGAAGGAAGGAAGGAAGGAAGGAAGGAAGGAAAGAAGGAAGGAAGGAAGGGAGGAAGGAAGGAAGAAAGAAAGAAAGAAAGAAATCTTTCACTCAAAACAGCCATAATCGAAGCACATCAATTTTGAAGATGAAGTAATTGAGGCAGACTCCGTCATCTTGAGCAATCTCATTTGTCACAAGTATGAAGTCACTATGACCATATCAAACTGGATGACTTCAATTGTTTCTTGATTTTTTTCTTAATGTTCCTCTTTGAGTTTTGGGATAGGAATTTCTATGATTAAAGAGTCCTTTCTGTCATGTCTTTTTCCATTCACATTCTGATGTCTATTTCTCTTTCACTTTGGAAATATTTCTCTAGAATTTTCAATGTTGGGGGCATCTAACTGAGTCAAATATAATAAGAGAAATCTTTCTTTTTCTCCTATAATTCCAAGAATGTTCTGACACCCTTGATATTTTCTACTAAACTTTGAATTTCCCATCATATGGAAAGAAATCTTTGATGATTTAAAGTGTTTTGAGGTTTTCGCTTTGTGTTCCAAACATCTCACTAAAATTGTGAGGTCATTTATCTACAAGAGGGAAACAGAACCAAGTTTTGAATTTGGGCCACCCACTTATCTAGCTTCCTGTTGTTCTTCTACCTGAGCATCCTTTTGTGGTCATATTTTATATGCCAAAAGATGTCCTGATGGAAATGCAGAAGCAGACAGTAGTAAATAGCTACGTGTTAATATGAAAGTGTTATCTAATGGATAGCCTCATTTCCTCAGAAACCTTTTGAGAGGAACTTGAAATCCATCTTGATGTGGAAATCGGACTGTAAATTGCCTATATTCTATACCATGGGACACTTACCATTTCCTTCCAAGTGTGCAATGGCTTTCATTGGAAGAAAGTGACAACAACTGAGAAATAATATAAATTTTGAAATAAAAATCACAAGAAAAGCATAAGCAACGGCGACCAAATGTTCAACATATTGCAACTGGACAACTGGGATGGAGGACACCCCATACTATAATTTCTTCATTCTATAAAACTCCCCAACGTCAATGCCCATGTGTTACTTTCATCAAGAAAACAAGGTTTCCCTGGTTTCCTTTGTTACAGAAACGGGCATAGCTCTTCCACTGGAGAACAGTGAGATTGGAACTGTGGAAAATCCTTCCTGTCTTTCCTAAGGAAAGAAATATTTTTTTCAATTGTTCTTTAAGAAATCTTTCGGGAATGTGAGGAAGGTGCTGATTGCCCTTATTTTCTTCTAGGACCACTGATTTATTCAGCTCAGCATTTTTCTAGAAATGAACGGAGGAGGCCTGCCTTCCTAATGTGAACCCAGACCCCGACTTTCATGCACGGTTAAGGGCACCGACACATCCCAGCCAAGCGCGCTAACAACCCAGAAGTCAAGCTCCACATCTCCTTCTTTCTAACACTCTCATATGCTTCATCAATGGGTGATTGTTTTAGAACTCTAAATTCCAAGAAATTCATCACCTTGTCATCTCCCTCATTGTTAAAACAGTACAGGCACAGCCCTTCACTCTGAAATGTGACTATAGCCTCCTTAGTGTGCTACCTGTCAAGAAAATCCGCCTGCTGTTCCCATCACATGCAGTCAGAGTCATCTTCCTCGATGGGTAAAACACTTAGCTCTTTGCTTCAAGGCAAGCTACTAGATTTTTTAAATGAAAGTGACAAAGCTTGCAAACCTCTTTGGGTCTGCATAGCCCTCCATAATCTGACTGTCTATGAACATCACACTGTGAACATTCAAATATTTCAACTCGACCAGGTATTCTATTTTGAGATGGTGCACATTTAGAGAAGTCCTCAGAGATTTCTAGACTTGCACTCTCTCCCTTTAGCCTACAGCATGCAGAGCCTCAGGAAAGTTCAGGAATTCACCTTAGGGCACACAATGTGCATCACTGCTTTCCATGTTTCCAAAACAGGGCTGCATTTCACTCAGAACAACACTCTGGATAAGGGTTGTGCTCTTTCTTCATCTTGGAGAAATGCTAGAAAGATGAGCTTTCACAATGTCTTTGAAAGTCTGAGAAAACCAACGTGAATGAACACGTTTTGATATCTGGTGACTTGGATCTATTTTGTGTCATTGATTCTTTGAAATTTATTCTTACAATTTGTGATTGTTCACACACCTATGCTATCCCATGCAGAGAAGGAAAAGTTGACCATTCTGGTGGAGATAGTCCAAGGATTGGGAACTTTTGGCCTCAAGTTCAAATCTGGCATTCCAGGTCCTCATGGTCTGTTCATCTGATTATATACAAACCTCAGAGGGCAAATCCCCATAATCAAGGGAATTATTTGGTCAAACGTGGACCCATTCAATAGGCCACACATTTATCTCTAGGAGAACAAATGTGGTTTCCAGGTAACAGGATCCTCAAACCTGGTACAGACATTGCACTAAATGCTGGAAATATGAATTCGAGAAATTACGTTGCCAAAGAGTTTAAATATTACACTGCAAGGATGAAGAATGTTTCTCTCAAAACAGGAACCATTTGGGCAAATCGATACGGACCATGCAATAGCTGAGGCATATTCAGTCTTTTTGAACAGTCTCATCTGTCATTAGTCTTAGGTCAAAAACATCATTTCAAACTGGATTACTTCAATTCTGTCTTCACTTCTTACTTGTTACTTCACTTGTTACTTCAACACTGAGAATTTCAACGATGAAACATCCTTTTCTCTAAAGGCTTTTTCCATTCACATTCTACTATCTATTTTTGTTTCCTTTTCATAGATTTCCTTACAAATTTCAATGTTGGGGGCAATTAACTGAACCCAACACAGTATGAGAAAATCTTCTATTTCGCCTCATTTCCTTAGAAACCTGCTGAAATGATTTTGAAATTCGTGTTCACCTGGAAGTCAAATGGCATATTGGCTGCATTCTATACACTGGGACTCTTTTCATTTCGTTCGAAGTGTACAACGACTTTGATTGCAAGAAACTGAAAACAATTGAGATAAAAACAAAAATTTTGAAATAAAAATCACAACGAAAAGAAAAGAAATGGTGAACAAATGGTCACCACATTGAAGATGGACAACTCGGGCTGGGGGGGGGATCACCTCATATTTTAATTTCTTCATTAAGTAGAACTCCCAACTACCAATGCCCATGTGTAGCTTCCATCACAAAACCAAGCTTTTCCTTACAGTCCATCGTTAAAGAAGTGGGTCCACTGCCTCCACTGGAGAACTTTGGGACAGTACCTGTGGTGGCTACTTTCTGAATAAGCTAAGAAAAAAGAATTGTTTTTGAAAAGTTCTTTAAAATTTTTCAGGTATTTCAGGCAGGTGATGATTTCGCTCATTTTCTTCTAACTTCACAGACTTATTCAGCTCAATACATCTAGACCTGAATGGGGTGGCCTTCCCCTCATACAGTCAACCTTGGTCCTGACTCCGATTGATGACTGAGTGCTGCAGTCCATCCCAGTGAACCAAGCTAACAACCCAGATGTCGTCCTCAAAATCTCCTTCTTTCTCTCACTCCTGCATGCTTCATGACAATCAAAGGCTGATTACTTTTAGCACCCTAAATTCCAGGCTATTTTTCTCATTGTGTTCTTCCTTAGTATTGTAACCTTCATCCCCTCCACCTTGAACTGTGACAATAGCCTTCTTTGTGGTCTACCTGTCACCAAAATGGACCTACTGCTCCCATCACGTAGAGAAACAGTCACCTTCCTCAAGAACAAAACACAGTCTAGCCCTCTTTTTTCCATCAAGTCAACTGGGTTCCTCAAATCAACCTGACAACGTTTGGAAACTTGTTTAGGTCTGCAAAGTCCTCCATCCTCTGATTGTGCATAAACACCACACTTTGAATATGCAGATATTTTGAGTCGAACCGGTTGTTTTCCACTGAGATAGAGTAAATTCAGAGCTAAAACAGTCCTCAGTGGATGCTAGACCAACTCTTTCCCCCTTTATCCAATAGTATCCATAGGCTCAGAAAGGTCAGGAGTTCGACTTAGGGCACACAATGTGCATCACTGCTTCCCACGTTTCCCACAGAGAACTATATTCCACTGAGAAAACCACTTTTGTAAAGGGTTATGTTCTTTCTTCATTTTGGGCATAAAGCTAGATAGGCTTCCCATTGTCTTTCAAATTCTCAGAAATTCAATGTGTATGAACGTGATTTCTTGTTGTGATGGCTTGGATATATTTTGTGTATTCTAATTCTATGAAATGTGTTCCTATACCTATTCTCTCTCATACTCCGGACTGGGAACTGTTGGCCTCGAGGTCACATTTGGGTTTGTAGTTCCTAGTGTCTGGCCTTCTGAATAAATGCAAACTTCAGAGAACTAATCCCCATGAACAAGGGAGTTATTTGGTAAAACATGGACCCAATTAAAAGATCAGAGAACAAATATGGTGCATATGTCTCTCTGACAACGAATGTGGCTTCCAGGACAAAAGTTCCTCAACCCTGCTGAAGATATTGTGCTAAGCAGTGTATAGTATAGGAGAAATGAAAATTCCAAAGAGCTTAAAAGTGGAAATGCAGGCACAAGCGTCCTTCACTCAACACTGCCCCCATTGAGACACATCAATACTGAACATGCAATACCGGAGGCTTACTCGGTCTCCTTGAACACTCTCATTTGTCATAAGCGTGAGGTCAATAATATCCCATTAACCTGAATGACTTCAATTCTATCTTTACTTTTTCCTTAATATTCATCTTTGAGTTTTGGCAAAGGAATGTCTATGATTAAACATCCTGTCCTGTCATTTCTTTTTAAATTCACTTCCTGATTCCTGTTACTCTTTCTTTTAAGTATATTCTTGCAATTTTCAATTTTGGGGGCATTGAACTGAGTCATACAAAGTTAAAAAAAAGTACTTCCATTTCTCTTAGCATTGATAGGATGATGTGATACTCCTGGTTTCTTCTTCTACACACTAACCCACAGTTTGGAGACAAATCCTTGATGATTTCATGTATTTGGGTTTTTTAGGTTTCTGTTCCATACACTTTAACACAATAAGTAATTATTGTGGGCCATTTTTCTCTTAGAGCAAAACGGAATTAAGTTTTTAATTTGGACCAGGCTATTTTACTGCTCCCTTTTGCACTTCTAACTAAGCATATCTCCAGGGTCCTATTTCACATACGAAAAATGTACTATGGGGTATGCAGAAGCAGATGATACTGAAGAGTCATGCTTTACTCTCACGTGTCTACTTTTGGTGTAACCAATCATCTCATGAGTTTCTAGGAAAGAGTTATCTAATATAAAGTCTCATCCCCTCAAAAACCTTCTGAGAGTATTTTGAAATCCATGATTACTTGAAAATAACACTGTGCATTGGCACAGTTCTATATATTGGGAAATTTTTCATTTCATAGCAAGGGTACAATAGCTTTCATTGCAATAAACTGAAAACAATTGAGAAAAAAGGTAAAGTTTGAAATAGAAATCATAAGAAAAAAGAAAAAATGCTGAGGAAATGGTGACCACATTGAGGCTGAATAACGCAGCAGGGAGTCACCTCATATCATCGTTCTTAGTTTAAGTAAAACTCTCAACCGCCAATGACCATGGGTAGCTTACATCACAAAGCTAAGGTTCTCCTTGGTCTCCATGGTTACAGAAGTGGGTCCAGTTCTTCCACTGGAGAACATTTCGACAGGACCTGTGGTGGCTAGTTCCTGTCTTAGCTAGTGAAAAGGATACTCTTTTTTCAACAGTTCTTTAAAAACCTCTCAGGAATTTGAGGTAGGTACTGATTTCACTCATTTTCTTCTAAGACCACAGATAGTTTCTGCTCAGTATTTCTAAAAATGAACTGAGGACTGCTCCCCTTATTTACCTAACCCTAATCATGACTTTGATTCATGGCTGATGGCACCACCCTATCTCAGTCAACCAATCTAACAACCCAGAGGTCATCTTCCACATCTCCTTCTCTCAAACAGCTACATATGCTTCAGGGGCCATCAAATACTGATAACTTTTAGCACCCAAAAAGCCAAGCAAGTCTTCTTATTGCTTTCTCCCCAATAACTGTAACAGCCCATGTACATGCCTTCATTCCCTCCACCATGGTCTGTGACAATACCCTGATGAGTGGTGTACCTGTTACAAAATCTACCTATGGCTCCCATCGCTTGGAGTAAGAGTCACCTTCCTCGAAGGCAAAAAACATTCCTTCTAGATCTCTGCTTTCAGAGAAAACAACTGGATTCCTTAAACGAACCTAACAAAGTTTGCAAACCTGTTTGGTTCTGCAAAGCCCTCCATCATCTAAACATACATTTTCAGGCCAACCAGTTGTTTTCCTCAGAGCTAAAACGGTCCACAGAGAATTCTAGACCAACACTCTTTCCCTTTATTCAACATTATCCAGAGACTCAGGAAAGTTCAGTAATTCCCCTTCGGGCACGCAATGTGCATCACTAAATCCTGCATTATCCAAATAAGGCTGCATTTCTCTCAGAAAACCACTTTGTCATGGGTTATTTTCTTCTTCTTTTGGGGCATAATGCTATATAGGCCAGGCTTCACAATGTCTTCCAAAGTCTCAAAAAGCCAATTAAGTTTGAACATGTTTTGTTATGTGGCGGCTAGGATTTTTTTTTTTGTGTGTTACTACTTCTAGGAAGTTTACTCCTCTAATTTGTAGTTGTTCACCAATTCTCTCTGACGCAGAAAAGGTCAAGTTGACCATTCTGGAGGAGATAGTTCAAGCATTGGGAATGGTTGGAGTCGAGGTCACGTTTGTCTTTCCAGTTACTGGTATCTGAATTTCTGATTGAATCCAAATTTCAGAGAATAAATCCCCATTATCAAGGGAGTTATTTGCAAAGCATGGGTTCAATCAAAGGGCAACAATCCATGACTGTTGTAGAACAAATAGGGCTTCCATGACACAGGTTTCTGACTCAGACCTTGTGTTAACCTCTGGGCACAACAGTAGAAGAAATGGCAGTCCTAAAAAGCTTAAAAGTAGAAATGAAGGCAAAAGAATCCTTCTCTCAAAACAGCCATCATTAAGATACATCTATACTGAACATGCAATGCCGGAGGCATACTCAGTTTCCTTTAACACTCTCATTTGTCATTTGCATGAGGTTGATAAGATCATATTAACCTGAATGACTTCAATTCTAACTTCACTTTTTCCTCAATGATAATTTTTGGGTTTTGGGAAAGTTATTTCTAAGATTAAACATCCCTGTCTGAAATGTCCTTTGTCATTGCCATACTGATGTCAATTTTTCTTTCCCTTTGAAGTATTTCCTTGCAATTTTTGACGTTGGGGTCATTTACTGAGGCAAACACAGTGAGGTAAATCCTTCTATTTCTCCTATAATTCCAAGGATGATGTGACATTCCTGATTTCTTCTTTTACCCTCTGGAATTACCAGCGTTTAGAGAGAAATACTTGATGATTTCGTATGTTTTGCTGCTTTCCCTTTGTATTCCAGACACCTTAACTAAATAACTATTCTTTTGGGGCTATTTATCTTCCAGAGGGAAATGGAAACAAGGTTTTACTTTGGGGTGCCCTATTCTTTTCCTCCTTTTTACCTCTTATAACTGAACTCCCTGCGGGATTATATTTCACATGGCAGAAATGTCCTATGGGGTATGCTGAAATAGACAGGTGTGAACAGTTATGATTTTCCATCAGGCAACCATGCTTGTTTCTTCCAATAATTTCATGTATTTCTATGAAATAATTCTTTAATGTATAGTCTCATTTTCTCAGAAACCTCCTGAGAGGATTTTGAAACCCACGATCGCTTGGAAATCAGGCTGTACATTGGCACAATTCGACACATTGTGATGCCTTTCATTTTGTTACAAGTGTACAATATCTTTCATTATAAGAAATTGAAAACCATTTAAAAAACATAAATATCAAAAGAAAAATCAACAAGGAAAGTATAAGGAATGGTGTCAAATTCTCACCACAGAGATCCTGGGCAACCCACCAGGGAGTCCCCTCATATTATATTTTTTTCCTTTAAGCAAAACACCTCAACCACCAATGACCATGGGTTGCTTACATAAGAAAACCAAGATGTTATTTTTTCTCCATGGTTACATGAGCGGGTCCAGTTCTTCTACTGGAGAACTTCTCGACAAGACCTATGGTGGCTAGTTCCTGTCTTAGTGAAAGAGATATTCTTTTTCAACAGTGCTTTAAAAATCTCTCAGGAAATTAGGTGCTGATTTTACTCATTTTCTTCTTAGAACACAGTCATTTTCTGCTCAATGTTTCCAGAAATGAACTGAGGACTGGCACCCTCTTTTACCCAATCCTAATGTTGACTCCCATTCATGACTGAGGGCAGCACCCCACGCAGTCAACCAAGCTAACAAATCAGAGATCATACTCCACATCTCCTTCTTTCAAATACCTTTATATGCTTCAGACGCCATGAAATGCTGTTAACTTTTAGCACCCCAAAATATAACCTATTCTTCTTATTGTTTCCTTCTCTATAATTGTAACAGCCCAAGTCCATGCCTTCATCCCCTCCACCATGGTCGGTGACAATAGCCTGATGAATGCTGTACTTGTCAACAAAATCTACCTACTGTTCCCATCATATGGAGTCAGAGTCACTTTCCTTGAGGGCAAAAAACATCCTAGCAAGACTAGAAGACACAACAGTGCAAAAGAGCTTAAAAAGAGAAATGCAGGCACAAGAATGCTGCTTTCAAAACAGACTTCATTTAAGCATATCAACACTGGACATGCAATACCTGAGACATACTCTGTCTTCTGGAACATCCTCATTTGTCATTACCCGGAGGTCAATAACATCATATTGACTTTGATGACTTCAATTTTAACATCACGTTTTCCCTAATGCTCATTTTTGAGTTTTGGGAAAGGAATTTCTAAAATCCAACATATCTTTCTGATGTGTCTTTTATCATTCACATTATGATGTCTATTTCTCTTTCCTGTTGAAGTATTTCGTTGCAATTTTTAATATTGAGGTCTTTTAATGGCGTCAAACAAAGGAAGAGAAATCCATTATTTCTCCTCTAATTCCTAAGATGATGGTACACTCCTGACTTCTTCTTCTACCTTCTGGATTCCCCAGAGAGTGGAGTGAAATTCTTGATGATATTATGTCTTTTTAAGTTTTTATCTTTGTCTTCCATTCATCATTTCAAAATTAGTAACTATTTAAGGTCATTTATCTTTTAGAGGGAAACAGAAACATGTTTTTAATTTGGAACAACCTATTACTTTATTCCTGTTTCTAAGTGAGCATTCGTCCGAGGAAAGAATTCATATGCCAATAATCATCCTATGGTGTATGCTCAAGCAGACAGTAGTAAACAGACATGGTTTTCCCTCACTTGTCCACGTTTGTTGTTACCAATCATCTCATGTGTTTCTATGAAGCAATTTTATAAAGTAAGGTGTCTTTTCCTCAGAAACCTTGTTCTCATGGAAATCAGTCTGTACATTGGCACAATTCTGATCTGTGCGACACTTTTCATTTCGTTAACAGGTGTACAATGGCTTTCATTGTAAGAAACTGAAAACTCTTGTGAAATAAGAATTGGAAATAAAAACCATAGCCGAAAAAGAGAAATGTTGATCAAATTGTAATCTCATTGATGCTGGACATATTATGATTTTTTCTCTAAGCAAAATTCCTAACTGCCAATGACCATGGGTGGCTTTCATCACAAAGTGAACATTTCCTTATTCTCCAAGGTTACAGAAGTGGTCCTAGTTCTTCCACTGGAGAACTTTTTGACAGGACCGGTGGTGCTAAGTTCCTGTCTTACCTAAGGAAATAGATACTTTTTTTTCAACATTTTTAAAAAAACCTCTCAGGAATTTGAGGTAGCTGCTGATTTCACTCATATTCTTCTAAGACCACAGACATTTTCCTCTAAGTATTTCTAGAAATGAACTGAGTGTTCACCCAACCCTAATCCTGACTCCCATTCACAGCGAAGGTCACCACTCCATTCAAGTCAACCAAGCTAACAAGCCAGAGTTCATCCTCCACATCTCCTTCTTTGAAAAATTTCTGTTATGCTTCACGCATCATAAAACGCTGATAATTTTTAGCACCTAAAATCCAGGTTATTTTCTGACTGCTTTCTCTTCTATAATTGTAACATCCCATGAACATGCCATCATTCCTTCTTCCCTGTCCTGTGAAAATAGCCTGCTGAGTGGTATACTTCTCAGCAAAATCTATCTACTGCTCCCGTCACATGGAGTCAGTTACCCCTCCATTTTCAGATAAAACAATAGGATTCCTCAAACGAAACTGACAAAGTTTGCAAACTTATTTGGTTTTGCAAAGCCCGCCATCATCTAATTATCCATGAAAACCACAGTGTGCACATACAGATATTTTGAGGATATTCCCTCTGAGATAGTGTACAATCAGAGCTAGAACCGTGCTTGGAGAATTCTAGAACAACTCTTTTTCCTTTTTTTCAACACAATGCAGAGGCTCAGTACAGTTCAAGAATTCTCCTTTCGCCAAACAATGTGAATCCCTTCTTCCCACGTTTCTCAAATGAAGGCATATTTCCCTCTGGATCCCATTTTAGAAAGGGTTGTGTTTTGTCCTCATTGGGAGATAATGCCAGAGAGGCCAGGTTTCACAATGCTTGTCAAAGTCTCAGAAAAAAAATGTGTATGAACTTGTTTTGATGTGTGACGGCTTGGATTTATTTTGTGTTACTAATTCTACAGACTTCATTACTATAATTTGTACTTGTTCCCACACCTATCCTCTCCCACACAGAAAAGGTAAAGTTGATCATTCTGGTGCAGATAGTCCAAGTACTGGATCAGTTGGACTCGAGTTCACATTTCTCTTTGTAATTCCTGGTGTCTGACCTCGTGATTGAATCCAAATGTCAAAGAAGAAATCCCCATTATCAAGGGAGTTATTTGTAAAACATGAATTCACCCAAAAAGCAACACACATGTCTCTTTTAGAACAAACGTGGATTCCAGGGAATGTTTTCCTCAGCCCAACATTGTCCTAAGCTCTAGGCATAAACAGTAGAAGAAATGACAGTGTCAAAGAGCTTAAAAATAGAAATGCGGGCCAAAGAATCCTTCACTCAAAATAGCTATCAGTGAGGTACATCAGTACTGAGCATCCAAAACTAGAGGCATACTCAGTCTCCTTAAACACTCTCATTTGTCATTTGCATGAGGTCAGTGACATCATATTAACGTGGATGACTTCAGTTCTAACTTCACTTTTTCCTCATTGCTAATTTTTGAGTTTTGAAAAAGTTATTTCTAAGATTAAAGATCCCTGTCATGTCCTTTTTCATCCACTTTCTGATGGCTATTTCTCTTTCCTTTTGAAGTATTTCCTTGCAATTTTCAACACTGGGGTCATTTAACTGAGTCAAACACAGTAAGATAAATCCTATTTCTCTTATAATTCCGACAATGATGTCACACTCCTGATTTCTTCTTCTACCCTCTAAATATGGCACAGGTTGGAGAAAAGTACTTGATTTCACATGTCTGGCTTTTTTATCTTAGTCTTCCAAACACCCTACCAAAACAATTTATCCTTTGGGGCCATTTTTCTCCCAGAAAGAAAGAGAATCAAGGTTTTAATTTGGGCCACCCTATTCCTTCTGCTCCCTATAACTCTTGCAACTGAGCTCCCCTCCACATTGTATTTCATATGCCAAAATTGTCCGATGAGGTATGTTGAAGCAGACAGTAGTAAACAGCCATGCTTTACCCTCACGTATCCCCATGTATTGTATCCAGTAACATCATGTGTTCCTATGAAAGGATTATGTAATGGAAAGTCGGATTTCCCCTGAAACCATCGGAGAGGATTTTTAACTTCATATTCACTTGGAAATCAGGCTTCACACTGGCACAATTCTATACATTAGGTCACTTTTTAATTCGTTACAAGTGTACAATGACTTTCATTGGAAGAAACTGAAAACAACTGAGAAAAAAACCATAAATTTTCAAATAAAAATCTCAAGGAAAACATAAGAAAAGGTGTCAAGTTGTCACTACATTCACAGTGGATAACTCACAGGGCTGTCATCTCATGTTATAATTTTTTTCTAAGCAAAACTGTCAGCTATCTATGACCATCAGTTGATTACATCACAAAGCCAAGATTTCCGTTGGTCTCCATGGTTACAGACGCGGGCCCGGTTCCTCCACTAGAGAAATTTTCGACTGGACCCGTGCTAGCTAGTTCTTGTCTTAATTAGGCACAAATTTTCACCAGTTATTTAAAAACTTTTCAGGATTTTGAGGTAGGTGATTCTTCCCCTTGTTTACCCAACTTTAATCTTGACACTCACTTATGGCTGAGGGCTCCACCCCATCCCAACCAACTTAACAACCCAGAGGTCATCCTCTGCATCTCTTTCTTTCAAATGCTTTCATATGCTTCATGGGCCATTAAATGCTGATAACTTTTAACACCTGACATCCAGGATATTTTCTCATTGTTTTCTCCCCTATAATTGTAACATTACATGTACATGTCTTCATCCCTTCCTCCCTGCCTTAGAAAATAGGCTGGTGAGTGATCTACCTGTCCCCAAAATCTATCTATTGCTCCCATCACATGGAATCAGAGTCACCTTCCTCGAGAGCAAAATACAACCTTTCTACCCCCGTTTTCAGATAAAACAAGGTAATTCCCTAAACAAACCTGACAAAATTTGAAACTTGTTTCAGTCAGCAAAAACCTCTATCTGATTGTCCATTAACTCCTCACTATGCACATACAGATATATTGATACCAACCCGTTCTTCTACACTCTCTCTACATTCAAAACTAGAATGAGCCACAGAGACTTCTAGCCCAACTCTCTATCCCTTTATCCAATAGTATCCCGAGGCTCAGGAATGGTCAAGAAATTGCCCTAGAGCACATAGTGAGCATCACTGCTTCCCTACTTTCCCAAAATGAGCTGCATTTCACTCAGAGCACCACTTTGGCAAAGGGTTGTGTTCTTTCTCCATTGAGGGGATAATGCTGGGCAAGTCAGGCTTCAAAATGTCTTTCCAAGTCCCAGAAAACCAATGAAGTTGGTTTTCTCCAACTTTCTCCAAGTTGGTAAACTCCATGAAGTTTATTCATATAATTTGCTGTTGTTCACACCCCTATTCTATCTCACACAGAACAGAAAAGTTGACCATTCTGATGGAGAGAGTTCAAGGATTGGGAACTTTTGGCCTTGAGGTCACGTTTGGGTTTCGCGTTCTTTATGTTAGGCCTCCTGATTGAATCTAAACTTCAGAGATCATATTCCCATTTTCAAGGGAGTTATTCAGTAAAAAGAGGACTCAATCAGAAGGCCACACGAATATTTCTAATAGAACAAATGTGACTTCCAAGCCACAGGTCCCTCAACAGTGGTGCAGACATTGTGCTAAGTGGTGGACATAAGAATAGGAGAAATGACAGTGTCAAAAAGCTTAAAAATAAAAACGCAGGGAAAAGAATCCTTCACTCCCAACAGCCATCATTGAGGCACAGCAATACTGAAACTGCAATACCTAAGGCACATTCACTCTCATTTGTCATTAGCATGAGGTTAATAATATCATATTCACCTGCATGACTTAAATTCTATCTTCACTTTTTCCTTAATAATCATCTTTGAGTTTTGGGAAATGAATCTCTAAGATTAAACATCCCTGTCTGTCAGGTCTTTTTTAGTTGCCTTCAGATGTCTATTTCTCTTTCCTTTGAGGTATTTCATTGCAATTTTCAACGCTGGGGGCATTTAACTTCGTCCAACACAGTAAGAGAAATCCTTTTCTTTCTGTTATAATTCTGAGGATGATGTGACACTCCTGATTTCTTCGTCTACCTTCTGGATTACCCACAGTTTGGAGAGAAATCGTTGATGATTCCATAAGTTTTAGATTTTTAGTTTGGTGTTCCAAACATCTTACCAAAAGAATTAACTCTTCGTATCACTGATCTTCCAAAAGGAAACAGAAATGTGTTTTTAATTTGGGCCACACTATCTCCTTGGTTTCCTCTTGCAATTCTAACTGAGCGTACTTCCGGGGTCATCTTTTATATGCCAAAATTGTCCTATGGGTTGGCAGAAGCAGACAGTAGTAAATTGTCATGCTTTCCCCTCACGTATTCAGGACTGTTGTTACCAATCAGCTCATGTGTTTCTATGAAACAATTATCTAATGAAAATTCTTATGTCCTCAGAAGCCTTTTCAGAGGATTTTGAAATCCATTTTCTTTTGAAAATCAGGCTCTACACTGGCACAGTTCTATACATTAGGGTATTTTTCAATTAGCTTGAAATATACAATGCCTCTGATTTGAAGTAACTGAAAATAATTCAGATAAAACATAAATTTTGAAATAAAAATCACAAGGGAAAGAAAGGAAATGGTGAAAAAATGACCACATTGATGCTGGTCAACACAGAAAGGGGTCTGTCATATTGAAATTTCTTCATTAAGCAAAATAGCCAACCTCCAATAACCATGTGCTGGTTACATTACAAATTCAAGCTTTTCCTTGGTCTCCATGGTTACAGAAGTGGACGCAGTTCTTCAACTGGAGAACTTTTGGACAGGATTTGTGGTCACTAGTTCCTGTCTTAGCTTAAGGAAGGAGATGTTTTTTTCAAGAGTTCTTAAGAAACTTTCATAAATTTGAAGTATGTGCTGAATTCACTCATTTTCCTCTAAGATCGCAGACTTATTGTGTTCAGTTTTTCTAGAACTGAAAAGTGTTCTTCCACTCCCTTACCCAACTTTAATCCCAACTTCTCTTTATCTCTGCGGGCACCACCCCATACTGGTCCACCAAGCTAACAACCCACACATCATTCAAAATACTTCCTTTCTTCTAACACCTACATATGCTTCACTGACCTGCAAATCCTGATAACTTTTAGCACTCAAAAATCCAGGCTATTCTTCTCATTGTTTTCTCCCATACACTTGCAGCAACCAAAGTACAGGCTTTCATCCTTTCCACACTGGACTATTTGAGAGTAACCTGATGTGAGTTGTACCTGTAACCAAAATGACCGACTGCTCCCATCATCTGCAGTCAGAGCTCTCTTCCTTCGAGGGTAAAACACATCTTTTCTAGCCCTCTGCTTTCACCTAAGCCAAGAGGATTCCTCAAAAGAACTCGACAAATTTTCCATACTTATTTGGGTCTGCAAAGCCCTCCATCATCTGATTGTCTATGAACAACACACTGTAAACATACCGATATTTTGTGGCCAACCAGTTGTTTTCCTCTGAGATAATGTCAATTCAGAACTAGACGGTCTTCACAGAATTCTAGACCAACTCCCTCTCCCCTTTTCCATAGTATCCAGAGGCTCAGGAAAGGTCACCAATTTGTTCTAGTGCACACTGTGCATCACTGCTTCCCATGTTTCGCAAATAAGACAGTATTTCCCTCAGAAAACCCTTTTGTAAAACGTTGTAATCTGTCTTCATTTGGGAGATAATGCTAGATATGCCACCCTTCACAATGTCTTTCAGAGTCTCAGAAAACGAATATGCTAAGTGTTGGCACTAGAGTAGGCGAAATGACAGTGCTAAAGAGCTTAAAAATGGAAATGCAGAGAACAGAATGATTCAGTCAAAGCAGCCTAGGATGATGTGACACTTCTGATTTCTTCATCTACCTTCTGGGTTTTTCAAAATGTGGACAGAAATCCTTGATGAATTGGTGTGTTTTAGGTTTTAGCTTTGTGTTATAAATATCTTATCAAAACTTCTAACACTTTAGGTCAGACTACCTATGCCACAAATGTGCTATGGGGTATGAAGAAGCAGACAAGAGTAAATACTCATGCTTTCCCTTCACGTATCCACGTTTAATGTTACGAATCATCTCATGTGTTTGTATGACACATTTCTCTAATATAAAGTTTCATTTCCTCAGTAAACTATGAGAGGAATTTGAAATCCATGCTCACTTGGAAATCAGGCTGCTTATTGGCAAAATTCTACATATTAGGACACTTTTCATTTCGATACAAGTGTACAATGCCCGTTCATTGTAAGAAAATGAAAACAATTGAGAAATAAACATAAATTTGGAAATAAAAATCATAAGGCAAAAAAGGAATCATGAGCAAATGGTCACCACATTGACACTGGCCAACTCAGTGGGGGGTGACCTCATAATATAAGTTTTTTCTTTAAGCAAAACTCCCAATCGTCAATGACCATGTGTTACTTACATCACAAAGTCAGGGTTTTCCTTGGATTCCATTGTTACAGAAGCGGGCCCAGTTCTTTCAATGGAGAACTTTTGGACTGGATCTGTGGAGGCTCGTTCCTGTGTTAGCCAGGGAAAGAGATACATTTCTTCAACTGTTCTTTTAAAATATTTCCGGAATTTGAAGTAGGTGCTGATTTCACTCCTTTTCTTTGAAGACCATTGACATAGTCTGCCCAATACTTCTTGAACCGAACTGAGGATTCTTCCCCTCATTTGCCTAACTTTAATCCTGATTCCCATTCCTTGCTGAGGGTAGTACCACATCCCAGTCAACCAAGCTAAAACATAGAGGTCACCCTCCACATCACCTTTGTTGAAACACCTCCATATGCTTGGAAGACCATCAAATTCTGATAACTTTTAGCACCCCAAAATCCACTGTATTATTCTGATATTTTTCTGCCCTATAACTGTTACAGCCCATTTACATGCCTTCATACCCTCCAGTCTAGAATATGACAATAGCCTGCTGAGGGGTATACCTGTCACCAAAATCTACGTACTTCTCCCATAATCTGGAGTTGGTGTCACCTTCCTCCAGGGCAAAACACATTCCCTCTACTCCCCTGCTTTCAGTGAAGCAAACTGTATTCCTCAAACATACCTGACAAAGTTTGCAAACTTGTTTGGGTCTTCACGGCACTCCCTCATCTGATTTTCTATGAACATCACACCATGAACATACAGATATTTTGAGGCAATCTGTTGTTTTCCACTGAGATAGTGTACCTTCAACGCTAGACTGGTCCTCACAGAGGTCTAGACCAGTTATCTCTCTCTTTAAGCTACAGTATCCAATCTCAGGAAAGGTCATGAGTTCACCATTGTAAGCAATGTACATCACTTCTTCCCACGTTTACCAAATGATGGCTAATTTCCTTCAGAAAACTCCTCGTAAAGGGTTGTGTTCTTTCTTCATTTGAGGTATAATGCTAGATAGGTGAGACTTCACAACGTCTTTCAGAGTCTCAGAAAAGCAATGTGTATGGAGGTTTTTTGCTGTGCAGTGGCTTTGATTCATTATGTTTTACCAGTTGTATGAAACTGATTAATGTAATTTTCAGTTATTCACACAACTATTTCTCTCTCACAGTGGAAAGGAAAAGTGGGCCATTCTGGTGGAGATAGTGAAAGGATAAGGAACTGTTGAACTCGATGCCACGGCTGGGTTTCTAGTTGCTAGTGTCTGACTTTCTGATTGAATCCAAGCTCCAGAGAAAACATCCCCATTATCAAGTCAGTTATTTGGTAAAAGCTGGACTGAATCAAAAGGCCACACATATATCTTTCATAGAACAAATGTGACTTTCAGGACACAGTTTCCGCAAGACTGGTGCAGACATTGTGCTAAGCGCTGGGCATAAGAATACCAAAATGAGAGTGCCAAAGAGCTTAAAAATACAAATGCAGGAAAAAGAATCCTTCACTCACAACAGCCTTCATATAGGCACAACAATATTGAACATGAAATACCTGAGGCATACTTAGTCTTCTGGAACACTTTCAATTGTTATTAGCATGAGATGAGTAACATCTTATTAACCTGTATGACTTCAATTCTACCTTCTCATTTTCCTTATTGCTCGTTTTTGAGTTTTGGGGAAAAAGTTTCTAAGATGAAACATCCCTGTGTGACATGTCCTTTTCATTCACGTTCTGATGTCTATTTCTCTTCCTTTTTGAAGTATTTCCTTGCAATAATGTTGGATGCATTTCTTCTATAATTCCTAGGATGATGTGACACTCCTGATTTCTTCTTCTACTTTGTGGATGTCACACAATGTGAAGAGAAATCTGTGATGATTTCAGGTGTTTTAGATTTTTAGCGTTGTGTTCCAAACATCTTATGAAAATGAGGAACCTTTCAGAACATTTAACTTTCAGAGGTAAACAGAAGCAAGTTTTTACTGTGGGGCAAACTTTTCTTTTTCTTCCCGTTCCTCCTCTTAGCGAGTATCCTTCTGAGATCAGATTTCTTATGCCAAAAAATATCCGATGGGTGTGAAGAAGATAGTAAATAGTAAATAGTGATGCTTTCCCCTCATGTATCCACGATTGTTGCTACCAGTCATTTCATGTGTTTCTATGAAACAGTTATCTAATCTTAATTACATTTCCTGAGAAATCTTTTGCGAGGATTTTGAAATCCATCTTCACTTGGGAATCAGACTGTACATTGATATATTCCTATATATTAGGACACTTTTCATTGTGTTACAAGTGTACAGTGCCCTTCATTGCAGGAACCTGACAACAGTTGAGAAAACATATAAATTTGGAAATAAAAATAATAAGAAGAAAAGAAGAGGTGAGCAAATGATCACATTGACACCGGACATCTCAGCGGGGGGTCAAATAGTCCCTGAGATTCCTACACCACAATTTTTTGAGTCATTCACGAATAAATGAGCTTCAACTTGTTCACAAGTATTAGGCAACAAAAAGAATATTTCTTTTTATGCAGTTTTGGACTTCTAATTGATGGCATGTTTAGGGAATATAAATTCAGTCATAGAATTTCTCACTCAAAGAATAAAGAGCTTTGAGGCAATATATTTGCCAAATTAAATTGTTCATCAAAAATGATTTCACCAATATATGCTTTCAGCCATTGAGTTCAAATGTGCCTACCTTCCCACAAATCCTTCAAAAATCACTATGTCCCTATTTGAACATTTATGACACATCTTTGTCATATTAGAAAGTAAAGAATTGTGCTCTTCTCTTCATTTCTCTCATCAATAATCATTTAGAACGTTCTTTCCTGGATAACAATCTGCAATTCTGTGGGTGAGGCTTTTGGTCTCTCTAGGGTAATGGTTTTTGTTTGTAATAAAAGGGGCTGGAGTGTCCTCAGTGAGAAGAGTGCTCTTTTTATGAGCTAATGGACTTAAGATTTCAGGGTGAATACAGGATCGACCTCATCAGGAAAGTCCAAGAAGCAAATAAGCAGCCCAGCCCAGCTCTGGAAGTGGAATTTTCTGGAATTAGGCTATACAGGAAGTGAGAAAAGTTGCACATATAATTCTCATGCACTCCCCATCATCTGAGGTTGTGGGATTACGCTCACCAAATGTTGGGGAAGAATATTTGTGTGTGTATTTTTAATTTTTATGGCAATATTATTTAGTACAGACTTGTCTAAGTGGGAAAATGGAAACAGGTGACTTGGGTCACCTTAAAATGGAAGGAAAATAATCAGTGAGGCCTAAGACAATCAGAGACACTGGACATCTTAAGACTCACTACCACTCGATCACCTGAGTGCCACAGCAAACTTTGGAGGGAGGAATGAAATGGTCCATACTTGTCTAGGCATCCAGGGAGAGGGATGAACAGGCAGTTATTGCTATCAGATACCTTTACAACAAATTTAAAAAGCCACTTCAGATTGACTTATTAACTCTAAATATCTTTTATCTTCCGGTTTCTCTAATTCTCTTAAACTTTTGTGAGGAGTGTTATATGAATCTATTTGTTGGTATACTGTCTTCCAAGCATTGGACTCCTGATTAGTCCTTTTTCTCCTGATTTTAGGATATCATTCTTTAGTATCGATCCCTAAGGACTGCAGGCTAGAAATTTTGATCTGATATCTTATGACCACCATTGTTTATTTCATCATTTTATATATCGTCTATGATTTGTTGTTTGCTTTATCTCTTGCTTAGTATTCCATGATGAAGCCTCCATTTTAAAGTATCATTTTTTGTACTCTTTCAATTACTACTCTCATTGTGTAAATATCCCTTAATAAGGATTCATGTCAGCAACCATGAAAAATGTTCGAAGGGAACTTAGAATCCACTAAGTACAGTGGCTTCATTTTACAGAGGAGAGAAATAAAGCCCAAGGATAAAATATCACATGTAAAGTTACATAGGTATGTTAGAAGTGAGACTGTTTAAAAAGGACCCAACAGTGAGAAACATGTTCACTTTAAAGAAAGAACAATACCTATAGTGAAATCAGGAAGGCCTTTATTAATCTTTACATACATTATCCCCAACCCCAAATCAATGAATAACCTCCCCAGTAAGTTTACAGGAAGACTCCAACACGTGTAGGAAGATGGGGCTTCATATACTGTTTTCTGAAGTTTGGATCTCCCTTCACATTCCCTGGCCATGTGGCTCCATGTTCTTGTCCCTGATAAAGCCTTCTTCACACAGCTCCTTGGGGCTTCGCATTGGTTTCTGACCTCTAACCTGTCCATGTTGGTAACAACCCTTATCGCATGGGAATATGGACAACAGAACATTTTTACTTCCCACAGGTAGTAAGAAGAAGACATAGGGTGTGATACTAGATATACATAGAAAGGGTAGGCAAATTTTTTTTTCTGTTGCATCATTTTCCTGTAATGTCTTCATGAAATTTTTGTGAGAGAGCAGAAGAGAAAGGGAAAAACAGATGGTGCAAGCCATAGACATTTTTGATCAGATAATTAGAGCTAGAACCACCCAGAGACATATATGACATAGTCTACTCCACCTCATTTTAGAGATGATTCAACTGAACTTGAAGGAGCTCATCAAAATGCCCAATGTTGCATGTGCTTGTGATTTACTGAAGATGTTTTGAGCATATGGTACTCTTTTTTATATGTTAAAAAAATTATTAGAGAGTGAAATTCCTCAATCCATGCTCATAATCTATTGTAGTTTCATGATGTTTCTAACCACTGTAATCTTTTTCCTAGAAAATTTATCAATGAAACTGAGCAATGTGAGCATTAAAAGGTTTCAAGTTTCATTCCTTTGGTTTAATTACATTTCTACTCATTCACTACCATTATTGAGCCAGCACAGTTCACTTTCT
This sequence comes from Bettongia penicillata ogilbyi, assembly GCA_023548195.1. Classification (NCBI taxonomy): domain Eukaryota; kingdom Metazoa; phylum Chordata; class Mammalia; order Diprotodontia; family Potoroidae; genus Bettongia; species Bettongia penicillata. The sequence continues at coordinate 3,629,731 of JAJHZJ010000148.1, forward strand.
GTAGTCTAATTCACTCCTCAGCAAAGTGGGGCATCAACTTCCTTACCTACAGATAGGGATTAATGAACAGAATCTGAAAGTTTCTTCGAAATCGAATAATGAACTTACTTGGAGCACAGACAAAGCTAGATATTCTCGAAAGTAGCTAAAATTAGGCAGAATAGAGGGAGATGAGCCAAAGAGCATGGTAACAAATCCAGGGAAGGAATCGGCAGTACAACAACTGATACCCTCATTTAGAGGCCAGGTAGGAGGGAGTGAATAATGGGCCAGAGAGTGGCTGCTGCTACGTGGCAGATCAACTTTCTACGGAGCTCTATCTACACCTGTCATCATTCTATTCAGGACAGTACCTCAGGAGGGTAATTATAAATTCCTAGGAGTACAATCACAATTATATGGACAGATGTATGGAGCACAGGGACATTTAATGAGTTATTCAGTGTTTAATCAGTAAGTATATGGTCAATGCAAAAATACCCCTAGTCCCTTGAGTCTCAGAGGGCACTCTTTGTACTCCGTGGGTAACTCTAGTTGAATCACTGAATCACTAGCTTTCCTAATGACTTCAGTCCATTCATGATTACAGTGAGGTATCCAAATGAATGCCCTCAGTACTTCTTGAGCTCTCTTTGCATTGTCAATTTCTTTGGAATTTTAAAACTCCCTATTTGTTTTGTCAAAGTTTATGTGGCAACAGGCAAAGAAAATTACAGAGAAGGTTCAAAATATAATATGGCTTTAAGGAGCGAAAATTAGTTTTGACATCATATGACATGATTTTCACACAATCAATGGACCTTCCCAAGGTCAGAAAATGTAATTCTGGAACAAATCCTTTTCCCAGTTAAGATTGTTTCATATTTCTGATTTTAAAACTAGGAGTTACACTTCAATACTTTTTTATTCGGAGGAAGCCCATTACCGTGAATGGAATCTGAGAGTATGGATGAGACTTCCTTCCTTTCTGGTGAGTTATTAAAAAATATTTTCACTTTGGCCAACAACTTTATTGCAATTTTCTTCTCGTGAAAGATCCAGATGCATTTGGTATAGCATTACTTAAAAAACAAAAATAAAAGCAAAGAATGAACAGTTTTTGAATTATATCTCATGAGAACAATCTTTCTAGTTAATCTCAAAAGTATGGGCCTAAGCAATTAGATTTTTAAAACGAATATGCACTGATATGATGAAGCCAAATGCATTAATATATAGATGTATAAGCACATATATATCCGTATATGTACATGCATACATATATACCTGTGTTCAAAAATATATATATTTGCATATATGTATATGCATACATGTATATGTGTACAATATATACACATATATATGTATATATGATGCACAATGTTTGTGCTTTTATAATGATTTGTTCAACTCTGCATGTACTTGTGTACTAATTAGAATGCTATTTTTGCCACCAGTCAATGAGTATAATGTCTTTCCTCAGCACAGAATTGTTTTCCAGTTCTTTGAGTTAATTGTAAAGGCAATAATTTAAAAATAAAACAGGAAGCAGAGTCAAGATGGTGGAGTATAGGCACTAAACCCACCTGAGGTCTCCCACAACTTGGAAATAGCTACTGAAGTAAAAATCTGTAGTGACAGAACTAACCCAAAGTCAAGGACAGATTTTTTATCCATAGCAAGATTTAATGACAGAGTGGTGCAGCAGCAGCAATGAGCCTTGGATCCTATGATGATGGTGGTAGCAGTAGCAGCTGTGGAGATCTCAGTCAAGTGAGATTAAGAGCTGCAAAATAGAACAGAGAAAAACATTACAAGAGACCCTTTGCTGATCTGGGTGAAGCTGGTAATGATTGGCAACTCTGTTGCCTGTAGTACACAGATCTGGGTCACAGTTCCAGAGAAAAGAGTAGAAGTTCTGCTCAGCCAAAGGAAGCAGGAACCCTGGTCATAGTTCCAAGGGAAAGAGGAGGACATGTGACTACAGGACATCATGTGGCGGGGTCAGAGTCCAGACTAGGAGAGCGCTGACCTCTGTGGATGACACCACCTTGGAAGCACTGAATCCTTGGAGATCGCCTGATGTAGCTCTGAAGTAGCATGACAAAGCACAAAAAGAGGAAGAAGTTAGAAGGGGGCACAGAGAAGTGTCAATTAATGTCGGAACGATTTCCAAACAAGATGAAGAGGTGAGAGAGAAGAATGCACTAGGAATCATGGAACTGAGAATTATAACGGGAATTGTTTCTTGACATCCAAGAGATATGGTATGCAAGGGGAAATTGTGGAGTAAGGGGGGTGGGAATGCTTGAACCTTCCTCTCCTGGACTGTGTCAAAGAGGGAAGAACATGTGTACACACACACGGGTTTTGAAATCTGTCTGACCTACTGGGGAAATCAGAAAAAAGGGGTTGTGCTTAGCAGGGCACAGGTAGGGAGGCTTTTTACAAAGAGAAATCAGACCTCTGCAAGTGTACGAACAAGCGCTCAGCATGTATGGGGAGAGGCTGCTACCACAGATTCTTAGAACTGCATTCATAAAAGGAAGGGAAACTTTTGAAGAGTTAACAATCTCTTTAATGAAGCACATGTATCCTTTCTTTAATCAAGCACATATAACAGTCAATTAGTTCAGGGCAGTCAGTAGCCTAAATCTCAAAGAAAATACAGAGAACTGAAAAGATTAACCAACATGGCCATACACAACAGACACGAACAGCTATTGGCCATAAATAGCACAGTGGGAAGCACAACATCTGGGTTCTAAAACCTGGGGGGGGGGTTCTCTTTAGCATCCTCCCAGAATTCTCATGTGGCATTCAAACTTTCTTGCAAAAACTAAGCCCCAAAGTAAAACCTCATCTCAGAGTACTTACTCCTTTTTAATGCAAGAGGGCACTACAGTGATCCAGAACATCACTTTGATCCAGTGCCTCAATGGAAATTTACTTGGGACCCTCCTCAAAACAACTCCCCTAATCAAGCTTTCCACTAAGGGCAGGCCAAAAATGGATGGGAAAGATCCTTAATCACAATAAAATAATTGACAATTCGAACAGATATATGGTTTCTAGTTAAAGAAATTCTTGTTTCTGAACTTTAATCCTCGTAAAGGCTCTTGAATGATGAAAGTAAGATTCAGTCAGAGGCACGTAATATATTAAATCAAAACCAGTAAAGGATTCTATTTTTATTGCCATCACAGGAAGAAAAACATACGTTTGAGGAGGGATATAAAAAGAAGAGAGAAGGTTAAACAGAAGAAAATAATATGGAGGGAAATACATAGTAACCTTAGATGTTAACGTGAATGGAATCAGTTCACACCTACTAGAGAAGTGGATGGCAAAATGGATTAGATGGCACAATCCAACTATATGTTGTTTACAAGAAACTCACTTGGAAATGAAAGACACCCTGATTTAAAATAAGGTAGTGGAGCAGAATCTATTATTCATCAGCTGAAGTGTAAACACCAAGAGTAAAAATCATGTTCTCAGACAAAGCAAAAGCAAAAAGACACCTAGTTAAAGGGGATAGTTAACAAATCCCAGAAATTGTATGAAAAACACCTATGATAATCTTCTCTCAGTAACTAATTTCCCAAATACACAGGAAATTCAGTGCAAATTTAAACGATAGAGACATTCTTCATTTGATGAAATACCAAAGGATATAAACAAACAGTTTTCAGAAGAAGATATTAAAGCTGTCAAGAGTCACAGGAAAGAAGTCCTCCACCTCGCTACTTATTAGAGAAACTCATATTAATGCAATTCTGAGTAAACACCTCACACCTACCAGAAATGACATATCGGGGAGAGGAGGAGGGAAGACAGGTACAATACGGTTGTTGTGGTTGTTCAACTGTTCTTGATGAGGATTAAGGACATCACGAAGGTGATGTTTTCTCTTGCCCGTGAAGTGAAGTGAAGTGAGTCACAGCTGCACAGAATCATCACTTCTTCAGCGTCATCGGAATCCAGCGGCCAAACAAAAATCATTTCTGACGATGGTCAAAGATGAAGTTGGCTTCCCTGGACCTTTATAAATTATTATCTTTCACAAGTCTCAGTTTGCCTGAGGCAGTACTCTGTCCTTGACAAAAAGATGGCCTAGTTTACCATCAGAAAGGGGTATTTGTGGGAGGGGAAAACCCTTGGTCCTTCTGGACAGAACCGAAAATAATTGCTACATGCACTCATTCTAAGCTATAAAAATGTTGTCTGGGGAGAGAAATCAGTGTCATTTGGCCACATCTCAGCGATTATGTTACAGTTCAAGGGAAGGAGAATCATGCTTCCAAACCAGTAGATTTCACAAAAGGGAAGTTCTAGCCAGCATGGAAACAAAGGGATTGAATAATCACAAGGGCGTGCCTTGTGAAAAATCAAAAACAGAAACAATGACATAAAGACAACAAGCAAAATCAAGGTGTATTTTGGGATGGGAAGTGAACTTGCACTAATAAAAGACTTCTCAGTTGAGGAAATAAATTCTAACAATACAGTTTGGGGGTCTTATCCCCAAATATCCAGAAACTATCAGGATTCAAGCAGCATTCACACACGGCAGAATTAGAAATTCAACATAAACTTCCTGATTCAGTGAGAACAACCCTTCTCCACTCCTTGTGTGACCTTCAGCGAAGCATTAAAGTGTTTTGTGCTTCTGTTTTCTCATGAGTATAATGATGCTGTCAGTAGAGATTTATATATTCTTTGTGATCGCCTCTCTTCCCTCTTCCAATTCTGTGTCAAAAAATTCAACATTTTCATGATATCATTGTAATAAGGATTTTCCTTCTAGCCATGCTAACTGTAAGTAGCACTTTATCAACTGTCTGTTTACCTCCTTAATAATGACTGGAATTCTAAATTTCCAGTAAGATTTTTCAATAATCACACATTAACTGAATGTTTCAAAGGTAAGGAATGACTGCAGAGGGAAGTTAAATATACTGGTGTGATTCAGAAATTTTAAATATTTCTTTTCCTGATATAGACTGGCTATTCCGTAGTGATACCTCTTCCTTTGTGAGGGCCCTTCACAAAGTGATAGAAACATGCTGGTATGTTAGAAATAACATTATGGTATATTCCAAATTTTAATAATTGACTTTGCATTCAAATGTTTTCCTCTCTAATATAGAGAAACAAGGCAAAAGGATGGGATTTGACATGTTAATGACCCTGATGAGTTGATTACATCTACATTCATAACTGTAGATTTCATAATAAATACAATTATTGGAGCAGTTGTGCCATTTACCACTCTTAATAAAGTTCCTATAAATGGCACAAAAATCTTGAGAAAGTTCTCAAGTGGAAAGTATTTGAGGAAATCAGTCCTCTCACAAATGAATAGGATACTATAAAATTCTAGCTAGTCTCCAATTTGACTACTCAAGGAGATCCCATCTTTGACTAAGACATCTAGTCCTAGTTCTTTCTAGCTTTCATAGTGAGATTTGTTGCATAGCACTTCATCTAAACTGGTGGGCAAAACTACTAATATTAGAGTATCTAGTTTTGTCTTCCCATTTCCATAATGTATGATGTAAAGCATTATTTTCCATAATAACTTTGTTGCATTATGGACTAAGTATATGTTAGTATTTTAGCTAGAATTCTGGAATTTTTAACGACTCTGAATGAGCTGAAAATTCACATTTGAACTCTTTATCACTGTAGATGAAACCGAAATGAAATTACAATCAATCACCGAAAATATTCTGCACGAAGGGGCAGGGGACAATTACTCACGGTGAGCTGCTAATATAACCCATCTCTTCATGAATTTGAAATTTCAATACTGTCATTTTAGGAAGGATTCAAACGTCTCATCCAAACACACACACACACACACACACACACACACACACGCACACACACGCACACACCACAACTATGTGAAAGCAGATATCACTTGTAAGGAAATAATAAATAATAATGAAAAAGCTAAAAAAAAACAATTTGTAATTGGCATTTTCAAATGAATTAAGAGTTCTATAAAGTTGGCTGTAAGACAAAACTTAAATGACAATCTTATTTCAAATGCTTGAAAGGGTGGGAATGTATTTGTATTACCATTACAAATACAAGGGAGTTATTGTCAATGATTCCATGGAATCTTATTCTTCAGGGGATCATTAGGTCCACTGTCCTTTCAGGTTAGAGAGACTGTATAATAGCCATATTGCAGAAATTACTAACTCCAGCAACTGGCAATTGTCATAGCGACCTTTCAAGATGGCTGGGTGTGAATTACACTCCTCAGTCAGCACCCAACTCGAGAATATGTTGAGCAGACATGAAACATCTCTACCGACATGATGTCCTTATGCAAAACTACCAAGCACTGCATTAGAAAGGAATGCCCTATGACATTCCAAGATACTGAGAAACGTTAATATAATCTTACATAGAAGGACTGAAGCAAAAAATCTTAACATAAATGTAATCTAACTATATTTACCCTATATGCATATTGAAGAAACATCAATTTATAAGTGAATTAAACTTGAATTTAAAATTCCGCTTGCCTATTCAGAGAAACAAAGTTCTCTCTAGAGCTGTTCTTTTAGAAATAGCACTTGAGTGACAAAACCCAAAATGTTCCATCAAACTTAATGGAGGGCTTAAGTTTTTTGTTTCTACGTAGCTGGCTAAATTTGTTTTACGTGAATTATTTGGACTCAAAAATTGTTTTGGAATTGCCCTTCTTCTAGTCCTTTCAAATTTCTTTATTCCCTAAGTAAGGCACTGGATAAGGTACGAGGCACTTGTTTAAATGCTCATTTTAAATGCCACATTCACTCAGAACATGTGTAGAAATTAATTGTAGTGACATGGTTTCTCAGCATTTGGACCATTTTTTGAGGTGAGGGTGGTGATGGAGAACTGAATGTCATTTGACGATGTCAGAAAGAGCAGGCCGTTACAATGTGTTATTGGAGTCGATTTTGCTGATCGAAACTGTTTCCCCAGTAAGGAATGGCTTGGCCAGAATAGAAACACTGGGCCTGACTAGTGAGTCACAACACAATACTTTCTCCAAAAAAAAAACAAACCAAAACTGAAATACTGATTAAGATGGGAAATGAAATGGCATTCATAATAAAAATTTTCCAGAAGAGGAAATACCTTCTAAGAGTCCAAGTTCAACCTCTTCTCCCCAAATTGAATGGACAGACCCTGACTACTCAGGAAGGTGAAGTGACTCCCTCAGTGTGAGTCCTAAGGAAACATTACAGAGGAAGTAATCTATGCAATTCCCCCGTCATTGTGCATCTTCTGCACTCCCTGGAAGACAGAGATTCTTTCTCTGACAAACGTTGCAACTCTACAACATTATTACTCTTCTATTTCTTAAGAAGAAAGGAACAAGTCCTTCGATGATATATTGACGTTACAAACAAACTTATTGTCTTTCATGTTTGTTGAGGCTGGTTTTGCCCATCAAACCATATTCATAGGCAGCTTTTCCATTTTCAACTTCTTCAATTTGTAAACATTAAAATTGCATTTGTTGAAAGTCGGAAACTATATATTGAACACTTTCTTATATGAAAAATGCTTCCAACGACAGGCTAAATGAAATTCCTCTTTGTGGAAGGTGAAATATTTCTGAAAAAGTTTTACTGACTTCCCCACAATCAGATCAGATTCATCTTTGAAAGTCCTTACCAATGGAAAGACTTTTGTGGTAGAGAATGTTTTTTTTTTTTTTTTTTTTTTTTTTTTTTTTTTTTTTTACCAAAATTACACTATTTAGACTTTTGATATTTAATACTGAGGATTTGTACTGAACAGTTTTTCCATCTTCTTCAAGGGAGGTACCCATAGATAAAACAGGAGACATTAAACAGGACACCACTAATGAGTGTGATGGTAAGATTTTTTTCACTTTATTTTCACCTTTGGTGATTTCATTATATGTACAGTAATTTACAGAATGTTGAGATTCAACCCTGTCAGTGAAATATATACTTATCAAAAGCAGTCTAAATTAGGACACTTTTCAGAATGATGTACTTGGAGAAATACTTCTTGTAAATACATTCAATGGAACATTCAATAATCACCTTTACCCCAAACCAGTGGAACATTTCCTCCATTTTCTACAAGCGTTACTGATACATAATGTTTTCTTACACATTCCCATACCATCAACGTATCCCCAACTGCCCAATCTACCTACCATTTCCCCCCTTCCTTTTCATAGACACTTGGTGCCCAATGATACACTGAGTAATCTGTGAAGCTACAATATAGACTGAGGAGAATGAAGTGGATTACTCAGAAAACTTTATTTACTACCTTGATCAAGAATTAGCTATATGCAAGTAAAGACTTTATCTTCTTCATCTTTGCTTACTTAGGACAGCTGGTTGATGTTTTCTAGATGTTACTGAATCAGTGCTCTTCTGAAGGTGGAAAAATCTCATTTAAAAATATATGAAAATAAAGAGTTTTAGATTTATTGCCATTTTTACCTGGGGGATGTGCAATAGACTGATTCGTCCAAATAGTAGATGAAACATTCCTTTATGGGTGAGTGAGGGGTTATAAAAATCTGTGTCTCTATCAGTGTAAGGACTTGACAGGTAGTAACATCTGCTCTCTTTGATAAGATTGGCAATGCATTAGATGCTTGGGGTCTTAGAGAATTGTCTGACATTTTTATTTTGCATTAAAATGCTTGGTGCTAACACATTTTTGAACTGTTTGTATTTACGGTTTCCACATAAATGTCACACCTTCAGATGAAGAGTGCATGGAGTTTTCCAGGAAACCATACACAAAAGAAGAAGAAACCATTTATCTTCTAGGATGGTGAGCTTCCACTTTTCTCTGTACCTTTATTAGAATTAGCTTTCTAATGTAAACTGAGACACTCTGAAGGGGTCTTTTTAAAAAGGGGATAAAATTCTAAAGAAAAAATGATCCCCAGCCAAATTTGTTTTTTAAATATTCTTTCCAAGTAACAGGAAACAGGTAGCATTTAAAATTTAAATGACTACTGCTGCAAAGATGGCAGTGAAATTCATCATCTGCACATTACATTGATTAAAAGGCCTATTACACTCTGTCTTTCTTTATGTGTTCACAATCAGTCATCATAAGTATGATTGTTCAGTGTAGGATAGTTTCATAGTCCGATACACTTACAGAGAATATACAAAAACCATGGAACAAACACCAGAAAGAGGGTTATTTTGTCACCAAATAGGAAAGACTTACGAGATTATTGTTGTTTAATTCTCCTCCTGAATCAGTACCCAATTCAAGAATAAATTGACCAGGGAAAATGCAACTCTACTTGAAAAATAGGAATGGCAAAGACCACTAGCCATATACTTTATGAAAAGAGACATTTATGAAATTCAAAGCATTGCATAATATTCATGATTTCAAGACTATAACAAGCCACAAGTTAGAATAATCAACAAAAATAGTACCAAATTTTACTTTGTGCGATATGTCCACATTCAGGAAACACTTCTGAATTTGTTCAAAGAAAATAAAGCTTGTGGGGTGTGGAACCAAGATATTGGAGAGGAACCATGAAGTTGTCTCAGCTCTCCCCAGGTTCCCTCAGAAACAATATTCAGTCAGGTCTCCAAATGCATTCCAGAATAACAGAGCTCACAAAATATGGTATGCAAGAAATTCCCAACTTAAGATAACTTCAGGAAAAGTCTTCTCACTTGGGCAAAAGAGAAGTACAGCCCAGTGCTGATGGTGTCGATGCAAGTCAGGGGAAGTACACTCTTACAAACAGCATGTATCAGCAACTGAGGTTTCTCATTCCAGACTCAGCAGGCCAGCAGTGCAGCCTCCAGCCCCAGAGTTGAAGGCAACCTGGGAGTTACAGAAAACCAGCACAACAGGTGTGACTAGGCCAGGCCACTCTGAAGTACAGTGGCTAAGCCACAAGCACCTTACAGCTCACCATGGAAAGCCAGGCACCTAGTCCTTTCCACTCAGCACAAGAAGATTGACATAGTGTACCCAGTGACCCAGGAATAGACCTCAACTTGAAGGGTCACAACTTAGGATAAAAAATGAGAAAAAAAAAACCAGAAGAGAGCCCTGTTCACAGAAAGTCACTATTGTTACATAGAAGATCAAAGTCCACACTCAGAAGAGGGTATCAAAATCCAACATATAAATTGTCAAAGGGTTTATGACTTGGTCTTAAATTTTCAACTGCAAGCAACCAAAATGAAAAAATTGTAATATCAAGGAGCCACAGTCAGTTTCCCAGTGGCCATAGCAGATTCTCCAGTAAATGACTGGAGGGCAGGAAAATGATATTGTGTATGGCGAAGAAACTTGTATCACCACCAAGTAAACCACATGCTCAGGAATCTTTAACACAACATTTCAAGAGAAAAGACAGACGTTCAATGAAATATGGGGAACTTTGAAACATTTCTTTGGAAATACCAGAACTGACCAGAAAATTTGATCTTCAAATACAAGGTGCAAGAGAAGCACAAGAAGATAAACAGCATAGAAATAAAAGAAGTTGTTATATACCATACATATAGATATATGTGTGTATATGTATATATATATGTGTATATATGTAAATATATATACACACACTTGTATATATGTAACATAAAAGTATATATAGTATATTCCTTATCCTACATATATAATATGTGTGTGTATATATACATATATATATATAATATGTGTGTGCATACACACACACACACACATAGATCAATATGGGTATAAGGTACAAGAAAATTTTAATGAGATGATATGAAAAAAATAAATGCTGAATAAATGATTGTACTTGGCAGAAGAGGAAAAGAGGGTGGAGAACAGCATAAACTTTGTTACAAGAAGAACTGCAAAGACTTCTTGTATACTTGGGGTAATGATGGGAGGGGCTGAGCACTATTTTAACCTTATTCTCATTGGATTTGGTTCAAAGAGGGAATAACATGCACACTTACTTACATGCAATCATTTATCTTCCACAATCGCGAAATTTGAGGGGAAGGGGGAAAGAAAATGGAAGGGGAAATTAAGAACAGAGGCCCAAAAGTAGACAGAAGTCGGAGAGGTAAGATGAAAGAAAGGGTGGTGGCTGATAAAAGAGACAGCAGATTCAGGGAGAAAGTGTTCAGAAATAAAATGTAGGTGAAGAGGGGACAAGGGGAGATGAAAAAGAACATGTCAAGCAAGGGGGAAAGGAGGATTAAGCGAAATATACAGTAAATATAAATGCAGAGCAGATTATAAACCAGAATACAATATGTGCTTAACAAGAAACACATTCGAAGCAGAGGGTTACACAAAGAGAAAAGGAAACAGGTCAGAGCAGAATATCTTATGCTTTAGTTGAAATTAAACAAAACAAAACAAAACAAAAAACAGTGGTGGCAACTCTGATCTCAGACAAAGAAAAACTAAAAAGAGGTCTAATTAAAAGAGATGCAGAAAGAAACTTCATCTTGCTAAAAGGCACGATAGACCATGAAGTAATATCAATCATCAACATATATGCACCAAGTAGTATGACATCCAAATTCTCAGAGGAGAAGTGAATTGAGTTACAGGAAGAAAAAGCTAGCAAAAGTATACGAGTGGCAGACCTCAAACTCCACCTCCGAGAACAAAATAAGCTGATAGCAAAGTAACCAAGATAGAAGTTAAGGAAGTGAATAGAAATCTGGAACAATTATATAAGATAGATTTCTGAAGAAAACTGAATTGTGAGAGAAAAGTACGTATTTTTCTCTCAGTGTTACATGCAACCAACAAAAAAAAATTGACCATCTATTAAAGAAAAACCCTCACAATCAAATGAAGAAAGGCAGACATATTAAACGCATTCTTTTTATATCATGATGCAAGGGAAAAAATGTGTGTAATAAAGGGACATGGAATGATAGGCTTGAAAGGAATTGGAAATTAATTAATCTAATCCTAAAGAGTGAGTTGGTCAAACCATAAATCATAGAAACCATTATTTCTCAAAGACAGCAACAATAATAAGAACACATCCCAAAATTTAAGGCTTGCAGTCAGAGCGGTTCTTAGGAATAATTTCATCTCTAAATGCTTTTGTGAATAAAATAAAGAATAGATCATTGACTAGGGTATGCAACTAAAGACCTAGAAGAAGAGCAAATTAAAAATCCTCAATTACATAGAAAATTAGGTATATTGAAAATCAAAATCAAATTTTATCAATGATAAAATTGCAAGGCAAACAATGAATCCACTTAAAAATATATCTAAGAGATAGTTTTACCAAAGAAGTATGAGATAAACATTTGCTTGATTTGATTAATAGCAAGAAAGAAGAAATCCAAATTGCCATTATCAAATATGAAAAGGGTGAATTAGCTACCCCTAAAGGGGAAGTTAAAGCAATAATTGGGATCTATATGGCCTCAGTGTAGGTCAAAAAATAGCACAACCTAAAGGAAATGAGTGAATATTTACAAAAATAAAAGTTGGCTAGATTAGTAGAAGAAGAAATGAAATATCTAACCCCAATTTAGAAAAAAAAATACTGACATCAATGAAATCCTTAGAAAAAAGAACCCATAAGGCCAGGTGTATTTACCCACAGATTCAACCAAATAGTTAAACCACACTTAATTGCAATACTATATAAACTATTTGGAAATATAGGTGAAGGAGTTTTACCAAATTCAGTTTTTGGAACACATTTGGTAGTGACATCTAAACTACGAAGAGCCAAAAGAGAAAAAGGAAATTATAAGCTAATTCCTCTAAGGAATATTCATGCAAGAATTTTAAATAAAGTGTTAAGAAAGAGACTACAGCAATTTATCACGAGGATAATACATTATGACCAGGTGTGAGTTGCATGCATGTGTGCCACGCATACAAGGCGAGTTCAACGTTAGGAAAACTATGAAAATATTTGAAATTATCAACAAAAAAACTAACATAAATCATATGATTCTCTTGATAAATGCAGAAAATGTTTTTCACAAAATACAGCAACTATTTCTATGAAAAACATGAGAGAACATAGGAATAAATGTGGTTTTCCTTAAAATGATAACTGTTATTTTTCTCAGTCAGCAAGATATATTATATGAGGTGGACATAGCTAACAGTATTCCCATTACAATCCGTAATGAAATAAGAATGCTCATTATCCTTACAATTATTCAATACTATCCTAAAAATATTATCTTTAGCAATAAAAAGAAGAAATGGAATGAAGCAGGAAAGGCAATGAGGAAGCAACACTATCACATACCTTTGCAGAACATATGGTGGTATACTTAGAGAATCCTAGAGAATCAACAAGAAAAGCAAACAAACAAAAACCAAACATCTTTATTATCAAGTTTAGCACAGTTGCAAGATAAAAAAAATCCACAGAAATAATTAGTATTTCTATATATGACCATCAAAGCCTAGCCCCAAGAGATAGGAAGAGAAATTCCACTTAATATAACTGTACGCCATGTATAACGATTGAGAATCTACCTGCCAATACAATATCAGGAACTACATAAAAAATCTACAGAACACTTTTCACACATATAAAGTTAGATGGAAGGAACTGGAAAAATACCGATTGCTCATTGCTTTGGCTCAGCTAGTTTAATACAAATGACAATTAAATATAAAACAATTTATTCATTGCCATACCCATTGAAATACCAAATACCAAAAGTTTACAGACCTAGAAAATATGACAACAATATCCATGTGGAAGGATAAAAGGTCAAGAATATCAAGTGAAATGCTGAAAAAATGCGAAGGAAGATGGCCTGGTCATGCCAAATCTAAAATTATATTTTAGAGCAATAATCACAAAAACTATTTGGTCCTGACTAAGAAAGAGAGTGCTAGATCAGGGCAGGAGATTAGGTACACAAGAAACTGTAGCAAATGACGAAATATATCTACTCTTTGATAAATCTAAAGATTCCAGCTTCTGGGATGAGAACACATTATTTAACAAAAGAAGTGCTCAGAAAACTGAAAAACCACATGACATTAACAAGGCATAGATCCGACATTTCACACCTTAAACCAGAATGGGGAACTTGTGGCCTTCCTTGAGAGTGGCCTTTTTGACTGTCTCCAAATTTAACAGACACAGCGGCTGTTATTACGGGGACTTTTTTCTCTGAAGTTCAAATTCGGGCAACAGACCACACTTAACGACCAAGACGTACAAAAATATTTATAGTAGCTCTTTGTGTGGTGGCAAAGAATTGGAAATTGAGGAGATGCACATCATTTGGGGAATGGCTGAACAAGTTGTGGCATATGAATGTAGTGGAATGCTATATTTTTTCATAAGACATGATGAGCAGGCGCATTTCAGAAAAAAAAAAAAAAAACAAAACCTCAAACTCCCATGAACTGATTCCTAATGAAGTGGAACTAGGAAATTTTGTACAGAGTAACATCAAGATTGTTTCATGATCATCCATGAATGAATTAGAACTTCTCAACAGTACAGTCATACAAAACAATTCAAAGGTCTAATGATGGAAAATGCTAACCACATCCACAGAATACATACCATTCTCCTTTTTTTTTGTCTTTTCTTTCTTAGGGTTTCCTCTTTTGGTTCTGACTTTCTTTCACAACATGACTAATGTGGACATATATTTGGCATGATTGTACATATATAACCTACACATATTGCTTGCTGTCTTGGGGAGTGGAAAGGAAATAGGAGGGAGGTATAAAAGTTTTGAACTGAAAATCTTACAAAAATGAAGAATGAACACTATCTTTACACGTAATTAAAAAATTAAATGTGAAAAAAACAATGAACTGGCTTTTGCTTTCTTTCAATTGTGAAACTGAGAAAAGAATACACACAATACAAAAACAGACTCACACAGGCAAACACACATCGAGGTGACCGAATGATATGGAAACCCAGAAAATTACAATTAGTTTTAAAATAATATTCACAGAATCTCCCTCAATCAACTGGATTCATCTTCGAATATCCTTAGATTACCAAGAGAATTACCGAGAGAATTGCCAAGACAATAGTAAGAGACAGAGTGGTTGTTAAGTCCGTTTGAGAGATGTTATGTTTATGTATTTGACATTTTAAAATGAGGAAACATTTTTAAAAGTTTTACTTTTTGTTCAAGGTTGGTTCCTGTGTGCAATGTCACTGAACCCACAGAAGGTAGTTCCAGTGACAGTGACGGTGAGTTTCTCCACTTTATTTTGATACTTGCTCATGTTATCACATATTATTATAACAACCTAACCTAACAAAATTTCTTCAGAATGACACATATTGAAGAATTTTCCTCTAAATGAACACCTCAATGAACACAGTTATTCAACTGACTTAGGAAATTTTGCTTCCCTTTCTTTTTTTTTTTAAATTAATTAATTTATTTAACTTTTTATATTCATTTTCACAAATTTTTGGGTTCCAAATTTTCTCCCCTTTTATCCCCTCACCCCACCCCAATACCCCAAGCCATCTAATTTTCCCTATCTCCAATCTGCCCTCTCTTCTGTCATCCGTCCCTTCTCTTGTCTCCATCTTCTCTTTCCTCCTGTAGGGCCAGATGACTTTCTATTCCTCATTAACTGTATGTCTTCTTTCCTAGTTGCAACAACAATACTAAACAGTTGTTCCTAAAACTTTGAGTTCCAAATTCTCCCCATCCCTTCCCCCCCCACCCATTCCCTTTGGGACGGCAGGCAATTCAATATAGGCCATATCTGTGTAGTTTTGCAAATGACCTCCCTGATAGTCGTGTTGTGTAAGACTAACTGGATTACCATCCCTCCTAACCTGCCCCTCATTGTTTCTCTTCTGTCTTTTGATCCTGTCCCTCCCCAAGTGTTGACTTCAAATTGCTCCCTCCTCCCTTTGCCCTCCCTTCCATCATCACCCCCTTGCAATATCTCCTTCTCCCCCACTTTCTTATACTGTAAGATAGGTTTTCATACCAAAATGAGTGTGCATTTCACTCCTTCGTTTAGTCATATGTGATGAGGGTAAACTTCTTGTTTTTTGTTTTTGTTTTTTTTTCTCAGCCCTCCTCTTTTTCTCTCCACTAAAAAAAAACTCCTACCTGCCTCTTAAATGACATATAGTTACCCCCTTCCATTTCCCCCTCTTTCCTCCCCCTACATTTCTCTCTCACCATTTACCTTAATTTCTTTTAAGGTATGGTCCCACCCTATTCAGTTCAACCTGTGCTCTCTATCTCTGTATGTGTGTGCATGTGTGTATGTGTGTGCATGCATGTACATGTGTATGTGTGGTCCCACCAACTACCCAGATGTTGAAAAGTTTTAAGAGTTAGAAATATTGTCTTTCCCTGTATGAATGTAAACAGTTCACTTCTGGTAAGACCCTTAAGACTTCTCTTCGCTGTTTCCTTTTTCATGCTTCTTCTCATTCTTGTGTTTGAAAGTCAAATTTTCTTTTCAGCTCTGGTCTTTTCATTAAGAATGATTGAAAGTCCTCTGTTTCATTGAAAGACCATATTTTCCCTTGAAGTATTATACTCAGTTTAGCTGGGTAGGTGATTCTTGGTTTGAGTCCTTGTTCCTTTGCCTTCTGGAATATCCTATTCCACGCCCTTCGATCCCTTAATGTAGAAGCTGCTAGATCTTGAGTTATCCTGATTGTATTTCCACAGTCCTGGAATTGTTTCTTTCTAGCTGCTTGCAAGATTTTCTCCTTGAGCTGGGAGTTCTGGAATTTGGCCACAATGTTCCTAGGAGTTTCTCTTTTTGGATCTCTTTCAGGTGGTGATCGATGGATTCTTTCAATACTTATTTTGCCTTCCGGTTCTAGAATGTCAGGGCAGTTTTCCTTGATAATTTCATGGAAGATGATGTCTAGGCTCTTTTTTTGATCATGACTTTCAGGTAGTCCCATAATTTTTAAATTGTCTCTCCTGGATCTATTTTCCAGGTCAGTTGTTTTTCCCATGAGATATTTCACATTCTCTTCCATGTTATCGTTCTTTTGGTTTTGTTTGGTGATTTCTTGGTTTCTCGTAAAGTCATTAGACTCCATATGTTCCATTCTAATTTTGAGAGAACTATTAAATTCAGTGAGCTTTTGAGCCTCTTTTTCCATTTGGCTCATTCTGCTTTTGAAAGCATTCTTCTCCTCATTGGCTTTTTGAACCTCTTTTGCCAATTGAGTGAGCCTATTTTTCAAGGTGTTAATTTCCTCAGCATTTTTTTGGGTCTCCTTTACCAAGGTATTGACCCGTTTTTCATACTTTTCTTGCATCGCTGTCATTTCTCTTCCCAGTTTTTCCTCCACCTGTCTAACTTGCTTTTCAAAATCCTTTTTGAGCTCTTCCAAGGCCTGAGCCCACCCGCCACCCCCGTGGGGTGTCTGGGGTACTGAGGCCCCGCCCTCCACGTCTTTTCCTGATGGCAAGAATACGTCCTCATCTTCGTCAGATCTGAATGTCGGGATCATTTGCATTTGTTGGAAAAAACTCTCTATAGTCTTATTTTTCTTCCCTTTTCTAGGCATTTTCCCAGCCAGTTACTTGACTTCTGAGCTTCCTTTCCCCACCCGCCTGGATCCGCCCAGCTAGTGCTTGGCCTCTGAGATTCAAATGTGCTTTCTGTGGCAAGCTTTAGTTCTGGCGCTGGGGTGGAGGCAGGGCCACCTCCCAGGCTCAGTTCCCTCAGGGACTTTATGCAGAGGAATGGAGCGGGTGGGGGGCGGGGTGGGGGGCCTGCCTCCTAAGCTCAGTTCCCTCAGGGGCTTTATGCAGAAGCCTTCAGTAATAGAGCGGGGTGGGGGCAGGGCCGTCTCCCAGGCTCAGCTCCATCAGGTTTTATACAGAAACCTTCCGTAATGAAGATCCTGCCTGCTGCTGGGGGATTCCTGAGTCCCGGGCCACTGCCGCCTCAGCCGCCACCCACCTCTCTGCCTCCACGCTTCCTGCCCCCGTCTCTGCCGCCGCTGCTTCTTCCCAAGGGGGCCCAAGTCACGGAGACGCTCTGCTCCCCTCCTCTAGCCCAGCCTTCTTTCTCACTGACCTGTAGCTTCTGTGGGCGGAGGGACTTTCCCGGCTGCCGGAGCTTCGATCCCTGAAGCCTGCTCGGATCAGCTTCTCTGGGGCCCCGGCCAAGGCAGCGCTGGGGGGGTGGGGTCTGCTTTCCGGGGTGCGACGGACCCTGGGGATGGGTCTCCAGGGCTCCCTGGAACGGAAATCTCTTCCACTCCGTTTCTGCACACCTTGTATTGATCCAGAAGTTATGGGGGTCTCTTTTTACATTAATTCTATGGGCTTTGGTTTCGGAGCTCGTAAACGTGCGTCCTTCTACTCCGCCATCTTGGCTCCGCCCCCCTTCCCTTTCTTTAACATGTGAACTTATACTGAACAGGTCTAAATGTACTCCTAAAAACACCTCCCCACCCCAAGTACTGGCACGAATCTCATAAAACTAGCATGGAGATTGTAAAGTCTTCATTCACATCTATCTTGGGGCAGGGATTTAGGGGGACATTTTAGGGACATTCGATATGGCTGAGAATTTCATTCAAAAGGAGCAAATATTAAGGTGGAAAAACAAATTTTTTTTCAATGATTATGTAATTTGCATGTTAAGCAATATTCGCCCCTCCATGCCACCCATCTCCACATCTTGATGTGCTACTTAGCTCTTTTGCTGTCGCAGAGGACAGCCTTCACGACTGTTGTAGGAATGCATTATATAATGCAATATACAACATTTGGAATGAATATTTTATAAAAGGAAAAAGCAAATGTGTGTTCAGAATCCTGAAACCCGTTGTAGAACATTGTAGATATTTGCCTCCAATATTCATAGACTGTTCATCATCTTCACCATTTCAGTTTTTAAATCTTGAGTCAAGAGCCAAAAAAACAAATCAAAACAAATAAACAAAGAAAAAATAAAACTATGCCAGTCTCATGTCTTTTATTGGGCAATTATCATGTCACACCCTTTTTAAAAGAAGTTATTTATTTATTGTTTTATTTGTTTTCCGTGTACTACAATCACTTCCATATAGCTCAGATTTTTTTCCCTTCCCTCTCCCTCCATCTCCCCT
The DNA here is from genome assembly GCA_023548195.1 of Bettongia penicillata ogilbyi. Taxonomy (NCBI): domain Eukaryota; kingdom Metazoa; phylum Chordata; class Mammalia; order Diprotodontia; family Potoroidae; genus Bettongia; species Bettongia penicillata. Next base: position 3,648,782 of record JAJHZJ010000148.1, read on the forward strand.
AACGCCCCCTCCCTCCCTGAGATAGCATACAATTTTGTACAGGTTCTACACATACATTTCTATTAAATACATTTTCACCTTAGTCATGTTCCATAGAAGAATTAAAATGAATGGGAGAAATCTTAAAAGACACCAAAAAATAATGTAAAAGCAAATGATCTCCTTCATCCTGTGATCGAATTCCTTTGCTCTATCTCTGAATGCGGAAAGTATTTTGTCTTAAGAAACCATGGGGAATTTTTTGAGTCCTTGCATTGAAATGAAGTATGAAGTTTACCAGAAAAATTCCTCGCACACTGTGATTTTTTTTTCCGTGTAAAAAGTTCTCCTGGTTCTGCTCCTTTCACTCACCATCAGTTCATGTAAGCTTTTGCAGACCTCTCTGAAGTCATCCTGTTCACGATTTCTTACAGCACAATAGTATTCCCTTACATTCATATACCACAATTTATTCAGCCATTGCCCAATCAAGGGTATCCCCTTGACGTCCAGTTTTTGGTCACCAAAAAGAGAGCTGCTATGAACACTTTTGTACATGTGGGACCCTTTCCCATTTTTATTTTCTCTTGGGGATAGAGTCCCAAAAGCAACATTGCTGGATCAAAGCATATGCACATTTTTGGAGCCCTTCGGGCATAGTTCCAAATTTCTCTTCCAAACGATAGGATCTGTTCACAGCTCCACCAACAATTGATTAGCGTTCCAGCTCTCCCACATCTTCTCCAACATATATCACCATCATCATGTTTTGTCATGTTAGCCAATCTGATAGGTGTGATGTGGTATCTCAAAGTGGTTTTGATTTCCATCTCTCACTGCAATAGTGATTTAAGGCATTTTTTTTTTCATATGACTATAGAGAGCTTTAATTTCTTGTTCAGAAAACTGCCTGTTCATATCCTTTGACCATTTTATCAATTGGCAAATGATGTGTATTCTTGCACATTTGACTCAATTCTCTATATGTTTTAGGAATGAGACCTTTATCACAGACACTATTTGCAAAACTTTTTGTTTTCTGCTTCCCTGTCTATCTTGGTTGCATTGAACTTGGTTGTGCAAAACTTTTCAGTTTAATGTAGCCAAACCGATCCATTTTGCACATCATAATGTTTTCTATCTCTTGTTTGGTCCAAAATTCTTCCCTTCCCCATAAATCTGGCAAATACATTATTTCTTGCTCCACTAATTTGTTAATGGTGTCAATCGTTATACATATATCATGCACCCATTTGTAATTTATCCTTGCATATGGTGTCAGGCATTGGTCTATGCCTAGTTTCCACCACACTGTTATGCAGGTTTCCCAGCAATTTTGTAGAACAATGAGTTCTTATACCAGATGCTGGGGTCGTTGGGTGAATGAAACAGTAGATTACTATATTGATTGAATGCTGTGTCTTCAGTCCCTAACTTATTCCACTGGTCTACCCTTAATATTTCTCAGTCAATATCAACTGATTTTAATTATGTCACACACTTTTGCAAAAAAAGAAGGAGAGAAAATTTTTAAAAAATCCCCAGAAGACTGTTCTTTTGAAGCATTTGAGGTGGAAAATAGCTCAGATTTATCACACTCCTGCTTTCTGATCCACGTTACCCCAAAACTCTGAGCAGAAATTGGAAAGTCAGTATGGAAAGTCTAAGGGACCAGTGCAGGAGAGTGGTCTGTCCCCAGCTCAAGGGCAGTAGAGTGGGAAAGGGGTGGAGGAACCTACCACAGCCACAGCAGCATATGGGTAGTTGCAGCCACTCTTTCAGGAGCTTTATACCCACAGGCTGTGAGGGGATGGAGAGGCTGATAACACACCCCTCATCCTTACTGAAAGCAAGCACTAAGTAGACAAAGAACCCAAAAATCAAGTAAACATCTGGGGAAATGAGCAAAATCAGAAACAGTTTCCAAATATACAATCTCTCTTTGTTGACAAGGAAGATCATAGCATTCAAACAGTAGAAAGCCAATGCAAAGCTCCTCAATTTAAAGACTCCACGAAAATTATGAATTGACCTTAGGCCATGGAAGAGCTGAAAAAGAATTTTTGAAAATCAAGTAAGAGAATTAGAGCAAAAATTGGGAATAGGAATGACAGTGATCCAAGAAAATCATGAAAAACGAGTCAACTGCTTAGTACAGGAGCCCCCAAAAATGCTGAAGATAATAACATGTTAGAAGTAGACTAACTCAAGTAGCAAAAGAGATCCAAGCAGCCAATGAGGAGTATACTCTAAAAACCATAATTGGCCAGATGGAAAAGGAAGTAACAAAGTCTAATGAAGAAAATAATTGCTTCATGATTAGAATGGAGTAGATGGAAGCTAATGACTACATGAAAAAGAAAAAATTGTAACACAAAACCACAGGGATAAATAAATAGCAGACAATGTGGAATAAGTCATTGGAAAAACCATTGCCCTGGAAAATAGATCCAGGACAGACAATTTAAAAATTATGGGATGACCAGAAACCACAATAAAAGAAAAAGAGCCTAGATATCATCTTTCATGAAATTGCCAGGGAAAACTGCCCTGATAGCCTCGATTCACAGGGTAAAATAAATATTGAAAGAATCCATTCATTACCTTGTGAAAAAGTTCCAGAAAGAAAAAGAATAATTCACAGGAATATTGTAATCAAACTTAAGAGTTCCAAGGTCAAGCAGAAAATAATGCAAGCAGCCAGAAAGAAACAATTCGAATACTGTGGAAATACAATGAGGATAAGACAAGATCTAGCAGCTTCTACATTAAGGGATTAAAGACCTGGGAATAGGATATTTCAAAAGGCAAAGGAGATAGGATTAAAACCAAGAATCATCAACCCAGCAAAACTGAATATAACATGTCAGGGGAAAAAGTGGTCATTCAAGAAAATAGAGGACTTTTAAGCATTCTTGATGAAAAAACAGCGCTGTATAGAACATTTGACTTTGAAACACAAGAATGAAGAGAAGTTTGAAAAGGTACACAGGAAAGACAAATCATAAGGGACTTACTAAAGGGGAACTGTTAGCATTCCTGCATGGAAAGATAATATTTGTAATTCTTAAGACTTTTCGCAGTATTGAGTTGCTGGAGGGATTATATACATACAGACAGAGGACAGAGGGTGAGTTGAAGAGGAAGGGATGATATGTAAAAAAAATAAAATTAAGGGACGAGAGAGGAATTTTTTGGGAACAGAAAAGGAGAAATGGAATGGAGCAAATTTTCTCTCTCACAAAAAAGGCAAGAAAAGATTTTTAAATGGAGGGGAAAAGGTGGTAGGTGAGAGGAAAAACGTCAAGCTTACTCTTGTGACATTTGAATTAAGGAGGGAATAATATACACACTCAATTTGGCATGAAAATCAATCTTGCTGTGTAGGAAATAGGGGAGAAGGGGGAAATGGGGTGTGGGGGATGATAGAAGAGAGAGTTAATGGAAGGAGGGGGCAGTAAGAAGTAAACACTTTTGGGATGGGACAAGGTCCTAAAGGGAATAGAATAAATGGAAGGGCAGGATAGAATGGAGGGAAATATAGTTAATCTTTCACACCATGACTTTCATGGATGTCTTTTGGCATAACAATACATGTGTAATTTATATTAAATTGCTGGCCTTTTTAGTGGAGAGTGAGGAAGGGAAAGGAGGGGGCAACTCAAAATTTTTAAAATGCATGTTAAAAATTGTTTTTGCATGCATTGGAGCAATAAGAAATACAGGCAATAAGGTATAGAAGTATATCTTTACCTACAATAAAATAGAGGAGCTATGGAAAATGGAAAGGAGAGGTGTGATAGAAGGGAGGGTAGATTGCAGGAATGGATAATCAGAATATGCAGTGTGTCATAGTGGGGTAGGGGAGAGACAGGGACAAAATTTCGAACTCAAAATCTTGTGGAAATGAATGGTGAAAAGAAAATAAATAATGAATAAACAAACTAAATGGAAAGAAAATTTGATGCTGCATCTTCTCCATGTCGTCCCAGTTCATGACAATAACATGTTCACTAGGATACTTCAGCGTCAAAATACCTCTCTTTCTCTGGGGCTCATCCCCCATGTAGCTATCTTTCCAACACATGCCCACTATCACAGCCTGTTGTCTGGGGCAATCTACAATGGAAGGGAAGATAGCCCAAGGGGCATCATCTCCTGCAAAGCAAGCATTGCCTATTTCAGAGACATTGTCAAAAATGAGCACAGCAATATCATCATACATGGTGAACATTGAAGTGGAAAGTTTAAACTGTTAAGAGAGAAAGAATGTGGTTCTCCCACTAGTGGCGAGGGGTAGGTGGGAGGCAAGTGCACACTGGGTAGAAGAGCTCACAGCTGCTTAGGAACATTTCAAAGAACCAATTCATCTACAGAAACATTCAGTAGGTCTTTTGTCCCATGCCAATAGAGCCCTTCTCTCATGTTCTCACAAGAGGACCTTTTTTGGTTTTGTTTTTGTTCAGTTCTTTTATTCATGTCTGACTGTCATGACCCTATTTGAAGTATCTGGGCAGAAATACTGAAATAGTTTGCCATCCCAATTTTACTGATGAATGCCTAAGGCAAACAGGGTAAAGTGACATACCCAGGCTCTAACAGCCGTTAAGTGTTTGAGGCCAGATTTGAATTTCATGGAGATGAGTCTTTCTTACTTGAGGAAAAGCACACTATCCACTGAGCTTCCTAGCTGCCTTTTCATACACAACTCTATCATCGACAAATCCAGAGTCCAAAATTATCACAAGAAGAGCTCCCCCATCCAACATTTTTCATGGTAACTTTTTGCTAAGTGCTAAATACTGACTATTCCTCTTCTATCTCAATATGGAATGAATATATTTTTGTTTGAACAGCTGTGGATAGATTTCTGGGATTGAAATCAGAAAGACTCGTCTTTGTCAGTGCAAATTAGGCCTCAGAAACTTATTTGTGTGACACTGGGCAAGTGTTACCCCAGTAGCCTGAGTTCCTCCTCTGAAAATGAGTTGGGGAAGGAAATAGTAAATCACTCTAGTATCTTTGCAAACAAAATCCTCACTGGGGCCAAGAAGATACCATGAACTACCAAAACCACTACTATCACATCCAAAACAAATTTTAGTATGTCATACAGAAAAAAATGAATTCATTAAAAATTTAAAATGTAGAATAATAGCTACTTGGGGATAACTGCTGTATGCTGGGTCATCTTTCCTTACTCAATACCACTGTCAAAGTTGAAGCTATCTATAGGAATTCTTATTCAATGGAGGAGATGCAAACTGAATTAAAAATAGATCACATGAAAAAGTTTTAGAATTCATACCATTTTTGCATTACAGGCTTTTATGTAACTGGTATTACTCATATGAATTCATGCAAATCTTTTGTTAGGCGAGGGCAGGAATGGTGGTGAAGGTTTATAAAACCCTAGGTTTGCATCAGTGGAAAGAAAATCAGATATGGAGCATTCATCACTGAATCATCAAATTGCCAATCATCACCAAGGTGTTGACTTCCAGAATTGCCTGGATTTTTATTGTCCTGCTTAATATTTTGTGTGTACATGTTTGAATTCTTTGTATTTACAGATGACAGAGGGATATGGTGGAGAAACACCACTATCAACACAGAGGAGGAGAGCGAAATCTCGTACCGACAAAGAAGGTAACTTTCCATTTTTGCCCATTGTTTCATTAAAATTAGCCTTGTAATCTTTATCATGATAATTTGAAGGGGATCGTTTCAGAAAGTGCACAAAATTCTAGCAAAAACCATTTGTAGAAAAACATCTCTTGCACATAATCTTTCCATGTGACCTCAAACACAAGCCTCAGCACTTAGCATTAAAATCTTGATGGCTCCTGCTACAAAGATGGGAAGAGTATACATCAACAACACCATTTCTTGTATTGAAAGGTCTGCTACACTGGGCTTCTACTTCTGTATTGATCAATTCTAATTTTTTTGCTGGTTTCACTTACTCCATGGACTTCATTTTTTTTTTTAAATTTTATTTATTTATTTAACTTTTTACATTCATTTTCACAAATTTTTGGGTTCCAAATTTTCTCCCCTTTTCTCCCCTCCCCCTACCCCAATAACCCCAAGCAATCTAATTTTCCCTATCTCCAATCTGCCCTCTCTTCTGTCATCCCTCCCTTCTCTTGTCTCCATCTTCTCTTTTCTCCGGTAGGGCCAGATGACTTTCTATTCCTCATTAACTGTAAGTCTTCTTTCCTAGTTGCAACAACAATACTAAAACAGTTGTTCCTAAAACTTTGAGTTCCAAATTCTCCCCATCCTTCCCTCCCCACCCATTCCCTTTGGGACGGGCAGGCAATCCAATATAGGCCATATCTGTGTAGTTTTGCAAATGACCTCCCTGATAGTCGTGTTGTGTAAGACTAACTGGATTACCATCCCTCCTAACCTGCCCCTCATTGTTTCTCTTCTGTCTCTTGATCCTGTCCCTCCCCAAGTGTTGACTTCAAATTGCTCCCTCCTCCCTCTGCCCTCCCCTCCATCATCCCCCCTTGCAATATCTCCTTCTCCCCCACTTTCTTATACTGTAAGATAGGTTTTCATACCAAAATGAGTGTGCATTTCACTCCTTCGTTTAGTCAAATGTGATGAGGGTAAACTTATTGTTTTTTTTTTCTCAGCTCTCCTCTTTTTCCCTCCACTAAGAAAAACTCCTACCTGCCTCTTAAATGACATATAGTTACCCCCTTCCCTTTTCCTCTCTTTCCTCCCCCTACATTTCTCTCTCACCATTTACCATAGTTTTCTTTTAAGGTATGGTCCCATCCTATTCAGTTCAATCTGTGCTCTCTATCTCTGTATGTGTGTGCATGTGTGTATGTGTGTGCATGTGTGTACATGTGTATGTGTGGTCCCACCAATTACCCAGATACTGAAAAGTTTTAAGAGTTAGAAATATTGTCTTTCCCTGTAGGAATGTAAACAGTTCACTTATGGTAAGTCCCTTAAGACTTCTCTTCGCTGTTTCCTTTTTCATGCTTCTTCTCATTCTTGTGTTTGAAAGTCAAATTTTCTTTTCAGCTCTGGTCTTTTCATTAAGAATGATTGAAAGTCCTCTGTTTCATTGAAAGACCATATTTTTCCCTTGAAGTATTATACTCAGTTTAACTGGGTAGGTGATTCTTGGTTTGAGTCCTAGTTCCTTTGCCTTCTGGAATATCCTATTCCACACCCTTCGATCCCTGAATGTAGAAGCTGCTAGATCTTGGGTTATCCTGATTGTATTTCCACAGTCCTGGAATTGTTTCTTTCTAGCTGCTTGCAAGATTTTCTCCTTGAGCTGGGAGTTCTGGAATTTGGCCACAATGTTCCTAGGAGTTTCTCTTTTTGGATCTCTTTCAGGTGGTGATCGATGGATTCTTTCAATACTTATTTTTGCCCTCTGGTTCTAGAATGTCAGGGCAGTTTTCCTTGATAATTTCATGGAAGATGATGTCTAGGCTCTTTTTTTGATCATGACTTTCAGGTAGTCCCATAATTTTTAAATTGTCTCTCCTGGATCTATTTTCCAGGTCAGTTGTTTTTCCCATGAGATATTTCACATTCTCTTCCATGTTTTTCATTCTTTTGGTTTTGTTTGGTGATTTCTTGGTTTCTCATAAAGTCATTAGACTCCATCTGTTCCATTCTAATTTTGAGAGAACTATTCAATTCAGTGAGCTTTTGAGCCTCTTTTTCCATTTGGCTCATTCTGCTTTTGAAAGCATTCTTCTCCTCATTGGCTTTTTGAACCTCCTTTGCCAATTGAGTGAGCCTATTTTTCAAGGTGTTAATTTCCTCAGCATTTTTTTGGGTCTCCTTTACCAAGGTATTGACCCGTTTTTCATACTTTTCTTGCATCTCTGACATTTCTCTTCCCAGTTTTTCCTCCACCTGTCTAACTTGCTTTTCAAAATCCTTTTTGAGCTCTTCCAGGGCCTGAGCCCACCTGCCACCCCCCTGGGGTGTCTGGGGTACTGAGGCCCCGCCCTCCACATCTTTCCCTGATGGCAAGGATATGTCCTCGTCATCAGATCCGAAGGTCGGGATCATTTGCATTTGTTGGAAAAAACTCTCTAAAGTCTTATTTTTCTTCCCTTTTCTAGGCATTTTCCCAGCCAGTTACTTGACTTCTGAGATTCCTTTCCCCCCCCCGCCTGGATCCGCCCAGCTAGTGCTTGGCCTCTGAGATTTAAATGGGCTTTCCTCCTGCCGGCTGTCAATCAGTGAGCTTTAGTTCAGGTGCTGGGGTGGGGGCAGGGCCGCCTCCCAGGCTCACATCCCTCAGGGGATTTATGTAGAGACTTACAGAAATGGAGCGGGGGTGGGGGGGCGGGGTGGGGGGCCCGCCTCCCAAGCTCAGTTCCCTCAGGGGCTTTAAGCAGAAACCTTCAGTAATAGAGTGGGGTGGGGACAGAGCCGTCTCCCAGGCTCAGCTCCCTCAGGTTTTATGCAGGAATCTTCCGTAATGAAGATCCTGCCTGCTGTTGGGGGATTCCTGAGTCCCGGTCCGCTGCCGCCTCAGCCGCCGCCCACCCCTCTGCCTCCGCGCTTCCTGCCCCCGTCTCTGCCGCTGCCGCTTCCTCCAGAGGGGGCCCGAGTCACGGAGACGCCCTGCTCCCCCTCTCCTCCACCCCGGCCTTCTCTCTCACTGACCTGTAGCTTCTGTGGGCGGAGGGACTTTCCCGGCTACCGGAGCTTCCATCTCTGAAGCCTGCTCGGATCAGCTTCTCTGGGGCTGTGGCCAGGGCAGCACTGGGGGTGGGGTCCACTTTCCGGAGTGCGACGGACCCTGGGGACGGGTCTCCAGGGCTCCCTGGAACGGAAATCTCTTCCACTCCATTTCTGCACACCTTGTATTGACCCAGAAGTTATGGGGGACTCTTTTTACATTAATTCTATGGGTTTTGGTTTCGGAGCTCGTAAACGTGCGTCTTTCTACTCCACCATCTTGGCTCTGCCCCCCCGGACTTCATTTTTTATGAAATTGTTTCAGCAGTCGTTCCCACATATTAAATTCCGGTGAAAGAAAATCATTTCAGGCACTCCAAAGACACTGAACGTCTACTTACTGTGCCTTGATCAGAAAGGGTAATGAGATCACACATCTTTAATTTGGTTCCTGAACCATTACACAAGGCAAGAACTGTTAAGAAAGCACACAGCTTTACCTTCACGTTAAAACTAAAAACATTTATATTATGAAATTCCATCTGTTGAGAAATACTGACATATTCAAACTTAATAAGGGCTCACAAGGTTGTCACAAGCAATCCAACAACTAGTACATGCATGCTATGTCCATATTCAGAATTTCTGACATCCTTTAAAAACTGATAATTTGCTTTCATTTGAAACATAGAAAAAAGTAAAGTTTAATATGATAAACTTTATGCTTGAAGGAAAGCATCAGTTTTCTGCTTCTACATATGAGACAGAATTCACTTGAGCAAATCTTACTTGGGACGAATGAACCATTTCTGTAACGTCCTAATACTTCTCCACTTACTTCCTTTCTTGCCTTCTTAGACTGATGACACCATGTCATGTGCATGTATCATGTGCTTGTAAGGTACTGGAGACTTTTTGCTGTTGTTGTTGTTGTTGGAAAAGACATGATTTTACAACGTAGAGAATTCTATAAATAAAATAATTGGGGGAAGGGAGAATACCATTCGTTCAAATATGTCTATACTCTCTTTTTCTACAGTTGACCTTTTTTCTCCTAAGAAATCAGTATCATGAAGCCATGCAAACATTATAGGATTTTCTCAGTTGGGAAAACTCTATTTCTATTAATTGGTCTCTATTCGTCCTTTAAGTAATTTGTGGGATTACATTCTTTTCTCTCACAGTTCATTTCAAAGAGATTAGACAAAAGGAATTCTACATGTTTCACCAATTAATTTCCTTTTATTTCTCTGGTGTTCAGTTTCCTCAATATCAGATAAGGTAGTAAGAGGGAAAAAACCTCTATATCATCTCAAATGTAAGTTCTGGGATACATAAACTTTCTAACAACATTATCTGAACATGTGTGAATATGTCTGCCTCTCCGTGGTTAGGTTGGTCACTGTTTTTTGTTCTTGGTCTTTTCCTCGATGCTAGCCTCCATATGTGTCACTGCACAATTGAATAATTCATTCACCCTCATAAATGCAGATGGTTATTAAAGTGTAGAACCTAAAAGTATGTTCATAATAGCATAAAAAAGTTTCTGGACAAACTATAAATTCTCCAAAATCACTATAAGTTAGGAAGTGGAACTGTGGTATGCAAGCCAAAGTACACAGAATCAATTCTAGGGAAGGGATCAATAGGACAATATATGGCATTTTCTTAGATCAAAGTGGGAGAAAGCAGTGAATGATGGTCCTGGCAGGAGCCACCCTTAGAATTTTCCTCTGTTCCTCCAAGTGCTCTCCACTCCTTTGATTTTCCCATTCAGGGTAGTTAAAGAAAACAATATGAAATTCAGCAGAGGAGGATGAAGTGTTCATAGTGAAAGCGAAGTGTTTGCTGAGTCACACAGCTTTCCTAACTCCCTCATAGACAGAGTGGCAAAAATTAAGAATGTTCTTTATGAATAATATGTAGGTTCTGATCATGTGAAAATATGTGTCTTTAAGAACAGATTAGCATAGAGGAGGAGTCAACATGGCAGAGTAGAAGGACAGAACTGTACAACCTCCCGCACAGAGCCCATAAAACATCTGTAAATGACTCTGAATAAATTCTGGAGGAGCAGAAGCCACGAAACGACAAAGTGAAAAGTTTTCCAACTCAATGCTCTCAGGCAGGTCCGCAGGAAAACTCTATCCCAGAAGGTACAGGGAAAAGCCCTTGGTTGTGTGACAGGAAGAGGACCTGAGCAATCTCCATGGAGTATGGAATACTTGGCAACAACTGAGATTTCAGATTCCTCACCCCACGAACGCCAAAAGCAGCTTCAAAAGTCAGTAAGAAAGTGCTTTCACCTGGGTGGGAAGAGAATGTGGTCTGGCTCTGGGGGGCATTGTGTGGCTGATCTGCATGTCAGCCCTGACTGATGGCACTGGGCTGAGGAGGAGCTCTGATTGGTGTGATGAAGCTGGTGGAGGGTCTGGGGAGAGAATTGTACTCACAGACCCTGGGCAGAAAAGACTGCCTGTGATTGATCCCAGGGCAGAACTCAGGCCAGGAGAGGAGGAAACTCCCTTGGTTGTGCAACCTTGGAGGAATTAAGATCTTACAGGCCACCAGAGTATACCCTCCTCTCGACAAAGAACTCAAAAGTCAAGTAAATGGCTAAGAAAATGTCCAAAAAAAGGGAAAAAAGTAACACTATAGAAGGCTACTTTCTTGGGGAACAGGTATTTTCTTCTATCATTCGAATGAGGAAGAAAAATGAGACCATGAGAGGAAGACCTAAAAGTCAAGGCTTCTACATTCAAAATTTCCAAAATAAATATGCTGTGGTCTCAGGAAATGGAAGAACTCAAAAAGGATTTTGAAAATCAAGTAAGAGTGGTGAATGAGAAACTGGGAATAGAAACGAGAAAGACCAAAAAATTCATGAAAACTGAGTCAGCAGCTTGCTAAAGGAGACCTCCCAAAATACTAAAGAAAATAACACCTTTAAAAACAGGCTAACTCATTTGGCAAAAGAGGTCCAAAAACTGAAGGAAGAGAGGAATGCTTTAAAAAAGAGAATTAGCCAAATGGAATGAGAGGTTCAAAAGTTCACTGAAGAAAGAAGTTCTTTAAAAATGAAAATGGAGAAGATGGAAGCTAATGACTATAGGAGAAACCAAGAAGTGGCCGAACAAACTCAAAAGAATGAAACAATAGAAGAAAAAGTGCAATATCTCATTGGAAATACAAGTGACCTGGAAAATTGATCCAGGAGAGACAATTTAAAAACTATGGGCCTACCTGAAAGCCATGATCAAAAAAAGAGCCTAGACATCATCTGTCATGAAATTATCAAGGAAAACTTCCTCGATATTTTAGAACCAGAGGGGAAAATAAATATTGAAAGAATGCCCCAATCACCTCTTGAAAGAGATATGAAAAGAGAAATCCCTACCAATACTGTAGCCAAATTCCAGAGCTCCCAGGTCAAGGGGAAAATACTGCAAGCATCCAGAAAGAAATCATTTGAGGGTTGTGGAAATACAATCAGGATAGCATAAGATGTAGCAGCTTCTACATTAAGGGATTGAGGGGTTTTGAATATGATATTCCAGAAGTCGAAGGAACTAGGATTAAAACCAAGAATCACCTATTCAGCAAAACTGAATATAATACTTCAGGGGAAAAAAATAGTCTTTCAGTGAAATAGAGGACTTTCAAGCATTCTTGATGAAAAAACAATGCTGTATAGAACATTTGACTTTGAAACACAAGAGTGAAGAGAAGTATGAAAATACAATCAGAGAAGAGAAATCATGAGGAATTTGCTAAAGTTGAATTGTTTACATTCATACATGGAAAGATAATAGTTTTATTTTGTAACAGATAAAACCATTCAAACTTTTGGACAGGTGATATTTCTTTTTAAAATATGGACCACAAAATAATTTTTTTTAAAACATTAAAAAACTGAAACAGAAACAGTATTTATTTTGCTAACTTCACAAGCAAATTAGGTCACAAGACCTAATTGTCTCCACAGTATTATTAAGGATTAAAGGACCCTAACTTATTGTCGTTGGTCTAAAGTCCTATACCTAACAGCTTAATTGTAGACTTCACCTCGGATGTTCCCATACCAATAATTGATAACTGAATGGTTCTGGTATTAAGCTTACAAACGTTTTGACTATAGGAAATTGTCACCAAGGAACAATTGTCACATTGCAGGGATACAATATCTCCCCAACTTCATGTCAATTCCAGGCAGGATTAGATTGTCCACTTGCATTCAGTCAGACTTAAAGTCTGCCAGGTGTCAGTGGGGAAATTGAGTCAGGAGAATCCTACCTCAGCCCACGCTGAACAGCCACTTTTCCACCCTTCCTATGAGACCACCTTTTGCAATTCATACCAGCATCTCACTAGGTTAATGGCTTCATGGATTGGAGGCTCAGACCCCCTTTATTCTTATCTAGAGTTGGACTCTGAAGAACAGTCTCTTAATGGTCCCATAGCTTCTAAAAGTGGCAAATTCCAATCACCAGGTTTTAAATATAGTTATAATCTGAGTTTGGCTAAGGATCATCTTTTGAGGCAAGTCTCAAGTGGTTTACATGCCTTTCTATACATGTTATAGTTCCTGATTAAATACCAATCATAAAATCAAATTTACAGTTAAATCCTTAACTTTTCCGTCAATGCCAAATTTTACCCGAGGTTAACTCCCTCTACAAAATTTAGTCTGAAATTCTTTCCCCCGACTAAATATGTCATTGACTTATTCTCAGAAATTACTTCAGTCACTTATTTTAATACCAATTGCCTTTACTTCACTTTGTTACATGTACAATTTTACTCCCCATCACTTTCCTCCCCCTGTTTCCTAATACCTTGCATTCTGATTACTCCTTCCCTCAATGTACCCTCCCTTCTATTACACTCCATCCTTCCCTTATCACCATCTCCCCTCTTTACTTGGAGGGCAAGATAAATTTCTATACTCCATCCCCTGTATTCCTTATTTCCGAATATATGTAATAAAAATTCTCAGTATCCGTTGCTAATGCTTTGAATTCCAACTTCTCTCCCTCTCTCCCACCCTCCCTAGCCCCACTGAGAAGGCAAGCTATTCAATACAGAGTAAATATGTGCTGTTTTGCAAAAGACTTCCATAAAAATCATGTTGAGTAATCCTAATTATATTGTCCTCTGTCATACTCTATCCCCCATTATTATTTCCCCCACAATTGACCTTGTACTTTCTCGAAAGTGTTTATTTCTAGTGACTCCCTTTTCCCATTTACCCTCCCTTCTCACATTTCCCTCACCCCAGTTTTCACCTCCTCTCCTACTTTCCTGTGGTGTGATATAAATTCTCATGTCAAATTTAGTGAGCATGTTATTCCCTCCTTCAGTCATATGTGGAGAGAGTGGCTTCAATTTTCACCCTCTCCCCTTCTCTCTTTTTTCCTCCATTGAAGAAGATTTTTCTTATCTCTTTTAGGAGTTATAGCCTGCCCTGTTCCATTTCTCCCTTTGTCTTCCCAGTTTTTTCCTTCTTTAACCCTTAATTTTCATTTTATTTTACTTTTTTGTGTGTGGATATCATCTCTTCTAACTCAACACACTCTGCACTCTCTATGTATATATGTGTATGTGTGTGTGTATGTACAGTCTCTCCATCTAGTCAAATACTGAGAAAAAATTCAAGAGTTACCAATATTTTCTTTCCATGTAGTAATGTAAACAGTTCAAATTCAGAAAGTCTTTTACGATTTTTCTTTCCTGTTTACTTGAAGCCTGCTCAAATTTGCCCCTTTCAGCACCACGTGGCCAAGTCAGGGCTGGGCTCTGCTCCACATGTGGTGTGCAACAGATTTTTACCATCGGTCTTTCAGGACACTCTGGGATAGAAATCTCCTCCACTCCATTTTTCTACAGCTTCTGCTGCTCTAGAATTTGTGGAGAGTTCCTCTTTACAGGCATTTTATGGCCTGTGCAGTGAGATCCAGCATATGATCATCTTTCTACTCTGCCATCTTGGCTCCACCCCTTAAAACATAATACTTTTAAAACCCTTGAAAATTTTATCAGTTTTTGGGTAGTCAGAAAGATTTTACATATATACATACCTATGTGTGTGTGTGTGTATATATATATATATATATATGTATATATATATGTATATATATGTATAGGAGTTAGATCAAGGTGAATGGAATGTGAAAAGATGTTAAAAAAATTAAAATTAAGGGGTGAGAGAGGAATACGTTGGGAGAAGAAAGGGAGGGGTGGAAAGGGGAAAATTATTTCTCATATAAGAGTCAAGAGAAACTTTTTTTCTATAGAGCAGAAAAGGGGGGAGATCAGCGGGACAAAGTGATGCTTACTCTCATCACATCTGGCTGAAGAAAGGAATAGCATGTACACTCAACTAAGTGTGAAAATGTATTTTACTCTATGGGAAAGTAAGGGAGAAGGGGATGAGTGGGGTAGGGGATAATAGAAGGGAGGGCAAATGGGATTAGGTAGTAATTAGTAGTAAACACTTTTGAGGATAGACAAGGTCAAACGAGAGAATGGAATAAATTGGGGGCAAGATAGGATGGAGGGAAATATACTTAGCATTACACAATATGACAATTATGGAAGTCTTTTGCAAAGTCTGCACTGATATATAGTATATTGAATTGCTTGCCTTCTTAGTGGGGATGGGTATGAAGGGAGGACCGGGGGAGAAGCTAGACCTGAAAGTTTTAGGAATGAGTGTTGAGAATTGCTTTTCCATGCAACTGGAAAATAATAAATACAGGTAATGGAGTATAGAAATCTATCTTGCCCTACAAGAAAAGGGAGAAGATGAGCATAAGGGAAGAGAGGGGTGTGATAGAAGGGAGGGCATTTTGGGGGAAATGGTAATCACAATGCATGCGGTTTGTGGCAGGGGAAGAAGAGAGATAGGAAGAAAATTTGGAACTCAAAATTCCGTGGAAATGAATGTTGAAAACCATAAATACAAATGAAAAATAAACAAAAAAGAATGCATTAGTGAATTCAGACAGATTGCAGAGCCAGGATATCAGAATAAAGGCAAGGACTTGCCTGAGCTCTCCTCCCAAATATCTTTAAAAATGAATCTAAACAAATTCTAGAGGAGCAGAACACGCAAAAAGATTGAGTGAAATGTTTCCAGGCCAAGACAACTTAGAAGGTCAGCAGGAAAGGTCTGTTGCATCAAGCTAAGAGAAGAGTGTAGTCCAGCACATGCTGTTACAGCACAGACTGGACCTGCCAAACCTGGAGGAGGCTTCCTTGTGACAAAATTGCTGGAAGCAGCGGCAGTTTCTGCCCAAAAGTACAGCTTAGAAGGTCAGTAGGAAGGGTCTGCCACACCATGGTACCAAGGCGGAGAAGTCCAGTACTTGTCCCAGCAGCAGGGCACAGCCGGAGCAAGTCAGGAGCAGGTTAGAGGCATGACTGAAATGGCAGTGGCAGAATTCGGGAATCTCAGGCCTCAGATTTAGATAAGGGCGTAGAATAATTCATTAGAAGAAGAATACAGGAGTCTCTTTTGACCACTGAAGAAGGACATAGTTACTTTGCCCATTTTGGATATATGTGGAACTCCTCTGTGACTGTTACACATTCATAAGGAGCACTAGCATAGAAGACCTTGGAGCCAAAATAGAGGGGTATATCCTCATAGTTCCAGGATAGAAAATGAAGCCTGTGGTCAATCAATCACCAGAGCAAACTCCAGGAAAGTAGGAAACACCTCTCCCTACATTATTCCACTTTGCAGATCTGAAAATTAATACTATTCACTTGAAGTATCACTGAAAACAGCTTCAGAAAACAAAACTCTTGTGGCTTGTGGTAGTGCATTCTCCACCCTGGAAGGAGAAACTCACTATAATAAGCAAGAGAAAGTCTGATAAGAGCTTGGAACAATGAACAAAAAATGGAAAGCAAATACAAAAAGAAAACCAGACTCTGACTAGAAAGAGTTATTGTGGTGACAAAGGTGATCAAAACACATAACTCAGAAGAAGATAGAAAACTCAAAGTTCCTATACCAAAGACTCCAAAAAACATATGAATTAGTCTCAGGCCAGAGAGGAGCTCCTAAGGCATTTTAAAAATCAAGTAAGAGGAGGAAAAGAAACAATGGAAATAGAAATGACAGTGATACAAGAAAAGCATAAGAAAAGTGTCAAACAGACTAGACCAAATGGCAAAAGAGGTCCAAAAAGTCAATGAGGAGGGGAATGGCTTAAGCAGAATTTGCCAAATGGAAAATGAAGTCTAAAAGCTCATTGAGGAATAATTCCTTAAAAATTAGAATGGAACAAATTGAAACTAGGGAAATTAAGAGAAATCAAGGGATGAGAAAAAATTAAAGAAAGAATAAAATAGACTACAAAGTGAAATGTATCATTGAAAAAACAAATGACTTGGAAAATAGATCGAGGAGAGACAATACAAAATCAGTGGACTTCCTGAAAGCCATGACCAAAATAACAAATAGCATAGAAATAAACTTTCTACAAATTTTCAATGAAAACTTCCCTAATATTCTAGAATCATAGGGTTAAAAGAAATAGAATGAATCCAACAATCACCTGGAAAGACATCCTAAAATAAAAATACCAGGAAGAAGATAACTAAATTTCAGTATTCCCAAGTCAAAGGGAAAATATGGCAAGCAGCCAGGAACAAACAAAATAAAAGCATGTTGGATTTTCTAAGCATATCATCATATCATCTGCAAAGAGTGATAATTTGACTTCTTCTTGGTCTATTCTAATTCCTTCAACTTCTTTATCTTGGCTAATTGTTACAGTTAACATTTCTAGTACCATATTGAATAATAGAGGTGATAATGGACATCCTTGTTTTACCCCTGATCTTATTGGTAATGCATCTAGCTTATCTTCTTTGCATATAATGCCTGCTTACAGTTTTAGGTAGATATTGTTTATTATTTTATGGAAAGTTTCTTTACTTCCATGCTCTCCACTGTTGTTAATAACAATGGGTGCTGTGTTTTGTCAAAAGCGTTTTTTGCATCTATAGAGATAATCATGTGGTTTCTGTTAGATTTGTTGTTGATACGATCGATAATGGCAATAGTTTTCCTCATATTGAACCAGCCCTGCATTCCTGGTATGAATGCTACCTGATGATAATGTCTTATTCTCATGATAAGTTGCTGTATTACTTTGTTAAAATCTTATTTAAAATATTTGCGTCTATATTCATTAGAGAAATTGGTCGATAATTTTCTTTCCCGGTTTCATCTCTTCCTGGTTTAGGTATCAAAACCATATTTGTATCATAGAAAGAATTTGGGAGGACTCCTTCCCCAATTCTCAAAAACAGTCTATCTAGTATTGGAATTAACTATTGTTTAAATGTTTGACAGAATTTACTTGTAAATCCATCTAACCCTGGAGATTTTTTTCCTAGGCAGTTCATTGAAGGATTGTTCAATTTCTTTTTCTGAGATGGGGTTGTTTAAGTATTCAACTTCCTCTTCTGTTAATCTGGGCAATTTGTTTTTTTTCAAATACTCATCCATCTCGTTTAGATTGTCGAATTTTTCGACATAAAAGTGGGCAAAATAATTTGTAATTATTGTTTTATTTGCTTTATCATTGGGGGTGAGTTCACCCCTTTCATTTTTAAAATTAATAATCTGATTTTCTTCTTTCTCTCTTTTAATCATATTGACCAAACGTTTATCAATTTTATTAGTTTTTTCATAAAACCAACTATTGGGTTTGTTTATTAATTCAATGGTCATCTTAATTTCAATTTTATTAATCTCTCCTTTAGTTTTCAGTATTTTTAATTTGGTATTTACTTGTTGGCTTTCTTTTTCATGGACTACACTTTGGTTTGGTATATGATTTCTCCCATTCATTTTAATTCTACTATACAGCATGAGTATAACGAAAATGGATTTAATAGAAATGTATGTGTACAACCTACATAAAATTGTATGCTGTCTCAGGGAGGGAAGGGGGAGAAAGAGGGGTGGGATTCTCAGAATTCTCAGAAATGTTTGATGAAAAGACAAGGGTAAATAGGAAATTTACCTTTCAAATACAAGACGAAAGACACGCACACAAGGTAAAACAGGAAAGGGAAAATTTAAGGGAATTTCTATTGTCAAACTGTTTACACTCCTGCAAAGGAAGGTAATATCTGCAATTTATAAGGCCATGCTCATTATTAGAATAAGGAAAAGGAATGTATAGGCACAGAGGGCATATGTGTGAGTTGAATATGAAGGGATGATATCTACCAATACAATTCATGAATCAGAATAGAATGTACTGAGAGAAAGAGGAAAGGATTGATTAATTGGGATAAATTATTTCACATAGAAGAGTAAAGAAAAAGCTTTTACACTGGAGGGGAAGAAGGGACATTTAAACTGCTGTGAATGCACTTTAATCTCATCAGAATTGACTCAAAGTGGGAATAACAGAAATTTGGGTAGAGAATAATAACTTGTGCTAGAGGAAAGTTGAAGGGTAGGGGGATAGGTGAAGAGATGATGATAGAAGTGAGGACAGATTGAAAGAATGAGCAGTCACAAGCAAAACATTTTTGAGGAAGGAGACAGTGAAATTAGAGAATAACTGAAAAGCTGAAAGGACAGGAAATTGTGTAACACAGTTAACAATAGTAACTAAAAAAAAGTGAAGCAAATTTCTATGATAAAGGCCTCTTTTCTCTACCATAAAGACAAGTGTATCAAATTTATAAAAATAAGAGACATTCCCAAAAAGAGTAATGACAAAAGGTATAGTAGTTTTCAAATGAAGGAATCAAAGGTATCAATAACCATGCATATTTTTTTATATATCTATATCCATATCTATCTATCTATCTATCTATCTATCTATCTATCTATCTATCTAGATATATATACGATTCTACCTCACCATCGATTAGAGAAATGCACATTAAAACAATTCTGAGATACAACCTCATATATATCACTTCCCTGATGTCATGAGCATCTTTGAAAATTAAGGATGAACACAAACTCTGAGTAGACAGAGTTACCTACATGGTGCCTTCTCCTCTCCAAAAGAAGGTGAATTTTCATATCCAGAAGCTGCCCAATTAATTTGCGATGCATTTTCTAGATTCCTTTCCTCGCCCCTCCTCCGCAGACATCTCCTCCCTGATCCTTTCCCTTTCCTATCCTTTCCATACCCTTCTTTTCTATTCCTTTCCCTTTTCCCTTCCCAATCCCACTTCCCCTTCCCCTTCCTTTCCTTTCCCCTCCCTTCCGTTCCCTTCTGTTCCCTTCCCTTCCTTCTGTGTATTTTCCCCTAAAACTTTTAACATAGTGCACTCTGAAGCACAGGAACTGAAGAACAATGGTTCCCTTCCTTCCACTCAAATTTGAAATGGTTGAGATGCCCATCAACTCGAGAGTCACAGAACAATGTGTGGTATGTAATTCGGATGAACTACTACTGTACAATAATAATGATGAGCTGGATGCTTTCAGAAAAGCCTGGAAGAAGTTGCATGGACTGATGAGAAGTGAAATGTGGTGGTTCCAAAATGACACCAATATTATAAGATGATCAGGTGTGAATGAATTAGCTATTCTCACAATACAATCATCCAAGACAATTCTGAAGGACTTATGATGAAAAATTCTATCCAGTCCTAGAGAAAGAACTGATGGTGTCCAAATAAAGATTGAAGTATACTTTTCTTAATATCAAAAAAAAGGAATGAGTTTGAAAAAAATTGGAAATTGAGGGGACATCTATCAATTGGGTAACAGCTGAATCAGTTGTGGTATATATATATATATATATATATATATATATATATATATATATATATATATATATATATGTAATGGAATACTCTTGTGCAATAAGAAATGATGATCAAACAAACTTATGGTGTGTTTCTCCTGCAATTCGGTTTACTAGTGAATAACTGCACATATACAACCTAGAGAAAATTGCTTGTCGTTTCAATAAAACAGAAGGTAGGAAAAGACAATAATTAGGGACTCAAAACCCAGTAAAATTGACTTAAAAATATCATTATTTTTACATATAACTGAGGAATTTTTCTGGGAGATTTGGTACTTCATTGAAATTCATGGACTTAAAAACTTTCCAGTGCCATCTTGAGGCAAAACATCTTCCATATCTGGAGAAAGAACTATGGAAATGGATCTCAGACAGAAACAGACTATTTCCCATTGTATTACGTGATGTTTTGTTTTGTTTTATGGTTTCCTCCATTCATTTTAATTCTTTTATGCAACATGAATTAAATACCAATGTGCATGTGGAATCAATAAAACATTGTATACAGTCTTAGAGAGGGAGTGCGAAGGGAGGCAGGAATAAGAGGAAGGGAGTGGGAAAAATCTAAGATATACGCAAGTGATCATCAAACACTGAAAACAAAGAAAATAATTCAATATAAAAAAGGAATGAGTTGGAAAAGAAACGGAAACTGAGGGGACGTCCATGAATCGGGGAACAGCTGAATACATTGAGGCATATGAATATAATGGAATAATACTGTGCAACAAAAATGATGAGCAGGCATGTTTTTCCTTTTGTTCTGTTTCTTTTTTCTGCAGTTACGATTACTAGGAAGTAATTGCACATATACAACGTAGAGCAAATTGCTTACCATTTCAGGAAAAGAGAAAGTAGGAAAGGACAAAAAATTTGTAACTCCAAACCCAGGCAAATGTACTTCTTCAAATTTTCTTTACCTATAATTGGGGGATAATACTAATAAAACAAAGGCATGATTGTATTGGCAAGGAAATAAAATAGTGGGGTAATGACAGACTTGAGACTTGAGAGTTGCCTAAGCTGGCTGCAGTGTTAGAAAGAACACTCACACAAGGAAACTCCTCCCATTGCCTTTGGCTACCTTCTAAACACATTTTAGTGTTAGATGTTTACAGCAAAGAGACCAGAGAATTCAAGTTGTATTTACATAAGTACATATAAGTTAGACAGCGATAGGAAAGTGTGAACTCTGTTCTTGCTGACTCAGAAAAGGGTGCTTACGGCCCCACAAAATTGTGGTAAGTAACTTTGCTTGTCTGAACTTCTGTTTTTTCATCAGTACAATGAGAGGGTCAGACTAAATGGGTGGTTTCTTTGTTATCTCCTGTCAAGCTCTAGAATACTACAGAATTCTGGCAATTTCCGTGAAAACCAATATCTTTTCTCACACAAGGGCAGAGTAATACCTGAAATCCCAAAAGACTCTTTCCATTTTCTCTCCTTTCAACGCTGAGTAGCAGTTTTTACTCTTTCCCTTCACTGGAAACTACTTTGAATTTTTTCAAATCATGAGTTCGGTCAATACTGGCAAAACACTGACATTGCTAGTGAACAGGACAACTCCTATGGCTCGTCAGACATATGTCAGAAAACGACACTGGTTTTTAGAGATATATGGCCTGCCTCAACCATCATCATTGGGAGTTCTTTTCCAAGGGTGGTCTAGAATGTTAGAGACAGTCATTTGTTTATTAGTTATTTTAAAAGCAAGACTTCATTTAAAATGTATTTACTTGCTTTTCTAGGAAACTCAAGCTGTGCCCAATGACAGAGTTTATAGAAGAGCCCATGTCAATTATGAGCGGTGAGTTTCTTCACTTTTTGCTCTTGCTGATTTCACTGTATGTGTTGGAGGAATCATGAGATGTAAATCAATTTTATTGCAATAGATGCTTTACCAGTAGCAGCCTTATCTAGTGAATGATTTCAAAATGACCTATTTTTGGGAATTTCCCCTTGTAAAAGAACAACAAATCACTGTTAGTCACCAACTCAGGAATATTAAACAATGACGATCCATGCTTTGTAAGCTCCAAAGGAGACTCTCGTCCTCTAACAGAAGAGTCTGTCACTGCCGCTGGCAGAAGAGTTACTGCTACATGATCATTTCTAACTTTGCACCTGCAAAATGAGGGGCTTACTAACTCGAGGTGACCAATAACAGCTAGAAAATGAATATCATTGTGACTTTACTCTTGGTGCCTAAGGTACTTTGGTGTTTCTGTTCAGCTACAGCACAGATTAAGGAGACATTAGCAGATTACTCCATGAAAATTCTGTTCTTAGCACTATATGTGTAAAGACTGTGGCCTTCTTAATCTTCCTTCCTTAGTCCTCCTGGAAGAGTCAATGTCTCCTACCTGCTTGCTAAACAGATTTTCATTCAACAGGGGAAGAAAAACCTGGATTACACAATGATGAGAGAGAATATTTTACCTTTCAACTGTGTTTTACTTTGGGAATTACCTGTCCTTGTCTTGTTAGTCATGATGAGAATTGACAAACCATTTCCTTGGGGGGCTGTAACGAGGAGTTGTAAAAACCCCTGATGATAATCATAGCTAGCACTAATGGAAGAGCTTTACCTGAGTTATCTTGCTCTACTCTCACAAAAACTTTTGTACTATCTTCTTTTTTCCTTAATTTTATAGATACAGAAAGAGGTTCAGAGAGGCAAAGTGACTTGCCCATGGTCTTACAGCGAGTTACTGTGTAAGGCTGGAATTGAAGTTAGATGTTCCTAACTCTACATTCAGGGCTCTGAGCAACTGCATCACTGAAAGATTTTCGATGAATGTCATTTGATATCTAGAATGGTTGGCATAAAAACCTCACTGAGTTTCTATGGCAGTTATCAGACAGATGACCACCTCTACCATAAACATGGTTGTTTGTGAAACTTTAATTCTCTTCTGGGTGCCCACACTTACATGCACTCCTATTCAATGTTGTCAATCCACACTGTTCTCCATAAGGAATCAATTATCTAGCCAAATTACCCTAGGCGTAGAAGAGTCAATACTTGGGCATATGAAACAGCCTGAGCAAAAGTGATGCACCTCCTTGCCTGTCCTTTCAGAGGTTACTACTGATGAGCAACATTCTAATGACACCATTAACTTGTGGTTAGGCTACTTGAATTTTATGCTGAAAAATTAGTGTTGGAATCACTCAAACGCAGCTTTATTGGTGTTCAATTGGCACTGGAGAGGGAGGGGGTAAAAATTGCCTTGACATAGATCATAGATGATTAGTATGAATAAGGCTGTAGGTCACAGAGGTCAGCCACCTTATCTTGTAGGAGAAAATCAGTTTCCGGTGGCAGCTGTCACTTGCAGGTACTATCAGAATATTTTTCGCGTTTCACTCATTCAATTCTTCTTACTCTTAGACATAATAAATCATGAAAAAGGAAAAGTGTCCTTAAAAGGGAAAATCAGTCAAAAGAGAGGAATATTTTCCTTCATACGGTAAGATCCTTGGGCATCTATAAGAAAATTCAATTGAACAAAGCCATTTTTTCCCTGCTCGATTTGAACTCTTCGGTACCTGCAGGATCATATCCACTTGACTCATTTCTGTATAGTCCTCTTAGGCATAGAAAAATTTTCTGCAGTGTTTATGTTGTTCTCCTATGAGCCATTACATAAAAGAAAGACTACGACAATGCTGAGGATTGATCCAGGTCCCAGTTCTCACTATGAACGTAAACTCTGTTAAGTAATTTATCCTCTGTATGCCTCACTTTCCTCACCAGGACTAAAGATAGAGTAGCAATAGATGATACCCACGTTCCCTTTCTGATTTGACAGAAATGTTTGACAAACTTTTCAACCTCTAGGAGATGGTCCAGGGAAGCCTTCTGGTTATGTTCATGAAAACAATAGCAATTCATGTGGAAAATGGGCCAATAGCAATAATGGAATAAATATTTAAGAATTTCCTTTGAAACAGAAGATGCATTTTCTACCAATGAAATAAAAATATTTGCCATTCACAAGCACACACACACAGACACACACACACACACACTGCATGGCCCATATATACATTCAAATAAACACCCACTCAATACACATATATCTGTGTACACATACACACCCTGACTCTTACATTTGTTTGCAAACATTCACTCACATAACCATACAAACATAAACACCTTCACAAAACACATGTATTCAAAAAACACCTAAAATTGGATGCATATATTCACATGACTATCCACATACACAAGCCTACTTGAATACAAATTAATATACAAATACACACCTGAAAACACACAGTTACTCTATAGCCTTCTAGATTTCATTTTTCTTATGTAAGGTTAGCAGAGTTCTCCTACAGGCTATCTAGACATAATCTGATTTTATTATACATGGAATATTATAAATAAGTAGTGCATGAAAGAAAATAAACATTTTCCTCACCTTGTATTTCAGATGTTTCTCCTGGCTATCTGGGAAACAAAAAAAACCACAAAAAGAAAAGCCATTTTTATCAGATGCTGACAGGTATTTTCATCTTTTTTCTTTATGAATGTCACTTTTTTCAGTTCTTTACATTCAAAATCATTGAACTTTCTCATGGGTTTGGCTGATGGAAAAATTCCATCCAAAACACACATTCAACGTAGGAGTGCA
The DNA here is from genome assembly GCA_023548195.1 of Bettongia penicillata ogilbyi. Lineage (NCBI taxonomy): Eukaryota > Metazoa > Chordata > Mammalia > Diprotodontia > Potoroidae > Bettongia > Bettongia penicillata. The sequence goes on from JAJHZJ010000148.1 coordinate 3,673,884, forward strand.
ACAAATTTGTATGCAAAATTGACAGACAAGTAGGAGTAGCAGGAGGCTACCAGTTTTCAAGTATAAGACAGTTTCCCATATCACAATACACCTAGGCTCACATGCATATACACATTTGAGTTCACTCAGTTATCCTCTTTCTAAACTTCCACAAATACAGATATTCTCAGAAAAATGTCTCACACTCTTTTCTCACAACTTCTTCTGCTGAAATGTTACTAAAAATATGGATTTTTTCTGTAATGTGTTCTCTTTAATTATCCTTGCATCAAGATAGGAAAAAGGTTATACTTTCTTCTTTATTGCTCCTTAGGACCAATTACGAATTCAGAAAATATGTTGTTGAAGACACGACATCCACAAGTTGTAATATTTTTTCATGTCTGACTCTTAGAAAGCCGTGGAAAACTCAGAAATAAAATGGTAGGAAAGTATAATTTATCTTCACGATTTTTTAGGAAAATTTAAGCCCATGGATTTTCTCATTCAAATTAGTCAGTCACTAACGAGCAGTCAATACTCGTTTAACAAGCACTTCCTATGTGCCAAACTCAGAGCTAAGTGTGGGGCATACCAAAGACATTCTTTGTCCTTAAGGAGCTCACAGTCTTATAGAGGATACAATGGGCAAACAGACAGGAAATACCAGTTTATGCGAAAGGAAAAGAACAGGGAGGGTAGGCATTTGAAGGATTGCTTCAAAAGGCACCTAGCTGGAGAGCAGAAATTTGCAAGGAGAAAGATTCTGAGTCACTCAACAAACATACTAAGGATAGAAAGAAAGCATCCTACCAATCAGCAAATCATAGCCACTAGAATTTTGATGGGTTGGTAGATATAGACTGAGTGAAGCTAAATGCCAGACAACTTACTGAATCATAGTGGTAGATAGAGAAAATGGAAATGGGAAACAAGTAGTTTTGCATCTCCCCCACAAGACTGGGTGGGAGGGGGTGTAGTGAAAGCAAAGCCAGGGCTAGAATGGGTGGCCAGGGAAGCTGGATCATCAGCAAGTATGCTGGGAGAACCAGAAGATCAAAGCAGTGGGAAGAGAAAGGATCTAAACCGAAAGCACCTTTGATATCTATGAAAAAGACCCTTCAAAGGGCATAAATGAAAAATTATCTTCAGAATGAGCCCCAGGAGGATGGGTGTAGGGAAGGGATTGATGCGCTGAGGCAGATGGTGATAAGAGAGTGCAGGCAAGGTGAGAGAGAACAACATGGACTCCTGATAGCTGTAATAGTTCAGGATGACTCTCATATGGATAACGGCCAGTAGGAATTAGTCAATGAATAAAATAATGCCAGCACACTTTTCAGTGTGGAGAGGTTTACGATGCCACGATAGTCCCTGAAGACCTATGGCAGATGAGGTGAGGGAGCAAGATGTTGAAGCAGAATGGGGGAGAGATACTCTGCTGATCCAGGTCAAGAGACCAGATGGGCAACTTTCCTCGCCATGGGTGGGGCTGTTATGAGGGAATAGCGCTTCTCTTCATAAAGGAGTCTGGAGGTCAGGATAGCTCAAGCACCACTAAATGAGAAGTGCATGAAAATCTAAATTGAGAGCTAGCCAACTTCGCAGTAACCATACATGCTGGTTTGACAAAGCTGGAAAAATTAGCAAAGAGGCAGGTGACAGAGAGCAATGTAACCAAGCAAAGAAGTCAACTGCATGATGATGGTGGATGGCATGAGGCTAAAACAGACTTCACCTTCTCTCTCTGTCCACAGGTCCTCTTTTAGCTTTGAAAATGAAAACAGATGATCTTTTGTAAGTTTGAAAATAAGTAAATGAAGTGTTCTGAATTGTTCTAAGTCCCAAAATCCAAAGCCTTGTTTCTGACTCTCTCCTGTCTTCAGGCCCATCACCCTCCAAGTTGTTCCTGCATGGCCCAACAAGCCCCTGCCCACCTGGTGACCCCCTGGGAGTTATCCCCCACCCCCGACCCACACTACCCCATCGCCCCAAACCTGTCCTCCATCCATGCCTGGCCTGGGCTTGGGCCTCCTCATTGCTTCCTAACACAAGTGCTTTCAGGTTCTGGGACCCTGGAGGGTGGGGCCTTGCATACGTGGCTCCTGCACCCCCCTGGATGCCCCTTCTCACTGAACCTGAAGAGGAAAACGAGGGGCTGTCCTCGGACTGGGGAGCCAGAGGAACCTTCTGTGGCTCCATAGCAGAGCACACAGGGCTTAGAACCAGCTAGCTGGCCCCCAGTACCCCTGTGCCCGGGCCCTTTTGCTTGGGATCAAAGGTGTGTCATACAGGAAGGGGCCATTGGGAAAGGGGGCTGGTAGGAGTAAGTCCTAGTAAGTCCTTTTCATTTGGATTTCAACCACGGGAGATCTGGGGGCCCAGGACCATAAGCTGGAATGCTTCCTGGTAGGAAGGGTGGATTGAAAGGTTTGGAAGAAAGCCTATCCCTATCCACGACCTGCTGCTGTGGCTTCTGCCTAAGTATGTGGTTCCCTAAGGTCGGGCCTGTTTCTCCTGACTTGAGGCATGTGTGGCCTTCCACTTGGTGCTGAAGGTCAAGGATCGCATGTGCAGGAGTGAGAAGCTGTGCTCATCTAAACCCACATGAGCTGGCATCTCCCCTATCCTGGGGCCTTTCCTCAAGCACAGATGCCTCAAGAATGAAGGATGACCCCCAACACTTTCACTATCCCCTCTCTCCCATTAAACATCCCGAAGCTCTTGTTCAAGGCCTGCAGGTTCTGTTCCCCAACCTCGGGCTTCCTGAGCAAAACCTGATGCCCCCAGAGAATAAGACACTAGTTTGGTCCTGCATTTGGTTGGAGCCAATTTAACCCCACAACCTCACCACTGACACTTTTTACACCACTGGTGAAGTGCTTGTGCTTGGACACCAATTCCCAGGTCTCTTTTTCCCCCAGTTTCCAGACGTTGTCCCTGACAGTTTTCTCCTCCCCCACTCCCTGGGCAAGCCCCTTTGTAACAAATGATCTTCCCCTGAGCTTTGTAGTTGGGGGGGGCAAGCATTCACTCACAGCTCTGAACTCAATTTGGCCTGTCATAATCATTGAGCTGGAAGGGAGTCTTGAGACCAGGATTTAGAACAGGGGACAGAGTTGGGACAGGGGAAGGGAATGGAATGGGAGAAGGAGGGAGAGCAGATGTTTATGGAAACTTATGAAACATCACGAATCAACCAAAAAAGGAAATGTGAAATATCTCATGGGGAAAACAACTGACCTGGAAAGTGGATCCAGGAGAGATAATTTAAGAATTTCTAGACTGGGTTAAAACTATCATTTTAAAAAATGCCTCTACATAATTTTTCAAGAAATTATCAAGAAAAATTCCCCTTGATGTCCAAGAACTAGATGGTAAAATAGTAAGAATGAATCTATCAATCACTTCCTGAAGGAGATCTCCAATAGAAAACGACCAGGAATATTATAGCTACATTCCACAAGTCCAAGATCAAGAAGAAAATTCTATTAGCAACCAGAAATAAACAATTTTCAATACTATGGAGCCACATTCAGGATTACACAGGATTTATCAGGTCCTACCTTAAATGATCAGAGGTCTTGGAATATGATATGCTAGAAGGCAAAGGAGCTTGGATTACAAACCAAAAATTAAATTACCTACCAAGGAAAACTGAGCAGCATACTTCAGGGAGACAATTCAACGAAATAGATTATTATTATGCATTTCTGATGAAAAGATCAGTTAAACAGAAAATTCAATTGTCAAATATGTGAATTGAAAGAAGACTAAAAGATAAGTAGAAAGAGAAAAAATAAGGGATTCAATAAAACAAAGTTAAATTCACTACGACCTTAAATGGGAAGATGGTGCTTAAGAACTGTATCACTATTAGGGCAATTAAGAGCAGTATACTTAGACAGAGGGAGTGGACATAAGTTGACATGATGTGATAAGATAAAAAAAAATAAGAGGTAAGAAAGAGGATTGACCTGGGATAAGAAGGAAAGGAAAGATAGAATGGGGTACATTATCTCAAATGAATTAGCACTAAAAACTGTTGCAAAACATTGGGATGGGAGGAAAGAAAAAGTGAGAATTAAAAACAAGGAAAAACAAATGGAGGAAAATACATAGTAATCCTAACCGTGAATATGAGTGAGATGAAGTTACTTATAAAATAGAAGCACAGAGCAGAGAAAGTCGAAGACTACAACAGTACAACATGTTGTTTAGGAGAAACACAGTCAAAATAATAAGAAAGTAAAGAGATGGGGATAAAATAGAATCGATCATCTTTCCCCAGGAAAAAAAAAAGCAAGGGTAGCTATTAACATCTCAGAAAGAAGCAAAGCAAAAATAGATCCAATGATAAGAAATTAGGAAAGAAACTAGATTTTTTTAAAGGTACTATAGAAAAATCCAGAAATAAACTCATATGCAATTAACTTACAAGCATCTAAATTTCTGTAGGAGACGTTAAATGAGTTACAGGAGGAAAAAAATTGTTCAAGTATGCTAGTGGGAGACATCAACTTTTACCATTCAGAAATAGATAATTCTAACCACAAAATAAACAAGAAAGAAGCTAAGGCAGTAAACAGAATTTTAGAAAAGTTACAAATGATAGACCTCTGAAGAAAACTGAATAGTGAGAGAAAGGAATATATCCTTTTCTCATTGATACATAACACCTACATAAAAATTGACAGCATATTAGAGCATGAAAAACCTCACAATCAAATGCAGAAAGGTAGAAATAATAAGTGTGAGAAAAATCATTATTTTCTTATATTTTTGACCAATTTTATACATGGGATTCAAGGATCTTTTCTTTTGGACCAATTCCCCTCACAAAAAAATCTAGCCTCTTAAGACCATTCTGAACTTAACCAAAGAATTCACTCCACTCAGACACATCTTCCTTAGGTGCCATTATTCCCCCACTATAGTTCATTGTATTTATGTTCATCCTTCGTTTTAGAAGAACACCATGACATTAGAGAAATGATGACATGACATGAACTTGATTTTGTTTTTTTTAAATTAATTTATTTATTAAATTAACTTTTTACATTCATTTTCACAAATTTTGGGGTTCCAAATTTTCTCCCCTTTTATCCCCTCCCCCCACCCCAATACCCCAAGCAATCTAATTTTCCCTATCTCCAATCTGCCCTCTCTTCTGTCATCCCTCCCTTCTCTTGTCTCCATCTTCTCTTTTCTCCTGTAGGGCCAGATGACTTTCTATTCCTCATTAACTGTATGTCTTCTTTCCTAGTTGCAACAACAATACTAAACAGTTGTTCCTAAAACTTTGAGTTCCAAATTCTCCCCATCTCTCCGTCCCTCCCCACCCATTCCCTTTGGGACGGCAGGCAATTCAATATAGGCCCTATCTGTGTAGTTTTGCAAATAACCTCCCTGATAGTCGTGTTGTGTAAGACTAACTGGATTACCATCCCTCCTAACCTGCCACTCGTTGTTTCTCTTCTGTCTTTTGATCCTGTCCCTCCCCAAGTGTTGACTTCAAATTGCTTCCTCCTCCCTCTGCCCTCCCTTCCATCATCCCCCCTTGCAATATCTCTTTCTCCCCCTCTTTCTTATACTGTAAGATAGGTTTTCATACCAAAATGAGTGTGCATTTCACTCCTTCGTTTAGTCAAATGTGATGAGGGTAAACTTCTTGTTTTTTTTTTCTCAGCTCTCCTCTTTTTCCCTCCACTAAAAAAATCTCCTACTTGCCTCTTAAATGACATATAGTTACCCCCTTCCATTTCCCCGTCTTTCCTCCCACTACCTTTCTCTCTCACCATTTACCTTAATTTCTTTTAAGGTATGGTCCCATCCTATTCAGTTCAATCTGTGCTCTCTGTCTCTGTATGTGCATGTATGTGTGTATGTGCGTGCATGCGTGTACATGTGTATGTGTGGTCCTACCAACTACCCAGATGTTGAAAAGTTTTAAGAGTTAGAAATATTGTCTTTCCCTGTATGAATGTAAACAGTTCACTTCTGGTAAGTCCCTTAATACTTCTCTTTGCGTTTCCTTTTTCATGCTTCTTCTCATTCTTGTGTTTGAAAGTCAAATTTTCTTTTCAGCTCTGGTCTTTTCATCAAGAATGATTGAAAGTCCTCTGTTTCATTGAAAGACCATATTTTCCCCTGAAGTATTATACTCAGTTTAGCTGGGTAGGTGATTCTTGGTTTGAGTCCTAGTTCCTTTGCCTTCTGGAATATCCTATTCCACGCCCTTCAATCCCTTAATATAGAAGCTGCTAGATCTTGACTTATCCTGATTGTATTTCCACCGTACTGGAATTGTTTCTTTCTAGCTGCTTGCAAGATTTTTTCCTTGAGCTGGGATTTCTGGAATTTGGCCACAATGTTCCTAGGAGTTTCTCTTTTTGGATCTCTTTCAGGTGGTGATCGATGGATTCTTTCAATACTTGTTTTGCCCTCTGGTTGTAGAATGTCAGGGCAGTTTTCCTTGATAATTTCATGGAAGATGATGTCTAGGCTCCTTTTTTGATCATGAGTTTCAGGTAGTCCCAAAATTTTTAAATTGTCTCTCCTGCATCTATTTTCCAGGTCAGTTGTTTTTCCCATGAGATATTTCACATTCTCTTCCATTTTTTCATTCTTTTGGTTTTGTTTAGTGATTTCTTGGTTTCTCTGTAAAGTCATTAGACTCCATCTGTTCCATTCTAATTTTGAGAGAACTATTAATTTCAGTGAGCTTTTGAGCCTCTTTTTCCATTTGGCTCATTCTGCTTTTGAAAGCATTCTTCTCCTCATTGGCTTTTTGAACCTCTTTTGCCAATTGAGTGAGCCTATTTTTCAAGGTGTTAATTTCCTCAGCATTTTTTTGGGTCTCCTTTACCAAGGTATTGACCCGTTTTTCATACTTTTCTTGCATCTCTCTCATTTCTCTTCTCAGTTTTTCCTCCACCTGTCTAACTTGCTTTTCAAAATCCTTTTTGAGCTCTTCCAAGGCCTGAGCCCACCTGCCACCCCCCTGGGGTGTCTGGGGTACTGAGGCCCCGCCCTCCACGTCTTTCCCTGATGGCAAGGTTATGTCCTCGTCATCAGATCCGAATGTCGGGATCATTTGCATTTGTTGGAAAAAAACTCTCTATAGTCTTATTTTTCTTCCCTTTTCTAGGCATTTTCCCAGCCAGTTACTTGACTTCTGCGATTCCTTTCCACCCCCACCTGGATCCGCCCAGCTAGTGCTTGGCTTCTGAGATTTAAATGGGCTTTCCTCCTGCCGGCTGTCAATCAGTGAGCTTTAGTTCAGGTGCTGGGATGGGGGCAGGGCCGCCTCCCAGGCTCAGTTCCCTCAGGGGCTTTATGCGGAAGCCTTCAGTAATAGAGCGGGGTGGGGGCAGGGCTGTCTCCCAGGCTCCGCTCCCTCAAGCCGTTCATGCAGAGACCTTCCCTAATGAAGATCCTGCCTGCTGCTGGGGGATTCCTGAGTCCTGGGCCGCTGCCCCTCAGACGCTGCCCACACCTCTGCCTCCACCACTTCCTGCCCCCGTCTCTGCCGCTGCCGCTTCCTCCTGAGGGGGCCCGAGTCACGGAGACGCTCTGCTCCCCTCCTCTAGCCCAGCCTTCTCTCTCACTGACCTGTAGCTTCTGTGGGCGGAGGGACTTTCCCGGCTGCTGGAGCTTCCGTGTCTGAAGCCTGCTCAGGTCAGCTTCTCTGGGGCCCTGGCCAGGGCAGCGCTGGGGGTGGGGTCCGCTTTCTGGGGCGCGATGGACCCTGGGGATGGGTCTCCAGGGATCCCTGGAACGGAAATCTCTTCCACTCCGTTTCTGCACACCTTGTATTGACCCAGAAGTTATGGGGGTCTCTTTTTACATTAATTCTATGGGCTTTGGTTTTGGAGCTCGTAAACGTGCGTCCTTCTACTCCGCCATCTTGGCTCCACCGCCTTGATTTTGTTTTGAGTGAGGAAGGCATATGCAAGGTAACCAGCCTCACTACCTCTAGGTTCAGTTACCAGATGCTCATCAGAATGACTTGAGAAGGCCCAGGATGCAAGGGGAGACCTTGACCAATTCAGGTACTCACTTAGATTGAGGTAATAGCTATTCAGGGAAAAGGCCTGTTTAAGAATTAATAAGGGATGAGTCTGTTTAATAAGAAAAAGAAAAAAAAGTAAATCATCCAGGAAGGAAAAAGTCAGAGTTCCTATTGATAAGCACTCTGAAGACAAAATGTTCCCAAGGAGCGGCATTAAGTCGAGTTTGTGCCAGGAACTATTGTAGGGGTATCAGGGTGAACTCTGTTAAAGATTTCAAGAAAGAAAAGTAAGCAAGATAGATAGAAAGAAAGAAAGGAAGGAAGGAAGGAAGGAAGGGAGAAAGGAAGGAAGGAAGAAAGAAATGAAGAAAAAGTAAGAAAGAAGGAAAAAAGAAAAGAAGGAAGGAAAGAAGGGAGGAATGAAGAAAGAAAAAAAGGAAAAGAAAGAAACTTGACCCATAACTCCCAAGTTAACTGGTCCTTTGGCCATCCAAATTTACTTTCCTTTTGGGAGGAGAAAGAAAGATGTGAACAGAAGGGAGCAGCCAGCTAGGTCCCCACTGAGCCCTCTTGGTCTAGACATAGGCTCATTATTCATTCACTGAGCCTAAGTGGATTCCTTAGACTAGAGTGCTGGAGCCATAACGTTATAAGAGGAAATTCATGATCAAAAAATACGCAGGGTCAGATGGATTCTAAGTGAACCACATTGAACATTAAATTTTTGATTTCAATGCTGTTTAAAGATCTGTAAAATAATTTGAAAAAAATAGGCAAAGAAGCAGTCCTATCAAATTCCTTTTATGAAACGTGCTGATAACTAAATCAGGAAGAGCCAAACAGGGAAAGAAAACTATAGTCCAATTTCCCTAATTGATATTGATTCAAAAATTTCAATTTTTACAGCAATGTATTTCCAGGATCATATTCTATGACCAGGTGGGATTCATGCAAAAAATACAGGTTAGTTTGATAATAAGAAAACATAATTGCCCATAGCAATAACAAACCCAACAAAAATCATATTTTTTTCTCTATAGATGCAGAAATCGCTTAGGAAAAAAAAATATTCATTGCTATTAAAAAAAATCACTAATCTGGACAGGACTAAAGGGAGATTTTTTAAAATTATAAGTACTATTTATTTAAAACGATCAACAATATTAACTGTAGTGGGGAAAAGCTAGCCTACCTTCCCAAAATGATCAGGGGTAAAATAAGTGTCCTCATGATTCCCACAATTATTCACTCTTGTACCAAAAACTATTAACTGCAAAAATAAGAAACGAAAAAGCAAAGGAAGGAATTAGACTAGGGAATGAAGGGACAAAGCTATTTGTCTTTGCAAATAATAAGATGGTATACTTAAAGAATTCTAGTTGATGAAAGAAGAAATAAAACTTGACGTAATTAACAACTTTAGCAAAATTACAGGATATAAGGTAAACCCAAAGAAATCATCAGCATTTCTATATACTGCCAAAAAAACTAAGCAGGAAGAGATAAAAGGAGAAAAGTCATTTAGAATAGCTGTAGGCAATATGCAACACTGGGGAGATGACCGTGCCAAGAGAAAACCAGGAACTATATTAACACAACTACTAAACCCTTTTCATACAAATAAATCCAATCTAAACAACTTGAAGACATTCCAGTGCTCATGGGTAGGCTGAGATAATATAATAAAAATGACAGTCCAACCTAAATTCATGTCTTTATACTGTGGCATATTAATCATACTACCAAAACACGATTTATAAACCTTTAAAAAATAATAAAAAAATTCAACTGGAAGAAAAAGACATAAAGAATGTCAAGGGAATTAACAAAAACAAAGGAGAAATGAAGTAGACTAGCCAATCCAGATCTGCATTATAAAGTGGTAATCACCAAAACTACCAATCCAGATCTGCATTATAAAGTGGTAATCACCAAAACTACCCAAAGTACTGGCTAAGCAATATACTGGTGGATCAGTAGAATGGTTTAGGTACACAAGGCCCAGTGGTAAATTACCATTGTAATGTACTAGTTGATACATGCAAAGATTCCAAGTGACAAGTGCTCACTATTTGACAAAAATTGCTGGGAAGCCTGGAAAACAGTATGGCAGAAGCTAATATAGACCAACATCTTTTACCACATAACAACATAAAGTCATAATGGGCATATGACTTAAACATAAAGGGTGTTACTACAAGCAAATTAGGAGAGCAAGCCATCGTTTCCCTGTCATATCTATGGAAAAAGGATGACTTTATGACCAAACAACATTAAGAGCATTACTAGAAGTAAATTGGATAATTCTGATTATATGAAATAAAAAGCATTTGCACAAACAAATGCAACGCAACCAAGACTGGAAAGAAAACAGAATACTGGCAAACAATTTTTCAGCCAGTATTTCTAACAAAGTTCCCATTTATCAAATATATAGAAAATTGGTGCAAAATGTACAATAATACAAGTCATTCTTAAGTTGATAAGTGGCAAAAGAAATGAATTAGTTGTTTTCACACAAAGGAATCAAAGATATCTAGAGTCGCATGAAAAAATGTTCTGAACTACTATTGATCAAAGAAATGCAAATGAAAAGAATTCACAAGTACCATCTCACACTGAGCATATAAGCTGTTTTGACAGAAAAGGAAAATGATAAATGTTGGAGGGGATGTAGGAATACTGAGAAACTGATGAACTTTTGGTGGAATTGTGAACTGATTTAAGCATTCAGAAAAGTAATTTGGAACTATGCTGTAAAACTGCACATGCCTGGCAATGCTAGTGCTAGGTATATATCCCCAAGAGCTTAAAAAATGACACAAGGAGGGAGGGACAATGACATGTGTGCAAGAAAAGATACATAGAAGCTCACACATACATATAGACATATATTTATATATACACACAATGGTAACATTATAATATAGTCAATACTAAGAGATTCCCTTTCCCTCCCAGTTGGATTTAGTTTTATTTTCTATTTCTCATTACAAGGGCCATACCCTGCCTAATTCTTCAAGAGGCCTATTCACTCAATGGGAGGTTTCTCCCTTAAAGTGAATTCTACAAAAGGCCCATAGTAAAAAGGCCAAGGACTCCCTCTGTATTCTACCACCTCCAGTCATTCTAACTAATGTCTGATTACTGGATTCAGACGGTTCAGGAGGAGAAATTTGAGTCAGGTGAGTCAGTACAGCCCTCTTTCACTCAAGACAAAGTCAAGTGCAAGTTAGGTCATCATTTCTCTGATGTTCTTCATGTCGTTCCTTCAAAAAGGAAGTAAGAACATAACCTCAAGAACAACACATACTCACAAAACAAACACATATACACACACATATATATCCACATACATACATACAGATATATGTCTACATATAAATAAGTGGTGCGGTAGATAGAGTACCAGCGTAGGACTTAGGAGGATCTGAGTTCAAATCTCACCTCAGACACTTGAAACTCACTAGATGTGTGACCTTTGGCAAGTTACTTAAGGCCAATTGCTTCACCTTGGGAATTCTCCAGTCACCCTGACGAATATCTGGATTCAGATGGCTCTGGAGGAGAAGTGCGACTGGTGACCTGCACAGCCCTACCTCATTCAAAACAAAGTCAAGTGCAACAGATGTCATTATTTCTCTGATGACATGGTCTTCTTTTACAAGGAAGGATGTACACACTATATATACATATATATGTGTATATATATATATATATATATATATACACATACATACATACACACACACACACACACATATATATATATATATAGAGAGAGAGAGAGAGGGAGAAAGAGAGAGAGATATACACAGACACACACATGTGTCTCTACTAATAAAAATTTTTAAAAATCTTTTTTTACCAAGCATTTTCATATGGTAATTGTATAGTTTGTGAGTAAGTTGGGTTTAAGTGACTTGCCCAGACCATACGGCTAGTATGTGTCAAGTGTCTGAGGACAGATTTGAAGAGATCCTAGTCACTCCAGAGCCAGGGCACCACTGAAACTCAAAGTGTTGAAAGCTAAAAGTAAATTAGTTAATAAAAGGAAAGAGAAAGAAAAGAGAAAAGCTTCCTCCCCTAAAAAATAAAGAAAGTTTAAAATAAAGTACACCTTGGGCCAGAGCCAAAATGGCAGAGGGAAAACAACTACTCATTTAGGTTCTTAGACAAACTTTTTAAGACACTTTTTTCAGATACTCCTAAGAAGAGAATCTTCCCGAATTAGGGAGGAATAGAATCGAATAGGAGATAGACTCCAGCAGATTCACATCCCAGGACAGAATGGAAGGTCAAATGCTCCAATACCCTAGGGGAATCAAGAAGACACTAGGGCAGAGGGGATGACCAGCTACTGAGCTTGCCTATGCTGTAGTTGAGCACGGGAGACTTGCTGTAGCCAGGCCACCCCTCCCACACACTTAAAATAGCTAGTTCCAGGGTAACTCTGTGGATACCCAGAAAGACTTCATCTGGCCTCTGTGAGACAGAGTCCCACGTGTTCTAGAAGGAGAGATCTACTTTCCAAGCGAGGAAAAGGGAGATCATAATCATCGTGAGGAAGAAATAAAGCAGAAAAGAGAAGACCATGGAATCTTTCTATGGGGTCAAGGACCAAAACACGAATGCCTAAGAGGTCAGTCAGCATTGAGACTGTAGTTGCATCTGAAAATTCAGAAGGGAGTATGAATTGGACTGAAGCACAATGAGCTTTCTTGGAAGAGCTGAAGAAGAATATTAAAAGCCAATTTAGAGAAATAGAAGAAAAACTGACCCATGACTTTAAAAATATGAAAAAAGAAATCAGAAGAATTTGAAAGGAAAATTGGACAAGTCAAAAAGGAAACACAAAGTCTATCTAGGAAGTTTGGGTAAATGGAAAAGGAAGCACAAAATCTAACTGGGAAAATTGGACAAATGGAAAAGGAAGTAGATAAACTAACTGGAGAAAATAGCTCCTTAAAAGGAAAAATTGGATGGAGGGAAAAGGAAATGCATAAGTTAACTTAAGGAAACAATTTGATAAAATTTAGAACTGGGCAAGTAGAAGTGAATGACTCTATGCAATATCAAGAATCTGCCAAACAGCATCTAAAGAAGGAAAAGATAGAAGAAAATGTAAAATATCTAATTGGAAAAACAACTGACCTGGAAAATAGATCCAGGAGAAATAATCTAAAACTTATTGGTCTACCAGAAAGTCATGATAAAAAAAGAGCCTGAATAATATCTTCCAAGAAATCATCAAGCAAAACTCCCCAGAAGTCTTAGATTCAGAGGGAAAACACTCATCCAAAGAATGCACCCTTCACTTCCTCAAAGGGATCAAAACCAAAAAGCACCAAGGAATATCGTTGCCAAATTCCAGAACTATCAAGAGAAGGAGAAAATACTAGAGGTAGCCAGAAAGAAATCATTCAAATATCGAGGGGCAACAGTCAGGATCCCATACCACGTTGCAGTTTCTACATGAAAAGATCGAAGGTATTGGAACATGATAATCTGTAACTCAAAGGAACTAGGACTACCACTTTTCAATTACCAGAAAAGTTTAGCATAATATTTCAGGCAAGGAGATGGGATATTCAATGAAATAAGGAATTTCCAGAACTTCCTGATGACAACTGCAGAACTCACTAGAAAATTTTATCTTCAAATGCAGGTCTCCAGAGAGACATATGAAGATAAAGAAGGGTAAAAAACAAACTTGTGACTCAATATGGGCAAACAATTTACATCCCTGTAAGGGAAGATGATATTTGTTAATGTTTAGAATTGCCTATTTGTCGAGAAATATAAAAGTATGCACACAGACAGAGGGAGTAGATATAAAGCAACTCATGTGATGATGAAAATGTCATTTAAGGGTGCGAAGGAACTGTAACAGGAGATGTGAAAAAGAGGAGGCATAAAATGGTAATTTACATCAGAACAAGAGGCACAAAATTATATTACAGTGGAGGGAAAGAGGGGAGGGAGAGGAGTATTGTTTGCGAGGTACTCTTATCTGATTTCAATCAAGGAGGCAACAACAAAATTAATTACGTATAGAAATTTAACTGCTCTATTGGCAGTAGGAGAGGAAGGGGGAAAGAAAGGGGAGGGGAGGCTCACAGGAAGGGACGAGACAGTAAGGGTAAAGGGAAGCAAAAGGGCGGGGGACTGAAAGGAGGAAGGGTAAACTGTGGGAGTTGGTGGTCACAAATTGAAACTCTATTGTGGAGGGGAAGGAAGAACTAAAAGCACAAGAGTGGGAAAGTGGATGGAGAGAAAGACACAGAAAACTGTTATTGTGAATGGGGTGAACTCTGCCATAAAACAGGAATGGATAGCAAAACGGATTAAAAGTTATAATCCAACAACATGTTGTTTACAAGAAACACATTTGAAACAGGTGATTCACAGAGTGTAAAGATAAAAAGTTGAAGCAGAATATATTGTACTTCATTTGATGTAAAAAAAAAACAGGGGTAGCAATAGTTATCTGAGACAAAGAAAAAACAGAAATAGATCTAAATTAAAGAGATAAGGAAGGATAGTATATCCTGCTTGAAGGCACCATAGCCAAAGAAGTAATATTATTACCGAACAAAAGTGTTCCAAGTAGTATAGCGTCTGAATTCTTACAGGAGAAGTTAAAGGAGTTGCAGTAATTAATAGACAGCAAAACTATACTGGAGGGGAATCTCAGACTTTGCCCTCTCAACTTGAAAAAAATCTAAACTCAAAATAAGCAAGAAAGAAGGTGAAAGGATGAATAAAACTCTGGATAATGTAGGTATGACTGATGTATGATTATTTTAAAAAGTAGAGTTTGCCCCAAATAACAGAAAAGGAAGTTGAATACTTAAATAAACCCATCTCAGAAAAAGAAATTGAACAAGCTATCAATGAACTCTCTAGGAAATATCTCCAGGACCTGATGGATTTATATTTGAATTCTAAGAAATATATGAAGAACAATAAATTGCAATACTCTCTAGACTGTTTGGGAAAGTTAGGGAAGAAGGAGTCCTCCCAAATTCCTTTAAGGACACAAATAGGTTTCTGCCACCTAAACCAGGAAGAGCCAAAACTGAGAAAGAAATTTATAGACCAATTTCTCTAATGAACATGGATTCAAAAATTTTAAATAAAATTTCAGCAAAAAGAATACAACAATATATCACGTGAAACATTATGATCAGGTAGGATTTATAGCAAGAATGCAGGGCTGCTTCAATATTAGGAAAACTATTCGCATTATTGATCATATCAACAGCAAAACTCGCAGAAACCATAACTTTATCTCAATCGATGCAGAAAAATTTTTGACAAAATCCAACACCCATTCCTATTGAAAACACTGGAGAATATTGGAAGAAATGGAACTTTCCCTAAAATAATAGGCAGAATCTACCTAAAAACTTCAGCTAGCATTATGTATTATGGGGTTAGGCTAGATACATTTCCTCTAAGTACAGGGGTGAAAAAAAGAAGTCCACTCTCACCACTGTTATACAATATGGTGCTAGAAAGGTTAGCTGTAGCAGTAAGAGAAAAAGAAATAGAAGGAATTAGAATAGGCAAAAAAGAAATTAAGTTATCACTCTTCGAAGACAATATGATGATATACTTAGAGAATCCCAGAGAATCAAGTAAAAAAAGTAATTGAAATAGTAAAGAACTTTAACAATGCTGCAGGTTACAAAATAAATCCAAAGAAATCTTCTGCATTTCCATATATTACAAGCAAAGCCCAAGAGCAAGAGGCAGAAAGAGAAATACCATTCCACCTACGGTACACAATATAAAATATTTGGGAGTCTACCTGCCAAAACAAACCCAGGGATTATATGAACAAAAGTGCAAAACACTTTCTCCCAAACAATGTCACATCTAAGTAAGTGGAAAACCATCAGCTGCTCATGGGTAGGCCGAGTCAATATAGTAAAAATGACAATTCTACATAAGTTAATTTACTTATTTAGTGCCATGCCAAATCAAAGTATCAGATAATTGTTTTCTAGAGCTAGAGAAAATAATATCAAAATTCATCTGGAAGAACAAAATGTCTAGCATAGGAAGAAACTACTGAAAGCAAATGGTAAGGAAGGTGGCTGTGGGTGCCTTACGATTGGAAAGAAGTTGCGGGCGTGATTCTCTCCCCAGGCCAAGCAGTAGCGGGAGGCCGAGTCTTACGTTGAAGAAAGGAACGGTACCAACCCAGATGCAGGGATAGAGATGATTACAGGCACAGGCAAATGGAAAAGACTAAAGGATCAGATTCTTTATGACCCAAAAATATTTGCTGCAGTACAGGAGTGCCATTTATGGGCGTTTGGAAAGATAGAAACCCAGGGATCTGAGAGGGAAAAGTTAGTAGGTCTGACACAGCGCCCAAATGAAAACCCCACCTGAAAACCCCACCGATTTTGTGAGCAGAGTACAACTCCTAGTGCAAAGAATATTAGGCCACTCACCCGGAGTGACTATGCTTATACCCCAGCTAGTTAAAGAAGGCCTAAGACCAGAATACCAACAGGCCCTTGCCGGCTTAGGCCCCTCTCCTTCCCTGAAGAGCTTGTAGAACGACCACTGGAAACTCCCCCCCAAAGTAAGGAATACCAGGCTATGGCTATGGCCATTGCCCAAGGAGTCTCCCAGGGATTGCAGGGACAGAAAAGCTCAAAAGTCTGCTACAATTGTGGGAAGGAGGGTCATTTCAAATCCCAGTGCAGAGCCGCCAAAAAGAGCCCTGCTGGTCAGCCTACTTGTTATTGCTGTGGGAAAGCTGGCCACATAGCGAAGTTTTGCAGGCAGAGAAAGACAACCCCCGGGTCGGGAAACGGGAAGCAGAGCCCCCCACATGGGGGACCCGGAATGAGAGTTTTCCCGGTCGAGGTGACCCCTGGGAACAGGACAGGCCCACAATCCCCTTCAGTCAGATTTCAGCAGGAATACCAGCAGGAGCTTCAACAACTGAGATCTTAATCTGCTCCGCTTCACCTTCGGCTGAGGAGGAGGGGAATAGACAGTATTATCATGCCTTGGATTACAAGTCCGGTTGAGGTTCCTCCTGCCTTTTACCCTCGATTAGTAGTAGGCCCCTCCGGCTATGCCCCCTTTATAACCCACACCCAGTTACTACCCCCGGTAAGCACCACCATTTACCTTACTAACCCCCATTGTTACCTTGTCACAATGTCTCCGGGAATGGTGGTTGGTAGAGGCATATCCCTTCCCTGGATTGAAGAAAGCCACACCCTGCAAGTTAACTGGTGCACTGAGGTAGGGCGTCAACACCCCTTGATGACGATAGAAATAGAAGGAAAACCAGTCACAGGCATGGTAGACACTGGGCCTGATGTGTCAGTTATCGATGTTGCCCAATGGGACATGTCCTGGCCCGCCCCTTTCTCCACCCCTGTGCTTGGAGTGGGTGGGCAACGAACAGCCCAGAAGGCAGGCTGATGCTTATATTGGAAATATGAGAATCAGCAAGGCTTTATCATGCCCCTGCAGATCACTGGACTGGGCTCTGCCCTGTTGGGGAGAGACTTATTAGAACAAATACACCTACACCTCGCAACCCCTGAACATCTGGCAACAAACTACTCGGGGCCACCGCTATGGTGAGCTATAAGAAAATAATATGGAAAACCCATACACCAGTGTGGGTTCAGCAGTGGCCCCTGTTGGCAGAAAAGCTCACCGCTGTTCAGGATATCATTAAAGATTTATTAAGCCAAGGAAGAATAGAGCCCACAACAAGCCCTTATAATTCTCCTATATTTGTAATAAAAAAGAAAACAGGAACATGGAGAATGCTTGTCGATTTACGGGTTGTTAATAAATACATGGTCCCTATGCTGCAAACAGGGTTGCCTTCCCCTGCATTCATTCTACAAGGCTCCCACATAAAAATCATTGATATCAAAGATTGTTTTTACAGCATCCTTTTACACCCTAAAGATAGAGGGAAATTTGCATTTACTATCCCTTCCCTTAATTTCCAGAGCCCTTCACGTAGATATCAATTTACAGTCCTACCACAAGGAATGGCTAATAGCCCTATGATGTGTCAAGCTTTTGTTGCCGCTATATTGCAGCCCCTGCGGGAAAAATACCCTGCAGCGGTTATCCTCCATTTTATGGATATTTTAATGGCCACCCGAGACACCAAGATACTTGAAGATCTGACCAGGGACACTTTAGACGCTCTGAGCTCACAGGATCTTCAGGTGGCCCCCCATAAGATTCAGGATGCTGCTCCATTTCAATACCTCGGGCATACACTTAATAGTGGCCGAGCTTCCCGGCAGGCTCCCAAGGTAGACCTTGACAACTGCACCACCCTCAATGACTTTCAAAAACTGATAGGCTCTATATAATGGATGCTATCCACTGTGCCTATCCCCGATTCGTATATGTACCCGCTATATGACATTCTAAAGGGTGACTCCTCACTCACTTCCCCCCGGTAGTGGACCCCAGCCGCAAGAAGGGCTATAAAAGACACCTTACAGAAGTGTACAGCCTCCATAGTACAGGTCAATGTGAAGGAACCGATTTATGCAGTTGTTCTAAACCAAAATACCTACATCGGTTGCCTTTACCAAAAACATGGGGTCCTTGAATAGGTATACACTGAAAGGAGCAAAAGGAGTCTCCCTAAAAAATACCAGATGCTTGCACATTTCATTGTAGACATCTTGGATCGTTGTATTTTTTATCCCATCTTTAATATGTCTGCTTCTGAAGCCTCTTTGCGATATTTTACAGACTCTAGCCCTGAGTGGGCAGCTATCCTAACCACTTGTGAGATTGCTTCCCTCCCGCTTCCTCCTGTGCTTTGAGGATGGAAAACACTTTCTTTGCACCCTCCTCCACGCTCTAATGCTACAACACCCGTTGAGGGCCCAAATGTCTTTACAGACGCCACCAAAGCTCAACGGGCGGCTGTATACATTCCCGAAAAACGAATCTTACAAGTTTATGATACTAATTTCACGTCTGCACAAAGAAATGAACTTTTTGCGATTGTTAAGGCTCTTCAACTACTTCCTTCTGAACCTTTTAATCTCATAACCGATAGCCTATATTGTGCTAACGCTCTTCGTGATCTTCCTAACACGTTTATTAACTCCCAAGCCAGCACTATCGCTTCCTTGTTAGCTGATGTACAGATGCTTCTTTCTTGTTGTCCTTTCCTGATATATGTGTTGCATGTCTGTTCTCATACCTCTACCACAGGCCCCATATTCCAAGGCAATGATGTAGTAGACCATGCCCTGCTATGCCCCCTACAGACCGAAGCACATAAAGCACATGCCAAATACCACTTGTCCGCTAGGTCCCTGCAACATTTGTATGGCCTTACTAAAGAGGAGGCATGGCAACTAGTAAAACCCTGTACCGACTGTGCTCCCTTTCGCCCTCCTCCGAGAGATACGGCAGTCAATCCCCGTGGGCACAGGCCCAATGCCCTATGGCAAATGGACGTCACCTACTTTGGCCATGCCCTCATACATGTCACTGTAGACACCTACTCCAGGTTTATACTTGTGACCCTTCAGCCCGGAGAAGCAGTACGTCAAGTTACAGCCCATTTGCTACATTGCTTTGCTGCCTGTGGGGTACCCAGTGCTATAAAGACAATGGACCCGCATATACTTCAAAAGCATTTGCACTATTTTGCCAAGAATTTGCTATTAAACATGTCACTGGCATTCCTTATAACCCTACTGGCCAAGCAATAGTAGAACGTGCCAACCGCACCCTAAAGGCACTCCTCATAAAACAAAAAGGGGGAGTGCGAGGATGCCTTACACAGGCACAGATATCACAAGCAGCATATACTCATAACTTCTTACAATTCAGGGATGATTTTACAAACCCGGCTTTACGCTGTTATGCAGGGACCTCAATGCCATCACATCAACAAAAAATCCACAAAACCCCGAACACCTGATTAATAGGAGCACGGGTGATGTGGAATACCCCAGATGGCCAATGGCAAGGCCCTGGTATCGTCATTGTAAGAGGACAGGGCCATTTATGTATCCAACCAGATGGAGAGTCATCAAAATGAGGTATCTGGGTTCCAAACAGATGGACTGCTGAAATCCAAGAGGCTGAAAAGAAAGCGGAAGCATGGAAGCAGAGGACGCCGGGTACCCAGAAAGTACCAGAGACAACTGCATGTAAAGCAACTACTCCTTGCCCTTCTGATGACGGGACTGTTCCAAACGAGGGCTGCGCATAGTAGATGGTACAACCTCATTAACCCAGAGAGATGCGCAGCAGATGAACATGATGAACGATACTGGGTGTTGCTGAAGAACTCACCAGGGCTGAAAGTCTTAGGACGGGCCATCTCAACTGATGGTGCAGTGAAACGCATCTAAACTAGTGGGAGACAATCCCCACGACCACAGGCCAGGACAATCAAGTAAGAGAGTCCTTTTGAGACCGTTGTGGCCATCACACAACCCATTTGTCTCACCATGATTAACATCTTGGCCCATACAAATCTCTCCAATTATTGCTTACAGTTTCTTCCATATAACATTACAACCCATCCTCATCACACCCAGGGCCTTGGGAACCATACTACTCAGCTTAATGTGACAATACTTGCTATCCCGCATAATATGACTCAAGTTTTTAAATGCAAATGCTAGCCATGCTCGAGCTCCCACACTGTGCCATCAAGGAAATGCTGATACGTGGGCACCTCTTCAAGCCTGTTCCACTGGCTGTGCTTCAGAAAGGACCCCAACTTGCAGGTAACATGACAATCCAATTTTGGGACACCATACAGAAATATGTAGACTATGTCCAGATCCCTCCCCCTGCACCGGAGGCCCTCCCATATGGGGTACTTCATGCAGAACTGTGGAAGGTGGGACTGCCTTTCCACCCCACCAATGTGTCCCTGGCTATTTATGCTTGCTTTGCAGAACAATCCCCGTGCCACGATTTCACATTTACCACTTGGTAAAGTGTTTTTGGGAACCTGAACTCTACCTGCCATACTCATCCTACTAACAATCGTGACCAACTGTGTTACATGTTCACTGCAGAGGGGCGCTCGCCAGTTGATGAGGCCTTCCTCCTTTGCAAGCCTGGCAACACCACCATTGAGCCATTATCAATGCAAGCCCGCCTCCCTCCTTATAACATCACCTGCCATGCCCCTATCCTTACAGACACCCTGAGAGGAAATCATAGCGAGTTCCTGGTGTTTTTGTGAGATGGGTCCCATACCATCTCATACCCGTAAAGGCAGAACCATTCGCACTCATGCCCACCGATGAGCTTTGGCAAAAAATCTCAAAAGGACCCCCAAAGACACCTCTCTCATGCTCCCGTCAGGAGGTGTTGGGAGAGGTACTTACTAGGGATTGCCAATCTCGCTATAGAAGCATATGAGGAATTTCAAATATTTGAGCTACAAGAAAAAACAGAACTCCTTGCATCCACACTCCAAACCTTCATGAAGACCGAGATGGGTGCCTGGGTGACACAACAGTCAATCAACATACATTTTCAGCATTCCCTGGCAGCACTAGAGCAAACAGTGTTACGGACAGGAGATGAACTACAGCTCACCCAGCTCAATTTGCAACTTCAATGCCATTATAAGTATGTGCCCCACTGCGTTACTCCGCTGTGAGTGAATAACACAAACGGGACACCTCCCAGGGGACTGGCAAAAAATAAGGCAAGCTCTCCAAGGGGTGATGCTAGCCAAAAATGCATCTAGTGACATACTACAACTCTCCCTCTTCTTGAAGAAAATGCATAATGTATCAAAGAAATATGAGGAAGAAAGAACCAAGGAAGCTACGGACTTGGTCCATTGGCTTGATAGCCTCGTGAACTTCCAATGACTCACAGCGTTTCTAGGACCTGTAGCTTTCTTTCTACTCCTCTGTCTCTTCCGGCCTTGTATGCTGCGCTGTGCCTGCACTCTGATAAGACGAGCTGTACTTGACGCCAAAGTCTGGAACCTTATCCAGACCCCAAAGATTCCCACTACCCAAGAGACAACCCCTGTATAAAACAAAAAGGGGGAGTTGTTAGGGCCCGGCTCTGGACCGTGGCCTCCTGTGAGGGTAGTGAGACGCCTGGAGGTGCAAACCTGCCCCTCGGGGTACTGGGAACGCCTCGTTAACAGAGCTGGCTCCACCCACGGGGAGGAACATGGGAGGAGCTGAGGCGGGTATATAAGCGAGGGTTTGGGGGAATTCTCTCTCTTTTATGATGTAACCAACTAAGTGTGTGCAGCTGCCAGCTCGGGTGCTCTGTCTAGTTATTCCCCTCCCCCACCGGAGGGGCGGAGACGTCCGAAGACCAGGAGAGGTAAGTATCCAGGTGACAGCCCGGGTAATTGACCCGAGCACAGGAAGACTTCACAAAGACTTGGACGCATATGAAACGATGCTGAGCGAAAGGAGAAGCAGGAGAACTTTATACCCAGCACCAACCACACCGTCAGAGGATTTTTTTCTGGTAGACATAGAACTTCATCGCAATGCAAGGACATAAAATATTCCCAATATTCCCTTAAGGAAAAATGCCTTCCACACCCAGAGAAAGAACTATGGAATTCGATCGCAGAATGAAGCAGACCATTTTCTTTTTCATTATGTTTTGCTATGTTTTATGATTTCTCCCATTCATTTCAATTCTTCTGTGCAATATGACTAAAGTGGAAAACGTATTGAATAGGAATGCTTGTGTATAACTTATACAAATTGTGTGCTGACTCAGAGATCGTGTGGGGAAGGAAGGGTGAGGAGAAAATACTAGATATTTGGAAGTGATATTTTATAGATGTAAGATTTATGAAATGTTTTATAGATAAGAATCTATCTTAGACTGGGGAAAGTAGGGGAGAAAGGGATACGTTGGTTTGGGGGATGATAGAAGGAAGGGCAAATGGGAGGAGGGAGTAATTAGAACTAAATACATTTGGGGAGAGACAAGATCAAAAGGATGAATAGAATTAATGTGCGGGTAGGATAGGATGGAGGGAAATACAGTCTTACACAAAATAACTATTATGGAAGTCTATTGCAAAGATACCCTTATATAGGCTGTACTAAATTGCTTGAGTTCTCAGTGGGAATGGGTGAGGAGGGAGGAAGGAAGAAATCTTGGAACTCAAGTTTTGGTAATGAATGTTGAGAATCGTTCTTGCATGCAACTGGGAAATATGAAACACACATAATAGGGTATAAAAATCTATCTCGCTGTGCAAGAAAAGAAAGAAGATGGAAATAAGGGATGGGAGGGATGTGATAGATGGGAGGGTAGATTTGGGGAAAGGGCAATCAAAAAGCACGTTGTTTAGGGGTGGGGGAGGGGAGAGATTTAGAGAAAGTGAGGAACACAAAATTTTGTGGAAATGAATGTTGAAAGCTAAAAGTAAATAAATAATTAGAAAAAGAAAGAAATCTTAACGGAATTGGATGTATCTGTTGATTTCACTCATTTTCTTCTAAGACCACAGATATATTCAGCGAAATATTTCTAGAATTGAACTGTTGAGTCTTCCCCTCCTGGTCTACCTGTCCCCAAACACTATCTCCCGCGACCCAGAGTCAGGGTCAAATTCCTTGAGGGCAAAACAAATCCATTCCAGCCCGCTTCTTCAGTCAAAACAAGTGAATTCCTCAAACTAACAGAAAAAAGGCTGCAAACTTCATTGGGTCTACAAAGCCCTCCATCATCTGACTGTCCATGAACACCACATTGTGAATATACTGATGTTTTCAGGCTAAATAATTGATTTCCACTGACATAGTGTACATTCAGAGCTGGTACTCAGACTGGTACTCAGAGAATTCTTGACCATCTCTCTCTCCCTTCATCCAACAGTATCCAGAGGCTCAGGAAAGTTTGGGAATTCACCTTAGGGCACATAATGTACATCACTGCTTTCCACGTTTCCCAAATAGAGCTGCATGTCACTCAGAACACCAGTTGGGTAGAAGGTTGTGTTCTTTCTTCATTTGGGGGATAAAGCCAGATAGGCCAGGCTTCACAGTGTCTTATACGGTCTCAGAAAAGCAATGTATCACTCTGTAGTGACTTGTATTTGTTTTGTGTTACTATTTTTATGAAGTCTTTTCCCATAACTTGGAATTGTTCACACACCTATACTCTCTCACAGAGAACAGGTAAAGCTAATCATTCTGCTTTATATAGTTCAAAGATTGGAAACTTTTGGCCAGGAGTTCACATTTGACCTTCTAGGTCCTGGTGTCTCACCTTCTGATTAAATCCAAACGTCAGAGAACAAATCCCCATGATCAAGGGAATTATTCGATAAAACTTGAACCCAATCAATAGGCTACACAACTGTATCTCTGAGAACAAATGTGATTATTAGGCCACAGTTTCCTCAATCGTGGTGCAGACATTGTGCTAAGGACTGGGCATAAGAATAGCAGTCATGAAATTGCCTAAGAGGTTAAAAATTGAACTGCAGCAACGAAGACTTCGTCAGTGAAAACAGGAGCCATGGAGGCACACCAATACTCAACATGAAATACCTGAGGCATACTCAGGCTTCTTGAACCCTCTCATTAGTCATTCGCATGAGGCCAATAACATCATCTCATACTGGATGACTTTAATTGTATCAGCACTTTTTTTAGTGATGTTATTCTTTGTGTTTTTGGAAAGGACTTTCTAAGATCAAATATCCCTTCATGTTAAGTGTTTTTCCATTCCCACACTGATGTCTATTTCTCCTTCCCTTTTGAAGTGTTTCATTGTGATTTTCAACAGTGGGGACCTCTACCTGAATCAAACAAAGTAAGAGAATACATTCTAATTTTCCTAAAATTCCTAGGATGACGTGACACTCTTGATTTCTTCTTCTAACCTCAGGAATTCCAAGTGGACTGAAAAATGTCCTTGATGATTTTAAGTGTTTTGGGTTTTTGCTTTATGTTCCAAAAACCTTACTAACATTTCTAAACCCTTTATGTCATTGATCTTCAAGAGGGAAACAGAACCTAGTTTTTAATTTGGGCTGTCCTCTTTTTTTTTGGTCCCTGGTGCTTTTCTACCTGAGCATCCTTCTGGGCTGATATTGTCATGTGATTTGGCACATTTGACATGTGTCAAAAGATTGGCTATGTGGGTCCAGAAGCAGACAATAATAAATAGTCATGCATTCCTTTCAGGCATCCATATTTGTTGTCACCATGTGTTGCTGTTAAACAACAATCTATTAGAAAACCTCTTTGCCTCAGAAACCTTTTGAGATAATTGTAAAATCAATGTTCACTTGGAAAACAGGACATAAATTCACTTCATTCTAGACATTGGGACACTTTTCAGTTCGTTCCCAGTATACAATGGCTTTCATTGAAAATAATTGAGAAGAAAACAAATTTTAAAATAACAGCCACAAGGAAGGACATAGAAATGGGGAGCAATTGGTCACCAAATCTTAGCTGGACAACTCAGACGGAGGTCAATTCATATGATAATTTCTTCGTTGAGCACAACTCCCAACCACCAATGGCCATATGCTGCTGACATGACAAAGCCAAGGTTTTCCTTGGTCTCCTTGGTTACAGAAGGTATTCCAGTTTTCCACGGGAGAACGCTGGGATTGATGCTGCTAGGGGGAGTAATCCCTTTCTTACCTAGGGCAAGATTTTTTTTCAACTCTTCTTTAAGAAATCTTTCTAGAGGGGTGGAGCCAAGATGGCAGAGTAGAAAGACTCACGTATGCTAGCTCTGAAACCACAGCCCATATATTTCCTGCAAGAAGAACTCCCCACGAATTCTGGAGCACTGCAAGGTGCCCAGAAACACAGTGGAAAAGATTTCCATTCCAGAGAGCCCTGGAAAGCCAACCCCCAAGGTCCGTCATGCCCCGGAAAGCAGAGCCCACCCCTGTGCTGCCCTGGCCATGGCCCCAGAGGAGCAGATCCGAGCAGGCTTCAGGGATGGAATCTCTGGTGGCCGGGAAGGTCCCTCCACCCACAGACGCTACAGGTCAGTGAGAGAGACGTCTGGGCTGGCCGAGAAGGGAGCAGGGTGTCTCTGTGGCTTGGGCCCCCTTGGGAGGCAGCGGCAGAGGGAGCGGCAGAGGCAGCGGCAGAGGCAGTGGCGGTGGTCCGAGACTCCCTGAGCAGGCAGAAGCTCCATTACTGAAGTTCTCTGCATAAAGCCCCTGAGGAAACTGAGCCTGGGAGGTGGCCCTGCCCCAACCTGCTCCATTACTGAAGGTCTTTGCATAAAGCCCCTGAGGGAACTGAGCCTGGGAGGCGGCCCTGTCCCCACCCGAGCACCAGAACTTAAGATCACATTGAATAGCAGCCGCACCTGCCACGAAAAGCCCATTTGAATCTCAGACCCCAAGCATTAGCTGGGCAGATCTAGGCAGGGGTGGACAGGAATCTCAGAAGTCAAGTAACTGGCTGGGAAAATGCCCAGAAGAGGGAAGAAAAATAAGACTATAGAAAGCTACTTTGATGGGGTACAGATGTTCCTGCCTTTCAATTCTGATGATGAGGAACTATTCTTATCATCAGGGAAAGACGTGGAGGACGGGTCCTCTGTATCCCAGACATCCCAGGTGGATGTCCGGTGGGCTCAGGCCATGGAAGAGCTCAAAAAGGATTTTGAAAATCAAGTTAGACAGGTGGAGGAAAAACTGGGAAGAGAAATGAGAGCATGAAAAACGGGTCAATACCTTGGTAAAGGAGACCCAAAAAAATGCTGAAGAAAATAACACTTTGAAAAATAGGCTAACTCCATTGGCAAAAGAGGTTCAAAAAGCCAATGAGGAGAAGAATGCTTCCAAAAGCAGAATTAGCCAAATGGAAAAAGAGATTCAAAATCTCACTGAAGATAATAGTTCTCTCAAAATTAGAATGGAACAGAGGGAGGCTAATGAGTTTCTGAGAAACCAAGAAATCACCAAACAAAACCAAAAGAATGAAAAAATGGAAGAGAATGTGAAATATCTCATGGGAAAAACAACTGACCTGGAAAATAGATCCAGGAGAGACAATTTAAAAATTAAGGGACTACCTGAAAGTCATGATCAAAAAAAGAGCCTAGACATCATCTTCCATGAAGTCATCGAGAAAAACTGCCCTGATATTCTAGAACCAGAGGGCAAAATAAGTATTGAAAGAATCCATCGATCACCACCTGAAAGAGATCCAAAAAGAGAAACTCCTAAGAACATTGTGGCCAAATTCCAGAATTCCCAGGTCAAGGAGAAAATCTTGCAAGCATCTAGAAAGAAACAATTCCAGTATTGTGGAAATACAATCAGGATAACTCAAGATCTAGCAGCTTCTACATTAAGGGATCAAAGGGCGTGGAATAGGATATTCCAGAAGTCAAAGGAACTAGGACTCAAACCAAGAATCACCTACCCAGCTAAACTGAGTATAATACTTCAGGGGAAAATATCGTCTTTCAATGAAATAGAGGACTTTCAAGCATTCTTGATGAAAAGACCAGAGCTGAAAAGAAAATTTGACTTTCAAACACAAGAATGAGAAGAAGCATGAAAAAATAAGCAGCAAAGAGAAGTCATAAGGGACTTACCAAAAGTGAACTGTTTACATTCTTACATGGAAAGACAATATTTGTAACTCTTAAAATTTTTCAGTATCTGGGTAGTTGGTGGGATATATACACACACACACACACACACACATACACACACATGTACATGCATACTCGCACACACACATGCACACAGATACAGAGACAGAGAGCACAGAGTGAATTGAATAGGATGGGACCATATCTTCAAAGAAATTAAGGTAAACGGTGAGAGAGAAATGTAGTGGGAGGAGAGAGGGTGAAATGGAATGGGCTAAATTATCTCTCATTCAAGAGGCAAGCAGGAGACTTTTTAGTGGAGGGAAAAAGAGGAGAGCTGAGAAAAAAAAGACGAGAAGTTTACCCTCATTACATTCGACTAAAGCAAGGAATAAAATGCACACTCATTTTGGTATGAAAACCTATCTTACAATACAGGAAAGTAGGGGAGAAGAAGTTAAGCAAGCGGGGGGATGATGAAGTGGGGGAGGGCAATGGGAGGAGGGAGCAATTTGAAGTCAACACTCGGGGAGGGACAGGATCAAAAGACAGAATAGAAACAATGGGGGGGCAGGATAGGATGGAGGGAAATACAGTTAGTCTTACACAACATGACTCTTATCGAAGTCATTTGCAAAACTACACAGAAATGGCCTATATTGAATTGCCTGCCTTCCCAAAGGGAATGGGTGGGGAGGGAGGGATGGGGAGAATTTGGAACTCAAAGTTTTGGGAACAACTGTTGAGTATTGTTCTTGCTACTAGGAAATAAGAAATACAGTTAATGGGGAATAGAAAGTCATCTGGCCCTAGAGGATAAAAGAGAAGATGGGGACAAGAGAAGGGAGGGATGATAGAAGAGAGGGCAGATTGGTGATAGGTAAAATTAGATTGCTTGGTGTATTGGGGTGGGGGGAGGGGAAAAAGGGGAGAAAATTTGGAACCCAAAATTTTGTGAAAATGAATGTAAAAAGTTAAAAAAAAAGAAATCTTTCTAGAATTCCATATAGGTGCTCATTTCACTCATTTTCTTCTAAGACCACAGACTTAACGCAGATCAATATTTCTAGAATTGAACTGAGGAGTCTTTCTCTCCTAAAGCTCACCTTAATTCTAATTCCCATTCGTGGCTAAGTGCACCACCCCATCCCACGCCCCAAGCTAAGAAACCAGAGATCGTCCTGCACATCTCATTGTTTCTCACCCCTCCATATCCTTCATATGTAATCAAATGGTGTTCACTTTTAGCAACCACAAAGCCAAGCTATTCTACTCGTTGTTTTCTCCCCTGTAATTGTAATGGCCCAAGTGTATGCCTTCATGCCTTCCACCCTGGATTGTTACAATAGCCTGGGGAGTGCTGTACATGTCACCAAAATCTGTCTAATGCTCCCTTCACCTGGTATCAGAGTCAGCTTCCTCGAGGGCAAATCAAATCCAGTCTAGCCCCCTGCTTTCACCCAAGTCACCTGGATTCTTCAAAGAAACCACAAAATTTCCAAACTTGTTTGGATCTGCAAAGCCCTTCATCATCTGATACTCCATGAACACCACATTGGGAAGATACAAACATTTTAAGGCCAACCGGTTGTGTTGCACCGAAAGAGTGTATATTCAGAGTTAGAAATATCCTCAGAGAATTGTAGACCAACCCTCTCCCCTTCCACAGGCTCAAGAAATTTAAGACATTTACCTTAGGGCATACAATGTGTACCACTGCTTCCCATGTTTGGCATATTAGGCTGCATTTCACTCAGACCACCACTTTGGTAGAGGGTTGTGTTCTTTCTTCATTTGGGGGATAATGCTAGATAAGGGAGACTTCATAGTGTCTTTCAAAGTGTGATGAAACCAGTGTAAGTGAACATGTTTTGCTGTGTCGTGGCTTGGATTTATTTTGCGTTAGTAATTCTATGTAATTTATTCCTATCATGTGCAGCTATCCACATACCTATGATGTCTCACACAGAAAGGGAAAAATTGACCATTCTGGTGGAGATAGTCCAATTTAGCTTTCTAGATACTAGTATCTCTCTTTTTGATTAAAGCCACACTTCAGAGAATAAATCCCCATAATCAAGGGATTTGGCCAATCAATGGGCCACATCCTTCTCTCTCAGAGAACAAATGTGGCTTCTAGGTTGCAGGTTTCTCAACCCTGGTGCAGAGATTATGCTAAAGGGTGGCCATCAAAATAGGAGAAATGAGAGTGCCAAGGAGCTTAAACATTGAACTGCAGGGATGAAGAATCTTTCATTCAAAACAGGAACCATCGAGGCACGCCAAATATCGAAAATGAAATAACTGAGACGTGCTATGTCTCTTGAACACTCTCATTTGTCATTAGCACGAGACCAGTAGCAACATCTCATACTGGACGAGTTCAATTCTATCAGCACATTTTTCCTGATGTTCATCGTTCAGTTTTTGGAAAGGCATTTCTAAGATTTAACATCCCTTTCTGTCATGGCTTTTTTCATTCACATGCAGATAACTATTTGTGTTTCCCTTTTGAAGTATTACCTTCCAATTTTCAATGTTGCTGGCCTTAAACTGATTTTACATGAATGTCATTTGCCATCTAAATTTGTTGGTATAAATAACTCACTGTGTTCCTCTGCCAGGTTACTGGTGAAAATTTAACTCTCTTCCGGGTACCCACACTTTTGTGCACTGTTATTCTCTGTTGGCATGCCATACTGCTCTCCCCAGGGGATCAATTACCCAGTCAACTAAGTCTGGGTTCTGAAGATCCAATACTAGGGAAGATGGTACAGCCTGAGAAAAATGATATACCTCTCTGCTTGCCATTTCTGAGGCTACTTATGATGACCATCATTCTAATGACACCATTCACTTGGGGTTAGGCTAATTCAATTTCATGCGGACCAATTAGTGCTGCAATTACTCATATCCGGGTTTTTCTGTCCAGATGGCACTGTAGAGGGGTAACATAAAGATTTTGTTGACGTAGATTATGGATGGTTAGTATTATAAGTAAGGCTGAGGGTCAAAGTGGTCAGCCACCTTATCTTGTAGGAGAAAGCCAGTTGTAAGTGGCAGCTGTCATTTGCAGGTACCATCAGAGTATGTTTTGCATTTCACTCATTCAATTCTTCTTACTCTTAGAGATCATAAATCATGAAAAAGGAAAAGAATCCATACAAGGAAAAAATCAGCCAAAAATAGGATTGTTTTTCTGCTTATGTTAAGGTCTTTGAGTATCTATAACAAAATTCTATTCATCAACCCTGTTTTCTCCCTGCTCGATTTGAACTCTTCCGTATCTGTACCATGATATCCATTTGACTCCTTGCTGTAGAGGCCTCTTAGTCACAAAATATTTTTCTTTGGTATCTATGTTGTTCTCATGTGAGGCATGAAGTAACAGAATGATTATGATAATGCTGAGGATTGATCCGGGGCCCAATCATAGCTCTGTCACTTCTCACTAATTTGAATATAACCTCTTTTAAGTGCTTTAACCTCTCTAGGCCTCGCTTTCCTCATCAGGACTAAAGACAGAGTAAGACTGGATGATATCCAAGGTCCATTTCGAATTTGAAGGTAACATTCCACAAGTTTTTCAACTTCTAGAAAAGGGTGCAGGGAACCCTTATTGTTGTGTACAGGCAAAACAATAGCAATTCGTGTTGAAAACGGGCCTATAGGAAAAACTGAGTAAATATTTAAGAATTTTCTTTGAAACAGAAGATAAAATGTGTACCAATGAAGCAAAAATATTTGCCATTGACACACACACACACTGCATAGCACATTTACACATTCACAAATACACCCATTCAATACACATACATATAAATACACATACACAACCTTACACATACAAATATAGGCAAAATTCAGTCACATACCCATTCAAACATAAACATATTCAGAAAAACATATATATTCATAACACACATACATTTACATGCAAACATTCACACAAATACCCACATACACAAACTTATTTGCATACAAATTCATATACACATAAAAATGCACACAGTTATTTCATAGCCTTCTAGATCTCATTTTCCTTATGTAAGGCTAGAAGAGTTCTGCTATGGAATGTCTAGACATAATCTTATTATATTACATATGGAATATTATACATAAAATTTGGATGAAAGAAAATAAACCCTTTCCTCACCTTGATTTTCAGATCTTTCTCCTGAAAAACAGAAAAAAGGAGAAAAAGGGAAGTCAGGTTTATCAGTTGTTGAGAGGCATTTTCATCTTTATTCTTTATGAATGTCATTTTTTTAATTTCTTTACATTCATAGTCATTGAAGATTCTCATGGGTTTGGTTGATGGAAAAATTCCATCCATAATTCATGTCCAATCTAGGAGTTTAACAAATTCAAAGGTAAAATAGACCCACAAGTAGAAATAGTACGAGGCTACCAGTTTTCAAACACAAGATACTTCAAGATACATACACACATCTGACTACTCATTTATCATGTTTCTACACCTTCACATATATACACATTCTCTTACAAATCTGTCCCACTGTTCTCTCACAATTTCATCAGTTGAGATGTTCTTTAAGTTGTGGATTTTTCTGTAATGGGTTTTCATTAATTATCCTTGCATCATTATATTAAATAGTTTATTCTTTCTTCTTTATTTTCCTTCTTCAGCAATGAAGGACAAACACAAAAATCATAAGCAAGTATGCTGGAAGAACCAGAAGATGGAAGGAGTGGGAAGGGAAAGGGTGTTAGTTGAAATCACGTTTGTTACCTATGGAACATACCCTCCTGAGAGGAAAAATAAAAGGATGATTAACTTCAGAATGGGACTCAGGGGCTCAGGTGAAGGGAGTGAGGGGCTGAGGCAGATGGGAATAAGGCAGTCCAGACAGGGTGACAGAGAAGCTTCCACTACTGATAGCTGTGAGAGATCAGGATGGCTCTGCTATGGATAACATGATAAGGGGCACTTAGTTATTCATTAAATAAAAAATGCCAGCACACTTTTCAATGCCCAGAGGTTTATAATCCCATGATAATCCTTGAAAGCCTTTGGCAGATGAGGTGAGGGAGCAAGGTGTTACAGCAGAAGGGGTGATACTCTCCTTGCTCCATGTCAGGAAACCAGACTGGAAACTTGGAGGAATGGCACCCTCCCCCTTCTCCCCAGGGGTGGAACTATTATGAGGGAAGAGTGCTTTTCTCTATAAAGGAAGCTGGAGACCAGGCTAGCTCAAGCACCACTAAGTGAGATGTTGATGGAAATCTAAATCTGGAGCTAGCAAACTGCGGAGTAACCCTGCCTGGTGGTTTGACAAATCTGCAAGGATTAGCAAACAGGAAGGTGAAAGAGCAGTGTAACCAAGAAAAGAAGTCAACTGAACATAATGGTGAATGTCATGAGGCTTAAACGGACTTCACCTTCACTCTCTACCCACAGGTCCTCCTTCAGATTTGAGAATGAAAACTGAAGATCTTTTGCAACTGAAAATAAGTAAATGAAGTGTTCTGAATTGTTCTAAGTCCCAAAATCCAAAGCCTTGTTCCTAACATTCTCCTGTCTTCAGGCACATCACCCTCCAAGTTATTCCTACATTACCCAACAATCCCCCACCCCCAAGGTGATTCCACTGAGGGTTGTACCCCACCTCGTGCCCCATATTACCCCATTCCCTAAACCTTTCCCCATCTGCACCTCGACTGGCTTGGGCCCCCAATTGCATCCTAACCCCAGCGCTCTCAGGATCCGGGGCACTGGAAGCGAGGCTTCTCAACCGCGGCTCCCACAGCTGCCGGGAAGCCTCTTCTCACTGAGGTCGACATGGAGAACGAGGGGCTGCCCCCCGGGCTAAGGGATCCAGAGGAATCTGCTGTGGCTCCAGTGCAGAACCCACAGGGACCAGGACCCGCTGGCCTGTCCCCCTGTCCTCCGGGCCCAGTTGCTCAGGACCAAGTGTGTGCTGCACAACAAGAGGCCGCTGGGCCCGGGGGGCTTGTAGGAGTGGAGCGAGCTCTAGCATATTTCTCCTATAATTCCTAGAATGATGTGACACTCCTGATTTCTTCTTCTCCCTTCTCGAATTCCCACCTTGTGGAGAGAAATCCTTGATGATTTCATGCCCTTTAGCGTTTAAGCTTTCTGTTCTAAGCATCTTATCGAACTTAATTAAAATTTTAGGTCATGTAACATTCAGAAGGAAACCGAAACAAGTTTTTAATTTGAGCCAACCTATTCTTTTTCGTCCTGTTGCTCTTCTAAGTGAGCATCGTTCCGAAGTCACATTTCATACGCCAAAAATGTCCTGTGTGGTATGCAGAAGCAGATAGTATTAAATAGTCATGCTCTCCAGTCACATATCCACGTTTATTGCTGCCGATCATGTCATGGGTTTCTATGACACAATTATTTAACGCAAAATCTCATTTCCTCAGAAACCGTCTGCGAGGCGTTTGAAATCTATGTTCACTTGGAAATTAGGCTCTACATTGGCAGAATTCTATAAATAGGGACATTTTTCATTTTGTTACAAGTGTACAATGCCTTTCATTATGAGAAATTGCATATACCCAAGAAAAAACGTAAGTTGGTAAATAAAATTCCTAATGATAAAAAAGGAAATGGTGAGGAAATAGTCCCCACGGTGTCACTGGACAGCTCAGCTGGGGATCACCTCATATGCAATTTTTCCCTTTATTTATTTATTTATTCATCCATTCATTCATTCATCCATTTATTTATTTATTTAGCTTTTTACATTCATTTTCACAAAATTTTGGGTTCCAAATTTTCTCCCCTTTTATCCCCTCCCCCCACCCCAATGCCTCAAGCAATCTAATTTTCCCTATTTCCAATCTGCCCTCTCTTCTATCATCCCTCCCTTCTCTTGTCTCCATCTTCCCTTTTCTCCTGTAGGCCCAGATGACTTTCTATTCCTCATTAACTGTATGTCTTCTTTCCTAGTAGCAACAACAATACTAAACAGTTGTTCCTAAAACTTTGAGTTCCAAATTCTCCCCATCCCTCCCTCCCCACCCATTCCCTTTGGGAAGGCAGGTAATTCAATATAGGTCATATCTGTGTAATTTTGCAAATGACTTCCCTGATAGTCGTGTTGTGTAAGACTAACTGAATTACCCTCCATCCTACCCTGCCCCTCATTGTTTCTCTTCTGTCTTTTGATCCTGTCCCTCCCCAAGTGTTGACTTCAAATTGCTCCCTCCTCCCTTTGCCCTCCCTTCCATCATCCCCTCCCTTGCTTATCTCCTTCTCCCCTACTTTCCTATACTGTAAGATAGGTTTTCATACCAAAATGAGTGTGCATTTTATTCCTTCCTTTAGTCAAATGTGATGAGGGTAAACTTCTTGTTTTTTTTTTTCTCAGCTCTCCTCTTTTTCCCTCCACTAAAAAGTCTCCTACTTGCCTCTTAAATGACATATAATTACCGCATTCCACTTCACCCTCTTTCCTCCCCCTACATTTCTCTCTCACCATTTACCTTAATTTTTTGAAGATATGGTCCCATCCTATTCAATTCACTCTGTGCTCTCTGTCTCTGTGTGTGTGTGCATGTGTGTATGTGTGTGTGTGTGCATGCATGTACATGTGTGTGTGTGGTCCCACCAACTACCCAGATACTGAAAAGTTTTAAGAGTTACAAATATTGTCTTTCCATGTAGGAATGTAAACAGTTCACTTCTGGTTCACTTCTCTTTGCTGTTTACTTTTTCATGCTTCTTCTCATTCTTGTGTTTGAAAGTCAAATTTTCTTTTCAGCTCTGGTCTTTTCATCAAGAATGCTTGAAAGTCCTCCGTTTCATTGAAAGACCATATTTTCCCCTGAAGTATTATGCTCACTTTTGCTGGGTAGGTGATTCTTGGTTTGAATCCTAGTTCCTTTGACTTCTGGAATATCCTATTCCATGCCCTTCGATCCCTTAATGTAGAAGCTGCTAGATCTTGAGTTATCCTGATTTTATTTCCACAATACTGGAATTGTTTCTTTCTAGCTGCTTGCAAGATTTTCTCCTTGACCTGGGAATTCTGGAATTTGGCCACAATGTTCCTAGGAGTTTCTCTTATTGGATCTCTTTCAGGTGGTGATTGATGGATTCTTTCAATACTTATTTTGCCCTCTGGTTCTAGAATGTCAGGGCAGTTTTCCTTGATAATTTCATGGAAGATGATATCTAGGCTCTTTTTTTGATCAGGACTTTCAGGTAGTCCCATAATTTTTAAATTGTCTCTCCTGGATCTATTTTCCAGGTCAGTTGTTTTTCCCATGAGATATTTCACATTCTCTTCCATTTTTTCATTCTTTTGTTTTTGTTTGGTGATTTCTTGGATTCTCGTAAAGTCATTAGACTCCATCTGTTCCATTCTAATTTTGAGAGAACTATTAAATTCAGTGAGCTTTTGAATCTCTTTTTCCATTTGTCTAATTCTGCTTTTGAAAGCATTCTTCTCCTCATTGGCTTTTTGAACCTCTTTTGCCAATTGAGTGAGCCTATTTTTCAAGGTGTTAATTTCCTCAACATTTTTTTTGGGTCTCCTTTACCAAGGTATTGACCCATTTTTCATACTTTTCTTGTATGTCTCTCATTTCTCTTCCCAGCTTTTCCTCCACCTGTCTAACTTGCTTTTAAAAATCCTTTTTGAGCTCTTCCAAGGCCTGAGCCCACCCAACATCCCCCTGGGATGTCTGGCGTACTGAGGCCCCACCCTCCACGTCTTTCCCTGATGGCAAGAATACGTCCTCCTCCTCATCAGATCCGAATGTCGGGATCATTTGCATTTGTTGGAAAAAACTCTCTATAGTCTTATTTTTCTTCCCTTTTCTAGGCATTTTCCCAGCCAGTTACTTGACTTCTGAGATTCCTGTCCACCCCCGCCTAGAACCGCTCAGCTAGTGCTTGGGCTCTGAGGTTCAAATGTGCTTTGCACGCTACCCGCCCACCTGCTGATCAATGTGAGCTTTAGTTCTGGTGCTCGGGTGGGGGCAGGGCCACCTCCCAGGCTCAGTTCCCTCAGGGGCTTTATGCAGAGACCTTCAGACAAGGAGCGGGTGGGGCAGGGCCGTCTCCCTCCCAGGCTCCCAGGCTCAGCTCCCTCAGGTTGTTTATGCAGAGACTTTCAGTAATGAAGATCCTGCCTGCTGCTGGGGGAGTCCCGGGCTGCCGCGGCTGCGGCCACGCCGCTGCTGCGTCTGCCGCTGCCCCTGCCTCTGCCGCCGCCCATGCCTCTGCCACCGCCACTTATTCCCGAGGGGGCCCAAGTCACGGAGACACCCCGCTCCCCTCAGCCAGCCAGCTGTCTCTCTCACTGACCTGTAGCTTCTGTGGGTGGAGGGACCTTCCAGGTCGCCGGAGCTTCCGTCCCTAACGCCTGCTCGGGTCAGCTTCTCTGGGGCCATGGCCAGGGCAGTGCTGGGGTGGGGTCCACTTTCCAGGGTGCAACAGACCCTGGGGACAGGTCCCCAGGGCTCTCTGGAACGGAAATCTCTTCCACTCCGTTTCTGCACACCTTTCAGTGGTCTCTTTTTACATTAATTCTATGGGCTGTGGTTTTGGAGCTCGTAAACGTGCATCCTTCTACTCTGCCATCTTGGCTCCGCCCCGCAATTTTTTCTTTAGACAAAACTCCACAGAAACACCAATGACCATGGCTTGTTACATCGCGAAACCAAAGTTTTCCTTGGTCTCCATGATTGGTGAAGCAGGCCTTGTTCTTGCACAGGAGGGGACCTGTTGTGACTAATTTTTTTCTTAACTAGGGAAACATACTTTTTTTGTTCAATAGTTCTTTAAAACCTTTCAGGAATTAGAGATAGGTGCTGATTTAACTCATTTTCTTGTAAGAGTACAGAGTTATTCTGCTCAATATATCCAGAGGCTCAGGTAAATTCAGGAATTCTCTTGAGGGCACACAATGCATCATTGCTTCCCACATTTCCCAAATGAGGCTAGATTTCCCTGAGAATATGTTCTTTCTTCATCTGTGGGATAATTGTAGATAGGCTAGGCTTCAGAATATCTTTCAAAGTCTCTGAAAACCCATGTGTTTTAACATGTTTTGCTTTGTGGCGGATTGGATTTATTGTGTGTTACTAAGTCTATGAAGTTTATTGTTATAATTTGTAATTGTTCACACAACTCTTCTCCTTTACACAGAAAAGGAAGAGTTGACCATTCTGGTGGAGAGAGTCTAAAGATTTGGAACTTTTGGACCGGAAGCCAGGTTTGCGTTTCTAGTTCCGGGTCTCTGGCAGTCTGATTGATTCCAAATTTCAGAGAACAAATCCCTAATGTCAAGGGAATTATTTGGTAAAGCTTGGACTCAATTAAAAGGCCACACACATGACTCTCTTGGAAGAAAGGTGAACTCCAGTCCACAGGTTCCTCCACCCTGGTGCAGACATTGTGCTAAGAGCTGGGCATAAGAGTAGGAAACATGACATTGTCAAACAGTGTGAAAATAGAAATGCAAGCACAACAATCCTTCACTCACAACAGCCATCACTGAGGCATATCAGTAGTGAACATGCAATTTCAGAGGCATACTCAGTCTTTCACACCCTTATTTGTCGTTAGTATGAGGTCTATAAGACCATATTAACCTCGATGACTTCAATTCTAACTTCACTTTTTCCTTAATTCTAATTCTCTGTTTCGGGGAAGGATTTTCTAAGATTAAACACCTCTATCTGTCATATCTTTTTTTCATTCACATTCTGATGAGTATTTCTCTTTCCTTTTGAAGTATTTCCTTGCAAGTTTTAATGTTGGGGGCATGTAACTGAGTCAAACACAGTAAGAGAAATCCTTCTATTTCTCCAATAATTCCTAGGATGATGTGACACTGCTTAGTTCTTCTTCTACGTTCTGTATTTTCCACAGTGTGGAGAGAAATCCTGGATGATTTCATGTGGTTTAGGATTTTAGCTCTGAGTTCCAAACATCTTATCAAAATTATTAACCAATTTAGGTCATTTAGCTTTAAAAGGGAAACAAAAAAATGCTTTTAGTTTGAGTCAACCTTTTCTTTTTCTTTCTGTGGCTCTTCCAAGTGAGCATCCTCCCAATGTCACATTTCATGTGCCAAAAATGTCCTATGAGGTATGCAGAAGCAGACAGTATTAAATTGCCACGCATTCCCCTCACATATCTAAGTTTGTTGTTACCAATCATCTGGTGTGTTTCCATGAAAGAATTATGAAATGTAAAGCATCATTTCCTCACAAACTCTCTGAGAGATTTTCAAATCAATGTTCATGAGAAAATCAGGCTGTATGTTGGCACGACTCTATACATTGGGACCTTTTTCTTTTTGGTACAAGTGTACAATGCATTTCATTATAAGCAATTGAAAACACTTGAGAAAAAACATAAATTTTGAAATAAAAGTCATAAGAA
Source organism: Bettongia penicillata ogilbyi (assembly GCA_023548195.1). Classification (NCBI taxonomy): domain Eukaryota; kingdom Metazoa; phylum Chordata; class Mammalia; order Diprotodontia; family Potoroidae; genus Bettongia; species Bettongia penicillata. The sequence continues at coordinate 3,712,853 of JAJHZJ010000148.1, forward strand.
GACATAATAGTGAGCAAATGGTCACCACATTGTCAACGGACAACTCAGCAGGTGGTCACCTCATATTATAATTTTTTTCTTTAAGCCAAACTCCAAACTGCCAATGACCATAGATTGCTTACATCACAAAGCCAAGGATTTCCTTGGTCTCCATGGTTACAGAAGCGTAAAGGTTCTCCACTGGAGAGCTTTTCGACAGGACCTGTGGTGGCTAGTTCCTGTCTCAGGGAAATAGATACCTTTTTTAATCGTTCTTTAAAAACTTTTCAGGAATTAGAGGTAGGTCTTGATTTCACTCATTTTCTTTTAAGACCAAAGACGTTTTCTGATCAATATTCCTGAACCTGGATTGGGGATTCTTCCCCTCATTTACACAAATTTAATCCTGACTCCCATTCATGGCATAGGGAACCAATCCCCATCTCAGTTAAACAAGCTACAACCCAAAGGTCATCCTTCACAGCTTCTTCTTTTAAATACCTCCATATGCTTCACCTGGCCATCAAATGCAGATAACATTTAACACCCAAAAATACAGGCTATGATTCTGATCGTTTTCTCCGGGAATAATCGTAATACCCCATGTAAACGGCTTCATGCCCACCACCCGGGGATGTAAAAATAACCTTTCAACATTTTCAACATAGCCTAACAACATTTTGTACAGGGTTGTTTTCTTTCTTTCTTTGGGAGATGTCTTTCAAAGTCTCAGAAAATTAATGTATATGAATGTGTTTTGCTGTGTGTTGCTTGGGATCTTTTCGGTTACTAATTATATGAAAATTATTCCTATACTTTCTCGTTCTAAAAACACCTACTCTCAAGCAAAAGGAAAAGTTGACCATTCTGGTGAAGAAACTTCAAGGATTGGGAACTGCTTGTCTCCAGACCATGTCTGGATTTCTAGTTCCTAGTGTCTGACCCTCTGATTGATGCCAAACTTCAGAAGACAAATCCCCATTATCAAGGAGTCATTTTTTTTTTTTAAATTTGGGCTCCATCAAAAGGCCACCCACATGAATCTGTTAGAACAAATGTGTCCAGGCCACAGGTTCCTCAACCCTGATGCAGACATTATGCAAAGCAATGGACATATGAAAAAGAGAAATCAGAGTACCAAAGAACTTCAAAATAAAAATACAGGGAAAAGTATGCTTCAATCAAAACCATCGTTATTGAGGCATATCGATACTGAACACGCAATACCTGAGGCATATTCAGCCTTTTTGAACATATTCATTTTTCATTAGCATGAGTTCGGTAACATCCTGTTTACTTGGATGACTTCAATTCTAGTATAAATTTTTCCTTACTGCAAATTTTTGAGTTTTGGGAAAGGAATTTCTAAGACTGAACATCTGTGTCTGTCATATCTTCTCATTCACATTCTGATGTCTATTTGTCTTTCCCTTTGAATTATTTCCTTGCAGTATTTCACGTTGGGGGCAGTTAACCGAGTCAAAAACTGTAAGAGAAATCCTTTCTTTTCTCCTATAATTCCTAACCCTAAATGTGACACTCTTGATTTCATCTTCTACCTTCTGGATTTCCCACAGTGTGGAGAGAAATGCTAGATGTTTTTTTTTTAAAGTTTTTAGCTTTCTGGTCCAAACATTTTTTCAGATTTACTAACCATTTTAGGTCATTTACTTTTCCTAGGGAAAGAGAAACAATTTTTAATTTGGCCCAACCTATTCTTTTTCTACCTGTTCTTCTTCTAAGTGATCATCCTCCCAATACCACATTTTATATGCCAAATATATTCTTTTGGGTATACAGAAGCAAACAGGAGTAAATACTCATGCTTTCCCCTCACGTGTCCACGTTTATTGTTACCAAATATCTCATGTGTTTCTATGACAATATTATCTAATATAAAGTCTCATTTACTCAGAAACGTCTTTAAGGAAAATTCACAGCCGCCATTGACTATGAGTTACATCCCCAATCCAAGGTTTTCTTTGTCTCCATGGTTACAGGAATGACCCAGTTCTTCCACTGGAGAACTTTTGGACAGGACCTGTATTGCCTAGTCCCTGTCTGAGTTCGGTAGAGACATACTTTTTTTCAACATTTATTTAAGAACCTTTCAGGAATTTGAGGTAGATGCTGATTTCTCTCACATTCTTCTAAGATCACAGACTTATTCTGCTCCATATTTCTAAAATAGAACTGAGCATTCTTCCTAACCTTAATCCTGACTTCCACTCATGGGTGAGGGAACCACTCCATCCCAGACACCCAAGCTAACCACCCAGAGGTCATCCTCCACATCTTCTTCTTCCAAACACCTCCATCTGCTTGAGTGGCCATAAAATGCTGATAACATTTAGCAACCAAAAATCCAGGCTGTCCTTCTGATTGTTTCCTCCCATGTAATTGTAACATCTCATGTAAATGCCTTCATCCCCCAACCATGGAATATGACAATAATCAAGTAATAGGTCTACTGGTCACCAGAATCTACCTACTGCTCCCATCACAAGGAGTCAGAGTCCACTTCCTGAAGGGCAAAAAACATCCATTCCATCCCTCTGTTTTCAGACAAAACAACAGGATTTCTCAAACGAACCTGACAAAATTTACAACCTTGTCTTGGGATGAAAAGTCCTATACCTTCTGATTTTCCATGAACACTACACTGTGCACCACGAATATTTTTAGACCAACCCATGGATTTCCTTTGAGATAGTGTACATTTTGAGCTAGAGTGGTATTCAGGGAATTCTAGAGCAACTGTCTCACTCTTTCTCCAATAGTACCAAGAGTCTCAGGCAAGGTCAAGTACTTGCCTTTGGGCATATAATGTGCATCACTGCTTCCCACCTTTCCCAAATGAGGCTGCATTTCCCTCAGAACACTACTTTGTAAAGGGTTGTGCGTTTTTCTTCATTTTGTTCAAAATGCCAGATAGGCCGGGCTTCAAAGGTCTGTCACAGTCTCAGAAAACCAATGTGCATGAACAGGTTTCCTGCGCTTCAGCTTGGATTAATTTGGTGTTCCTAATTCTATGAAATTTATTCCTATAATTGGTAGTTGTTCACATACCTGTTCTGTCTTTCACAGAAAAGGAAAAGTTAAGCATTCTGGTGGAGACAGCACAAGGATTGAGACAGCTGGACTCGAGGCCACATTGGGGTTTCTACTTCCTGGTCTCTGAGCTTCTGATTGATGCCAAACGTCAGAGAACAAATCCCCATTATCTAGGAGTTATTTGGTTAAAACTGAACTCTATCAAAAGGCCACATACAACTCTCTTGTTAAACATGATACAGATGTGTGGCCCATTGAGTGGTTTGATATTTTACCAATAACTCCCTTGATTATGGGGATTTGTTCTCAAGTTTGAATTTAATCAGAAGGCGAGACATCGGCACCTGGAAAGCCAAATGTGGACTCCTGGTGAAAATTTCCCAAACTTTGGACTATCTCCACTAGAAGGGTGAAATTTTCCTTTTCTGTGTGAGACAGCATAGGTGTGTAGACCACTTCCAATAGGAAGAATAGGATGTTCTACTCATTGATTTGTCCCCCATAATTTTAACAACCTATTTACAGGACTTCATTACTTCCACCCTGGACTGTGACAGTAGCCTGCTGAGTGATGTACCTGTCAGCAAAATCTACCTATTACTCTCTTCACCTGGAGTCAGAGACACCATCCTCCAGGGCAAAACAAATCCCAGCTAGCCCTTTGCTTTCCCCGAAGTCATCTGGATTTTACAAACAAACATGACAAAATTGGCAAAACTGTTTGGGTCTGCAAAGCCCTCCATCATCTGACAGTCCATGAACACTACACTGGGAAGGTACAAATATTGTGAGGACAACCATTTGTTTCCACTGACATAGTGTACATTCAGAGCTAGAATGGTACTCAAAGAATTCTAGACCAACCCTCTCTTCCTTTATTCAATTCAAATGCTCAAGAAAGTTCAGAAATTCTCTTTAGTGCAGGCAATTTCTTTCATTGCTTCCTATATTTGCCACATAGGGTTGACTTTCACTCAGAAAACCAGGTTTAACGCCTTGCTCTCTTCCTTCTTTTGGAGGATAGTACTAGACAGGCCAGACTTCACAATTTCTTTCTTTCTTTCTTTTTTCTTTTATTCATTTATCTATCTATCTATCTATCTATCTATCTATCTATCTATCTATCTATCTATCTATCTATCATCTATCTATCTATCTATCTATCCATCTATTTATCTATCTATCTATTCATTTATTTATTTATTTAACTTTTTACATTCATTTTAACAAAATTTTGGGTTCCAAATTTTCTCCCCTTTTCTCCCCTCCCCCCACCCCAATACCCCGAGCAATCTAATTTTCCCTATCTCCAATCTGCCCTCTCTTCTGTCATCCCTCCCTTCTCTTGTCCCCATCTTCTCTTTTTTCCTGTAGGGTCAGATGACTTTCTATTCCTCATTAACTGTATTTCTTCTTTCCTAGTAGCAACAACAATACTAAACAGTTGTTCCTAAAACTTTGAGTTCCAAATTCTCCCCATCCCTCCCTCTCCACCCATTCCCTTTGGGAAGGCAGGCAATTCAATATAGGCCCTATCTGTGTAGTTTTGCAAATGACTTCCACGATAGTCGTGTTGTGTAACACTAACTGAATTACCCTCCATCCTATCCTGCCCCTCATTGTTTCTATTCTGTCTTTTGATCCTGTCCCTCCCTGAATGTTGACTTCAAATTGCTCCCTCCTCCCATTGCCTTCCCTTCCATCATTCCCCCCCCCTTGATTATCTCCTTCTCCCCCACTTTCCTATACTGTAAGATAGGTTTTCATACCAAAATGAGTGTGCATTTTATTCCTTCCTTTAGTCAAATGTGATGAGGGTAAACTTCTTGTTTTTTTTCTCAGCTCTCCTCTTTTTCCCTCCACTAAAAAGTCTCCTGCTTGCCTCTTAAATGACATATAATTTAGCCCATTCCATTTCACCCTCTTTCCTCCCCCTACCTTTCTCTCTCACCATTTACCTTAATTTCTTTGAAGATATGGTCTCATCCTATTCAATTCACTCTGTGCTCTCTGTCTCCGTATGTGTGTGCACACACATGTGTACGTGTGTGTGTGTGTGTGTGTGTGTATGTGTGTGTGTGGTCCCACCAACTACCCAGATGCTGAAAAGTTTTAAGAGTTACAAATATTGTCTTTCCATGTAGGAATGTAAACAGTTCAACTTTGGTAAGTCCCTTATGACTTCTCTTTGCTGTTTATTTTTTCATGCTTCTTGAAAGTCAAATTTTCTTTTCAGCTCTGGTCTTTTCATCAAGAATGCTTGAAAGTCCTCTATTTCATTGAAAGACCATATTTTCCCCTGAAGTATTATACTCAGTTTTTCTGGGTAGGTGATTCTTGGTTTGAGTCCTAGTTCCTTTGCCATCTGGAATATCCTATTCCACGCCCTTTGATCCCTTAATGTAGAAGCTGCTAGATCTTGTGTTATCTTGATTTTATTTCCACAATACTGGAATTATTTCTTTCTAACTTCTTGCAATACTTTCTCCTTGACCTGGGAATTCTGGAATTTGGCCACAATGTTCCTAGGAGTTCCTCTTTTGGGATCTCTTTCAGGCAGTGATCGATGGATTCCTTCAATACTTATTTTGCTCTCTGGTTCTAGAATCTCAGGGCAGTTTTCCTTGATAATTTCATGAAAGATGATGTCTAGGCTCTTTTTTTGATCATGGCTTTCAGGTAGTCCCATAATTTTTAAATTATCTCTCCTGGATCTATTTTCCAGGTCAGTTGTTTTTCCCATGAGATATTTCACATTCTCTTCCATTTTTTCATTCTTTTGGTTTTGTTTTGTGATTTCTTGGTTTCTCGTAAAGTCATTAGACTCCATCTGTTGCATTCTAATTTTGAGAGAACTATTATCTTCAGTGAGCTTTTGAATATCTTTTTCCATTTGGCTAATTCTGCTTTTGAAAGCATTCTTCTCCTCATTGGCTTTTTGAACCTCTTTTGCCAATGGAGTTAGCCTATTTTTCAAAGTGTTATTTTCTTCAGCATTTTTTTGGGTCTCCCATTCCGTGCCTGAAGCCTGCTCAGATCTGCTCCTCTCAAGGACCCATGGCCAGAGCAGGGCTCCGCTGTCCAGTGTGCGATGGACTGTTGGTGCCGGTTTTTCGGGGCTCTCTAGATCGGAAATCTCCTCTGCTCCCTTGCTGTGTGGCATGCACTGCTCCAGAATTTGTGTGTGTGAGTTCTTTTTAAAGGAAATTTATGGGCTGTGGGTTCAGAGCTAGCATACACGAGTGTTTCTGCTCCGCCATCTTGACTCCTCCCCCTCATTTTTTCTTATATATTTATACTGATTTACTTTCACCTTTTATTTTTATTAACTTGTGATTTCAGGTATATATTCAGAACAGAATAAAATCACTCCCTGTATGATTATGAAAAATTGGACAGAGTCTCAAATCTAAGAAGAAAAAAACTCATTCTAATGAATTGGGTTTTTCTTTTCAATGTTTATGTGCACATATTCAAAAAGACGTATATATGTGAGCATATTCGTGTGTATGAAGATCCTATGTGTGTGTGTGTATGTGTGTGTGTGAAATGGGGGGATATATTTAAATGCATATGTTTCATATAGACACATACGTTTATTTTTATACTATGAAATTCATACTTAAATATACATATAGAATATTGTGTGACTATGTATAAATATAGTCACCATCTAATGTTATGCATACATTGCAAGAGAATGTTTTATTAATTTTAAGTTATCAGTAACAAAAATATTGCAAATTTCCTATTATTTCCTAATATTTGAATCCCTTATATTTTTTCAAATTATATTTCTTGTTTTCCCCAACTGATCTTTTCCTTTTCAATATGACAAACACATAAGCTTCTGTTGCTATCTTATTACTTTGCATTTTTTTTTGTTCTGCTAATTGTCTGCCCACTTTCCTTGTCTCTGGTTGATTCACCTGAGAACAGTTCACACTGAGCTTTTCCTAATTCTCTGTATTCCTCACATAAATAATCTCTTACAATATTGTATTATTCCCTGAGATGCCTCTCCCACAATTTTTTGGTTCATGCACCAATGAATGAGCTTCTATTTGTTACAAGTATGTATTTTGGAACTTCTTATTGATGGCTTCCTTGGGGGATATAAGCACAGTCATAGTATTTCCCAGTCAAAAATTTTGGACATTTAAGGCAATTTATTGGCCAATCCATTTGTTCATCTAAAATGATTGCACACACTTCCAGCTGCAGTGTTCCAGTGTGTCTACCTTCCCACAAACCCTTCAGAAATCACTGTGTCCCTCTTTGGATATCTATGACACATTGCTGCTGGATTTGGAGGTAAACAGTTGTGCTTTTCTTTGCATTTCTATCACAAAAAATCATCAGGAGCATACTTTCCCAGACAACAACTGCAATTCTGGGGGTGGGGCTCTTCATCTCCCTAGGGTCACCGTTTCTGTTTCTAGGAACAGTGGTTGGAGTATCCTCAGTGAGAAGAGTGCTCTATTTTTAAGACATTGGAGTTAGGATTTCAGGCTGAATATAGAATCCAGCTTATCAGGAAGCCCTGAGAAGACAAACAGCCAGCCAAGAGGAGCCCTAGAAGTTGAATTGACTGGAATTATGCTATATAGGAAGTGAGAAAAGTTGCATACCTAATTCTCATCCACTCCCCCAAAACTGAGGTTTTGGGATGATGTCTACCAGGTGTTGCAGGAGAGTATTTGTATGTCTATTCTCAAATTTTTGAAGGAAATACTACTTTGTATAGAGTTGACTGAGTAAGTGGAAACTGATTGCTTGGGTCTCCTTCAAATGGAAGGAATATAATAAGTTAGGCCTAAGGCAATGGAAGACACTAGACATCTTGAGTCCCACTCCCACTCGATCACCTGAAAACCACAGCAAATTTTTGAGGGAGGAATGAAATTTTACCTACTTGGCTAGGCAGCAAGGGAGAGGGGGTGAACACAGAGTCGTTGCTGTCAGATACATTTAGCACAAATTGAAAAACCAACTTTAGACTAACTAAACTCTTGATGCATTTTGTCTTCCGCTTTCTCTATATCTCCTGAACTTTTGTGAGGAGTATTATATGAACCTCTTTGTTGGTGTCCTATTTTCCAAGGATTGGTCAACTGATTAGTCCATTTTCTCCTGATTTTGAAATATCCTTTTTAATACCGGTAACTCTGAAGACTACAGTGCAGAAATGTTGGTATGTTATCTTATGACCATCATTGCCTTTCTCATCACTTTAAATGTTTTGTACGATTTGTTGTTTGATTATCCATTGTTTTGTATTTCATGATGAAGTCTCCATTTTAAGGCATCATTGCTTTGTACTCTTCGAAGTACTGCTCTGACTGGGTTAAGATCTCTCAATAAGGATTCATGTTAGCAATCACAATCAACGTTAGAAGGGAACTTAGAATCCACTAAGAACAAGGCCTTCATTTTACAGATGAGGCAACTGAATTCCAAGGAGGAAATGCTACATGTAAAGTTACACAGGTAGTAAGGATGAGACATATGATTTGAAAATACATATATATACAAAGAGTAGATATATAATTTTTTTTTCTGTTACATCTTTATGAAATTATTGTTAGAGACAGGGAAAGAGAGGGGGAAAAAACAAAATGGTGTGAAAAAGAGACATTTCCATCAGATAATTAGAGCTAGAATCAACCAGAGATACATATCACATAGTCAAAGGTCCTTCACTTCAGAGATGATTCAACTGAACTTTGAAGGAGGTCAAAAAAATTCCCAACATTGCATGTGCTTCTGATGTATTAAAGATGCTTTAAGAATATGCAACTATCTTCCTTATATTAAAGAATTTTCTAACAGTCATATTCACCAATCCATACTCACAATCTATTGTAGTTTCATGATGTTTGTAACCATTGTAATCTTTTTTCTAGAATATTCATCAATGCAATTGAGCAATGTGAGCAATGCAAGGTTTCAAGTTTCATTCCTTTTGCATAACTACATTTCAACTCATTGACATCCAGTATTTATGCAACACATTTAATTTTCTATATTCTAATCCAATCATCAACAGGGTGGAGCAAACAGCTTCCTTACCTACAGATAGGGATCAAGGAACTGAAGGTGAAAGTTTCTTGCAAATCGTATAATGAACTTACTGTGAGCATATACAAAGCCAGACATTCTCAAAAGTAGCTAGAATTGGACAAAATAGAGCGAGACAAACCAAAGTGTATAGAAATAAATCCAGGAAAGGAATCAGCAGTACAATCATTGATATCCTAATTTTAGGCCAGGTAGGAGGGAGTGAATTATGGTGCTGTGAGAGGCTGCTTCTGGGTTCCAGATCAGGATTCCACCCAGCTCTCTCTATAGCTATCATTGTTCTATTCAGGACAGCATGTCAGGAGAGTAATTATAAATTCTTAGGAGTATGATCATAATTACCGGGACAGATATCTTGAGCACAGGAACATTTAATGACTCATTCAGAGTTTAATCGGAAAGTATATGGTCAAGGCAGGAACACTGCCAACTCTTTGAGTCTCAGAGGGCACTCCTTTTCCTCCCTGACAAATTCTAGGTGAATCACTGGCTTTCCTCATGCCTTCAGTCTATTCAAGATTACCGTGAGGTGTCCAAATGAATGGCCTCAGTAGTTCCTGAGGTCCCGTTACATTGTCAATTTCCTTGGAATTTTAAAACTCCCTATTACTTTTGTCAATATTTACATGACAAAGGGGAAAGGAAATTGCAGAGGACGTGCAACATATGATACTACTTTAGAGAGTGAACGTTACTTTTGAAGATGTATGATATGATTCTCACACAATCACATTCCCAACGTGAAAAGGATCTTTTTCCCAATTATGATTATTTCATATTTGGGATTTTACAACTAAGAGTTACATGTCAATAATTTATTCAACGAAGCCCATCATAGTGAACGGTATGTGAAAGTATGGAAGAGACTTCCTTCCTTTCTGGTGAGTTTCTTAAAAATATTTTCATAATAAAAGATTAATTATATAAGTAATCATTATCATTTTCTGGGGAAAGCACATTCTAACAGATATCAACCTAGTTGAGAGGAGTTTCTCCAAATGTTATACTTGGAAATACTTCCCTGGAAAAAAACATTGCCTCATTTTAAAGAGTTGGATACTCTCCAATCTACATCCTCCATACTTTTAATTTTTCATGTATGAATGCCGCAAGAGTTTAAGAATATTTCTCATTTTGGCACATCCAAGAGCCCATCATTCTCCCTACCAGGAGAGCCCATCCATGCCAGGGGGCAGTGGTTAAAACACCTAACTTTGGAATTTTCATTTTCACCCTTTCCTTTACATATGGGATAATGTCCAAAGACACTCTGAATACAAAAGTTGAATTGTGGGAGGAATTAAGAGCACATTATAAAAGTAGCCAGAGAAACTCTCATTTATCACATGCTTCAAATAAGATGTAAGCTATCTGTGGACTAGGGTTGGGTCTTTATTTGTCTTTGATTCCTTAGAGTTCATGAACATTAGACTCCCTTGTCTATGTAGATACTTTTTTTTTATTTTCTCTAGGAAACAAAATAAGTGCATAGAAAGTTGTAGTTGTCAGTGTCCCTATTTTGAAAATTGCGTATAACTGAAATCACACTTTAGACAATTAAGGAGCATTCCTTTTTGTAGGTGATGGTTTGAATGGTGATACTTTTGGTCAAAAGGTGTCATTCTATCAGTGTAAAGCTTCCAGTCCAGAACAATCCTCTACCAATTCATCCAATGAACACTTTAGGAAGCTATTGACTTGGAAAACTGTCTGATTTTTCTTATTCCTCTAAATTATTTGCAAATCAGAATTAGAATTTTATCACCACCCACCTAACCCAAGGCTCCAACTGCCAAAATACACAGGGGCAGAATTCTCCCCTTTTCCCCATTATCTTTCCTTTTATTCATCTTTAAAACATACTAGTTTTAAGTGGAAGAAACGCCTAAACAAACCAATAAATCCTTAGGATTGACTACACAGAACATTTTACAATGAAATGCTTTTTTAAAAAAGATACATGTACATACATATCATACTTATGCTTTGACATTCTCCTCAATGCAAAAGGCTCAAAATCAACTCTTCAGTAAATGACATTAAGAGAGAAGACTCCCAAGAGTCTTGATAAAAAAAATATTTCCAAGATCTACAGTTAGAATAGAATACATATGAGGTGACTGACTTATTTTCTGGATAGGACATTGAACTTCCGTCTCCTGAGGATAGACTAGCTCCCCCGAAGAGGCTTCATTGAGTGATACTATTTCCCACATGATAATTTTTATGCGCCTTTACAGAAAGAATTTAAACAAGGGATATTCAATGAAATGGGTAGAGCTGCAGAGATTTCACATTATATTAGTAAAGAGTTCACCAGAAATCTAATATGTCTATTCTTTCACTCTATTTGATTCAGATTGTGTGTAGTCCATTATAGTAAAATTCAATGGAATACATCTTTTTCTTTTTTAGGGGAAAAATGTCTCCATACTCTGTTTCAGTTGTGGAAGACTTTGGTAGCAATTTCAGACAACAGATCAGTGAAACTTCAGTACCACTAGGAGAGAACTGTGAGAAAAACAAAAGAGCTTCCATCAGCCTATTGCAACAATAATCCAAAGAACACAAAAGAAATAAAATGGAAATGATACTAGTTTGCTAATTAAAATGTTCCTAAAATTTCCACCTACTCAATATTCTCATTAAAACTACCTGTAGAGGTGGAGCCAAGATAGCAGAGTGAGAACAATGACTTACCTAAGCTTTCGGACAAACTCCTTCGGATACCTTTGAAAGGAGAATCTGACCAAATTTTGGAGGTGCAGAATCCAATAGGAGACAGCCTGTGACTGATGCGGAGCCCAGGTTAGATTGGAAGGTTCTCGGTAAGGATCTGTTCCATGGGGGTGAGCCCACAGCACACAGCGCAGTGTGGCCAGCACAGTGGAAAGGAAAGTTACCGAGAAACCTGAGAGCAGTGAGCAGAACCAGCGGATCGGTAAGCGGAACTGGAGGAGTGGCGAGCGGAACTGGAGGAGTGGCACCGAGGGTGGGAAACAAGCCAAACCGAGCCAGTGACAGCTGCTGAGCACCAGATATCAGTGCAGTAGTTCCTGAGACCTTCAGCCTGAAGATTAAACTTCGGTAAGTCACCTACTTGAACTTGCAAGAGCCAGGATGACGGAGTGATCAGTAAATGCTCTCTCCTCCCTCCTTGATGACCATGACAGAACCATAAAATATTTCCCCAGAAAAATCCTGTTATCAGTGGGAACAGCATAGGGGCCAATAGTCTCATAAAACCTGAGGCTAGGAAAATAGCTAAGGAGGATTCCTCCTATGATGGCAGAGGCAAACAGGAAGGACAGAGGACCCAGGGCAGAGAACATTACCAATAGGACCCAGGCAAGCCTCAGTGCCAGGAGAGGAGCCCCAGGAGGGGTGGGAACACGCATTAGCATCTAGGTGTGCCTCAGCATGCCAGGGGATTCAGAAAGACAATAGGGAAGCTGGGGTCACCATCCCCTGAGCTTGCCTTTGCCTCAGTTCAGCGGAGATCTCCTGTGACCAGACCATGCCTCCCACACACTTAACAAGCTAGACCCAGGGCTGATCAGGGAAACACAAAGCAAAACCTGCTTTTAACTTTTTCACATATCACCTCGACACAAAGTTCTGCAGCTTCTGACTGAAAGAACCAGAAGCCACAACACTCAATCAACATTCTGAACAAGAAAAAGCAGAGGGGCGAAAAAAACAGAATCTTTCTATCGGGATAAGGACCAAAACACAAACACCAAAGAAGTCAGAGCTGAGACTGTACTTCCATCTGAAACTTCAGAAGGGACTACGAAATGGTTTCAAGCAGCTCTCCTGGAACAGCTGAAGAAGGAAACAGAAGATAAACTGGCCAAAGATTTTAAAATTTTGAAAAAAGAATTCACTGATGAGAACATCTCTTTGAAAAGGAATATTGAACAAATGGAAAAGGAAGTTCAAAAATTAACTAGAGAAAATAATTCCCTAAAAGGTCAAATGGAAAAGGAAACCCAAAACCTAACTGGGAAAATTGGTCAAATGGAAAAGGAAATACAAAAATTAACTGGAGAAAATAGCTCTTTAAAAGGAAAAATTGGACAGATGGAAAAGGAGATGCAAAAGTTAACGGAAGAAAACAATTTGATAAAGATTAGAATTTGGCAAGTAGAAACTAATGGCTCAATGAGACAGCAAGAATCAGTCACACAATACCTACATAATGAAAAGACATAAGAAAATGTAAAATATCTAATTGGAAAACAACTGACCTGGAAAATAGATCCAGGAGAGAAAGCTTAAGAGTTATTGGCTTGCCAGAAACCCATGATGGAGAAAAGAGCCTGGACAATATCTTCCAGGAAATCATCAAGGAAAACTGCCAGAAGTGCTAGATTCAGAGGGCAAAATAGTCATTGAAAGAATCCACCATTCCCCTCCTGAAAGGCATCCCAACCTCAAAACCCCAAGGAATGTCGTTGCCAAATTCCAGAGCTATCAAGTAAAGGAGAAAATATTACAAGCAGCTGGAAAGAAACAATTCAAATATCAAGGAGATATAGTCAGGATTACACAGGACCTTCCAGCTTCTACATTAAAAGATCGAAAGAATTGGAACCCAATATTCCGTAAGGCAACGGAGCTGGGACTACAATCAAGGATCAACTACCCAGCAGAGTTCAGCATAACATTTCAGGCAAGGAGAAAGTCATTCAACGAAGTAAGGGATTTCCAGAGCTTCCTGACCAAAACGCAAGAACTTAATAGACAATTCAATCTTCAAATACAGGTCTCAAGAGAATCATAAAAAGGTAAATGGGGGGTGGGTGGGGCAACTTGTTACTCAATTGGGGCAAACTGTTAACCTCCCTATAAGGGAAGATGATACCTGATAATCTTGAGAATTGTGTGGCTATTATGAAATGTAAAAAATATATACATAGATGGAACAGGTATAAAGTAAATGATATCATGATAAAAATATGATTTAAGTATGAGAAGGGATTGTAATAGGAAGTGTGAAAAGGAGGAAGCAGAAAATGGCAAATTACATCACAAGAAGAAGTAAAAAATTATAGTAGAGGGAAAGAGGGGAGGGAGATGAGCATTGTTTGAGAGGTACTCTCATCTGATTTGTTTAAAGGAGGGAACAATAAACTTAAGTAGGTAATCCTAACTAGCTCTATAGGCAGTAGGAGGGGAAAGGAGAAGAGAGGGGAGGTAGGCTAAAAGGGAGGGAAGAAGCAATAAGAGTAAAGGGGAGTAAAAGGAAGGGGGGCTAAAAGAAGGAGGAGGTGGGAAAAGTGAACACTAATGGGGAGGGGATGGGAGACAGGAGAGCTGAAAGAAAAAATGGTGGGAAAGAAGATGGAGGGAAATACACAGATTGTAATCATAACTGTGAATGTGAATGGAATGAATTCTGCCATAAAAGGGAGACGAATAGCAGAATGGATTAAAAACCATAATCCAACAATATTCTGCTTACAAGAAACACATTTGAAACGGAGGGATACACATAGGATAAAGGTCAAAGGATGGAGCAGAATATATTGTGCTTCAGCTGATGTAAGAAAGGCAGGAGTAGCAATCCTAATCTCAGACAAAGTAAAAGAAGAAAGAGATCTAATCAAAAGGGATAAGAATGGAAACTATATCCTGCTAAAAGACATCATAGACAATGAAGCAATATCATTACTAAACATGTATGCTCCAAGTGGTATAACATCCAGATTCTTAGAGGAGAGTTTGGGGGACTTGAAGGAAGAAATTGACAGCAAAACTATACTAGTGGGGGACCCTCAACCTTCCCCTTTCTGAACTCTAGAAATCTAACCTCAAAATAAACAAGAAAGAGGTTAAGGAGGTAAATAAAACTTTAGATAAGGTAGATATGATAGATCTTTGGAGAAAATTGAATGGGAATAGAAAAGAATATACCTTTTTCTTAGCGGTACTTGGAACATTTACCAAAATTGACCATGTGCTAGGACATCAAAATCTCACAATCCAGTGCATAAAGGCAGAGATAATCAATGCATCCTTCTCAGATCATAATGCAATAAAAATTATATGTAATAAAAGGCCATGGAAAGATAAACCAAAAATCAACTGGAAATTAAATAATCTAATCCTAAAGAAGGAGTGGGTAAAAGAAGAAAACATAGAAACAATCAACAACTTCATTCAAGAGAATGGCAATAATGAGACAGCCTACCAAATCTTATGGGATACTGCAAAAGCAGTACTTAGGGGAAGTTTTATATCTTTGAATGCCTACATAAATAAAATAGAGAAAGAGGAGATGAAAGACTTGGTCATGCAGCTGAAAAAGCTAGAAAAAGACAAATTGAAGATCCCCATGAAAATACCAAATTAGAAATACTGAAAACCAAAGGAGAGATTAATGAAATTGAAATTAAGAAAACTATTGAATTAATAAATAAAACCAATACTTGGTTTTATGAAAAAAAACTAATGAAAATGATAAACCTTTGGTCAATTTGATTAAAAATGAAAGAAGAAAATCAAATTACTAGTATTAAAATGAAAGGGGTGAACTCACCTCCAATGAGGAAATTAAAACAATAATTAGAAATTACTTTGCCCAACTTTATGCCCACAAATTCGATAATCTAAACGAGATGGATGAATATTTAAAAAAAATACAGATTGCCCAGATTAACAGAAGAGGAAGTTGAATACTTAAACAACCCCATCTCAGATAAAGAAATTGAGCAAGCCATCAATGAACTCCCTAGAAAAAATCACCAGGACAAGATGGATTCACAAGTGAATTCTATCAACATTTAAAGAACAGTTAATTCCAATACTATATAGACTATTTTTGAATATTTGGGAAGAAGGAGTCCTCCCAAATTCTTTCTATGATACAAATATGGTTTTGATACCCAAATCAGGAAGAGAAAAAACAGAAAGAAAATTATAGACCAATTTCTCTAATGAATACAGATGCAACAATTTTAAACAAGATTTAACAAAACGAATACAGCATCTTATCATGAATGTAATACATTATGATCATGTAGGATTCATACCAAGAATGCAGGGCTGGTTCAATATTAGGAAAACTATTAGCGTTATTGATATTATCAACAACAAAACTAACAGAAACCACATGATTATCTCAATAGATGCAGAAAAAGCTTTCGACAAAATACAACACCCATTCCTATTAGAAACACTGGAGAACATAGGAATAAAGGGAACTTTCCATAAAATAATAAGCAGTATCTACCTAAAACCTTCAACAAGCATTATATATGCATTATATGGAGATAAGCTAGATGCATCTCCAATAAGATCAGGGGTGAAACAAGGATGTCCATTATCACCAATATTATTCAATATAGTACAAGAAATGTTAGCTGTAGCAATTAGACAAGATAAAGAAATTTAAGGAATAAGAATAGCCAAAGAAGAAACTAAGTTATCACTCTTTGCAGATGATATGATGATATACTTAGAGAATCCCAGAGATTCAAGTAAGAAACTACTTGAAATAATAAAAACTTTGGCAAAGTTGCAGGTTACAAAATAATCCTGCACAAATCTTCTGCTTTCCTATATATTAGCAACAAAGTCCAACAGCAAGGGATAGAAAGAGAAATCCCATTTAAAGCTAGGGTAGACACTATAAAATACTTAGGAGTTTACCTGCCAAAACAAACCCAGGGACTATATGAACACAATTACAAGACACTTTTTGCACAAATAAAGTCAGATTTAAGTAAGTGGAAAAACATCAGTTGTTCATGGGTAGGCTGAGCTAATATAATAAAAATGACAATTCTGCCTAAATTAATTTACTTATTTAGTGCCATACCAATTAAACTATCAGATAATTATTTACTAGAGCTGGATAAAATAATATCAAAATTCATTTGGAAGAACAAAAGGTCCAGAATACCAAAGGGACTAATGAAAAGAAATGCTTGGGAAGGTGGCCTAGCGCACCAAACCTCAAATTGTATTATAAAGCAGCAATTATCAAAACCACTTGGTATTGCCTAAGAAACAGAGGGGTAGACAAATGGAATATACTTGACACTCAAGACAGTAGGCAAGGAATATAGCAACCTCCTGTTTGATAAACCCAAAGACCCCAGCTTCTGGGATAAGAGCTTCAACAAAAATTGCTGGGACAACTGGTTAACAGTGTGGCGCAGAGTAGGCATAGACCCATGCCTGACACCATACACAAGAATAAAGTCCAAATGGGTACATGATTTAGGCATAAAGATTGATGCCATGAATATAGTGGAGGAGCAAGGAATAGTGTATTTATCAGATTTATGGAGAAGGGAAGAACTTTTTACTAAAGAAGTGATAGAAAGCATTATGAAATGCAAGATGAATAATTTTGATTACATTAAACTGAAAAGTTTTTGCACAACCAAACCCAATGCAACCAAAATTCAGAGGGATGTAGTAAATTGGGAAAAAAATTTTATGGCTAAGCTCGGGGATAAAGGCCTTATTTCTAGAATATACAGAGAACTGACTCAAATGTACAACCATACAAGTCATTCCCCAATTGATAAATGGTCAAAGGATATATACAGGCAATTTTCAGAGGAAGAAATTAAAGATATCTATAATCATATGAAAAAATGTTCTAAATCACTACTGATTAGAGAGATGCAAATCAAAACAACTCTGAGGTACCATATCACACCTATAACATTGGCAAGTATGACAGAACAAGAAAATGACCAATGCTGGAGAGGATATGGGAGAGTTGGAACACTCATTCATTGTTGGTGGAGCTGTGAGCTCATCCAATCATTCTGGAGAGCGGTTTGGCACTATGCCCAAAGGGCACAAAAATGTGCATACCCTTTCACCCAGCAATATCGCTACTAGGACTGTATCCCCAAGAAATCATATAAATGAGAAAGGGTCCCACATGTACAAAAATATTTATAGCAGCACTCTTTGTAGTTGCCAAAATCTGGAAATCAAGCGGATGCCCATCAATTGGGGAATGGCTGAATAAATTATGGTATATGAATGTAATGGAGTAGTATTGTGCCATAAGAAATGATGAACAAGAAGACTTCAGGGAGGCCTGGAAGGACTTATACGATTTGATGCTGTGCTAAAGGATCAGAACCAGGAGAACCTTGTGCACAGCAACAATCACAGTGTGAGAGAGTTTTTTTCTGGTAGACTTGGAACTTCGTAATAACACAAGAACTTACAAAAAAAAAAAAAATCCCTGTGGTGGTTTTCTAAGGCAAAATGCCTTCCACACTGAGAGAAAGAACTATGGAATTCATTCGCAGAATGAAGCAGACCATGTTTGTGTGTGTGTTGATTTTAGTGTATCATGATTTGATTCGTTTTATGATTTCTTCCCTTTATTTTAGTGTGGCTACATAGCATGACTATAGTGAAAACATACTCAATGGGAAAGTATATGTAGAACCTATACAGAATTGTATGCTGTCGTGGGGAGGGAGAGAGGTAGTGGGGGGAAGGTGCGGAGGGGATAAAATCTTAATTTTAAGGAAGTGATTGTAGGACATTAAAAAAATAATAATAATAAAAACCTCCATGTACATGCTTGAACCAGTATAGTTGCGGGTAGTGATTAAAGTTGTTCTGGCCAGCTCTGTTTTTCTAATTGATCATTATGTTCCAAACCTAGTGGCTGTATCCAAATCTGGCAATGAAATATTCCTATAGTTCCCTCCATAAATGCCTTGTACTAGGTTATCCACATTGGTACTGCCTCCATGGAAGGACATTTACACAGTCTCTTCAAAAGTGATGAAGTCAGTAACAAGACAACAAAGACTAAAAAAAGTTTCAGGAATACACATATAATTATTGTTTGAATATACTGCTAAGATGCTAAACGCAGATCCAATATTCATCAGAAGAGGATATGTAATTTTCATATTTAAGAGCAACTTCTGACATTTTTCAGAATCACCCAGGTTTTCACTGTGACTGTCCACTGAACCCAACAGAATCAGTGCATAAAATTCCTTTAATTAAGCAGTCTAGTTTAAGTTTGAAAATCTGAAGATCATCTACTGTAAGAAAAATCTCTAAATTTCTGCAGCGTGGAGAGTTGAGAAGTTTTTATCTCCCCCATTTGAATAAAGGCAGATATATCATGAGTAGGAAAGCATAATATAAAATAGAGATTGCCTTTATTTGCACACATGGTCAGAGACTTCAATTTGAAATGGTTATCTGAAATGCTTATGAATGCATATGTCACATTTGAGGATATGACTTTTCTTTTTTTAATATTATATTCTTATGCTTTTATACTTTTTAATATTATACTCTTGTTTATTTTTAGTTTTTGACATTAACTTTCACGAGATTTTTATTTCCAAATTTAATCCCTCCCCCACCTGAACTTTTATTTTGATTATTTCTTTCCCCAGTTTATCTTCCATCACCCTCTCTAGCCATTTCCCTTATCTATTTCACTTCTTTATTCCTGTAGGTCGAGATAGAATTCTCTACCCCACTGCCTATGTACCTTATTTCTCAGATGCATACAAGACCCATTTAAAACATTTTTTTCAAAACTTTGAGTTTCAAATCTCTCCCTTCCTCCCTCCCTGATATAGGGTATACGTGTGTAGTCACTTCCCTAAGAGGTATTTTGTGAAAGATTCACTATATGCCCCTCAATCCTGTCCTGCCCTCTATGGAGTCAACTCTCATCTTTGACCCTGTCCTTCCTCAAAAGTGTGTGTTTCTGACTAATTCCTCCTCCCACCTGCATTTCTTATCACCTCACACCTCATGCTCTTTCCTTCCTACTTTTCTGTAGGGTCAGATAAATTTCCATACCCCGTTAAGTGTGTGTGTGTGTTATACCTTCCTTAAGCCAATTCTGATGAGAGTAAGGTTCATTCATTCATTCTCACCTCTCCTTCTTCCCCTTCAATGCAATAGCTTCTTCCTGTCTATTTAATATGAGATCATCTACCCCTTCTATTTCTCCCCTTCTCCTTCTCTCAATACATTCCTTTCTCATCCCCGAATTTTTTTTGTTAGATATCATGCCTTCATATTCAACTCACCCCTCCAACTAACCTATGACTGAGAAAGGTCTCATGAGTTATCATCTTTACATGAAGTAATATGAACAGTCCTACGATAGCAATTCCTTTATGATTTCTCTTCTCTGTTTACCTTTTCCTGCTTCTCTTGATTCTTTTATTTGAAAGGCAAATTTTTTCTTCAGTTACAGTCTTCTCATCAAATATCCTGGATAGTCCTCTATTTCATTGAATGTTAATTTTTCCCCCTGACAGATTATACTCAGTTTTTCTGGGGAGGTGTTTCTTGATGTTAATTCTATCTCCTTTGACCTATGCACAATCATTATTACAAATCTTTTGATCCCTTAAGATAGAAGCTGCTAAATATTGTGTTATCCCAAATGGTTTCCACAATTCTTGAACTGTTACTTTCTGGCATCTTGCAATATTTTCTCCTTGACCTGAGACCTCCACAATTTGTATACAATGTTTCTAAAAGGTTTCCTTTTGGAATCTCAGGATGGAATTGGTGGGTTCTTTCAATTTGTATTTTACCTTCTGGTTCTTGAACATCAGTGCAGTATTCCTTAATCATTTCTTGAAAGATGACATCTAGGGTCCTTTTGAAATCGGCTCTCATGTAATCTAATAATTTTCGTATTGTCTCTCCTTGAACTATATTACATGTCAGTTGATTTGCCAATCAGATATTACAGACTGTCTTCAATTTTTTTCCTTTGAATACAATTAAAAATTTCATGATTTCTCATAACGTCATTAATTTCCATCTGCTTTTTTCTAATTTTCAAGGAATAATTATCTTCACTGAACATATGGACCTCCTTTTCCAGTTGGCCAATCTTGATTTTCTAAGGTATTCTCCTCCTCATTCACTGTTTGGACCTCTCTTATTATTTGAATCAATCTTAGTTTTTAAAGTATCATTTTCTTCAGTATTTTGGAGGCTCGTTTAGCAAGCTGTTGACATGTTTGGAATGATTTTCCTATATCACTGATATTTCTCTTTAAAATTTGTCCTCTCCTTCTCCTACTTTACTTCTTCCATGACCTGTGATAAATGTATGTCCTTCTTGGAGGATTTGAATGTATGAGCTATGAATTGGTTGTCTTCTGTTTGAATGTCTTGATCTTCTACGTCACCAAAGTAAGATTCTATAGTGTGATGTTTTCCCCTGCAGTTTACTCATTTTTCCAGCCATTTACTTGATTTGTTAGTTCTCTGTTAAGGTAGGGCTCTGCTTCCAGATTAAAAGGTAAACTTTTCCAGACTTTATCCATTTCTGCATCTGTTTTCAGAAATATTTGTAGGGACCTGTCAATTTTCAGCTTTTCCAAAGTTTGATGATCATCTATGGCATGTGCTCTGGTCTAAGAGTGATTAGAAGCACTTTTTCTACTTTAGAACTGAGTAGGATTCACTCTCCCCTGCTACCATAACCTGTCCCACACCACAGTTTTGTTTTGTTTTTTTTCTCACTCCAGCACCACCACCCCAAACTGTGACCTAGATCAAGGGCAAAGCAAGAGAACTGTACTACAGAACCAAGAAGAGATATGCACAATCCCACAACGATTAGCAGATATATCCTGCCACTATTTGTGGTTCAAGAAGTCTAGCAGTGGTCATGACTGCTGCCAAATGCACTGCTGCTTCCCTTGGACTGGAGCCAGACCATGCTCCATTCTCACCCAGGTCCTACAGACATTTCTTACTGAATTTCTAAGTTGTCTTTGCAGTTGGTGGGTTGAGACATCTGCATAGTGCCACAGCAGTCAGCGACTTTGTTCTTGAGGACAACTCTGGCCCCATCTCTCCCCATTACCTTTCAATGATGGTTTGGTACCCAACTCCAAATGTCCTGTGAATCCTAATTTTCAGATGCATTATGGATAGATATAGAGTCAACTTTTGTGGATTTCTCAAAGATCCTTTCATACATAGCACTGAACAATTAAGAATGTGAGATACTTGAGTCCAGAGGCCATGAATCTTTCTCTCATTCCTTACTATCTATGGAAACATATTAATCATCACTCCTGAAAGGATTTTAATTCAGTCAACAATGAAGGACAATTTGGATTATAAATTTATGTCATTAATATTTTTAAGATTCATCCTTCATTTTGGATACTCCCTGTCAATGATTAATTAATAAAGTTATTTCAAGATCAGTATCTGAGAGAGTAAATACAAAAAGCTCGCAGTGTTAGGGATTGTCTATATGTAACCTGCCTCCACAGATTCGGTGGGTCAACAGCTCATTAGAAACTTGTGACCTTTAAGAATTATCTGACATTTTATCACTTTAAATGCTTCCATGGCCACATGATTGAACACTTTGTATTTTGTGAAGGTTGCACACTGGCATTTACCACTCTCGTCACTGAAAAAGATTCAAAATAATGCAATAACACATTATCAAAAGAACAAGAAAATGAAGCAGCTCTCAAGAGAAGTGCTCAGTTGAGAATCTTCATGGGTGACTTTTCAGTTTAGTCAACAACTTTATTAGAATTTGCTTGTTGTCAGAGAGGGATTTAGAATAGCATGATTTTAAAAAAGAAACAAACATCTACTGAAAAACAAAAAGCAAACGATGAACAATTTCTTGAATTATATCTCTTGTGAATAATCTTTCTAGTTAATCTCAAAAGTATTGGCCTAAGAAACAAGAGTTTTAAAGTGAATATGCATTGCTATGATGGAGCAAGGTGCATATACATATATATTTGCATATATGTATACACATACATGTATATCTGTGTATATAAATAGATGCATATATGTATATTTGTATATGATCTACAAAGTTTCTGCTTTCCAAAAGATTTGTTCAACTCTACATCTACTTATGTGTTGATCAGTTAGAATAACACTGCTACCATCAGTCAATGAGTATAAAGGCATTCATGAGCAAGGAATTGTTTTCCAGTCCTTGAGATGTTTGCAAATGAAGACATTAAAAAAAAAACAGGAAGCAGAGTCAAGATGGTAGGCACCTAACCCACCTGATGTCTTCCACAGCTTGGAAATAACTGCTGCAGCAAAAATCTGGAGTGGCAGAGCCGTCACAAAATGAGAGACAGAGTTTTTTCCATCCCAGGAAGACTTAGGCACAGAGTGGGGCAGCAGCACCAGCAATGAGCCTTGGAGGCAACGATGATGGCGGCAGCAGTAGCATATGTGGAGCTTTCAGGGCAGTGAGAGTAAGTTGGCCAAACAAGAATAAAGAGAAAAAAGATTGAAAGAGACACTCCTGGCTTGGGCGAAGCTGGTAATGATTGGCAACTCTATTGCCTACATAGAATTCTGGGTCACAGTTCCACAGCAGAGAGGAGTGGTTCTAGTCAGTCAAAGGATGCAGGAACCATGGTGATAGCACCAAGGGAAAGAGGAGGACACATGACTACAGGACACCATGCTGCTGTACCAGAGTTCAGACTAGAAGAACCCTGAACACATAAGTCATACCACCATAGAAGCACTGAAACCTTGCAGATCCCCGAAGTAGTTTTAAATTAGCATGAAAAAAGCAGAAAAAAGGGGCACTTAGAAAGGGCATGAATATGAGTCAATTATGTTGGGTTGCTCTCCAAATAAAGTGAAGGGGTGAGAAAGAAGAATGCACTGGGAATACGGCTAATGGAGAATTATAATGTGAATTTTTTCTTCACATACAAGAGATAAGGTGTGCAAGGAAGAGCTCTATATTAGACGGGAAATTGTTGGGGAGGGCAGATGGGAATACTTGAGCATTCCTGTCCCAAATTGTTTCAAAGAGGGAAGAATATGTATACACACACATCTGGGTTTACATATTTGTCTTACCTAGTAGGGAAATCGGAAAAGAAAGGGGATTAGAAACTGACGCGGGGTGGGTAAGGAAGGTTGTTTCAAAAGAGAAAGCAGACTGAGGGAAGTGCATCAGTAGGCACTCAAAACACATGCGAGGTGGTGGTGGTGGTGGCTCATATCACAGCTTATTAGATCTGCATTCATGAAAGGAAAGAAAACTTTGAGGGGTTAACCATTACTTTAATAAAGCACATGCATCATTCCTTTAATCAAGCACCTGTATTATTCAGCTAGTTAGGAAACCATACACAGAAGAAGAGGAAACAACTTATCTTCTAGAATGGTGACTTTTCATTTTTGTCTGCATTGTTATTAGAATTAACTTTGTAAATTGAACTGATAATGTTCCAAAGAGAAATAAGGAAAGTGGACCAAATTAAAATGAAAAAATACCCCCTGGCAAAATATGAGTTTTTAATAATCTACCTAAGGAATAGGAAACAAGTGTCATTTAAATGACTATTGCTGCAATTGTGAAAGTATTACCTGCACATCACTTTGATCAAAAGGCCTTTTACTCTGGGTTTATTCACTTTCAGAATCAGTCACTTCTATGAACAACATGATTGTTCAGCGTAGGATTGTTTCATAGTCAGATATGTTAGCAGAGAATGTAAAAAAGCTGTGACAGAAGCAGTAACTTGATTATAGTGTCGTGACATAAGAAAAGTTCTTAAGACTATTGCTGTCCTATTCTACTCCTGATTCAGTAACCAATTAAAGAATGAATTGACCAGAGAGAGTGGAACTATACCTGAAAAATATCAGTGTCAAAGACTACTAGCCATATGCTTTACACAAAGAGACAGTTATAAATGTCAAAATTTTGACTAATATTCATATTTTCAAGAATATAACAACCCACAAGTTACTATAGTCAGAAAAAAATTGCCAAATTTTACTTAGTATGATATGCCCATATTCATGAAACACTCCTGTATTTCTTCAAAGAAAATAAAACTTGTGGGGGTGGAGCCAAGATAGTGGTGAAACCATGAAATTGCATGATTTCCTACCAGGTTCCCTCAGAAACAACATTCATTCAGGTGTCCAAATGCATTCTGGAAAAATAGAACTCACAAAAGATGGAATGAAAGAATTTCCCAGCTTAAGATAATTTAGCTGGACTTCAGAAAAATTCTTCTTACTTGAGCTAAAGGGAAGTACAGCCCAGTGCTGATGTTGTCTATGCAAGTCAAGGGGAGAATGCTCTTAGACACACTATGGCTGAGCAACTGAGGCTCCTCATTCCTGGCTCAGCAAGCCAGCAGTGCAGCCTCCGGCCCCAGAGTTGAAGGCAAGTAGGAGTTCTAGAAAACCAGCACAACAGGTGTGACTAGGTCAGGTTACCCTGAAGCAGAGTGACCAAGCCACAGGTTCCTGAAGGCCCAGCATAGAAAGGGAGGAACAAGGTCCTTGCCCCTAAGCACAAGCAGATTGGCACAGTATTCCCACAGATCCAGGAGGAAATCTCAACTTGAAAAGTCACAACTTAGAAAGAAAAATGAGAAACAAACACAAGACAGTTCTGACCACAGAAAGTTACTCGAATTACACAGAAGATCAAAGCACAAACTTCAAAGAGGACAACAAATAAAGACATGTAAATTGTCAAAGAGGAAATGACTTGGTGTTAAATGCAAAAAGTCCTCTTAGATAAACTCAAGTGAGTTTTGAAAAATCAACTTAAGGAAGGGAAAGAAAAACTGAGAACAAAAATGGGAGTTATGAAGAATTATGGAAAAAAAAGAGTTATTTTAGAAAAGGAAGCATAAATATTGACTGAACAACAACAACACAAAAACCTTAAAATATAGAACTGGCCAAGTGAAAAATATCAACTAAAGAAATGCACTTTCAAAGAAGAATTGGTCAAATGAAAACAAGACATAAAAATATCTCATTGAAGAAAACAAATCCTTAAAGGTAAGAAGTGAAAGAAAATTACCCTATGGCACATCAAGAATCAGTCAAACAAAAGGAAACGATGAAAAAAGAGAATAAAATGGAAAATATCTTATTTGGAAAAACAACTGACCTGAAACACAGATCCAGGACGCATCAGTTAAGAGCTACTGGATTACATGAAAATCAAAATCTAGAAAAGTGCCTGGACAGCACTTCCCAAAAAATTATCATGGAAAACTCCCCTGATTTCCTCCATTCAGGGGGTAAAATAATCATTGAAAGAATTCATCAATCACCTGGAAAAGACCCCAAAATAAAAATTCCAAGAAATAGAGTAGTCAAATTCTGGAATGTTCATGTTAAAGAGGAAATACTGCAAGCAATGGAAAACAAAGAATTCTAATAGCAAGGAGCCACAGCAAGTGCTACAAGACATAGGAGATTCTTCAGTAAATGATTGGCGGGCTTGGAACATGCTTTTCTGAAAGGAAAAGGAACCTGGATAACAATCAAATAAACAACTTGAGCAGCAACACTTAACCATGATATTTCTAGAGAAAAGATGGACATTCAACAAAATATGGGGAATTTTCAAGTTTTCCTTTGCAAAGATCAGAACTGCTCAGAAAATTCCATATTCATATACCAGACCAGGAGAAGCACAAGAAGATAAGCAGCATAGAAAAAAAACCACATTATTCAACAAGAATAAATTGTTAACATCCCTACAAGGGAGGATGATACTTTTAACTTTTGAGTGATGCATGTTTAATATGAAAATTAGAAGATATATATATATATATACATATACATATTTATATACACATATATGTAAACACAAATATATACATATGTGTATTCAAATATAAACACATAGGTGTATATATAAATATATATATGTATACATATACATGAGTATAAGGTATAAGAAAATTTTAATGTGATGGTATGAAAAAAATTAACTGTTTAAAAAAGGTTGTACTTGAGAGAAGAGGAAAAGAGGATGGAGGACAACTTAAATTGTATTACATCAAGAATCTCAAAAGGCCTACTGTATAATACACATAAAGAAGGAAGGGAATGAGCATAATTTGAAACTTATTCTCATTTTACTTGGTTCAAAGAGGGAATAACATACACACTCACTTAGGTACAGTCATTTATCTTCCACAATAAGAAAGTAGGACTGACGGGGGGAAAAAAATGAAAGGGAACTGAGAGAATGGTGGGCAGACCTGAGAGTAGAAGAAGGAGAGGTAAGGGTAAAGAAAAGTCCCCCTGAAAGAAGGGAGAGATGGTTGAGGACAAAAGTTGTCAGAATTAAAATATAGGTGAAGAGGGGACAGAGGAAAGGAAAGAGAAAAAAATAATCAAGAGGGAGAGAAGGATGAGGTGAAATACACAGTAAACATAATTGTGAATATGATATACTCTCCCATAAAGGGGAAGCAAAGAGCAGGGTGGATTATAAACCAGAGTTCTATAACATATGCTTTCGGAGAAACACATTCGAAGCAGAGAGACAGACACAGAGTAAAAGGAAAAGGCCAGAGCAGAATACATTATGTTTTAGTTGAAGTAAAAATTTAAAAAAGGGGGGGGAGTGGGAACCCTGATGTCAGATAAAGCAAAACTAAAAATAGAACTAATTAAAAAAGATAAGGAAAGAAGCTACATCTTGGTTAAAGGCACGGGAGACAATGAAGTAATATCAATACTCCACATAATGCAGCAAGTAGTATCACATTCAAATTCTCAGAGATGTGAGCAAAAGAATACTAGTGGGGGACTTCAAGTTCCACCTCTGAATAACTTAATAAACTGAAAACAAAACAACCAAGAAAGAAGTTAAGGCGGTGAATAGAAATCTGGAAAAATTACATAAGATAGACTTGTGGAGAAAACTGAATTGGGATAGAAAAGTATATGCCTTTCTCTCAGTGGTACATGCAACCAACACAGAAATTAACCATATATTAAGGCACAAAAACCTCACAGTCAAATGAAGAAAGGCAGACATATTAAATGCATCCTGTTCAGATCATGATGCAAGGAAAAAGGTGTGTAATAAAGGGCCATGAAAAGATAGGCTAAAAATTAATTGGAAACCAAATAATCTAATTCTAAAGGAGTTGATCAAACCACAAATCATAGAAACCATTTTTGATCATAGGGAAAAACAATAAGAAGAACAATCCCCCAAACTTAAGGCATGCAGTCAAAGCAGTTCATAGGAGCTATTTCATGTCTAAATGCTTACATGAATAAAATAAAGAATAGAACATTGAATTGGGCATGCAAGTAAAAGACCTAGGAAAAGAGCAAATTACAAATCCCCACTAACACAGAAAATTTTTTATATTGAAAATCAAAGAACAGATTGAAAAACTTGAAGGTAAGAAAATAAATGAACTTGAAAATAAATCTAAAAGCCGGTCTTATTTTAAAAAGTAATAAAGAAATCTTCGTATGATTTCATTAAAAACAAGAAAGAAGGAAACCAAATAACCAATATCGACATGAAAAAGGTAAACTAACCCCCACTAAAGGGAAGTTAAAGCAATAAATGGCAGGTATATGACCTCACTCTAGGTCAGAAAATATAACAATCCAAGTGAAATGGATGAATATTTACAAAAAATATAAATTGCCTAGATTAGCAGAAGACAAAATAAAATATTCAACCACAATTTAGAAGAAAATATGAATATCAATGAAATCCTTAGGAAAAAGAAAACCATAAGTGCCCAATGGATATATACACAAATTCAATCAGATATTTAAAGAACAGTTAATTCCAATGCTATGCAAACTATTAGAAAATATAGGTGTAAGAGTCGTAACAAATTCCTTTTTCGTAACATACATATGGTACTGACACCCAAGCCACAAAAAGCCAAAAGAGAGAAAGGAAATGAGAGGCTAATTTCTCTAATGAATTTTGATGTAAAAATTTTACATAAAGTACTAACAAACAGACCACAGCAATGTATCACGAGGATAAAACACTATGACCAGGTGTAAGTTATACCATGCATACAATGCTAGTTCAATATTAGGAAAACTATAAATATATTTGGGCATATCAATAACAAAATTGACATAAATCATATGATTCTCTTGAAAAATGCAGAAAAAGCTCTTGTCAAAATACTCCAGCCATTCCTTTTAAAAACATGAGAGAACATAGGAATAAATGGGATTTTCCCTAAAATGAAAAGCAATATCTCTCTGAAACCATCAGAAAATATCATAGAAAGTGGGTGCAAGCTAGAAGCCTTCCCAGTACAATCAGGAATGAAACAAGAATGTTCGTTCTCCATACTATTATTCAATAGTATCATAAAATCGAAGCTTTAGCAATAAGAGAAAATAAAAGAAATGGAAGGAAACAGGACAGGCAATGAGGAAACAACAGTGTCACTCTTGCAGAAGAAAAGATGCTATACTTAGAGAATCCTAGAGAGTAAACAAGCAAAAAAAACTTTCATTATAAAGTTTAATAAAGTGGCAAGATAAAATAAATCCACATTAATCATTAGCATTTCTGTATATCACCATCAAAGCCCAGCAGCAAGAGAAAGAAAGAGATATTCCCTTTAACATAACTATACACCATATAAAATGATTGAGAATCTATGTGCCAGTACAATATCAGGAACTACCTAAACGAAACTACAAAACACTTTTCATGCAATAAAGTTAGGTCAAAACATTTGGTAAAATACCAATTTCTCGTGGGGTTAACTCAGCTAGTTTAATACAAACGAGAGTTATACATAAAACAATTTATATATTCATTGCCCCACCAATTCAAATACTAAAAATTCCTTTACAGAGCTAGAAAAATAACAATGTCCATGTGGAAGAATAAAAGGTCAAGAATATCAAGGGAAATGATGAACAAATGCAAAGGAAGGTGGCCTAATCGTACGAGATCGAAAACGATATTATAGAGCAACAATTATCAAAACTATTAGGTACTGGCTAAGAAACAATCATAGAACAGTCGAAGAGATTAGGTACACAAGAAACAGTAGTAAATGACTATGGTAATCTACTATTTGATAAACTTGAAGACTCCAGCTTCCAGAATATAAAGTCATTACTTTACAAAAAAAAAAATAAATAAATGAAAAGCTGCTTGTAAAACTGAATCACAACATGGCATTTAACAAGGCATAGAATGAATATTTCACACCTTATCCACGGATGTGGAACTTGTGGCCTTCATTGGCCTTTCTGATGGACTTGAAATTTAACAGAACAACTTCTATTACGAAGGGGATTTTTTCTCTGAAGTTCGAATTTGGTCAATAGACCGTAACTGAAGACCTAGACAGCCACATGTGGTCTAGCGACCTCAGGTTCCCAATGGGTACTTCTTTTAGGCATAGAGGGTGATATGATAAGTGAATCAAGGGGGCATAGAATAGTTTACCTGTGAAGTCACTGAAGAAGCAAAGAATTTATGACCAAACGAGACAGGAAATATTAGGCAAAGCAAAAAGGATCGTTTGGAGTACATTAAAGTGAAAAAAACTTTTCCACAAACAAAAACGATGCCATCAAGAAGAAAAGGATAGCAGAAAGCTGGAAAACAATTTTAATAGCCCCTGATTGTGATAAAGGACTCTTTTCTCAATAAACAGAGAACTGAATCAAAGTATATATTATTCCTCAACTGATAAATGATCAAACCATGTGAATAGGCAGGTTCCAGATGGAGAAAATAAAGCCACATATACTCATAAAAAATGTTGTAAATCTCTGTTTATAAGAAATATAAAAATTTAAAAACTTTCAGGTACCACCTCACTCCTATCACACTGAATGATAAAACAGAAAAGGAAAAGGCTACATGTTTGAAAAGATGTGGGGGAAAATGATACACTAATGCATCACTAGTGGAATAGTGAATTGATCCAAACTTCTGGAGAGCAATTTGAAACTATGCACAAAGGGCTATGAAACTCTAACTTGTTTTGTATCTAGCAATACCACTATGAGATCTGCATCACTAAGAGATGATAAAGAAGAGAGAAAAGACTGACATGTTGAAAAATATTTATAGCAGCTCTTTCTGACGTCGCAAAGAATTGGAAATTGAAGAGATGCCCATCAATAGTGGAATGCCTGAATAACTAGTAGCATATGAATGTAATGGAAAGCCATATTTTCCCAAAATACATGATGAACTTTGCAGAATACATTTCAGAAAAACCTGCTAAGACTCCCATGAACTGAGGCCAAGTGAAGTGAGTAGAACTAGGAAAATACTGTACGTGGTATAATCAACATTGTGTGATGATCATCTATGAATGAATTAGAGCTTCTCAACAATACAATGATACAAAATAATTCAAAGGTCTACAGATGGAAAATGCTAACCACATCCAAAGAATGATACATGGAACCTGAAAGTAGATTGAAGCATACTATTCTACCTTCTTTTGTTTTTGTCTTTTCTTTCTCATAGTTTCTTCCTTTGGTTCTGACTTTTTTTCCACAATACATCTAATGTTTTTAACATGATTGTATGTATATAACCTATGTCCTATTGCTTGCTGTCTTGGGGAGGGGGAAGGAAATAAGAGGGAAGTATGAAAATTTGGAACAGAAAATCTTACAAAAATGAATGATGAAAAAAATTATTACATGTAATCCAAAAAAATAAGTGTTAAAAATGAAATTAAACTTCAGTTATTTTTTCTTTCACTTGTGAAACTGAGAAAAGATACACACAACACACAAACACACTCATGCAAACACACATTAACTTGACCAAACAACACGGAGACTCAGAAAATTATAATTAGTTTTAATGTCTTGTGGACAGAGTGCCCCTCAATCAACTTGATTCATCTTCTAATGTCCTTAAACACTACCAAGAGAATCACCAAGACAATATCAACAGACAGAGAGGTTGTGAATTTCATTTTAGAGATGTCATGTTTATACATTTGATGTTTGAAAATAAGGAGTTGTATTTAAAAGTTTTACCTTTTGGTCAAGGTTGGTTTCTGTGTGCAAAGTCACTGAACACACAGAGGAGACTTCCAGTGATAGTGTCAGGGAGTTTTTCCAGTTTATTTTCATACGTTTTTTATGTGACCATATATATTTTTTTAAGAGCCTAATCTAGAAAAATTTCTTCACAATGACATATATTGGAGAATTCTCCTCTAAATGAACAACCCATTGATGATGCTTATTAAACTGATTTAGGAAATTTTTCTTTTTTCCTTTAACGTGTGGGCTGATGTTTGAAGAGGTCTTAAAGAGCAAGCACAGCTCCTTCCCTCACCCAAGTGCTGGTACAAATCTCATAAAACTAGCAGGGAGATTGTAAAGTCTTCATTCACATCTATCTTGGAGTCAGGGAGGGAATTTAGGGGGATATTCAAAATGGCTGGCAACTTTTTTTAAAAGGAAGAAGTATTAAGGTGGAAGACACAAAAATTTATTTTAAAGGATTACATGTTACATGTTAAGTAATATTAGAACTTTCCCCTCCCCCATCTCTATTTCCTACTTAGCTCCTTTGCTCGAGCAGAGGACAGTCTACAGGGAAGCTTGTAAATCTGTAACAATGAATTATACAATATTTAGAATGAGTATTTAAAAAAGTGTTTTTAAAAAACAAACAAATGTACAACCATAGACTTGAAGATGCATGGGTATTTGTCTCCAACATACTTAGGCTGTTTGTCACCTTCACAGTTTCAGTTTTTGAATCCTGAGTCAAGAGCCAAGAAACCAAACCAAAACAAACAAACAAAAAATAAAAAGCCATACCAATCCCATCTCTTTGGCTGGGCAATTATTATGTCACACCCTTTTTAAAAAATTTGTTTAGGGGGGCAGAGTAAAGATGATGGAGTAGAAAGACACACGTTTGCGAGCTCCGAACCCACAGCCCATAGATTTAATGTAAGAAGAGCTCCCAAGAAGTTCTGGATCACTGCAGGGGGTGCAGAAACATAGTGGAAGATATTTCCGTTCCAGAGAGCCCTGGAGAGCTGTCTGCAGGGACCCTCGCACCCCAGAAAGTGGACCCCACCCCAACGCTGCCCTGGCCACGGCCCCAGAGAAGCTGATCCGAGCAGGATTCAGGGACGGAAGCTCCGGCGGGCCTGGAAGGTCCCTCTGCCTACAGAAGTTACAGGTCAGTGAGAGAGATGGCTGGGCCCACCGAGAGGGGAGCGGGGTGTCTCCGTGGCTCGGGCCCCCTCGGGAGGAAGCAGTGGAGGCAGAGGCGGGGGCAGCTGCAGAGGCAGTGGTGGCGCCGCCGCGGGCAGCCCGGGACTCCCCCAGCAGCAAGCAGGATCTTCATTACTGAAAGTCTTTGCATAAACCACCTGAAGGAGCTGAGCCTTGGAGACGGCCCTGCCCCACCCGCTCCATTTCTGAAGGCCTCGGCATAAAGCCCCTGAGGGAACTGAGCCTGGGAGGCGGCCCTGCCCCCACCCCAGCACCAGAACTAAAGCTCACATTGAATAGCAGCCGCGCCTGCCGTGGAAAGCCCATTTGAATCTCAGACCCAAGCACTAGCTGGGCAGATCTAGGCGGGGGTGGACAGGAACTCAAAAGTCAAGTAACTGGCTGGGAAAATGCCTAGAAAAGGGAAGAAAAATAAGACTATAGAGAGTTTTTTTGAACAGATGCAAATGATCCCGACCTTCGGATCTGACGACAATGAGGACATATTCTTGCCATCAGGGAAAGACGTGGAGGTTGGGGCCTCGGTACCCCAGACATCCCAGTGGGATGTCGGGTGGGCTCAGGCCTTGGAAGAGCTCAAAAAAGATTTTGAAAAGCAAGTTAGACAGGTGGAGGAAAAACTGGGAAGAGAAATGAGAGAGATGCAAGAAAAGTATGAAAAACGGGTCAATACCTTGGTAAAGGAGACCCAAAAAAATGCTGAAGAAAGTAAAACCTTGAAAAATAGGCTCACTCAATTGGCAAAAGAGGTTCAAAAAGCCAATGAGGAGAAGAATGCTTTCAAAAGCAGAATGAGCCAAATGGAAAAAGAGGCTCAAAAGCGCACTGAATTTAATAGTTCTCTCAAAATTAGAATGAAACAGATGGAATCTAATGACTTTATGAGAAACCAAGAAATCACCAAACAAAACCAAAAGAATGAAAAAATGGAAGAGAATGTGAAATGTCTCATGGGAAATACAACTAACCTGGAAAATAGATCCAGGAGAGACAATTTAAAAATTATGGGACTACCTGAAAGTCATGATCAGAAAAAGAGCCTAGACATCATCTTCCATGAAATTATCGAGGAAAACTGCCCTGATATTCTAGAACCAGAGGGCAAAAGAAGTATTGAAAGAATCCATCGATCACTACCTGAAAGAGATCCAAAAAGAGAAACTCCTAGGAACATTGTGGCCAAATTCCAGAACTCCCAGTTCAAGGAGAAAATCTTGCAAGCAGCTAGAAAGAAACAATTCCAGTATTGTGGAAATACAATCAGGATAACTCAAGATCTAGCAGCTTCTACATTAAGGGATCGAAGGGCATGGAATAGGATATTCCAGAAGTCAAAGGAACCAGGACTCAAACCAAGAATCACCTACCCAGCAAAACTGAGCATAATACTTCACGGGAAAATATGGTCTTTCAATGAAACAGAGGACTTTCAAACATTCTTGATGAAAAGACCAGAGCTGAAAAGAAAATCTGACTTTCAAACACAAGAATGAGAAGAAGCATGAAAAAGTAAACAGCAAAGAGAAGTCTTAAGGGACTTACCAGAAGTGAACTGTTTACATTCCTACATGGAAAGAAAATATTGGTAACTCTTAAAACTTTTCAGTATCTGGGTAGTTGGTGGGACCATACACACACATGTACACGCATGCATGCACACACACATACACGCATGCACACACATACAGAGACAGAGAGCACAGAGTGAATTGAATAGGATGGGACCATATCTTAAAAGAAATTAAGGTAAATGGTGAGAGAGAAATGTAGTGGGAGGAAAGAGGGTGAAATGGAATGGGGTAATATGTCATTTAAGAGGCAAGTAGGAGACTTTTTAGTGGAGGGAAAAAGAGGAGAGCTGAGAAAAAAAACCCAAGAAGTTTACCCTCATCACATTTGACTAAAGGAAGGAATAAAATGCACACTCATTTTGGTATGAAAATCTATCTTACAGTATAGGAAAGTGGGGGAGAAGGAGATAAGCAAGGGGGGGATGATGGAAGGGAGGGCAAAGGGAGGAGGGAGCAATTTGAAGTCAACACTTGGGGAGGGACAGGATCAAAAGACAGAAGAAAAACAATGAGGGGCAGGATAGGATGGAGGGTAATTCAGTTAGTCTTATGCAACATGACTATCAGGGAAGTCATTTGCAAAACTACACAGATATGGCCTATACTGAATTGCCTGCCTTCCCAAAGGGAATGGGTGGGGAGGGAGGGATGGGGAGAATTTGGAACTCAAAGTTTTAGGAACAACTGTTTAGTATTGTTGTTGCTACTAGGAAAGAAGACATACAGTTAATGAGGAATAGAAAGTCATCTGGCCCTACAGGAGAAAAGAGAAGATGGGGACAAGAGAAGGGAGGGATGACAGAAGAGAGGGAAGATTGGAGATAGGGAAAATTAGATTGCTCGGGGTATTGGGGTGGGGGGAGGGGATAAAAGGGGAGAGAATTTGGAACCCAAAATTTTGTGAAAATGAATGTAAAAAAAGTTAAATAAATAAATAAATTAAATTAAATAAAAAAAATTTTTTTATTTTTGTATTTATTTTTTTACGTGTTCTACAATCACTTTCATATATCTCAGATTTTCCCCCTCTGTCTCCCCAATTCCCCCTACCTCCAAATTCACTGCCTGAGACTGCATACAATTTTATATAGATTCTACACATACATTCCTGTTAAATACATTTTTACCTTAGGCATGTAGCATAGAAGAACTAAAATGAATCAAGAAATCATAAAACAAACCAAAGTATAATAGAAAAGAACATGATCTGGGCAGTCCAGGAAGTGTAGGTCTCATGCAATGCAGCCAAGGAGGTACAAATGACCCCCCAAAGTGTCAGGGACAGGAGACCAAACAGATTTCAGGGATATATCAGAAGCAAGAGCTCCCAGATTGCTCAACACACAAACAGCTTCAAAGGTCAGTGGGAGAGCTCCTTCATACAGGAGAGGCAAGAATGGTCCAGAGTCTCAGCCCTGGGAGACATCCTGCTAAACTAGGTGAGGGAATTGAGACACTCATCTGAGTATGAGCCCTGAGCTCCGCTCTGCTAAAGACCTCAAAAGTCAAGTAAATGACTGGTAAAATGCCCCCCAAAGAGAAAAAAAAATTAAAAATTGAAGATTACTTTCTTGGTGAGCAGGTATTTTCTTCCATCCTTTTAGATGAAGAGCAACAATTTATATCTTCATACAAAGACCTAAAAGTCAAGACTTCTGTATGAAAAATTCCAAAATCAATACACAGCGGTCTTACTCTATGGAAAAGCTCACAAAGATTTTGAAAATCAAGCAAGAGAGGTGGAGGAAAATTTGGGAAGAGAAATGACAGCAATTTAAGAAAACCATGAAAAGCAAGTCAACAGCTTGCTAAAGGAGACCCCAAAAATGCTGAGGAAATCAACACATTAAAAATAAACTAACTCCATTGGCAAAAGGTGCCCAAAAAGCCAATGA